>JAPDNY010000004.1:11518946-12879247 GCA_029375565.1 Gekko gecko
TATATCAAGATTGGACGGGCTAAAAAACGAACTTTTGAAAACAAAGGAAAATGTGATACCCCCAAAGACTTCCTTTTGCTACAGAAATCAACTATGAGGCACCAAATTTAAATGCTGCTGCTGAAATCTCCTTAATCAGACAACCAGAGGGAAAACACGGAGATAGCTATGGACAGTACCCCAGCAAGGCGGGCACGAATTGAATAACAACCAGATCAAGTGGAGCAGAATATGAATGGTTGTGTTTTCCACGATTTGGGAGGAGATCTACACTGACCTTGATGGACCAATAGTTTGATTCAATATAAGGCAGCTTCGCGTGACTATGTGATCGGGGGCTGAACTAGGGGAGGGGCCACAGATGGGAAGATGTTGAGGCATGCAGAGCTCTCTTGTAAGGGTCTCTTCTGCAACAGCATGGGCTGTAACTGCTACAGTTGCCGCATCAAGAAGGACAGGGGTCAATTGGACGAGCAGCGTCTTCATTGCTACTGTCAGCGATTCTCGGAGATTTTCAGCTTCATAAACTTACCAGCTCATTTCGAAAGCAAGGGCTGATTTTCCTGCTAACTAGCTCTGCTTCTGCAAGCCGGCATGCCATGGCCACGGTGGTTGGGAAGAATGGAGGGGAGCTTATTAAATGTACCCGGTCTTGCAAGGTGCCCTCTTCTCATATTACACCCTACATTAAGTTTACTTTCTCAGCACAAACCCCCCCCCCACTTTCTGTTTCGTCACAGCAGTAACGATTGGTTTCTGCTGCTTGCCTAACAAAATGGAACTTCCCATAATGGTCAGTCGCTGAAAGAACACCGTCTCTTCTTGACCTCCTGAAATAAATTAGAAATTAGAAGAAGAAATGGACCGTCCCTCTGTCCTGAGCCAGATGAGTCAAACTAAGCAATCCCACTGTCAATCCTGAGGGATCTGCAACGAAGATTCTGCTATTGGGATAGGCCAAGAAACCATAGAGTTTCTGAAACCATAGAGTTTCTGAAAATTCCTAGAGCTTCCTACGTCACTTCCAATTTTTTGCTGCAAGTGACATGAGCCTGCAGCCAGCCTCACAAACCCTGATATCCCCCTTTCACAGCCCTCCTGCCAGTCTCCTGGCACTGCAAAAAAAAAAAAAAAGCGACAAAACTGTATACAATAGAAGATGCTGAAAGTAGCCAAAGCTAATAAATACAATACTGTAATATATATAAGGACATAGATGAGAATATAGAATCAAGAATAATAAAGCCATTAAATAGAACAAGCACAGGAATAATACATGGATGCTATAAAGCATAAGTAGGTCAAGCAGGTAAGTAGTCTGATGAGTTGATACGAAGGTTCCGGATATTAATAACCTAGTTTCAAAATTTTTCTTCAGTTAAGACTAAATGCAAGCCAAGAGAAACTAAAACTGAGTACAAGCAAAAAGGACTAAAACATATGTTTATATAATGTGAAAAGTATAAAAAATGATGTTACCTATGACAAGTTATCTCAAGTATAATTTTCAATACAACCAGGATATACACATCTCAGAAGTACATCCTATAAAGTAAGTATAACATTACTAAACAGAAACACCACCTCCAAAGAGAATGCTCAACCAACTTCCAAAGAGAATACAAAAGCAGAAAAAGGCTTCCAAAGAAAATACATAAGCAAGAAAAAAATAAAAATAAAATACATCCATGAACAGCTTACCCTCAGAAGGATGTGCAGCTTGTATAAATGGGCAATCAGTCACTAATCAAAGAAACCTTAGAAAGAAATTCTAACACCAATTCTTGCTTCTTTTCTTGCCTCAGAATGGTAACAAACTATTAGGCTTGATATACAGTCACTAGAAAGGAGCAATTGCCAAACCTGGATATTAAATGGACATACATTCACTACAGAAAAAAAAAGGATTTTCAATACAACCAGGTAATGCTCCCTCTAAGCTGTGTTGTGAGCAAAAGTTCTATTTTGTGAGCTACCGGCATTAAAGTTGTGAGCGGGGGATTTAGCTACTGCATAAATTAGTTTGCTCTGGAGCCGTCCTTCCTGAGTTAAGACAAAAATGTGTGAGCCGGAGGCTAAAAAACTGTGAGCTAGCTCACACTAACTCAGCTTAGAGGGAACACTGCAACCAGGATATAGATATAGATATCAGAAAAAAATCCTATAAAATAAGTATAATGTAACTAGACAGAAGCACCACCTTCAAAGAAAATGCATAAGCCATTTCCAAAGAAATTACATGAGCAAAAAATGCATATAAGCATTTTTTTTAACTAGCATAAAAATGCATATGAGCATTTTTTAACTGTGATCCCAACAGGCTGCGGGATCTAATCACTCTCTTGGTTATAACGCCAGACCATGGGTATGGCAGAAGGTCTCTCCAGAGTCCCACTCTTGATATCTCACTCTTTTCCCCAATAGGATCCAAAGCCACACACAATGTCATTCTCCCCCCTCCATTCATCCTCAAAACAACAACCCTACGAGGTGGGTCAGGTTGCGAGAGCTTCCATGGCAGCGTGGGGATTCAAAACCGGAGTCTCCTGGATCCTGTTCCGACACTCTTAACCAACACGCCCCACTGGCCCTCCAGTTTTTAACGTCCCCAAAGGGAAGGAGACCCTGTGGATATCTTCATGAAAAGAATCCCTGTGGGAGCTCTATGCTAAGATGTATCTACGGGATTGTCTCCTCCGTTATGTACCCAGGAGAGTTTTGCGCTCCTTAGACAGTGATCTGCTGGTGGTCCCCGGCCCTAAAGATGTCCAGCTGTCCTTGACCAGGGCCTGTTCGGTCCTGGCCCCAACCTGGTGGAACCCTCTGTCAAATTCCATCAGGGCCCTGAAGGATCTGATGCACTTCCATAGGGCCTGCAAGGCAGAGATGTTCCACTAGGCTTTGGGCGGGCACCCTTCCCTTTTCCCTGTTGTTTAGTGGTTACTACACCCTGTTGGTGTAGTGGTTAAGTGCATGGACTCTAATCTGAGAGAACCGGGTTTGATTCCCCACTCCTCCACTCACAGCTGCTGGATGACCTTGGGTAAGTCACAGTTCTGTCAGAGCTGTCCTTAAAAAAGAACCGTTTCTGTCAGAGCTCTCTCAGTCCCACTTACCTCACAGGGTGTCAGTTGTGGGGAGAGGAAGGGAAAGGAGTTTGTAAGATGCTCTGAGACGCTGAGTGAAGGGCAGGGTATAAATCCAATCTCCTCCTCCTCCTCCTCGTCTTCTTCTATTTTGCCTTCCTCCCCCATGTCCATGAAGTAGCCAGCAGTGGGACTTGGAATGAGGACTGGTTATTTGCCATCTGATTGTCTTTAATATTGCACTAATGTTTTAATGTATCTTGACTTATCTCTGGTTGTACATCGCCCAGAACCCCGCAGTAGCAGGGGTGGGGCAATTCAACAACAACAACAACAACAACAACAACAACAACAATAATAATAATAATGGCTGCCTGTCTGCTAAAGAAGGTAATGGGAACAGAGCCTTGCTGGGCATTCTTTGCATACAGAGAAGATTCACAGAGGAAACGGTCTCCAAGGGGGGGCATGTCAGTATGATGTGCCTGATGCAGAAGGCAGAGCCGGCCCCTTTCCAAAACGGCCCTTTGGTGATTACCATAAGACCACTGAGTGCACCCTTCCTGACAGCCGAACCTGAATAGTAAATATTTAATACGATGCAGCTTGTGAACAGCAAACCAAAATTAAATGAAAACTCAAACAAAACGAGCTCGCAGACTCAATAAACATCAGTCACTTGTTCAGTACCTAGAAACGGCTTTTGTGTGTTCCTCTCCCCCACCCCCCTGGCTAAATCAGCAGCTTGCCTTTCCTGATGCTTTCCAACGGTGCCATCTGCACACTTGTGACAATGAGCCACTTTGCCACATGACGCTGAAGTGGTGGCTGACGACGCTCAAGTATGCAAGACCAGGCAATGAGAATAATCTTTTGTGGTAGGGATGCCGGAGCTGGAGGCCTCTCAGCAACTCCCTTTGATGGCCGCCAGTGCTCTGAGCACCGGCAGGGGGGATTTGGGGTCGGAAGAAAAGGCTTGGAGTGTCAGCGTGCATATGTCACTTCTGGTTTAAACCAGTAGTGACACAGGGACTCTCTAGCTTTCTGCAAAAAACTCTATGGTAAAACCATAGAGGGTTTGTTTGAGAAATGCTAGACTGTCCCAGTGTCACTTCCGGTTTAAACTGGAAGTGACGCAGGCAGTGTTCCCTCTAAGCTGAGTTCGTGTGAGCTAGCTCACAGTTTTTTAGTCTCCAGCTCACACATTTTTGTCTTTGCTCAGGAAGGATGACTCCAGAGCAAACTGATTTATGCCGTAGCCAAATCCCCCATTCACAACTTTAATGCCAGTAGCTCACAAAGTAGAATTTTTGCTCACAAGACTCCACAGCTTAGAGGGAGCACTGGACACAGGGACATTCTAGCATTTTTCAAAATCTCTGTGGCATACTGTATGTAGGCATATGCATGTGTTTACTCAATTTCATGTTCATTGCATATGTATGTCGACATACCGTTTTATAGACCCTACCCCAATTGCTTCCAGGGGCTGCAGGATGGGGCCTGGCACACCTTCTGCACCCTGAGAGCAACCTATCAGCCATGCGTAGTGGCCTGTAAGGTGTTTGAAGACCCCCTGGGACTGAAGCCTGGACAGGCAAGAGAACTGGAGCCTCGCTGAACTTGTACATAAAACAGCATAAGCGATCACACAGTGAAGGCAACTATCTAAGAGAAAACTGTGTGAAAAGGGATGCTACAGTAGCAAAAGCTAAATGGTAGAACCTACAAAAGTTCAATTTACTAGAACAAAAAGACACGAAATTCAACAGGTAAACTCAAGGAACCAACAGGCAGGAAATATATCAATACCACTGGTGAACTCAGTATAAATAATTCAAGGTATGTTCAATAGGTATATTCAGTAATCCAGTAAATTAAATATGAGTACAAAAAAATTAATCCAACAGGTACATTCAGTAATACAACAAGTAAATATGATGCAGTAATCCAACAGGTAAGTATAATGATAGGTATAAGTTCAAAAAATTAATTCAACAGGTAATCCAACAGTTAAGCAACTAGAGAAAACAGAGTTGCTCCCTAGCATATTGCTGACTGGTCGCCCATTAATAGACTTATGTTGTTCCACTAAAACCTTTTGGAAAGAGGTTTTGATTGTATCTACTTCAGAACTTTTTGAATAATTCTCTCATGGAATATTAGTATCAGTCTCTACTGAGGAAGATTTCCGAAACGAATTTTTGAATATTCAGAGTGTTCATCCATTATACTTACCTGTTGGATTACTGAATGTACCTATTGAACTTCCTAGAGACCTACAAGACATAGCTGTAGGCTGTGTTTCATTCTGAGGGTCACAAATCTAGAGGCCAAGCCCTGGGCCCCGAGTATCAGCGACTCCCCAGTCTTAGGGTTATGCTGATGCCAGCCCTGACTTTTCTCCATCAGAGGAACCCTTTCTTAATCACACAAAATCATTCTCCCTGGAAAGAAGATGTCACAAAAGAGAGTCATAGGATCCAACTTAGCCGAAGAGCTAGATTTGAATTCAGGAGTCCCTTAGAGACCAACAAGATTTTAGACCAACAAGATTTCGAGAGTCGAGGCTCTCTTCTTCTGATATTTAGCCGAACGAAGTTAGAGGATCCAACCCAAAGCATATGATCTAACACCAAGCAATAACTGCCGCTTAGCTTTGCCGCCACTCCATTCGAGTCACCAATGAGGGCCACACAACGCCAAAGTTATGTCTGAAACCATCTTGAGCTCTGTCCAAGTTGGAGAAAGGGATGACGAAGAACAGAGCGAATGCGGGGAAGCGAACATCCCTTTGCGGCAATCAACCAGAACCCCGTCCGTTTAAAGGAAACCGTCGTGTGTTCTCGGAAACGCCAGCATGCACTCCCGCCCCTCTTTTAATTAAAAAATAATTAATTTTAATTAAAAATCAATCTTCATAATGAGAGCAAATATTATTACAGTGCGCTCTCTCGTCAGTTTCACCACCCTGGAGCTAACCCAGATTACATGAATGAAAAAGAATGGTTTTAAATCACCCCTTTCGGGGTTTGTTTTCCAGTTCAGTGATAACAACAGACCATTTGGCAATTGCGTACATATTTATGAGCCGCGTATACATACTGCCACACAGCCTTCGGGGTGTCCCTCCCCCATTGCTCTAGCAGTGGTAGAAACCCTGAACCGACATGCATCAATCTATTTTAGCCTTTTGAATGCGAGCACACCATCCCACTCACAAAGTCCATCGCGGAGGCAGGACCCAAAAAGAACACCAAGCTACTGGCGACAGCTGCTTGATGAGGCAAAGAAGACATGGCCATCGAGAAAACCTCCAAGAGAGGATTTCCTTTTGCTGACTTGGGAATTCACTGGCCATGCTGAAGACGGTGGGCTGGATCCAGGCTAAATCTTCTAAAGGCAGAATGGAACTTCTCTGCTTCCCACTGACTGGGGTGTACTGGTTAAGTGCACGGACTCTAATCTGGGAGAACCATGTTTGATTCCCCACTCCTCCACTCACAGCTGCTGGATGACCTTGGGCAAGCCACAGTTCTGTCAGAGCTGTCCTTGAAAGAGCAGTTTCTGTCAGAGCTCTCTCAGCCCCACCTACCTCGCAGGGTGTCTGTTGTGGGGAGGGGAAGGGAAAGGAGTTTGTAAGCCGCTCTGAGACTCCGAGTGAAGGGCAGGGTATAAATCCAATCTCCTCCTCCTCCTCCTCTTCCTTCTTCTTCTTGTGTCAGAATGTGGTGGTGGAAAATGTTGTCAATTCACAGCTGACTTATGGTGGCCTTGTAGGGTTTTCAAGGCAAGAGACATCCAAAGGTGGTTTGCCATTGCAAAGCAACCCTGGTATTCCTCAGACATCTCCCATCCAAGTACTTGCCAGAGTCAACCCTGCTTAGCTTCCGAGATCTGATGAGATCAGCCTAGCCTGTGCTATCCAGGTCAGAGGAAAACGTTGGACAAGGATCCCGGAAATCCAGGTATGGAATCCCACTCACACCATGGAAGTTTGCTGGATGATCTTTGACCAGTTACGCATACACTCTCGGCCTAACCTACCTCACAGGGCTGTTGTGAGGATAAAACGGAGGAGAGAAGCAATGCTCCCTGTAAGCTGTGGAGTCTTGTGAGCAAAAATTCTACTTTGTGAGCTGCTGGCATTAAAGCTGTGAGCGAGCAATTTGGCCGCTGCATAAATTAGTTTGCTCTGGAGCCACCCCTTCCTGAGCTGAGACAAAAATGTGTGAGCCAGCTCACACCAACTCAGCTTAGAGGGAACACTGGAGAGAAGAACAGTGTAAGCCGGTTTGGATCTCCATTGGGGTGAAAGATGGGAAATAAATAAATAAATGAAATAAATCTCCACAAAACACTGCTCCCGGGGGATAGGGAAAAGTCTGCAGTGGTCTCGTGATCATGGGCCTATAGTAGTGTGGCCTACAAGCTCTAGGGAGGCCTAGTGGCTCCCGGGAAGCCTGTATTGGAGTAGTCATCAGGGCTTACATTCCCAGGTTCCCTTTGGACTCTGTGATTGGGTAACAGGAGATTTTGGAGGGTTAAGGATCCCTCATCCAAAAAGGGGTGAGTTAAGACTGTGAGCAGGTATCCAGGCATGGAATAAACATCAGATGTTTGAGAGCCGCATGATGTGACCAAATATCACAAACATGTTTTTATTGAGAAATACCCAATTTTCTTTTTATTGACATTAAATGAGACTGCCAAAAATAAAAACCAAAGGGGTAAAAACTGATATTGATAACAATATTTATTTGTCCAATTATATTTGTAGGCGGGGGGTGGGGACTTTCAGAATGCATTTAAAGCTAAAGTTGCTTTTTTCTCTGCTCCCCCCCCCCGCCTCAAGCCTAGAAGAAGAAGAAGAAGAGTTTGGATTTATACCCCGCCCTTCACTGCCCAAAGGCGTCTCAGAGCAGCTTACAAACTCCTTTCCCTCCCCCTCCCCACCACAGACACCCTGTGAGGTAGGTGGGGCTGAGAGAACTTCTGACAGAAACTGTCCTTGAGAGAACAGCTGTGCCAGAGCTTGTGACTGACCCACGGTCACATCAGCAGGTGCAAGTGGAGGAGTGGGGCATCAAACCCGGTTCTCCCAGATAAGAGTCCGCGCACTTAACCACTACACCAAACTGGCACAGCTGTTCTCTCAAGGACAGTACCCAGGAAGGGGAACACTGGCTGGGGAAGGGAAGACCAATCGAGGAGGCATGCCTCCCCTTCGCTTCCCCAGCTGCCCTGCCAGGAGCCACACATTGGCTGTGTTCAGACGAGCCGTTTAGTCCGCTTTCAGCACTCTTCAGGAACAGATTTTATGTGTGTGTTCACACACCCAACATCTGTGCACCGTCCCCAGCCATCGCTTTCCGGATCAAACCCCCTTTAAGCCGGAGTATTTTGATACCAAGTCCCCAAGTGGTGTTTTCTTGATACTCTGGTTCTAGCCACACTTTTCTGATGTCTAAGCGCTTCTGCGGTGTCGAGCCACTCCCGGGTGCTTCAACCCCCCTCCCCTCTGGAAAGCTCCCGCAAAAGCCCGAGGCTTCCGCTTTTTGTCCGCCGTTTTTTTTATGCGTCGGCAGTGTGTGCATAGGCAGAACTCCGCTCCTAAGTTAATAAAACTGAAGTTTAAATGGTGACCTGTTTTAGCATTTAGATGAGCTCGGGATCTCATGGAGGCCTGTTTTGGCGTAAAAGTTTAAAGGGAAGTGTTCATTTAAAGTTTAAAGGGAATTGTGGAAATCGCTGTTCTGCGTGAAAATTTTACTTCTACAGATGGCCGCCTGTGCGCATACTCAAACAGAGAAAACACTGATGCACGCTCCCGTGTGTGGATGTTGGGGAGCATGTGGCTGCGCAGCGATCCAGAATGAGGTGAGTGTGATCTCAATTCTCCGGGTTAAAAAAAAATTTAAACCGCTCCCAGCACGCCATCTGACTGCACCCAATATGCGTGAAAGAGCTGCATATGGCTCCCAAGCCACAGTTTGGCCACCCCTGGTGTGGACAGACGCATTAGGATTTATTATTTTACTGATTTACCTGCCTTTACTTTGCTCCTTTTCCCTAATTGTTATTGATCTAAAGTTGTTGTTAAATCTCTTAATAAAACTAGTTGTTACTCTGCCTGGGTCCTCACTCCACATTTGGTCATGTAACAAGAGAAACCTGCCGTAAAAGTACTGTAAAAAAGGGGTAGGGGTAGGGTGAGTGCCCTGGGCCCTCCCAAGAAGACCCAATGGTGACTCATAGTGGCTTACATTTATTTTTTTTATTTTAATTTTATTTGTCAGATTTCTACCCCACCTTTCCAGCCAAGGTCGGCTCAGAGCGGCTTACGTAAAATGGTGCATAAATTTACAGTAAAAACAATTAAAACACTTAAAAACAGTACTACGACCAATTGATGACATAAAGTGCTAGTGTTATTGTCCTTGGTTGTTGTTGTTGTTGCTTTACTGATGGCTGCCATACTCAGTTCTCTCTCCAGATGATCTACTCTCAGATCTCCTTCAGATTTGTTCTCTTCTCCATTTTATCGTCACAACAACCCTGCTAGGTAGGTTAGGCTGAGAGATCAAGGTCACCCAGCGAGCTTCCATGGCATAAGAGGGGATTTGAACCTGTATCTTCCAGATTTAGTCCAATGCTCTCAACCACTACACCACACTGACTCTCTTGTGATGTATGTTTGTGCACAAGACGTCCCACTGCCCTTTCAGCGGGGATCCCTGGACTCCTGCATCATGAGATGTATTTAGACTGGTGATAGCAAGTTCAAGTACGCTATCGGCAACAGCAGGGACACTGGATATTTTAAAATTTGAAAATGGCATTCTCTTTCTTTGTGCCCATATGTTTGCTCCTTTCATTTCTTCAAACTTATGTTGTTGACACTTCTTGCTGTTATTTCTATTGTACCGTGTAGGGCTGTGGTGAGAAAGCAATTGTCTCTTTGGAAGAAACAGCCAGCTTAAACAAAGTGCTTAATATGCCATGTTTCCAGCTTGGGGCAACCTAATTCTGCTTCAGTGGAGGAAAGAATTATGTTTTTAAGCAGCTGTACAATTAACTTCAGAGAGGGAAGTGCGCACGCACATGAAAACCTAAACCGTGAATGAAACTTTGTTGGTCTTAAAGGTGCCACTGGACTCAAACTTTGTTCTGCTGCTTCAGACCAACATGGCCACCCATCTGATTCTATTGTCACTTCCAGTTTCTTACCAGGAAATGATGTCACAGCATTGGGTGACACTCTAGGAATTTCCCATATTCTACTTGGGAGCTACTGGCATTAAAGTTGTGAGCGGGCGATTTGGCTACTGCATAAATTAGTTTGCTCTGGAGCCATCCCTTCCAGAGCTAAGACAACAATGTGTGAGCCGGAGGCTAAAAAACTGTGAGCTAGCTCACACTAACTCAGCTTAGAGGGAACACTGGTGACAATGTGGCGATGTCACTTCTGGCATGCACTGGATGTGACACCAGCACTCTCTGGTGTTTGAGCAAAACTCTGTGCTTTCACCATAAAGTTTTGCTCAAATACCAGAGTGCCCCGGCATCACTAGTGACATGCTGACATCACTTCCAGGTCCACAGGCAGTGATGTCAGCACATCGGAACACAGTTGGATCCCCCCCCCCATTTTTACACCATCCCCCAGCTGTGGACAGCTGGTGAGCAGGGATCTCCCTCTTCTGGCAGGGGGCTGGCAGCCCTACACCAAGGTGATGTCACTTCCTGTGTGCCTTCTCCCCACAACTGCAATATCTAGCCAGCTGAGTGAGCCAGCCAGTCAAGCTCCTTCATTTCCAACTGCTAAAGTTATGATACGAAAAGTATTTTTACCCAGTCAGCTCTGAAGTGCTGTCACACAAAGAATACTCTTTATTCATCCTTCCCCCCCACCCTGAAAACAAGAGGCGCTGGTGATTAATATACAAAGCACGCTTCAGATGATGGGCTTGCGTTTTTCCCCTTCACGACAATTCTTTTATGTAAACAGCCCAAGTTCAGCGGTGAAAATCGAAGGTAAATAATTACTTGAGATGTGGCGGGGTGGGGTGTGTGTGAGGGGGGGAGACCATAAACAAGTTAATTAATTCTTTTAACCAGAATACCTCAAATAATGAGTGCGTTCCAGCTTCTGGAGAAAACGTCACAGGCTCATTAGCCCATTTTATTCTGCTCTTTCTGAGGATGTTGAAACTTGCGATTGTAAACACAGGAACACATGGTGCTGCCTTGCACCAAATGAGGCCATCAGTCCATCAAGGTCAGTATTGCCTACTCAGGCTGGCAGCAGCTCCCCAGGGTCTTGGGTGGAGGTGCTTCACATCACCTACTACCTGACCCTTTCTACTGCTGGGGATTGAACCTGGGACCTAAGAGAACATAAGAACACAAGAGAAGCCAATGTTGGATCAAGCCAATGGCCCATCCAGTCCAACACTCTGTGTCATACAGCGGCCAAAATATACCAGGTGCCATCAGGAGGTCCAGCAGTGGGGCCAGGACACTAGAAGCCCTCCCACTGTTGCCCCCTTCCCAAGCACCAAGAATAGAGTGCATCACTTGCCCCAGGCTAAGAGTTCCTATCTATATCTTGTGGCTAAAAGCCACTGATGGACCTCTGCTCCGTATGTTTATCCAGTTCCCTCTTAAAGCCGCCCATGCTTGTAGCTGCCACCACCTCCTGTGGCAGTGAATTCCATGCCAAGCAGATGCTGTACCACTGAGCCCCAGTCCCTTCCTCTCACCTTATACTGTATCAGATTCTTGGTCCACCAATGTTAGAATTACCTACTCAGAGTAGCAGCAGCCCTCCAGGGTCTCGGCTGGAGGTCTTTCACATCACCTGCGCCTTTATTTTTCCCCCCTGACTCCCGGGGACTGAGACCCGCCAAGCAAATGCTCTACCATTGAGCCCTCACCCCTGTCCCTTGCCTTATACTGAATCAGATTCTTGGTCCATCAACATTAATATTGCCTACTCAGACTGGCAGCCACTCTCCAGGGTCTTGGGTGGAGGTCTTTCACATCACCTGCTCCCTGATCCTTTCTATGACTGGAGATTTAACCTGGGACCTTCTGCATGCCAAGCACATGCTCTACCACCGAGCACTGGCCCTTCCCCTTGCCTCGCACTGAATCTAATTCTTGGTCCATCAACATTAGTACTCTCTCCTCAGACTGGCAGCAGCTCTCCAGGATCTCGGGTGGAGGTCTTTCACATCCCCTACAGCCTGGTCCTTTCTACTGCTGGGGATTGAACCTGAGAACTTCGGCATGCCAAGCAAATGTTCTACCACTGAGCCACAACCCCTCCTGTAAATCATAGGATCGGAAGTGCAAGGCCGGGCCCAAACGAATGAACATTTGTAGCTGACCGTGTCAGGTACCTTATCCATTCATCCCAACAATCTGTTTGCAACTTGAGGCAAGCGATATCCCACATGTATTTGAGAGCCTGTGTGGTATATTTTTTCTTATTGAAAATTTAGATGTTAGGATTTAGGGGGATTGCCCAATCTGTCTGTATAACCGTTGTATCTGTTGGGTTACATATTTAATATTATTATGGGCTTCCTGTGCATAACTCCACCGTACGATTAATAATAAATACATCTTTACTTATTTTATTTATATGGTTTATACTCCACCTTTCTCATACGGAATCAAATTGGGTTACGCAATCACAAGAAATGGGACAATTCATAACCAGCGCATTAGGATTTTAGAAGTCTGGAACCCTCCGAAAGAACTGGTGCATTGCACGACCAATCACATGATGCATTAAGCGGTCCAGAAACTACATAAATAGGATCCTACTTACAACAAGCTGTACACAGCAGGATTGACCACAGTCCCTAATCATTTATTCAAGTCACTTTGTGAACCATTTTATACAGTGCGACCTTACTGCCTGGGCAGAAAAGCACTCTTGCATAGTTGGGCTTTGCACAGTTTGCAGAAAGCCAGAAGAGCGGGCGCTTTCCTGACCTGCTGGGGCAAACCGTTCCGCAAAGCAGCAGAACTTCAACGGGGAAAGCACGCTGTACGGGCAGTTGTTGGTTTTGCCCATTTGCCAACTGGCACCTGATGAAGCCCCTGCATAATGTACAGTGCCAGCTATGCTGCCATGACTGGTGGGGTGTGTGTATGTGCGGTGGCTGATGTAGTGTTTCTTGTTATGCTGGGATGGTAACTTTCACTTCTCCTCGCTGAGTCTTATCTCATAGCCTGAGCGTCTGACCTTGGTACCTCTCTCCTGATGCTTCACTGGAAATGTGAACCCATTAGTTTAGGCGCGCTGTAGCTAATGCCCTGATTGGCTCGACCTTGTCAGGGGACCCCACTTTGAATCCCATATATATAACTCCCTCTCGCCTTTAGGATTAGTTCCGACACTGAATGTATGCACAGATGACTTGCCTTTACTGTACTCAATAAACTTGAACCTTCTTGAAGGAACATTGTTGAGAACTGATTGCTGTGAGACTCTGACATACAGCATGTACTGTACAGCAGCTACACTGTTGGAGTAGGATCTGGCAGACCCAGGTTCGAACTCCCCTTCTACCATGAAAGCTCGCTGGGTGACCTTTGGCCAGTCTGAGGCACTCAGCCTAACCTGCCTTACAGGGGTGTCGTGCAGAGAGTGATATAGGCTGCTTTGGGTCTCTGTTGGGGGGAACAATGGGGCATAAATGTGGTAAAATAAAAATAAAAGAATCAAAAGTAGGAGTTGCTCCTTACTGTGTCCCCAGATATTAGTGCACATGCTTCAGTGAACAGAATCCAAATACAGCTGTGGAGCTCCCAGAGTTCCCCACTTACGAAGCAACTCCTACTTTTTGCCATGACTGGCTCTGCTACAAGCTGCCAGTCTGAACTCAGCCTTACAGAGGTCCATTTGACGTCTGTAAGATTGATACCACTTTCAAGAGGTATCTTTTCATCCTGGGAGCAAAGCAGAACAGCACAGGTTGCCTACGGGTAGGGAACGCCAGGCAGATGTGCCTGTGTGAACGCCCCCTTTAATCCGCTTGGGAAACGTGGCTGAAAGGTGGCTATAGAAGAAGAAGAAGAAGAAGAGTTTGGATTTATACCCCGCCCTTCACTACCCAAAGGCGTCTCAGAGCGGCTTACAAACTCCTTTCCCTTCCCCTCCCCACAACAGACACCCTGTGAGGTAGGTGGGGCTGAGAGAACTTCTGACAGAAGCTGTCCTTGAGAGAACAGCTGTGCCAGAGCTTGTGACTGACCCAAGGTCACATCAGCAGGTGCAAGTGGAGGAGTGGGGAATCAAACCCGGTTCTCCCAGATAAGAGTCCGCGCACTTAACCACTACACCAAACTGGCTCTCTATAGCAGGGCAAACTGCCAATCTGAACTCAGCCTAAGATATCATGAAGAGGAGGTGTTAAGCAGATGTTCCTTAAATGTTAAAATGGGCAATAGCTTCTCAGTAAGGAAGATTCTGGAGCCTAATCTATGCATGGATGATGTTGCCTCTTGCCTGCAAAAAAAAAATCTGCATAAATACATTAAAGATGTGTAGATTGTTCTACTAAAATAATTACTGGAATGTATTATTGAGCAACTTGGGATCCCCCTCCACTTCTCAAGCATCCCCATTTCTGGAAGACAGATTCACACAGATAGCTGTTTTGGTTTAAAGCAGAGGTTCCCAAACTTATTTGGACTACTGCCCCCTTTTCAGAAAAAAAAAGTTACTCTGCGCCCCTCTGGAAATCTACCTTCAAGACATGGACAAAAAGATGCAGTGACAAATTTGCACATAGTAAAGAAAGATGTTTTTGTAAATCAGGCACTTTCATAAAATCACCCCTACCTCCCTCCCTGATCCCAGGAGAAGGCAGGAAAAGGCTACTTTAGAGAAGAAGAGAAGAGATTGGATTTATACCCCGCCCTTCACTACCCAAGGGAGTCTCAGAGAGGCTTACAATCTCCTTTCCCTTCCCCTTCCCACAACAGACACCCTGTGAGGGAGGTGGGGCTGAGAGAGCTCTGACAGAAACTGCTCTTTTTCAGGGACAGCTGTGCCAGAATTATGGCTTGCCCAAGGTCATCCAGCAGGTGCAAGTGGAGGAGTGGGGTATCAAACTCGGTCCTCCCAGATTAGAGTCCGCGCACTTAACCACTACACCAAACTGATGAGCCAGTTTGGTGTAGTCCTGGACCAGAGGACTACATCAAACAGGTGCTGGACTCTTCTTTCTTTATGCTTCCATCACCCCTTTTTTTTAATTCAATGCCCCCCCAATTGTACCCAAGGCTCCTACCACCCACCTGGATCGTTCCAGACCCCCCCAGGGGGCGGTATTGCCCACTTTGGGAACCAGCGGTCTAAAGCAACAGAACAAAGTTTTGAGCCCAGTGGCACCTTGAAGACCAACAAAGTTTTATTCTGGGCATAAGCTTTTGAGTGCATGCAGATATCTTCATGCGCTCAGAAACATATACTCACAATTCAACTTTTTTGGTCTTAAAGGTGCCACTGGGCTCAGACTTCGTTCCATTGCTGGAAGGTTTCTCCTCTTCTCTTTTTTTCATGGTGGGAGCTGATTTCATTGGTCCTGCACCCCCAAATACCCAGTCCCGCCCCCAGCCCCCCCCCCGGATTCAGTTCCTCAGCCAGCCTGTTAGCATCAAGCAGCAGACTGGACAGGGATCCTCCATTTGCGGAGGTTTTTGACAGCCGACCAGCTGCTCTCTGTGTGTTCCAATTAACATGCCCACCCCTTTCACATGGGCTTGTTTACTGTGGAGCTGCCGGAGTGTGGGCTGGGGTCAAAACCGCAGCCTCTTTCCATCTGCTAAGAGATAAAAGCCCGGAACACTGTGAGGACCCCACGTCCTTGTCATGGCAACCCTGGTTCACTTCAGGACAGGACACAGGGAAATCAACGCCGCAAAAGAATTTTTGTGCACTGGCCAGGAACGTGCAAAAGTATGGTAAATAAACCAGAGTGCTTTGGAGCACACGAAAGTGGCTTATTTTTTAATACTTAACGAAGTCGAGGAATACATCCATATATCTGAGCTGAGAAAGTGGAACTTTTAAGGTCTGTAGGCATGGGCACTGGTAGCAGATGTCCTGGTTACATCTAGATTTAGATTACTGCAATGCGTTCTACGTGGGGCTGCCCTTGGAAAGTGTTTGGAAACTTCCGTTGGTCCAAGATGCTGCAGCCAGGACATTGACAGGAGCGGGTCACAGGGATCACATCAGTCCAGTCTTGGCCCAGCTATGCTGGCTTCCAGTTTGTTTCTGAGCACAATTCAAGGGGCTGGCCTCGATACTTCAAAGCCCCATATGGTTTGAGACCAGTGCACCTGAAGAACCGCCTACTCCCTTATGAACCCGTCCAACCTTCTCTTGGTACCCCCACCTTTTGAGATTAGGTTGGCGGCAAACTGGGGGAGGGCCTTCTCGATCGTGGCCCCAAAGCTCTGGAACTCACTCCTCGGGGAGATTCATCTGTCCCCTTTGTTGCTGTCTTCTGTAAACAAGTGAAGACCTTTTTTTTTTGTTGTTTATTTATTTGGCATTCCCTTGATAGACCGCTTCTTCCTAAACAATGTTTTTATGTTTTGTATGTTATCTTAACTCTGCTTTATTAAAACTCTTCTTTTCAGTGGTTTTAATGATGTGTGTTTGGGTGGGAGGAGGGGTTGGTGGTAATGGTCTATAACGTGATTTTATCACAGATGTTTTCAATTGTCAACTGCCGTGGTGGCCTTTTTAAGGGCACAAAGGTGGGATGCAAGTTTTGTACATAAAATAAATAATAATAACAGATGAGGAGTCATGTCCTCCTTCCATCAGCCCCTTCTATCCAGCTTGATCCTGCCCCCAACATAAACCATCCTTTACTATCATTCAGTATCACACAGCTGCTAAAGATGTGGCTGGAACACACATAGAATCATAGAGTTGGAAGGGATCTCCAGGGTCATCTAGTCCAACCCCTGCACAAGGCAGGAAATTCACAAATACCTCCCCCTCCACATCCCCAGTGACCCCTACTCCATGCCCAGAACATGACCAAAAAACCCCCAAAAACCCTCCAGGATCCCTGGCCAAACTGGCCTGGAGAACAATTGCTTCCTGACCCCAAAGTGGCAATCAGCATTTCCCTGGGCGTGTGAGAAAGGGCCACAAGAACTAAGCATTGAGGCAACCCTTCCTGCCCTCCTCTCATGATCAGCCTAAGTTCACAGAATCAGCATGGCTGCCAGCCTCTGCTTAAGAACCTCCAAAGAAGGAGAGCCCACCACCTCCCGAGGAAGCCTGTCCCACTGAGGGACTGCTCTGCCACGACACACCAACTTTCCTCAAGTTAACTGTGTCTGGTATCATACAGCAAGCAAAAAACCAGAGCAGTGGTCCATCTAGTCTAGCATCCCATCTCACACAGTTCCTCTGGAGGGCCAAAAACAGGGCACAGAGGCCGAGGCCTTCCCCTGATGTTGCCTCCTGGCTCTGGGAGTCAGAGGATTGATGCCTCTGAATGTGGAGGCCCCCCTCCGTCACCGTGGCTAGCAGCCACCGACAGAACTCTCCTCTACGAATCTGTCTAATCCCCTTTTAAAAGTGTTTGGGAATGGCCTCCAGACACACAAATGCAGCACAGCTGTAGACAGCTGTTTCCAAGGGCACCGTGCTTGCTCTCTCTGGACAAATCACCACCCTCAGCCCCTCACAGTGCTCCCACCCCATGGGCCGTTTTGGGCAACACGCCACGTTCCGAGGGGAAGGAAGCCACCGATCCCTGCCCAATGCTGAATGGTTGGCTCGCCACCTTCGCTGAGTCTGTGCCAGTCAAGGTATCGGACTGTGTTAACCTCGATGCCAGTAGCTTTTAAAAGTTGTTTTGGAAGTCTGAAACATGGCTTCTCTCTTCAAGTGGAAAGTGCCACCAGTCGCAGCCAACTCATGGCGAACCTGTAGAGTTTTCAAGGCAAGAGACGTTCAGAGGTGGTTTGAACCATCACCTGCCTCTGCTTTGCAGCCCTGGACTTCCTTGGTGGTCTCCTGTCCAAGTACTAACCAGGGCCAACCCTGCTTGGTTTGGTGTAGTGGTTAAGTGCGCGGACTCTTATCTGGGAAAACTGGGTTTGATTCCCCACTCCTCCACTTGCACCTGCTGATGTGACCTTGGGTCAGTCACAAGCTCTGGCACAGCTATTCTTGAAAAAGAGCAGTTTCTGTCAGAGCTCTCTCAGCCCCACCTACCTCACAGGGTGTCTGTTGTGAGGAGGGGAAGGGAAAGGAGTTTGTAAGCCGCTCTGAGACTGCCATTGAGTAGTGAAGGGTGGGGTATAAATCCAACTATCCTTCTTCTTCTTCTTCTTCTTCTTCTTCTTCTTCTTCTTCTTCTTCTTCTTCTTCTTCTTCTTCTTCTTCTTCTTCTTCTTCTTCTTCTTCTTCCATCTGGTGAGCTTGGACCATACCCTCACCCTTAACGAGGAAACTGAATAAGGGCTATAGCCAACTATGTAGCAGGAAAAGACACCAAAATGAGAGGAAAAGATTTATCATGACACTTATCTACACTAAAAACTCCCAATTTATGTGAATATTTTTAGCAATGACAAAAAATGCATCCCTCTTTTTACTGATTTTTTTTTTTTTTTGCATGTTGCAGGGATCAACAACTCGGAGAACTAATTGTGCCAAAGAAGGCTGAGAGGAAAAAAAAGAGAATCAAAACGATATTGTTAGCTTCTAATTCTAAGACCAAAAGTGCTAAATACTCAGCCGGTTCTAATTTTAAGCGAACTAGGTTATTTTTAACTGTAATCCTCCGCTGCTTTTAGTTTGGTTTACGTGGCTGCACTTAAAAAAAAAAAAAATTATATGGCTTTACTGGGAAAGCGCCACCATGTATGATGTATAAATACACTATGTAACCCGAATCAACAAAATGCTCAAGTCAGGTTTCTCTGTTCAAATCTTTTAAAACCCAAAGTTCCCGAATGTGTTGGGCAGGGTGAACTGAGAGAAGGGAAGAAAGAGAGGTAAAAGAAGAGAGGCAGATGTTTTGAGCCTGCTGATAAAAAGAAATTTCTTATTATTGCTCTGCACATTCCCTGAAGGATGAAAAGCCCACGGCAAACTTTACAATCAGTTTCCTTCGAATGAGAAGAGGAAGCCCTGGATAGTCATATTCAAATATACAGGCTGATTTGGCATTCTGGGAGATGTACAAGCAGAATTAGCTCTCAGTCCTGCAAAGGGCTGTCAACCCCACAAAGCTAACACCGCAGAACTTACACAACTATTAATTTCAGCATTACAAACTAGGTCTTATTGCCCCCAAAACCAAAGCAGCATCTTTGGGATGTCAAACAGATATATCTCCACACCCTTGAGGGCTAGGACCTTGAGTTATGTTGTATATTTTCTTCTTGCAAAAGAAAATGAAACAAAAAAAAATTATCAGATTTTGCTCCAGGTACCAGCTTTCAAGAGTGTAGAGAAGGTGAGCAATTCTCTGAATAATGAACGTCAGGCACTCCAGGGTTGAACTGGAAATATCTTGATGGGAGGCTGTGAGCCAGAGGCTAGTCAGGAAAATACACTGTTCAAAAGCCTCAGGTCCCTCTTCAGCCCTTGAAAAGAGGTGTGTAACATCTGCCCGTGTGATTGATGGATAATATGCAGCAGATAGATGGATAATATGCAGTCTGGGGGATCAGGGACACCATCAGCTCAGTGTTTCCTCTAAGCTGAGTTAGTGTGAGCTAGCTCACAGTTTTCTAGCCTTCGGCTCACACATTTTTGTCTTAGCTCAGGAAGGATGGCTCCAGAGCCAGTTTGGTGTGGTGGTTAAGTGCGTGGACTCTAATCTAGGAGAACCAGGTTTGATTCCCCACTCCTCCACTTGCACCTACTGGATGACTTTGGGCAAGCCATAATTCTGTCACAGCTGTTCTTGAAAAAGAGCAGTTTCTGTTTGAGCTCTCTCAGCCCCACCTACCTCACAGGGTGTCTGTTGTGGGGAGGGGAAGGGAAAGGAGTTTGTAAGCTGCTCTGAGACTCCTTTGGGTAGTGAAGGGTGGGATATAAATCCAATCTCCTCCTCTTTCTCCTCCTCCTAATTTATGCACTAGCCAAATCGCTTGCTCACAACTTTAATGCCAGTATCTCACCAAGTAGAATTTTTGCTCACAGGACTCCACAGCTTATAGGGAGCACTGGATCAGCCAAAAGCATTCCATCATTTCTGGGAAAACCTAGAAGTGACATCATATCTTTCTAGGATCTGTGGAAAACTCTATGGTTTCCTCTATGATTTGCCACAGAGTTTCTGGCAATTCCTAGAATGGACTGATGTCACTTCCACATTTTCCCCAGAAGTAATGGCATACCATCAGGCAGTAGCAATTTTTGAAACTCCCCCCCCCCTGATGGAAACAGAGCTGGGGGCAGGGGGGTTACCTGTCCCTACCTGGAACACGGCAGCCCTAACAACCCCGTGGATTGGCCAGGCTTGATCTATCCAGGAGCCCAGGCTCCATCAGAAGAGATGTATTTTATATTCTCTACTTCAAGCTCCAGCTTTCTCTAGTTCTTATCTTAGATCACCTGAGCTGGAGAACCTCCCAGGCTTAGGTACAGATCCACCTTCCCAGCTAAATCCATTCTTTGATCCTCCAGTCTTGTTTGAGCTAATTTTCCCTAAGCATCGCAACCAAAGGGAGTCACGGACACCAAGGATCAGCCCTTTCCCAGGTACTACAAAGGCAACGGTGAATTTCCCCCCCTCTTTGCAAAAAAAAAAGAAAACCAGAACGAACAAACAACCTTTTCCCCAGCTTTAATAATAACGAGGAGCCGCCGGGTGTGAAACGTGACCGTTCCACTAGACGCGGCCGCAACAAGATGTCTGTTTGAGAACCAGACAGGATCAAATAGAAAAGGTCTTTCCCATTTGGATTTAAGGGTGGGTAAACAACCTTTGAACCAAATCCCAGACTGTCAGAAATTGCATGGGGCTTGAAATGCATGCATCGGCATCCCCCCTCCCCCCAATGCCAGTACAAAAGCTTTCGCTCGGGCTTCAAGATGTCGTCGATCATTAAAAAAACCCAAACACCTCACTACTCGATCAAAGGTAAAAGTCATTCAGCTTGTTTTTCTTTAAATCTTACCTGTTGGAATGTTACCTTTGGTTTGAAGAGCAGAAACAAAGGGAGGCCAGCACTGCAAAGCCGTCAGTTGGCTTTGGACCTCAGCTGCAATTTTCCCAACCAAGATAACAAATCTACATCTACTGACCCAAGCAAAAACTGGCAAGGCAAAGAAAAGCTGCAGCTCCTACCAGTGTTCCCTCTAAGCTGAGTGAGTGTGAATTAGCTCACAGTTTTTTAGCCTCTGGCTCACACGTTTTGTCTTGGGTCAGGATTGCCACCACAGCTCAAGGATCTCTGCTGTTTGGGCGAAGGTAAGGTCCAGCAGCCATTGCGTGGAATCCACTTTGTTGGCTGCATCCATCACACTGCCAGACTTCCAAAGGCGAGAAAAAAATGCATGTGCCCAAATTTTAACACCAATAATCAATGAATTTAATAATAGTAAGACATATAAAGTAATCAGAACAAATTTTCCATAAACAACAGGTGGAAATTCACTGGTAAAGTTGAATACAGGTAGAAATTCATAGGGGGAGTTTCTCCAATTTGGAATAAATTTTTTTTAAAAAAGTCTCTGAACTATAAGGAGGTGGTGGTGTTTCTGCCAGCTGACTCGACAGACCCCTGGTTCTAAATCCATTTCAACATTTTTTTTCAAGAATCATGCTGGATTCAACATTTCGAAGGTACATGTAGACAGGGCTCTTTTTGTAGCAGGAACTCCTTTGCACATTAGGCGACACACCCCTAATGTAGCCAATCCTCCAAGAGCTTACAGAGCTCTTCCTACAGGGGCTACTGGAAGCTTTTGGAGGATTGGCTACATTAAGGGTGTGGGTCGCCTAATATGCAAAGGAGTTCCTGCTACACAAAGAGCCGTGCATGTAGACATCCATAAAACACAGGGCTTTTTTTGTAGAAAAAACCCAGCAGGAACTCATTAGCATAATAGGCCACACCAAACAGCAGAAACTTATTAGCAAATTAGGACACACCCCTGACAGCACATTAGGATATTAGGCCACACCCCCATGTTACCAGACATGTGGTCATCCAGGCACACCCACCTTTTGCTTCTTGTTCTGTTTACCTTGCTTGTTGTCAAAACCCAGGGCTTTTTTTGTAGCAGGAGTTCCTTTGCATGTTAGGCCACACACCCCTAATGTAGCCAATCCTAATGAGTTTCTGCTGTTGGGTGTGGCCTATTATGCTAATGAGTTCCTGCTGGGTATGGCCAACTTGGGAGCCAGCCGCAACTCCGTTCCTGTGTGTTCCTGCCCCAAAATAGCCCTGATAAAGCATATTCAAATACAGCAATCCTCAGTGATTCCCAATGCAGAATCTATCATTTCTTGGAACCCCCCTTCAAAATTCTGAAGCATTTCACCATTTTCATGAGAGGGAAAGGGCAATGCAACTGGCACTTCTCAAAGCAAACCAGGATCTGTCTGCAAAACAAGGAAAACCCTGGATTCACAGGTTTAAATTTACACCATGGTTTCGTGTGAGGTCCAAACTGAGCCATAACACCAGGTAGCCTGTTCTGTCACATGAAACTGGAGTCACACCATGCACAAAATGTTTACTGTGTACTAATTATTAAAATTTGCCATCACTGAGCATATGAAATTCCAACAATATACGTTTACATTTAGTTCAAAGGTATAGGGGAGAACCTATTTGGGAAATGAGAGAATGGATAGCATTTTTGCTGCTTATCGAAACAATTTCTCTTGAGCATTGGTTCCATTGGTAATTTGTGACCTGGAAGAAGGCTATGAAACATGCCAAAAACCCTGGAAGCGTGTAGAAACATGCAGAAAATCATGGACACGTGTAGTCGCTGATAGCATCTCCATTATCTATGGAAGTATTGTAATTGGACTACACTGTATATTGGGAGCAAATTTTTTAAAAAACCATTTTGGCTGCTTTTACAAGCTTTGGAATAGGTGTTAACCATTCATTGTTGCTTCCTTGTGAAACTTTGTATCTTTGAATAATTGGAAACCTATACCTTTGAGTAATTGTTTGTAAAATTGTATTGTTGGAATTTCATATCCTACATGATAGTAAATTCTAATATAGGGTTGCCAGGTCCCTACCTTCTGCCGGGGGAGGGACAGAGGCTCCTTCCTGGGATCTTCTTGTGTAGACGCTTTCCATGTGCACTGCAATGACGTCACCAGGAAGTGATGTCATCACACTAGGGATGTTGCTGGGGGGATGCTCTAGCATTCGGTCAAGAATTCTATGGTACCATAGAGTTTTTGGCCAAATGCCAGAGTGTCCCCTCTGGTGACGTGCCCGGTGCGATAACATCACCTCTGGGTGGCATCATCGCACCAGGCATGTCAGACGCTGGAGAGCCCTTCATGGGTGGGGCTTCCCATGCCAGCAGCTGGCTGGTGGGCAAATCGGGGGACTGGAAATTTGGGGAAACTCCACTCCCTAATTCTAATAATTAGTATGCAGTAAACATTTTGTGCATGGTGTGACTTTGTTACTCATAATCTTTTCACACTGTGTGTTCCTGGTTTTGCTGGTTACATGTAACTGGAGGACAGAGGAGATGCAAAAGAAACCTCTGGCTGTTGTAGCACGAGAAGGTGACTTCTACCTTGTGAGACTATTGGACCATTTAGCTCAGTTACTGTCTACTGTGACTATCACCATCTACTATCTACTCTCTGGGGTTTCAAGCATGCTCTATTATACCCAGCTCAGGCTCTACCACTGAGGCACATCACTTCTTCTGATGGCCCCTGAGTTTTGGCCGCCATGTTACACAAAGTGTTGGACTGGATGGGCCATTGGCCTGATCCACCATGGCTTCTCCTATGTCTGGCAGTGATGCTCAGTGATGCTCTGTCTTCTTGGTGCTTGGGTGGCAACAGTGGGGGACTTCTGGAGTTTTGGCCCCGCTGGTGGACCTCCTGATGGCCCCTAGGTTTTGGCCACTGTGTGACATAGAGTGTTGAACTGGATGGGCCATTGGCCCAATCCAACATGGCCTTGCTTATGTTCTTTTATACTTTAGTAATATCTAACTCTGAACAAGGATATTCTAAAATTAGGGAAACCCCAATTTCTGATTTCATTTGCAAATGTTTTTTTAAAGAAGCAAGCTAATGAAAACTCTTGATTGTTAAGAAGAAATGTAGGCCCAATGTTAATTTCTCTAGCTTAAATGCTATAGTATCAAGACCGTTCATTGCAAAAGCTCCTGTAGAGGGTTTTGTTACAAGAAAATCAATGGCCCGGGGAACCGTCTCTTTTCTTTTCTGCTACAAGGTACTGCTGGAAAAGGGAACAGTGATCTTTTCTGCTACAACGTACGCTGGAAAAGGGATTGGTGACCAATTTGCTCAGAAACACAATGCAAGAGGCAACAGTTTTGCAGCGACAAATGTACAATCCCATCTTTATATTCCACGCATGGCCATAAATACTTCACTTTCCACCACACTCAAACCCCCCCCCATGTCATCCTCATGAAATACTATATGATAGGAACGACACGCTGTCTCGCCGAGGTCTGAATCAATATCCCTGCATATCCCGGTTGCAAAGAGGAAGATGTATTAGGTTAATATTTCATTATGTTTCGAGACACCAGGGGAAGCAGATGATAGCTGCCACCAGAGGTTTTGTGAAAACTCATGAAAAAAAAGACCACTTCCCCATATCTAAGAAAGGTGTGCCCCCAATCTTGAGAGGGGGAATCCAGCCTGAACTCTCCCTAGAAACTAAAATTACTAAAGAGAAGTTATCTTAGTTTGGTCACGTCATATGTAACCTATTGCTAAATTCAGCCGCTGTGCCAGAAGACTGGAGAGCAGCAAGCGTGACACCAATTTTTAAAAAGGGATCCAGAAGGAGAACCGGGAAATTACAGGCAAGTCAGCCTAACATCTGTCCCAGGCAAATGAACAGAAACTGTAATCAACAAAAGAATTGTTAGACACAAAGAGGGACAAAACCTATCGAGGGAAAATGTTGTGAAGGCCTTGGCCTCTATGCCCTGTTGTTGGCTGCCCAAAGGAACTGGTTGGCCACTGTGTGAGATGGGATGCTGGACTAGATGGGCCATTGGTCTGATCCAGCAGGGCTCTTCTGAGGTTCTTATGAAGGCCTCAGCCTCTCTGCCCTGTAGTTGGACCACCAGAGGAAGTGGCTGGCCATTGTGTGAGACAGGATGCTGGACTAGATGGACTCTCACTGGTCTGATCCAGCAGGGCTCTCCTTACATTCTTATGAAGGCCTCAGCCTCTCTGCCCTGTTGTTGGATCACCAGAGGAACTGGCTGGCCACTGTAAGAGATAGGATGCTGGACTAGATGGACCACTGGTCCGATCCAGCAGGGCTCTTCTTACATTCTTATGAAGGCCTCGACCTCTCTGCCCTGTTGTTGGCCATCCAGAGAAACCAGTTGGCCACTGCATGAGACAGGATGCTGGACTAGAGGGACCACTGGCCTGATCCAGCAGGGCTCTCCTTAGATTCTTATGAAGGCCTCAGCCTTTCTACCCTGTTGCTGGCCCTCCAGAGGAACTGGTTGGCCACTGTGTGAGACAGGATGCTGGACTAGATAGACCACTGGTCTGATCTAGCAGGGCTCTTCTTATGTTCTGATCAGGGGAAGGCCTCGGCCTCTATGCCCTGTTGCTGGCCCTCCAGAGGAAATAGCTGGCCACTGTGTGAGACAGGATGCTGGACTAGATGGACCACCAGTCTGATCCAGCTGGGCTCTTCTTATGTTCTTATCAGGGGAAAGCTTCAGCCTCTGTGCCCTGTTGTTGACCCTCCAGAGGAACTGGTTGGCCACTGTGTGAGACGGGATGCTGGACTAGATGGACAACTGGTCTGATCCAGCTGGGCTGTTCTGATGTTCTTATCAGGGGAAGGCCTTGGCCTCTATGCCCTGTTGTTGGCCCTCCAGAGGAACTGGTTTGCCACTGGTCTGATCCAGCAGGGCTCTTCCTGTGTTCTTAATGTAAGACTCACTGGAAAAGACAGCAATCATAGGAAGAGTTGAAAGCCACAGGAAAAGAGGAAAACCCGCCACAAGATGGATCAACTCAATAAAGGAAGCCGCTGACCTCAGTTTGAGCAAGGCTGTTAGTGTTTTGGAGGTCATTCATTCATAGGGTCCTCAAGTACAAAGCGACTTGGTGGCACGTAACACACTCACAAAGCTGAAAGCTCCCAGAGGTGATCTGGAAGAACAGGGAGGCATGGAAATTTGGAGAAAAAATGTACTGCTGCCCTCCCCCCCCTTTACTGCCCCAAGGGAGCATATGGGAACATCAATGGGTGAACAGAGACTATGCAGTGTCGTTGTCCCCACACCACTCCAACTGTTATATATGGAGATGCACAAATAGAAGGAACTTGATTCCAGCTCCCACTGAAACCTGGTATCCTAAACATCACAATCTGATTGGCGCTTTGTACAGTTGTCCAATCAGGATACAAGATATGTGCAGGAGGGAGAAGTTACGATTGGTCTTTATGTCTGTGATACGATTGGTCCTTACTGTACATAGGGGCGTGGCTTTGTAAGCCCGGACTGTTTAAAAAGGAGCCTGCTGTTCCCCAGTTTTGCTGCCGTCCTATCTTGTTCTAACCTCTGTAAATAAAGCTGATTTCACTGTTCAAAGAGCTGCTGCCTGAGTCTCATATCTAACACCAACAGAGGCTCTTTTAAATCAGAAATTGGTAGGTTATTATAGCATTACAACCGTCTATTGACATGATCTACTAGTTAGACTATTTTGTAATTTTAAATGTTGCTTTTAATTGTTCAAATATTTTTGTGTGTGCCACGTTTGGGACCCTAATCTGGTGGAAAGGAGCCATAGAAATGTTTTAAATAAATGAATCGAAATAAATTTGTTAGCCATTTGTTGACTCTTATGAGGGCAGAAAGGAGGGTAGGATTGCCTGGTCCCATCCCGCCCCGTCCACCAGTGGGGGATAGGTGGTTGCCAGCTCCAGGTAGGGAAATTCCTTGAGATTTGGGGCAGAGCCTGGGAAGGGTGGGGTTTGAGGAGGGGAGAGGACCTCAATATCGAGGAGGGGAGGGGACCAGTGTTCCCTCTAAGCTGAGTTAGTGTGAGCTAGCTCACAGTTTTTTAGCCTCCGGCTCACACATTTTTGTCTTAGCTCAGGAAGGAGGGCTCCAGAGCAAACTAGTTTATGCAGTAGCCAAATCGCTCGCTCACATCTTTAATGCCAGCAGCTCACAAGTAGAATTTTTGCTCACAGGACTCCACAGCTTAGAGCAGGGGTGTCAAACATGTGGCCCTGGGGGCCGGATCAGGACCCCAGAGGGCTTCTGTCAGGCCTGCAGTGGAACTGGCTGTCTTCTGCTTCTTCTTCCAGTTCTGCTGCTGCTGCATCATCGTAGGTTTGCAGCTCACAGATACACACCTGAACAGCAGACTCAGGATTGCAACAGCACAGGCATTTTGATGTAATAATTTAGAACAAGAAGTTTCAGTTATCAGACACTGTTAAATAAACAAAATATTGCAAGAGTGCTAATGTTTCAAGCATTATTACTTTAAGTTAAAAAAGAAAAGCCCTTTGTGTTTGTGTCCTTTATAAAGTTTATATCTCTGCTACCTGATGTTACATTTTATGGCACACACGGCCCGGCCCAGCAGGGTCTCATTTATGTCAGATCTGGCCCTCATGACAAATGAGTTCGACGTGCCCGGCTTAGAGGGAGTATTGGGGGGGACCTCAGCAGCCCACCCTCCAAAACAGCCGTTTTTCTCCAGGAGAACTGATCTCTGTCATCTGGAGATCAGTTGTAATACCGGGAGATCTCCAGGCCCCAGTTGGAGACTGGCATCCCTAAAATATATAAATAAAATGTCTCCCCCTAACTGTCCCGCCCCCCTCCCAATATTCCACTTTTGACTCGAGTGGAAGGGAGGGGGAAACAGCCACTTAGACTTGACAAAACTTGTCCAAGGGGGTTTTTCAGTGCCGTGCTTTCCCCCTATGTATTTCTCGTTAGTCACCCGCTGCGAATTTTCGCATTGATACCGAACACAAAGGAAAGTCATCAAAGGGGTCAGGGGGAAGAAACAAGCAAGCCGTTGCCTTTTGCTCCCTGCCCAGGCTTGGGAGTTTCTTGAAAGCTCCGTCTGTTTGTTTATTTCCCAGAAAGAATTAGGTAGTTAATTCCCCGGCACTTCTTGCTGGCCTTTTACATCAGCTCCTTTGATAAATCATTTGGGACAGCGCATAATCAAGCGCCGCTGTAAAAACCCTTATACAGATCTATAAACCAGATTACATCGGGAGGGGAAATCATTACACCAGTCGGCACTGAATGCAGACACTTTGCATTAAAAAAAAAAAAAAATTAAGCGCAGGGCCATGCGGCTCTCTGATAGTCAAGTTTAGTGCCTTCCCCTTTGGAACTGTCGGGCAATGCTGTGAGAAATCATTGTTACGGGTCTCGTGGGGTTCTCTCACCATGGCTTGGCCCGGGAGCCTGTTCAAAATTCAGACTAGCTCTTGCCTCCTCCTCCTCCACCCCCAGTTACTGGCACTGAGGGAATGGAGAAAATTAGAGTTTTTAAAAAAGACCCAATCAATGCACATGCCTATCTATCTGGTACACTTATTTCACCCTTTCTCCAAGGAGCCCAGGGCAGCGTACACGGCCCCCCGCTCCTGCATTTGATCCAAAGCAACCCTGGGGTAAGGACTAAGCCAGGTTTCCCTGACATGCTGCCCACAGATGCTATGGCACCCACCGATACTTCCCTTGGCTCTCGCCAAGCTTTTCAGAAAGTGGGCAGGGTCATTGTAAGGCAGGGTTTGTTACGGGTTGTCCTCATTCAAGTGAAAGGGTTTTCCACTTGAGGACCAGGAGGACTGGTGAGCATCAGGGCTTTCCTCAGTCAGTGCATGGTTCCATTCTTCCCTCAGATTTTTCTTCTTCCCAGGAAGTGTGAGGAGGGAGGTATTCTGTTTGGCGCCATCTCCCATGGAAGCCATTTTGGGTTTGGCTGCACCTGTAGCAGCCATTTTGGGATCATGCTCACCACCCCTCTCCAAATTCCAATGGTGCCCACAGGCTCGAAAAAAAGTTGTGGGGCCCAGCTGAGAATGACAGGCCCAAGATCACCTGCCGAACTTCATCACTAATGGAGTGGCAGAAGGGAAGCTGTGAACCCTAAGATCATTCACTCGAGAACCAGTGTGATGTAGGGTTTGACTAGGATCTAGGAGGAGAACCAGATCTGCCACAATCGACATCATGGACTAGTTATTCTCTCTCGGCCTAATCTACCTCACGGAGTTGTTAAGAACGTAACAGCATAAGCAGAGCCCGCTAATTAAGACCAGTAGTCAGTCTAATCCAGCATACGGTTTCACAGAGTGACCAACCAGTTGCACTGGATGGCCAAACAAACTAGGCATAGAGTTGTGGGAATAAAATGGAGGAGGAAAGAACAATGCTGTAGCTCAGTGGTACAGCATCTGCTTGCCATGCAGAAGGTCCCAAATTCAATCCCAGACATCTCCAGTTAAAATGATTACATAGGAGGTAATGTGAAATCCACCTGAGACCCTGGAAAACCACTGACAAACAAAGCAACCAATAATGGACTAATGGTCTGATTCAATATAAGGCAGCTTCATTTGTGTTCAGTGTTGGAAACTGCTCTAAATCCCCATCGAGGAGGAAAATATTCATAAAACAATGATAAAAAGATTTTTTTTTAAAAACAAGAACAAATCATTGAACTATATTTCAATTACAATTTCCTGCTCTGCCTGAAAAGTCCCATATAGAGAATCCATTTTATAAAGTTCTCTTCTTCTAGCTCTTGGAGAACTCTGCAAACCTTACTGCTTAAAAATTCGCGTCCTGTAGAGTGACATTATTCGTTTTAATATTTAAATGCACATAAGGCTTTGAGCGCAACCCAGAGAGAAGAGAAATCCCTTCCTGTGTATCGGCAAACCTACGGACCACCATTTTCTAGATCCAAATAGCAGCCAAAGATACTACCCTAATACTGCATAAGTAAACATCTGTCTGGGCAGAAACATCTGGACAGCGGATGAATTCACTAGACTGTAAACCCATTTTAGGGAGCTCACAGGGGAACTGCCAACATCCCGTTACCTTGCAAAGCCAGCTTTTCATGGTGTAATGTAATAATGTGTTGGAAATAAACTTGAAGTACACTCCTGAGTCATCAAATCGGACCAAGAAAATCTTCTGGGAGCTTGATATTTAAATGGAAGTTTCATCACGCAGGAAAAGTGGGAAGAGCTGAACCAAACTATTATTATTTCCATTATTTAAATGATATCACAGTGAATCAGAAAGTATAGTGTGTGTGTGTGTGTGTGTGTGTGCGCGCGCGCCTATGGATGGTTTCTCATTTCTTCAGTTTCAATCCCCATATCGCCGTTTCAATTTTACCACTCCTTGGTGCAAACTGAACCCACATGAGTATTTTCACACACTTTTCTATTTCCTCATACCAAATTTGCCTTATTTATTTTTTTAAAATTGTCCACCGCCATTTGTGTGTTGATAAATCAGCATGACATTATTTATTCGGGAGATATTTATGCCGCATCTCCAGAGTCTGCTCAACTTTAACATTAAGCATCTGTGTATCTAATAGCGACATGTGGCCCCCATCTGTGGATAGCTAAATCCATGAATAAGGGCTGCACAAAGGTGAAAGACATTTTCAGGTAAACTTGGGGGACCTGCCAGGTTTGCAGAAAAACCTGGAATCTTAAAAAAAATAATAAACTGGGTGTTTTAATTTCCCCCCAAAATAAAATAAATCCCCCCCAAAAAATAATGATTGGTGGATGTGGCGGCGCCTGGAGCTATAGCAGACCCAGTGAGAAAGTGGGGGGGGGGACAGGATAACCCCACAAGCCTTGTGGGCCCACACTTGTATACACACAAATGACATACCTTTATTTATTTTATTTATCAAATTTATACCCCGCTCCCTCTCCCCTGAATGGGATTTGAGGTGGCTGACGATATATAAAATACACCCGATAAAACAGTACAAAAGATCCAAATATATATATATATATATATATATATATATATATAAAGCAAAGAAAAACCTACCCTGGTTAAAATCTATCCGCTATCAAGCAAGGTAGGATGCTTGGATGGTGAAGACACAGCTGTAGCATAATTTACTAGCTCCCTGGTGGATCACAATCACCGAAGGCATTGTACATACAAAACATGGAACTGTTCACATCAAGGACTGGAATCCATCAACACTGAAAAAGTTGCCGCTGTTTGCTAAGGCCTCGGTCTCCAGAGCTTCTCAACTAGGCTCAGGCCTTAGATGAGACTGTGGGAGAGGCCACTGAGGGAGGAGAGGAAAAACCTGAGGGGGGTTAAGTTCCATGAGCTTCACAGAAAAGATGGATTTGGAGGAGAACATAAGAGAAGCCAATGTTGAATCAGGCCAATGGCCCATCTAGTCCAGCACTCTGTCACACAGTGGCCAAAAATACCAGGTGCCATCAGGAGGTCCAGCAGTTGGGCCAGGACACCAGAAGCCCTCCCACTGCTGCCCCTTCCAGCACCAAGAATAGAGTGCATCACCTGCCCCAGACTGAGAATTCCCATCTATACCCTGTGGCTCATAGCCACTGATGGACTTCTGCTCCATATGTTTATCTAATTCCCTCTTGAAACTGTCCATGCTTGTAGCTGCCACCACCTCCTGTGGCAGTGAATTCCATGTGTTAATCACTCTTTGGGTGAAGAAGTATTTCCTTTTAAGGAGGAGGAATTTGAAGAACCAGCAAGATAGGCATTACATAACTGTTGTCTGAGAAACTAAAGGCATCTGTACTGAATAACCATAAATATTCAAAACAAGCCAGTGTCCCCCCCAATTTTGCCATTCTAATTTTTGGAATGCCAGATTTTTCCCTCCAAAATTGTGCTGTCTTGTTGGCGCCTCTGGCTAGTACCAGTGCTGCCTAACGTCAAATCTCAGCAGTAGGAAAGAGGAAGAGTCCAGGAGCACCTTAAAGACTAACAAAATTCTCTGAGTAAGTGCCAAATATGCCACACCGGTGTATGCCAATGTAAAATACAAAACTCAGAATTCAGAAGATGTAAATGACTGAATACACGGCACGGCAACATTAAATACTACACTCAGAATTTGGCAGATGTAGGTAACTAAATGCATGGCAAATCTTTTGGAGATGTCCAGTGACTAAATGACATTTGTAGAATATTCTTCTTTTGTTAATATTCTGGGATTCCTCCAAGATTATTTAGGGATTGCAGTAAATGATCAAAGAATGCAAACAGCGACAATGTTTTTCTATGTTGTACTGAATTTCAGAGTATTGTAGAGGGCTGGGTCTATTGCATTTGACGCAAATCTTAAGAATGAGAAACACTGCAGAGGAGGAGGAGAATATGGATAAGCATTTGAGAGGAGTTTGTGTCACCTCTATCGTATTCAACAGCAAAACTGCTGCAACAAGAAATACTTTTCCTATCATATTGTATTTTCAGCATTTAGTTTTTTTAAAAAAATTACTAGCTATTTTGCTTTTTGGTTCCCTTCTTTGCACAGTATTGGGGTCCAAGATCTTTCACTACCACACTTTTTTTATACGCCCCCCATTTTTACAGCATCGTGAGCCCAAAGCTGTGCCGAGGAGGGGCGGTGCCTCAGTGGTAGAGCATCTGCTTGGCATGCCAAAGGTCCCAGGTTCAATCCCCGGCGTCTCCACTTAAAAGGAGCAGACAGCCGGTGATGTGAAAGATCAGGGGATTACTGAAAAAAAATGCATGTCATCTTAGGGTTGCCATCCTCCAGGTAGGGCCTGGAGATCTCCCAGAATTACAGCTTATTTCTGGACTACAGAGATCAGTCTCCTTGGAGAAAATAGCTGCTTTGGAGGGTGGGCCGTGGCTCTGTGGTAAGTCATCTGCTTGACATGCAGAAAGTCCCAGTTCAATCCCCAGCACCCCCAGTTAAATGGATCAGGTAGTAGTGGATATGAAAGACTCTGTCCGAGACCCCTGAGACCCGCTGCCAGTCTGGGTAGACAATACTGACCTGGATGGACCGATGATCTGATTCCATATAGGACAACTTCATGTTTTCATATGCCAAGTCCAGGTCAAGTATTACTGGTTTATTGCATCAGTATCTCCTCCCTTATTACTGCAGAACACCTTGTTCATCCACAGGGACTTGCAAGGTTGCTCCCATGTTACTCTGGACATAATCCAGGATCTCACAAAACAAATTTGTGAGAAAGGGGAACACTGGGCAGTGAGAAAGAACATTTTAGACCTGATTGAAATGAGACCAGTGGCAGATTAACCATTAAGCAGGCTGAGCACGTGCTTAGGGCACCAGGGCCAAAGGGGGCACCACAAATTTGAGAAAAGGTGAAAAGAAACAAAAAACCAATGAAGATTTGTGTAAAAAAAAATTGATAAAACTAGTGCAAATTGATCATGGTACACCCTAGGGTTATCTTCTTTTTTTTGTTGGCGAGGTACAGTGTCATAGGTTATGTTTAAAAGTAAAATGCATGTGTTTAAAAGTAAAACGATGGAGCCAAATTCAGTTGTCATGACCAGGGCTATTTTTGGGCAGGAACGCACAGGAACAGAGTTCCGGCTGGCTCCCAAGTTGGCCACGCCCAGCAGGAACTCATTAGCATAACAGGCCACACCCAACAGCACAAACTCATTAGGATTGGATACATTAGGGGTGTGTGGCCTAACATGCAAAGGAGTTCCTGCTACAAAAAAAAGCCCTGGGTTTTGTCAACAAACAAGGTAAATGGAATAAGAAGCAAGAGGTGGGTGTGGTTGGATGACCAGACTTCTGGTAACATATTGTAGCTGCAATAAAGAAGGCCAACGCTATGCTGGGGATTATTAGGAAGGGAATTGATAACAAATCAGCCAGTATCATCATGCCCCTGCATAAATCATTGGTGCGACCTCATTTGGAATACTGTTGTATTCTCAACAAGGCTGTTGCCCACAGTAATACTGCTATTGTCAGGATGGCTGCATGGGGTCAGTTAGACATTGATATAGCATGATGCAAAGTCAAAACTAGCAAATGAATTTTTAGCGCATGCGCAGGAAAACTCCCGGCGGGAGGATTACGTAATGTTCGGGAGTACTACCCCCACCACCACCTAGTCACGTAGGACTGAAAAATTCCCCCAGACTGAGGAACTCTCCAAAGCCTATTCTTCAAGGCCACCGTGATAAGATGAGGCGGCAGGAGAGTATTCTCCCACGTTGCAGCTGGCATTTCTACGCAGGCACAAAAGCAAAGATAGTAAACAATGAACATAGTGTAAACGTTAACACAGAGCTTCAGCCCTCTGACATTCTCCCATCCTCCATTTTCTCACAACAACCCTATGAGGTAGGTCAGGCACAGAGATTGTGATGGGCACAAAGTCACCCAGTGAGCTTCCATGGTTGAAGTAGGGATTGGAACCCAGGTCTCCCCAAATCCTAGTCTGGATTCCCTTCGACAAAGAATCAATAGACAGAAGGCTGAAATCAGCAACCACAACATTCAAAAATCAGTGGGGGAACACTTTAACTTTCCAGGACATTCAGTTGTTGACCTAAGAGTAGCGGTTCTCTTACAAAGAAATTCCAAAGGGAGCTTGCTGAATTGCAACTGATAATGAAGCTCAAGGCCATGCACCCTCCTGGACTGAATTGAGACCTAGGTTTCCTGTCTCATTACCAGTGCTGGTTTCTCCATGACTATTACCCCTCTGCATATCTCACCTAAGCCCAATCATGCTATTGTTGTTTGCCTACTAATGTCATTCGATATCTGAAATCACTCCACTTTCCATTAAATAGGACAGATGGACTCCCAGTGGGGCCAGGACACTAGAATCTGTATGGAGAAGTGAGCAGTGACTCCCAAAAGCTCATCCCCTGCCACATATGTTGTTAGTCTTTAAGGTGCTACTGGAGTCTTGCTGTTTTCTATGGCTACAGACAGACTACCACGGCTACCCATCTTGATCTATCCCCATGACCCAGTTTGGTTAACAACCTGCCACCATGTTTTCAGTGGCAGAAAACAGGAATGTCCAGAAACCTCTGGTCAGCAAAATGCTGCTCACATTATAAAACTTACTCCTTTCAGAATCCATTTCATTTCACCTGAGTGAAAACCTCCAGGTTTGCCTCAGACTTTCACATTGGTCCAAAGTTGGTGGAAACTCTTAAATCCTTCCGACTACATCTAAGCGCAAGCTCATTGGATCCAGTCCTACTGAGTTTCCCGACAGTTTAGTACCACCCAGCTATTTAAATCAGGCCGGTAATTGTATATGTCACGGAAGGCATGACAGGAAGCACTGGCTGCGTTTATCAAGGGCACTGCTTTCTTACAAGGCCTGGCACAGAGTTAAGTAGGCCCGGTGTCATAATATGGGGGACGTAATGGGACTCCACAGTTACAGCTTACTCAAGCTGATGGCCTTGATAATATCACAGCCCAAGCCCAGAAAGCTGCTGCCTGGACATTCTCTCATGTCGGTGTCAATACAGTGAGGCTGCGGTGTGTGTGTGTGTGGGGGGAGTCGGCCTCTGCCTGCTGAGCCGATGAGAGAAGTCTCGTTTTCCATGCCGAAAGGGGACGGAGCAGCTCCCGGGGCAAGGTCACAGAGAGATAGACTCGCTAAGTTGTTCTGTTGCCGAACATTCAGAAAAGAGCTGAATGAAACCGAAGCCCGATAAAGGTTTGGAACAAGATCCAGGGACCCTATCAATGCCCTGAGAGAGTGTAAGAGAGAACGCACGGGAACGAAAACATCAGGGGAGCGATAGTGTGGGGGGGGTTAATTCCCCTTTTGCACTGATGATGATAAAGGTGTTTGTTCTGGGGAGAGAGAGAGAGAGAGAGAGAGAGTGAGTAGCGGAAACAAAGAAGTCTTGCATTCTGACGTGAAAGGAGACTCCATTTCGCGGGGGGCAAACAATGAGGAGGTTTGTTCGCTGTAAATTTTGCTTTTTGACCCCTCTCAGTATATCAAGTCGGCCAGAACTGAAGCCGATCTTTGTTCCAGCTTCGTGCACCAAGATGAATACTAGCCATGCATAAGTATATCCCACTGACACACACACACAGACCATCAGTTCTCACTATTCTATAGGCCTTAGGCCTAGCGTCAGAAACCAGGTTGGGAGGAAGGACAGAAGTTGTGTCCTCTCCCCGATGGAGGACCACACCCCTCAATGATATTGCCGGAGATGCCACAATTCTGCACCGAGTACCGGGAAAGCCCAAACTGGGCACTCAAGCACAGATTTTGGGTTCCTGAAATTCTCCACTTCCTTTCCTTGAGGAAGATGTTGTGGAGATTACAACTACTCAGGGGAAGTGTGAAGCACGAAAGGCTGTGAACTGAGCTACCAGATCAAAATTTCCCATCGAAGCGATGCTTCAGTGCTGCCGTGCTTGACATCCATCATGCTATCTCAGCTAAATGAGGAGCGCACATTATGAGTAAGAGGCATTTGTTCTGTTCCTTCGAAGTGAGGAGTGTGGAAATAAGGGACACTCATTCCAGGGTGACAAGGAGCGCTCCTCATGACAAACGGATTTGGCAGTCTCTAATGTCTCGTCTTGCACACTCAGTCCTCGGTCCGCTCACCCACTTTAATCGTCTCAATTATCTCTGTGTACAAGCTAGTCCAGGGGTGTCGAATTCATTTGTTATGAGGGCTGGATCTGAAATAAATGAGACCTCGTTGGGCCGGGCCCTGTGTGTCATAAAATAGAATGGTAGCAGAGATATAAACTTTATAAAGGCCGCAAACACAAAGGTTTTTTTAAACTTAAAATAAGAACATAAGAACATAAGAACATAAGAGAAGCCAATGTTGAATCAGGCCAACGGCCCATCTAGTCCAACACTCTGTCACACAGTGGCCCAAATATACCAGGTGCCATCAGGAGGTCCAGCAGTGGGGCCAGGACACTAGAAGCCCCTCCCACTGCTGCCCCCTCCAGCACCAAGGATAGAGTGCAGCACCTGCCCCAGACTGAGAGTTCCCATCTATACCCTGTGGCTAATAGCCACTGATGGACTTCTGCTTCATACGTTTATCTAATTCCCTCTTGAAACTGTCCATGCTTGTAGCTGCCACCACCTCCTGTGGCAGTGAATTCCATATATTAATCACTCTTTGGGTGAAGACGTATTTCCTTTTATCTGTTCTAACCCGACTGCTCAGCAATTTCATAGAGTGCCCACGAGTTCTTGTATTGTGAGAAAGGGAGAACAGTACTTCTTTCTCAACCTGCTCAATCCCATTCATAATCTTATAAACCTCGATCATGTCACCCCTCAGCCGTCGTTTCTCCAAGCTAAAGAGCCCCAAGCATTTTTAACCTTTCTTCATAGAGAAGGTGTTCCAACCCTTTTATCATTCTAGTTGCCCTTCTCTGCACTTTTTCCAATGCTATAATATCCTTTTTGAGATGTGGTGACCAGAACTGTACACAGTATTCCAAATGAGGTCACACCAATGATTTATACAGGGGCATGATGATACTGGCTGATTTGTTATCAATTCCCTTCCTAATAATCCCCAGCATAGCGTTGGCCTTCTTTATTGCAGAACATGCTTAAAACCAAACATGCTTAAAACCAAACATGCAAAATAAGAACATGCTTAAAACCAAAGAGTGATTAACACATGGAATTCACTGCTACAGGAGGTGGTGGCGGCTACAAGCATGGAGGGCTTCAAGAGGGAATTAGATAAGCATATGGAGCAGAGGTCCATCGGTGGTTATTAGCCACAAGGTATAGATAGGGATTCTGGAGCAAGGGATGCTCTGTATTCTTGGTGCTGGGGGCGGGGGGTCAACAGTGGGAGGGCTTCTATTGTCCTGGCCGCACTGGTGGACCTCCTGATGGCACCTGGTATTTTTGGCCACAGAGTGTTGGGACTGGATGGGCCATTGGTCTGATTCAACATTGGTTTCTCTTATGTTCTTAAACATGAGCACTCTTGTAATACTTTGTTTATTTAACAGTGTCTGATAACTGACACTTCTTGCTCTGAATTATTGCATCAAAATGTCTGTGCTGTTGCAGTCTTGAGTGTGCTGTTCAGGTGTGTATCTGTAAACCTCCATCATGTCACCCCTCAGCCATTGTTTCTCCAAGCTAAAGAGCCCTAATAGGGAAGGTGTTCCAACCCTTTTATCATTCTAGTTGCCCTTCTCTGCACTTTTCCCAATGCTATAATATCCTTTTTGAGATGTGGTGACCAGAACTGTACACAGTATTCCAAATGAGGTCGCACCAGTGATTTATACGGGGGCATGATGATACTGGCTGATTTGTTTTCAATCCCCTTCCTAATAAGCGTTGGCCTTTTTTATTGGAGTTGCAAACTGTCTCGACATTAAAAAAAAAACCCAGGAAAAATCTATGCACTCAGCTCCCAGCATTAGGTCCATTTTGACTCTTAAAACACAGACTTTAAGTGAGGATTTTTTTTAAAAAAGGGGACGTACTACAGAATCACCTCAGAAGGGTCCCTACACCCAGAGATGTGACATCTATCCTCCTCAGCTCAATCCTGCAGGGTGACGTGGTTACACTAGGACTTGGGAGACCTGGTTCCAAATGTCCAGTCTGGCATGATGCTTGCTGGGTAACCATGGGCTCATCCCTTTCTCAGAAAAAATGACTTCACTTCTTCTAAAAGTATGTCCTATGACAGTCCTTTCACAGTGTGGCATAGTGGTTGAGAGCAGCGGACTCTAATCTGGAGAAATGGGTTTGTTTCCCCACTCTCCCTCCACATGGAGCCTGCTGGGTGACCTTGGGCCAGTCCCAGTTCTCTCAGAACTCTCTCAGACCCACCTGCCTCACAAGGTGCCGGTCTGTGGGGAGAGGAAGGGAAGGCGATTGTAACTTAAGCCACTTTGAGACACATGAGGTCTGCTGGGTGACCAGTCATGGTTCTCTTAGAACTCTCTCAGCCCCACCCACCTTACAAGGTGACTGCTGTGGAGAGAGGAAAGGAAGGCAATTGTAAGCCACTCTGAGACTCTGAGAGCTGCGGTGGCTCAAGTGGTTAAGACACTGAACTGCAGGCTGCGGAAGGCCGGTAGTTCAGCAGTTCGAGACCCGAGAGTGCCGCATGATGGAATGAGCTCCCGTCTCTAGTTCCAGCTCCTGCCAACCTAGCAGTTCGAAAGCAAGAAATTGCAAGTAGATAAATAGGTACCACTTCGGTGGGAAGGTAATAGCATTCCATGCGCCTCAGAGTCTAGTCATGCCGGCCACATGACCACGGAAACGTCTTTGGACAGCGCTGGCTCTTCGGCTTTGAAACGGAGATGAGCACCGCAACCCTAGAGTCGGATTTGACTGGCTTTCGAGCAAGGGAACCTTTACCTTTACCTGAGACTCTTTGGGGCAGAGAAAAACAGTATAAAACCCTGACTCTTCCTCCTCTTCCTATATTACCTTTATACTGAATCAAATTCTTGGTTCATCAACATTAATACTGCCTCCTCAGCAGGGCTCTTTTCATAGCGGGAACTCCTTTGCATATTAGGCAACACCCCCCTGATGTAGCCAATCCTCCAAGAGCTTACAGAGCTCTTCTTACAGGGGCCACTGCAAGCTCTTGGAGGATTGGCTACATTAGGGGGTGTGTCGCCTAATATGCAAAGGAGTTCCTGCTACAAAAAGAGCCCTGCTACTCAGACTAGCAGCTGCTCTCCAGGTTCTCAGGCAGAGGTCTTTCACATCACCCACCGCCTGATACTTCTTTAACTGGAGATGCTGAGGATTTGAGCTGGGACCTTCTGCATGCCAAGCAGATGCCACTGACCCACAGCCCCCCTTTCTGCTACCCTCAGAATGCTTCGAGACAACAGAGGGTCGCATCACTGTCTTTCAGAAGCTTAGAACTTGGCTTCCAGAGGGAATATCACGCAGGGCTCTTTTTGTAGCAGGAGCTCCTTTGCATACTAGGCGACACGCACCTAATGTAGCCAATCCTCCAAGAGCTTCCAGTAGCCCCTGTAAGAAGAGCTCTGTAAGCTCTTGGAGGATTGGCTACCTTAGGAGTGTGTTGCCTAATATGCAAAGGAGTTCTTGCTACAAAAATAAATGGATGCTGGTAGAGGCACCTTCCCATGTGCCAGTGTATGGCCACTAGGAGCTGCTCTCTGATGGCCGTGGTAGCCCACACATCCTTCCACTGCGATTGCCAATAGGTGGTGAAACAAGACGGCAACATTTCAGTCAATGACATAAACCCAGTGATGGTTTTAAGTCGAAATGTAAAGTAGAAGGTAGGGAGGAGCACAGTCACATCTGCATTACTGTCGCAGGTATGCCATGATACACTGTTGTAGCATGTAATTGTCTTTCCACACTGCCAAGGAAGTCGAGAAACTTGCTCTCGACACACTTCATCAAAATGTCTGAGCACGTCTGTTTTCAGATCCACCACGCACACCGGCACTTGGCGGTGAGCTGTGACCAGAAATCACAGAGAGGGGATTTGTGTGCAGAAGTAGAGGCTGGCATTTTGAAACCTTTTTTTTTTCGCTTTCTTCCCGGGTTTTATCATAACTCTGAAAAAAGAAAATCTACTTTAGAAGCTAGATGCCGCCCGCTGTGCTGCTTAAATAAAGGAATACTCAGCAGCTGTATCCAGATGACACAAACAAACTGCAGTTTCTTCATGAGAAAAAGCTCCAGAAATCCTTGGGCTCACTTCCCTCCTTTACTGTGACTGAGGACTTCTCATTTTTGAACTAACCACAATTAGCCGTGATGGCATAAATGGGTAGGGTCACTGGCTCCAGATTGGGAAGTTCCTGGAGATTTTGGGGGTGGAGCCTAGGGAGGGTGGGGTTTGGAGAGGGGAGGGGAGGAGCTTCAGTGTGGTATACTGCCAACCAAGTTCACCTTCCAAAGCGGCCATTTTCTCCAGGGGAGCTGATCTCTGCCAACTGGAAATCAGTTGTAATCCCAGGAGTCCTCCAGCCACCACCTGGAGGCTAGAAAATAATGGAAGAATCACAGAAATGAGCTACCAAAAAAAAAATCACTGTGAAAGCTTACTAGTTATAGATTATATCTTACTGTAGTTGAGAAACACAAATTATACAAAAAAATGTGTAATGATTAGTAATACTTATACAATACTGAGACTGAAGGCTCCAATACAAACTTGTAAAGGCATTCAAACCGATATCTGGCAACTAGTCATCGTAAACTCCGTTTTCACAAGCTGGCCCTCCGTCAGCTGGATCCGCATAGAATTTCTACATTTCCTCTGAAAACAGTAGTTTTTGCACTTTACTATGACTGGCCAGCAAACCTAGGCAGCATAATAAAAAGTAGAGACATCACCCTGCCAACAAAAGTCCATATGGTCAAAGCAGTGGTATTCCCAGTAGCAATGTATGGCTGCGAGAGTTGGACTATAAGGAAGGCCGAGCGCCGAAGAATAGATTCTTTTGAATTATGGTGCTGGAGAAGACTCTTGAGAGTCCCCTGGACTGCAAGGAAATACAATCAGTCAATCCTAAAAGAAATCAATCCTGACTGTTCCCTGGAAGGCCAGGGACTGAAGCTGAAGCTCAAATACCTTGGCCCCTAAATGAGAAGGGAGCCCTCACTGGAGAAGACCCTGATGCTGGGAAAGACTGAAGGTCAAAGAAGAAGGGGACGGCAAAGGAAGAGATGGTTGGACAGTGTTATCGAGGCAACGAACATGAAATTAAGCAAACTTCGGAGCATGATGGAAGACAGGAGGGCCTGGTGTGATGTGGTCCATGCGGTCGCGAAGAGTTGGACTTGACTGTGTGACTGAACAAGAAGAAGAGAAGAGATTCGATTTATACCCCACCCTTCACTACTCAAAGGTGTCTCAGAGCGGCTTACAAACTCCTTTCCCTTCCCCTCCCCACAACAGAAACCCTGTGAGGTAGGTGGGGCTGAGCTCTTGACAGAAACTGCTCTTTTTCAAGAATAGCTCTTATCAGAGCTATGGCTTGCCCAAGGTCATCCAGCCAGGTGCAAGTGGAGGAGTGGGGAATCAAACCCGGTTCTCCCAGATGAGAGTCCGTACACTTAACCACTGCACCAAACTGGCTCTCAAAAACAACGACTGGCTGCCAGACATTGGTCTGAATGTCTTAACAAATTTGTGTTGGAACCTTCAGTCCTACTACTGTGTTAAGTATTAGTAATCATTACACATTTTTTGTATAACTTGTATTTGCAAGCTACAATAAGATATGAATTTATAATTAGTCAGCTTTCACGATGAATTTCTTCTCTGATACCACCTGCAGACTGGCAACCGTATATGGGTAATAAAGCAAACAACGTTCTGTTTCCTCCCTTTTGATTGATGACAGAGGCAAGGTATAGAAAGTCTTTAACAATTTCAGCTGTTAATAAATAAATGGCACCTAGCCGGATATAGTGCAGGGAAATGTGAAAAACAAAAATCCCCCTCTCCTTTCCTATCAACTGGTATGGCCCTCAGTCAAGGCACAAGGTTTGCAGGCACTCCTCAGGCGTAATAAACGCCGGCGATTATCAATAATGCATTTTCAAGGCCGCCCGAGTGCTATTTTTAAAGCAAATAATTTACTCCGCCCATCTCTGAAACACAGGCATTCCTCGAAAATGCCACGGCTTCTCGAGAGGCTGCAACATACAGGCAGAAGCGTTGTGAAGGAAAACAAGGCTGCCAAAGTGACAAACTTCAACATGTTGACTTCTGCGTAATCCCATTAAAGTCAATATTTCTGGTTTGGAAGAAGCAGGCGGTGGAGTTCATGCAGACAGCAGGACCAAGCAATCCCCGCTGTTTGAAACAGAGGGAGACATTCATGCAAGCAGACAATAGTTATCCTGAGTGGAATTCCGCCAGGGCACTGGGGCTAATGTCTTTTCTCCCTACGCCGAGTCCCTCAGACCTCTGATACCAGAACTTGCCAAGGCAGCTTATGTTAGGGGTCCCCAACGTGGTGCCCATGGGCACCATGGCACCACCCACTGACACCTGGTGCTTGCCAAGTGGGAGAGGCTATGTGGGACTTTGGTCCAGCAAAACTTCAGATTGAGCACTAGAGATTTAATTGCTTGGGCAGGTTTTTAAAGCATTACTTTGGCAGCAGCTACCACCATAGGAGAAGGATCATCACTGTGAGACTGAAGGTAAGCCGCAGAAGCCATTTTGTGGCTGGCTCCACCTCCTTTGGCAGCCATTTTGTGAAAATAAACATACGAGAACATAAGAACATAAGAGAAGCCAATGCTGGATCAGGCCAATGGCCCATCTAGCCCGACACTCTGTCACACAGTGACCAAAAATACTAGGAGGTCAACCAGTGGGGCCAGGACACTAGAAGCCCTCCCACTGTTGCCCCCCCAAGCACCAAGAATACAGAGCCTCACTTGCCCCAGACTGAGAGTCCCTACCTATACATTGTGGCTAATAGCCACTGATGGACCTCTGCTCCATATGTTTATCCAATTCCCTATTGAAGCCGTCCATCCTTTATTACCTGGTAATAAAGAGAAGAACCAGGATTTATATAGTACTAGTTGGATATATGAAAGACTAAACAAACTTTATCTCATTTTTGTTGTTGTTGTTCAGTCGCACAGTCGAATCCGACGCTTCATAAGAACATAAGAGAAGCCAATGTTGAATCAGGCCAATGGCCCATCTAGTCCAACACTCTGTCACACAGCGGCCAAAATATACCAGGTGCCATCAGGAGGTTCAGCAGTAGAGCCAGGGCACCAGAAGCCCTCCCACTGCTGCCCCCTCCAGCACCAAGAATAGAGTGCATCACCTGCCCCAGACTTAGAGTTCCCATCTATACCCTGTGGCTAATAGCCACTGATGGACTTCTGCTCCAGATGTTTATCTAATTCCCTCTTGAAACTGTCCATCCTTGCAACTGCCACCACCTCCTGTGGCAGTGAATTCCATATGTTAATCACTCTTTGGGTGAAGAAGTATTTCCTTTTATCTGTTCTTCGCGACCCCATGGACCACATCACGCCAGGCCCTCCTGTCTTCCATCATGCTCCAAAGTTTGCTTAATTTCATGTCATTAACCTTTACAAAACAATCTCCCCAATGAAAATTCTTTCCCCTGAATGTTTTTAACTCTAGTAAGGAAAAAGACAGGTTCACATATTGTGCCTGTCTTCTTTCCTACAGGGAAGTTTAAATTATAGAAATTACTGCATGGAAAGAGTTAACCCCCCCCTTCAAAGCTACAGCACTAATTCATATTGAGTCCTCCCACTCCTGTGTTGTTGTTGTTCAGTCGCACAGTCGAGTCCGACTCTTCGCGACCCCATGGACCAGAACACGCCAGGCCCTCCTGTCTTCCGCTGTCCGCTGCAGTTTGCTCAATTTCATGTTCGTTGCATCGATGACACTGTCTAACCATCTCCTGTACTAGACAAGAAATCTAATTCTGTATTATATGTAGTCTGAACCTCATAGACCACCACAATTTTATTTACCTTTTCTTTATTTCTATCCCGCCTTTTACCCCAATGGAGACCCAAAGGGGCGTACATCATTTTCCTTTCCTCACAATAACCTTGCAAGATAGGTTAGTCTGAGAGTGTGACTAGTCCAAGGTCACCCCGCAACGTTCTGCTGCACAGTGGGAATTCAGATCCAAGCCTGATACTTCAACTACGACACCACACTGGTTCTCTAGGTCCTCTGATTTAGGTCTCCTGATGACAACCATCCACTTTCTCTCTCCTCATGCTGTCTCGCTCCTCTATGGTTAAGACTATACAAATCATCTCAATGGGGAAAAAAAGAACACAACAACATCACGTCCATTATGTCATATGAGACGATCAGGTTTCCCATCAAAGCCCTTAAAAATGAATGAAGGGCACCGCTCCAAATCGCTCCTTGGTTCCATTCCATTTAAGGACATAAACTTTATCTAAGATGATCCGATGACCAGTGGGGAGCAATTAAGACTAGTCCCTTCAATATTAACCAGGTGCCTCCTCTTCCAAGAACTCATCTGAGCTTGAGAGGTTGACAGGGAGGTCAGCAGAATCAAAGGCCCCCTTCACAGGGAGGGGAGCGAATTATGCTACCAATTTTCCGAACTTTTCATCCTGATTTTGTTAGCTCTTTGCACACAAAGGACAGTGGCATGGTTAAAACTAATTATATTGCGCAAGGGAGGGGGAAAAAATATCAGCTCTTGAGAAACTCCTTTGATGTATCTAAAAAGTTAACGTCTAAGAGGTGACCACTGTAAAACAGCCACAGTATAACATGAGAAGAGCCCTGCTGGATCAGACCAGTGGTCCATCCCGTCCAGTGTCCTGTCTCACACAGTGGCCAGCCAGTTCCTCTGGAAGGCCAACAACAGGGCATATAAACCCAAGGCCTTTCCCTGATGTTGCCGCCTGGCACTGGGATTCAGAAGTTGACTGCCTCTGAATGTGGAGGTCCCCTTTAGTGACAATGGCTAGTAGCCACTGATAGACCTCACCTCAATGAATCTCTCCAGTCCCCTTTTGAAGCTGCCTATGCCTCTGGCCATCACCATATCCTTTGGAAGTGAATTCCACATTTTAATCACTCTCTCTGTAAGGAAGTATTGCCTTTTGTCTGTCCTGAATCTACTGCCCGTCAGCTTCATCGGGTGCCCTCCGCTTCTAGTATTTTGGGAGAGGAAGAAAAAAAGCATGGGCAAAAAGGGGAGAAGCATCCAGTCCAGCATCTATCAGAAGAGGCAACCTACCTGGGTACTTAAAACCAGCTTTCCTATTGAGCTGGCAGACCAGCTAAGGTGAGGACTCTCTTGACGAATGAAACTGTGTTGCATGGAGACTGTAATTGATTGTTATTAAGTGGTTGGTGGGCTATATTCAGTTTCGTGGGTTGAACTGCATTAGAAGAACAAGAAGAAGAGATTGGATTCATACCCCGCCCTTCACTACCCAAAGGCGTCTCAGAGCGGCTTACAAACTCCTTTCCCTTCCCCTCCCCACAACAAACACCCTGTGAGGTAGATGGGGCTGAGAGAGCTCAGACAGAAACTGCTCTTTTTCAAGAACAGCTGTGCCAGAACTATGGCTTGCCCAAAGTCATCCAGTAGGTGCAAGCGGAGGAGTGGGGAATCAAACCCGGTTCTCCCTGATTAGAGTCCGCGCACTTAACCACTACACCAAATTGGCTCTTAGAGGTTCCTAATGGTTTTGGGCCTGTGAGCATTTTTCAGATTTAGACAATAGGCACTGAGTAACACAACAACAAGAACAAACAGCAAAGTGAGGTTTGACTTTCACAAGCCTTAAACTCTCATACCCATAAACTCTCATACTCCTGTTGGTCTGTAAGATGCTACTGGAACTTAAATGTAATCATTCTGCTGCAGACCAAAATGGCTATCCTCTGAAACAAACAAAATGGCTTCCATGGGAGGTGGCCCCCACAGAATGGCTGCCATAAAGGCTGGGGCCCTGGCCCATCACTGAATTTCGGAAGGTTCTAAGCCAAGGGCTGTCCTATGATGGGGACAGCTGTTTCTGATTGGCTGTTCCCAATCAAAGCTGGTGCCTTCTGGGGTCTTCTGTAGAACTTCCTTCTCCAGTGAAACAGAGGAAAGTCAGGATTGGCTCTTTGTTTTAAGGGAGAAGAAAGTGGGCACAAGAAACACATTTGTAGGCAATGCATTGGGGCCTGACTTGTGCTGTAACCCAAGTCGGGGTGGGCACAAAACCCCCAGGAGGAAAAAAATACAAAATTCCAAGTCCATAACTTGCAGAGTTGATAAAAAAAATCTTCCCAATTCCTGAAGCTTTTCACTGATTATCATCAGTGAAATTTGTTTGACACTTACATCTCTTTCTAGTGAGGAAGTGTGTCTCCCCATATGACTGAGGAGAAATAATCTGTCAGGACTGAGTGTGTCGAACTAACTGCCAAACAGATTCTCCTGGTGAAGATCAATGAAATGTGCTGGGAATTGGGAATGGTTTGTTAAATAACTCTGCACGTCATTGGTTTTGCATTCCCCCCACCCACCCTGGCTGTATACACTGGACACAAACAAGGAGTCAACAGATGACACAGGCAATATATTGAGGGCCGTGGCACAATAATTCTTGGCACGGCTATCTAAAAGGGAACATAAGAACATAAGAGAAGCCAATGTTGGATCAGGCCAATGGCCCATCCAGTTCAACACTCTGTGTCACACGATGGCCAAAAATACCAGGTGCCATCAGGAGGTCCAGCAGTGGGGCCAGGACACTAGAAGCCCTCCCACTGTTGACCCCCCCAGGCACCAAGAATACAGAGCATCACTTGCCCCCAGAGTCCCTATCTGTACCTTGTGGCTAATAGCCACTGATGGACCTCTGCTCCATGTGTTTATCCAATTCTGTCTTGAAGCCGTCCATGCTTGTAGCCGCCACCACCTCCTGCGGCAGTGAATTCCATGTGTTAATCACTTCTTGGGTGCAGAAGGACTTCCTTTTATCCGTTCTAACCCGACCGCTCAGCAACTTCATTGAGTGCCCATGAGTTCTTGTATTGTGAGAAAGGGAGAAAAGTACCTCTTTCTCGACCTGCTCTATCCCATGCATTATCTTATAAACCTTGATCATGTCACCCCTCAGTCGTCATTTCTCCAAGCTCAAGAGCCCCAAGCGCTTTAACCTTTCTTAGAGAGACAGTGTTGTGTGATGCTTAGAAGGCTGAACAATGAACGAGGTACCAACAGTGGGCAATGCAATCCAGCCAACTTTGCCCATTTAAAGGATAAACCTAATGGATTTCCCTCGATGACAACAAATTTAGTTCCTTTGAGTGCTCGGAATGTTCCTAAACATTCCATAGCACTGCAGCAATTTAATCGACTGGTGTCAAGAAGTATCACTGCCCCAAATACAGTATTGGTAGCCAGAGCGTTCAAAATTCTTCAAAAAAAACAACAACTCTTAATCTGAAAATTCAATTAATTATTCAATTTATTCTGCTTTTGCCACTCTGTGTGAAGTATCTGTACATACGGAGCAACAATATCAGTGAGGAAAACTCCCCTCCAGCACGGTTTCTGCATGAGAAAGATGCCGAGGGGGTCGAGGCAAGAGACCTTCTTCTCCCCACCCATTCCAAGATCATTTTGGGCTTTTCCTCTTTTTCTTTCTTATTTTTAGAAACAGTTCCCAGCAGCTACTGTGTGGTTGGATGGAACATGGTCAAACCAGTGTAAATGCATGAAGCGACTTATCGTGTTGTTTGCCCCTTAGTTGATGGTAATAGTGAATGTGGCTCTCTGGAAGAAGAAGAGGAAGAGGAAGAGGAGGAAGAGGAGGAGGAAGAGGAAGAGGAGGAGGAGGAGGAGGAGGAGGAAGAAGAAGAAGAAGAAGAATAGGTGGAGGAGGAGGAGGAGGACAATGAGGAGAAGGAGGACAAGCACAAGGAGGAGGAGGAGGAGGAGGAGGAGGAGACTGGATTCATACCACTACCCGAAGGAGTCTCAGTGCGGCTTACAATCTCCTTTCCCTTCCCCTCCTCACCACAGATGGTCTGTGAGGTAGGTGGGGCTGAGAGACCTCTTTCGAGAACCGCTCCTGAGAGAACAGCTCTGAAAGAAGTTGTGACTGACCCAAGCACACACCAGCAGCCGCGTGTGGAGGAGTGGGGAATCAAACCCGGTTCTCCCATATTAGAGTCCGTGCTCCTAACCGTTACACCAAACTAGTTCTAACAGATTGCCACTGCTTTAGACACATCTCGTGGGCAGTTCGTGAAATTAATGAGCAGACAGCTTAGAATAGATAAAAGGGAATCCTTCTTCACCCAAAGAGTCATTAACATGTGGAATTCATTGTTGCAGGAAGTGGTGGCAGCTGCAAGCATAGGCAAGCATAGACAGCTTCAAGAGGGGACCTCGTGGACACGTCCTCATGAATCCGTCTAATTCAGGGGTGTCAAACATGTGGCCTGGGGGCTGGATTAGGCCCCCGGAGGGCTTCCATCAGGCCTGCAGTGGAACTGGTCATCTCCTGCTTCCAGTTCTGTGCTGCTGCTGCTGCATCATAGCTTGCCTCGCCAGACTCTCTCAATCGCTCAGCCATTTCATGTTTTCCCCTGGGTCCTAGACTCAGAACTCTGAGCATGAGAATTCTATGGTGAATGTCAATAAATCAAAAGTAGGTTTGCAGCTTACAGATACACACTTGGACAGCATACTCAACATTGCAACAGCACAGACATTTTGATGCAATCATTCAGAGCAAGAGGTGTCAGTCATCAGATTCTGTTAAATGAAGAAAATATTGCAAGAATGATAATGCTTTAAGCATGTTTTTTTATTTTAAGTAAAGAATAATCTTTGTGTTTGTGTCCTTTACAAAGTCCACATCTCCGCTACCTGGCATTACATTTTATGACACACACACACACATGGCCTGGCCCTATAAGGTCTCATTTATGTCAGATCCGGCCCTCGTAGCAAATGAGTTCGACACCCCTGGTCTAGTTCCCGTTTTAAGCTATCTGTGCCATGGGCTTCACTGTGCCTACTGTAGGGCTCTCCAGCATAGGGCCTGTGCCCACTGTGGCAACACCTTTTCTAATGCTCCAACAAGTGTTTTTAGAGAGTGGGCAGGGCCAGTGGGGTTTTACCCAGCAAGGCTTCCGATCGGCCACTGATTGGCCAGCACAATGCAAAGGATCTTCACTATGTGACTGAAGATAAGCTGCCGCGGTAGCCATTTTATAGCTGGCTCCGCCTCCTGTGGCAGCCATTTTACGGTAGCCATTTTGCGGTTACGTCTAACAGCCTGTGTCAGAACTCACAAGGGCGCGCACAGGATCAAAAAGTTCAGGGACCCTTGGTCTGTTGGCAGTGGATTCACAATTTAATTATTTGTTGAGTAAAGAAGAACTCGTCTTTGGCATTCCTGAATCTACTGCCCAGCAACTTCATTGGGTGCCCCTTGAGTTCCCTATGGGAAAGGGAGGAAAATTTCTCTCTTTCTACTTTCTCCATAATTTTATAACCCTCTACTAAGGTTAGCGCCCCTTCTCCTAAACTGAGAAGTCCCACACTCTTTCCTCCTAGGAAAGCGGCTCCAACCAATGCACCATGCTGCCTCTTGAGATGCCCTGTGGTTCAGATGTGCGCTGCCCAAATGCTTGCCCAAATGGCCACGATGGAATGGACTAATGCAGAGCAAAATCCATCTGTACGTTATGCATTTCGCATAAGGCGCCCCCACATGGTAAGGGTCCTTTGTCGGTGCTGCCAGAGGAGTTAGGTCTTCACCAGCCCAACCTCTGGGGCCAGCCAAAACCTTAAACCTAACTGGAGAACGTGAAATGTACATAAGCACAAACAAACACATTTCCGAAATGAATAATTTAGCTTGAACGAAGCCCCGTATTGGGACGATTCACCTGCAAGCTATGGACTGCCGGTGTGCCTCTCCTACCTTCCGAGCAATAATCACAATGTGCTTCTTGAAAGTAAGTCTCCCTCTCTCCCCCGCATTCACATTTGATTGCGGATTCCAAATGGGTTCTGTTTATTGTAATTACTTCTCTAACTGCAGTGCGCTTCCAATGCATCAGGTTAATGTTAATGGAATTCCAAGCTGAGGCGAGAGATGTTTATTCCTTCCGCCTGCTCTTCTCTCCATTATTATATTCTCGGAGCTCCAAATACGGCTAACCCACAAGCTTTCACCACTGAGGCAGCTGCATTAGCACAGTGGGTCTTGTGCTGGGAAGGGCTGCACTTCACACCTTGGTATCTATGGTCCCCTTGGGGCCACATGTCGGAAGAGGAAACAAGGGGGAAGCAGTTCAAGTCTGGACGCTATCGCCACATCCCAGAATCCACCTAGCTGTGGGAATCTGTCCACAACAGGAATCCCAAACGACGTCAGGCCTATAGGCACTTTTAGAACCTTGAGAATGTGTGGTGGGAGCCATCACAAAATGGGCAGCATGGGGCAGGACCAACCATAAGACATCAACAGTTACCGCAAAAGGTTGGCAAGTTCCAAGCCAAGAATCCTCATACAACGGAGGCGGCTGTTTCCGGAATGTTCCCTGAAGACACAAAGCCCTCATGGGCTCTTTTGAAGTTCCTCTTGATCCAATGAGGGGGAGAAATGCCAAGATGGCCTTTTTGTCTCAGGGAAGAGAGGTTTCGGGAAAGAAGCTAGAAAGCACATTGGCAGGCACTGCATTGGGAATCACTGACTTATTATGTCTTTATCCCATGCTTCCTCTAAGGCGGTGATCCCCCAACCTTTTTGAGCCGGCATGCATCTTTGGGATTCGGACACAGCATGGTGGGCAGAGCCACAAAATGGCTGCTACAAAATGGCTGCCACGGGACTTTGAGCCGGCCGTGAAATGGTTCCCACTGTTTACTTTCAGTCACACAGTGAAGATTCTTGTGCTGCAGTGGCAGCTGTTGCCAAAGCAATGTTTTAAAAAATCTGCACAATCAATCATATCTCCAATAGCCAATCAGAAGCCTTGCTGGGCAAAAGCTCCACCTGATCCCACCCACTTTTTAAAAAAAACTTGGTGGGCACCAAGAAAGGTGTTGGCGAGCACCATGACACCATGGACACTGTGTTGGGGACTCTTGCGTAAAACTCTTTGGAACTACATACCCTACTCTGACTGGCAGAAATGGCTGCTCTGGAGCATGTTCACTGCAGCACCCAACGCTGCCAGGGTGCTTGGGAAATGAAGTTCTCACCGTTTTCTGGTGCAGAGGGCCAGGAAATGTTTAGAATGCCCTAACCCAGGCTTCCCGGAAGCAACGGACAAGCATTCTGACTCGGTCTACTGAAAACACACATGAACAGGAGCCCACTCTGAGCTGAGCATTGGAGCTCTTGCTTCGTGACTCAACCGAGCATTACCAGCCACTGAGTTTCATTTATTATTTAGGCAAGTCCAACTTCAGTGGCATCACCAGCTTTTCGAAGGCCCCACCTTCTTGCTGCTGCCTGGCCCACCCTTTTTTTCTGTCCCAGGTAAGTGCCAGCATTTAGGGCCAATCCAAGAGGTGCATTTCTGAAATATTGCAAGGGACTCTGGTAGGGTTGCCAAACTCCAGGTGGTATATCAAAATGAGAGCTCACGGGAGGAAATTGTATCAATATAAAGACATTCTGTGAATTAATTACAAACAAAAGCAGAAAGATTAAATTGTACAAAACAATTCAAACAGTTTTAAATCTTTGTTAAAGTTCAACAAACCCTTATATAGTCTTAAAGAGCTAGGATCAGAAAGTACTTGATACAAGGGGAAAACTCAAATGAAGTCCACAAATCCTTTGTATAAAAAACGTCAGGAGAACAAAGGTTCTACATCTTGCATGAGCAGCAGCTATACACGGCTGGCTTCACTGCCGCGTTCACGTTCAGAACGCAGAAATAGAACATGTCAGTGGAGGGAATGGAAAACGAGTTGAAGGAAAATTGTTGAAACCTTATTTCAGTGAGTATGTATGTGCTGCCCACTGGGGATGTAGTAAATATGTTATAATATAGTGGATGTGACATAGAAGTATATTTTCAGTTTCACAGGTAAAGAGTACCAGCTATCTGAAGAAGCTGAACGTGAACGTGGAAGTGAAGCCGGCTTATCTCCAGGTGACAGAGATCAGTTCACCTGGAGAAAATGGCCGCTCTGAAAGGTGGGCTCGAAGTCATTATATCCGACTGAAGTCCTTCCCCTCCCCAAACCCCGCCCTCCTCATGCTCCACCCCCAAATCTCCAGATATTTCCCAACCTGGAGATGGCAACCCTAGATCTTGTCTCTTGCCTATGACTCCCCTAGAAGCCCTAACAATATTACATCTAAGCCACCCCTCAGAGTTGTTTCCATACTCAAAACCAGCCTGACACCCCCCCCCAATTTCTAGGGGATGATTGGAGTATTCGTTCATTTTACAAGCCTTGGTATCTCTCAGCATTCTTCCAACAGGTCCACTCCACCCGAAATATATTAAAAAACATCTTTAAGCCGGTAGATTTTTTTTTGCCCTCCTTTTAATGGCAGCAATCTGCTTTGAGTCTATTTAAGCGGCTGATTTATGTGTGTTCGCGCATTTCAATTTGGGCCTAACGAGAGCCCAGCCCAACTTAATTACTTATAATCTTGCCTTTCTAAATGAATGCATTTATTTCTCTTTCTCTCTCTCTCTCTTTAAAGGAAAAGGTTTTATCGCCGCAAGGTATTTCCAAAGATGAACTCTTTCATCATTCTATTAAAAGACAGCCAGCTAGAAACCATTATGTAAGTTTATCGTGGATTCACATTTTGAGTACTCAGGGGTCACATGTCACGTCAAGCTGCCTTCTACTGAATCAGACCCTTGGTCCATCAAAGTCAATATTGTCTATTCAGGCTGGCAGTGGCTCTCCAGGGTCTCAGGCAGAGCTCTTTCACATCACCTCCTACCTGGTCCTTTTAACTGGAGATGCCGGGGATTGAACCTGGAACCTTCTGCACGCCAAGCAGAGGGTCTACCTCTGTGCCATGGCCTCTCCCCCTTGCCTTTTCCTGAATCATACACTTGGTCCACCATGGTCAGCACTGTCTACTCAGACTGGCAGCAGCTCTCCAAAGCCTTAGGCAGAGGTCTTTCACATCATCTCCTGCCTGGTCCTTTTAACTGGAGATGCTGGGGACTGAACCTGGGACCTTCTGCATGCCAAGCAGAGGCTCAACCCCTGAATTATAGCCCCTCCCCTCTTGTTGTTGTTCAGTCGCACAGTTGAGTCTGACTCTTCGTGACCCCATGGACTACATCACGCCAGGCCCTCCAGTCTTCCACCGTCCTCCAGAGTTTACTTAATTTCACGTTTGTTGCATTGATAACACTGTCTAACCATCTCATCCTTTGCCATCCTTTTCTCCTTTTACCTTCCATCTTTCCCAGCATCAGGGTCTAACAACATAAGAGAAGCCAATGTTGGATCAGGGCAATGGCCCATCCAGTCCAACACTCTGTCACACACAGTGGCCAAAATTACCAGATGCCATCAGGAGGTCCAGCAGTAGGGCCAGAACTCCAGAAGCCCTCTCACTGTTGCCCCCCACCCCAAGCACCAAGAATACAGAGCATTCCTTGCCCCATCCTGAGAGTTCCTATCTATACCTTGTGGCTCATAACCATTGATGTGCCTCTGCTCCGTATGTTTATCCAATTCCCTCTTGAAGCCGTCCATGCTTGTAGCTGCCATCACCTCCAGTGGCAGTGAATTCCATGTTAATCACTCTTCGGGTGAAGGACTTCTTTTATCCATTCTCACCCGACTGCTCAGCAATTTCATTGAATGCCCAAGAGTTCTTGCATTGTGAGAAAGGGAGAAAAGTACTTCTTTCTTCTCCCTTCTCATTTGGTGGCCAAAGTATCAGAGCTCCAGCTCCAGCATCTGGCCTCCCAGGGAACAGTCAGGGTGTTCTAGTTGTGCTCCCTCCCTTAAGAAGCAGAACCAAAACCAGAAGAGGGTGACTGAAGTGAGAAGGGCGATAGATTGCCTGTAGTATAGCAAGATGCCTAACAGTGTCATCCTCAGCAGAGTTACGCCCTTCTAATCCCACTGACTTCAATGTGCATCGAAGGTTATTACTCTGTTTAGGATTGCACTGTAAGTCCCCTCTCTAGTTCAGAGTTCCCCAACCTTTGTGAGTCTGCGGGCACCTCTGGAATTCCTACACAGCATGGTGAGTACCAACCACAAAATGGCTGCCTTGGGAGGCGGAGCCAGCCACACAGCGGGTGCCATAGCTCACCTTCAGTAACTCCGTGCTGCCAAAGCAACTTATTTTTAAAAATCTGCACAGCCATCCGGAAACCTTGCTGGGGAAAAGTCCCACTTGGCTGTGCCCGCTTTCTAAAAACGCTTGGCGGAAATGAGGAAAGGTGTCGGCGGGCACCCTGCTGCCCACCGATGTATGAACTTGGAAGACAGAACTGATCTCCCTATAGTTTTTGAACGTTCCAATTTATTTATTCATGTTAATTGTAGCCTGCCTTTCTCATGGGGGGACCCCTAACAAGCGCATGCACGCTTCTGGGCACAGAGAAAAAAAATGCAAACAGGGCAATCAAAGACAATGAAATACAAAACGCTCAGCCGGCAAAGCTCGAAAGTATACGAGAAGCAGGGCTCTTTTTGTAGCAGGAACTCCTTTGCATATTAGGCCACACACACCCTAATGTAGCCAATCCTCCAAGAGCTTACAGTAGCCCCTGTAAGAAGAGCTCTGTAAGCTCTTGGAGGATTGGCTACATTAAGGGGTGTGTCGCCTAATATGCAAAGGAGCTCCTGCTACAAAAAGAGCCCTGACGAGAAGTGCAGCGCCCGTTGACAACAGCAGTTAACTGGCAGCATCACAATCTTCCTAAATTTACTGGGTTAACGCCTATAATGGAAGTGGAAACGAAAATCTGGTCCCAGCTGAGTCCTGAGCAAACACAACAAAACCAGAGGCCAAATTCTAGTTCTGTAACCTTCCGCCAGAGCCTCCTTTCAAAGTTTCGTTGTTGAATAATGTTGATGTTCGGTTCGGTAGCCAAATGAACTTGGAAGACAGAACTTGGAAGACAGAACGGATCTCCCTATAGTTTTTGAAGGTTCCAATTTATTTATTCACGGGGACTTCAAGCAGATTACACACAGTGAGTCCACACAATCGTCAAAATGGGACATTCCATAACCAGTGCATTAGGATTCCAGAGGTCTGGAACCACAAGATGTGTCAGCCTAACTTATCTCGCAGGGCTGCTGTGAGGCTAAAGCGAGGGAGGGGAGAAGACTGTATGCTGCCTTGAACTCCTTGGAGAAAAGGTGGGATTAAAATGTGAAGTACAGACAATGAGATTATGTCATTTCCTGATGCAGCTGACCTTTAGAGGGTGCCAACCTCCAGGTGGAACCTGGGGTTTTCCTACAAAATACAACTAATCTCCAGATGACAGAGATCAGTTCCTCTGGACAAAATGGCTGCTTTGGAGCATAAGTTCTATAGCAGAAGTGTCAAACTCATTTGTTACACGGGCCGTATCTGACATAAATGTCATTTTGTCAAGTCAGGCTATGTGTGCCATAAAATGTAATGCCAGCTACCGGAGATATAGACTTTATAAAGAACATGGGCAAGCCCAATTAACAATATTATTTTTTTACTCAAAATACAAACAAGCACAATTGATTCCTAGCAGCGAAAGGAATTGATTTACTGGGGAACCCACAAAAGCCCCTATATATGTATTTAATTATACACATGACTAGGTTTTTTTCCAAGGGATACTATAAAAGGGGAAGGACCTTTCCATCCATACGATAAGAACATAAAGCCAATGTTGGATCAGGCCAATGGTTCATTCAGTCCAACACTCTGTCACACAGTGGCCAAAAATACCAGGTGCCATCAGGAGGTCCAGCAGTGGGGCCAGGACACTAGAAGCCCTCCCACTGTTGACCCCCCCAAGCACCAAGAATACAGAGCATCACTTGCCCCAAAGTCCCTATCTATACCTTGTGGCTAACAGCCACTGATGGACCACTGCTCCAGATGTTTATCCAATCCCCCCTTGAAGCCGTCCATACTTGTAGCCACCACCACCTCCTGTGGCAGTGAATTCCATGTGTTGATCACTCTTTGGGTGAAGAAGGACTTCCTTTTATCTGTTCTAACCCTCTATTAGCAGTTGCTTGTGGACTGAGTTAGAATCCTGGACGGGCCACTTCTGGCCCCCAGGCCTTATGTTTGACACCCCTGCTCTATAGCATTACCCCACGGAGGTCCCTCCCCTCCCCAAAAACCACCCTTCCCAGGCTCCACTCCTCAATCTCCAGGAAATTTCCCAACCCAAAGTTAGGGGGACAGCAGAAGGACAGTGCTGGCAAGTGACGGCATACGTATCGTGTTGGAGAATGAGCAACTGACTGAGCCCTTAATGCTCCGGTTGATACCATCAGCTGACACCCCTAACGCAGGGCTATCGTCTGCATTAGCGAAACAGAACATATGGAGAAATGTGCTGTCTTCCTATTTTAAAACAGGTGCACAGCTCTCTATTGAGCTCGCCAATGGGTTGCCAGGAAACCAGGAGAGCATTGATATCTATGCACGAGAGAGAGAGAGAGAGAGAGAGAGAGAGAGAGAGAGAGAGAGAGAGAGACAGAGAGAGAGAGAGAGAGAGAGAGACAGAGAGACAGAGAGACAGAGAGAGAGAGAGAGAATGTTTAAAATGTTTTAATTAGCTTTTGCGCACATGCATGATTCAGCCGACAGCTAGGGCTAGTAGGATTCTTTAAAAACGGGGAGGGGGAAGGGAGAGAGAGAAAATTCTGGTTGATGACTAAGCGACATCTGTGGGAACCCAGGAAAACTACAGCAGGCGCTATCTGTCGAAGGCTAATTGATTTATAAAAATTGCCCGACAGACAGATGTGAACAAACATCCTTGACAAACAACATAATTATAAATGGGGCTGGCGCTTCCCGAAAGAGAGGAGGCTGACAAACTCGCACAGTCAGGATAAAGCAACGGGGACCGAGGGGGAAAACCATTTTTTATTTCTCATGCACGCATCCAAATTTGTTTGGGATGCGCCGACTGGAAGAGAGCTCAGCTTTTCTTTCTTTCTGTTTTGTGTTTTTTAAGCAAACGGTAGAAACCAAATGACAACAGCCTGGGGGAAATCAATCTGCCAGAAGGGAGGAAAGCATTTGCTGGATGTTGCTATTAATCATTGATATGGCAAAATTGCCTCCCAAGCAAGGCTGAGCAAGTGTATCGGCAAAAGCCACCTTGCATGCGCAGAAACCGGTCCTGGGTGCAGAAAGCTGCAGCTGGGAATGGGGCCGCACGGAAGATGAACTCCAGGGCATGGTGCAAATTATAGCCTCCTGCAGTCTCCTCCCCCAGTACTGTCAGTAGTTAAGATCTAATTGTATAAATATCAATTCTGCATAGCAACTCTGGTACTTCCTTGGTGGTTTCCCACTACTTATCTACAAGACTGGATCTAAGTGGTGGAAAGTGGTGTCAAGTTGCAGCTGACTTCATAGGGTTTTCAAGGCAAGGGACGTTCAGAGGTGGTTTGCCATTGCCTGCCTCTGCGTAGCAACCCTAGACTTCCTTGGTGGTCTCCCTTCCAAGTAATAACCAGGGCCGACCCTGCTTAGCTGCTGAGAGCTGACCACAGCAGGCCAACCAGGGCCATCCAGGTCAGGGCAAAAGAGATACAGAGGTGGCTTGCCATTGCCTGCCTTTGCATTGCAACCCTGGACTTCCTTGGTGGCCTCCCACCGCTTATCTGTGAGACTAGATCTGTGATTTCTGCACATCAGTGTTGGAATGTGGTGTCAAGCTGCAGCTGAGTTATGGCGACTCCATAAGGGATTCCAAGGCAAGAGACGTTCAGAGGCAGTTTGCTGTGGCCAGCCTCTGCGTGGAGATGCTGGGCTTCCTTGGTTGTCTCCCATCCAAACACTAACCAGGGGTGACCCTGCTTAGCTTCCAGGGTCTCGTGATATTAGGTCAGCCTGAGCCATCTGGGTCAGGGCACATCTGCAACTGTCATCAACCAAAAGAGCCACATTTACGTCCATTCCTGGCATGAGGATCATGTTTCAGGGAGGTTCTCAGCTTTCTCTGGTGGGAGGTGTCTCCAGGTGGGGGCCACCTGCCAGCTACAAACTCCATTGGGCATGGCCTTGCACACTTTCCTGAAATACGTGAACATTCAGGAACACTCCTCAGAAGAATCATAGAACATTGGAGTTGGAAGAGACCTTGAAGGGCATTTAGTCCAACCCCCTGCACTCTGCCGGAGCAGAGCCAAAAGATAGCCCTACAGCATACCTGAAAGATGGTCATCCAGCCTCCGCTTGAAAACGTCCAGTGAAGGAGCATCCACCACCTCCCAAGGCAGTCTGTTCCACTGCTCAAGCATTCTTACAGTTGGGAAGTTTCTCCTGATATTTAGCCGGTATCAACTCCCTTGTAATTTCCACCCTTTAGATCTAGTCTTGCAATTCGGAGCAAGAGAGAATAGATCTGCTCCAGCTTCTACATGACAGCCCTTCAAATACTTGAAGACTGCAATCACGTCCCCTCTAAGCCTTCTCTTTCCCAGGCTAAACATACCCAACTCTTTCAGCCTTTTCTCGTAAGACTTGGATTCCAAGCCTCTCACCATCCTGGTTGCCCTCTTCTGGACACGCTTGGGCTTGTCCACATCCTTCCTAAAATGTGGTGCCCAAAACTGGACACAGGACTCGAGATGAGGCCTGACCATAGCAGAATACAGTGGGACCACCACCTCCTGTAATCTGGTCACAATGCTTCTGTTAATGCATCCTAAGATTGCATTAGCTTTCTTCGCAGTCACATCACACTGCAGGCTCATGCCAAACAGCCACATGTGGCAGCTGAGCTACTGAGTGTCCTTGTTCAAACCTGTAGCTAGGTGACTCTCCCCTTAAAACTAATGCAACAGATGAAAGGCTGACTTTTACTAAACGTGTTTACTCCTAACCAGAATAAATTTTGAGTCCAGTAGCGCCTTTAAGACCTACAAAGGTTTATTCAAGGTACGTACTTTCATGTGTGAAGACACACACACTTCTTCAGATACAATGAAATGGAAGCTAACAGTTCAAATATATAAACAGATGCCTCTACGTAGGTGAACAGTAAATTCGCATGCAACTTAATCAGGATGTTTTGACGTATACAAAGACTAAATAGCAATAACAAGCTCATACAGTCACTGTTTGTTTGGAGTTAGTTGGAGGGGGGTGGAACAGTGAGGCAATAAATATGTCAAAATAGGAGACAGATGTGTAAAAGTATCCTTCTTAATTGTCAACGGTAATAAACTGATTCTGTTGTCACACACCACTTGTTTCCTCATATGAACTTAGGCCCGTTCATACTGAGCATTTGCTCGTTGAAGTCGGGAGCTCTGCAGACTTCGTGCGCAATCATACAAGCACATCTGGGGCGTAGTGCTCCTGTGGCCAACCCGGCTTCCGTGGAATGCTGAGTAATAAACTAGTAGGTCGGAAGTACTACGTTTCCAGAACCCCAGGGCAAAGGCTGGGCGTTTGATCGCGGGAGCGCCAGTATCTGCGACTGTTAGCCTACCCATGTCCCAAGGTTCCTGGATGTTATAGTGTCCATGGGATGCGTACCAACGCTGAACAGCGCATAGCACATGTAGCACGACAGTGTCCCACTCCAATGGTGCATGCGCACTTCGCTGCGTTTGCTGCGCTGCAGCAGCGCAGTTGATCGGGGCGCAGAGCTGAGTGTGGCAACCCAGTGGCTCGGTGATCGGACTACTGTGCTTGTCTTAGCTCCAGGGTTAACTGCCACGCCTCCGCGTTTCTGGCCCGTATGACCAGGCCCTAGCTGTTATTGCTGTTTAGTCTTTGTATGTCAAAACATCCTCATTAAGCTGTATGCTGATTAACTGTTCACCTACGTAGAGGCATCTGCCTATATATCTGAACTGTTAGCTCCCAAGCCTTCACATGTATCTGAAGAAGTGTGTGCACACAAAAGCTCCTATCTTGACGAAACCTTTGTTGGTCTTAAATGTGCTACCAGGTTCAAAATTTGTTCTACTCCTTCAGACCAACACAGCTGCCCACCGGGATCTAGCTTCAGCACCAGAATGACTCAGATGACTTTGGGGGAGATCACAGAATCTCCTCTGACCTCAGCTGAAAGTCAGCCAAGTCTTACTAATCAAAAGGGAAAACCGAGTCTTACTAATCAAAAGGGAAATGAGCCAGGAGGATGGGACAGGTGAGAAGGGGCTGTGGCCCAGAGGTAGAACATCTGCTTTGCATGCAGAAGATCCCGGGTTCAATCCCTGGCATCCTCAGTTAAGAGTTTAGGTAATGGGTGATCAGAAAGGTCTCCGTCTGAGACCCTGGGATTGCTGCTGCTAGTCTGAGTAGACAGTACTGACGTTGATGGATCAATGGTCCTGTGAAGAACTTACAAGAGTGCAAGAATGTATGGTAAGCAGAAGGATGAGAAGAAAATGCTCATGCCTGTGGGCAACTGGACAGTTGACAACCCTACTGAGATGTACACGTATGATTGTTTAGGGGCAGCGTCACGTCTTCATGATGCACCACTGTAACCATTCGCCCTCTGAACAGGAAAGCCCTGGGAGTGAATCACCACATTAAGACAATATCCAATAATATTTGGCTACGAGGGGGCTACGGTCTATCTAAGTGTCATCCCCTTTCTCTGAGCAGTAGAAAAGAGCGAGAGTCCAGGAGCACCTTAAAAGACTCAGAAAATTTGTGGCAGGAAGAAGTGAGCAGTGGCTCCCCAAAAGCTCCTCCACTGCCACAAATTTTGTTAGTCTCTAAGGTGCTACTGGACTCTTACTCTTTTCTACTGCTAGTAAAGATCAAGGTTTCCCTTGCTCGAAAGCCAGTCAAATCCTCATCTCCATTTCCAAGCCGAAGAGCCGGCGCTGTCCGAAGACATTTCCGTGGTCATGTGGCCAGCATGACTAGACGTCAAGGCTCACGGAACGCTGTTACCTTCCCACCGAAGCGGTACCTATTTATCTACTTGCAATTTCTTGCTTTCGGACTGCTAGGTTGGCAGGAGCTGGGACCAGAGACGGGAGCTCACTCCGTCACGCAGCACTCGGGTCTCGAACTGCTGAACTACCGACCTTCCAAGCCTGTAGTTCAGTGTCTTAACCACTTGAGCCACCGCAGCCCCGTTTTCTACTGCTACAGACTAACGTGGCTACCCATCTTGATTCTTCTTTGAGCCGTTCTCCAAGATCACACACAGAGCTCTTTCCATTCCCTGTTGGTTGACTTCTTCTGTGCAGAGATGCCAAGAGCTGAACTCCTCCAGAGAGTCCCCTGTTGCAGGGAACGTCAAATCTGCTGTGGGCTAAAACTGAACAGCATGCCTCTGTTCAGCAATGTCTCTTTCCATAGAAGATGTTGCTATCTTGCTGAAAGTTCTCATTTTCAGGAAACACCGCTGCCTTTTTATTTATTATTAAAATCTTTGTGATGGCCCACCTTTCCTAAGAAAGTAAGGCCAGGAAACCAAACTGGAGGGGGGGAAAGCATTTTCTCATTCCTCAGCAGCTGTTGTTATGAACATCAGAACAGCCCTGCTGGATCAGAGCGGTGGTCCATCTGGTCCAGCATCCTGTCTCGCACAGTGGCCAGCCAGTTCCTCTGGAGAGCCAACAACAGGACATGGAGGTCGAAGCCTTCCCCTGATAAGAACCTGAGAACAGCCCTGCTGGATCAGACCAGTGGTCCATCTAGTCCAGCATCCTGTCTCAAACAGTGGCCAAACAGTTTCTATGGAAATCCAACAACAGGGCATGGAGGCCGAGGCCTTCCTCTGATAAGAACATCAGAAAAGCCCTGCTGGATCAGAGCAGTGGTCCATGTGGACCAGCATCCTGTCGCACACAGGGGTCAGCCAGTTCCTCTGGAGGGCCAACGATAGGGCATAGAGGCCAAGGCTTTCCCCTGATAAGAACATCAGAAGAGCCCTGCTGGATCAGACCAGTGGTCCATCTGGCCCAGCATCCTGTCTCACACAGGGGCCAACCAGTTTCTATGGAAGTCCGACAACAGGGCATGGAGGCCAAGGCCTTCCTCTGATAAGAACATCAGAACAGCCCTGCTGGATCAGAGCAGTGGTCCATCTAATCTGGCCTCCTGTCTCACACAGTGGCCAACCAGTTCCTCTGGATGGCCAACAACAGGGCATAGAGGGTCCGAGACCTTCCCCTGATGTTGCCTCCTGGCTCTGGGATTCAGAAGATTAGTGCCTCTGAAGGTAGAGGTTCCCCTCAGTCACCATGGCTAGCTGCCATTGATAGACTTATCCCTCCAGGAATTGTTTTAAATGCAGAAGGAGAAAGGGGAGGAGGAGGAGGAGTTGGATTTATACCCTGCCCTTCACTTGGAGTCTCAGAGCGGTTTACAATCTCCTTCCCTTCCTCTCCCCACAACAGACACCCAGTGAGGTAGGTGGGGCTGAGAGAGCTCTTTTGAGGACTGCTCTTGAGAGAACAGCTCTGAGAGAACCATGACTGATCCAAGGTCAACCAGCTGGCAGCATGTGAAGGAATGGGGAATCAAACACTCTCATCCCCAGATTAGAGTCTGCCACTCTTAACCACTATACCAAACTGATGTTATCTAGAACTAGTTCTAATGAGTTGCGCTGATACAAGACACAATTAGGAATCCTGTTCGCATCCCAGAGCAGAACTTATATCCTCTTTACTGCAGATAAGTAGTAATAAGGATGCAAATGTGAGAATATGGCTGCCAGATCCGCAAGAAAAAAAGCATTGGCTCGATATATATTGTACTTCTTACAGCAATGTCTGGGTCTTTGGACAGGAAATACAATGTGCAATTAAACCAACCACAGGTAGATCTCATTGGATAACTGGAAGAGAAGCAGGGTCAGTCCTGGTTAGTACTTGGATGGGAGGTCACAAATGAAGGGTTGCTGTGCAGAGGCAGGCCACGGCAAAACACCTCTGTTCATGTCGCGCTTTTGGGAAACTACTCTATGAAAGGCTCTGAAAGGCTGAAAGAGTTGGGTATGTTTAGCCTGGGAAAGAGAAAACTTAGAGGGGACATGACTGCAGTCTTCAAATATTTGAAGGGCTGTCATGTAAAAGATGGAGCAGATCTATTCTGTCTTGCTCCGGATTGCAAGACTAGATCTAATGGGTGGAAATTACAAGGGAGTTGTTACTGGCTAGGTATCAGGAGAAACTTCCTAACTGTAAGAGTGGTTGAGCAGTGGAACAGCCTGCCTCGGGAGGGGATGGATGCTCCTTCCCTGGACGTTTTCAAGCAGAGGCTGGGAGACCATCTTTCGGGTATGCTGTAGGGCTATCTTTCGGCTATGCTCCTGCAGATTGCAGGGGGTTGGACTAGATGACCTGCAAGGTACCTTCCAACTCTAACATTCTATGATTCTATCTTTTCTCTTGACGATGTTACAAAGTCACCATAACTGGCTGTGACTTGAGGACACTTTCCACTTCCACCATACCCCATATTCTCTCTCCATCCACCTTACTAACAACTTATTTTGTTTACCCTGACGCGGACGGCCCAGTCTAGCCTGATCTCATCCAGTCTCAGAAGCTAAGCAGGGTTGTGAGTCCAGGGTTTCTGTGCAGAGGCAGGCAATGGCAAACCGCCTCTGTTCACCTCTCGCCTTGAAAACCCTACACGGTCGCCGTAAGACTGCTGCGATTTGACACCCCTTTCCACCACCAAGAAGTCAGAAGTCAAAGATATGCTCTCATAGAGAAGTTGCCCAAAAGTGCAACATCAGAATGTAGAAAAAGAAGAGTTGGATGTATACCCCGCCCTTCACGCAGAGTCTTAAGAGTGGCTTACAACCTCCTTTCCCTTCCCCTCCCAACAACAGATACCCTGTGAAGTAGGTGGGGCTGAGAGAGCTCTTTCGAGAACTGCCCTTGAGAGAACGGCGCTGAGAAAACTTGTGACTGACCCATGGTCACCCCAGCTGGCTGCATGTGGAGGAGTGGGGAATCAAACCCGGGTCTCCAGATTAGAGTCCGCTGTTCTTAACCACTACACCAACCTGCAGGAAGGCAGAAACATCAATGGGGAAAAAGGGCTAGGGTTTCCACATTCCTAAGCAGAATTCACCAGGAAATTTTCCTGCCTCAGCCCCAGTGATATGCTCTACACGATCACTCAGGCCTACACAATGTTAGACCTACCACGTTGAAAGCAGCCAGGCACAACAATCTTGCTTCTGATGTCTTAAGCATGCAAACATCCTGACCTGGATAGCCCAGGCTAGCCCGATCTCATCAGACCTCAGAAGCTTAGCTGGGTCGGTCCTGGCTAGTACTTGGATGGGAGAACACCAAGGAAGTCCAGGGTTGCTATGCAGAGGCAGATCATGGCAAACCAACTCTGTATGCCTTTTGCCCTGCCCTGGGTGGCCCAGGCTAGCCCGATCCTGCCAGGATCTCAGAAGCTAAGCTAGATCAGGGCTGGTTAGCACTTGGATGGGAGACCACCCAAGGAAGTCCAGGGTTGCTACACAGAGGCAGGCAATAGCTAATAACTCTGTCTTTCCCCCCAACCCAGATGGCCCAGGCTAGCCAAATCTTATCAGATCTCACAAGCTAAACTGGGTTGACCCTGGTTAGTACTTGGATGGGAGACCACCAAGGAAGTCCAAGGTTGCCACGAAGAGGCAGGGAATGGAAAACCACCCTCTGTATGGCTTCCACCCTGACCTGGATGACCCAAGCTAGCCAGACCTCATCAACCGTCGGCAGCGAAGCAGTGTTGCCCTGGTTGGTACCTGGATGGAAGACCACCAAGGAAGTCCAAGATCGTTACGCAGAGCCAGGCAGTGGCGAAACCACCTCCGACTGTCTCTTGGCTTGAAAACCCCACGGAGTCACCCTAAGTCAGCTGCGACTTGACGGCACTTTCCACCACCATATGTCACGGGTACAATTCTGGTGCAGGAAATGGTAGGTATACCTCCTAAGCCTCGCCCGCACTGTAAGATGTGGCACGGCATCGTGAGCGGGACTACAGCAACTCCTGGCATTGAAGTGTCTTAGTACTGGACTGAGATCGGGGGGGCGAGGGGGCTAGGTTCAATTCCTAGGGCATTTGGTGTAGTGGTTAAGTGCACAGACTCTAATCCGGGAGAACGGGGTTTGATTCCCCCACTCCTCCCCATGCAGCTGCTGATGTGACCTTAGAATCATAGAATGTTAAGAGTTGGAAGGGACCTTGCAGGTCATCTAGTCCAACCCCCTGGCACTCTGCAGGAGCGTAGCCAAAAGATAGCCCTACAACATACCCGAAAGATGGTCGTCCAGCCTTGGGTCAGTTCTAAATTCTTTCAGAACTGTTCTCTCAAGAGCAGTACTCGAGAGAGCTCTCTCAGCCCCACCTACCTCACTGGCTGTCTGGGGAGATGAAGTGGAAGGGAAAGGAGATTGCAAGCTGCTCTGAGACTCCTTTGGGTAGTGAAGTGCGGGGTATAAATCCAATCTCTCTTCTTCTTCTCCTCCTCCACTCTTTGGTAAATCTCACTGGGTAACCTAGGCTAAGTTGCCCTCTCCCACTCCGATTTACCTTAGAGGGTTGCTGTGGAGATTAAAAAATGGAGAAGAGGTATATGCCATATTTGCCATCCTGAGTTCTGTTGAGGAAAGGCAGGGTTCAAATGCAAGGGACATGTGGCGGAGGAGGAGAAGAGGAGGAGGAGATTGGAATTATACCCTGGCCTTCACTACCCAAAGGTGTCTCAGAGCGGCTTACAAACTCCCTTCCCTTCCCCTCCCCACAACGGACACCCTGTGAGGTAGGCGGGGCTGAGAGAGCTCTAACAGAAACTGCTTTTTTCCAAGAACAGCTCTGACAGAACTACGGCTTGCCCAAGGTCACCCAGCAGCTGCAAGAGAAACCTAACACACCTTTTCCCCAACCATCCAATTTCATTTCTTCTTCTGCCATCAGGTCACGGCTGACTTATGGCAACCCTATAGGCTTTTCAAGGCAAGAGATGTTCAGGGGTGGTTTGCTGTTGCCTGCCTCTGCGTAGCACCCCTGGTCTCCCTTGGCAGTCTCCCATCAAAGTACTGACCAGGGCTGACCCCGCTTAGCTTCTGAGATCTGACAAGATTGAGCTACTCTGGGCTATCCAGGTCACGGCTTCGATTTCATTAGGCCACTACTTTAAGTTTCACTATCCCTACAGGGGCTGCGATGGCTCAAGTGGTTAAGAGGATGAACTGCAGCCGAAAGGCTGGTAGTTCAGCAGTTCGAGACCTGAGTGCCACATGACAGAGCGAGCTCCCATCTCTGGTCCCAGCTCCTGCCAACCTAGCAGCTCGAAAGCAAGAAACTGCAAGTAGATAAATAGGTACCGCTTTGGTGGGAAGGTAACAGCATTCCATGGACCTCGGCATCTAGTCATGCCGGCCACCTGACCACGGAAATTACTTCGGACACTGCTGACTCTTCGGCCTGGAAACGGAGATGAGCACTGCATCCCTAGAGTCGGATTCGACTGGCTTTTGAGCAAGGGAAGCCTTTACCCTTTAATATCCCTTTAAGAAACTAGTAAGATTAAAGTTCGGCTTCCGTTCCCTCCCCACCTCTCTTGTGCTCATTTTACAGAGGAAAAGTTGATGTCAGACTATTTTTCCCCTTTGATTCGCGGGGCCGTAAATAATCTCATCCGCATTTGAAAACTTTGATAGACCTAATGGGCCCAAGTGAGACATTTATTTATGGGTAAAATGCTAGGTTTCTAAACACATCGGGACTCTTCCGTGTCTTAAAAAAATCGTCTGCCTCTCTTCACCTTCCGTAGGTTGGAAGATGGAAAGGCTCTCCGGGAACATAAAGGTTGCTGGCATTCGTATGTTAATGCCGCAATTACCATACCGGGGATCTATTTGCAAGCATTTTTGTCCGCCTGTCACACAGACAGCCATGAAGAGCAAAGGTGGGGAAGGAAAGGGCACAGGAGCGCAACAATACCTGCACTCCAGAGCCCAGGAGTCAAGGACGAGGAGGCAGAAAGATCAAGATTAACGTTTTCAATAGGCGGCCCGGCTTACCAAACAAAGACGCCGAATGAATCACAGTAAGAATCCTTTACATTTCTTTGTGATTGACACCCTATGGACATGAACCTCTCAGCAACTGGGGCTATGCAAGTTCCAGGGCTGGCCGTCAGCTTTGGTAGGCAAGTGCTGGGACCCTGAGATCTTTGAGTAGTCTGCCCAGAAAACCTCTATTTAAAATAAAAATAAAAATGAATAAATCCCTTTACCTTTATGAGTTGGAACTGAATCCAAATCTTTAGAAGACAGGCTTTATTGAACTGGCACACAACTATCGTGGTGGAGCCTAAAGATCTCTCACTTTTACTATTGATCTCCAGACCACAGAGATCAGTTCCCCTAGGAAAAAATGGCTGCTTTGGAGGGTGGACTCTATGGCAGGGGTGTCGAACGTGTGGCCTGCAGACCAGATCCTGCCTCCACAGGGCTTGTATGAGGCCTGCAAGCAACTTGCTCTCTTCTGCTTCCTTCTCTCTCTCTCTCTTGCTTCCTTCTGCATCACAGCTTGTTTTGTCAGGCTCTCTCAATTGCACAGAAGCTACAGAGCAAAGCCTCTCTTCCCTCCACTGGCTGAGGCTCCTCCCCCTCCGTGTCCCCTGGTGGGGAGGAAAGGAAACAGCACCTTTAAGACCAACAAAGTTTTATTCAAGGTACAAGCTTTTTGCCTTACTACAGAGAGAGAGAGAGAGTGAGAGTTTTGTTGAGCTTGCTATGCCAAGGCTCTCCTGGGTGCAATTGGGTTCTCCTCCTCTTTTTCACTGTATTCATGCCCTCATGATCCAGTCTTTCTCAGTAGGAAAGCAATGTGAGCTATTTAGATGAGGAATAACAACAAGCCAGTGAGGTGGATTAGGTTGAGAGTGTATGTGCCCAGACCAAGTTCACTCAGCACATTTCCTTTGTAGACTAGGGATTTTGAAATTAGAATTCCTAGATCAGGGGTGGCCAAACTGTGGCTCGGGAGCTGTTCGGGAGCTGCATGCAGCTCTTTCACACATATTGTGCGGCTCCTGGCAGGGTGGCTGGGGGAGCTAAATATCATTAGCAAACAAATATCGTTGGACAAATAAATATCATTATCAATTTCTGCTTTTACTGCTTTTGTTACTATTTTTGACAATCTCATTTAATGTTAATAAAAAGCAAATTTGCATATTTCCCAGTAAAAACATAAAATATTTGTTCATGTCTTGCGGCTTCCAAACATCTGACATTTATTCTATGTGGCTCTTACATTAAGCAAGTTTGGCCACCCCTGTCCTAGATGGTAGGTTGCTCCTGACCATTATACATTGCTGTCTGTTCCCCTTCTCCACCGCCACGGCTTGGAAACTGAAAACTTTTACATTCTAAAGAAATCATTGTTTCTCATTTTGTCTAAATGTGATGAACTGATCAGCAAAGCCTTGTTTCCATGGTCGCAAACCAAGATTGCAAACCACAGGATAATCCCAGTCTGGTATCTTGGTCTTTCAGCAAGAAACCAAATGAAGTTTGTTATTGGGCAGCAAAAATGTTAGTTACTGGGTAGCAAAAATGAGAAGCATGCATACTGGATGGGGGATACACTTCTGGGTGGCAGTGTGTGTGAACAAGAACTTGGGGTACAGTGATTCTGTGATTTTGTCAAATTCATTTGAAAGAACAAGCTACAGTTTCTTCAAGAATGTAGAAGTCTCCAGTTCCCACAAAGGGAGTCAGGGCAACGTGTAAGCCCATATAATTCCACGATTCACTCCCATAAGAATAAACCACAGTTTGTGGTGACATCCGAGTACAGCCCAAGAAAAAAATTCAGGCCTTCTGTTTATAATAATGCTTCAACTAAAACACCTAACGTTGTGGTATACTCACTGCCCCTCTCTTAGAATGAATTGTGCATATGTACGGTGACCATATTTCGAAAAGCAAAAAGAAAGAGGACATATTTCCCGACTGACTACTTCAAACAAGCAATTGCTATGACAAATCTCATTTTAAATACCCCTGATATTTGAGCTGTGATCACTGCTACTAACTAGGAATATTCCTAACCTTCCAACCCCAATAGAACAGCCACTCAAGTCGAATGCTAAAAGGACAGATACTTAGTTTGCTCTGGAGCCATCCTTCCTGAGGTAAGACAAAAATGTGTCAGCCGGAGGCTAAAATACTGTGAGCCAGCTCACACTAGCTCAGCTTAGAGGGAACACTGCCGGTAAACCCATGCGTATGTGAAATAACATCTTGAATTACTTCCACATATTCTGTTAGCTCTACGAGGCTTCTGTTCTCTACTCTCTTAATCAGCAGGTAGGATAACGGTATAATGCTTTAGGGGTTAACAGTGCGATCCATTGTAATTAAACAGTTCAAATTAAAACGTCGTACAAATACACTTTTAAGCGATCTGATTTTCTTTTAATTTCACGCATGTTTTGTAAGGGGACGTGAATTATGGCTGATATTTAATTATAACAAACCAGACCCGTTCCTCTTCCCCCTCTACTATACAAGTCGCCACCACAAGATGAATCATGTTTAACTTTTCCCCATGCAAACCAACAACAAACTACTTCTCAGGGGTGCATGGAACCAGCTACCAGACATTTATCGGTTTGAATACAAACCTAAGCGGCACAGTCAATGACAGTGTTGTATATAGTTGAGAGCATCAGACCACATTGATCCAAGTGCAAAAAACTCAACTCTGAGCATCTGCTTGGCACACGGAAGGTCCCAGATACAATCCCCAGCACCTCCATGTCAAAGGACCAGGTAGTTGTGGATGTGAAATACCTCTGCCTGAAACCCTGAAGATTCACTGCCTGTCTGAGCACACAACACTAACTTTGACGGATCCAAGGGGTCTGATACAGTGTAAGGCTACTTCATGTGTAGAGGTTATACACTGGTTGACCTTGGGACAGCAACTCACTCTTACCCTAACTTACCTTACAGTTGTTATGAAGATAAAATGGTACATGGGGTGGGAAGAACATAAGAAGAGCCCTGCTGATCAGACCAGTGGTCCATCTAGTCCAGCATCCTTTCTCACACAGTGGCCAACCAGTTCCTCTGGAGGGCCAACAACAGGGCATAGAGTCCGAGCCCTTCCCCTGATAAGAACATCAGAAGAGCCCAGCTGGATCAGACCAGAGGTCCCTCTAGTCCAGCATCCTGTCTCACACAGTGGCCAACCAGTTCCTCTGGAGGGCAAACAACAGGGCAGAGAGGCCAAGGCCTTCCCCTGATAAGAACATCAGAAGAGCCTTGCTGGATCAGTGGTCCACCTGGTCCAAGCATCCTGTCTCACACAGGGGCCAGCCACTTCCTCCTCTGGAGGGCCAACAACAGGGCACAGAGGCCGAGGCCTTCCCCTGATAAGAACATAAGGAGACCCCTGCTGGATCAGTGGTCCATCTGGTCCAAGCATCCTGTCTCACACATTGGCCAGACAGTTCCTCTGGAGGGCCAACAACAGGGCACAGAGGCCTTGGCCTTCCCCTGATAAGAACATAAGGAGACCCCTGCTGGATCAGTGGTCCATCTGGTCCAAGAATCCTGTCTCACACAGTGGCCAGCCAGTTCCTCTGGAGGGCCAACAACAGGGCACAGAGGCCTTGGCCTTCCCCTGATAAGAACATAAGGAGACCCCTGCTCGATCAGTGGTCCATCTGGTCCAAGAATCCTGTCTCACACAGGGGCCAGCCAGTTCCTCTGGAGGGCCAACAACAGGGCACAGAGGCCGAGGCCTTTCACTCATAAGACCGTCAGAAGAGCCCTGCTGGATCAGACCAGTGAGGGTCCAGACATTCACCATTCTGGGCCCTCTCAACCAATCACCATGGCTAGTTCCCTCATCATTTGGCTGGGATGTAGCACCCCAAGGCACAGGAAACTGTAATATGCACACTAGGGAGGCGTTACTTCATACCGTGGGCTGGACTCGTGTCACATGTATCAGAAAGGTGCCATCAGGAGGTCCACTAGTGGGGCCAGAACTCCAGCAGCCCTCCCACTGTGCCACCCAAGTCACTTACTGTCGCAGGAGGAGGCAGTGGCTCCAGGCATGGACGGCTTCAAGAGAGAATTAGATAAACTTATGGAGCAGAGGTCCATCAGTGGCTATTAGCTACAAGGTATAGATAGGAACTCTCAGGCTTGGGAAAGTGATGCTTTGTATTCTTGGTGCTGGGGGGGGGGAGGCAACAGTGGGAGGGCTTCTAGTGTCCTGGCCCCACTGATGGACCTCCTGATGGCACCTGGCATTTTTGGCCACTGTATGATGGAGTGTTGGACTGGATGGGCCACTGACCTGATACAGCATTGGCTTCTCTTATGTTCTTACCAAGAATAAAGAGCATCACTGCCCCAGACACAGAGTTCCATTTATACCTTGTGGCTAAAAGCTGCTGATGGACCTCTGCTCCAGATATTTACACAATTCCCCTCTTGAAGCTGTCCATGCTTGTAGCTGCTACCACTTCCTGCAGTTGTGAATTCCTCGTGTTAATGATTCTTTGGGTAAAAAAGTACTTCCTTTGATCTGTTCAAAGCCTACTGCTCCTTAATTTCATGGAGTGCCCGTGAGTTCTTGTATTGTGAGAGGAGAAAAGTGCTTCTTTCTCTACCTTCTCTATCCCATGCGTACTTTTGTAGACCTCTATCATGTCACCCCTCAGCAAACCTCTTTAACTTTTCTTCATAGGGGAGGTATTCCGTCCCCGTAATCATTTCAGTTGCCCTTTTCTGCGCCTTTTCCAATGCTATATCTTTTTTGAGGTGCAGTGACCGGAACTGTCCACACTATTCCAAATGAGGCCGCACCATAGATTTATACAGGGGCACGATGATACTGGCTGAAGGGTTGCTCTGAAAATAAAATGGGGGAGAGGAGAGTGATGTAAGCTGTTCTGGGTCCCCATCAGGAGAAAGGCGGGGCATAAATGAAGTAAATAAACAAATAACTTTTCAGTTGTTAATTTTTTTTGTGGGGAGGGGGGGAATCCAACCCCACATATGTGTGTTATGTCTCTTAAGCGCCGTCAAGCCACTTCCAACTTATGGCAACCGCATGAATCAATGTTCTCCAAAATGTCCTCTCATGAACAACCTTGCTCAGATCATGCAGACTGAGGGATGAGACTTCCCTTTTTTTATCAGCCAGTTTGGTGTAGTGGTTAAGTGCATGGACTCTAATCTGGGAGATCCGGGTTTGATTCCCCACTCCTCCACTTGCACCTGCTGGGTGACCTTGGGCAAGCCATGGTTCTGGCACAGCTGTTCTTGAAAAAGAGCAGTTTCTGCCAGAGCTCTCTCAGCCCCACCTCCCTCACAGGGTCTCTGTTGTGGGGAGGGGAAGGGAAAAGAATTTGTAAGCCGCTCTGAGACTCCAAGTGAAGGGCGGGGTATAAATCCAATCTCTTCTCTCTCTTCTCTTAAATCAATCCATCTCATACAACCACACGGGCCTGATCTATTTTGTTTAGGATGTACTGAAGTTGAAAATATTCACGGCACCTAGCTGAGACAAAATGGCAGCCGTGTGTATCAAGAAGACCACAGCTAGTGTGGTGTCTTGGTATACAAAGCTAGATGCCTCAAAACGCAACAACAGGGAAAGGCTGTAGTATAAGGATGAGGTGGACGACTGGAATGTGGCAGCCAACCCATGGCTTAGAATTCGCCCACATGGTTGAGATGTGCAGAGAGTCACATCTCACGGGAATCTTCTTGGCTACAGAAATATCTCTGGCTTCTACTGCCACAAGTATGGACATACACTCCCACTGGCACGAGCGAGAGCCATGCTCAGATAGCCGGAAAATCCAGCCGTTTATTTATCCCGAGGCAGCTGATGTTTCCACGAAGGGGAAAACCTTCTGAAACGGAGCCTGAGCCTGAGGCCTCCGCTCTTGGCCCAGGGTCAAACTTCAAGGCCTTCAATTGCCATTTCATTCCAGGCCTTTTCGCCAACTTTCTGGAGAGGAGCTGGCTGGGTCTTCCAGGGTACGCATGACCTTATTCCCTTGCCAAGCTTTCTGTCGCGTCTCCGCTGAGTGGTTCTTTCAAAAACACGAGCACAAGATCCAGCAACCGGAGGGGGGGGACGGGACGGTACGTTTGATGGCTGGAGCCCCGCTTTGAACGGGCAGAATGAGGCCTAGTCAGCGGGAGGCCTGGTCACCACCAACTGGCCAAGGGCCTGGTAAACAATGATGGCCCAGACCCAAGAAGCTGTTTCGTGGTGACCAAAGGCCCTCAAAGAAAGAGTGCACAAAGACTAAACTTGAATGGGTCTCTCCATGCGCAGACTCTTAACCCGCCAGATAAGAGGAGGATGAAATCAGCATGTATAATTTATTCTCTTGCGGGGCTGGGGGAAGGTTCGGGCAGGAATGGTCTCATCTCTTCCCTGATTACCATTCGCTTTCAGTCCTTTTATCTCCCCCCCCACACACACACACACTTCCCTAGCCAGACAACGACAAATAGGGCACCGAGAAATGGAGAGGGACCGAGGAGGTGAGCGCTTCAATAGAACAGCCACTCAAGTCGAATGCTAAAAGGACAGATACTTGAGAAAGGGGCCGGATTTTCTCTCCGTCTCCTTTTCTTTTTCAACTTGCACCCCGCCAGCTTCAGAGGCTCAATTTGTGTGGCGGTTTTGGAGACAGGAAAAAAAGAAAGGAGGGAGAAAACCCACATCTTTGTGCTTCTAGCTACCTCTAAACATCTGGGTCCGTTTCAAGAAGGAGGAGGAGGAGAGGAGCAGGAGGAGAAGGAGAAGAGGAAGGAGGAGGAGGAGATTGGATTTATATCCTGCCCTTCACTCGGAGTCTCAGAGCGGCTCACAATCTCCTTTCCCTTCCTCTCCCCACAACAGACACCCTGTGAGGCAGGTGGGGCTGAGAGAGTTCTTTTCAGAACTGTCCTTGAGAGAACAGCTGTGACAGAACTATGACTTGCCCAAGATCATCCAGCAGCTGCAAGGTGAGGTGTGGGGAATCAAACCCGGTTCTCCCAGACTAGAGTCCGCACACCTTTAAAGCCCTATATGGCCAGGGGCCTGCATGTCTGTGAGACCGCCTCTCCCTCTATGAGCCCCAAAGGGCTTTACGATCTTCCAATCAACATCTTTCAGGTGATCGCCAGCCCCAGGGACATCCGTCTCACCTTGACTAGGGCCAGGGCTAGGTGGTGTGGGGTAGGTGGGGCTGTGAGGTAGGTGGGGCTGAGAGAGCTCTCTCGAGAACTGCCCTTGAGAGAACAGCTCTGAAAAAACTTATGATTGACCCAAGGTCACACCAGCAGCTGTAAGTGGAGGAGTTGGGAATCGAACCTGGTTCTCCCTGATTAGAGTCCATGCTCTTAACCACTATACTAAACTGGCTCTCAAAATAGAAGCCATTGGGAGAGGACACTGGGAGCTGGCGACAGAGGAAAGCTTTTCATCGCTGTTCTGCCTTGGACCCTGATGACAGCGGCATGGAAAACGGGGGGGGGGGGGGAATCGGGGGTACAAATGAATGAAATAAATAAATTTTGTTTTGGTATTTTGTGTCCGTGTGTATGCTTGGAATCATGGTTGACTTCTGGTGACCCCTAATGGGGCTTGGACATTTCAGAGAGGAGACTCGCTGTTGCCTGCCTCTGCCTCCTGGCCCTGGTATTCCTTGGACGTCACTCTTCCCAGTACTTGCCAGGGTTGGCCTTGCTCAGCTTGAGATCTGACGAGATCAGGCTTGCCTGGACTACTCAGGTCAAGGCATAAATAAATTTCATCCATGATAGCATTCCCATCTGAGCAGAGTCTTCTACAGGTGCCGCTTCGTGTATGGGCCAAATCGACAACTGCCCGTACCTGTGCATTCTCTGTTGTGTCCCCCACCTGCCTGGTGAGGTCGGAAAGGCCCCCACCCTCCTGGCTACACACAGGTGAATTATTCAAGAGCGCTTTTGCACAGGAAAACAGGACTGCACTTTAGCAATGTGGTTCAGAAAGAACCCTTAGGGTAAAGGGTTTGGGACTGTAGATGGCACTACTGCGTAGCGTTCGTGCTATCTGTGGCCGTAAGTAGGTTCCTGGTATGTAAATTTTAGCCACTGTTTAATGTGCCATGTTATCCTATTGCACTGTCTATGGTATGTCCCATTCTGTTGACCATAGTGACTTACTCTATTTTATCCACCTTGAGTCCCTCAAAGGAAGGGGGACTATCAATAACCCAAATTCAGGGCGAGCTCCAAAGGCAGCATCCTGGAGCGGCAGAAGGACACTCTCTTTGTCTGTGCCACTGCAGTTCAGGTTGGGCACTGCAGGGGTAGTAAACATGAGAGGAAATGAAGGAGGGGGCATGGCTCAGTGACAGAGCATCTGCTTGGCATGCAGAAGGTGGTGGCATACAGAAGGTGGTGGCAGCTACAAGCATGGACAGTTTCAAGAGGGAATTAGATAAACATATGGAGCAGAAGTCCATCAGTGACTATTGGCCACAAGGTATAGATAGGAACTTTCAGTCTGGGGCAGGTGATGCACTCTGTTCTTGGTGCTGGGGCGGGGGGCAGCAGTGGGAGGGCTTCTAGTGTCCTGGCCCCACTGCTAGACCTCCTGATGGCACCTGGTATTTTTTGGCCACTGTGTGACAGAGTGTTGGACTAGATGGGCCATTGGCCTGATTCAACATTGGCCTCTCTCTTAAGGTCCCAAATTCAATCCCCGACATCTCTAGTTAAAAGGACCAGGCAGCAGGGGATGTGAAAGACCTCAGCCTGAAACCCTGGAGAGCCACTGCCAGTCTGAATAGACAATACTGACCTTGATGGACAAGTTCACATGAAAGAAAATCTGCCCTGAGCATGCCTTGGTGGGGAGGGCGGAGTATAAATTCAAATAATAATAATGATGATAATAATAATAATAATAATAAAAATCCCCCTCTGCTTTGATACTCCTACTGGTTGGCAACTTGAAGGAGAGTCACAGGAGGTGATCCACACGGGATGGCCAAACGACTTGAGCCAGCACCTGGTCTTGACACCCACTCCTGAGGAGAGCGGGTGCTCACACCTGATGGGTTTTACAGGATGTGTGTCTCCAAATGCTATCCAGAGGAGACAGAATTATGGCAATATTCTTAGATCAAGATGGGTAGCCACAGGGCTCCTTTTGCAGCAAGAACTCCTTTGCATCCGCAGGGCCTGCAAGACAGAGCTCTTCCACCAGGCTTTTAATTAGGAGCCATCACTACCACCACCAACAACTACCTCGTGGGAATAACGGGGTGATTGGGATGCCCATTACAAAGACCGTGCCATAGTATTCCGGTAGATTGGTTCCGTCGAAAGGGGCTTGGGCAATACCTACAGGCCACCATCTTGATTTGATTGGATGTTTACCATCTTTGAGCACTTTATTCTGATAAAATTGTGTGTTTTATGTGTTTTTAATGTTTTATATCCGGCACATGGTACCCTTGTTTGTAAGCCGCCTTGAGCCCGCTTGCGCGGAGGGCTGAGTAGAAATGAAACAATAAATATAAATAAATAAATAAATATTAGGCCACACACCGCTGATGTAGCCAATCCCCCAAGAGCTTACAGTAGCCCCTGTAAGAAGAGCTCTGTAAACTCTTGGAGGATTGGCTACATTAGGGGCGTGTCGCCTAATATGCAAAGGAGTTCCTGCTACAAAAAGAGCCCCTGGGTAGCCGTGTAGTCTGTCTGTAGTGGTAGAGAAGAGCCAGAGTCCAGGAGCACCTTAACGACTAACAAAATACGTGGCAGGGGGTGAGTCTTCGTGAGTCACTGCTCACTTCTCCAGGTGCTACGGAACTCTTTGTCTTTTCTACGGCCATAGTCTTAAGAGGCTAATTTCCTTTCCCTAAGCATCTCTCCCCGGCTCTGCTCAAGCAGATTACATGCTGCATTGTCCTTTTTACCAAGAAGTCAGAAGGAGACTGAGACTGGGAAGGGCCGCTGTGAAGGAGCTAGAAAAGATTCTTAAGTGTAAGGATGTGCCGCTGGCGACCAACAGGGCTCTTTTTGTAGCAGGAACTCCTCTGCATATTAGACAACACCCCCCTAATGTAGCCAATCCCCCAAGAGCTTACAGAGCTCTTCTTACAGGGGCTCCTGTAAGCTCTTGGAGGATTGGCTACATTAGGGGGGTGTCACCTAATATGCAAAGGAGTTCCCGCTACAAAAAGAGCCCTGGCGGCCAACATCCAGATAATTCACGCCACAGTAGTTGGACAGTGATGAAAGCTGATGGGAAGAAAGTTGATTCATTTGAAATGTGGTGCTGGAGGAGAGTTTTAAGGATACTGTGGACTGCCAAAAAGACAAATCAGTGGGGTCTAGATCAAATCAAGCCCCAACTCTCCCTAGAGGTTCAAATGACTAAACTGGCACTATCATGCTCTGGTAGCATTATGACCATAATCTCCTCAGATTACTAGAAGACCAGAGTCCCTTGAAAAGACAATCATGCTAGGAAAGGTGGAAGGTGATAGGTGAAGAGGAAGTCCCAACATGAGATGAATTGACTCATAGAATCATATGGAAGGGACCTCCAGGGTCATCTAGTCCAACCCCCCTGCACAATCAAGGAAGCTACGGCCTTCAGTTTGCAAGACCCAAGCAAGGCCGTTAAGTATAGGACATTTTAGAGTTCATTAATTCACAGGGCCGCCATAAGTCGGAAACCATTTGACAGCACTTAACACACAACTTTGCTTCCAGCCTTCCTTCTTTGCAACACCCCTCCCCCCCTTCTGACTGGGATATAAGGACAAGCGGATCTCCATTGCTACTTGTATTTGGCGAAGAGAGCCCGGAGTCTCGAAAGCCCTTACTCCAGAAATGATGTTGGTCTCTCAGGTGCGACTGAACTCCTATTCGGCAATTGTCTCGTCTGTGAGATCTGCTGCTCCACTTTTAGGAAGAGGATTCATCCTACCAGCCTTTGAAAGAAAGGTCGGACATGATCGTTGAATAAAAATATGAACTTCTACCTCTCCTGTATTTATATTTGCCTGCTCCTCTCTGGGAGCCCAGAAGAGTCCAGCGGCACCTAAGAGACCAATAAGATTTTTGGGGGAATGAGCTTTTGTGAGTCAACACACAGACGACTCATACCCCTAATTCCAAAAGGGATCCTTTTTTAAAAACACACACACACAAAACTTTGATAGATGAATCTGCCAACTTGCTGATTATGCAGTAATGGCAAAATTAACAGCTTATCTGAGAAACAGGTCAATTTCGAAATCTGAGGAGGGATGGAATGCCTCTTATGTAAGCAGGAGACAAATTTACAACAAGAAAAAGTTCAAAATTTAGAATGAGAAACAATTTAAGATCGTGTATCAATGAAAGGGAATGCATGCAAATGTATTAGAATGTAGAAGCAGAATGAGAATAAGATTTGAATATGAAAGCATCAGGAACGGATTTTTGAACAAAAACACCCCTTGTTCTTTACGATGAGATAGATTCTTTATTGTGAGATATGTAACAGATTTCCCTTAAAATTTTGGTATATTAAAAGTAATAAATAGTAAGCAGAAATGATGAAATATTTCACACAGAATATGTAGCAACGATGAAATTAATAACAGAGCTGTAAAATAGGTTAGTTATGGAATCTGGAATTCAAAATGTTTGAAATGCCTTAAAAATGAAAGGGCGTTGGGGAGAACTATTTTCTGTTTTATAATCTTTAAGGTATCGTTGTATTCCTTATATATTACTATAGAACCTTTCTTTTCTTTTGTATCTCTTATATCATTACCTTGTTTACTAAAATTATATTATATGTGATGAATCAGCCATACTCAGGGGGTTGTATTTCATTGTCCTTCGGAACGATAACCCCATCAATGAAAGAAAAGAAAAAAAGAAATAGCAAAGGGAAAAATAAACCTCGGCAGGGGCGGGAGGAATACGCAGAGCTAGCATGAATCCAACTGCCAAGTTCAGCATAAAAGAATTTGGGGGGGGAAATCGGACAGAATTAAATAAGCCGCACCAATGCAAGGCAACTCAAATGGACGTTATCAGATTAGCGCCTTGCATCTCGCATTTCGGCCTCCTCACAAGCGCTTCCCTGCCGTACCATTTGATTAGTGGTACATTAATAATAACGAGCACGGGCCAAAGTCGATCCTTCTTCCAAACAAACGCTGTTGTTTTAAGACACAGGGAAGTTCTGTAAAAGCATCTGTAGATTAAATATGGGCTGATGGGCACCAAGCTGTACAGTTGTGGTCACCACACCTCAGCAAGGGATATTACAGCATTGGAAAAAGGGCAGAAAAGGGCAACTAGAATGATAAAAGGGTTGGAACACTTTCCCTATGAAGAAAGGTTAAAGCGCTTGGAGCTCTTTAGCTTGGAGAAATGACGGCTGAGGGGTGACATGATTGAAGTTCATAAGATTATGCGCGGGATAGAGCAGCCTAGCACACCCTTTAGTACACCCTTCCGTCACCCGGTATGCGAGGGGAGGGATCAGAGCACTGGGCCCCAAGAAACCCTGGGCTTTGGCAGCTGTCCTGTCATAGGGTGTAGTGATGACATCCCTGGTGGGACAAGTAAACCATGATCATTTCAATGGGAAAATCCACGTCTCAAAGGGAACCTCCACATTCAGAGGCACTGAATCCCAGTGCCAGGAGGCAGCATCAAAGAAGTCCTTGGCTTCTCTGTTGTGTTTGTCACTGTGTGAGGAACCCTTTGGTCACTATGTGAGACAGGAGGCTGGACCAGATGGACCACTGGTCTGATCCATCAGGGCTCTTCTGATGTTCTTATGAAGGTATTGGCCCCTATGCCCTGTTCTTGGACCTCCAGAGGAAGTGGTTGGCCACTGTGTGAGACAGGAGGCTGGACTAGATGGACCCTCCCTGGTCTGATCCAGCAGGGCTCTTCTGATGTTCTTATGAAGGTATTGGCCCCTATGCCCTGTTCTTGGACCTCCAGAGGAAGTGGTTGGCCACTGTGTGAGACAGGAGGCTGGACTAGATGGACCACTGGTCTGATCCAGCAGGGCTCTTCTGACGTTCTTATGAAGGTATTGGCCCCTATGCCCTGTTCTTGGACCTCCAGAGGAAGTGGTTGGCCACTGTGTGAGACAGGAGGCTGGACTAGATGGACCACTGGTCTGATCCAGCAGGGCTCTTCTGACGTTCTTATGAAGGTATTGGCCCCTATGCCCTGTTCTTGGACCTCCAGAGGAAGTGGTTGGCCACTGTGTGAGACAGGATGCTGGACTAGATAGACCACTGGTCTGATCCAGCAGGGCTCTTCTGACGTTCTTATGAAGGCCTCGGCCTCTATGCCCTGTTGCTGTCTGTCCAGAGGAACTGGTGGGCCACTGTGTGAGATAAGATGCTGGACTAGATGGACCACTGGTCTGATCCAGCAGGGCTCTCCTGAGGTTCTTTTGTTTGCGTTCAATTCAATAGAAGAATAAGAATGCCAGAGTCTAAGAGCAGCTCTGCCAGAAAGGGCCAGTGGTCCATCTAGCACAGAACCCTATTTCCATCGCTTCCTAGACAGGGAAGCCCACTTGCATGACGCCCCTAGAAACACACCATCCCCTGCTGACTGCTCCCCAGCATCTGGTCATTGTTTTGTCTCTATGGAGGCCCCATTTAGGTACCATGGCTACTAGCCAATTACAGACCCATCTTCCAAAAATCTGTCCCATCCCTAGGGTTGCCAAGTCACTTACCTTGTGCAGCGGGGGAGAGTTGGTCCCAGCCTGGACACATCGCCGGGCAATGCTCTAGCAATCTGCCTGAAAACTCTATGGTACTATAGAGTTTTTAGGCTGATTGCTAGAGTGTCGCCCGGTGATGGGCCTAGGGCAATGACGTCACTTCTGGGCAATGTCATCGCCCTGGGCACGTTGGCCTGATCTGGGCACTTTGGAGGTGGGGTTCCCCCCGCCGGCCAGATCCAGACTGGCGGGTTGGGGGCCTTTTGGGTGGGCAAACCCCTGTCCCCCCTGGGGAGCTGGCAGCCCTACCCATCCCCCTCCTTTAAAATCCACCTCAGGCAGAGGCCGTCACCATATACTGTAGCACTGAGTTCCACTGGACAGCTACCTGTTGTGCAAAGTGTGTGATGACGAAAAGCTTATCTGCTTGCTTTAATTCGATTCTTAAAATTTGCCTGTAGTACTTACTGTTAAGACAAGCACACTTATTTTCTGAATTAAAATGGGGGGGGGGGAGCGGTACTCTTACAATCTACAATTTTAGAATGTGTGAATTGCCCACACTCTGAGAAAACCACTGCCTGTATCTGCATGAGTCAGTGAAGTGGGCTTTCCTCTGACGGGGGGGGGAGTTCCTGTAAGAGTGAGTGATGCACACTCAGAAATGTTCATATATGCTCAGAGATGGAAATCTGCAGGAATACCTACAACGGAAGAATAGATGGTGAACACGATGGAATTAGCGGAGATGGCTGAACTTACTTCTGTAATCACAGAAAGGACTTTAAATGCATTTATAACTAACTGGAAACCTCTGATGGACTTTTTGCAGGAAATGGGGAAAAAATGAACTGATGGTTTATGGGTTTGAAGAATAAGAGGGTGAGAAATGAAACATAGATAAAAGAGAGGGCTTTTTCATTTATGGATTTATAGAGAGAGTGAATAGAGAATTAAGATGTATCAGCTGTAGATGAAAATCACAATATATTCTCCCTTTCTTCTGCTTCCTTTTTCTTTTTTTCCTTGAGTGTATTTTTATGTGTTTTCGTGAAAAGCTTAATAAAAAATTTAAATTCCAAAAAAGAACGGTCAGACTCCTGTGAAGACAAACAATCCTGCTGCATCTAAACAATTGAACCTATCTAACTGTGCACACTGTAGACACCAGACAGAATTATCCAACCTACTGGTGGCTGGTTGTAAAGAGGTCAGCCTGGAACAGGAACTCATGCAGAGATGCATCCAGCAGCCTCTCTGTGGACCCTCTTGGGCTCAAAGAAACCTTCAGTTATTTCATTCATTATCTCATACAGCATGATTAGAGTACTTTCATGGTAAACTACCAAGTCCTGGCACACCATTTGCAAATTACAATTCTACAGACACAGGGGTTGGGTATCAGGTTCCCGGCCTTCGGTGCCAGCACTGAGGGTAAAGAGCCTGGGGGTGGTCCTGGACACCTCACTGACTATGGAGGCTCAGGTCCCCGCCATGGCCAGATTTGCCTTTTTCCATCTGAAGCAGATCAGGCAGTTGGACCCATATCTCTCCCCCAGCGACCGGCTGCAATGACCCATGCAGTGTGTTATGTCCTGAGCTTGGATTTCATCCCCATTGACATGCTAGTAACCTGAATGGCAATACCTGATTGGCTACTCTGTGTAGCAGGCCAATCAGGAGAAAAGGATTGTGCTGGAGGGAAGCAAACTGATTGGATGTTATCTCTGTAATACCATTGGTTATCAACCTGAAGGTGGATGTGGCTATGCTAGCCCACACTGTTTAAATAAGAGCCTGTTGCTCTATGTTTGTGATCTGTTCTGAGCTGTTGAATCACTTATTAAAGCAGAAACACTTTTGTTGAGAACATCCTAAGTGCCATACATATCACAATGGTCACTTCCAGATTAGACTACTGTAATTCTCCCTACATGGGGCTGCCCTTGACTGTGCTCTGGAAGTTACAGCAAGTGTGTCGATGTCACTGTCTGTGTGGGCCCACATCTACCCGGTGCTACATGAACTGCACTGACTGCCTATCAAATTCCGGATCCGCTTCAAGGTGCTGGTGCTTACCTTTAAAGCCCTATACGGACAGGGGCCTGCACATCTTCGAGACTGCCTATCTCCATATGAGCCCCACAGAACACTGCGTTCCACGAACCAGCATCTCTTGGTAGTCCCTGGCCCTAAGGATGTCCGACTTGTCTTTTCGGCCCTGGCCCCCGCCTGATAGAATGAACTCCCTTATGAGATCAGGGCCCTGCGGGACCTGCTACAGTTCCGGAGGGCCTGTAAGACAGAGCTCTTCAGCCAGGCTTTTAGTTGAGGCAGTGGGCATCCACCTGACATGGCTTCCCCCCCAAGGACTGCAGGTCGTACATTGCTGGTATTAACATCATCTGTTGAGGCATATTGTACATCTAGTATTAGATTGTTTAATTGACTGATGTGTTTTCAATTTTAAATTTTAACTGTAAATCATAACGAAGAAGAAGAAGAAGAAGAGAGGAAGAAGAAGAAGAAGAAGAGAGGAGGAGGGGAGGGGAGGAGGAGGAGGAGATTGGATTTATACCCTGCCCTTCACTACCCAAAGGTGTCCCAGAGTGGCTTACAAATTCCTTTCCCTTCCCCTCCCCACAACAGACACCCTGTGAGGGAGGCGGGGCTGAGAGAGTTCTAACACAAACTGCTCTTTCAGGAACTGCTGTGTCAGAGCTTGTGACTGACCCAAGGTCACATCAGCGGGTGCAAGTGGAGGTGTGGGGTATCAAACCTGGATCTCCCAGATTAGAGTCCGCGCACTTAACCACTACACGAAACTGGCTCTCTGCAGATTGATCTGCAGACTGATCTGTTGGAACCTGCCCTGAGACTGCCATGTGGGGAGGAAGGGAGGGCTACAAATTCAATAAAATAAATAGAAGTAAACAAACACCTAAGCACAAATACAACCTTGCCTTAATACTCTTCTGTGCCGTCCTCCCCACTCACTTTCCACAAACCAATCTGGAGGTCAGGTCAGGACAGCGACAAAAGGATCAGTGGGGCTTTGTGAAGAGCATCTTGGATTATTGTATCCTTTTAATACGTCCGCTTACCACTATTTCCCTTCAGCTGCTACTGTACCCCAGCTCTGAACTCAGCAAACCTCCCCTCTAACATGTGAAGTCCAGTAAAAAAAGGAGGAAGAGGAGATTGGATTCATACTCCACCCTTCACTACCCGAAGGAGTCTCAGAGCGGCTTACAAACTCCTTTCCCTTCCCCTCCCCACAACAGACACCCTGTGAGGCAGGAGGGGCTGAGAGAGCCCTTTCAAGAACTGCTCCTGAGAGAACAGCTCTGAGAGAACTTGTGACTGACCCAAGGTCACACCAGCAGCTGCATGTAGAGGAGTGGGGAATCAAACTCGGTCCTCCCAGATTAGATTCCATGCTCCTAACCACTACACCAGACTTCTGGGTGGTGACTGGAGATCTCCTGGGAGTATCAGTGATCTCTAGGCAACAGAGGTCAGTTCCCCTGGAGAAAATGGCCCCTTTGGAAGGGGGACTCTATGGCAGTAGATCCACTGCGGTAGGGATAGCAGCCTCCGAGTGGGACCTGGGGAGTCCCTGGAATTACAGCTCATCTCCAGACTACAGATCTGCTTGAGAAAATGGATGCTTTGGAGGGTGGACTCTAGGGCCTTGTACCCCACTGAGGTCCCTGTCCTCCCCAGGCTCCACCCCCAAATCTCCAGGAGTTTCCCAACCTGGATCTGGCAACCCTACCCCCCACCGGTGGCCAGGGGTGACCTGGAATCCCTACACTGAAGTCCCGCCCCTCCCCAAACCCCACCCTCCTAAAGTCTCCTCCAAGGCTCCCTCTAAGCTGTGGAACCTTGTGAGCAAAAATTCTACTTTGTGAGCTACTGGCATTAAAGTTGTGAGCGAGCAATTCGCCTACTGCATCAGTTTGTTCGGGAGCCATCCTCCCCGAGCTAAGACAAATATCTGTGAGCCGGAGGCTAAAAAACTGTGAGCTAGCTCACACTAACTCAGCTTAGTGGGAACACTGGTCTCCACCCCCAAAATCTCCAGGTATTTCCCAACCCACATCTGGCAGCCGTAATGATAACCGTAATGAGCTGCGGTGGCTCAAGTGGTTAAGACGCTGAACTGCAGGCTGTGGAAGGTCAGTAGTTCAGCAGTTCGAGACCTGGGTGCCGCATGACGGAGTGAGCTCCCGTCTCTGGTCCCAGCTCCTGCCAACCTAGCAGTTCGAAAGCAAGAAATTGCAAGTAGATAAATAGGTACCACTTCGGTGGGAAGGTAACAGTGTTCCGTGCGCCTTGGTGTTTAGTCATGCCGGCCACATGACCACGGAAACGTCTTCGGACAGCGCTGGCTCTTCGGCTTGGAAACGGAGATGAGCACCGCAACCCTAGAGTCGGATTCGACTGGCTTTCGAGCAAGGGAACCTTTACCTTTACCTAATGATAACCCAGGAAAAAACTGGGGGGGGGGAGAAGTTAAGAATAAAATCCTGTTTTAAATTACTTTCCGCCTCCATTCTTGCAACAGAAATTTGAGGGATTGATGGGGAAAAAAATCCAATAATACACTTCCTTTCTGGGGCATAAGTGAGATGCTTCTTAAGACAACGCTTCCCTCAATCCGAATGTGTACTATGACAGGGTTTTTTTCCAGTGTAAGAATGATCATTCTTGTATACACTGTAAACATATACCATGTTTCCAAAGCTATAATTATTGTCTAAATGTAGCTGATTTTGTCCACAATGAATACACTACGAAGTGTGTGATGATTATACCCTTGGAGAACGCCGTGTTTCCCATCTTATGAAGTTGAACTCGGCATTCAAATACGCTGCCTGTCTTGAGGGGGTTTCCAGCCAGTGCACACTTTCGTTTCTTTACTACAAAATTTGTGCTTTCTATTTTCAGCCTTTACTATTTTCCTGCCTCTCAGAAGGGAGAAAAAAACAAACCAAGATACGTGTGCTAAGGTAACAGAGGGTATAGCATTTTGCCACTCCCTTTGCATGGGAAACCAGCCAGTTTGGTGTAGTGGTTAGGAGTTTGGGCTCTAATCCGGGAGGACCGGGTTTGTTTCCCCACTCCTCCAAATGCATCTGCTGGTGTGACCTTGGGTCAGTCACAAGTTCTCTCGGAGCTGTTCTCTCAGGAGCAGTCCTTGAAAGAGCTCTCTCAGCCCCACCTACCTCACAGGGTGTCTGTTGTGGGGAGGGGAAGGGGAAGGTGATTGTAAACTGCTCCGAGACTCCTTCGGGTACTGAAGGGCGGGGTATAAATCCAATCCCCTCCTCTTCTTCCTCTGGAATACTCAGGCATTCATACTTTTAAATTCCATCAATATGCCAAATAGTGCAATTCTACATGCTAATTTACAAATAACATATTTGATTCTGTTAAAAAGAGTGCCTTCAGTTTATCCTTGATCAGTAACTAGTGTCTCTTTCTGTTTTTCCCCATATTTCTGTGCTTTCTCAACCAACTGGAAGGCAGAAATTTACAATGTAGCTGTAAGCTGATTTACCACGCTCTATACCAGTTGATTTCAATGGACTTAGAAAGCTGTATCACAGCTTCTTCTGTGCAGTACTAACCAGAGAAAGCTGAAGTGGCCCCGCCATTTTCTATGAAGAATCCTCCGCTAGGGTCACCTTCTGCCACTGCTGTGGCCCAGTAGCTAGCATTCAAGAATTCTTCCACCCCTGTCACCACTAGAAGCAAAGAACCACTTCTGACCAACTCTTACCTCAAAAACCTTACGATGAGACAATCCAAAATGAAAAGGATGTTTTGGAGGATATTGTAGAATCATAGAGTTGGAAGGGACCTCCAGGGTCATCTAATCCAACCCCCTGCACAATGCAGGACATTCACAAATGCCTCCCCCCCACACCCTCAGTGACCCCTGCTCTATGCCCAGAAGAGAGAGAGAGAGAGAAAATACAACCCTTCAGGTCCCCTGGCCAAACTGGCCTGCAGAAAAATTGCTTCCTGACCCCAAAGTGGCAATCAGCATTTCCCTGGGTAAAAAAGGGCCACAAGAACTAAGCACTAATGCAACCCTTCCTGCCCTCCCTCTCATGATCTGCCTAAATTCTCAGATGTCCAATGGCCATCTAGCCTCTGTTTGAAAACATCCCAAGAAGGAGAGCCCACCACCTCCCAAGGAAGCCTGTTCCACTGAGGAACTGCTCTGTCAGGAAGTTCTTCCTAATGTTTAGCCGAAAACTCTTCTGATTTAATTTCAACCCCTTCGTTCTGGTCCAGCCTGCTGGGGCAACAGGAAACAACTCTGCCCCATCATCTATATGACAGCCCTTCAAGGACTTGAAGGTCGTGATCATATCCCCTCTCACTCCTCTCCTCTCCAGGCTAAACAGACCCAGCTCCCTCAACCTTTCCTCATAGGACTTGGTCTCCAGACCCCTCATTGATACATTAATTCATAGGGTCAACATAAGTTGGAAGTGACTTCACGGCACTTAACACACACAGCTCTGCTTAGGATTCTACTGCTGGACTGGGTGAATTTGTAGATAGGTAAAAGGTAAAGGTTTCCCTTGCTCGAAAGCCAGTCGAATCCGACTCTAGGGTTGCGGTGCTCATATCTGTTTTCAAGCCAAAGAGCCAGCGCTGTCTGAAGATGTTTCTGTGGTCATGTGACCGGCATGACTAAACACCGAGTTGCAAAGACTAAACACCAAGGTGCAAACACAAAGGTGGCTAACAAGAACAGGAAAAAATATTTTTAAAATGGCTGCTTTTTAGGTTACTTTTAGCTGAATTTGGGGGGGGCGAGGTTAATGTTGCCTGTTTCTGCTGGTCTTTTCATTGCGTGGTGGTTCTCATCTTCAGCTTTTTGTCTCTGGTTCTCCACTCAAGAATCCTGTTGCATTCTATCAACTGCCAGTGTTCTAATTTGTTTGCCGCCTTGGGAACTCAGTGGAAAAGGGGGTTTCTAAAGGCATCAAAGAGACATAAATAATGGACGGATCGGGAGGGCCTTCTTCACTTCCAGATCGATTGGTACCACACAAAGTAAATATTTCTCAGGGTTTTTAAAAAATCTTATTATAATTTGTTAAAAGACAACAGGAGATATTAGCACTCTGCTCCTCCTAATTTTTTTTTTTTTTGGTTACATCAACATCTCAGCGAAGTTCAAAGCTATTGGTGGTAGAAAGTATCGTCAAGTTAAGGTTGACTTCTGGTGACCCTTTCATGGGGGTTTTCAAGGCAGGAGACATTCAGAGGTGGATTGCCATTGCCCGCCTCTGCATAGTGACCCTGGATTTCTTTAGTGGTCTCCCATCCAAATACTAACCAGGGCCGACCCTACTTAGCTTCTGAATTCTGACAAGATCAGGCTAGCCTTGGCTATCCAGCTTAGGGATCCTGAAACTGAGGAAGGAAGGAAGGAAGGAAGGAAGGAAGGAAGGAAGGAAGGAAGGAAGGAAGGAAGGAAGGAAGGAAGGAAGGAAGGAAGGAAGGAAGGAAGGAAGGAAGGAAGGAATGGATTTATACCCCACCCTTCACTCGGAGGCTCAGAGGAGCTTACAAACTCCTTTCCCTTACCCTCCCCACAACAAACACCCCATGAGGTAGGTGGGGCTAAGAGTGCTGAAAGAAACTACTCTTTCAAGAACAGCTCTGACAGAACTACGGCTTGCCCAAGGTCATCCAGCAGGTGCAAGTGGAGGAGTGGGGAATCAAACCCTGTTCTCCCAGATTAAAATCCGCACACTTAACCGCTACACCAAACTGGCTCTCGGAAGGAAGGGAGGGAGGGAGGAAGGAGGGAGGGAGGAAGGAAGGAAGGAAGGAAGGAAGGAAGGAAGGAGGAAGGAAGGAATGAAGGAATGAAGGAGGGAGGGAGAGAAGGAAGGAAGGAAGGAAGGAAGGAAGGAAGGAAGGAAGGAAGGAAGGAAGGAAGGAAGGAAGGAAGGAAGGAAGGAAGGAAGGAAGGAGTTAAATTATTATGTTGTGTAGCTGAAGGATTGTAGTTGGGCAATGAAGAAACCTGACAGGAAGAAAATAGATTCCTTTGAAATATGGTGGTGGAGAAGAGTTTTATGGATACCGTGGACTGCCAAAAAGACAAATAAGGGGGTTGAGATCAAATCAAGCCTGAACTCTCCGTAGCAGCTAAAAATGACTAAACTGAGGCTATCATACTTTGGTCACATCACATTATGAGAAGACAGGAGTCACTGGAAAATTCAATAATGCTAGAAAAAGTCAAAGGCAGTGGGAAAAGAGGAAGACCCAACACGAGATAGATGGACCTGGTCAAGGAAGCCACAAGGACCCTCAGTGTTAACGAGAGAACGTTTTTGGAGGGCGTGAATTCATAGGATCGCCTTAAGTCAGAAGTGACTTGACAGATGGGTTGAAGGCTCAGAACCACTGGCTGCAGCCCAGAATTTAACCACCACCAGCAACCTGTTCCATTTTAGTTTAGAACGTCAGAACATGAGAACAATCCGGATGGACCAGACCAACAATCCAGCTCCCTGGCATCCGGCATCAAACAGCTCCCTTAAAAAATGTCTCCGCTCGCGACGGCAGGAACTTGGAATGCTGACGCTCAGGACATTTTAATTAAGCCTTCGGTTTGCAAACTGATTTCAAGGCTGGCTACCCTCGCCCGTTCACGGAATATGGACCAGATGTAAGGAACAGCGGGGCGTTAATAACGGAGAATGAGGGCATTGTTCTCGCCACGCTGCCTGGTTAAACTTGCCCTCTTGGATTCAGAAGGGGACCCAGAAAAAAAGGGGGGGCCTTTACTGCTAAGAGACGTTTAAGATGGCAATCCCTTTCAGCTGCTTTATTTTACTGATGGGATTCAAGGGATATCGACTTGCCCGGGAAAACCGAGAGCTACGCTAACATCTGTGGGAGATTAGGGCGGCTCTGTTTCGTAGGCATTTCCCCCTCATAATAAGCAATGCGGATGGATAGCTTGGTCATAAATATTGCGTTCCTCCAATCTACGGTACAACCAGGATTTCCACATACACACACTCACACACGCACAGAGCGGGACAAAAGATCCCGAGATCTCCAGGGAATGTCCAAGGAGACTATTGTGCTCTTGGGGAAGTTCGCATTCCATTCCATTCTCATGTAGGAGAATTTTCATAGAAAGCTGCGTAACTTGACATCGACCGACTTGTTCTCGCCTTGACCTGGTGAAACTTTAGGAAGCCCAGTGTCCACCTAATAATCATTTTACTGAGGAAACAGCCCTCCACTTTTATTTCTGGGCATAACCCCTTGAAAATATAAACCACTGGGGTGGGTAGGACAATATACTGCCTAACATAGTCCCCTTTCCTATGAGGAAGGGCTGAAGAGTCTGGAACTTTTCAGTTTAGAAAAGAGACGGGACGTGACAGAGATCTGTAAGAGATCATTTTTTCCTCCCTCTCCCAAAAGACTAGAACTCGAGGACATCCAATGAAGCTGGTGGGCAGTAGGTTCAGGACAGACAAAAAGAAATACTACCTTACACCAAGAGTGATTAAAAGGTGGAATTCGCTGCCAGAGGATGTCGTGATGAACACAGGAATCAACAACTCTAAAAGTGGATTAGACAGATTCATGGAGGACAGGTCCTTCAGTGCTACCAGCCTCCACATTCAGAAGCAGTCACCCTCTGAATCCCAGAGCCAGGAGGCAACCTCAGGGGAAGAACTCGGCCCTCTCCCCTGTTGTTGGCCCTTCAGAGGAACTGGTTGGCCACTGCGTGAGACAGGATGACAAACTAGGTGGACCACAGGTCCGATCCAGCAGGGCTCTTCTTATGTTCTTAACACACAGTGGGGGGCATGCCTACCTTCCTACCCCTCCCACCAGGAATCCTGACCTGACTTCTGAATATCCTTGTGGTGTGTGTGTGTGTGTGTGTTAATGTTCAGATCACAAATTGGTTTCTCAGAAAGAAATCCATGAATCAATTGGGCGATTGTACACAGGGACATCCAGTTTGACTGGTGCAGAAGCTTCGGAAGAGGGGCACATGCAGCATTTGGGAGGTGCAGACAGGGTAGTCGCGCTATTTATTTATTTACTTCATTTATACCTTGCCTTCATCCCCAGTGGGGATCGCAAGGCATTTTCAAGCGGAGGCTGGACAACCATCTTTGAGGTATGTTGTAGGTATGTAGGGCTATCTTTTGGCTATGCTCCTGCAGAGTGCACGGGGTTGGGCTAGATGACCTGCAAGGTCCCTTCCAACTCTAACATTCTATGATTCTAAGGCAGCTTACATAATTCTCCTCTCCTTCGTTTTATCTGCACAACAGCCCTGTGAGGTAGGTTAGGCTGAGAGCATGTGACTGGCCCGATGTCACTCAGTCAGCTTCCATAGCAAAGAAGAAGAAGAAGAAGAAGAAGAAGAAGAAGAAGAAGAAGAAGAAGAGGAGGAGGAGGAGGAGGAGGAGGAGGAGGAGGAGGAGTTTGGATTTATACCCCGCACTTCACTGCCCAAAGGTGTCTCAGAGCGGCTTACAAACTCCTTTCCCTTCCTCTCCCCACAACAGACACCCTGTGAAGTAGGTGGGGGCTGAGAGAGCTCTGAGAGAACTGTGGCTGACCCAAGGTCATCCAGCTGGCTTCACATGGAGGAGTGGAAAATCAAACCCGGTTCTCCAGATCAGAGTCCGCCACTTTTAACCACTACACCAAGCTGGCTCTGGGGATCTGAACCTGACTCCTGTGACGCCGAAATCCTACCCCAACACTTTAAGCACTACACAATTCTGGCTTTCGCTGATCCTGTGTATCACGTAGAAGCAGGCAGATTACCTTCAAATTAATTTGGCCCACATATTGGTGTCCATATTTGGGTTTCGGTTCCTGCTTTATCACAAAAGCAGTTTCTTTTCCAGAGCATCGCAGCCAATGGTATTTGGTATGGTGGTGCTTGTAAGGGGGAAATTTCAAACTCTTTCACGTGGTGCATTATTTTTTTAAAAAAATAACATGACTGAAATAAATAAAATAAATCACGCCTCCCAGTCCCTCAGTTCATTGCCTCCTGTACCAATTCTCACAGTCATACGAGTCTCAACGCTGCCTTTCTCATTCAGAACATGGAGCATCTCATCAATAATCCACCTTCATCCGTCGTTTTCGAGGCTAGCCATGTTGGTTGGCAGTAGAACCCCCAGACTCGAGATCAGTAGCACCTCAGACCAATAAGATTTTTTGGGATAGCTGACAAAGGGAGCTTTAACTCTTGAAAGCTTGTACCCCAAAGATGGGTCTCGAAGGGGTTACTAGCTATTCAGCTTCACCGAGGCTGAGTTCAGACAGGCAATTTGCCCCGTTATAGCCACGTTTCAGCCGCATTTCCCAAGCAGATTAAAGGGGGCGTTCACACAGGCATATCTACCTGGCGTTGCCCACCCATAGGCAACCCGTGCTGTCCCGCTTCGCTCCCAGGATTAAAAGATACCTGTTGAAAGTGGTAGCAAATCCCGGCGAGTGCCTTTATCCCGCTTCATTCCGCTTTCCGGAAGTGTGAACGCTCAGCCGAAAAGCCAGGAGCAACCAGCGTTGCGCATAAGGCAGCAGCGATATGATTGGCTGTGCTCCGCTCTACCGCCCAATGCGGTGCCGGCGCATCGCGATCCTCCCCAAATCGGCCAGATGCGCACATACACACATAGCCGAATTACCAGGAAAAAGCCATTTACAGCCGCACCTCCGGGCCAGCAGTCTGAACGCTCCCGCGCGCCTCCTCCTGGTATGCTCCCGCATCAGTCGGCCCCCTGTGACCAGGAAAACCCGGAACAGTTTATTCTGGGGCTTTTTTGCCACGACTGGCTCCCTCTGCAAACTGCCAGTCTGACCTCAGCCAGAGTGACTCTCAAGCAGATTGGAGGTAGAAACCTTCTGCCAACATCTTCTCCCTGTCCTGTCCCCACCTCCCCGAGGAATACCACCATCCAAAGCTTCTCCCCCACACATATGCTAGTGGAGAACATGCTTCACTGAGGGGAAAACAAGAATATTATGATCCATCGAAAGATGGCCGCCGACCAATTGCAGACGTTCTTGCGGGTCCTCGCCTAAATCTCCAAGCAAGCTCAGAGAGTTCATCCCAGCTTCTGTGTGCTCAGAACAAATGTGTGTTCAGTGTGCTGGCTCCGACAAACTTGATTGCCACTTCTTGTAGTGAACATCTCTTGTTTTTGCTTCAGGGAGCAAAGGTCGCTTTTCTGCGGCTGTTGGGAAACGTTCCGAAACGGACAGCCGGCTCGGAACAGTGAGTGTGGAACCGCAAAAAGAAGGGAGCAAGCAGCGGCTTATTGTGGGGGGTCTCGGTCGATCAAGCCGAAACACACCAGCACAGTGGTCTTTCATTTCTTCTTCTGCAACTGTGAAAATGGGTCCATATGCACTGGGGGGGGGAGATAAAAAGGGTGCCTATGCCTTTAAATCAGGGGTCCCCAATGTAGTGCCTGTAGATACCATGACCCCTTGCTGACATCTTCCCCGGTGCCCATCCAGTGCTTTTGGAAAGTGGGTGGAGTCAGGTGGGGCTTTTGCCCAGCAAGGCTTCTGATTGGCCATGGGAGAGTTGACTGGCTGTGCAGATTTTTCCAAACATTGCTTTGGCAGCTGCTGCCCCCACACCACAAAGATCTTTAATGCGTGACTAAAGGTAAGCAGCAACAGTCGTTCCGTGGCTAACTTTGCCTCTTGCAGTAATCGTTTTGTGGCAGCCATTTGTGGCTCATAGAATTACACAGAGTTGGAAGGGGCCATACAGGCCACCTAGACCAACCCCCTGCTCAATGCAGGATCGGCCCAGAGCGTCCCTGAGAAGGGTTTGTCCAGCTGCCGCTGAAAGACTGCCAGGAAGAGGGAGCTCACCACCTCCCTGGGCAGCTGATTCCACTCTTGCACAACTCTGACTGTAAAGATCCAGCCGGTACCTTCCCGCCCTTAATTTAAACCCATTCTTGCGAGTCCTCTCCTCTGCTGCCAACAGGAACAGCTCCCTGCCCTCCTCCTCTAAGTGACACCCCCTCAGCCTCCTCTTCTCCAGACTTAACATTTCCAAGTCCCTCAGCCCTTCCCTCCTAGGGCTTGGCCTCCAGGCTCTGCCCTCCACGCTGCGTCAGAATTCCAAATGTTGCCTACAGGCTCAAAAAGTCTGGGGACCCCTGCTTTAAACAAACAAGAAACAATGCGCACACTAATGCTAAAACCCTAACTAACTTGTGAATGTGACCTGATGAAAGAGCAGACTCCGTCCCTTCCACAAGTTTGCACATCTGCTTTGCCTCCTGAGCATGTGAGGATACTGCCACAGGAGGTGGTGGTGGCTACAAGCATGGACAGCTTCCAGAGGGAATTGGATAAACATATGGAGCAGAAGTCCATCAAGTGGCTTGTAGCTGCAAGGTATAGATAGGGATTCTCAGTCTGGAGTAAGGGATGCTCTATATTCTTGGTGCTTGGCGAAGGGGGTCAACAGCGGAAGGGCTTCTAGTGTCCTGGGCCCACTGCTGGACCTCCTGATGGCACTTGGTATTTTTGGCCACTATGTGACAGAGTGTTGGACTGAATGGGCCATGGGCCTGATCCAACATTGGCTTCTCTTATGTTCTGATGTTCTTTAATTGTCCAGGAGGGCATTTTTGTGAAGGTAATGGGACTGTAGTGCTGAATACCCGAAACTAGTCAGAGCTCGGAAGGTAAGGAGAAGAGGGAATAGCCTAGTCTAAAGAGAAGAAGAAGAAGAGATTGGAGGAGGAGGAGGAGGAGGAGGAGGAGGAGGAGGAGGATTGGATTTATGCCCCACCCTGCTACCCAAAGGAGTTTCAGAGCAGCTTACGATCTCCTTTCCCTTCCCTCCCCACAACAGACACCCTGTGAGGTAGAAGAAGAAGAAGAAGAAGAGATTGGATTATACCCCGCCCTTCACTGCCCAAAGGCGTCTCAGAGCGGCTTACAAACTCCTTTCCCCTCCCCTCCCCACAACAGACACCCTGTGAGGTGGGTGGGGCTGAGAGAACTCTAACACAAACTGTCCTTGAGAGAACAGCTGTGCCAGGGCTTGTGACTGACCCAAGGTCACATCAGCAGGTAGGTGGGGCTGAGAGAGCTCTCGACAGAAACTGCTCTTTTTTCAAGAACAGCTCTTATCAGAACTATGGCTTGCCCAAGGTCATCCAGCCAGGTGCAAGTGGAGAACTGGGAAATCAAACCCGGTTCTCCCGGACCAAAGTCCGCACACTTAACCACTACACCAAGCAGGCTAGGCCAGTCTCATCAGATCTTGGAATCTAAGCAGGGTCGGGCCTGGTTAGTACTTGAATGGGAGACCACCAAGGAAGTCCAGGGTTGCTACGCAGAGGAAGGCAATGGCAAACCACCTCTGTTCTCCTCTTGCTTTGAAAACCCTATGGGGGTCACCATAAGTTGGCTATGGCTTGATGGCACTTAATTAACACCCTAACTTAGATGGCCCAGGCTAGCTCAACCTCATCAGATCTCAGAAGCTAAGCAGGACTGACCCTGGTCGGTACTAGGATGGGAGACCGGCAGAGAAGACCAGGGTTGCTGTGCAGAAGAAAGTAATGGCAAACCACCTTGTTATGTCCTGAAGTTGAATCCATCCTATCCTTTTACATGTTAAGCTTCAGGCAGCATAGAGGATTGTAATCTGTCGCATTACTATTGGCTGGTTTCTGTGAAGCCTATGTACACAACCAATCACAATGTAAATATGTATCTTGGAGGGAACAGACCTCATTGGTCTTTATCCTGAGTTAATGATTGGATGTTAACTTAATTATGGGTGTGGCTTTGACAGCCCGGACGATTTAAAAAGGGAGCTGCGCTCCACTCTTTCGTGGTGTATTCCTGAGTTGAAGTTTGCTGTTATAATAAAGCTGAATCACTTTGCTGAAATCAAGTCGTGTTAAGTTGCATACTTAATATGCCTCTGCTCGCCTCTTGCCTTGGAAACTCCATGGTCCTGAGGTCACCATGAGTTGTGGGAAGCGACTTGACTGCACACCACACGCTCTTCACACACACGCACAATCCCCAATTACTTTCTTATTAGAGAAATAGGATTTCTCTTGCCCCCCCCTACGTCGAGCATCCCGAACCGGGGCTGGATCTGATTTGCAGAGCTTTTTTGAAGCACGCTTGGGGCCAGCCTTTGGCTATGGGATATAAAGCTAAGCCGATTAAACGGAAGGATAACTGCCTCGCGAACGGGGGAGTGGGATGCGGGAGAAGGCCGGATCTTCAAAGCAGTAGAGATAACATCCCCTCTCGTTTCAGCCATCTTGCTTTTATATCGCATTTGAAAAATGAGCAGACATTTCTCCATCCTTCCCCTACTGAAGTATCCCTTTCCACAGGCCTGGAACCCGAGGAATTAAATTGCTCAGTTTGGAGGGGCGTGTGTGTGTGTGTTAGTTCAGCGATTTCACACAGCCCTTAAATCGCCTTATGCGATCGTCATAGTGTATATGTGTGGGTTTGTGTTACTTGTGTTGAGTCTTATCTAAAATGGAAATTTAAAAAAAAGAAGAACGCGAGCTCCAGCTTCTGCTGGCTCAGCAGCCACGAGGGCCGACTTATAGATTGTAGTACGCTCAAGGGATTGGCGTCGGATCCCGCCTCCCCCCCCCCATCCCGCACAACAGTTCGGTTAGCGAAAGAAATCACAATCGCAGTAATGAGAAGAATCTTTATCTGCATGCCTTAGCTCTGGGTGGAAGGAATAGGGAGGGGGAGTGCTCTGGTGTGCATGTGGAGGGGAGAATTAAATAGATTTCCCCTTTTGCCAGCTGTGTGTCAGACTCACGGGAATTGCCTTGATCGGCAACTGGTTTTGTTCCGAACAGATGCAAAAGGGCTTCGAGGAAGGATACTGTGTCCAGCTCATTTTCTGAGCCAGTTTGGTGTAGTGGTTAAGAACGGCGGACTCTAATCTGGGAGAAGTGGGTTTGATTCCCCACTCTTCCACATGAAGCCAGTGGGGCGACCTTGGGTCAGTCACAAGTTCTCTCAGAACTGTTCTCTCAAGAGCAGTTCTCTCACGAGCTCTCTCAGCCCCACCTACCTCACAAGATGTCTGTTGTGGGGAGAGGAAGGGAAGGAGAGGAAGACAACTGGGGGTTTGGGAGGGAGCTATTTGTGAATTTCCAGCATTGCGCAGGGGTTGGACTAGATGATCCTGGAGTTCCCATCCAACTCTATGAGATTGTAAATTGTACTGAGACTCCGAGTGTAAATCCAACTGCTCCTCCCCCTCTTCTCCTCCTCCTCCTCCTCTACCCATTGTGGCTCATTTACAAGTCCCAGACTGCCAATGTTGTATAAGGGTTAGAGTGTTGGACTCAGATCTTTGACAGCCAGGTTTGAATCCCCATTCAGCCATGGAAGCTCGGTGGGTGACTTTGCACCAATCACGCTCTCTCAGACTAACCTACCTCCCAGGGTTGTTGCGAGGATAGAAACGGAGGGCGAGAGAATGACGTAAGCTGCTTTGGTTTCCCCACTGAGGAGAAAGGCTGGGTACAAATGAAGCAAATAAATAAATAAATACAAGCAGTATATAGATTAGCATCTGTAATGACAAAATTTGTCCATAATAACGAGTGCCAATAAAGTGGAGGAGAGGAGAATTACAGTTTCAGGAAGGCAGGCAAGTCGGTCTGCAGTGGGAGAAGCAGATTCGAGCCCAGTAAAGACCAAAGAGATTTCTGGGATGTAAGTTTTTGAGAGTCAAAGCTTCCTTTGTCAGATACAGAGCTTTGACTCTTGAAAATTTAAACCCTGGAAAATTTGAAAAAGTGTGCCTTGCGCATGAAAGCTCATACCTTGAATAAACCTTTGTTGGTCTTCAAGGTGCCGCTGGACTCTAAATTTGTTCTCCTGCTTCAGACCCCACCTGGCTCTACCCTGGAAATGCTCTTGGTCTTTAGGCTGCTACTGGACTCAAATCCACTACACGGGGGGAACAGGTTTTCTATTTGACCCCGGAAGCCACTGCCCGGGGGGTCAAAGGTCACACGGGCACGGTCATGGCTGTCCATTAACACGTGGAATTCACTGCCTCAGGAAGTGGTGGTGGTGGCTACAAGCACAGGCAGCTTCAAGAGGAGATTGTATAAAAATATGGAGCAGAGATCCATCAGTGGCCATTAGCTACAAGGCAGAGGTGGAATGGGGGCTGCGGTGGCTCAAGTGGTTAAGACGCTGAACTGCAGGCTGTGGAAAGTCTGTAGTTCAGCAGTTCAAGACCCAGGTGCCGCAAGACAGAGTGAGCTCCTGTCTCTGGTCCCAGCTCCTGCCAACCTAGCAGTTCAAAAGCAAGAAATTGCAAGTAGATAAATAGGTACCACTCCGGTGGGAAGGTAACAGCGTTCCGTGCACCTTGGTGTTTAGTCATGCCGGCCACATGACCACGGAAACGTCTTTGGACAGCGCTGGCTCTTTGGCTTTGAAACAGAGATGAGCACCGCAACCCTAGAGTCGGATTCGACTGGCTTTCGAGCAAGGGAACCTTTACCTTTACTTAGAGGTGGAACACTCTGTCTGGGGCAAGTGATGTTGTGTTTCCTTGGTGCTGGGGGGGGCAACAGTGGGAGGGCTTCTGGAGTTCTGGGCCCGCTGGTGGACCTCCTGAGGGCACCCGGGTTTTGGCCCCTGTGTGACACAGAATGTTGGACTGGATGGGCCACTGGCCTGATCCAGCATGGCTTCTTTTATGTTCTCAACCAAGACACTGGGGGTCTCAAAGCTGGGGGGTTGCCCCCTTTCCCTCTCCCCATACTGTACAGTTGCACTCCAAGTTGTAAGTACAGAAAACACATGTAATGAAAGGATAACCCCATAGGGCAGTTTGAAGTGTGCATCAGTATGGCCCAGTTTTCCAAAAGAGGCAAACGTATCCCGCAAGATCTGAGCAACAGTCAACAAAAGCAATTACCCCTCCCACCTAGGAGACACACTGCTTCAAAGGGCTCCAACTTGCCTGATACACACAATGGAAAGATGACCAAGGGATATGAGACATCGATAAACTCAAAACACCTCTGCTGCTTCCTTCCACCAATCAGTGCACCGATCCTCCTCCCCTTTGCCAATCAGTGCACAATAGGTAGCTACAGGTCCTGCCCCTCTCCTCCTCCCGTTTGAATGTGTAATGCCATCGCTCTTCAAAAGGCAGGTGGGCTGATGGGACCCCCCCCCCGCCTTCCCCAGCCCTCAAACTCCGTGTTCCTTTGGTAACACAAACTGGGTGCAACTTAGCACAGAAGTGCACAAACATTTACTGTGCCACTTAATTAGGGAACATCCACTTTCTAAACTGCTAATGGCCCTTGGTCATTAAAACAACAGCACATATTAATAGCTTTAAAACAGATTGATACTTAGTTGGTGAAGCAAATGCCGATGGAAAGAGGAGGCAAACGAGGGGAAAGACTTGCCTAAGTGGGATGCGATTCCTTTCAATGCCTTCCTTTATTCACCAAGCCTCTACTCCGCAAGTCCCCCAAAGGGGTCAAGGCACAGTACATGGATCTGTTCCTATTTTATCCTCACAACGGTCCTACGAGGTAGGCACCTGGTATTTTTGGCCACTGTGTGACACAGAGTGTTGGACTAGATGGGCCATTGGCCTGATCCAACATTGGCTTCTCTTATGTTCTTATGTCATCCTCAAAAATCACCCAACAAGCTACTGGGCTGAGTCAGAATTTGCACTCAAGGTTGCTGAGCTCACGGGAGACTTTCTATCGAATTGTTTATGCAGGTGCCACAGCGATGACTTCCAGTGCTGTCTGTGCAAGAACACTCGGAAGTAAACCCCACTGTCTTTAGTGGGGTTCATTGCCAAATAGAAGTGCATACGGTTCGGATGGCCCAAGCTAGTCAAATCTTGTCAGATCTCAGAAGCTAAGCAGGGTCAGCCCTAGTTAGTATCTGAAGAGCCAGTTTGGTGTAGTGGTTAAGAGCGTGGACTCTAATCTGGGAGAACCGGGTTTGATTCCCCACTCCTCCACTTGCACCTGGCTGGATGACCTTGGGTCAAGCCATAGTTCTGTCAGAGCTGACCTTGAAAAAAGAGCAGTTTCTGTCAAGAGCTCTCTCAGTCCCACCTACCTCACAGGGTGTTTGTTGTGGGGAGGGGAAGGGAAAGGAGTTTGTAAGCTGCTCTGAGACACCTTTGGGTAGTGAAGGGCAGGCTATCAATCCAATCTCTTCTCTTCTCTCTTCTGAATCGGAGATCCGCCAAGGAAGTCTCGGGGGTTGCTATACAGAGGCAGCTAATGGCAAAACACCTCTGCTCCTCTCTCACTTTGAAAACCCTTGAAAATCCTACAGGGTCTACATAGTTTGGCTGTGTGACAGCACTTAATTATTCTTCTCCCTGACATGGAGGGCCCAGGCCAGCTTGACCTCGTCAGATCCCAGACGTTAAGTAGGATGAGCCCTGGTTAGTACTGGGACGGGAGGCAGCCAAAGAAAGCCAGGGCTGATACACAGAGGCAGGCAAGGGCAAAACTCCTCTGAATATCTCTAGCCTTGAAAACCCTACTGGGTCGGCACACACCAGATTTTACTTGACGCCCAGAAGTGATTAACTTGCAGCAGCTGAGAACTGTCATCTAAAGTGCTTGACAGCTTGCAGTTTGGAGCTCCATCCTGGCAACAGCTTTCTATTGGCTAAATGGCTTTTCCTTCTGCACTGAGAACTTCAGGCCCACCAGAAAAAACAATATGCCCCACAAGCCACAAAATCCTAGCTACGGGCCTACCAACACAGCTATCCCCCTGGACCCATTGCACCAGAGTCATTGACAAATTCAGGTCCCGGTCACACGAGTGGGATACTGCGCCGCTGAAGGGAGGCAAATTAGAGCCTGAGCAAAAAGATGCGCAGCAACGCAATCAGACGGGTCCCTGAGATGCCGCGCAGACGCCGATAGCTGGCGATCACACGGCGATGTTGAAGCGCATGAAAGGGTTTCGCTTTCGCATTCTTGCGCATGCACAATCCTATATTTCTTCGCATACTGTGGAGGCTTGGAAAAAACACATCTGGTGTGACGGGACGCATGCGCCGGATTAACTCTGCTTCCGCGATCTGACACTCACCTGCGATCTACGTTTTTCGGTTGCTACTATCCTTTTGCTGGTACTTTTTAAATCCGCTTCTTCAAGCCGACGGTACAGGTTGGTGACGGGTGCACTACGCTTCCCAGATGTTGCCATATGATCGTGCCCATTTGATGCGCCCTCAACCCGTCCATTTCCCAGGGCAAATCCTCCCGTGTGACCAGGGCCTCAAGTCAACCTGGGAACAGAGCTACATGAAAGGAGGACTCAGGGACGTTGGTGCTCCAAAACAGAATGCACAGCAGGAACAAAGGAGCAAACACAGGAGGATTTCTCCTTCCTGGTCTCTCTGTTTTCTTGGCAGCCATTCAGATGAAATTTGCCACATTACTCATGTCCTGGATGCCTGAATTAGAAGGGGAGAAACCACACTTGAGAGGCCAGCAAATGCTTCATCAGCAAAAAGGATCACGTAGACTCTGAAGAAGGCAATTTGGCTTCTCATCTATATGAGGGGGGAAAGTCATGCCTTCCACATCCCCCTTTCACATGGCCAAGAAACAACGTGTGGGTGTGGCTATGCAAATATAGGGGTGGGACACTGTGAACGACAGCCAGTGATAAGCAACCCTCAAGGAGCAACAAAGAACAACTACAATTCCCAGGAATCCTTGCACTATATACATAAGCTCTCCTCCTGCACAGATCATATTTTAGTCACACAAACAAAAATCAGCTTTGAGATCCTATCTCTTGGAGTGTATGCACCAACAGGATAGCACATAACCAACAGACAGGGTGAGACAATTCATTGTATCAACCATAATTTAGGGCTCAACAGATGTACATCTGTGTTTTTATCCTGCTCTTTTTTTGGGGACAACATACAGTGTTGTCATCTTATTCTCACAACAGTGAGGATCTGAACCTGACTCAGGTCAGTCACAGTTCCCGGTCATTACATCACACTCACCACCAGTTCCACAGCAGTGGTTTAACGGAAGAGTTGGTACTATCTAAAATTATTGCAAAAAGCCAGCACAGTGTAGTGTTTAAAGTATCAGACTAGGATCTGGGAAACCCAGGTTCGAGTCACCGCGTGGGCCATGGAAACCGGCTGGGTGACTTTGGGCCAGTCACATATTCTCCGCCTGACCTACGTCACAGGTTGTTGTGAGGATAAAATGGAGGAGACAAGAATGATGTAAACCACTCCGGGTCCCCACTGGGAAGATTAAACAAACAAACAAATAGATAAAGCTTTGCCATACTCAGCACAATAGAGCCAACTGCCCACAGCCATACGAAAAACCAAAAACGTCAATATCCATCAAAAGATCAGTGCGCTCCATTGGGAATATCATTGCCGCTGGAAGGCCTTAGTACTAAAAGTACACCTGTGTCAGGGGGTCACTGAGTGACTCACTCATGGGCCTCTGCTCCCCAGTATTGGCCATTTGAGTAATTTACCTCACAAAGCTCCTGTGAAATTAATCTGTTTATTTATTTATTCTATTCCCAATCCACCTTTCTCTCACTGAGACTCAAGGTGGATTAAGCAGGAGAAGTCAGGGGTCTCCAAGCGCTTGGAATCTGTGGGTACCTTTGGGATTCTGAAAGAGTGTTGTGGGCACAGCCACAAAATGGCTGCCGCAGCTTACTTTCACAACAGCGAAAACAACCACTGTGAAATACAGCGCTATTACAACAAAGGCAAAAGTAAAAAAGTGATTATATAGACTCAAAGTGCTTTTATAATGTATTATTTCCAATATCCCATATAAGACATTCGAGACAAAAACATATTCCCATCCAGGATCAAAGTGGCATACAGAAAATCCTCACAAGGGAAAATTCCAAGGAAGAAGAAGAAAAAGAGAAGAGATTGGATTTATACCCCGCCCTTCACTTGGAGTCTCAGAGCGGCTTACAAATGCCTTTCCCTTCCCCTCCCCACAACAGACACCCTGTGAGGTAAGCGGGGCTGAGAGAGCTCTGACAGAAACTGCTCTTTCAGGAACAGCTGTGCCAGAGCTTGTGACTGACCCAAGGTCACATCAGCAGGTACAAGTGGAGGAGTGGGGAATCAAACCTGATTCTCCTAGATTAGAGTCCACACACTTATCCACTACACCAAACTGGTGTATCTGCGTATAAATAGAATTAACCATAATCTGCAGTGTCCAAAAGTGCAAACGAGACGGGTCTTGCGTTTAACTCCCACATTTCGGCGATCCAGTCCCTTCTTCAGTAAAGGAAACTGGCAGAGCATCCAACGAACAGTCAAGGTCAAGTATTTTCTACAGCGTATAATCCTCTGTGTCAGCACACGCTCACAATCTCTCTTGTCTTGTTGGAGTGTGCGGGCACCTTTGGGATTCTGACAGTATCGTGGGCACAGGCACAAAATGGCTGCAACAAAATGGCTGCCGCAGCTTCCCCTCAGTCACACAGCGAAGATCCTTGTGCTGTGTGGGCAGCTGCTGCCAAAGCAATATCTTCAGAGCCAATCAGAAACTTTGCTGGGGAAAGCCCCATGTGGCCCCCCCCCAACCTATTTTCTAAAAGTACTTTGTCAGGCACCAGAAAAGGTCTTGGCGGGTGCATTGCTGCCCACGGGCGCACTGTTGGGGACCCCTGGCATATCAATAGCATGAGACATCTAGTAAGCAATGCAAGGTGGGAACGAGCTTTTAATAGTCCTTCTGGTACCTGTAATCTGCCCAGCCCTGGGGCAATATTCCGTTTTACCAAAAATCTCTTCCATGAGGTTCAAATATTTTTTATAATACTTTATCATTCTCGTGCTGATTGACTGAATAGTTCTTATCATATTTGTAATTCACTTTGAGTCCCAGTGAGAAACACAGACTATATAAGAAGCTTAATAATAATAATAATAGTAATAATAATAATAGTAATAATAGTTCCATATAAAAGATTAACAGCAAGAAATGGCTTCCTTGGTTTAAGGTTAACAGGATGTAAATAAAGCCAATGTTTTCCCCCTTCGCCCATGAGCAAAAGAGACATGTTTTGTACGACAACCTAGTTCCTGAAATATATACAGCGTTTGGCTCCACATCCACGCAATAAAACAGAGGATACAGAGGTATACATTCCACTCCAAACTGCTGTCTCTAGGATTCACGGTCTTATTTCCCCCTCACGCTCTTTATCAGCAAGGATTAGTTTGCGTAACTCTGACCTACTTATGCCAGAATGTCCAGAACCCTTTAAGAAGGAGAAAAATGCATTTCAAAGGGACACACGCTGGTTATGAAAAGAGTGGTCACGGAGAGAGGCCGCCAGCATTTGACAGGGAGAAACAGTCCTGGCGGCCCAATGATCAGCTCAAAGGGGGTCTTTAACGGCCCCTGCTTTCTCTTTAATAAGTTGTACCTAATTCATACTGTTTTTCCTTTTATTTGAATCGGATCTGCAGAACTCGTGGCCTTCCCAAACAAAACGCAGGCCCCGCCCCGCTCTGAGTGGCGGCTCAGGAAGGATGATTCCAGGGTTGCCAACCACCAGGTGGGATGGGTCTGGAGATCTGGAATGACAACTGATTCTCCAGACTATGTGCATCACTTATTTATTTACTATTTACTATTTATTTATTTAATATAGTTCTTCCACTTCTCCTGAAGAAAATGGCTGCTTTGGAAGGTGGGCTGCATGGCCGTATACCCTCCCAAGGTCCCTCCCCTCCCTAAGCCCCACCCTCAAATCCCCAGCTATTGTCGAATCAGGAGTTGGTAACCCTAGATCAAGGGTGTCATCATGCCGCCCTGTATAAATCATTGGTGCGACCTCATTTGGAATACTGTGTACAGTTCTGGTCACCACATCTCAAAAAGGATATTATAGCATTGGAAAAAGTGCAGAGAAGGGCAACTAGAATGATAAAAGGGTTGGAACACCTTCCCTATGAAGAAAGGTTAAAATGCTTGGGGCTCTTTAGCTTGGAGAAACGACGGCTGAGAGGTGACATGATCGAGGTTTATAAGATTATGCACGGGATAGAGCAGGTTGAGAAAGAAGTACTTTTCTCCCTTTCTCACAATACAAGAACTCGTGGGCACTCTATGAAATTGCTGAGCAGTCGGGTTAGAACAGATAAAAGGAAATACTTCTTCACCCAAAGAGTGATTAACATATGGAATTCACTGCCACAGGAGGTCGTGGCAGCTGCAAGCATGGTCAGTTTCAAGAGGAAATTGGATAAACATATGGAGCAGAAGTCCACCAGTGGCTATTAGCCACAGGGTATAGATGGGAACTCTCAGTCTGGGGCGGGTGATGCACTCTATTCTTGGTGCTGGAGGGGGCAGCAGTGGGAGGGCTTCTGGTGCCCTGGCCCCACTGCTGGACCTCCTGATGGCACCTGGTATATTTTGGCCGCTGAGTGACAGAGTGTTGGACTGGATGGGCCATTGGCCTGATTCAACATTGGCTTCTCTTATGTTCTTATGTTCAGCCCGGGGGACAGATCAGGCCCCCAGAGGGCTTCTATCAGGCCTGCAGTGGAACTGGCTGTCTTCTGCTTCTTCTTCCAGTTCTGCTGCTGCTGCGTCATCGTAGGTTTGCAGCTTACAGAGACACACCTGAACGGCATACTCAAGATTGCAACAACACAGACATTTTGATGCCATAATTCATAAGAACATAAGAGAAGCCAATGTTGGATCAAGCCAATGGCCCATCTAGTCCAACACTCTGTCACACAGTGGCCAAAAATACCAGGGGCCATCAAAAGGCCCACCAGTGGGGCCAGGACACTAGAAGCCCTCCCACTGTTGACCCCCCCAAGCACCAAGAATACAGAGCATCCCTTGCCCCAGACTGAGAGTTCCTATCTGTACCTTGTGGCTAACAGCCACTGATGGACCTCTGCTCCATTTGTTTATCTAATTCCCTCTTGAAGCCATCCATGCTTATAGCCACCACCACTTCCTGTAGCAGTGAATTCCATGTGTTAATCACTCTTTGGGTGAATAAGTACTTCCTTTTATCCATTCTCACCCAACCGCTCAGCAATTTCATTGAGTGCCCACGAGTTCTTGTATTGTGAGAAAGGGAGAAAAGTATTTCTTTCTCTGCCTGCTCCATCCCATGCATAATCTTATAAACTTCGATCATGTCACCCCTCAGCCGTCGTTTCTCCAAACTAAAGAGTCCCAAGCATTTTAACCTTTCTTCATAGGGAAAGTGTTCCAACCCTTTTATCATTCTAGTTGCCCTTTTCTGCACTTTTTCCAATGCTATAATATCCTTTTTGAGGTGTGGTGATCAGAACTGTACACAATACTCCAAATGAGGTTGCACCACTGATTTATACAGGGGCATGATGATACTGGCTGATTTGTTTTCAATTGCCTTCCTAGTAATCCAGAAGAAGAAGAAGAAGAAGAAGAAGAAGAAGAAGAGGAGGAGGAGGAGGAGGAGGAGGAGGAGGAGGAGGAGGAGATTGGATTTATACCCCCGCCTGAGACTCAGAGTCTCAGAGCAGCTTACAAACTCCTTCCCCTTCCCCTCCCCACAACAGACACCCTGTGAGGGAGGTGGGACTGAGAGAGCTCTGACAGAAACTGCTCTTTCAAGGACAGCTCTTGTCAGAACTATGGCTTGACCAAGGTCACTCCAGCAGCTGCAAGTGGAGGAGTGGGGAATCAAACCAAGTTCTCCCAGATTAGAGTCCACATACTTAACCACTACACCAATTAGTCCACACATATCAGTAGAAAAGAGCAAGAGTCCAGTAGCACCTTAATAACTAACAAAATTTGTGGTGGGGGAGGAGCTTTCACCAGTCACCGCTCACTGTGACTCACGGAAGCTCCTCCCCTGCCACAACTTTTGTTACTTATTAAGGTGCTTCTGGACTCCTGCTCTTCTCTTCTGCTACAGACTGCCTAACACACTGCCCATTTGGATCTACCTTCACACAATCAATAACGAATACACCGTCCAAGCCTAGGTAGGAAAAATGGATAACGTTTATGGGCAAGGGGCGCATGGATGTTGGGTGTGTGTGTGGCTCAGCCCACAAGCCAATTGCCGCAATACTCATGGCATTTCAGAAAGAAGGGAGCTTTCTTCTTCTTCTTCGGCATGCACACAAAAGCTTATACCTTGAATTAAACTCTGTGGCTCTTAAAGGTGCTGCTGGACTCAAACTTTGTTCTACCACTTCAGACCGACACGGCTATCCACCTGAATCTTATCTCCATGCAAGAAAGTGCAGTGGTCTGAAAACAAGGTTATTTCCATCAGCATAAAGCATTTACCAGAAACGGCCTTTACGGTAAGCCAGATGCGGCGAGATCTTCCAGGACGGCCTCCCTCCCGGCTAACCGTTGTCAGCATTTGTTTTTGTTTTTTTGGCTCTCTGGTTGAAACAGGCTTGATCTTTTTACTACACTCTTTTTTGTTGTTGTTCTGCAAATGGTTATTTGGCAGAGTCTGGGCTTTATCTCAACCCTTCAGTCGCTCTTTATCTGTTTGGAAGCGACGTGCCCTGCGGCGATCGATGGGCCTGCAAGACCAGGTGTTCCAAAACAACGACAACATGTGCACCAACGATGCCCTTACGCTCCTGGCATCGTCGGCACCAGACAACCCCCTTGCCGTCCGTTGCAACACTCGCTTTCAAAACTCCCGTTATCACCTTCAACAAGGAGAATGCACATGCAGGGATGGAATGCATGGAATCGACCGCTTTCTTCCCACATTCTTACTGTGCCACACTTCTAGTGCCACATCAATATAATGGAAAAGCGGGGAAGACCCACAACTATCAATGTCTTCTGTCGACAGATCGCTGGAGCCAACTCTTTGTCTGCAGCAGTGGTCCACTGAACGGGTAATAATAGTCACGCGACAAGAACAACCAAGAGCTGGCCAGAAATATACAACCACGCTGCCTTCCCTTCCTATTCAGCACATTACGCAGAAGTAAACCCAAATTTGCCAACAAACCTCTTATTGCTTCCTCTCCCAGCTCACCTTGTTCCGTTCCTTCCTCTTGGCCTTGAGACCCACCTGCAAGACAGCTGTGACCCACCTTTGGGTCCCAACCCACAGCCTGAGAATCACCGAAGTAGAAGAATGTGTCACGTTGTGCCAGGGGACAACAGACCCCCAGTTCACCTCTTGTTTCCTGCCACTGCTCAGAGTGGTAGCAGCAGAATTTTTTTAAAAAACATATCATGCTGATTGGTGTGATGTCATTTCTGGCAAAAACCTGGAAGTGACACCAGTCCTTTCTAGGAATTGCGAAAACCTCTAAGGTTTCCAGCAATACCTTGAGAGGAGTAATGTCATTTCTGTTTTTCCCCCCAGAAGTTACACCATGCTGTTGCCAACACCCCCCCCCGCAAGAAGACTGCCATGTGACACCCCTCATGTGGCAGCCAAACAGAGGGGTTGTGGCTCACAGTCTCTTCTTTGCATGTAGAAGGTCCCAGGTTCAATCCCTGTCATCTCGAGTTAAAAGAACCAGGTACTAAGTGATGTGAACGACATTTTTCTACAAGAGATTCTAGAGAGCCACTGCCAATCTGAGTAGACAATCCTGACCTTAGGAACATAAGAGAAGCCATGTTGGATCAGGCCAATGGCCCTTCCAGTCCAATACTGTGGTCAAAAAGCAGGTGCCATCAGGAGGTCCACCAGTGGGGTCAGAACTCCAGAAGCCCTCCCACTCTTGCCCCCCAAGCACCAAGAAGACAGAATATCACTGCCCCAGACAGAGAGTTCCGTCTATACCTTGTGGCTGATAGCCACTGGTGGACCGCTGTTCCATATGTTTATGCACTCCCCTCTTGAAGTTGTCTGTGTTCGTAGCCACTGCCACCGCTTCCTGCCACAGTGAATTCCACATGCTAATTACTCTGAGTGAAGAAGTACTCCCTTTAATCTGTTCAAAGCTTACTGCTCATTAATTTCACTGAGTGCCCATGAATACTTGTATTGTGGGAAAGGGAGAAAAGTATCTCTTTCTCTACCTTCCCTACCCCATACATAATTTTGTAAACCTCTACCATGTCATCCCTCAATCGTCAATTCTCCAAGCCAAAGAGCCCTAACCTCCTTTAACCTTTCTTCCTAAGGAAGGTGTTCCATCTCCTTGATCATTTTAGTTGCTCTTTTCTGTGCCTTGATGGACTGAGGGTCTGATTCAGTAGAAGGCAGTTTCATGTATGTTCATGTAGGACACCATCACCCCCAGTCTTCCATGATTTGCCAGGCTGGGCTTCGCAACCTTACCATGGTCCTGGTCACACGGAGAAGTAGCTACACGAACGGGACAGATTAAGGGCGGATCAAACCAGCGTGATCAGATGCCAACATCTGGCAAGCGCGCGCACCCGCCCCTAACCTGTCCCATCTGGCCGAAGACGCGGATCGAAAAGGTACTAGGCAAAATGCAGTACCTACCCGATGATCCGCAGCAAGGGCGCACGTGAGATCGCCAACGTGCCCGGCTCCAGTTGTAAGCGAGGCCCTGTCAAACTGCGCATGCCCACAAATGAACAGTTGCCTCACCTTGCCCGTCATCCTATTGCTTCCCCCTCGGCATGTGATCGCGTCAGAGAGCAAATGCGCAGCAGCTCGGGGGATCTGTGTGATCCTGCTCCCAAACTTCATTTTGCCGCGCCTCTGAAAAGCTGCACTTCTGCCGCGGCTTTTCATGGTAGTGTGACCGGGGCCCATGTTAGGTTAACCCTGAGGACCGAGCCTCCTGTACTCATCCAATAACTCCAAGAACTGAAGGCATTTTGTAAGAACACACCAAAGTTCTTAAAGCCAGCCCCTGACTGTGAATAGCAACTCAATTACCTGCCCTAAAATATAGTTGTCTCTGAATGACTCCAGAAAATCGATGTCTGCCGTGATTAAAAGGAAGAGAGGGAGGAGCATTTTAGCATATCGAACAGAAAGAATGTTCCAGAATTCTCCACAGAAGCAAAAGGGGGATTCGATTCATTTTTAAAAAGGAATCTTGACATAGGCCTTTTTCTGCTCAAAACCCCTCCCCCCCATCTTTAAGGAATATGTCTCCTTGGCACACAATGGATTCAAAATGAACCACCCTGGTTCTTGAGAGGCGCTCTGACAGCTAAATGGCTAATCTTCCACAAAATAGAGGTAACTACCTCTGCCTAATGCAGAACAATGGGATCATAATTTTGCCCATCTGACAAATTTAGAAAGGACTTGGTGCAGGTGGGTTTAGATGTGTGCCTTTTTACGATCCAGTTCTAAAATGGCACTGAAGAGATCAAAGCCATGGCGGGGGAGAAATATGGTTACGACTAAATACTCCTCCCCCCCATACCTCACAACCCCCGAAACGGAAGGCTGGCTGGCTTTTAACTCCTCATCCTAATTGCAAATGAGACTCGTGTCGCCGTAAAGATTCAAAAGAAGGAAGAGGATGTTTTGAATTTTTCTCCAGCATATGTCGTCTGGGAACGGTGAGCCCTTCAAAAAAATCAGAGCGACATAAAAGCATCTGAAGCAAACAAAAAATCGCAGGCTCACAGAGCGTGATAATCAGAAGGAATAGAAATGAAGGCTCCCCAGCAGGGATCGGCTATAGGGGCACTTGGTTTATACCCATTTCGCAGACGGGCCCACCGAGCTCTGCCTTACCCATTGAAACCCTAGAAGAGAAAGTTGTGGCTTTCCCCATAGAACCCCTATACAGCACTGCTGCCCTTACAGTGCTCCACATCAGTGTTTCTCAACCTGTGGGTCAGGACTCAAAAGTGGGTTGCAGAGTCTCTGAAAGTGGGTCATGGGGAAGCCCTCTCTAATGGCCACCCCTGACCTTACTACTGCTCTCTTCTGTACTTTGGAAACCAAGATCTGACCCTGGAAACAGTAACTTCCATGTCATCCATCAGTAGGTAAGAACATCAGAAGAGCCCTGCTGGATCAGACCAGTGAGGGTTAGGGTTAGTGAGGGTCCATCTAGTCCAGCATCCTGCCTCACACAGTGGCCAACCAGTTCCTCTGGAGGGCCAACAATAGGGCATAGAGGCCAAGGCTTTCCCCTGATAAGAACCACAGAAGAGCCCTGCTGGATCAGACCAGTGGTCCATCTAGTCCAGCATCCTGTGTCATGAAGAAGAAGAAGAGAAGGAGGAGATTGGATTTATACCCCACCCTTGACTACCAAAAGGAGTCTCAGAGCGGCTTACAAACTCCTTTCCCTTCCCCTCCCCATAACAGACACCCTGTGAAGCAGGTGGGGCTGAGAGAGCTCTGACAGAAACTGCTCTTTTTCAAGAACAGCCCTGACAGAACTATGGCTTGCCCAAGGTCATCCAGCAGCTGCAAGTGGAGGAGTGGGGAATCAAACCCAGTTCTTCCAGATTAGAGTCCGTGCACTTAACCACTACACCAAACCACTACACCAAACTGGAACAGTGGTCAAGAAGAAGAAGAAGAAGAGGAGGAGGAGGAGGAGGAGGAGGAGGAGGAGGAGGAGGAAGAGATTGGATTTATACCCCGCCCTTCACTACCCAAAGGAGTCTCAGAGTGGCTTACAAACTCCTTTCCCTTCCCCTCCCCACAACAGACACCCTGTGAGGGAGGTGGGGCTGAGAGAGCTCTGACAGAAACTGCTCTTTTGCAAGAACAAAAGACAGAACTATGGCTTGCCCAAGGTCATCCAGCAGCTGCAAGTGGAGGAGTGGGGAATCAAACTCGGTTCTCCCAGCTCGCTCATAAGTGCTGCAGGTCGGGCTACCAGCCAGGTCTCTAGTATCTGGAGGAAAGAACACTTGGTAACAAAACCAGATGGATACAAACCAGGATTTGAATGGGCCAAACCCTGGTTTCACAGACTAACCACAGTTTTAAAAAACCCTGATATCACGTGGTCTCATCAGATCTTGGAAGCTAAGCAGGGTTGGCCCTGGTTAGTCCTTGGATGGGAGACCACCAAAGAAGTCCAGAGTTGCTACGCAGAGGCAGGCGATGGCAGACCACCTCTGTATGTCTTGGATGGTCCATACTGACTTGATCTCATCAGATCTCAGAAGCTAAGCAGGGTCAGTCCTGGTTAGGACTTGGATGGGAGACTACCAAGGAAGTCCACGGTTGCTATGAAGAGGCAATGGCAAACCACCTCTGTATGTCTCTTGCCCTGAGCTTGATGGCCCAGGCTAGCCTGATCTCATCTGATCTCAGAAGCTAAGCAGGGTCAGCCCTGGTTAGTACTTGGATGGGAGACCACCAAGGAAGTCCAGGGTTGCTACGAAGAGGCAGGCAATGGCAAACCACCTAAGAACATAAGACAAGCCAATGTTGGCTCAGACCAATGGCCCATCCAGTCCAACACTCTGTGTCACACAGAAGCCAAAAATACCAGGTGCTATCAGGAGGTCCAGCAGTGGGGCCAGGACACTAGAAGCCCTCCCATCATTGCCCCGCCCCAAGCACCAAGAATACAGAGCATCGCTTGCCCCAGACATAAGAACATAAGAGAAGCCAATGTTGGATCAGGCCAATGGCCCATCCAGTCCAACACTCTGTGTCACACAGTAGCCAAAAATACCAGGTGCCATCAGGAGGTCCAGCAGTGGGGCCAGGACACTAGAAGCCCTCCCATCGTTGCCCCCCCCCCAAGCACCAAGAATACAGAGCATCACTTGCCCCAGACATAAGAACATAAGAGAAGCCAATGTTGGATCAGGCCAATGGCCCATCCAGTCCAACAGTCTGTGTCACACAGTGGCCAAAAATACCAGGTGCCATCAGGAGGTCCAGCAGCGGGGCCTGGACACTAGAAGCCCTCCCACGGTTGCCCCCCACCCAAGCACCAAGAATACAGAGCATCCCTTGCCCCAGACTGTGAGTTCCTATCTATACCTATCTAGCTCATGCACAATGCAGGAAATTCACAGATATCACCCCCTCGCTGTGACCTCTGCTGTATACCCAGAGGAAGGCAAAAAAACTCCAGGATCCCTGGCCAATCTCTCACCCTGGCTTGGATGGTGCAGGCTAGCCTGATCTCATCAGATCTCAGAAGCTAAGCAGGGTTAGTACTTGGCTGGGAGACCCATCAAAGGAAGTCCAGAGTCAGTACATAGAGGCAAGTGATGGCAAAACACCTCTGATCATCTCTCACCTTGAAAACCCCACGAGGGGTCAACGTAAGTTTTCTGCATCTTGACCGCACTTTCCAACACCACCACTGCTGCCGTCACCTGATGTCTGAACCAAGCCCAAGACAGACAGCAGTGACAGCGCAGGATGATATTTAAAATGATCGCCGCTACAGAACCTGGAATAAAATTAGGAGACTGTCTGGCCCCTCGCAATTTGGCAAGAACCTTATTAAAAAGGGAGGGGGGGGTTGAGTGAGAGAGGGAGAACATAAAATCAGGGGTTTAATTACGTTGGGTAACCGCCGCTGCCAGAGATGCATGAAGTAATCACCAATTATCCCATTCATCCATCAAGTGTCAGAAGTTCACACAAGGACGAGAAACAAGAGGATGGAAAATTATATTCCGAAGGATACCTTTGGCGGAGGAGAGGGGAAAGAACAAAAACATGCATGGCGAATTGTTCTACCGGAAGCTTCCCCTGCCCCGCTCATACGACCACTAGAAGCCCTGATTTCTAAAGATCCCCTCATTACAAGCCCAGTTCCACCTCATTTATTCAAACAGCCCATCGGATCAGTGTTCCCTCTAAGCTGAGGTAGTGTGAGCTAGCTCACTGTTTTTTAGCCTCTGGCTCACAGATTTTTGCCTTAGCTCAGGAAGGGATGGCTCCAGAGCAAACTAATTTCTGCAGCAGCCAAATCGCTGGCTCACAACTTTAATGCCAGCAGCTCACCAAGTAGAATTTTTGCTCACGAGACTCCACAGCTTAGAGGGAGCACTGCATGGGATAGCCAAACATTTGGATAATGAGATGCTGAGTCATCCCCCCCCCATTTTTAAAGAGAGGATGGCTGTTTTCATAGATATATATTGGTTAAAGAGAGTGGTGTAGTGGTTAAAGCAGGGGTGTCAAACATGTGGCCCGGGGCTTCCCGCAGTGGAATTGGCTGGCTTCTGCTTCTTCTTCCAGTTCTGCTGCTGCTGCATCATCATAGGTTTGCAGCTTACAGATACACACCTGAACAGCATACTCAAGATTGCAACGGCACAAACATTTTGATGCAATAATTCAGAGCAAGAAGTGTCACTTATCAGACACTGTTAAATAAACAAAACATTGCAAGAGTGCTGATGTTTTAAGCCTGTTCTTATTTTAAGGAAAAAAACCTTTGTGTTTGTGTCCTTTACAAAGTTTATATCACCACTACCTGGCATTATATTTTATGACACACACGTGGCCCGGCCCAACAAGGTCTCATTCATGTCAGATCTGGCCCTCATAACAAAAGAGTTCGACACACCTGGGTTAAAGTGTTGGACTAGGAGCTGGGAGACTCAGGTTCAAATCTCCACTCTGCCATGGAATCTCGCTGGGTGACCTTGGGCCAGTCACATGCTCTCCGCCTAACCTGCCTTGCAGGGTTGTTGTGAGGGGGGAAATGGAGGAGAGGAGGTGGAGGAGGATGTAAACTGTTCTGGGTCCCCACTGGGGAGAAAGGAGGGATACCAATAAAGTAAAAAAATAAATAAAATAGTTGTGGGAGACGGTGCACACTCAAATAGAAGATTCAGACAACGGTCGGCCATTAGACACTGTTTTACTGGTCTGATCAATAAACCTGTGTCCTGTCAATTAACTCAGCCCTGCAGTAAACATCAAATTCTGTCCCTGATCTGCAGCATCTTGCAATACAGGGTCTGCGTTTGCCCATAACTTACGGGATCAGCACTGACTCTGCCCCTAACCTGCCATATGCTTCCCAGGCTCAACGCCTGACCTACCAGATTGTTCCAGACTCTGTCCCAATTCCCCCAGGTTTTGCAAATGATTAAAATGTGGAAGTCATTGTCAGAGGATGTAGTCTCAGCCACAGGCATAGATGGCTTTAAAAGGGGATTAGAAGGATTCATGGAGGATAAGTCTATCGATGGCTACTAGCCATGGTGACTGAGAGGAACCTCCATATTCAGAGGCACTAAGCTTTTGAATCCAGAGCCAGGAGGCAACCTCAGGGGAATCCAGAGCCAGGAGGCAAACTCGGCCTCTATGCACTGTTGCTGGCCGTCCAGAGGAGCCAGTCCTACAAAGCCCCAGTCCCCCATCTTTGGAATTCTGACACAGAATTGTGGGCAGAGCTACAAAATGGCTGCCACAAAATGGCTGCCACAGGAGGTGGAGCCAGCCACAAAAAGGCCGCTGCACCTTACCTTCAGTCACATGGAGAAGAATGTTGTGCTATGGTGGCAGCAATGTTTTTTATTTATTTGACCTTTTAAAATGTTATTAGATTTAAAAAAAAAAAACTGCCCAACCAATCAAATCTCTAGTGGCCAATCAGAAGCCTCACTAGGCAAAAGCCCTACCTAGCCCCACCCACTTTCTAAAAACACTTGGCAGGCACCACGGGGCCCACGGGCACCATGTTGGGTACCCCTTCTATAAAACCAGGAGGGGCAGCTATAATAGCCTCACGTTGTTCTCACCAGCCAAGAAACAGCAGGCCCATACCAGGGCTACTGAATCAAAATTTCCCCTGTTTGGTATAGAGACAGACTGTCAAGAATATTCACTGACGCTACAGCACTACAAGTGTGTGCTACGCGCTGCAGCAGTATAAGAATATCCAAGCAGCCTCTCCCAGTTTTCCGGGGAGAAGAAAGGGAGCCCAGATGGACATGGTTTGAGGACAGACATAGGGTGGCAATCTTCAAGCACCACCTGGACGAACATTTTTCAGGGATGCTCTAGGCCAGGGGTGTCGAACTCATTTGTTATGAGGGCCGGATCTGACATAAATACAACCTCGTTGGGCCGGGCCCATGTGTGTCATGAAATGTAATGCCAGGTAGCGGAGATATAAACTTAATAAAGGACACAAACACAAAGGTGGGGTTTTGACTTAAAATAAAAACATTAGCACTCTTGCAATACTTTGTTTATTTAACAGTGTCTGATAACTGACCCCTCTTGCTCTGAATTATTGCATCAAAATGTCTGTGCTGTTGCAATCTTGAGTCTGCTGTTCAGGTGTGTACCTGTAAGCTGCAAACCTATGATGACGCAGCAACAGTAGCAGAACTGGAAGAAGCAGCAGAAGACAGCCAGTTCCACTGTGGGCCTGATAGAAGCCCTCTGGGGGGCCCGATCCAGCCCCCGGGCTGCGTGTTTGACACCCCTGCTCTAGGCTGATCCTGCATTGAGCAGGGGGTTGGACTAGATGGCCTGCATGGCCCCTTCCAACTCTGTGTAATTCTATGACTCTAAAACTGCATAGCTACTCTCCAGTAAAGCAAAGCCTGGACCACGGGGCATTTCCAAAGTTACTTGTCCTTACAGAATTAGCGAATGTGGCCAAAGATACAGACGTTCTCCTCCCCCCTCCCCAGCTGCCAAACAGAATGTGAAATGAACCGGTGGATGTTCAAGCATCCCTAGCAAAGCACATTCCTCTAGCTTTAGGCACTCTCTGCTCGCTGAAAGATTCCGGTCTCGGGTGAACAGCAAACGCCTAACGCTGGAAGGAATACACTCTGCAGCGAAAGGGTCACCTCCATGACTGAGAACAGTGCTGTGGGAGTGGAAGCCGAGAGCTGTGTTAACAACAACACGTTCATCGATTTGGATTGTGATTAGTGAATATCAGAATTCACACCCCTGGCCTGAACTGGTCATTTGGTACTTGGAACCACCTATGGTATAGATGAATAATGACTTTTTTTGTCATCACCCCCCAAAAAGACACAGATTTTGTGGGAATTTGAACTCGTGTCTCCTTGGCCAGGCTTACCATTCGCCTGCCCTCGGCTCACCAGAAACTGAAGACTGGGAGGGAAAATGGCTGGAAAAAGGGCCTCCAAGATGACGCTCTAGGAAGTTCCCCATGCCTTTACCATACACATTAGAAGAAATTCCTAGAGCGTCGCCCAGAAATGATGTCAGCTCACCAAACTCCACCCATCCCAGGCATCAAAGTCTAGCAGTGTACGCCAAACCAGTGCTGACCACCCGATATCTGGCCCAAGCCCCAAACACTAGGGGTCTTCCAGGCTTTTTGAGCCTGCAGACACCTTCAGAGTTCTGACACAACATGGGGGGCACACCCACAAAATGGCTGCCATAGAATGGCTGCTGCAGGAGGCGGAGCTAGCTACAAAATGGTTGCCCTCCCAGCTCATCATCAGTCCCATAGTGAAGATCCTTGTGCTGTGGTGACAGCTGCTGCCAAAGCAATTAAAAAAAAAAAGCCTGTACAGTCAATCAAATCTCCAGTGGCCAATCAGAAGCCTTGCTGAGCCAAAGCTCCTCCTGACCCTGCCCACTTTCTAAAAACACTTGACAGGCACCAGAAAAAGTGCCAATAGCATCATGGCGGCCATGAGCACCCATGGGGGGACCCCTGCTCTACACCATACTGCCCTTTGCCCACCATATTGGGCACTCCTGCACTACACCGTACTCCTCTTTGACCAGCCTACAATGGCAAAAATCCACATCAGAGTTCTATTTTGCCAGCACATCCCAACAGGTGCTCTGCCACTGTTAAAGTTGGTCAGAATAACATACATTAAAATAAGGACTGTAAAGTAAAGCAATATTAATAATAAGCTTGGAAGCCTACAGGGTAGAGGACACAGTTTCAAGTCAAGAAACCGGTCTCTCTCAACTGTGTTCCCAGATCCCCGTTCTAAAGTCTACGCCTTTAATTAAGGGGAGGAAGAGATAAGAGCGCAATTCATTTCATTTTCCTCTTTCTGTTCCGTTCCAGTCACTTCATAGCTGTCGATCTTCAGCTATATATATATATATATTATAGGAGGGTTTCCCAGTGAAGAGAGCCCCATAAAACAGGATACCGTGGAACCTTAAGAGAAGAAAGTATACATACCCCACATATGGTTCTAACAGATGTGCTTTTAAACTACCTTTGGGGCCTAATAATGTTTACTGAATGGGTTGAATGCGAAAGAACTTGGCTCTTTCTCCGACAGATTTTGACTGATATAAGCATTCGGTAGTCAATGTAGCAGAATACTTCCCACTCATCCCCATACATACACTTCCCAAGCACATTTTCTTTGGAGGCCTCTCGCTAGGCCCGCGCTTCATCTTACCAACTACCTCAGCCAGCTACGATTTAATGTCTTGACCTACAATCCCCTCTGTGGTAACAGAGAGGGCCTACATATGCTGTACAAACACACACACACACACACAATATTCTGCTAGACAGTGATGGCTAGATGGCTTTGTTTTCTCTACAGCCGTTGCTGAACTTCCTTACAATAGAGAAAAACCATGGAAAAAGGAGGGGGGGGACACATTGAATTATTCAAAGCCGTGCCTCTTGAAGCCTGATGCGGGTTTAAAAATAGTGACAGAGACCACAGTGTGCAAGTGTGCATCGTGGGTCCACGGATTTTATTTGAAACCATATTTAAAACCACACAAGCACACACACAGAGCAACAGATGAACAGAGGTAGTTCGCCATTGTCTGCCTCTGCTTAGCAACCCCGGACATCTGTGGAGGTCTCCCATCCAAGTACCAGCAAGGGAAATCAGGCTATTCTGGGCCATAAAGGCAGGGCTCTTTTTGTAGCAGGAACTCCTTTGCATATTAGGTGACACACCCCGAAGGTAGCCAATCCTCCAAGAGCTTACAGAGCTCTTCTTGCAGGGGCTACTGTAAGCTCTTGGAGGACTGGCTACATTAGGGGTGTGTCGCCTAATATGCAAAGGAGTTCCTGCTACAAAAAGAGCCCTGCATAAAGGTCATGAGCAATAGTATCCATATTAGCATCTTTGTACTACTGGGGGTCTGCGGTGGCTCAGAGGTTAAGACGCTGGGTTGCAGACCGGAAGGTTGGTAGATCGGCAGTTCGAGACCCTAGTGCCGTGTGAGGGAGTGAGCTCCCGTCTCTGGCCCCAGCTCCTGCCCACCTACCAGTTTGAAAGCAAGAAATTGCAAGTAGATAAACAGGTACTGCTTCGGTGGGAAGTTCACACACTTAACCACTACACCAAACTGGCTCTACAAAATGGCTTCCACAGGAGAGGAAAAAGAAGAGGAAGAGATTGGATTTATACCCTGCCCTTCACTACCTGAAGGAGTCTCAGAGCGTCCTACGGTCCCTTCCCCTCCCCACAACAGACACCCTGTGAGGTAGATGGGGCTGAGAGAGTTCTCCGGAGAACTGCCCTTGAGAGAACAGGTCTGAAAGAACTTCTGACTGACCCAAGCCAACCACAAAATGTCAGGGAGTGAGGTTATATATATATGACTCTAGTAGTACCTCCTCAGCATTTCAGGTAGAAGCTGTGTTTAACAGGATGCCTTTTAATCTGCACAGCCAATCAGAAGCACTACTGGGGAAAAGCCCCACCCATTTTCTAAGAGCACTTGCAAGGCACCTGGAGAGGTGTATGCTGGGAACTATGGCACCCACGGGTATCACACTGGGGAACCCCTGATCCACAGTTTTAAGCCTCTCTTACAATTTTGTGTTTTACATTCTTCCTGCAAAACCAATTTTTAAAAAGATTTCCAACAGACTTATTTATAAGTGCGCCGTAGTCTTCCTGTGAACGCCCAACTTAGTTCGAGCCACTGCGCTCTTCTTCCAGACACTACAAAATATACTGAATTATATACAAATCCATTTGGCAGCAATATGAGACCAGGTATTACGAAAATACCCCTCATTATATAAGCAAGAGCTGAATACTACTCTGGTACATGATGCTGTATTTTAAAACATCCCAGCTGTATCACTCCCAGTCCTTTTACACGGTGTGGTAGTTTCTTGTCTACTGGCGGGCATCCAGTGGACAGCAAACAATGAAGCTAGCCAGCGGTTGCTTCTTTGGGGAGAATGTTCCAAAGTCTGGAGGGAGAAAGCCAACTTCAGAAGTATGTTAAATCTCTATTTTCTGGGCAAGGGGAGAAATTTGATTCCAGAGATGAGAAAGGAATATTAAGAGGAGCGAGATTGTGGATAGTTAAGCTTTGAAGTGTTGCACCAAAAGGGTGAAATGAAACCCTAGAACTCTCCAATTCATTGTCTGTAATCCAGTGTATATCTTGCATCTAGACAGCCGGGTCTTTGGGGGGGATAAAACGCAGAGCCGGCGATCAAGATTGAAAAGAGTATTCCGAAGGCTGGTGAAAGAAAGGAAATTAGCTCTTTTCGGCCGCCGCTTTAGAATTAAGCGTGTGAAATCTTTTTAAAGAGGGTAGTCGTAGAGATGGCTCTCTTTAAAAAACAAAAAAAAAGTCTCCCAGCAAGTGGGAGGATTGGTGTTTTGACAGACGACTGCGATATCTTAAAAATGTAATGTGAAAGACCAGAGTGGTATACAGCATTTCTCTGAAACGGGAAGTATTTCGTAACAGATTGTGGTCAAACAGAGGGGCCACGGCTCAGCGTTAGAGCACCTGCTTGGCATGCAGAAGGTCCCAGGTTCAATCCCCACCATCTCCAGTTAAAAGGACCAGGTAGTAAGCAGGCAATGAGAAAGAAAGAACGCCTGAGATCCTGGAGAGCAGCTGCCAGCCTGAGTAGGCAATACTGATTTTGATTGACCAACAGTCTGATTCATTACAAGGCAGCTTCATGTGTCTACGGATATATAAGAGAACATAAGAGAAGTCAATGCTGGATCAGGCCAATGGCCCATCCAGTCCAAACACTCAGGATCACACAGTGGCCAAAAATACCAGGTGCCATCAGGAGGTCCAGCAGTGGGTTTGGGTTTTGTTTCATGACAAAGTGCACACACATCTAAGCCACTGAGAATCATCATCATCATCACATTGCATTGTGTGTGATATAGCCAGGAGATCCTAAGATTGTCTGGCAGCCTGAAGTACTAGCTCTTTTTAGCATTATGCACCACTAGGTGGTGAGCTAGACTTATTTGGGGGGTTGAGAGAGCTCTGAGAGCCGTGACTGACCCAGCTGACCCAGCTGGCTTCATGTGGAGGAGCACAGAATCGAGCCCAGTTCTCCAGATTAGTGTTTGCTCCTCTTAACCTCTACACCACAGTGGCTCTACCATTGAGAGTGAAGGTGCTGCAACAGTTTGCATGTTGGTCAAAGTCTAGAGGAGGCCCTGACTCAAAAGCTTCCTCTGTCTAATGTACCTCACAGGGTTGTTATCAGGACAGAGAAGGCAAAGGCTTGCTCTCTGCTCACACGGAGCTGCCTTATACCGAGTCAGATCGTCATCAAAGTCGGTATTGTCTATTCTGACAGACAGCAGTACTCAAAGGTCTTTTACATCACATATTGCCTGGTCCTATTAACTTGAGAAAGATTTGGCATGGCGTAGCATAGCCCAGTTCCATCAGATCTCAGAAGCTAAGCAGGGTCGGTACTTGGATGGGAGACCACCAAGGAAGACTTTGCAGAGGAAGGCCATGGCCAAACCATCTCTGGTTCTTACTGGCCCTGAAAACCCTACAGGGTTGCCATAGGTCGGTTGTGACTTGACGACACTTTACACTCGTATTAACTGGAGTTTCCAGGGACTGAACCTGGGACCTTCTATATGCAAAGCAGAGGCTCTTCCACTGAGCCACAGCCCCTTCCTTGATGTGGAGGGCAAGACAAGAACCAGTGGGCATAAGTTGTAGGAGAGTTAATTTTGATTGAATGTTAGAAGAAAGTTCCAAACGGAAAGAGTGTTCAACAAAGAAACCAATAAGACCTGCTGGAGAACTTCAGGTAGAGGCTAGAAAGCCACCTGTTGGGGGACAATGATCTAGATTTACACAGAGCTGGGGACTGAATTACATAACGTATGTACATGCCGTCAAGTCAGGGTGCATCCACCTTATGGAGACCTCAGCAAGGGCCTTTCAAAGCAATGCCCTCCGATTACCAAACTTCCCCTGCAAGCAAAGGCCAGTGATGGCAGACAAGCCCTGCAAGTCTCCTTGCCCTCCACTGCCAAATTCCCCTGCAAGCAAAGCCTGGCAGACAACCTACTAGTCTCCTTGTCCCTTACAAACTTCCTCTTGAGGTGAAGGCCAGTGATGGCAGATAAGCCCTGCAAGTCCACTTGCCCTCCATTGCCAAACTTCCCCTTCAAATCATGCAAGAGCACTAGGTATGGTTCTGGTCCCAAAAGCCTGTCCAGTGACTCTCATGCACTCTAGAATACACCCCACAATTTTCTGCACCATACTGAGTTTCTGTGACAGATGAACAAGAAGGTCAGGAACCAACTCCAGTAGAGCTGTGAGGAAATGCAAAATTAGATGCCGGCAGCCATTATTCATAGCCCCTCTTAAAGAGGTGCCAGGATATCCCAGATCACATATATTTAATTTGCCATCAGATTTTCCTTTTTAAAAAGTGACGGGATGTTGATGTTGCCAAGCCTGTGAGCTACCCCTGATGTCATAGATTGCCAGAGTGACACTTTGACCCAGACAGCTCTGGACTGCCCCCATTTCCTCTGCAGAATGCAAGCAATCCATCAAACACGGCAAAGATCCTTAAAGCAGGATGTGTGCCAAAGTGTAGTGAAGCTTCAGGGAGGGAATATGAGGAGACGGCCGTGCCCTCCAACCACTCACAGATGGAAATAACCGCTTTCTAAAAATCTACTTGGGATACTTATATCCTACACTCAAGGTGATTAGCACAAGATCAACTCAACTGCCCCTTTCAGACATTACAGCAGGAGTGTCAAACATCAGGCTCCCGGAGGTCTAACATCAGGCCCGCAGTGGAACTGGCCGTCTCCTGCTTCCAGTTCTGCTGCTGCTGCTGCATCATCGCTTGCTTCGCTAGACTCTCTCAATCACTCAGCCATTTCATGTTTTCACCTGGGTCTCCTAGACTCAGAGCTCTGAGCATGAGATTTCTGTGGTGAATGTCAACAAATCAAAAGTAGGTTTGCAGCTTGCAGAGCTAACGTTCTAAGCATGTTTTTATTTTAAGTAAAAAAAACCCCACCTTTGTGTTTTGTGCCCTTTATAAAGTTTATATCTCCGCTCTCTGGCATTACGTTTTATGACGCACGTGGCCCGGCCCAACAAGGTCTCATTTATGTCAGATCTGGCCCTCAAAACAAATGAATTCAACACTCTTGCATTTTTTGTTGTTGTTCAGTCGCACAGTCGAGTCCGACTCTTCGCGACCCCATGGACCAGATTACGCCAGGCCCTCCTGTCTTCCGCTGTCCGCTGAAGTCTGCTCAATTTCATGTTCGTTGCATCGATGACACTGTCTAACCATCTCATCCTTTGCTGTCCCCTTCTTCTTTGGCCTTCAATCTTTCCCAGCATCAGGGTCTTCTCCAGTGAATGCTCCCTTCTCATTTGGTGGCCAAAGTATTTGAGCTTCAGCTTCAGGATCTGGCCTTCCAGAGAACAGTCAGGGTTGATTTCTTTTAGGATTGCATTACAGTAACACATACCGGGAGCCTACCAGCTACGCATAACAGGAGCACACAATACCCATGACCTCCCCCATATGTATGGTTATCGTTGGTGTGAATAAGGAGATGCATATATTTACTAGGTGCCCATGAGCACAACCCCTGAAAAATCCAGTGTTTGGTATGTACATACCAGAGCTGCATACACATGGTAAATACGAGCACTGCCCCAAACATGGGCATGTACATTGCCCAAACATACAGCATGGAATTAGGAGGATCACATGTGCAGCATGCTCCTATCATGCGTACTTGGTACTCTCCCTGTACACATAGAATCATAGAATCACAGAGATTGTCACATCTGAAAACTAACACAATAGAAGAATCTAATGGGCCTTTCTGTGCTTTCAGGAGGAGGAGAAGGGTAAAAATGGTGATAGAAAAGGAAATCGCAAAGTCTTACAATAAACGTAAGTCTGCACCCACACATCACTGGATAGCTATAGGAGTGCTACAGCAATCATTCAGGCCTGGATACTGAGCTATAGAAGTGTTATAGCTGTCATTCAGACCTGGATATTGAGCTATAGGAGTGTTATAGCTGTCATTCAGACCTGGATATTGAGCTATAGTATAGCTGTCATTCAGACCTGGATATTGAGCTATAGAAGTGTTATAGCTGTCATTCAGACCTGGATATTGAGCTATATTAGTGCTATAGCACAGTAGTCATTCAGACTTGGATATTGAGCTGTAGTAGTGCTACAGCAATCACTGAGACCTGGATTTTCCTGCACGGAGGAGATGAACCTGGGAGATTCATGGCTACAGTAATGCAACACTAGAACAATATTCAACCATGTGTGGATGCAATTTGTCACAACAAAACCAGCAATGGGTATACAACAGATCTACAAGACAGTCCTTTGTGTGTGTGTTTTAACACCAAGGGATCACTGCAATCATGACACAGCAGCTGAGCCTACACATCATCGCCACATGTTCAGTAACACACAAGAACACGCATGAAGCTGCCTTACCTTTGGTACGAATCAGACCTTTGGTCCATCAGAAGAGTAGAAGAGATTGGATTTATACCCTGCCCTTCACTACCCAAAGGAGTCTCAGAGTGGCTTACAAACTCCTTTCCCTTCCCCTCCCCACAACAGACGCCCTGTGAGGTAGGTGGGGCTGAGAGAGCTCTGACAGAAACTGCTCTTTTGCAAGAAGAGCCCTGACAGAACTGTGGCTTGCCCAAGGTCATCCAGCAGGTGCAAGAGGAGGAGTGGGGGAATCAAACCCGATTTTCCCAGATTAGAGTCCACGTACTTAATCACTACACCAAACTGGCTCTCAAGATCAGTACTGTCTATTGAGACTGGCAGCGGCTTTCCAGGGGTTCAGGCAGAGATCTTTCCCATCACTTTCTACCTCGTCAGATCTCAGAAGCTAAGCAGGGTCCTCCCTCATTAGTACTTTGATGGGAGACCACTGAGGAAGGGTTGCTATGCAGAGGAAAGCAATGGCAAACCACCTCTGTTCATCTGCCCTGACCTGTGTGGCCCAAGCTAGCCTGATCTTGTCAGCTCTCAGAAGCTAAGCAGGGTCAGGTCTGGTTATGATTTGGATGGGAGACCACCAAGGAAATCCAGGGTTGCTATGCAGAGATAGGCAATGGCAAACCACCTCCAAATGTCTCTTGCCTTGAAAACCTTACGGGGGTCACCAGTGTTGGCACTTTCCACCATCATAATCCCATTCAGCCCTTAGTTTTGATGGAGGGTCTCCTTAGGTTGGGAGCCAGAGACGGCAGGATGAGGCCCCCACAAGCACTGACGCCAAGTCCCGTTGCCAGACAGACTGCTTATCCGCAATCTTCTTCCACTGCGGAGGGCAGCGGAGGTATCAGACAGTGTCTTTCAGAGGCTGAGATGTGGCCTCGGAAGCTCCCACTCTTGAGCCCTAGCCTATAACAGCTCAAAAGGAGGCTGGGGCTCATTGGCAGAGCATCTGCTTGGCATCTAGAAGGTCCCAGGTTCAATCCCCGATATCTCCAGTTAAAAAGTGGCTCATGTGAAAGACCTCCGCCTGAGACCCCCGGAGAGGCACTGTGGGTCTGAGAAGACCGTCCTGACTTTGACGGGCCAACGGTCTGATTCACTGTAAGGCAGCTTTCATGCGTCCGTGCAGTTCGTGCACTGTGGTAAAAAAGGTGGAGGCCCCCAAACGCTTCGCCTGGAAGAGCAGTACACATTTAGAAAGGCCTTCATGAAATATTCAGAGGAATGTGATGCAAGGCCAGCCGGCGTGGAGTCCGTGCCAGTTCTGCAACACTTGCTCAGGATATTTTTGTTGACACAAGACTACGGAGAAGCAAAGCCGAGCCCGAGAGCGGCCTGGGAGAAAGAGCTGAGAGCTGATAGCGTCTTTGCAATTGGGGAAGCAGGTCCGACTTACAGTGCCAGTCTAAGCACGGGCAGAATCACAGAGTTGGAAGGGGCCACAGAGGCCATCTAGTCCAACCCCCTGCTTAGTACAGGATCAGCCTAAAGCAGGCATGTCAGACGTAAGGCCCAGGGGCCAGAACCAGCCTTTCCAGAACTCTTATCCAGCCTGCAAGCGACTGGGGGGGGGGAACCAGTCCAAATGTGGACTGGAAGGGCCTCTAAAATACCCCCTGCTGAGGTCCCTCCCTTGCCCAAACACAGGCCCTCCCCAAAGTCTCCCCCCCGATCTCCAGGGATTGCCCAACTCAGACTTGGCCACCATAAAGAGCAAGGAGGACTGGTTGGGCCCTGAGCTATGCTGAGGAGGGGTATGGGTCGTGGTCAATGGTAAAATATCTCCAGTACCTGGCATTACATTTTATGGCACACATGGCCCAGCCCGACAAAGTGACATTTATTTATTTATTTATTTATTCATTCATTCATTCATTCATTATTTTGACTTATACTCCACCCTTCCTGCATAGCAGGCTCAGGGCAGCTTCCAACAAATATAAAATACAGCTTAAAAACAAACACGTATTTAAAACACAGCATCTAAAACGAATACAATCACAAGTGCAAAATGCAAATAACAAAGTGCAGGCGGCAATTAAGGCACACTCAGGTGGTAAATTTACCAACCAAGGTTTCCCCTTCCCAGATGTTCTGGAATGGCTGTCCACTCAGGTTTATTATGGCATCAGCTTACCGTTAGAAGCTACGGGCCGGGATCTACAACCGTGGCGGCCCCTAATTGAATGCCTGGAGGAAGAGCTCTGTCTTGCAGGCCCTGCGGAACTGTGAGAAGTCCCACAGGGCCCTGATCTCCTCCAGGAGCTCATTCCACCAGGTAGGGGCCGCCACTGAAAAGGCCCTGGCCTAGTGGTAGCCAGCCTAGCCTTCCTCAGGCCAGGGAGGGTCAACCCATTTTGAGACCCAGACCGTAGTGCTCTCTGGGGTATATACAGGGAAAGGCGGTCCTGTAGGTATCTCGGACCCCGGCCATATATTTATGTCAGATCTGGCCCTCGTAACAAATGAGTTCAACACCTGTGGCCTAAAGCATCCCCGACAAGTGTTCCTCGAGGCACTGTTTGAAGACTATTGGTGAGGGAGAGCCGATTCCACTGCCGAACTTTGGTTGAGGCCAGTGACGGTTTCTTACATCTGCCCGGCACCACCCCCCATAACTGAATGCTAGATATGTCATCTTGTTTTTAAAAATGTTTTCAAATACTTATGTGTGAATGTTTTAAATATTTTAATATTGAATATTTTTAATATTGAATTTTTATGGGTTTAATGGGTTTTATGATGTATTGAATTATTCGGTTGTAAACCACCCCGAGCCCCACGTAAGCGGGGAAGGGCAGTCAAGAAATCTAATTAAATAAATAAATACTCTTAACTGCTAAAAAAAATGTTTTCCTAATTATCCAGCCAGCTCCATAATTTAAACCCATTCTTGTGCGTCCTATCCAGTGTTCCCTCTAAGCTGAGTTAGGGTGAGCTAGCTCACAGTGTATTAGCCTCTGGCGCACACATTTTTGTCCTAGCTCAGGAAGGAGGGCTCCAGAGCAAACTGATTTATGCAGCAGCCAAATTGCTCCCTCACAATTTTAATGCCGGTAGCTCACAAAGTAGAATTTTTGCTCACGAGACTCTACAACTTAGAGGGAGCATCGGTCCTCTCCTCTGCTGCCAACAGGAACAACTCCCTGCCCACCTCTGAGTAACAGCCTTTCGAATAGCTAAAGAGTTAAATGACCATTTCCAGTCACCTGACCCCATTCATGAATATGAAGAAAAAGCTTCAAGCAGCATTTTCCTTGGGTCATAAATTGTCCCTATCCCTTCAACCCTATTACGGGTATTGAACCGCATTTTCATTGCCACGGTGGAGTAATAAATGCAAATGGGTATGAGAGGCATTCCAAACAAACAATTGGTAATTTCCCTCCTCCACTGTTCGGAACAAAGAAAACGCCCAGACCGAAGCAACAAATTCTGCGTTGTAGATTAAAAACCTGGAATAGTAATTTAATTTATTTCTGGTAAGATCTTCGTTAATGATTGTTTGGGAGGCGTAATCACAGACAGCCTTACGACACGTTTCTGGAAAAGGACTGTAGGAATGTTCAGTCTAATGCTTCTGATCAAATTGAGGTCAGGAGGGAATTATCCCACCCCTCCCCCCAGATGTTTTCCTTCTGGATCTGAAAAAGCCTGTTCACAAGTGGAGACAGCTCTGCGCATAACTGTAGTGTGCGTCTGCTAAAGTACTGTGGGAAACTGTGTCATGCGTTTCAACTGGCAGATGTGCCTTGCCGATGAAACTGTAATGGTAGTCAGAACACTGGCCCACTGAAGAGTCGACAACTGGTATCTGTTCCCCAGGATACCAAACTGATGCCTGTTTGGTGTTGTGGTTAGGAGCGCGGAGTCTAATCCGGGAGAACCGGGCCTGATTCCCCGCTCCTCCACCTGCAGCTGCTGGTGTGGCCTTGGGTCAGTCACAAGTTCTTTCAGAGCGGTTCTCTCAGGAGCAGTCCTCGAGAGAGCTCTCTCAGCCCCGCCTACCTCACAGGGTGTCTGTTATGGGGAGGGGAAGGGAAAGGAGATGGTAAACTGCTCTGAGACTCCTCCAGGTAGTAGAGGGCAGGGTATAAATCCAATCTCCTCCTCCTCCTCCTGTGAAATCCAAAAGATGAGAAGGCATTCAGCAGCATTTCCATATTGATATAGTACATTTTTGTTCCATTCTTCTCCCAAAGAGCTCAGACCAGTAAGCGTGTGCCACTCATCTCAATTTTATCTTCACAACAAAAGCTGAGAGTATTTATTTGCTTATTTCATTATTTCATTTCTAGCCCGCCTTTCTTTGCAACGGACAAATGTCATGACAACACTTCTTGGAAGCCGGATCCACATCACACAATTCATTATACACTATGTGAATAAATATAATCCTTGTCCTGAATGAAGTACCGTCCAGTGTTGTTGGGCAGGCTTACCAAGAGTGGGGACATGGATGAAAAAAAATTCCAGGGGCTCTCTCCCCGCACCCCCCCTCTGGGGAGCTGGGCAAGGTGCCATTTTCGTGGTCCATTTATGGAGGGGAAAGGAAAGGGGAAAGTGAGTACTTGGGCCAGTCATTATCTTGCAGCCTAACCTACCTGACAGGGCTGTTGGTAAGCATAAAATAGGGAGGACTATGTACATTGCCTTGAACTCTTTGGAGAAAGGTTAGGATATAGATTTGCAGATGGAACGGCAAAAACAGTACGGTGAACACAGAGAGTACTGCTTCAGGATAGTAGAAGAAGAAGAGTAGGTTTTTATACCCCGCTTTTCTGTACCTTTGTTTTTGTTGTTGTTCAGTCGCACAGTCGAGTCTGACACTTCGCGACCCCATGGACCAAATTAGGCCAGGCCCTTCTGTCTTCCGCTGTCCGCTGAAGTTTGCTCAATTTCATGTTCGTTGCATCGATGACACTGTCTAACCATCTCATCCTTTGTTATCCCCTTCTTCTTTGACCTTCAATCTTTCCCAGCATCAGGGTCTTCTCCAGTGAATGCTCCATTCTCATTTGGTGGCCAAAGTATTTGAGCTTCAGCTTCAGGATCTGGCCTTCCAGGGAGGAATCAGGGTTGATTTCTTTTAGGATTGACTGATTTGATCTCCTTGCAGTCCAAGGGACTCTCAAGAGTCTTCTCCAGCACCATCATTCAAAAGAATCTATTCTTTGGTGCTCGGCCTTCCTTATAGTCCAACTCTCGCAGCCATACATTACTACGAGGAATACCATTGCTTTGACCATGCGGACTTTTGTTGGCAAGGTGATGTCTCTGCTTTTTATCATGCTGTTTAGGTTTGCCATCGCTTTCCTCCCAAGGAGCAGGCGTCTTTTAATTTCATGGCGGAAGTCATCATCTGCAGTGATCTGGGATCCTAGGAACGTGAAGTCTGTCACTACTTCTACGACTTCCCCTTCTATTTGCCAAGGAGTGATGGGGCCAGATGCCATGATCTTAGTTTTTTTGATGTTGAGCTTCAAGCCCACTTTTGCGCTCTCCTCTTTGACCCTGAGCAAGAGGCTCTTTAGGTCCTCTTCACTTTCTGCCATCAGAGTGGTATCGTCTGCATATCTGAGGTTATTGATCTTTTCCCCAGCAATCTTAACTCCAGCTTGTGATTCATCCAGGCCAGCATTTCGCATGATGTACTCTGCATATGAATTAAATAAGCAAGGTGACAATATACATCCTTGTCGTACTCCTTTTCCTATGCTAAACCAATCAGTTGTTCCATATCCGGTTCTAACTGTTGCTTCTTGACCCTTATACAGGTTTCTCAGGAGACAAGTGAGGTGGTCCGGTACTCCCATACCTTTAAGAACTTGCCATAATTTATTGTGATCCACACAATCAAAGGCTTTAGCATAGTCAATGAAGCAGAAGTAGATGTTTTTCTGGTACTCTCTTGCTTTCTCCATAATCCAGCGAATGTTGGCAATTTGATCTCTAGTTCCTCTACCGCTTCGAAACCCAGCTTGTACTTCTGGCAGTTCTCTATCCACGTACTGTTGGAGCCTAGCTTGTAGGATTTTGAGCATGACCTTGCTAGCGTGTGAAATGAGTGCAATTGTGCGATAGTTTGAACATTCCTTGACATTGCCCTTCTTTGGGATTGGAATGTACACTGACCTTTTCCAGTCCTGTGGCCACTGTTGTGTTTTCCAAACTTGTTGGCAAATTGAGTGCAGCACTTTAACAGCATCTTCTTTTAAGACTTTGAATAACTCAGCTGGGATACCATCACCTCCACTTGCTTTATTGTTAGTAATGCTTTCTAAGGCCCATTTAACTTCGCTTTCCAGGATGTCTGGCTCGAGGTCAGTGATTATACCATCGTGGTTGTCAAGGACATTGAGGTCCTTTTTGTATAGTTCTTCTGTGCATTCTTGCCATAACCGGCTTACAATATCCTTCCCTTCCACTCCCCACAACAGACAACTTGTGAGGTAGGACAATGTTTGAGTCCAGTGGCACCTTGAAGGCCAACAAAGTTTAATTCAGGGTATAAACTTTTATGTGCGTGCACACTTCATCTGACGAAGTGTGCATGTGCATGAAACCTTATACCCAGAATAAAACTTTGTGGGTCTTCAAGGTGGACTCAAACTTTGTTCTGTTGCTTCAGAGTAACACGGCCACCCACCTGAATTTAACTTGTGAGGTAGATGAGGCTGAGAGACAATTGTGACTGGCCCAAGGTCACCCAGCAGGCTTCATGTGGAGAAGTGGGAAATCAAACCCAGTTCTCCAGATTAGAGTCCACCTTTCTTAACCACTGGGTAGCCATGTTGGTCTGCAGTAGAAGAGGTGGAATCAAGCCCAGTAACACCTTAGAAACCCACAAGATTTTTGGGATACAAGCTTTTGAGAGTCAATGCTCCCTTCCGCTGGTATTTGACAGGCGTTTTAACTCTCAGCAGCTAATGTCCCCAGAATTTACTGGGTCTCTATGGTGCTACTGGGCTGAAACCTAACAGAGATAACTGTTAGCCAGTTTGTGCTAACAGCAAACTGTGTGACTGGGTTGGGTCAGGGAATCTCTTTTTTGGGGGGGGGGCGTCCCTTGTCCCTGGTGGTTCTCCACAGCCTTCTCATTAGGTAATTCCCAAGTATTATGGGGGGGGGATGTCTTTTTGAACACTTTCCACTCCCCAACACCATTCAGACATAAGAACGTAAGAACATAAGCAAAGCCAATGTTGGATCAACCCAATGGTCCATCCAGTCCAATACTCTGTCACATGGTGGCAAAAAATACCAGGTGCCATCAGAAGGTCCACCAGTGGGGTCAGGGCACTGGAAGCCCTCCCACTGTTGACCCCCCCCAAGCACCAAGAATACAGAGCATCACTTGCCCCAGAGTCCCTATCTATACCCTGTGGCTAATAGCCACTGATGGTCCTCTGCTCCTTATATGTTTACCTAATTCCCTCTTGAAGCCGTCCATGCTTGTAGCCGCCACCACCTCCTGTGGCTGTGAATTCCATGTGTGCATGAGTTCCACTTGTCAGGAATTTTAAGACAGGACATGTTTGCATGAAAGGCACAATGAGACAAGGATTACATTTACCCAACGAGTTGACTTAGAAAACCAACAACCGAAAACTACCATGTCTTATATCAGAATAAACGAAACCCACCAGGGTGTGGTGGTTAAGGTGTCGGACTAAGATCTGGGAGACCTGAGGTTCTAATCCATGCCCTGCCATGGAAGCTGGCTGGGTGACCTTGGGCCAGGCATACTCTCTCAGCCTCCCTCCCTCACAGGGCTGTTGTGAGGAAAGGCGGAGAGGAGAACAATGTAAGCCACTTTGGGCCCCCACTGGGGTGAAAGGTAGGACAATAATAAAGAACATAAAACAAAATAAAACAAAATAAATAAATCCTACACCCATTCCGCTCGTGAATCCGCATCTCTCGTTTTCTTAAACCACTGCAAGTGGCAACGCAAGAGATCCGGCAGAGCACAGTCTTTCAGAGAAAACAAATTTTTCTGCAGCTCATCACAGAAGTTTCAGAATAACATGCGGGAAAGCAACGCCTACCAGGTTTCTTTTCTAAATGGTTTTGCTTGTGTGGAAATACTACCAAGGTAACCATCGACCGACGCATTTTTCCCGCGTTAAGGAGATTATGCTAAGATCACATTGCATTCCACTGCTCTCCTCTCCCCCCCTCCCCGTTTGTGACATAGTGGAAATGTACATATCTTTATCGAACAATTTCATTAGTGGCGCGTTCCTTCTGAAAACATACTGGCCCGAGATCTATGAATACCCAACTCAAAGACAAGTGGCACATGCCATTCTGTCGAAGAGCCCCGAAACACCAATCCGTCAGCTCAAAGACGAAACAAAATCATTTTAGCCTTTTTTTTTAAAGCAACAATAAGATATCTGGGACGGAGAGACCGAGGAGCGGAGCAGCTCGCAATCAGGCATTAACTCCGAGCCGATGTTGATTTGAACATTTCCATCCCATGGAGATTTAATCAGCGATAGGCAATTTCAAACACCGCTTTATCCCCTTAGAGATATCAGGCACGTTTAAAACACATTCGCCCTGCTTTGCATACCACTTAAGCCAGGCATGCTTTTTGTAACAAATGAACTTTAACCGTAGAGACAGTAAGGCAGGAAGGGAGCCCGATAATGGGATCGCTAGATTAGAGTCCAGTGGGAGTTTTGACTCTCAAAAGCTTATACCTCCCAAAAATCTTGTTGGTTTCTTAGGTGCTACGGGACTCATATCGAGCTGTGCTACCCCAGGGCAACACGGCGACCTTCTGTAACTATGATAATGGAATGGAAGCCATCTTGGCCGTGCTGGTGGATGGCCTTCTCCAGGGGACAGACAGGGGGAGTTATGTGAGGCTGATCATGAGAAGGGAAGGCAGGAAGGGCTGCCTCAGTGCTTAGTTCTCGTGGCCCTTTCTTACACGCCCAGAGAAATGGTGATTGCCACTTTGGGGTCAGGAAGCAATCCTGGAGGTTTTTTGTCATCTTCTGGGTGCGGAACAGGGGTCACTGCAGGTGTGGGAGGTATTTGTGAATTTCCTGAATTGTGCAGGAGGGTTGGACTAGATGACCCTGGAGGTCCCTTCCAACTCTATGATTCTATGAGTGTGACCCTACTGATTCTCTGAGGGACTCTCAATGGCATTCTGTGTCTTTGACCATGATGTCCTTCTGGCCACTAGATCAGATTAGGAAAGGCAGGGCATTACCAATTCGGGTGATTCTGATCTCGCCTGGGGGATACCTCTTCTGACCTAGGGGATTCAGGAAATTACACAGGTACCTTTGACTCCATCATGCTGTTCCATATTTACGTGAAGCCACTTAGAAAAGATGGGAGAGTAGAAACTCACTAGACGGATGGCATGTATTTATGCCTCCCTTTTTCCTCCGATCTCAGTGAGGTCACTGAATCATAGAGTTGGAAGGGACCTCCAGGGTCATCTAGTCCAACCCCTGGCACAAAGCAGGAAATTCACAAATACCTTCCCCCCCATACACCCAGGGACCCCTGCTCCATGCCCAGAAGATGGCAAAAAAACCCACCCCGTCCAGGATCCCCAGCCAAACTGGCCTGGAGAAAAATGAACAGATGTCCAAGATACTGATGGGACAAGGTGACAAACTCAAGCTCAGGTAAGATAAGACAGAGATGCCAATGGAAGGTCCATACCCGCTCCACTTACTTCTCATGTCAGCGGAGCCATTTTCTGGAGAAGAAGGATCCAGCCAGGGCTCTTTTTGTAGCAGGAACTCCTTTGCATTTTGGCGACACACCCCCTAATGTAGCCAATCCTCCAAGAGCTTACAGTAGCCCCTGTAAGAAGAGCTCTGTAAGCTCTTGGAGGATTCGCTACACTAGGGGTGTGTCGCCTAATACGCAAAGGAGTTCCTGCTACAAAGAGCCCTGGATCTGGCCAACATGACGCATGCAAGGAAAGTCTACAAGGTTTGCCAGCTTCCCAGGGTTGGGAAGTTCCTGGAGATTTTGGGCGTGGAGGGGACAGCAGGGTTTGGGGAGGGGAGTGACTTCAGAAGGGTATAATGCCACAGAGTCCATGCTTCAAAGCAGTCATTTTCTCTAGGGGAACTGATCTCTATTGTCTGGAAATCTGTTGTAATTCCAGGAGATTCTCCAGCTTTCACCTGGAGGCTGACAATCCTATGCATGAACCTGCTACCCAGTAAAGACTAGCACTGGAAGCCCTGATCCATCAAGTAAATGGGAGAGCAGTCAGAGACGGGGCCTTCTTTGTTGTGGCACAGAATACACTTTCCCACGGTGGTCTGCACGAAAACAGTTAGATTGGAGTCCAGCAGCATCTTAGAGACCAACAAGATTTTCGGGGTATAAGCTTTCAAGAGTCAAAAGGGCAAAGTTTCTTTGCAGTGTCATGGTCTCATGGCCTGATAAGTGATACTATGAATTAGGTTTTATTATGATGCTACTCTTATTATGATGTTACTCTGCAATTCTAATTTTACTTTGCATGGATTTTGTATTTAGATTACTGTATCTTCATGTATATGCCAATAAAAGGCTTGTCTGAGAGAGTCCAAAGGCTCCCTTCGTCAGACGCAAGCAAGAATAGAGGTCCCTATCTGACAAAGTGACCTTTGATTCTCGAAGCGAATACCCTGGAAATCTTGTTGGTCTGTATGGTACTAGTGGACTCGAATCTAACTGTTTTAATTATATAATTTATACACTTTATTTTGCGATGGTTGTCAGACACTTTTGAACATTTTCTTCAACTGGTTGGCTAGTAAGGATCCTAAATAATATGATAATTGCAACGATGGCAACCTCTAGGCTGCCACACAATCTGCCCAGCTTGCTTTCGAAAAGTGTTTAGGATGGGCAAGTGATACAAATGCAGCCACCTGGCTCTCCGATGAGGCTGCTCACTAAGGCTAGGGTAACACTGATTTTAAAATAGGCAGGGCCTGTAAAACAGAGCTCTTCCACCAGGTTTTCAAATCGGGTGCCAGCTTTAACATCATGGCCCTGGCCCAAACACCAACATCATTACCAACCTGACGACCAACAGCCTGGCAGGACCCTGGACCGAGGGGTAGGCAGCCATTCAAACGCTGGGAAAATGCCACCATCTTTTTATTACATCTATGTTCTGAGGAGTTACGGGTTTTATATACTGTGATTTTAATTCTGGTTTTGACATATTCTGGAGTTTTAATGTATATATTTATATGTATGATCTGTAAGCCGCCTTGAGCCTGCTACGGCGGGGAGGGAGGGGTAAAAATCTAACAAACAAACAAACAAACAAACAAATATCTGTTTAGAATTTATAGTAATACTATATTTCCAGGTGTGTTCCAAAATGCAGGGTTTTTTTCACCTTGGCAGCCATAAATGGTCAGGGGAAAGCATATCTAAAGGAACAACCCCCAGCCTACATTCCGCTCAAACACTTGCCAGATAGCCGGTAGTTATTTATTCATTTATTTACTTTCTTTCTACCCCGCCTATATCCACTATGGGAACCCAAAGGGGCTTACATCATTCTCCTCCCCTGTTTTTTTCCCCTCACAACAACCCTGCAGATAGGTCAGGCTGAGAGTGCATGGTTGGCCCCAAGGTCCCCCAGTGAGCTTCTATGACACGGGTGGGAGTCTGAACTCGGGTCTCCCAGATCCTAGTCTGATATATGCCACACTGGCTCTCTGAGAGCTGAGACTGTTTTATCTCCTGGCAATTGCCTTTTTTATACAGCAAGTTCCTCCTTGCTGCGATGAGTTAAGAGCCTTGCAGCTCTAGGCCTGAAGCTGATTTTAACTGTTATTTTTAGCCTGCTGCTGTTGCGTGCCTGGAAGCGACTGCAGCTGTCTTCGGGGTGCCTTTATGCTTCCTGTTCTGTCCTGGACTCTTCAGGATGGACAAAAGGAAACACTACTTTACACAGAAAGTGATTAAAATGTGGAATTCGCTGCCAGAGGATGCCGTGACAGCCACAGGAATAAACAACTTTAAAAGGGGGTTAGATAGATTAAGGGAAGAGAGGTCTATCAATGGCTACTAGCCATGGTGACTGAGGGGAACCTCCACATTCAGAGGTATGAATCCTCTGAATCCCAGAGCCAGGAGGTGATATCAGGAGAAGGCCTCAGCCTCTCTGCCCTGTTGTTGGCCCTCCAGAGGAACTGGTTGGCCTCTGTGTGAGACAGGATACTGGACTATATGAACCACTGGTCTGATCCAGCAGGGCTCTTCTGATGTTCTTATCAGGGGAAGGCCTCGGCCTCTGTGCCCTGTAACTGGACCCCCAGAAGAACTGGTTGGCCACTGTGTGAGACAGGATGCTGGACTAGATGGACCACTGGTCTGATCCAGCAGGGCTCTTCTGATGTTCTTATCAGGGGAAGGCCTCAGCCTCTGTGCCCTGTAGCTGGACCTCCAAAAGAACTGGTTAGCCACTGTGTGAGACAGGATGCTGGACTAGATGGACCACTGGTCTGATCCAGCAGGGCTCTTCTCATGTTCTTAGCCAAAAAAACAGAAGGGTGGGAGAACAGCTCAACTGCCCTCTGAACAAACAGCCCTTTTTTTACACCATCTAGCAGGTAAGAATAGTATTTTTTTAAAACTGAAAGTCGCTACTGATCTCTACCAAAAAAAAACCACAAACCTTTTCCAGACTGAAAGGCCAAGGATTTCCAGTCTGATCATCTGCCTTTTACTCAGCAGTAAGTCCCACTGGGGTTAATGAGGCTTGTTCTCAAACAACTGAGCACAGGATCGCAGCCTTAAGCATATAAAATGGCCTCATACTGAGCCTGACTACTGGTCCATCCAACTCAGCACTGCCTAGTCTGAACAGCAGCGGCCTTGAAGGTCTTGACTTTGTATCGTGTCCTGCTCTGCCCTTTTCCAAAGATCCTCATGCCCAAAGTTGTCAGGACCTGAACCTGGGAATGGTCTACATTCGAGTGCTTAGTGTGTCCAGTGCCATTAAGTTATACTCGACTTATGGCAACCCTGTAGGGTTTTTAAAGCAAGAGACAAACAGAGGTGGTTTGCCGTTGTCTGTCTCTGTGCAGCAACCCCAGTCTTCCTTGGTGGTCTCCCATCCAAGTACCAACCAGGGCTGACCCTGCTTAGCTTCTGAGATCTGAGAAGAGCTATCTAGCCTGGGCCATCCGAGTCAGGGCAAAAGAGAAAGAGGCGGGTTGTCATTACCTGCCTCTGCACAGTAACCCTGGACTTCCTTGGTGGTCCCCCATCCAAGTCCTAGCCAGGGCTGACTCTGCTTAGCTTCTGAGATCTGATGAGGTCGGACTTGCTTGTTTAGGCTAAGCTATTCCCTCTTCTCCCTATGTGGAAAAAAGGTTCTCTGAATGGATGAACTGTTGCCACCAAAGATATGGTATTCCTCAAGGTGTCACAAAGCTCCTTGACCTCAGGAAACGTGTCAGTTCTCTTCACTTTCACTGTAAACTCTTTTGGATAGATCCAGATGGGTAGTCACCTTAGCCTCTCTGTAGCAGTAGAAAAGAGCAAGAGTCCAGTAGCACCTTCAAGACTTAACACAATTTGTGGCAGGGAGTGTAGGAGCTTTCAGGAGACACTGCTCACTTCTTCAGATAATTGGTCTCTGAAGAAGTGAGCCGTGATTCACAAAAGCTCCTACTCTGCCACAAATTTTGTTAGTGCCGCATGACATGCGTGAGCTCCCATCTCTAGTTCCAGCTCCTGCCAACCTAGCAGTTCGAAAGCAAGAAACTGCAAGTAGATAAATAGGTACCACTTTGGTGGGAAGGTAACAGCGTTCCGTGCGCCTTGGTGTTTAGTCATGCCAGCCACATGACCACGGAAATGTCTTTGGACAGCGCTGGCTCTTCGGCTTTGAAACGGAGATGAGCACCGCAACCCTAGAGTCGGATTCGACTGGCTTTCAAGCAAGGGAAACCTTTACCTTTACCTTTAAGGTGCTACTGGACTCTTGCTCTTTTCTTTTGGATAGGAATCCATACTAAATATTCTGCTTCCTCTATTAACAGCAAATCCATAGCATTTATAATAAGCTCAAACACCTGTTGGGGATAAAAGGCCCCAAATGTAAAGAAGTCAAGGTCTGACCCAAACACATTCCTGTTTTGTGTAAGAAATTTATCTCACCAGAAAATGTACATATTCTACAGCAAGCCTTAAAAAAATCACGCATTTGCCAGAAGAAGGAAGTAGGAATTTGAAAGGGCAAACGGGTCAAAGATGCAAACTTAATCACAGCTTCAAAGTCAAAAAATAATTTCCTTCATTTTAATAAGATTGCAGATAGCAAGCACAGAAGACAATAATTCTTTTAAGTTTAAAGAACTGCTGCTCTTTCATTAACACAGTATAAATCCTGCTGGCTTGGAATTATTTTCTCGTTAGAGGGAAACATTTTGCTGGGGCTGGCCCTCTGTAGTCGGCTAACGGAACAGAACGTTTGGCTACTAAGCTCAGAGACTCGACCTGGATATCCCAAGACATCCTGATCTTGTCAGATCTCAGAAACTGGCCCTGGTGAGTACTTGGATGGGAGACCACCAAGGAAGTCCAGGGTTGTTAAGCAGAGGCAGGTGATCGCAAACCACCTCTGAATGTCTCTTGCCTTGAAAACCACTTAGGGGTCAGGTCACCAGAAGTCAGCTGCAGCCACAATTTGTAATGCCTGAAACCCCGACCTGTATAGCGTACACCCGGAGATCACTGGGAGGGGAAGGGAGCCTGCAACTGCCTTGCCGATCTGTTGATCAGGCAGGCCAAAAATCTTGGAAATGGATGTGACCCTGCAAGGGATAGTGAAACTTACAGTTGCTATTATTTTTCTTATTTACTGTTGCATTGCATGGCTCAGACCACACAAGGAATCTTGCAGGATTACATTAGACAGACAGGGATAGACAGACGGATGGCTTTTTCTGGGGTAATGGAGTTCCAGAAACTCTTTGACAAAATTCTTTTAAAAATGTTTAAAAGTTCATGAGTTTTCAGTATACAGATTGAAAACTTCATTTCCCTCTTGATAGTTCAGGCACCTCTTCTTTTTTTTTAAGCCATAGATAGATAGACAGATAGATAGATATAGGTAGGTAGGTAGATGAATACAGGGCTATTTTTGGGCAGGAACACACAGGAACAGAGTTCCGGCTGGCTCCCGAGTTGGCCACGCCCAGCTCATTAGGACTGGCTACATGAGGGGTGTGTGGCCTAACATGCAAAGGAGTTTCTGCTACAAAAAAAAGCCCTGGGTTTTGACAACAAACAAGGTAAACAGAATAAGAAGCAAAAGGTGGGTGTGGCTGGATGACCACACTTCTAGTAACATGTGGGGTGTGGCCTAATATGCTAATGAGCTGTGCTGTCATGGGTGTGACCTAATAGGCTTATGAGTTTCTGCTGATGGGTGTGGCCTTTATGCTAATAAGTTCCTGCTGGGCTTTTTCTACAAACCCCCCCTGGATAGATGGATGGATGCATGGACAGACGGTATAAACACACAGAATGTATCAGATTAAACAATGCTCATGCAATTTTTAAAAAATACAGTATGAAATATGTAAAAATTATATACAAAAATATTACTAAAGCTGTTACACACACATATACACATCACATACAGATGCAAATCTATGGGAAGAGACTTCCCTTCCAGCATCTTGGCCTCCTCTGCTCACTGTAGAACATTTTCCTGGAGAAGGGGGAAGTGAACACAGCCCAGTCTGGGAGTCATGAACATTTGGGGCTGCCTTATACTGCATCGGATCCTTGATCCATCAAGGTCAGTATTGTCTACAGCTTTCAAAGGGGAATGGACACATTCATGGAGGGAAAGTTTATCAGTGGCTCCTAGCCATGGTGACTGAAGGGAACCTCTACATTCAGAGGCAGGAATAGAGATGTAAAATTTCCGGAAATTTTGACACTTGGAAAAAAATGCCAGTTTTTTTCCGTTTCCCCCCTGGAAAAAATGGAAATTTTAGGAAAAATTGAAAATTATTTTGCTACATTAGCACTTCTTTTTTCTTTTCCAAATTGAAAGTCATTCTGTTACTTTAGGAACATAAAATATGACTATGGACAATTTTACTTGGCATGAAATTATCACAACTAGCATAATAAAAATATAGTGTATCCAAACAATGATTACAAACAGAATTTACTTTTTTTAATAATATTTGTAATTGTAACAAATGGAGCAACAATCTCCTGAACTGTTTACTAGTTTATGTGGTACAGACAAAAAAAATTCTACAAAACAATTTTTAAAAATCCAGACGTAACAATTATTCGTATTTCCTCTTCACGGTATTAAACAAAAATTTAAAAAACCTTTTGTAACCTAGGACTTCCTTGTCCTCAGGGCACAGAAATTAATCTGATACCATACATATTTTTTAGAAATGATTTGGAAAATATTTGAACACCTTGTCTTAAAATATTTTATTCATCATGTTAAAATAAAATGTTTCATAATCAATTTTTTCTTTTCTTCAATTTTTCCAATTTTTGGAAAAAAACAAAAAGGCTTCAGAAAAAGACGGGGAAAACGTTCCCCCCCCTAATTTTCCCAGTTTTTTTCCAGGTCTTCACATCTCTAGCCAGGAAGTAACACTGGGGGAACGCCTCTCTGCCCTGATGTTGGCCTTCCAAAGGAACTGGTTGGCCACCGTGTGAGACAGGATGCTGGACTAGATGGACCACTGGTCTGATCCAGCAGGACACTTCTGATGTTCTCATCAGGGGATGGGCTCGGCCTCTCTGCCCTGTTGTTGGCCCTCCAGAGGAACTGGTTGGCCACTGTGTGAGACAGGATGCTGGACTAGATGGACCACTGGTCTGATCCAGCAGGGCTCTTCTGAGGTTCTTATCAGGGGAAGGCCTCAGCCTCTGTGCCCTATTGTAGACACTCCAGAGGAACTGGTTGGCCACTGTGTGAGACAGGAGGCTGGACTAGATGGACCACTGGCCTGATCCAACAGGGCTCTTCTTATGTTCTTACTCAGACTGGCAGTGGCTCTATGGCAGAGGTCTTTCACATCACCTACTGCCAAACTCTTTAACTGGAGACACCAGGGGGTGAACCCAGGGTCTTCTGCATGCCAGGCAGATACTCTACCACTGAGCCATGGGCCCTTCCGCTTGTCTTATCCATCAAGGTTCGTCCCATCAAGGTCAGTATTGTCTACTCAGACTGGCAGCAGTTCTCCAGGGTCTCAGGTAGAGGTATTTCACATCACCTTCCTGGTCCTTTCTAACTAGAGATGCCAGGGATTTAACCTGGGGCCTTCTACATACCAAGCTCTTCCACTGAGCCAAGGTCCTTCTCCTATAAATCTTTCACTGACTAGCAAAAAACCTTTCTTCTCTCTACAGTATTCAGCTCATCAGATTTAATGTTGCAAAGCGCTGTTTTGTATCTGAAAACTCCTACCGTTTGATGTTTTAAATCGGCATACTTTTAGAAAAGATATTGCTGCTATTTGGATGTTTTTATCCGGCTATATGGATTTTTATTATTATTATTCTTTTTGCAAGCAGGGAGTTTGTAAGCCACTGCCTCCGGTGGACCCGGCGTGGGCTGTGCATTGTGGGAGGCAAAACAGAATCTTAAAAGAACACTTTTTCTCTAATGTGAGGTGTGTGGTTTTTTAAAAAAGAAGAAGAAACAAACCAAACAAAACAACCCCGTGAGTATGTTTAATGCAACACATAAAAGTCAAATTAGACATGATGGGGTAACCACACGTATTTATCCGCACATCTGCTTTGTTTGCATATAAATGGTTTTATAGCCCAACTTTCTACATCAGAAGAGGAGTGCACATTAATGGAACAAAAGCCACTACTGAATCCACCTACCCTCATTACAGCTGTCCTCCAAAACACTACTGAACCAGCCCTGCGCTAAGCCCAGAAGAAATGTGATTAACAGAACAACTTTTCTAAGTACAGTCACCACCACCCCCTGCCCAATCCCACCAGTTCTAGCTCCCCTTCTCGACAGGTCTAGCTCACTGCCTCCTTCTCCTTCTGCTGCAGTTTCTGTGACAAACCCACATGGCACCAAGACTTCAGTGGTTTGCTTGTAGCAAGGTCTGCACATGTGCAGACAACACAGGTAAGCTGGAGAGGCGCTTCTTCCCCAAATCAGTCTTTATTCGGAAAGTCAGACCTTTCTGCAAACTTGGGACCTCCACTGGGTTTGGAGAAACCCAAATCCATCGATCCTCCAATCCTTCCTTCCTTCCTTCCTTCCTACCTTCCTCCAATCCTTCCTTGCTCCAATCTTTCCTTCCTGCCTGCCTTCGTTCCTCCAATCCTTCCTTCCTTCCTTCCTACCTACCTCCAATCCTTGAAAGAGCAGTTCTGGAAAGAGCTCTCTCAGCCCCATTTACCTCACAGAGTGTCTGTTGTGGGGAGGGGAAGGGAAAGGAGATCGTAAACCGCTCTGAGACTCCGAGTGAAGGGCAGGGTATAAATCCAATCTCTTCTTCTTTTCTTCTTCAAAGATTATAGTTACATCAGCAAAAATCTTGTTGAAAGAGAAGCGTTTCATATACCCCTCTGAAAGCTAACAAGGACAGGGCCTAGCATTCTACCTCAGAAAAGCTAACCCACAAGGATGGCAGAATAATGGGAAAGGCCCAATTTCTTATGTTGCCAGAAAGGCAAAAAGAAAGGCCCACTAGGCTGAACTAAGAGAACATACGGGTTCAGTGATAAGCAACAAAAAAGTAAAAAAAAAACACAATTAAAACATTCATGGACATCAGCTGAAATGCCATTAGACCTCTACAACAACCTTCAACACAAGGGAGAGCCAAACCACACACGGAGAACAAGGACCAGGTTTGGGTACAGATAGGGTTGCGACACCCCCTGGTGGAGGCAGGGGTCCCTGCTGCCAGGCCCTGGCCCCCAGTCACCAACCAGCTGGCCAGTGGGGGACTTACCAGTAGAAAGAAGAAGGTCTAGACCACTTGTGGGCATTGCACAGGAAGTGATGTCATCATACCATCGACTTCCAGGCGATGCTCTGGTATTTGGGCAAAAACTCTATGGTAGAAGCCAGTTTTGCTATAGAGTGGTTGCCCAAGTACCAGAGAATCACCCAGAGGTCACTGGTATAATGATGTCACTTCCTGTGCAATGCCAGTGACATGACCTTGGCCTTCTTCTTTCTACTGGTAAGTCCCCAACCCACCCCCCACCAGCTGCAAGAAGGGACTTGAGAGTGGCAGCCCTAGGTGAAGAAGTCTCTTAAGCTAGCTGTTAGACAGAGAGTGTCAGGGAAGGGAGTTCTATTGGCAAGGTGCTACTACAGACAAGGCCCTGTCTTTGGTGACCATGCATTCCCTTCAGAGGGCCTCAGAGGAAGGCTCATGGCTGCCTCCATCCTGATGTCCAGATGTGAAGAGGGGAACAAAGATTATTTTTCTGTGGCTGCTCACAATGACCCAATGGAATAAGCATCGTCACCTCCGCAAATGGATGCTGTTTTATAGATTAACTGAGCACTGATCGCCACCTTTTGGAGGGGTAACCATAAAGAGGATATTAGATCTCTTCTAGGAGAGCGGGTCCCTCATACTTTCATAGGGTTGCCAACTCTAGGTCGGGAAATTCCTGGAGATTTGAGGGTGGTGCCTAGAGAAGGCAGAGTCTGGGGAAGGAAGGAAGCTCAGCAAGTATGTGATGTCAGAGTTCAACCTCTGAAGCTCCTATTTTCTCTAGGGGAACTGATCTCTATGGTCTGGAGATCAGTCATAAATTCTGGGAGAACTCCAGGCTCCACCTGGAGGCTGGCAACCCAATGCCTTCAAGGGCTGTAGGAATGAAAATGGGAAGGCGTCAACATCTTTAAAAAGCACAGTGCAGATCTGTGAGAGTATACGCAGCACCACAACCACCAGAAGGGCTGGTTCTTAAAAGGTCTGATCTGAGAATTATCAATATCCCCTGATCACACCTGAGCCATTCATTCACTGGGGGGCCCTGGATAAGGTATCAGCTCTCGATCTCGACTAGGATCTCTGGAAGGGCTGCCTTAATAATAAAAATACATATGGATCCCTTTGAACATTACCTATTATATTTTTATCCCACCCCTGCAAAGAGCAGCGTACATCATTCTCCTCTTTTTCATCCTCACCGTGTGAGGTAGGTTAAGTACGAGAAGGCAAAATCTAGGCAGCGCAAACGGAATCATGTTAAGAGCCGATGCAGTGCATCAGTTGGAATGGGGAGTCCCGAGTTCAGATCCTCGATCTGCCATGAACCTCATTCGGTAGCTTTGCACCAACCGGTCATTCTCTCTCTCTCTCTCTCCCCCCCCCCACCCTAACAGATCTCACAAGGTTGATGTGATGATAAAATGGGAGAGGGAACCCTATATGCTCCCCAATGCCCCTTGGAGGAATTAAAAATATATCTGTTTGGAGGGATAGGGATGTCTGAGATTACGGCCCTGTTCCCAGGATTAAAAACTCCCAGAGTTGCTTTTCCGTGCAACCGATTTTCAACTCAGCTCACAAGGGATTCTACAGCAGCATTACTTTCAACAACATTCATTTGATTAGTCAATTAATCTCAGAGTTGGAAGGGACCACCAGGATCATCTAGTCCAACCCCCTGCCGACACGGGAACTACACGACTACCACATCCACAACAACTACTCACAATGGTCAAGCAATGTCACTCAACTCAGAATCTCAATTATCTAATGTGCATAGTTGTCCCTAGTTGTCAAGGCTAGCCTGTACTCAAATCTACACGTGGAACAGGAATCTCTGAACCCAGGTTAGCTATCAAGGCCAGCCTGTGACCAAATCTACACGTGGAACAGGTGTCTTCAAACCCAGGTTAGCTGTCAAGGCAAAGCGACACTCAAATCTACATATGGAGCAGGTGTCTTCAAACCCCAATTAGTTGTCAAGGCAAAGCCACACTCAAATCTATATGGAACAGGTGTCTCAAACCCAGGTTAGCTATCAAGGCCAGCCTGTGATCAAATCTACACATGGAACAAGCATCTTCAGACCCAAGTTATTTATTTATTTTTATTTATTCAAGTTGTATCCCGCCCTCCCCGCCGTGGCAGGCTCAGGGCAGCTTACAGAATATGTATATATTAAAACAACAAAATATGATTAAAATACAAAAAAAATGAATTAAAACCACAACAAGTAAAATTTTGGTAATAAGAAACATATATATTAAATATTAAGAAAAGATGGCAGTATTCTCTCAGTATCCAGGTGGCCACCCACCACCAGGCTGTTCTTGCCAGGCTGTTAGTTATCAAGTCAGTGCTGATACTGGTGCTGATATTGGGGCCAGGGCCACGATATTGAAAGGCGGCACCCTAATCGAAAGCCTGGTGGAAGAGCTCCATTTTATAGGCCCTGCAGAACTGTAAAAGGTCCCACAGGGCCCTGATGTCGTTCGGGAGCTCATTCTACCAATAAAGGGCCGCCAGATAAAGGGCCCTGGCCCTTGTCATCACTAGCCTGGCTTCTTTAGGGCCTGGGTGGGCCAGCCGACTTTGGGATCCTGATCTTAGTGCTCTCTGGGGAACATATGGGGAAAGGCAGTCCCTCAGGTAAGTAGGTCCCTGACCATATAGGGCTTTAAAGGTAAGAACCAGCACCTTGAACCGAATCCAGTATGCTATAAGCAGCCAGTGCAGTGCTTTTAGGTTAGCTATCAAGGCCAGCCTATGATCAAATCTACACGTGGAACAGGTGGCTTCAAACCCAGGTTAGCTATAAAGGCCAGCCTGTGATCAAATCTACATGTGGAACAGGTGGCTTCAAACCCAGGTTAGCTGTCAAGGCAAAGCAACACTCAAATCTACATATGGATCAGGTGTCTTCAAACCCCAGTTAGCTGTCAAGGCAAAGCGACACTCAAATCTACATATGGAGCAGGTGTCTTCAAACCCCAGTTAGTTGTCAAGGCAAAGCCACACTCAAATCTACATGTAGAACAGGTGTCTTCACACCCTGGCAGTGCCTTGGGTTTGGAGGCTGGGCCTACAACGAGTGGCCCAGCCATCTAGGCCAAGTGTTGAAGGCTAGATGTCTTGTCTTTGAACCATGCCAATACAGAGGCCTCCTACTAAAAACCAAGTGCAACAGCCAGTGTAAGATGCCCACCCTTCTCCCCTTCCAAGCTGGCAGAGGGCGCACCCAACGTCCCAGTTGGCCCACTGGTCTAGGCTCAACCCAGGAGGTTCCTGGTTCAAGCCTTGGAGGCCCCTAAGGTGGACAGACTCCAAGTGGGGCCTATAGATCTCCTGGAGTTACGGCTAATCTCAAAATGACAGAGGTCAGTTTCCTTGGAGAAAATGGCTGCTTGGGATGATGGTCTCTATGGTATACCCTGCTGGGGTCCCTCCCCTCCCCAAACCCTGCCCTATCCAGGCTGCACCTCCTAAATCTCCAGGAATTTCCCAACCTGGAGCTGGCAACCCAAGAAGGCCACCCCAACACCAGTGGCTCCATGGTCCAGTCTGAGACCTCAGTTGAGGAAGTGGGTTGGAAGAGATGAAGACAGGAGGGGGAAAATATCTCTCTCTCTCTCTCTCTCTCTCTCTCTCTCTCTCTCTCTCTCTCTCTCTCTCTCTCTCTCTCTCTCTCTCTCTCTTTCTCTCTCGTCTGATTGATGTCTACCAAGCATCTTTGGATTAAGGACTTAAAGCGACATTGATTTGAAATCCTTAATAGGAAACCACTCATGTCATACGCCGTTCGTCGAGCCAAATACACCCTCCCTTGGTCTTCCCTGACAGTAGTATTTGCCGCTATAGATCTGGGAACATCAAGTTACATAAAATCTTAGTTCTGCTCCGGTCGGAAGGGCGTGATTCTGTCAGAAAACGAACCGCCCGAGCAGAAATCTGAACAAAACTGGATCTGACTTTTTCCCTGGGGGAAAAGAGAGAGAGAGAGACTGGCGGCGGGGGGGGGGGAGACTATATTTATTTATGTAAGCATCTCGCCATGTACTGTCATGCTCCCGGAACCAGGGAAGGGTGGTAAAAAAAATGCACTAGAAGCCAGGTTAAAAATACATAAGGAGAAGAAATGTTTTAATTGAAACGTGGGGGCATGCTGGCAGAGAAATGGTCCTTCGCTGATTGGAACACCCTGGGAGAAGGGGGAAGAAATCACAGGCCTCAATTAGCCTGTTAAAACAGCCCACCGATAGATAGATCGGCCCTCCCCGGTTACAGCCATAAATCCCGCTCCCAAGCGAAAAAGAAGAACAGACTAGCGTTGCAGGCGTGGTAGTAAAATGCCCCTCTCAAACGCACACACGCCTCCGACATCCATCAGCACAGAATCCGTCCCAGTTCATGCCTGCTATGGGTGCATTTTTACAACATCGTTTCCCCCCCAGTTCTTCCAAAGAATTCAGGAGCCATCCTCGATGCAACAGGACCTACAGTCTCCAGATCTGCACCTTTATAAAGGAAATAAAGCATGCTTTTTCTGGCCCCTTCCCCTGTAAAAACGCCCGGCACAATACAGACAGGGTGGGAAAGAAGGAGATACCTGCAGGAAAAAAGCTCTCCTTAAGCAGCTCTTGATGGAGCCAAAGGTCTCCTGTCTGAGCGATTCTCCTGTTCCCGTGGCTTTCAGGGGAGACAGGTTGGTAAGGGAAAGTACACCGCAACACACACACAAACACACACGTTTACACACGTGGCAATCGCTGTCCCTGTCTCGGGGAAACACCAGCAGAGCCAGGCAACCGGGCATGTGTCTCCCTAAGCGGGAAGCAAAGGGAAAACTCCCTTTGGCAAAAGCCCTCCGAATCTTAGCTCACCTTACCTCCCGGGGCTGAACAGGATCCAAAGGGCGGTGTGCGGTGTGTGTATGTGTGGGTTTTTTTTTTGTCTCCTAGCACTTTTCTCCCCCGAAGGGAGGGGAATCGTGGCAGCAGGAAATCTGAGCCAGGGAGCAACAGGGCTCGAGACAGGCTTGGCGCACAGAGGTAACCGCAGCACAAAGCAACCAAAAGGTGGGGAGAGAAATCAGATGGGGGGAGTCATATTCACTGATCCATTTCCAGCCCTCAGCCTCTGCCACACTGCAAAGCTTCGGGGTGGGGGCAGAGACTCTTCCCCCCCCCACCCTCTCATTTCCCTTAAGTTCTGCCTGGCATGCAGGGAAAGAAATACCGCTTCCTAGTGCATGCTGGTTTCTTCATGGAAGCCTGCAAAGTAACTACAGGCGGCGGAGGAGAAAGACTCTCCCGGAAGGGAAGGGGTGTCTGGCTCTGGACAGGCTAATGAAATAAATTAAATGGAGACAAATGGCTCAAAACCTCCTAATGAATCAGTCAGCTTTTCCCAACCTCCTCACGCCACCCCAAGGAACCAACATCTTCTAACGTGGATGGGATTTTTGCCTCGATTCAGTACAGTTCCCCGGATCCCTCGTAGGCTCAATATGATTCTAAGTCTTGCCCATGTTATAGTTCCATCTGCGCTTACACTTAGTAGAGTCAGAGTATATGGGCGCATGGTTTTGCACATTAACTGGAGGGCTTTTTTCTCTTTTTTGGGTGACAGTTTCGACCTCCTCAAAAGTAAACTACATTCATGGAGGGAGGAGAGAAACAGGTAGACAAATATGGGGCTTTGGACTAGTTTAACCTCCCTTGTTCCACAATAATATACCTAGTCTTGTATCAGGGAGGACGGGAATGTGCAAACCACACACAGGCAACTTTTATCCTGGTTTGTCATAAACACTCGTCATTTTGTATCCCAAAGTTATTGTTGGACTTCTGAGCTTGAATATTGGTTTTTTAAAAAAAGAAAATGCCCTCAAAATAATATATATATTTTTAATCACCAACATTCAATCCCCCCCCCCTTAAATTCCAGGAAATATTTCATTTTAGCCACTGGCTGGAAACTGCTGTCCAGGCAGGCAAACGTACTTTGCATCTATGTTAGGATACCTCTGGAGTGAATGGCTTGCAACATGTTAATCAGCTACTTGGAACAACATTACAACTAATAGGAGGGGAGGGGAGGTTTCAGGGTTAAATTTGTGTTCAGAGATTCCACCATCAGGTATCATTCCAGTTTAGCAATTTTAGCACTGGTATTCGCCAGCGACCCCTCCCTCAATAGATTTTTTTTAAAAAAATGAAATCTGGGAACAAAACAACCGGTTTGAAGCATCTTACGCCTGGAGTTCACTTTCAAATTGGACCCTCACCATGCATGAGCAGATGGAGACGGCGGTGGGCTGATCAATAATAATAATCCACCGGCCAAGTATCTGACTGTGACGATTCACCATCATAATGAACCTTTTAAAATGCCAACTTTGTAAGAGCGGGAGGGGAAGAGGGTGAGAACTAAACGCGAGTTTGGCAGCCCTGTTAAACTAACCCCCCCCCCTCCCCAAATCTACGTTTCCACTTAAAAAAAAAAAGTGCCACACGCCCGCCGAATCCTAGGCGAGACTTCCTCGGGAGTAAGTGCCACCCAGTTCAACGGGACCCTCCCCCCTGGGCCAACATGCCCCGGGTCCCTCCAAAAGCTGCACGATGGGCCAGATGTAAACAGACATCCAAACCAACCAGCAAAAGCGGGAGGTGGGGGGAAGGAGCAGTGTTCCCTCTAAGCTGAGTTAATCTGAGCCAGCTCACAGTCTTTTAGCCTCCAGCTCACAGACTTTTGTCTCAGCTCAGGGAGCAAACGCATTCGTGCAGTCGCCAAATGGCTCGCTCACAACTTTAATGCCAGGAAGCTCACAAAGTAGAATTCTCGCTCACAGGATCCCACAGCTTAGAGGGAGCATGGGGGGGGGGGAGAGATCCATTAGAAGCAAGGTGAGACGGGGGGGGGGAGAGAGTCACCCCGGGAGGAGGGGTGGGGCAGATCAGGGTGGAGCAGGGCCATGGGTGATCCTCTCCCCCCCCGCACCCGACTCCCCGCCTCTGATTCCCAGCCAGAGGTTATGAAATAACTTATTGATCCGGCGGCCCAACTCCCCTCCTGCCGCTCCCTCCTGCGTTCGAGTCCCCCTCTCTCCCTTCCACCTCCCGCCACCTCTTCTAAGGACTTCCATTCTCCCCCGCGCCACTTAAGCAGAAGGGGTCGGTCAGACCGTTTGCAAACACGCCCGGGGTTTGTGCCGTTTGCAACACACACACAACCCCGGGGTCGGTGCTCCAGCCTTGCGGTACCGAGCAGGCGTGCATGCAGAACTCCCCAGCATCTATCTCATGGAGCCTCCGGGGCGGCTGCAACGCCCGCTGGCTCCGGTAAACCGACGCTGCAGTTGCACCCAAGGAGCCCGCCCGGATTTCTTCTTTGCAATGGGGAGGTTTGCAAGGGGGGGGAGGATGTGTGGGGGTGGGGGGACGCAGCCGACATTGCAAAAAATCCCGGGAGAAGCCGCTACAAGGGTCGCCTCTCCCTTCCCTTCCCTCCCTCCGACCACCATATATCGCCTCGGGGAAATGCATGCGTCCAGATGGGCAAGAGAAGAGGCGACTCGCTTCCTCGTCCACTGTATTGCAGCAGTAGACGACCGGGGCGTAGGGAGGGGAGGGCAAGGGAGCCGGAGATCGCGAGAGATCTACGCGGATCCCTTGGAATCCTGGATCTTGGCGTGGAGGGGGGGGGCGGACGGCGCCAGAGAGGGAAAGGGGGGGCTGGGAAGGCGAGAAAGACCGGGGGGGGGAGCATTAAAAGAAATCATTTTTTTTAAAAAAAGGATTCCATCGCTTACCATGTCTGCAGAGATCGCCCGGTCCGAGAGCTCGATCCCAAAGGGGGGGGGGAGGAGGGCAAACTAAGGCGAGCGGCGGCTCATCCTCAAAACCAGCCGGAGACGATCAGCCATGCCAAGCCCCCTCCCCAAAAATAAGGCAACCCCAAAACCACCCGTTCGCTCCCTCCTGCCTCCTCCGCTTGTCTCTCCAGGCGAGATCGTTGCCAAAAAACACACACACACAGAAGATAGAATCTGTCGACGGGAAGGCGGCTGCAATCCAAAAACGGGTTTCTCTCTCTTCTCCCTCTCAGCGTCCTCCCCTCCGCGCTGGTCTCCCTCGCTCTTATAAATGCACACATCGGGAGAGGGAGAGAGACACAGGCGCACACACGCACCACGCAAGAGAGAGAGAGAGAGAGAGAGAGAGGCAGGTTACATGAATGGGGAGGCAGGAACCAATCCTCCGCTGGCTGGCCGCGGGCAGCCGACACAGGCAGGCACTCGCGAGCTGGTCTGCACCATTCCCACGACGGGGAGGGGGGGAGCCGGCCAGGTGATCCCGCCCCGTCGCCAACTCCCGCTTGAAGCCTCCCGCCCCACACACCTTCCTAGTGGGTTTCTTTTTTTTTTTAATTCTCATTTTCCCCAACCTGTCCTGTTGCAGACTCCAGGAAGCCACTTCACAGATTGCAAAATGGGGGAGGAGGAAAAGACCCTCCCCCAAATAGGGATGCCAGCCTCCAGGTGGGACCTGGGGGGTCCCTTGGAGTTACAGCTCAGCTCCAGACTACAGAGGTCGGTTCCCCTGCAGAAAATGGATGCTCTAGCATTCAGATTCCCTAGCAAAGCACCCCCGTGTCCTCCCGAGGCTCAATCCCCAAATCTCCAGGAGTTTTCCAACCTGGATCTGGCAACCATAGCATCTCCCTGGTGGCCGGGGAGGGGGACCTTGCAGCCCTACCCCCTCCAAAAAAAACAACCACCTTGCTTGCTGCCCAGCCACTGACTGGCTATTGGACTGGACTGGCTATGTTTTTGGAGAGCTGATGCCTGGGGGGAATGGGTTGCCAGTCTCCAGGTGTGTGTGTGTGGGGGGCTGAAGAAGAAGGGACTGGATTTATATCCCGCCCTTCACTACCTGAAGGAGTCTCAGAGCAGCTTACAATCTCCTTTCCCTTCCCCTCCCCACCGCAGACACCCTGTGAGGTAGATGGGGCTGAGAGAGCTCTCTGGAGGACTGCTCCTGAGAGAACAGCTGTGAGAGAACTTGTGACTGACCCAAAGTCACACCAGCAGCTGAAAGTGGAGGAGTGGGGAATCAAACAGTGCCTGCTATTACAACGCACCTCCAGAGGGCGGAGACAGGAATGCCAGCCTCCAGGTGGCTGGAGATCTCCTGGGATTACAACTGACCTCCAGGCGATGGAGATTGGTTCTCCAGGAGGAAATGGCTGCTTTGGAACTCTGTGGCATGTGGACTCTATGGCATTACATGCCACTGAAGTCCCTCCCCTCCCCACACCTCACCCTCTTCAGGCTCCACCTCGAAAATCTCCAGTATATATCCCAAGCCAGCACTGGCAACCCTAAGGTGGGACCTAGAAATCCACCCAGAATATCAGCACATCTCCAAACGACACAGATCAGTTCTCCTGGAGAAAATGGGTGCTTTGGAGGGTGGACTCTGTGGCACTGTATCCCACTGAGGTCCCTGTCCTCCCCAGGCTATCCAGGAGTTTCCAAAGAAGAAGAAGAAGAGGAAATTGGATTTATACCCCACCCTTCACCAGGGCCATAGCCAGGATTTTGTAATTCGGGTGGCTTTTAAAAAAGTCGGAGGGCACTGATGTCACAAAATAAAAATATATATATATATTATTTAAAAAAAACCCTCACTGTTGCAGCATTCACAGTCTGCTTGCCTACACGGGGAAGCAAGCTGCACTTGGGGAAGGGGCAGTGGTGGCCCAGAGAGTTGGGGGCTGGATAGAAGTCGTGGGGCCTTGGCAGGAAGACAGGGGGCCAGGCCCCAGAATGCCCCACTGTAACTACAGGCCTGCCCTTCACTGCCCAAAGGAGTCTCAGAGTGGCTTACAATCTCCTTTCCCTCCCCCTCCCCACAACAGACACCCTGTGAGGTAGGTGAGGCTGAGAGAGCTCTCTCGAGGACTGCTCCTGAGAGAACAGCTCTGAGAGAACTTGTGACTGACCCAGGGTCACACCAGCAGCTGCATGTGGAGGAGTACGGAATAAAACCCGTTTCTCCCAGATTAGAGTCCGCACTCCTAACTAGTACAACATGGAGCCGGCAACCCAACCCCCCCCACCGCCACAAACACCTCTCTCTCTCTGCCAGTGGCCAGGGGATCCCCCTCAGAATTTCAGCACATCACCAAACGACACGGATCAGTTCTCCTGGATAACAGGGCTGCTTTGGAGGGTGGTCTCCATGGCATTGCACCCTGCTGAAACCCCGCCCTTCCCAGGCTCCAACCCTCCCAAATCTCCAGGTATTTCCCAAACCAGAGACGGCAACCCTGCAAACCAGCTTGGCCCACCCAGTATCGGTTTCAAAAGCCGAGGATGCCACCTTGGCAAATGCAAACAGACGTGCCCCCTGAGCAAGCACAGAGTGACTTTGCCTTTGTTAGGAGTGGCCGAGGACTGTTTCTGGACATTAGGGATCAAAGGGCGTGGAGACAGCATTTCCCAGCCCCTTTTGAACTCGGGATGCCCACCTCCAGGTAGGGCCTGGAGAATCTCCAGGAATGATGACTGATCTCCAGACTACTCTATGGCATCAGTTCCCCTGGTGAAAAATGGCAATTTCAGAAGGCGGGCTGCATGGCATCATCCCCTGCTGAAGCCCATCCCCTCCCCAGATTCTGCCCTCCACAAGCTCCACCCCATCCCAATCTCCAGGAATTTCCCAACCCAGAGCTGGCAACGGGATCCTGAACCCCGGCATCTGCCTCAAATGAAACAAGGGTTATTTCCAGTCTCATTTGCGCCCCCTCACCGGGTCTTTCTTTATTACTTTCCTTATGGTTACGATGAGGGGGTGTTCAGAAGAAGAAAATACCCTGTAAATCTTGGTAACTGGGAGGGCGGTAGCGTGTAAGGGGCTTTTTTCGGAAGCCCACACGTCTCCATGGATTAATGCTAAGAAAAGCAAAACGGGGAAATACGGACAGATGTTAAGATTATCGTATGCGAGGATTTGAGTTGCTGCCGCCACCGTTGCCATAAATTCATCTTGTGGCTGCATATTAAATAAATCGATATTTTTGTCTTTTTTTAAAAAAAAAATTGGCAGAATTATTTATGGGATCGAAGAAGAAGAAGAAGAAGAAGAAGAAGAAGAAGAAGAAGAAGAAGAAGAAGAAGAAGAAGAAGAAGAAGAAGAGGAGGAGGAGGAGGAGGAGGAGGAGGAGGAGGAGGAGTTTGGATTTATACCCCACCCTTCACTGCCCAAATGCGTCTCAGAGCGGCTTACAAACTCCTTTCCCTTCCCTTCCCCACAACAGACACCCTGTGAGGTAGGTGGGGCTGAGAGAACTTCTGACAGAAACCGCTCCTTGAGGGAACAGCTGTGCCAGAGCTTGTGACTGACCCAAGGTCACATCAGCAGGTGCAAGTGGAGGAGTGGGGAATCAAACCCGGTTCTCCCAGATTAGAGTCCGCGCACTTAACCACTACACCAAACTGGCCACCCTTGGCGAACAAGTGCCCACCCTTGGCGAGTCTCCCATCTAAGTATTAGTCGGGACCGACCCTGCTGAGCTACCGAAATCTGACAAGATCAGGCCGGCTTGGGCCGTCTAGGTCAGGGCAGACAAACAAAGGTGGGTTGCCCGTTACCTGCTTCTGCGTAGCAACCCCGGACTTCCTTGGTCCAAGAACTAACCAGGGCCGACCCTGCTTAGCTTCCGAGGTCTGGCGAGATCAGGCTAACCTGGGCCATCTAGGTCAGGCCTTTGGTGGCGATGAGAAGTGCCATCAAGTTGCAGACGATTTACGGGAACCCCACAGGATTTTCAAGGCAAAGAGACGAACAGAGGTGGTTTGCCATTGCCTGCCTCTGCATAACTACCCTGTACTTCCTTAATGGTCTCCCATCCAAGTAATAACCAGGGCTGACCCTGCTTAACTTCCGGTTTCTGATGAGATCGGGCTAGCCTGGGCCACCCAGATCAGGGCAAGGCCCCTAGCAGAACTCTAAGCAACATCTGGGCATGGTGCGAAATGCGGCAGCCGGGCTGCTGCTGGGTCTCCCTGTGCGGGAGCACATCCAGCCTGTGCTGAAGGCACTGCACTGGCTGCCAATAGTATACCGGGTTTGCTTCAAGGTGCTGGTTTTGACCTTTAAAGTTCTATATGGTTTGGGGCCTGTCTACTTGAGGGACCGCCTTTCCCCACATGTGCCCCAGAGATCCCTCAAAACCGCTTGACCCTCCCTGGACCGAAAGATGCCAGATTGGCCTCTACGAGGGCCAGGGCCTTCTCAGTAGTGGCTCCGCACTGGTGGAATGAGCTCCTGGAAGACATCAGGGCCCTGCGGGACCTTGTATAGTTCTGCGAGGTCTGCAAAATGGAGGTCTTCCACCAGGCCTTCCATTAGGAGCCCCTACCAACAACACTGAATTGGGATAAGGCCCTTTATGACAACAGTGTGATGTCAACACAGTAACATCTTCTGGCCATACATTCTGTTAGATTTGTTACCTCACGGCCTCTAATTACCGCCACTAGCACTTTAACTGTATTTATTTGTGACCTTTACTTGCAATGCATATGAATTTTATAATGTGTTCTGTATGCACTGAATTTGTGTTTTATCGTGTTTTAACTTTTAACGTAAGCCGCCCTGAACCCACTTGGGCGGGAAGGGCGGGATACAAATTGATTTAAATAAATAAATTTTAAAAAATGGTTTGAAGCCACCTGGTGAAGCAATCAGACTAGGGACCGTGCCTGGAGAGAATACTGCCTGGAGACTCTGTGCCTCAGATGCTGCGGAAGAAAAGTCAGATGTGGTGGCAGTGGAAGTTGCCGTCCAGTTGCAATCGATGGATGGCGACCCTGTAGGGTTTTCAAGGCAAGAGGCGTTCGGAGGTGGGTTGCCACGGCCTGCCTCTGCGTAGCAATCCTGGACCTCTCTGGCCGTCTCCCATCCAAGTACTAACCTGGGCTGACCTTGCTTAGCTTCTGTGATCTGATGAGACTGGGCTAGCCTGAACCATCCAGGTTGGGTCAAGGTGGGGTATATATATGTGTATGTGTTAAGTGCCGCCAAGTAGCTTCCGATTTATGGCGACCTTAAGAATCAAGGCCCTGAACCGGACAGCCTAGGCTAGATCTCAGAAGCTAAGCAGGGTCATGGAATCATAGAGTGGGAAGGGACCTCCAGGGTCATCTAGTCCAACCCCTGTGAAAGGCAGGAAATCCACAAATACCACCCCCCCCCATACACCCCCAGAAACCCCCTGTTCCATGCCCAGAAGATGACAAAAAAACACTCCAGGATCCCTGGCCAAATTGGCCTGGAGAAAAATGGCTTCCTGACCCCAAAGTGGCGATCAGCATTTCCCTGGGCGTGTCAGAAAGGGTCCTGAGAACTAAGCACTGAGGCAACCCTTCCTGCCCTCCCTCTTATGATCTCCCCAGGTTCACAGAATCAGCTTTGCTGCCAGATGGCCATCCAGCCTCTGCTTGAAAACCTGCAAAGGAGGAGAGCCCGCCACCTCCCGAGGAAGCCTGTTCCACTGAGGAACCGCTCTGTCATAAAGTTATTCCTAATGCTTAGCTGAGAAATCTTCTGATTTAGTTTCAATCTGTTGGTTCTGGTCCGACCTTCAGGGGCAACAGAAAACAACTTTGCACCATCCTCTATATGACAGCCTTTCAAGCACTTGAAGAGGGTTATCCTATCACCTCTCAGTTGTCTCCTCTCCAAGCTAAACATACCCAGTTCCTTCAACCCTGGTCGACCCTGTCTTGTATTTGGATGGGAGACCACCAAGGAATACCAGGGCTGTGATGCAGAGGCAGGAAATGGCAAACGACCTCTGAACATTTCTCACCTTGAAAACCTTATAAAGTCATCATAAATCAGCTGTGAGTTGGTGGCAAAACATGTTTAAATGACCTCTCGGATGTCCTATCATTAAAAGCTCTGCTCAGGTCTTGCAAACTGAGGGCCGTGGCTCCCTTGACTGAGTTGTTGCGAGGATGAATCCGTGGCAGTGTGAGTCGTGCGCGGTGTGGGCTGAGCTCCAAAGGAGTAGGGCAGGATGAACACGTATCCGATAGAAAGTCTTTACTGAGCGGCCTGCGGTAAATGACTTGGGCCTCGTCTGTACTACCCATGCAGGCTCCAGGGACAGGGCACATGGTGATAACGTCACTGGGATGCTCATAGATTGATACCCAGCACTTGATGACTCAAAGGTAAATGTGGGACTCGGTGCTGATGAGGTAGCATTTCAGGTAACTTCACGAGATGGGGAAATTCAGACAGTGGTGATAGATCATGGATGGCTCATCGTCCCACATGAGTCATGGTGGGACGCGCATCCCTGTGCAAACCAGTCCAAAGGCTGTTTTCAGAAGTGGTGCTTAAATTTCTCCCTCCCTCACAATTGGTAATTCAAATTTGCCAACCAATGTTGACTAGAATAGTGTATAGTGCGCATGTTTAGATTTGGAAATCGACTGTCGTCTGCTTCCCTATCCCATTAGATCAGCTATATTTGAATCCCTTAGCACCTCAAAAGCCAACAGGATCTTGGAAGCTAAGCAGGGCCGGCCTTGGCTATTATGCAGAAGGGCGACCTCCAAGGAATACCAGGGTGGTGATGCAGAGGCAGGCAATGGCAAACCACTTCTGAAACTGATCTTGCCTTAAAAAACAAGTCTAGCTCACCACCTAGTGGTGCATAACACTAAAAGAGCTAGAACTTCTGGCTGCCAGACAATCTTGGGATCTCCTGGCTATTCTACACACAGTACTGTATGATCATTAATTAATTAGCCCACAACATTTTCAGAGTATGAGCTTTCAAGGCAGCTTTGACTCTCAAAAGCTCATACCCACCCGAATCTTGTTGGTCTCCAAGGTGCTACTGGACTCGAACCCAGCTCTTCTACTGCAGACCAACATGGCTAGCATTAAACATTAAGTAGAGCCAGGGCTTTTTTTTGTAGAAAAAGCCCAGCAGGAACTCATTAGCATAATAGGCCACACACAACAGCAGGAACATATTAGCCTATTAGGCCACACCCCCGACAGCACAGCTCAGTAGCATATTAGGCCACACATCCCATGTTACCAGAAGTGTGGTCATCCAGCCACACCTACCTTTTGCTCCTTATTCTGTTTACCTTGTTTGTTGTCAAAACCCAGGGCTTTTTTTGGAGCAGGAACTCCTTTGCATGTTAGGCCACACACCCCTAATGTAGCCGATCCTAATGAGTTTCTGCTGTTGGGTGTGGCCTATTCTGCTAATGAGTTCCTGCTGGGCGTGGCCAACTCGAGAGCCATCCGGAACTCCGTTCCTGTGCCTTCCTGCCCCAAAATAGCCCTGAGTAGAGCCACTGTGGTATAGTGGGAGATGATGAGCTGGGATTTCAAAGCTTCACTCGACCTGGAAACTCACTGGGTGATTTTGGGGCAATCATTTTATTTCGGCCTAAATTATGTCACAGGGTTGTTGTGAAGATTAAAACTGAGGAAGGGAGAACCATGTATGCTGCCCTGACCTCCTTGGCATGGATGGATAGATGGATGGATAGATAGATGGTGTTAGCAAGTGAATTGGCTACTGCATAAATTAGTTTTGCTCTGGAGCCATCCCTTCCTGAACTAAGACAAAAATGTGTGAACTGGAGGCAAAAAACTGTGAGCTGGCTCACACTCACTCAGCTTAGAGGGAACACTGCCTGTGAAGTAGATGGGGCTGAGGGAGTTCTTTCAAGAACTGCTCGTGAGAGAACAGCTCTGAGAGAACTTGTGACTGATCCAAGGTCACACCAGCAGCTGCATGTGGAGGAGGAGTGGGGAATCAAACCCGGTTCTTCCAGATTAGAGTCCACGCTCCTAACCACTACACCAAACTGGCTCTCAGTTCTCAAAGGAGTTCTGTCAGCCCCACCTACTGCACAGAGTGGCTGTTGAGGGGAGGGGAAGGGAAAGGAGATTGTAAGCCGCTCTGAGACTCCAAGTGAAGGGTGGGGTATAAATCCAATCTCTTCTTCTTCTTATACAGCCAACCCATTGGGTCTGCTCTGGTACCAACGGAGTGGCTTTTGAAGGAAGTGAGTGAATGAGTGAGAGAGAGAGAGAGAGAGAGAGAGAGAGAGAGAGAGAGAGAGAGAGAGAGAGAGAGAGAGAGAGAGAGAGAGAGAATCTCCTCCAGGAATCTGTATTTATCCCACCCTTCCTGCAAGAAAATCAAGGCAGCGTGCGCATTTTTTCACCTCCTCCATTTTGTTCTCTCAACAACACTGTGAGGTAGGTTAGGCTAAAAGTGACTCGAGCTTAGGGCTGCAGAGGGGTGTGCTCCCAGACTGTCCACACCTAGTTGAATGCTCTAACCACTACCCCACACTGGCTCTCCACTGGTAAGTTTGCAGGAAGGGATTTCCAGGAATCCAACAACGATGGCCACCAACTTCAACCCGAATTTGAATGTGAACAAAGAAATCAACCCTGACTGTTCCCTGGAAGGCCAGAGACTGATGCTGAAGCTCAAATACTTTGGCCGTCAAATGAGAAGGGAGCCCTCACTGGAGAAGGCCCTGATGCTGGGAAAGACTGAAGGTCAAAGAAGAAGGGGACGGCAAAGGATGAGATGGTTAGACAGTGTCATCGATGCAACGAACATGAAATTGAGCAAACTTCAGCGGACAGCGGAAGACAGGAGGGCCTGGCGTGATCTGGTCCATGGGGTCGCAAAGAGTCGGATTCGACTGTGCAACTGAACAACAACAACAACAACTGTGTACAGTTCTAGTCACTGGATCTCAAAAAAGGATATTAGAGAGCTGGAAAAATGTACAGAGTCGGGCAACCATGACGATTAGGGAGCTGGAATACCTTCCCTGTGAGGAAAGGCCGAAGAGTCTGGGACTTTTCAGTTTAGAAAAGAGATGACCAAGGGGGAACATGCTAGAGGTTTATAAAATGATGCATGAGGTGAAGAGCGTTGACAAAGAGAAATTTTTCTCCCTCTCCCAAAATACTAGAACTTGCCCTGACCTGGATAGCCCAGGCAAGCCCGATCTCGTCAGCTTTCGGAAGCTAAGCAGGGCCGACTCTGGCAAGTACTTGGACAGGGGAGCTCCTTGGCATACCAGAGGCAGGAGGTGGGGGCAGGCTTTATTCAGCCCCCTCCCTGAATATCCTCCAGGACCCCAATATAGTTCAGTCACCAGAGATCGCCATGACTTCCAGGTGCTTACACACACACGTGTATTTTAAAAAAATTAAAAAATACTAGAACTCAAGGGCATCTAATGAAGCCGATGGGCAGTAGGTTCAGAACAGACAAAAAGAGATACTACTTTTTACAGAGAGTGATTAAAATGTGGAATTTGCTGCCAGAGGATGTCATGAATGAGGGCCGCAGGAATAAGCAGCTTTAAAAGGGGATTCAATGGACTATGGAGGATGAGTCTATCAATGGCTACTAGCCGTGGTGACTGAGGAGAGCCTCCACATTCAGACACAGTAATCCTCTGAATCTCAGATCTAGAAGGCAACTTCAGAGGAAGGCCTTGACCTCTCTGCCATGTTGTTGGCTGTCCAGAGGAGCAGGATGCTGGACTATATGGACTATTGGTTTGATCCAGCAGGGCTCTTCTTATGTTCTCATAAGATTTGCTGGAAGAACTACACTGATCTACATTCAGTTCCGCTTTCCAAACACGCTGTTGCCAGTGTGGACTGAGAAATTAGTAATTTACGGTGGCCTAAAGTACCGTTCAGTGTTTCGCAGCTGAACCCAGAGGCGTGCTTGTAACAACTCTGCTCTGTTTGTGATTCTTTCTTTAGTACATTTTCTTCCCACTCTTGGGCTCTTCCTATTAAACCACACAACGATCCTGCGAGGTAGGTTAAGTGGCCCAAGTTCACTTGGCAAGCTTCATGGCAGGACGGACATTGGAACCTGGGCCTCCCAGATCCGAATCCAACACTCCAACCACCAGTGTTCCCTCTAAGCTGAGTTAATGTGAGCTAGCTGACAAGTTTTTTAGCCTCTGGCTCACACATTTTTGTCTTAGCTCAGGAAGGATGGCTCCAGAGCAAACTAAATTTATGCAGCTGCCAAATCACCTGCCCACAACTGTAATGCCAGTAGCTCACAAAGTGGAATTTTTGCTCACAGGACTCCACAGCTTAGAGGGAGCATTGCCAACCACTGTACCACCCGAGCTGTGATCATGTTCATAACAGCAGGTATGGCTGACCAATCCCGCCCACCTCCTACTCTGTTTGCTATATTCCACTACTCCACCATAGCATTCATTTCGGTTAAGAGCACAGTGGTTGTATGCGATCAACCTTTCAAAGAAGCAGTGCAACAATTTGAGGAGGCATTTCCAAAAACCCTGAACAGGGAAGGTGATATAGAAAGGCAAGAAAAGGACAATCGGCACTTAAAGATGATGGGAGGTTAAAGAGGTTAGGGCTCTTTAGCTTGGAGAAATGATGGCTGAGGGGTGACGATAATAGAAGCTGACAAAATTATACATGGGATAGGGAAGACCAAGAAAGAAGTACTTCTCTCGCTTTCTCACAATATGAGAACTCGTGGGCACTCAATGAAATTAGTGAGCAGTAGGCTTAGAACAGATCAAAGGGAACACTTCTTCACCCAAAGAGTCATTCGCACATGGGATTCACTGCCGCAGGAAGTGGCGGCGGCTACAGGCACAGACAGCTTCAAGAGGGGATTGGATGAACAGATAGAGCAGAGGTCCATCAGTGGCTACTAGCCACAAGGTATAGTTGGAACACTCTGTCTGGGGAAGTGATGTTCTGTATTCTTGGTGGTTGGGGGGCCACAGTGGGAGGGCTTCTGGAGTTTTGGCCCCACTGGTGGACCTCCTGATGGCACCTGGGTTTGGCCACTGTGTGACACAGAGTGTTGGACTGGATGGACCATTGGTCTGATCCAACATGGCTTCTCTCATGTTCTTATGTCTGGGGCAGTGATGCCCTGTATTCTTGATTCTTGGGAGGGGCCACAGTGGGAGAGCTTCTGGAGTTTTGGCCCCACTGGTGGACCTCCTGATGGCACCTGGGTTTGACCACTGTGTGACACAGAGTGTTGGACTGGATTTGCCATTGGCCTGATCCAACATGGCTTCTCCTATGTTCTTATGTTGCGTCTCATTAGTCCCTATGGAGACGCCCTTGAATGTCTCTTTATTGCTGACAATAAAGGACCTTTCTCACCCCATCAAAAATGGCATCCTCGATCTATTCAACCAGAAAGTGTTGTTGATTTCCCTTGCTGGCAGCACTCTAGCAAAACCAGTCAATAAAAGGAGGGCTGGACTATGTCTCTTTCTCAAAATGAAGGCACAACACTGATTTAACTCGGCACTTAAAGAGAACACTTCCTCCCTTCTGAGATTTCACACCTAGTCCAGACTTCAGTAGGCAGATGCCTTCAGTGTGTAAGTGACATGGGACTCTTGACATACCACCTGTGGCTCTTCTGCTGAGAGTGGCAGGCCTCCAGAGGAACTCATTGTTCAGTGGATGAGACAGGATGCTGGATTAGATGGACCACTGGTCTGATCCAGCAGGGCTCTTCTCATATTCTTATTAGGGGAAGGCTTTGGCCTCCATGCCCTGTTGTTGGCCCTCCAGAGGAACTGGTTCGCCACTGTGTGAGGCAGGATACTGACCTGGATGGACTGTTGGTCTGATCTGGCAGGGCTCTTCTTATGCTCTTAACAGGCGAAGGCCTTCACCTCTCTGCCCTGTTGTAGGCTGTCAAGAGGAACTGGTTGGCCACTGGGTGAGACAGAATGCTGGACTAGATGGACCAATGGTCTGATCCAGCAGGCTCTTCTAATATTCTTATGTTCTTACATGCATGATCAATTGTGCACCAGCAGGAGGCAGGGCCAGGGTCCTCATGCCTGCTGTTCACATTTGTGTATTGATTTTAGTGCACGTGGCATCTGCCAAAAGGACAAATAAGCAGGTTGTAGATCAAAACAAGCCCGAATTCTCCCTAGAAGCTAAAATGAGCAATGCTCCCTCTAAGCTGTGGAGTCTTGTGAGCAAAAATTCTACTTTGTGAGCTACTGGCATTAAAGTTGTGAGCGAGTGATTTGGCTGCTGCATCAATTAGTTTGCTCTGGAGCCGTCCTCCCTGAGCTAAGACAAAGATGTGTGATCCGGAGGCCAAAAAACTGTGAGCTCCGCTTAGAGGGAACTCACACTAACTCCACTTAGAGGGAACACTGATCACGGGAAGACAAGACTGGAAAAGACAAGAATGCGAGGAAAAGCTGAAGACACTAGGAATAGAGGAAGACCCTATTAGATATCGTAAGTCGGCATGCAAGAGGATCTGGGAGGGAAACGGTTAAGAGAATTCTCTTACTTGGGCACACTTGGAAGTTGGCCCCGCCCTCCTCTCATTGATTAGATGTTGAACCTCTTTGGCCTTTGCTTTTGCCTTCTGTTTCATCTTATAAAGGAGGACCTCTCTTCTTCTTCTTCTTCTTTCTCTCTCTTACCTGGGCTCGGAGCTGTAGCAAGGTAACCTTTCTGAAGTTAATCTGTTCACGAGAAGTTAAACGCACCCACGTGAACGTGTCATGCAAGACGTGCTTCTATTTTTGTAAGAAAAAATTCTTTCTCTTTTTACCCTTGGAGTCAGACCATCTTTGTAACTGGTTTGAGCAGCATTTTCCCCTTAACCGGGAGACAGGGCAGATTGGGGATACTGCATAAAGCTTCTGTGCTTCCAAGGCAAATGTGATAGATAGATAGACAGACAGACAGACAGATAGATAGATAGATAGATAGATAGATAGATAGATAGATAGATAGATAGATAGATAGATAGATAGATAGATAGATAGATAGATAGATAGATAGATAGATAGATAGATAGATGGATGGATGGATGGATGGATGGATGGATGGATGATATGGATTTACTTAGTCAAGGAAGCCATGGCCTTCAATTTGAAAGACCCAAGCAAGGCTGTCCATGATAGGACATTTGGAAGACATTCATTCATAGGGTGTCTGTAAGTCAGAAGTTACGAGACAACATATAACACAGAGACAGACAGTGACCTGAATCTCAGTGGCTCAGTTATTCCAATAGCCTTGGTCTGGGGAACAAGGGCTCAAGCAAGTCCCTTCAAATGCAAGGCCCCTCTAATCCCGGCTGCATGGCTATCACAGCCGATGGGCCATCATTTAAGCCCCACAATGGCTTCCTGTCCACCCCCCTCCCAGCCTTTTATACCTCTTAAAAATTTTCCATTTGTTTTATGGGTCTGCAATATTCAAGGATGCGACACCCCTTTAAAATCCGAATAGCCCACTTGAACAAGGGGCCTATTGTAATCCCAACCGTCCCGTTGTCCATTGCACCGGCGTTCTGCTCTTATTTTGCTTTTAAATTGCCTTTTCCAAGCCAACTTAGGGCTTTATGGGACTCTCTTATCGCTTTTGAATTCTGAGGTTAGCTGTGCATTTACAGGGCCGTGTAAGTGAAGGGAATTTTTTTTCTTTTACTATATACTAAATATGGTTTATTCAAAGTTTATCTGTAAACAGCAGAGAGCCAAAAATTGCTGTCTCCTGCTTTTATTGTCTCTCAGCTTTCGCCTCGCCCATTCCAACCACTGCGCAAAGCAGAAAAGTCAACTGCACTTTAATCCAAATTTTGAAAGCCTAGCAAAAGACGAATTTGCAAATCCTGGGGTTTTTTTTCCACTAGGAGCAGCAAGATTTTCAGGGCAGAATTCGAGAGGGGCAGACGGGGGCTGCCATTACTAATTCTTTTAATATTGGATGTGTTCAAAATGAGCTAATGCTGGCATTGATGGTATTGATCCTGTAACGCTTATTTTACAAAGACATAACACAACGATCAGGATGAACAGGAAAGGTAATGTGAGTCTTTAAGAAGCATGTGTTTAAGTTGGAGAACTTTATTTCTCTTTCAGAACCAATGGTTTCTGGTTTCAGTGGATATGATAAGTCCACTTTCTTGTGTCTTAAGTGCCATTAAATCACTTCTGACTCCAAAAAGTCATATCATTAACAGCATTCCTCAGGTCTTGCAACCCAAGGGCTGTGGCTTCCTTCTCTTATGTTCTCATAACACATGGAATTCACTGCCACAGGAGGTGGCAACCTCATTTGGAGTATTGTGTACAGTTCTGGTCACCACACCTCAAAAAGGATATTATAGCATTGGAAAAGGGGCAGAAAAGGGCAACTAGAATGATAAAAGGGTTGGAACACTTTCCCTATGAAGAACGGTTAAAGTGCTTGGGGCTCTTTAGCTTGGAGAAGCGACGGCTGAGGGGTGACATGATCGAGGTTTATAAGATTATGCGTGGGATAGAGCAGGTCAAGAAAGAAGTCAATTTTTCCCTTTCTCACAATACAAGAACTCCTGGGCACTCAATGAAATTGCTAAGCAGTCGAGTTAGAACGGATAAAAGGAAGTCCTTCTTCACCCCAAGAGTTATCAACACATGGAATTCACTGCCACAGGAGGTGGTGGTGGCTACAAGCATGGACAGCTTCAAGAGGGAATTAGATAAACATATGGAGCAGAGGTCCATCAGAGGCTATTAGCCAGAAGGTATAGATAGGGACTCTCAGGCTGGGGCAAGGGATGCTCTGTATTCTTGGTGCTTGGGGGGAGCAACAGCAGGAGGGCTTCTAGTGTCCTGGACCTCCTGATGGCACCTGGTATTTTTGGTCACTGTGTGACAGAGCATTGGACTGGATGGGCCATTGGCCTGATCCAACATGGCTTCTCTTACATCTGGGGCAGTGATGCTCTGTCTTCTAGGTGCTGGGGGGGCAACAGTGGGAGGGCTTCTGAAGTTCTGGCCCCACTGGTGGACCTCCTGAGGGCCCCTGGATAAATTACATTGGCTTCTCTCTTATGACTGAGTCCATCCATCTCTCGCTGGGCCTTCTTTTCCTCTGCCCTCCCCTTTTCCTAGCATTATTGTCTTTTCCGAGCTAAGCAGGCTAATCATTAGATGGGAGACTCTGGCTAGATGGGAGTAATTTGATGGGAGCAGTGTTCCCTCTAAGTTGAGTCAGTGTAAGCTAGCTTACAGGTTTGCCTCCAGCTCACACATTTTTGTCTTAGCTCAGGAAGGATGGCTTCAGAGCAAACTAACTGATGCAGTAGCCAAATGGCTCACTCACAGCTTTAACGCCAGGAGCTCAAAAAGTAGAATTGTCACTCACAAGACTCCACTGCTTAGAGCATCGGATGGGAGTTCTCCGAGGAATACCAGGGTCATTGTGATGTGGAGGCATGCAGTGGCAAACCGCCTCTGAACGTCTGTCACCTTGAAAACCCTATCTCTCACGTTGAAGACCCTCTCACCTTGAAAACCCTATCTCTCATGTTGAAAACCCTATCTCTCTCACCTTGAAAACCCTCTCTCTCACCTTGAAAACCCTATCTCTCTCACCTTGAAAACCCTAACTCTCACATTGAAGACCCTATCTCTCACCTTGAAGACCCTATCTCTCATGTTGAAAACCCTTCAGGGTCACCATAAGTCAGCTGTGACTTGGTGGGAATTTGTTTTTAAATGACCTCCAAAACGTCTTGTTCGGGTCTTGCAAACTGAGGGCCATGGCTTCCCCTGACTGAGTCAATCTGCCTCATGTTGGGTCTTCCGCCTTTTCTGCCACTTTCCAATTTTCCCAGCATTCTCGTCTTTTCCAGTGACTCTCGTCTTCTCATCACGTGACCAAAGTATGACAGCCTCAGTTTAGTCATTTGAGCTTCTAGGGAGAGTTCAGGCTTGATTTGACCTAGAACCCACTGATCTGTCATTTCGGCGGTCCACAGTATCTGTAAAACTCTCCTCCAATACCACATTTCAAATGATAAACTTTCTTCCTGACAGCTTTATTGTCCAGCTTTCACACCCATACTTAATAATAGGGAACCCAGGGCTCTTTTTGTAGCAGGAACTCCTTTGCATATTAGGCGACACACCCCTAATGTAGCCAATCCTCCAAGACCTTACAGAGCAATTCTTACAGGGGCTACTGTAAGCTCTTGGGGGATTGGCTACATTAGGGATGTGTTGCCTAATATGCAAAGGAGTTCCTGTTACATAAAGAGCCCTGGGGAACACTATGGCTGGAATTACCTTGATCGCCACAATGTGTTTTATCCGTGCATTACATTTTATCATAAGTTGGGTACAGGATTCCTGAAATACTTTCTCTGCAGCCACACAGCAGCTGTGGGAAATGCCATTTTAAAAAGTGGTGGGAGTCCAATTGAGTTTGGAAGTATGGCGCAAGAGTTGTCCCTATCTTTCTTCCCATGCCATTTTCCTAAGCCAAAATGGTCCCAGGCTGGAGTGATTTAGATAATCATGCAACTCCAAAGTTAGACAAACAACTATTTTCTGGGGCCCTTTCAGGTTGTGAAAACAGCATGGAGGGGAAGGCAGGAGCTCCCTAAAGCCGCAATTCTAAGCTGAATTGGGCTCCCACCAGAAGAAGAAGAAGAAGAAGAGGAGGAGGAGGAGGAGGAAATTGGATTTATACCCCGCCCTTCACTCAGAGTCTCAGAGTGGCTTACAAACTCCTTTCCCTTCCCCTCCCCACAACAAATACCCTGTGAGGTAGGCGGGGCTGAGAGAACTCTTTCCAGAACTATCCTTGAGAGAACAGCTCTGACAGAGCTATGGCTTACTCAAGGTCATCCAGCGGCTGCAAGTGGAGGAGTGGGGAAATCAAACCTGGTTCTCCCAGATTAGAGTCCGCACACTTAACCACTACACCGAACCAGCTTTTAAAATGATATTCCTTGTATCTACTGTGTGGCTGCAGAGAAAGTGACTCGTGTCCCGAGAACCCAGACCCAGCTTACCAAAAAACTGTATCATATAGTTGGCCCTTAGGTGTGCTGTGATCTGTCCATTTAAGTCCAGGGAAGACCTTGCTGGAAGAACTGCAACTGAAGCAGATCTTGGGCAGTGATGCTGCTCAAGAGCAATGCTCCCTCTAAGCTGTGGAGTCTTGTGAGCAAAAATTCTACTTTGTGAGCTACTGGCATTAAAGTTGTGAGCGGGTGATTTGGCTACTGCATAAATTAGTTTGCTCTGGAGCCACCCCTTCCTGAGCGAAGACAAAGAATGTGTGAGCCGAAGGCTGAAAAACTGTGAGCTAGCTCACACTAACTCAGCTTAGAGGGAACACTGCTCAAGAGTTGTCTGCTGTCTGGGTGATGTCTAGCTAAGGAGACCACACACCCCCATGTTACCAGAAGTGTGGTCATCCAGCCACACCCACCTTTTGCTTCTTATTGTGTTTACCTTGTTTGTTGTCAAAACCCAGGGCTTTTTTTGGGGCAGGAACTCCTTTGCATGTTAGGCCACACACCCCTCATGTAGCCAATCCTAATGAGTTTCTGCTGTTGGGTGTGGCCTGTTATGCTAATGAGTTCCTGCTGGGCGTGGCCAACTCGGGAGCCAGCCGGAACTCCGTTCCTGTGCGTTCCTGCCCCAAAATAGCCCTGGTTTGAAGCCGAATTTACCATAGAGTTTTGCCCAAAAACAGAGTGCCATCCTCTACTGGAAGTAGGCCTGAAAATGCCCAACATTTTACATCTAGAAGGACATCGGGAGACACCCTCCCCACTGGCCAGGTAAGTCGACCTGGCGGCAACCCTACCTGGAAACCTTGTTGGTTTCCAAGGTGATTCTGGACTCATACCCAGTGGTTCTCCTGCAGACCACAATGGTTCTCCTCTGAAACTGCCACCCTGGTGTCTATAAGAACATAAGAACATAAGAACCTAAGAGAAGCCAATGTTGAATCAGGCCAATGGCCCATCCAGTCCAACACTCCGTCACACAGTGGCCAAAATATACCAGGTGCCATCAGGAGGTCCAGCAGTGGGGCCAGTGTCTATTTTATTGTCTCTCACACCACTTTCCCTGGGTGTTTTTGGAATGACTCCTCTTTTCCCCTGCACGCTGGCTACCTCTGTGGGGCTGGCTCCACATCCTGCAGAAGCCACTGTGTGGCTGGCTCCTCCTATGGTTGCCAAGTCTCTCCTGGCCACCAGCAGGGGGATGGGGGGAGTAGGGTTGCCAGATCCTAGGTGGGAAACTGGAGATTTGGGGAATGGAGCCTGGGGAGGACAGTGAGGTACAATGCCACGGAGTCCACCCTCCAAAGCACCCATTTCCTCCAAGGGAACTCATCTTTGTAGTCTAGAGATGAGCTGCAATTCCGGGGGATCCCCAGGTCCCACCTGGAGGCTGGCATCCTTAGCTCCACCTCCTGCAGCAGCCCTTCTGTGGTTGGCTCCACCTCCTGTAGCTAGGGTTGCCAACCTCCAGGTGGGAGATCTCCCGCTATTACAATTGATCTCCAGATGACAGAAATGAGATCCCCTGGAGAAAATGGTTGCTTTGGAGGGTGGACCCTATGACATTATCCCCTGCTGAGGCCCCTCCCCTTCCCAAACCCCACCCTTTCCGGGCTCCACCCCCCAAATCTCCAGGTATTTCCCTACCCAGAGCTGGCAACCCTACCTGCAAGCAGCCTTGTCGTGGTTGCGCCCAACACCACCCTGTGTCAGAATTCCAAAGGTGCCCAGAGGCTGAAAAGGGCTGGGAAAGCCCTGCACGAGGTGACCAACTCAAAAACCTTACTCTATGACCCAGGCCCATAGCCAGGATTTTTTAAAATTGGGGGGCATTTAAATTTCTTAGGGGGCACTAGCTAATCAAATTAAAGGAATAACCGGCTCCTTCCCCGCACCTGCAGTTGCTCGGGGGCCCTGGGCTGGATGGGAGCTTGTGGGACCTTGCTAGTAAGTCAGAGGGCCTTACCCACAGAATGCCCCACTGTAGTTGCTGGTCTGCTCTGGCCATTACAATCACGCTAGCACTCTGTGCTTTTCCTAATACTTCATCTGTTGCAAATACCTTCTTCCCTAATGAGTTATATGCTCTGTCTTCTAGGTGCTGGGGGGCTTCTGGAGTTCTGGCCCCGCTGGTGGACCTCCTGATGGCCCCTGGGTTTTGGCCACTGTGTGACACAGAGCATTGGACTGGATGGGCCATTGGCCTGATCCAACATGGCTTCTCTTATGTTCTCATGGCCCCACTGGTAGACCTCCTGATGGCCCCTGGGTTTTGGCCACTGTGTGACACAGAGTGTTGGACTGGATGGGCCACTGGCCTGATCCAACATGGCTTCTCTTATGTTCTCATGGCCCCACTGGTGGACCTCCTGATGGCCCCTGGGTTTTGGCCACTGTGTGACACAGAGTGTTGGACTGGATGGGCCACTGGCCTGATCCAACATGGCTTCTCTTATGTTCTTATTGACTTGCATTTTTTCAGTAGGTTGGAAAGAAAAAAAAGGCCCATATGCACCAGCCCTTCCCCAGAACAGTGGCTCATTCCCCCCCCCCGGTTTGTTTATTTATTTATTTAATATTGCGCCCTCCCTGCTGAAGCAGGCTCAGGGTGGCTGCCATAATATTATAACAAGATAAAACAGTTAGATTGATAAAATTGCAACAAGATAGGTCGAAAGCAATACATAAAGTGCTCGCACGATATAACAATGGCGGGATAGTTTACACTCTGCCTGATAAATCCAAGCTTAACAGACTGGCGTTCATTACATGATTGACCTCTCCTTGTTAACCGAAGTAGTCAATGATGCGTCGGGAAAATTGGACGATTGTCAATTTAACGGGAAAACTATTTTTGCTCGGGAAGATCTCCCACTTTGGTTTACAGCAAATGAATGTGGCTGTCGCAGCGGCCCGCTGGAAGATCTAGGATATTTTTTTTCTCTAATGCAGGGAAATTTTTTGCAGGGGGAATGGACGTGGACGGACGAAAAAACAGCAAAAGCAGAACTCGACAACCTGTGTATTTGTTAGCAGATTGTCACGCCAGAGCCACCAACAGGCAAATCAGTAATGCAGCAACGAGAGAGGTAAGCGCACGGATATAATTAGATGCTTCTAACGGTGTTCCTCTCCCTCCCCTTTTGTTGGAGTGCTGCCTGTGTGACAGGAGAAGGCATTTGGAACGACTAATGTGGCAGCCTTCGAGACCTTCTGTGCCAGGGCACGGGGAGTTCAAGCCGGGGAGCTGTTGTTCAGATTAGCACTTAACAGGGGCCTGTGTTTTGCATGGTGACATTCGCTCTGAAAAAAGAATGAAGGGCGGCTGGCGGTATAGCTGGGGGGAGCGGGCGGGAAGGAGTCCGCCGATCATAAAAAAAAGTTCTCCCATTCATCAAGGAACAAGTCGCAGCATCTGCCGCGGTCAAAGGTGCGGCGGCGCTCCGGCTGAGCCTGCGGAGGTGTCTTCGGCTGATTAGGTAGATGCCCTTAGCGAGCGGTGCCATGCCAGGTGACGGGATGTCAGGGCCACCAGCCAGTGCTCGGGATGCTAAGCAACGCACGCTCCGATCTCTGCAAATGGCAAGCGTCAACTTCCACCATTTATTTATTTATTTAGTTAGTTTATTAGCATCTGCCTGGGCAGAATTCAGGGATTTTTCAAGGGCTCTGCGCAGACACTCTGAACCCAGGGCCGTTGGAAAGGGGTTTGGCGCTACTGTTCCCTCTAAGCTGAGTTAGTGTGAGCTAGCTCACAGTTTTTTTAGCCTCCGGCTCACACATTTTTGTCTTAGCTCAGGAAGAGTGGCTCCGGAGCAAACCAATTTATGCAGTAGACAAATCGCTCGCTCACAACTTTAATGCCAGTAGCTCACAAAGTAGAATTTTTGCTCACAAGACTGCACAGCTTAGAGGGATCATTGTTTGGTGCCCTTGATGAACAATGAGTTTGGTCCCATCGCACCATGCCACATTCAGTATAGAGAAAAATGAGCACAAATTTTTACGTTTACTTATTTTGTGTGCAAAAAGGACAATGTATCGAAGGAACCCAGAAGTTAACTCGCAACAGCACACACAGTTACCATCTCCTCCATTTTAATCTTAGAACGACCCTGTGAGCAGTGTTCCCTCTAAGCTGAGTCAGTGTGAGCTAGCTCACAGTTTTTTTAGCCTCCGGCTCACACATTTTTTTTGTCTTAGCTCAGGAAGGATGGCTCCAGAGCAAGCTAATTTATGCAGTAGCCAAATCACTTGCTCACAACTTTAATGCCAGGAGCTCACAAAGTAGAATTTTTGCCCAAAAGACTCCATGGCTTAGGGGGAGCATTACCTGTGAGATAAGTAGGGTAGCCAGCTCTGGTTTGGGAAATACCTGGATATTCTGGGGATGGAGCCTGGGGAAGACAAGGTTTGGGGAGGGGAGGGACCTCAGCAGGGTAGAATGCCACAGAGTCCACCCTCCAAAGCAGCCATTTTCTCCAGGGGAGCTGATCTTGGCCATCTGGAGACCAACTGTAAGAACAACATAAGAATAGCCCTGTTGGATCAGACCAATAGTCCATCTAGTCAAATCAAACAAATCAGCCAGTATCATCATGCCCCTGTATAAATCATTGGTGCGACCTCATTTGGAATACTGTGTACAGTTCTGGTCACCACATCTCAAAAAGGATATTATAGCATTGGAAAAAGTGCAGAGAAGGGCAACTAGAATGATAAAAGGGTTGGAACACCTTCCCTATGAAGAAAGGTTAAAATGCTTGGGGCTCTTTAGCTTGGAGAAACGACGGCTGAGGGGTGACATGATCGAGGTTTATAAGATTATGAATGGGATTGAGCAGGTTGAGGAAGAAGTCCTTTTCTCCCTTTCTCACAATACAAGAACTCGTGGGCACTCCATGAAATTGCTGAGCAGTCGGGTTAGAACAAATAAAAGGAAATACTTCTTCACCCAAAGAGTGATTAACATACGGAATTCACTGCCACAGGAGGTGGTGGCAGCTACAAGCATGGAGAGTTTCAAGAGGGAATTAGATAAACATATGGAGCAGAAGTCCACCAGTGGCTATTAGCCACAGGGTATAGATGGGAACTCTCAATCTGGGGCAGGTGATGCACTCTATTCTTGGTGCTGGGGGGGGCAGCAGTGGGAGGGCTTCTAGTGTCCTGGCCCCACTGCTGGACCTCCTGATGGCACCTGGTATATTTTGGCCGCTGTATGACAGAGTGTTGGACTAGATGGGCCATTGGCCTGATTCAACATTGGCTTCTCTTATGTTCTTAGTCCAGCATCCTGTCTACATAGTGGCCAACTGGTTCCTTTAGACAGCCAACAACAGGGCACAGCAGCTAAGGCCTTCCCCAAATAAGAAGACCTCTGCTGGCTCAGACCAGTGGTTCATCTAGTCCGGCATCTTGTCTCACAAAGTGGCCAACCAGTTCCTCTGGAGGGCCAACAACAGGGCACAGAGGCCAAGGCCTTTATAAGAACATAAGAAGAGTCCTGCTGGATGAGACCAGTGGTCCATCTAGTTCAGCATCCTGTCTCACACAGTGGCCACTCGGTTCCTCTGGAGGGCCAACAACAGGGCAGAGAAGATGGGGCCTTCCCCTGAGGTTGCCTCTTGGCTCTGGAATTACTGCCTCTGAATGTGGAGGTCCCCCTCAGTCACCACGGCTAGTAGTCATAGATAGACTTATCCTCCAGGAATTTATCTAACCCCCCCTTTAAAGCTGTTTATTCCCGTGGCCATCACAACATCCTTGTTATGTATTAGGGCTGGAATATTCCAGGACTGGGTACCAGAGACTGGCTGAGCTTGGAGCTCAAGAACAATAGCCCATCAGGACTCTGGAGCTGACCAATGAGAAACTAATGTTATGTAAATAGCCTATCATTGGGAGTTGGGTGTGTTTGGGTGTGGGTTTTGCACGCTATTTAAACCGGGCTGTTGCCCTGAGGTCTCAGTCTTGTATCTGCTGAATCACTTAATAAAGTCGAACTGCAATGCGTCTTGAACCCAGTATTTAACAATCCTCTGATAGTGAATTCCACATTTTAATAGCGGGAGATCTCCAGGTGTCACCTGGAAGCTGGCAACCCTGGAGGTAAGTTAAGCTGAACGAGGCAGAACAATTGGCCCTGGGCCACCTGTGGCAGTTCCCCTTTCTCCTTTGAGTAAGGAAGTGGAATTTCTGGAGGCCACCGAGACCAGAAACGCCTTCTCATCATTGCAATGTTCAAGCTGTGAACGCCACATGTTTCTGCAGCCCTGTGCCCCTTTATGAGCATTCCTCCCTCCCCGTTTCAGACATATGCATGGCACACACTCCCCCCCCGGCCCAGGCTTCCCATAGCAGTTAAAAAATTCCAGCAACGACAACCCTGCAATGCGTCTACAGAGTTAAAGGATAAATAATTCAGGAGAAAGGAAAAAAGACACACGAAAGGACCAGGCAAGGGAGGAGAGAGACCTCGGATGCTTAACAGAACCTTCCGTCTAATTGCCGAGATGTAATTGTCTGGTACGTATTACCCATAAGAGGGCATCGTCCCTGACAGAATTATAAAACTTGAGATGTCAGCTGCGGGGCTCAGCTGCTCCTTGTAAATGGCTTCTGGATTTTACGGTGCTTACCGTAGATAGCTTGGTTTTATTGGTCGTGTACTGTAAGCGTCTTCCGCGAGATGCAAGTCTGTGGGCCAAGGGGAGGGGGAAATAAATCCCATTGATTTTGGAAACAGAAGTCTGGAGGCAGGAGATGGAAGCCAGGGGAACGCCCTGCTGAGTCAGATTAAAAAAATCCAGCTAGGGCAGCAGGAAAGAGAGTTTGAAAGTGGTGGCCATCCAAACAGTGTTCTAGGGTTGACAGCCCCCTGGTCCGTGCGAGGGGGTTCCCCTGCTTCTGAGGGCTTCCCTGGCCAGCTGGCTGCTGGGGAAGCCCCGCCCCCAAGCCCCACCCCCAAGCACGACCACCCACCCGGCCACCCTCTCCCTCCCTGCCCAGTTTAAAGGGCTTCAGCTGATTGGCGGGAACACGTGGCCCGCCGATCAGCTGGAAGACTCTTTAAATCTAGCAGGAGCAAAATATACCGGGTTCAACACATGGTTCATGATCAGCTCATACTTTATTGTGAATCAGCTCAAACTATGGACAACTCAAGCGAGGCCGGAGCCCTGCTTATAAGCCTGTCAAACGACACACCCAACACACACCCGCTCCCAACAATAGGCTGTTTACACAGACATCTCATCCTAATAGGTGGCCGCCAGGATCCAGATGGTCTATTGTTTTCTTCCCCAAGCTCACTCTTCTCTGGTAGTCCCGCATTGCAAGGAAACTGTATCAATACATAACAAGGAGGAAGGGAGAGGGGCAGCCGGGTGGTTGGTTGGTCTTGGGGGGCGGGGCTTGGGGTGGGACTTGGGGGCATCCCCGCCCAACATGGAACGCCCCCTAAATCCCCCCACTGGATCAACAAGGGGACCTGGCAACCCTACAGTGTTCCCTTTCTAAGCTGTGTGCATGAGTCGCCACTCATTAACACAGGAAGCCCCGCTCAGCAGCAACCTGGAGCCACGCCAGGGCCTTGCACTGCCCACGGCCCATTTTAAGATTTGTTGTTGTTGTTGTTCAGTTGCACAGTCGACTCCGACTCTTTGCGACCCCATGGACCAGATTACGCCAGGCCCTCCTGTCTTCCGCTGTCCGCTGAAGTTTGCTCAATTTCATGTTCGTTGCATCGATGACACTGTCTAACTATCTCATCCTTTGCCGTCCCCTTCTTCTTTGGTGGCCAAAGTATTTGAGCTTCAGCTTCAGGATCTGGCCTTCCAGGGAACAGTCAGGGTTGATTTCTTTTAGGATTGACTGATTTGATCTCCTTGCAGTCCAAGGGACTCTCAAGAGTCTTCTCCAGCACCATAGTTCAAAAGAATCTATTCTTCGGCGCTCGGCCTTCCTTATAGTCCAACTCTCGCAGCCATACATAACTACGGGGAATACCATTGCTTTGACCATGCGGACTTTTGTTGGCAAGGTGATGTCTCTGCTTTTTATCATACTGTTTAGGTTTGCCATCGCTTTCCTCCCAAGAAGCAGGCGTCTTTTAATTTCATGGCTGCAGTCACCATCTGCAGTGATCTGTGATCCCAGGAACGTGAAGTCTGTCACTACTTCTACAACTTCCCATTCTATTTGCCAAGGAGTGATGGGGCCAGATGCCATGATCTTAGTTTTTTTGATGTTGAGCTTCAAGCCCACTTTTGCGCTCTCCTCTTTCACCATGAGCAAGAGGCTCTTTAAGTCCTCTTCACTTTCTGCCACTCAGTCTGGTATCGTCTGCATATCTGAGGTTATTGATCCTTTCCCCAGCAATCTTAACTCCAGCTTGTAATTCATCCAGGCCAGCATTTCGCATGATGTACTCTGCATATAAATTAAATAAGCAAGGTGACAATATACATCCTTGTCGTACTCCTTTTCCTATGCTAAACCAATCAGTTGTTCCATATCCGGTTCTAACTGTTGCTTCTTGACCATTATACAGGTTTCTCAGGAGACATGTGAGGTGGTCCGGTACTCCCATCTCTTTAAGAACCTGCCATAATTTATTGTGATCCACACAATCAAAAGCTTTAGCATAGTCAATGAAGCAGAAGTAGGTGTTTTTCTGGTACTCTCTTGCTTTCTCCATAATCCAGCAAATGTTGGCAATTTGATCTCTAGTTCCTCTACCTCTTCGAAACCCAGCTTGTACTTCTGGCAGTTCTCTATCCACGTACTGTTGGAGCCTAGCTTGTAGGATTTTGAGCATGACCTTGCTAGCGTGTGAAATGAGTGCAATTGTGCGATAGTTTGAACATTCCTTGACATTGCCCTTCTTTGGGATTGGAATGTACACTGACCTTTTCCAATCCTGTGGCCACTGTTGTGTTTTCCAAATTTGTTGGCAAATTGAGTGCAGCACTTTAACAGCATCTTCTTTTAAGACTTTGAATAACTCAGCTGGGATACCATCACCTCCACTAGCTTTGTTGTTAGTAATGCTTTCTAAGGCCCATTTAACTTCACTTTCCAGGATGTCTGGCTCGAGGTCAGTGATTATACCATCGTGGTTGTCAAGGACATTGAGGTCCTTCTTGTATAGTTCTTCTGTGTATTCTTGCCATATTTTCCTAATCTCTTCTGCTTCTGTTAGGTCCCTACCATTTTTGTCCTTTATCATGGCCAGTTTTGCATGGAATGTTCCCTTGATTTTTCCAATTTTCTTGAAGAGATCTCTAGTCCTTCCCAATCTATTGTTATTTTAAGATTACAGCAGTTCTATTCTGCTCAGGATGTGAACCGCTCCGCTCAGCAGGGGGGGGGAAACTAGAGAGAGCATTGCCTCCAAATCCTACTTCTCACAGGTTTTCTGAGCTAGGGGGTGTGGCTCAGTGGTAGAGCATCTGCTTGGCTCGCAGAAGGACACAAGTTCAATCCCCAGCATCTCCAGTTAAAAAGGACCCGGCAAGAGGTGATGTGAAAGACCCCGCCTGAGACCCTGAGCAGCTGTGGAGAGGGGCTGTGTCTCAGTGGCAAGACATCTGATCGGCATGCAGAAGGTCCCAGGTTTGATCCCCGGCGTCTCTAGCTAAAAGGATCAGGCACAATGCTCCCTCTAAGCTCCCTTTGAGTCTGCTTGCAGGGAGGGCAGGGTCAACAAATAAATAAGCAAGCAAGCAAGCAAGCAAGCAAGCAAGCTGTGGAGTGTTGTGAGCAAAAATTCTACTTTGTGAGCTACTGGCATTAAAAGTTTATGAGCCATCCTTCCTGAGTGAAGGCAAAAATGTGTGAGCCGGAGGCTATAAAATGGTGAGCTAGCTCACACTCACTCATTTGAGAGGGAACACTGAGTCAGGTGGGGTGTGTCGAAAGTGCTGTCAAGTTGCAGTAGGTTTCTCAAGGTGGTTGTGCCATGGCCTTCCTCTGCAAAGTCTTCCTTGGTGGTCTCCCTTCCAAGTACCAGCCCTGCTCAGCTTCTGAGATCTGATGAGATAGGGATCTGCTACACCGAATGTTCCCAACCTCCAGGTCGTGGCTGGAGATCTTTGGCTATTACAACTGATCTCCAGGCGACAGAGATCAGCTCCCTCGAGAAAATGTCTGCCTTGGAAGGCGAAGTCCATGGCACTGAAATCCTTCCCCCTCCCCAAACTCCTCAAGCTCCACCCACAAAATCTGCAAGGTGTTTTCCAACCTATCAACTCACGTTCCAGCATTTGAGGAGCATTTTAAACGATTGTCATTTTACATTTATATGTTCATGAGATGGTTTAATTGTGTTTTATATGTAATTCTGCGTAAGCCGCCCTGAGCCCGCCTTGGCAGGGAGGGCAGGATATGAACCTAAATAAATAAATAAATGCTATTCTACATCCCTGATCTGATAGTGGTATTTCCTATGAGGAAGGGCTGAGGGACTTGGGAATGGTTCAGTCTGGAGAAGAGGAGGTCGAGGGGAGACATGATGGCTTTCTGGAAGTATTTGAAGGGCTGTCACTCAGAGGAGGAGGGCAGGAAGCTGTTCCTGTGGGCAGCAGAGAGGAGGACTCGCAAGGATGGGTTTCAATTAAGGGTGGGAAGGTACCGGCTGGATCTTAGGGAAAACTTCTTGACCGTCAGAGTTGTGCAACAGTGGAATCAGCTGCCTGGGGAGGTCTTCAAGCAGTGACTGGACAAACACTGGTCAGGGATGCTGTAGGCTGGTCCTGCATTGAGCAGGGGGTTGGACTAGATGAACCTGTCTGGCCCCTTCCAACTCTGTGATTCTAGGATTCTATGTCACTTAGAGGAGGAGGGCAGGGAGCTGTTCCTGTTGACAGCAGAGGAGAGGAATCGTGATCATGGGTTTCAGTTAAGGGCGGGAAGGTACCAGCTGGATCTTAGGGGAAACTTTTTGACAGTCAGAGTCATGCAACAGTGGAATCGGCTGCCCAGGGAGGTGATGAGCTCCCCTTCACTGGCAGTCTTGAAGCAGCGGCTGGACAAACCCTTGTCAGGGATGCTCTAGGCTGATCCTGCATTGAGCAGAGGGTTGGACTAGATGGCCTGCAGGGCCCCTTCCAACTCTGTGTAATTCTATGATTCTATAGTGGGTGATCTAAAAGAACTCTGTCCGTGACCCCGGAAATCCACTGCCAATCTGAGTAGAAATACTGATCTTGATGGACCAAGGGTCCATCCCAGCAGCTTCTTGTGTGTGTGTGTACGAACATGCAGAAGGGTCAGTCACTTAGGGCTAGCGCAAGGCAGATTCATGTGTTCACGGGGCGTCCACAGTTGCTAGAGTTATGTAACAAATACACACTTAGCTGCTGGGACAGACGGTAGCGGTCGTTACCAAAATAACATACCACGAGGCGGGAAAAAAAGAGAGAAAAATCACAGGCTGGTGTAGTGACATTTGTGCCGTATTAGTTTCCATTAACTACTGCAAAAATTGCTTCTAAGGATAGAGTTTGTCGGGAGGAAAAATATCGGTGTCAATAAACATTGCGGCGACTGTCAGTAATATATATATTTTTTTCTCGCTCGGAGAAGCTGAATCTACCTGGGATCTCTCCCCCTCCCCCCCTTTCCAGATTTACTGGTAATACTTTCTGTGTGGAGGCACCCACAAACCATAAATTCACTAATGGCTACAAAGTGCTTCAAGAGGGAGGGCCACTGAAATGCAAAGGTTTTTTTTTAATTATTAGTCTTCACAGCCTGCTCTCACAAGAGTTTCCTGGGTGCACGGCACACTCGCAGTCCACAAGTGGATGGTCAGTTCCAACTTTAACAACAGAATCCACATTAGCCACAGACGTCTTATCTTATCTACATTAGGTTGCCAATTTCCAGGTGGCAGCTGGAGATCTCCTGGAATTACAGCTATTCAGAAAGAGCAGGCAGTAACTTGCTTTATTAGTGTTTATAGAATGAAGACAAGGGCACTAGGGTTGCCACCCTCCGGGGTGTGTGTGACTGGAGATCTCCTGGGTTTACAACTGATCTCCAGGTGACAGAGATCGGTTCCTCTGGAGAACACGGCCACTTTGGAAGATGGACTGTATGGAAAGAGCATCAGAGAAGCTGTGTTGGATAAGGCCAATGGCCCATCCAGTCCAACACTCTGTGTCACACAGCGGCCAAAACCCAGTTGCCATCAGGAGGTCCACCAGCAGGGCCAGAACTCCTCCAACTGTTGCCCCCCAAGCACCGAGAATACAGAGCATCACTGCCCCAGACATAAGAACATAAAAGATGTTGGATCAGGCCAATAGCCCATCCAGGCCAGCACTCTGTGTCACACAGTGGCCAAAACCCAGGTGCCTTCAGGAGATCCACCATTGGGGCCAGAACTCCAGAAGCCCTCCCGCTGTAGCCCCCCAAGCACCAAGAATACAGAGCATCACTGCCCCAAACATAAGAACTTAAGAGAAGCCATGGTGAATCAGACCAATGGCCCATCCAGGACAACACTCTGTCTCACACAGTGGCCAAAAACCAAGTGCCGTCAGGAGGTCCAACAGTGGGCCCAGGACTCCAGAAGCCCTCCCACTGTTGCTCCCCCAAGCACCAAGAATATAGAGCATCACTGTCCCAGACAGAATGTTCCATCCATGCCTTGTGTTTTGGTGTAGTGGTTAAGTGCATGGACTCTTATCTGGGAGAACCGGGTTTGATTCCCCACTCCTCCACTTGCACCTGCTGATGTGACCTTGGGTCAGTCACAAGCTCTGGCACAGCTGTTCTTGAAAAGGAGCAGTCTCTGTTAGAGTTCTCTCAGCCCCACCTACCTCACAGGGTGTCTGTTGTGGGGAGGGGAAGGGAAAGGAGTTTGTAAGCCGCTCTGAGACGCCTATGGGCAGTGAAGGGCAGGGTATAAATCCAAACTCTTCTTCTTCTTGTGGCCAATAGCTAATATTATACCCCACTGAAGTTGCTCTGTCTACTCTCATATGGTGGCCTTTCATATTACCTCCTACCTGACCCTTTAAACTGGAGATGCCAGGGATTGAACCTGGGACCTTCCGCGTGCCAAACAGATGCTCTGCCACTGAGCCATGGCCCCTTCCCTTTGTCAGTGGTCAAAAGGAGACCCTCACTTTTTTTTGCCAGCAGGAGATCAGATAGATGGGGAGGGGCTGTGGCTCAGTGGTGGAACATCGGGCTTGGCACGCAGAAGGCTCCAGGCTGAATCCTTGGCATCTCCAGTTTGAAGGACCAGGTCGTAGGCGATGTGTCAGACATCCGCCGGAGAGAGCCGATGCCAGGTTGAGTAGGCAGTACAGACCTTGTTGGACCAAGTGTCTGATTCAGTGGGAGGCAGCTTTATGTGTCCTTGTGTCCAGGATCCAACCCAGGACTTTGGAAAGAAAAAAACCACTGGGAGCTGTTGACATGGAACTCCTGGCATGTCCCCTCCCCAAGCCCCACCCTCCCCAGGCTCCACCCCCCCAAATCTCCAGGAATTTCCCAACTCAGCATTGGCAATGGCAACCCTAAATCCAACACCCGCCGCACTGGGCCACTTTCTCCGTGTTTATTCTTTCCCCTTCCCTTCCCTAACCCTTCCCAGGGTGTCTCAGGAATAATAAGGACCGGGTTAAATCCTTCCAGCATTTCTACAGGCATAAGAGGCCTGGAGAATGATCTGATCAAATCCTTCTCCTCACTCACCCCTTAGGGCAGGGGTGTCAAACTTCCGTCAGGCCCGCAGTGGAACTGGCCGTCTCCTGCTTCCAGTTCTGCTGTTGCTGCTGCATCATCTCTTGCTTCGCCAGACTCTCTGAATCACTCAGCCATTTCATGTTTTAACCTGGGTCTCCTAGACTCAGAGCTCTGAGCGTGAGATTTCCGTGGTGAACGTCAACAAATCAAAAGTAGGTTTGCAGCTTACAGATACACACCTGGACAGCGTCCTCAAGATTGCAACAACAAAGACACTTTGATGCACTCATTCAGAGCAAGGGGTGTCAGGTATCAGACACTGTTAAATAAACAAAATATTGCGAGAGTGCTACTGTTTTAAGCATGTTTTTAATTTTAAGTTAAAAAAAATCTTTTTGTCCTTTATAAAGTTGATATCTCCGCTCCCTGGCATTACATTTTATGACACGCACATGGGCCCGGCCCGACAAGGTCTCATTTATGTCAGATGCAGCCCTCATAACAAATGAGTTTGACACCCCTGCCCTAGGGCTTCTTGTCCACCTGAGTTCCAAGATCCCCACCACTGCCCTTTGGGAGGTTTCTTTCCTCGTGCGCCAGTGCACAGGCTGAGATTTGGTTGCCAATTCTGGCCTGGGAAATTTCTGGGGATTTAGGGGCAGTGCCTGTAGGGGGAGGAATTTCAGGAGGGATTTAACGTAGATTATAGGGCAGGGGTGTCAAATATACGGCCCGGGGGCTGGATCAGGCGCCCGGAGGGCTTCTATCAGGCCCGCAGTGGAACTGGCTGTCTTCTGCTTCTTCTTCCAGTTCTGTTGCTGTTGTGTCATTGTAGGTTTGCAGCTTACAGACACACACCTGAACGGCATACTCAAGATTGCAACAGCACAGACATTTTGATGCAATGATTCAGAGCGAGAGGCGTCAGTTATCAGACACTGTTAAATAAACAAAATATTGCAAGAGTGCTGATGTTTTAAGCATGTTGTTATTTTAAGGGGGAAAAAAACCCTTTTGTGTTTGTGTCCTTTATAAAGTTTATATCTCTGCTACCTGGCATTACTTTTTATGGCACACACATGGGCCCGGCCCAACAAGGTCTCATTTATGTCAGATCCGGCCCTCATAACAGAGTTTGACACCCCTGCTCTATGGCCTACCGCAGAGTCTATCCTCTGTGGCCTACCATAGAGTCTGCCCTCTGAAGATCTGAATTTTCTCTGGAAGAACTGATCTCTGAAGCCTGGGGATCAGTAGACCAGCGGCCCAAGGATCTCACCCATTCTTCTTCACCTGTTCACAGGCCTCATTCAGGGGCTTTTGAGAGTCACCAGCCATTTGTGGACACAACAGTGTGAGAAAGTGGGTTAACGAGATTGCAAACGACAGGGAAACAGGGATGAGCTCAGAGAGAGGCTTTTGAGTCGACAGCGCAGGAGGCGTAACAGAAGGCGGGATGACTAAGGGGAATGGGTCACCATCGTCTAGACCGGCGTGATACGGGGAAATGATGTCATTCCTCACCCCATCCTCCTGTGCCCTCCGCAGAGAAGGGCATTCGGTGAAATTCACATAGATGCAAGGCAAGCAAGGACATGCACAGAACTCTCTAACATTATATCAAGGATTCCTAACCAAGCCTTGTTAGACTCTGAGGCCTCCAATTCGCCTGTGTCGATTGACTCTGCACTGTCCAAGACAGTCCCCGTTGGAATATGCAAAGTCTACCGTGCATAGATAAAGAAAATCACAAGGACCCTGTCTTGGCCTATCCTATCCCGTGGGTTGTTGTGAGGCTAAAACGGATGAGATGAGCAGGATATTTTCCTCCCTAAAGCTCCTCAGAGGAAGGACAGGATTAAAAAAGTAAGAAATAAATACCTGAAAACTAACAAGAACATCCTGCAGGGGGCAGCAGAGGGGACAGCTAGTTAGCATAGTGAGATTAGGGACTTCCTGCTATTTTCAAATAGTCTCCTTCCTGTCTCCTGATTGGCTCAGTTTCCCTGCTCCTGCTGAGATCAGTTCCTTAACGACCCCCTTCTAGCTAGTAAAACACTAAGACATCTCTTTCACTCTCCTCTTTCTTACAAAGTTTGTTCTCTTCTTAATAAACCGGCTTTATTCTTTAAACAGCTCATGCTCTGCTTTACTGCATAGTTACACTCTGCCAACACACACACAAAAAAACAAGAGCCAGTGTGGTGTAGTGGTGGACTAGTATCTGGGGGACCTGGGTTCGAATCCCCAATTGTGCCACAGAAGCTCGCTGGGTGACCTTGGGCCAGTCACATGCTTTCAGCCTAATCTACCTCACAGGGTTGTTGGGGGGATAAAACGGAGGAGAGGAGAACAATGTAAGCTGGCTTGGGTCCCCATATAGGGAGAAAAGGCAGGATATAAGTGAATGAATGAAAGAAAAATGAATCCTATCAACATGGGCCATGGTAGCCTGTGTACCGCGTGGCACTTTAATGATCATGCATGCGTTTTTAGAATAGGGCTGCCAGAGCCCCGGGGGGAGGTGGGGTTTGCCCGCTCTAGTGATCCCCGACGCTCTGGCCTGGATCTGGCCGGTGGGGGAACCCGCCTCCAAAGTGCTGGAGCGGGCCAACATGCTCAGTGCAATGATGTCACCTGGAGATGACATCATCACGCTGGGTGGGCATGTCGCTGGCGGATGCTCTAGCATTCAGTCTCCCTAGCATTGTACCCCAGTGTCCTCCCCAGGCTCAATCCCCAAATCTCCAGGAATTTCCCAACCTGGACCTGGCAACCATAGCATCTACCTGGTGGCCGGGGACGACGACCTTGCAGCCCTACCCCCCAAAAAAACACCCACCTTGATTGCTGCCCAGCCACTGACTGGCTACTGGACTGGACTGGATTGCTGAGGTTTTTGGAGAGTTGATGCCTGGGCGGAATGGGGTTGCCAGTCTCCAGGTGTGTGTGTGGGGGGGGCTGGAGGTTGAAGGAAGAAGATAAGAGAGTAGATTTATACCCCACCATTCACTACCAGAAGGAGTCTCAGAGCGGCTTACAATCTCCTTTCCCCTCCCCTCCCCACAACAGACACCCTGTGAGGGAGGTGGGGCTGAGAGAGCTCTTTCAAGGACTGCCCTTGAGAGAACAGCTCTCTAAGAGGACTTATGACTGACTCAAGGTCATGCCAGCAGCTGCAAGTGGAGGCATGGGAAATTCAACTTGGCTCTCCCCGATTAGAGTCCACACTCCTAACCACTACACCAAACTGGCTCTCCAGGTGCCACCTGGAGGCTGGCAACCCTAGCTAGAGTGCACAAATTCAAATTTTGCAAGGGGGGGGAATAAGTCTGCAAAAATCCAAACAGTAAGGCCGGGCCATTTAAGCTTCACCAGTGCTAATTGCTGTCGCTACCCTAAGCTAATATTTGAGCCGGTTTTTAAAGCAAGGACGCATGTCAATTAGATTATGAGCTCTGGGATTTAATAAAGGGGATAACCTGGGTGGTGGAGGTGGAGGAAAGAAGATTGTCGTATCATAGATTTTTCACAGGCGTGTTTACTGCTTGATGATGACTGCGATCGTTGTAATTAAGAGCTTTGCTTTGGGCCTGCGGGAGGCAAATTTCGCCTTTGCCGAAACAAGGGTAGCCAGCTAAGGCTGAAAAATATGACTGATTCCCCGCAAGCTGCTGTGCCGCCCTTGCTCTTCTGTTTCCCCCACTGGCATTGGTCAATTAAACACTATTTGCTGTGCGGCCGCATTTTGACCCGCAACTCCTCTCGATTTCCCCCACACCTTCTGAATCTCAAAAAAACAAGGTTCGAGAAGACACGGGGGAAATTGGGGGGAGCTGCGGGTCAAAATGCAGCTGTGCAGCGAATAGTGTTTAACTGATCAATGTAAATGGGGGAAACAGAAGAGTGAGGGCGGCACAGCTGCTTATGGGGAATCAGTCTATCTGCTGTTTTTGGGGATGGAGCTTGAGGAGGGCGGGGTCTGGGGAGGGGAGGGACTTCAGCAGGGTAGAATGCCCTACAGTCTGCCTTCCAAAGCAACTATTTTCTCCAGGGGAACTGATCTCTGTCACCTGGAAATCAGTTGGAATCTCACGCCCCTAATGTAGCCAGTCCTAATGAGTTTCTGCTGTTGGGTGTGACCTGTTATGCTAATGAGTTCCTGCTGGGCATGGCCAACTCGGGAGCCAGCCGGAACTCTGTTCCTGTGCATTCCTGCCCCAAAATAGCCCTGCATAAAATATATAGACACCAGTTCGACTGAACTTAGTATTCTGCAGAGTTTTTCTATCATTTACCACCTGGGGGTTCGCACCCCTCGCTGAAACAAATTTAACTACAGAGTGTTTTCTTTCACGGAGTTGGTCTAGGCTGACAAAGAAGTGGCCAAGGGAAATAATAAAGCAGGCATGCCTGAATGTAACACTTTTTTGTTGTTGTGGTATTCTGGGAGAAATTCCGTATTTCAAGGAAAGGGGGGGGTGTCATTCGAGACGTCTAAGAGCTCCCCTCGTAATATTCGTTCCCATTAATTGCAATGGGAAACATATTTTTCAGACGTATCTTCTTTTGTTTTCCTTCCAATGGTGGATAGAGTTCTCAGGGACTGTACCCATCATTCACACCATCTCGCCTGCCAAATTTCAGGTGGGTAGGAGAGAGCATCCCTATTTTATAGGCAATTAAAGGCAGAACACATTACTGACTTTGTATTTCCCCATCCACTTGGAACAGGCTTCTCTCAGAGTGCAGCCTCCCCACCTAAAAGACCTTCCCTGCCAAATTTCAAGGAGACAGAAGAAGAAGAAGAAGAAGAAAAAGTCCTGGTTTTTATAGACCTTTTAATTTCTCATTTACAGAGACAGTACCTGGAAGCATTTAGCAACACCAGAAGGCAAGCAGAACAGAGCAAGTACCAGAAAGCAGGTATTTTATTTATTGCCTTTCTCATCCCATCCTTCCTCTGAGGAGCTTCGGGAGGGGAATATTCTGCTCATCTCATCCATTTTAGCCTCACAACAAGATAGGTAGCCCTGTTAGTCTGTCTGTTGCAGTAGAAAAGAGCCAGAGTCCAGTAGCACCTTCAAGACTAACAACATTTGTGGCAGGGGAGGAGCTTTGGTGAGTCACTGCTCTTCTTTCTTTCTTTCTTTCTTTCTTTCTTTCTTTCTTTCTTTCTTTCTTTCTTTCTTTCTTTCTTTCTTTCTTTCTTTCTTTCTTTCTTTCTTTCTTTCTTTCTTTCTTTCTTTCTTTCTTTCTTTCTTTCTTCTACCTACCTACCTTCTATCTTTCTATCTTCCTTTCTCAATTTCTAGCCATCCCTCTCCTGCTCAGCAGACTCAGGGCAGGTTACAACATTCTTAAAACATATGAAATTTAAGATACAATACAATTCATAACATCTATCAATTACAGGACAAAATGAAGAAGAGGAGGAGAAGGAGGAGAAGGAGGAGAAGGAGAAGGAGATTGGGTTTATACCCCACCCTTCACTCGGAGTCTCAGAGTGGCTTACAATCTCCTTCCCTTCCTCTCCCCACAACAGACAACCCTTGCGAGGCAGGTGAGGCTAAGAGAGCTCTGAGAGAACTTTGGTGAGCCCAAGGTCACACAGCCTCCGCGTATGGAGGAGTGGGGAATCAAACCCGGTTCTCCCAGATTAGAGTCCGCCGCTCTTAACCACCACACCAAACCCTTAAGTGGTGTCAGCTGAACAGTTTGATGAACCGGCTGAGGTTCTCATTATAAGTGGCTGCAAATTAAAGCAGAAGGAGGCAAGCGAACGGGTGAGGAGAGCAGCTGTGATGGACTATAGGAGGCTGCTAAAGAAAGCAGAGCAGGGGAAGCCATTGTAGATGGTTTTTCCGCCACCTTGGCCATAGGCCTGGCGGAACATCTCTGTTTTACAGGCCCTGCAGAACTCCGTTAAATCCCACGGGGCCCGGAACTCCCTAGGGAGAATGTTCCACCAGGTCAGCGCCAGAGCCAAGAAGGCCCTGGTCCAGGCTAGGCATTCCTCTTTGGGGCCGGGGATCACCAGTAGATGTTGATCAGAAGAGCACAAGGCCCTTCGGGGGCTATATTGGGGGAGGCGGTCCTGCAGATATCAGTCCATGTAAGGCTTTGAAGGTAAGAAGAACCAAGACCTTGAACTTGATCCGGCATTCAACTGGGAGCCAGTGCAGCTGACGCAGCACTGGATGTATGAGTGCTCTCAGTGGTGTGTCCCTGTAAGGACACATGCGGCTGCATTCTGGACCAGCTGCAGTTTCCGGATCAGTCTTGTAGCCCCGAAGAAGGTAGCCCTGAAGAAGTGAGCGGTGACTCACGAAAGCTCCTACCTTACTGTTGTGTCCTGGGATCAGAAGGCAGAGCTGGCAAAATACAGCCAAGCTTCGCTCTCTGAGAACAATAGGGACTAGGTTCCTGAGCTCGCCAGTAGAGAACCAATGGCAGCATTGGCGGGCGATTCAAACCCGCCAATAGGAATATGGGGCCGTCCCCCCTAACTGTATATAGTTGGCCTCCGGCCGTTACTGTTTGTTCTTGTCTTGTGTGAAGTACGAATAAACGCGTCTTCTCTTATGTCGTCGTCCGAGTCATGAGGCCCGAAACCCAGTACTTTACAGTGGCGACGAAGGTGGGATTTCAACGCCTTCCGTGACTCCATGAGCGACGAAAAGGACACCGCCGAGCATCGCATTGCTGACCCCGAGAGCAGCACCGCACCGCTCGCCGAGCATCGCATCGCTGACCCCGAGAGCAGCACCGCACCGCTCGCCCCGGCGCACGCCTTCCCAGACAGAGCCATGGCCCCGCCTCTCATGTAACACTTGAGCGCTTCGATCCGTCGCAGCCAGAAACCTGGGACGCATGGGTCGACCAGCTCATCAGCTATTTGGAGCTCAATGAGATCCGCCACCCAGACAAGAAACGATCGCTCCTGCTGAACGCGTGCGGCACCCAAACCGTCCGCCTCGCCAAGAGCCTCTTGGTGCCCCGCACGGCCTTGGAAAGCTCGTTTGGGGATATCCTGGACGTCCTCAATGCATACTTCAGCCCCCGGCCGACCTTCCTGGCCAAGAGGATGGAGTTCCAGAGGCGAGTCCAGGCCCAAGGGGAATCCGTTGCCACCTTCCTGGCCGCGCTGAGGGCGCTCGCGGTGGACTGCGGGTTCCTGAAGGTGGAGGACAACTTGCTGACGCAGTTTGTGTGGGGCCTGGCAGACTCCAAGCTGCGGCGCAAGTTGGTTGGCTACCGGAGGCTCTCCCTGGACGAGGCCATCGACGCCGCAACAGCCCACGAGGCCGCTGAAGAGGAACGCCCGGCCGCAGCCGCCCATGTGGTCGGGAGGGGTCCCAGCCCCGGGAACTCAGATACCGAAGAGGTCTTCGCCCTCAGACCCCAACACCGCTGGCCGGCGCCGTTCCAGCAGGCCAACAGGGAGCCAGCCAAGCCTTCCGGCAACCGGACCGTCTGTGCCAGCTGCGGGGAAGGCCACGGAAGGAAATCCTGCAAGTTCCGGGATGCTGTCTGTCACGGGTGCGGGAAGCAGGGACACCTCGCATGGGTCTGCCGGTCCAAGGGCCCCCGGAATTCGAGATCGTCGGTCCCACCGCACCGCGCATCGTCCACCGCCTACGAGATGACGGAAGAGGTCGCCGAGTTGTACCATCTCACTGACCAACCGCTGCAGGTACTTCGCCTCCCCAACCCCAACCTCTCCTCGACCCCGAAGATCCAAGTAACCGTGCGGATCGAGGGGTCCCCCTGGTGCATGGAAGTGGACTCTGGATCGGCGGCGTCCATCATTTCCATGGACACTTTAAAAAGACTTTGCCCATTAGGGGGACCCCCTCTACGTCCATCGCCACTAAGCTTGGTGGACTTCCAAAAGAACCCTGTCCCCATCCGGGGAGTCGGCACTTTCCGAGTGCAGTACCGAGACTTTGAGGGGAACTTGGACTTGGTGGTGGTGGAGGGAAATCTCGTGAGTCTCCTGGGGCGGGCGTGGTTCGAGGCCCTAGGCATAACGATTGGGGGAGTGAATAAGTGCGGGATGCGGGACTGGGGGGCGGTGTGCAAGGAATTCCCTGAGGTCTTTGACGGGAAACTGGGGTGTTATAAAGGGCCCCCGGTGTCGCTCCACTTAGACCCCACAGTGACGCCCGTCCGACGGCGCTTCTGCACCGTGCCCCTGGCCCTCCGCCCTAAAATAGAGGCCGAACTGGACCGGTTAGTGGCCCAGGGAGTCCTAGAGCCTGTCCCGAACGCTCGATGGGAGACCCCGATTGTGACACCCGTCAAGCCAAACGGGGAAATCCGCATCTGCGCGGATTATAAGTGCACCATTAACCAGGCACTTCAGGCACACGCATACCCCGTACCCGTGGTCAGCCACGTCTTAGCCACACTGGCGGGGGCGCGCATATTTGGAAAGCTGGATCTCGCGCAGGCGTACCAGCAACTCCCGGTAGATGAGGCCACTGCCGAGGCGCAAACCATAGTGACCCACCGGGGGGCCTTCCAGGTGAAGCGGCTGCAGTTCGGGGTCAGTGTGGCCCCAGGGATCTTCCAAAATCTCATGGATGATTTGTTAAAAGGGATCCCTGGAGTGACGCCGTTCTTCAACGACGTCCTCATCGCCGCGACCACCCCTGAAAGCTTCGCCGCCCGCCTCCGAACTGTACTGGGACGCTTCCAAGCCGCGGGGCTGAAAGTGAAGCGGGAAAAGTGCCTCCTCGGGGTGCCGGAGGTGGAGTTCTTGGGGTACCGGGTAGACGCAACAGGCCTGCATCCGGCGAGGGACAAGGTGAAGGCCATCGTGGAGGCCCCCGCCCCGAAGTCCAAAGCAGAGCTCCAGGCGTTTTTAGGCCTCCTGAACTTTTACCACGCCTTTCTCCCTCACAAAGCTGCCGTGGCCGAACCCCTGCACAGGCTGCTGGATAAGGCGACACCTTGGGCATGGGGAGCGAGGGAGGAGGCGGCGTTTCGGGGGGTTAAAGTACTCTTGATTTCTAATGCGGTACTCGCCCACTTTGATGAAAAGCTCCCGGTAATCCTTGCGTGCGACGCATCACCGTATGGGGTTGGGGCGGTCTTGGCCCACAAGCTACCGGATGGGAGGGAAGTCCCGGTGGCTTACTACTCCCGCACGCTGTCCCCCGCGGAGCGGAATTATGCACAAATCGACCGGGAGGGCTTGGCACTGGTGGCGGGGGTTAAAAAGTTTCACAACTTTGTGTACAGGCGGCCCTTCACGCTCGTAACCGATCATAAGCCGCTCTTGGGACTGTTTGCGGTGGACAAACAAACGCCGCAGGTACTGTCGCCCAGGGTGTTGCGCTGGTCCTTGTTTTTAGCGGGCTACCAGTACCAGTTGGAGCATCGGCCGGGCAAGGCGCTGGGTCATGCCGACGCCTTGAGCCGCCTGCTGCTGCCGCATACAGGGGAAGATCCGGCCCCAGCTCCCGCAGTATTGTTAATGGAGGAGCTGCCAAACCCCCCCCTTCAGGCTGCAGACGTGGCCGCCCGCACGTCCCGAGATCCCATTCTCTCCCGGGTCCTAAACTGGGTGGTGAGGGGATGGCCAGCGGAACAGACAGGGCCAGAGTTCACGGCATACAAAGCCAGGAGGGAAGAGTTATCCGCCTTGAAAGGGTGCTTACTATGGGGGGACAGGGTGGTCATCCCGGGGCCCATGAGACAAGGGGTTCTAGAAACGCTGCACGAGGCCCACCCCGGCATTGTACGAATGAAAGCTCTGGCAAGGAGCTACGTGTGGTGGCCCGGGATGGATGCAGAAATTGAAACCTGGGTCCGAGGGTGCACACGGTGTCAGGAAGTCCGCCCCAATCCCCCGAGAGCGCCAACCCAAAGCTGGGAGTCTACCCACAAGCCGTGGTCACGCCTACACATAGATTTTGCCGGGCCGTTTCAGGGGCTCCAGTTCATGGTGACGGTAGACTCCTACTCGAAGTGGGTGGAAATAAGCCCAGTGTCTACCACCTCTGCCAAAGCGGCAATAAGGGCCCTGCGGAAAATATTCGCTACGCACGGGTTGCCAGACACAATCGTGTCGGACAACGGGGCAGCGTTCACATCTGCTGAGTTTCAAGTGTTCCTCGCAAGGAACCTAATCAGGCACATACGATCAGTGCCCTTCCACCCGGCAACAAATGGACAGGCGGAGAGAACGGTACGCACCACCAAAGAAGCCCTGAGCCGCATAACGGAGGGAGATTGGGAGTTCCGGCTAGCCCGCTTCCTCCTAACACACCGCACCACCCCAAACCCCATCTCCGGGCATTGCCCCGCAGAACTATTGATGGGCCGCCGCCCCACGACTTTGTTAGACAGGCTCCACCCGGACCGAGCCCCAGAGAGAAAGCTGGTCGAGACCCGGGAGGCGCCCCGAAGCTTCCTCCCGGGGGAACCTGTCTACTTCTGGAATTACGGGGCGGGGCCTCAGTGGTTGGCCGGGCGCATCCTAAAACCCACCGGGCCAGTGTACGAGGTCCTAGCAGATGGGGACCGGGTCCTCCGTAAACACGTGGACCAGCTCCGGAGGCGGCAAGACCCCGACACAGGGATCCAGGCCCCGTTACCGGGAAACGCCGCGACCGCCCCAGCATCCGATCGGCTGCAGGCACCACCAGCGGAGCCAGCGCCTGAAAGACCACGGAATCCGGAGGGGTCCGGAGACAGCTGAACCGCCGCCGCCGCTGCCGCCGCCGTTACAGCCGCCACCGTCACCACCTCAGCTACTACCGGAGATCCAAGCTCCTTGTGCGGGAGGACCACCCGATGGGGGCCCCGCCAGTCCGGTACCGGCCCCCGACGATCACTAAGGGAACGGAGGGCACCAGCATACTTAAAAGACTACGTCACCTGATAGGAGACGAACTATGGGGGGAGGGGTGTTGTGTCCTGGGATCAGAAGGCAGAGCTGGCAAAATACAGCCAAGCTTCGCTCTCTGAGAACAATAGGGACTAGGTTCCTGAGCTCGCCAGTAGAGAACCAATGGCAGCATTGGCGGGCGATTCAAACCCGCCAATAGGAATATGGGGCCGTCCCCCCTAACTGTATATAGTCTCCGGCCGTTGTTCTTGTCTTGTGTGAAGTACGAATAAACGCGTCTTCTCTTATGTCGTCGTCCGAGTCATGAGGCCCGAAACCCAGTACTTTACACTTACCACAAGTTTTATTAGTCTTTACGGTCTTCGTGGACTCTTACTCTTTTCAACAACCCATGGGATAGGTTAGGCCAAGACAGGGTTGCAAGGCCCAGCCTGGCCTAGCCTGGCAATCCCCAGAAGTGATGCTGGTCCTCTCTTCGAAACAGCTGAAAACTCTACAGTTTTACCATAGAGTTTCCCATGATTCCTGGAGAGGCTGACGTCACTTCCTGGTTTTTCCTGGAAGTGACATCACACCATTGGCCTGATGGCCATTTTTTATTTTTTTTCCTCCACCCCCACTGCACTGAGCAGTGGCAGGAAACAGAAGGAAACAGGGGCAGCCAACCCCCCAGTGGGGAAGTGGCAACCCTGTGCTGAGACTGTATGACTGGCTCAGGTCATCCCACTTTTTTTGTCAAACTCGCTTTGCATTTTACAGTTCGTTCATCATGGCAACCAGGAGGGGGAGTGGGAGAGTGTGAAACCCAAATACTTTCACTTTGCTTTGAAGTAGAAGGCATCTTATCACCTCTGAGAACCTCAGAGTCCTTGAGTCTCAGCTGTCAGTGCTTGCCTTTGTTTTACATGTGTGTGGGGGGGATGGCATTGTAAGGGCTTCATGGCAGTGTGGGGATCAGAACCCAAGCCTCCCGGATCCTTGGCCTACCACTCTAACTACCACTCCACCCTGTCTCGCCACAGTCACAATGTGCACAAAGGGCTAGGGTGATGAAGTCTGTTCTGAAGTTCTGCACTTCCGAGGCATTTATTTATTTATTTATTTATTTCATTAAATGTATGAATCGCCACCCTGCAAGCAGGCTCTAGGCGATTTACAGCCTTATGAAACATTTAAACCTAGTCCCCTGATTGGAGAGGGGACAGGCTATTAGGATGTAGCCAGGGTTTAGACCTGCCCCATCTTGGTTTTATATGTTGATGTCGTACTGTATGATTTTATTTGTTTCATATTGTTTTATGCTGTTTTAAACCTGGCATTTATGCCCTATTGTTAGCCGCCCTGAGCCTTCAGGGAGGGTGGGATATAAATCAAAATAAATAAAAAAATTAAAATAAAATAAAAGTAATATATAAATTTGCCAACCATAAGTCAACAATTTAAAATCGATCCAAGATAACGATATATTAATCCCCCTTTACCAGCCACACCACTGTCCTGCATGGCAGGGTGGGGAAGGATACTTGGGGGGGCATAGAAAAAGAAGAAGAAGAAGAGATTGGATTTATACCCCCCCCTTCACTACCCAAAGGTGTCTCAGAGCAGCTTACAAACTCCTTTCCTTTCCCCTCCCCACAACAGACACCCTGTGAGGTAGGTGGGGCTGAGAGAGCTCCTGACAGAAGCTACTCTTTTCCAAGGACAGCTCTTGCCAGAGCTATGGCTTGCCCAAGGTCATCCAGCCAGATGCAAGTGGAGGAGTGGGGAATCAAACCCGGTTCTCCCAGATTAGAGTCCGCACAGTTAACCACTACACCAAACTGGCTCTCAAAGAAAGGAAGGGTGCCCATCTTAACCTCCCATTGTTGTCCTCAACTAAAAGCCTGGCTGGAACATCTCTGCCTTACAGGCCCTGCGGAATTGCATCATACCCGGCAGGCCATGACGTCATTCGGCAGAGAGTTCCACCAGGTCAGGGCCAGGACTGAAAAGGACCTGGCCTTAGTCGAAGACAGCTAGACATTCCTAGGGCTGGGGATCGCTGGCAAGTTGTTACTAGCCGATCACTGTCTCAGTAAAAGGAAGTACCTTCTTCACTCAAAGAGTGATGAACACATGGAATTCACTGCCACAGGAGGTGGTGGCAGCTACAAGCATGGACAGCTTCAAGAGGGAATTGGATAAACATATGGAACAGAGGTCCATCAGTGGCTATTAGCCACAAGGTATAGATAGGGACTCTCAGGATGGGGCAAGTGACGCTCTGTATTCTTGGTGCTTGGGGGAGGGGTCAACAGTGGGAGGGCTTCTAGTGTCCTGGCCCCACTGCTGGACCTCCTGATGGCACCTGGTAATTTTTGGCCACTGTGTGACACAGAGTGTTGGACTGGATGGGCCATTGGCCTGATCCAACATTGGCTTCTCTTATGTTCTCAATGCAGACTGGGACTATGATGGGCAGAGAGATGGGGCTTAGACTTCCCCCATGCTGTTTTCCTGACCTGGGGGTGCTGTTTGCCCTGCTGGGGGCTGCCGGTGTACGTAGGATTACCAGCTTTTGTCTTGTAAATTCCTGGACATTTGGAAGCGGAGCCTGGGGAGGGCAAGGTTTCGGGAAGAGAGGGGCCATAAATGCCATAGAGTCCGCCCTCCAAACCTGCCATTTCCTCCAGAGTAACCAATCTCTGTCATTTGGAGATCAGCCATAATCTGAAAGATCTCCAGACACTGCCTGGAGGTGGTACATACAACAACACAGTCAAAAACTTTAACACTGTACCCAAAAATACTTGATACTCGTTTCAGAACATTCTTATATTAACAGTGTAGTAAATAACCCTTCAGATCCATTCCGAAGACACCAATGTAAATAGTCTAATACAGTTCGACAGATTCCTAACAGTTAATAAATGTCCACAAAACTAAGAGGAGTAACAGTTGAATAGATGTCCACAAAACACAGTTGCTAAGAGGTGTGGCGACGGACTGCCCAGGTTCCCTCCGTTTCCTTTTAGGACTTTGTCAGGCCACCTCCAGTGATGGGTCACCACCAAGCTCTACATACATATTTCTCTTGACTGTATACAGCAGTCTATCTATTACAACCTTTTGATGGAGGTGACACACAGCCAGACCAATGAAATATCTGATACCAGAATAATTTGAAGAATTGGCATGGCTATATTTATGGCTCAACACTTAAGCCAGTAGCATAACTATAAGCATATAAGGAAACAATATCTGGTTATATATATGTGTGTATACAAAAAACCTTTTATACATGTATTTGGATGTGCGTCAGTGTAATATAGAGAATAGTGACCACTGAGGAAGGCCCGAAGGGGCCGAAACGTGTTTGGTCCTAAGTTAAAAAGTGTTTACTTGTCAAGTGTATTTGCATTGGAAAAGCTTTTAAAAGTCTGAAATTTGGACTCTTAGTATGTTTTAACATGTGTACACCTTAATAAACATTTGTATTTTTATATTATATAGTGTTAGCTTGACCCTCTTGGTTCGCAGGTTGGCAACTCTACCCGTGAGCCACATGCTACGTTTCCACCACAGGCAGACGCTGCCCGCCCCCGTGGCCGTTTCAGTTTGAGAAAATGGCATGGGGGAGGGGACAGTTTATGCCCTCTTTCTCTGGGCACCATGGGTCCTGATCTGAACCATGCCTGGGAAAGGCAGAACTTCTGGACGCACCTCTCTACCAGACCCTGGGATGTCCCTTAGGAACATGTAACACGTAGTTAGGCCTTATCCACCCTTTTGCACACAGCCTCGCAGGTGAAGAAAAACAAAAATACACCACTGCTGAGCAAACAACAGAGAATCCATCCACGCAGTCTCTCAAAGGAAAAGAACACACAACACAGGCAGGGAACTGGCTGCCCTCCTAGTTTATGCAGGACACAAAAGACAACCATGCACGCACACACACAATGGAGAACTGACTGGCAGCATCACAGTGCACAGAAACCCGTTTGTGCAGTCCTCTTTGGTGGGGGAAACAGCGCGCTCTGCTCAGAGGTTCAATGCACTCGTCTGTCACCTACATCGTCTGCTGACTCACTCTCTCTCTTTCTCTCCTCTCCCCATCCTACCGCTTAGTCAAACTGAAATAGCATCAAGCCGAGTGCCAGAATACAGGGGATTAACGATCTTCGCTCATTATGTCCAAATGTCATCAGTTTTCCAATTTGGATTCATTAAAAAAAATAATAACTGCATTTAAAGTACCAGTGCGTTTCATTGGAATACTGGCTGCTTGAGATCCAGACACATATTTCTGCTGTGGATTAGATCTGCTTTTGGTTGTTCAACGTGGGATCGTCTTTTGCCTCCCCCTGGTTGCCAGTGGCTTGGTCCAAAGACCCGTTAAGCCCGCTGATCCATTCCTACGATATGATGAAGCAAACAACCGGGCCAGTGTGATGTTAGAGCAGACCTGGAGGGATATTATTCTGGAACTACCGTCAAAGATCGCATTTATTTATTTGCTTAAAGTGTCTGTGCCGCAGTTCAGCTCAGAAAGCCCTTAAGGCAGCTTCCGAAATACAACATAATTTCCGTCAAAGAAGAAAACCTATATAACCTCAGGTAGTTTCCTTTACGTCACCTTTCGGTCTTGCAGTTCCACGATCTGTGGCCAGATTCTTGTCTGTTATAATATCTTTGAGACACTCTCCTGCTGTGTATTAATGTGACAATCTCACGATTTCACTAGAGGCATAATTTTCCTTTATCAATTATTCTGTAACTATTCTTGATATTCGAGCTGTGATTTCATTATATGAAAGCCCTCTGGTCTAAGGACCTTATTGTGAATAAAGGAAAGGAAAGCTCACAATCGACATTTCTAAAACATAACATTTTTAAAGAAAAAAAGCAGTCACACAGCAAGATAAATAAAATAAACCGGCGCAGCACAAGCATAGCAGTTAACTCGAGAAACTCAAATGCCTGACAAGAAACACTGTTCCTTAAAGGTTCTGAAAGGATATACTCCAGGAATCAACCACCGGACAGTGCCTCCATAGATGAGTGTTCAGCTGTCCCAATACAGCTATTAAATAGATCTTACAGTGGTGGAAAGCAGTGTTCCCTCTAAGCTGAGTTAGTGTGAGCTAGCTCACAGTTTTTTAGCCTCCAGCTCACGCATTTCTGTCTTAGCTCAAGAAGGATGGCTCCAGAGCAGACTAATTTATGCAGCAGCCCAATCGCTCGCTCACAGCTTTAATGCCAGTAGCTCACAAAGTAGGATTTTTGCTCACAAGACTCCACAGCTTAGAGGGAGCATTGGTGGAAAGTGCTGTCAAAGTCACAGCTGATTTAAGGTAACCCTGAACTATGGTAACCCATGGCAAGAGACGATTACAGTCTCCTTTCCCTTCCCCTCCCCACAACAGGCACCCTGTGAGGTAGGTGGGGCTGAGAGAGCTCTGAAAGAAACTGCTCTTTCAAGGACAGCTCTGACAGAACTATGGCTTGCGAGTGGAGGAGTGGGGGAATCAAACCCGGTTCTCCCAGATTAGAGTCCGCGCACTTAACCTCTACACCAAACTGGCTCTACACCAAACAGATCACATACCTTCCTAATTTGAACGACTGCTCACTTCACCTCCCCTCTCTTTGCTACTAACCACTAATTCTTCCCTTTTATCACCTTTTTATCCCATTCTTACTCCAAGAAACTCCGGAGTAAATACAGCTATCCTCTCCTCCGTTTTATCCCCCAAGAAATCAATGACAGAGATAAGGTGACGACCCCAAAGTCACCCAGCAAGCTTCCTGTGGAGCAATACCTTTAATTGAGAGCCAGTTTGGTGTAGTGGTTAAATGCGCGGACTCTAATCTGGGAGAACCGTGTTTGATTCCCCACTCCTCCATTTGCACCTGCTGGATGACCTTGGGCAAGCCACAGTTCTGATAAGAGTTGTTCTTGAAAAAGAGCAGTTTCTGTCAAGAGCTCTCTCAGCCCCGCCTACCTCCCAGGGTGTCTGTTGTGGGGAGGGGAAGGGAAGGGAGTTTGTAAGCCGCTCTGAGACACCTTTGGGTAGTGATGGGTGGGGTATAAATCCAATCTCTTCTTCTTCTTAATTTTGATCTTCCTGGTTCTAGTTCAGCACTGTAATCCACAGATCCCACAGATTATCCCGTCCAGAACCACCGTTTTGTAGCTTCTAGTCTCACTGCAACATAACCAATGTCTCCAACAAAGAATCTTTCCTCCTTTTTGAAAAATGCCAAAACCTTTCTTTAAAAGAATCTTTACTAACTCATTAGGTATAACGTTTTTACAAAGTGGGTCTCTTCACAGCTTTTAAATTCAAATCCCCAGGTGTTTACAATATAGGTAGTAACAAAATTAAGCTTTTTTTTCCCTTTTAGCCATGAGTCAGTTAGTAATGAAAGAGCTCCTTCAGTACCAGTGAATCGCTACAGCTAACCCCAGCTAGCGATGAAATATCTTTTGGGAAAAAATATTAATTCATTTATATATATTTCAGCGGTTTTGGATCTCTGCTCTTCAATGTGGGTTTTATGGTTTTGTTTGTATTGCTTACACATATGTTGCACCAGTTTTACATGCAGTGTCTACAGTGTTCATAATGAACATCATCGATGCATGCAATATGCATGCAATGTATAATGCGGATTTATTAAAGCGCCTGTAATGTTGAAAAGTGCATACATACGATGGGAGAAATTTGGCCTGAGGAAAGTGGCATGAAAATGAAAGATCACATTTTTGATTCACGTAAGTGATCAAAAGAGGGATTTCCCCTCACCCCAGGTTGAAATTAGAAGGAAGAGAAACAAGAAATCAGCCCTAACCACACCCAATAGCCTGGTGGCTGCGGCTTCTGAATTTGACTGGAAGGCTAGCCTTCCAATTGAGGGGCTGTGGCTCAGTGGCAGAGCATCTGCTTTGCATGCCGAAAGTCCCAGGTTCAGTCCCCGGCACCTCTGGTTAAAAGGGATCAAAGTTGTAGGTGACCTGAAGGACCTCGGCACGAGACCCTGGAGAGCTGCTGCCAGTCTGAGTAGACAATACTGACTTGGACGGACCAAGGATTTGATTCAGTAGGGTTACTATATTTTGAAAAGCAAAAAAGAGGACATATTTCCTGACACTGACTACTTCAAACAAGTGATCGCTATGACAAATCTCTTTTGAGAGTCTAGTTTGCCGTACTGATTCTATTTCGTGGCCTACTAATCTAGGAGAACTGGGTTTGATTCCCCACTCCTCCACATACACCTAGCTAGATGACCTTGGGCAAGCCATAGCTCTGGCACAGCTGTTCTCGAAAAGAGCAGTTTCTGACAGAGTCTCTCAGCCCCACCTACCTCACAGGGTGTCTGTTGTGGGAGAGGAAGAGAAGGGAGTTTGTAAGCTGCTCTGAGACAACTTTGGTAGTGAAGGGCAGAGTATAAATCCAATCTCTTATCTTCTTCTTCTTTTGAAATACTCCTACTATTTGAGCTGTGATCATTGCTACGAACTAGTAATATTCCTGACCGTCCAGCCCCAGAAGAGGACATTTCCATCAGTTTTTAGAGAAGAGCCCATAAGAGGATAGAGAGCAAAGAGAGAGAGGGAGGGAGGACATCTAGGAAACCTTAGATTCAATATAGAGAAGCTTCATGAAATCATAGAGTTGGAAGAGACCTCCAGGGTCATCTAGTCCAGCCCCCTACAGCAATGCAGGAAATTCACAACTCCCACCCTCCACAGTGACCCCTGCTCCATGCCCAGAAGATGGGGGGGAAACCCCTGTAGGATCACCGACCAAACTGGCCTGGAGAAAAATTGCTGCTTCATGCGTTTCTGCGTCGCTTCATGTAGAACGCCACAGCAATCAAGTTTCCCTCAAGCATAACGCTCTGCAAAAGCAAGTTCCAGCAGGTCTCCCTCACACCCTCTTTGCCAGGTCTCTTAGAAGGAAACAAAGCGAGAGACGAGAGGCCTTTGGCGGGCGAGAATTCTAAGGACCTGCATTGATTTTTCTATATAATTTTTATAAGTACAACATTCGCTTTCATTTCCTGACAAACGACCCTGTTCCCAAAAGGTACTCATAAAAAAAGAAATAGGCTGGGTAACTTTTGCCTGGTGAAAAGCCGCTGCGCCGCATCAGCAACCGCTGTAGCCGAGCAGCTGAGGATCCGGCCTTGGTGGTTTGGTTGCCGCTGACCAACTGTCTGGGCTGCCAGACAGACAATTACCTGATCGCAAAGGGGACAATATCCCTGCATCTTGCCACCGCTAGACCATTGCAATCGAGTTTCTAATAGTTAACTCTGATTAGGTTCCTTTTTTAGATTCCTTTTTTAAAGTCAGATGTAGAGATGGTAGCTACGCTTCCTATAATTTCCTGTAATAAGGTTCCTACCGCAGTTATCACAAAGCTGGGCCCGCAAAGCAGTTCAAACAAGAATATTTGCAGTTTGCTGACGGACAGGTCAAATTTAAATTTACAGGCTTGACGTGGGAGCCCAAAATTGCAGGAGACCGATGACTGGATCTTCTCAGAATTTTTAAAAAGACGGCCATTCACGCCACTGATTTGGATCGAAACAGCCCACCCAAATAGCTAACAGAGATAAAAGATCATTTCAGAGGGATAACCATGCTGATCTTCAGTAGAACAGGTAGATACGAATCCAGTAGCACCTTAAAGATCAACACAATTTCCAAGGTATAAGCTTTTGGGAGTCCAAGCTTCCTTTGCCAGATATATGACAGAGGGAACTGTCTCGAATGTTTATATTTATTTATTTATTTTTGTATTTACACCCCGCCCTCCCCGCGAATGGGCTCAGGGCGGCTTACAAGAGGGCAAAAATATGCCCACACATAAAACAAATAAAAACAGTAAAAACCAACAAATATTACAAATAAAGTGCTCAAATTTACACAAGATGGTCATTCATTTGAGGTAGCTGATTTTTTCATGGAGGTAGGTCGTGTCCAGTAGATGTTAAACCAGGGTCCTCAAACTTTTTAAACAGGGGCCAGTTCACTGTCCCTCAGACCGTTGGAGGGCCGGACTATAGTAAAACAAAACTATGAACAAATTCCTATGCACACTGCATATATCTTATTTTGAATGAAGAAACAAACGGGAACAAATACAATATTTAAAATGAAGTAAAGTTAAATCAACAAACTTACCAGTATTTCAATGGGAACTATTGGGCCTGCTTTTGGCTAATGAGATGGTCAATGTCCGGTTCCATATTTGTCACTGCTTCCTTCTCATGTAAAAAAAATGACAGACAAGCAGCAGCAGCATAAACACCCGGCGGGCCGTATAAATGTCCTCGGCGGGCCGTGTGGTCCGCGGGCCGTAGTTTGAGGACCCCTGTGTTAAACTGTCCAATCCAGTTATATATAATTCTATGCAGCGGCTGGACAAGCACCTGTCAGGTATGCTCTAGGCAAGGTGTGACCAAACTTGCTTAACATAAGAGCCACATAGAATAAATGCCAGATATTTGAGAGCCACAAGACATGAACAGATATAACCCACACATGTTTATTGGAAAATATGCAGATTTTTTTTTAAAAATCACCTTAAATGAGACTGCCGGAAATAAAAAACAAAATGGGTAAAAACAGATATTGATTATGATATTTAACCTTAGTTGGGGAGGAATGGAAGAGAGAGAGAGAGGAAGAAGGAAGGAAGGAAGGAAGGAAGGAAGGAAGGAAGGAAGGAAGGAAGGAAGGAGGGAGGGAGGGAGGGAGGGAAGGAAGGAAGGAAGGAAGGAAGGAAGGAAGGAAGGAAGGAAGGAAGGAAGGAAGGAAGGAAGGAAGGAAATGATGGAGGAGAGGTGGAAGGAAAGCAAGGGGAAAGGAAGACCAACCAGGGAGGTATGCCTTCCTTTCACTTCCCCAGCCAACCTGAGCCACAGTTTGGCCACCCCTGCTCTAGGCTGGTCCTGCATTGGGCAGGGGGTTGGACTAGATGGCCTGTAGGACCCCTTCCAACTCTGTGTCTCTATGACTCTATGATATAAAGAGAAAAAAATAGGCACAAAGAGGGGGCATCACTTGCCTTTTTCCTTTCCAGACATAATGACGACAAGCCAAGAAGTAGGTTTCTATCAGTAAAACTATACAGGGCGAAAAAGGGGTTAAACCTATCTTCCCACTGGGGGTGCCAACCTCCAGGTGGGGGCTGGAGATCTGGACTCACAACTGATCTCCAGATGCCGTACATCACTTATTTATTTAAAACATCTATTCCATTTCTCCTGGAGGAAATGGCTGTTTTGGAAGGTGGATCGCATGGCCTTATACCCTACCGGGGTCCCTGCCCTCCCTAAACCACACCCTCCCAGGTTCCACTCTCAAATCTCCAGGTATTCCCGAACCGAGTTGGCAACCCAGCTTCCCACACTGTAGGCCTGGTCTGAATCAGGATCTTACATGGCTGCTATTTTCCTTTGAAGGCTGTTGGGAGGCTCACACATTTCCTAATCTCTCACCTAATCTCATTTGCCCATTTATTTTTTTCTAAAGCTTTCAAGGAACTGTGCTATGTATTGGGTATTTAGAGCGTTTTCCCCACACTAAATCATTACTCCTGAGCCTTGGGGTGTGGAATTCTTTGTCATTTGCCTGCAGCCGTGGATTTTTCCATCCCCAAATTCACCCTGGGAAGCAGCTATGGAAAGCGACTGCTCATCCTGTCTATTCAGACAAGAAAAATACACCAGGAGACGATTCTCCCCATTCCGTACTTTTCAAGATCTAGAAATCTGCTCCGTGCTGCATTCCGCCCCTTCTTAATTCTGGTTTTTAAAAGGAGAAGTTTTAAAATTCATCTCGGGACTGGAGTAGGCACAGCTGGCCGCATCTCTTAGGTTCTTAATTTGATTTTCCTCCTCAGACATGAGCGTGTATGACTCACTAAACACCACCATGTAGGGATCTCATTGTGGTCTTATGTAGGATCAAGGTTTTTCTGTGTATGTGTGTGTGTGTAAAAATCTCCTAATGCATTCATGGGCTCCTGTACACTGTGGAAAAACACAAAAGGGATTTTGATACACGAACACTTGTGTCCAAATACTTCAAGACCACTTTTTAAAAAAAATATGTTTCCACAAGGCATGAATACACATTGGTACCGCACACAGGGAGGGAAAGACCTAAATTCATTGAAGAAACCGAAAACAGCAGCAAATTGCACAGGTATAATAAAAGGATAAAAATAAAACCCTGGGGAATGAAAAATGGAACCATAAAAGACTGCTAATGAATCAGGCCCAGTTAGAAAATGGCACCAAATCATTTGAAAGCCTTTTGCCTCGGAAACTCTATGGGGGGGGGGTCGCCATAAATCGGCTTTGACTTTAACACATTTCAGTATTGTAGTCCTGACCTGGATGGGCCGGGCTAGCCCTGGTTAGAACTTGGACGGGAGACCACCAAGGAAGTCCAGGGCCGCTACTTAGAGGCAGGCAAGGGCAAAACCACCTCTTTTCATCTCTTGCCTTGAAAACCCTACAGGGTCGCCTTAAGTCGCCTGCGAACTGACGGCACTTTCCACCCACCACCATACCCTTGTGCATAGCTGGCGCAAGGTTAGATGCTGTAAGGTGTGGGTAACCTTGTGCGCCTTCTATCACCCACTGTGCATTTCAGCAGACTCTAGAATCCTTGTGATGCTCGGGTAGCTTTGCCCTCACTGCAAAAATCTATCTATGCCCTATCTCAATGCATTTCTTCCGGTGCGGTAATCGACATTTGAACTGCACTGCTCTTTGGGGGCTGCCGAGTCTGTCCGAATGCTTCAGCCAACCTGCCAATGACTATGAACCCACAGCATGGGAATTAAGCCGTTAGCCCCATTGTTACTACAGGACTCACATTCCAAGCTCGAACAGTTTCTGGATTGCAGCCCACAACCCATGCAGATGCCCGCCCATGCAACTGACATCTCGACGGAAGAGGTTACCCTTCTAAGGAATGAGATACATCCCCTTTCTGTTCAATCCGGAGTCACCACCGATGGAAATACTGTAGACATCAGCAATTTAGATGCCACGGCATCCAAATCAAGCCAAGCCACTCTTATTCTAGCAGCGCATTCCAGCTCCTATGCATAAAAATCCGCAAATCCGTACATCCGCGAGTCCCCAGATATTATACCATCCCTGCTTACCCACAGATGTTCTTCGGGGTCTTTCAGGGTCACCGCACACACCCCTGCGGACTATGGCTATCGGGCTGGCAACTTGAAACACCGGTTTGGACAAGAAATCCTTTTGGAGCATTAGAGCCAGGCTCTGGGGATAGAGAACGTCATTTGAAACCGTAGCCGCTCACGGTGTACGAAAGGAAAGCAGCACCAGAAGGTCAGGACAGGTAAATAAAGCGGCAAGCAAAGAGGGGACTAAAAGGAGAAGCTGCCTGGGCGAGAAATGGCACAAGCCACGAAAGCCTTGGATATATTATTTCTTCTCTTAACTACGGCACAAGGGATCCGGCAATGGCTCAACCTAGTGTAATAGGCCACGCGGGTTGCTGGTTGTTGCGACGCTATTGCAACAGTCTCTTCATTTAAAAAAAAAAAACAACACACACAAGGAGAGAGAGACTGCATGGTAACAATTAGTTTCCTATCTGCAAGTATCCTGACATCACCCACGTGGGGGCACCGAATTGGTCGGATGTCATCTTCCCTCCTTGTTTGTAAAGGATCGGGAGGGAGGGCAGGTGTTGCATTCACCTCTCTAATTTAGGACTTCTTTCTTTTTTTCCCCTGCTCAGCTCACACTTCTTTTGCGGCTCAAGGTCCTTTTAATCAGATCTTCCAATTACCTGCACCTAAATGTTTTCCGGGGAACGGCCTTTCACAGAAAGAGCCGGAGGTTCGGGGCAGGTCTCCCTCCTGATCTCCTTGCCGAACTAGAATAGTTAAAATAAATCTTCATACCAAAATCTGGGGGGGGGGGAACCTTTCCACCGTATAGATACAAGTTTCAATATCCTCGCTGTATTTATTAATTTATTTCCTGTATTTCAGCCGTACTTTTTCCCCACCTGGGGATCCCAAGGGACTTGAGACATGCTCCAGATTCTTACAAACGGTTGCACATGAAATAGAGTTGCCAACCTCCAGGTGGGGCCTGGAGATCTCCCAAAATTACAACTGATCTTCTCCCCAGGCTTAACCCCAAGATCTCCAGGAAATTCTCAGCCCAGAGTTAGTAACCCTGGAAGGAGATGAACCATGCTGGTCTCAGTACAGAATCATAGAATGTGAGAGTTGGAAGGGACCTTGCAGGTCATCTAGGCCAACCCCCTTACCTCTGCAGGAGCATAGCCGAAAGATAGCCTTACAGCATACCCGAAAGATGGTCATCCAGCCTCCACTTGAAAACGTCCAGGGAAGGAGCATCCACCACCTCCCGAGGCAGGCTGTTCCACTGCTCAACCATTCTTACAGTTAGGAAGTTTCTCCTAATATTTAGTCGGTAACGACTGCCTTGTAATTTCCACCCATTAGATCTAGTCTTGCAATCTGGAGCAAGAGAGGATAGATCTGCTCCATCTTCTACATGACAGCCCTTCAAATACTTGAAGACTGCAATCATGTCCCCTCTAAGCCTTCTCTTTCCCAGGCTAAACATACCCAACTCTTTCAGCCTTTCCTCATAAGACTTGGATTCCAACCCTCTCACCATCCTGGTTGCCCTCTTCTGGACGTGCGCGAGCTTGTCAACATCCTTCCTAAAATGTGGTGCCCAAAACAGGAATCCAGGTGAGGCCTGACCATAGCAGAATAGAATGGAACTACCACCTCCCGTGATCTGGACACAATGCTTCTGTTAATGCATCCTAAGACAGCATTAGCTTTCTTTGCAGTCACATCCCACTGCAGGCTCATGTTTAGCTTGTGATCAACCAGAACACCTAGATCCCTTTCATATATGCTGCTGTCACGCCAAGTCCCTCCCATTCTATATCTGTGCAAGAGATTTGAGCAAGAACTCACTGAAACCTAGATCACAAACTTATTTTTCGTGTTGTAAAATAACCCAGCACAAGGAAACAGTTCGATCCCCGGTAGCACAAGGAAATGGTTCGATCCCCGGTATCTCCTGTTAAAAGATCTGGCAGTAGGTGATGTGAAAGACCTCAGCCTGAGACTCTGGAGAGCTGCTGCCAGTCTGAGTAGGCAACACTGAACTCAATGGACCAATGATCTGATTCAGTATATGGCAGCTTCATGTGTTCGTGTGGGTTCAAGGAAGCTTTTGGCCATATTTAGAAATCAAAGGCACACCACTGAGGAACTAACTACATACAACTAAGGGATGGGGCAGGGTAGGGTTGCCAGATCCAGGTTGGGAAACTCCTGGGGATTTGGGGGTGGCGCCTGGGGAGGGTGGGTTTGGGAAGGGGAGAGACCTTCTTCTTATAATACCATAGAGCCCACCCTCCAAAGCAGCCATTGTCTCCAGGGGAACTGATCTCTAAGGGACCGCCTCTTCCCGTATGTACCCCCAAGAGCACTGCGATCGGGGAATAGCCATTGCCTGGAAGTACCAGGCCCTCGAAGTGTGAAGCTTGCCCAAACCAAGGCTAGGGCGTTCTCAGCGGCAGCTCCCACCTGGTGGAATGAGCTCCCAGAGGAGATCCGGGCCCTGCGAGACCTAGTGCAGTTCTCCAGGGCCTGCAAGATGGAGCTCTTCCGCCAGGCCTTTGAGGAGGAGCCGCCGCCGCTAGCATGCCATCATTGAGAGCCTATCATCCATCTGTCCCATTATCTGGAGGGATAGATGTCGCCCATGAGCTGGGATAGACTACTCCTGGTGCCCATGCAATTAAGAAATCCGCCGCCAATGTGGGATACCGTGTATCGTGCATCTTGGATTTATATGAATTTTACTGCTGTATTGAATTTTTGAATTTTTAATTGTATGTAATATTGTTATTGTTTTTAGTTCTGAAACTCAGCTTGACCGCTTGTTAGCCGCCCTGAGCTACCGGATAGGGCGGGGTATAAATCCCAAAATAAATAAAATAAATAAATAGAGATGAGCTGTGGGCCCGGGCCACGACACCCACTCCCCGCCCCCGCACTCCCAGGGAAAGCTTACCGACGGGACGACAGGAGACCGGGGAGAGGCCGGAAAACCCCCGGCAGTGGAGGGGCAGGCTCGGTGAGACCCCCGCAATGGACCTCCCCCAGCAGGCCGAGGGAGCGACACGCCGACGGGGCGGGCAAGGCCCCAGCGCCGTGTCCCGTGGGAGCTGCTGGACGCTGGCACTGAGGCCGGCCCCCGGCCCCTAGGAATCCTCTGGAGCGGCACCAGCGGCACAACCATCCGGCCGCGAAGGACGCTGCCGGCCCGACAAAAGCCCCTCCCAAACCCACCGGACGGCGTCCCCGGTTATGAAGAGGGGCGGGGCCGGGTGGGGGAGGAGAACGGCGAGGAGGAAAGGTGGTGCTGGGTGCAGGGCTGAGGATATAAGGAAGGAGGGAAACAAGATGGCCGGGGAGGAAGTACGAGCCATGGACCAGGGCATGCTGGTGCAGAGAGACGAGGCAGCCAAGCTCCGAGCTCGAGACAGGAGGGCCTTGCGGGTGAGGTTAACCCAGCCCACTGTAATTTCTGAGGCCAGCTCGAACCACCCGACCTTGTGCTGGCCGCCGCACCGGGGCTGCCGCCCCCTTTAGGTTGTCTGCGCCACGGCAACGGGAGGAGCACCAGCAGGGGTGCAGCATCAGCCCGACAAGCTGTAATTCCAGCGGATCCCCAGGTACCATCTGGAGGCTGGCATTGCTAACTTGGGCCATTATATCTGTGAGATCACCTCCCCCCCTGTGCACCACCACCACAGCTTCATTAATCAGATCAAGGTACGCAATGCATGGCTGCGAGAGTTGGACCATAAGGAAGGCCGAGTGCCGAAGGATAGATGCTTTCGAATTACGATGCTGGAGAAGACTCTTGAGAGTCCCCTGGACTGCAAGGAGATCAGATCAGTCGATCCTAAAAGAAATCAATCCTGACTGTTCCCTGGAAGGTCAGATCCTGAAGCTGAAGCTCAATTACTATGGCCACCCAATGAGAAGGGAGCCCTCACTGGAGAAGACCCCGATGCTGGGAAAGATTGAAGGTCAAAGAAGAAGGGGACGGCAAAGGATGAGATGGTTAGACAGTGTCATCGAGGCAACGAACATGAAATTGAGCAAACTCCGGAGGACAATGGAGGACAGGAGGGCCTGGCGTGATGTGGTCCGTGGGGTTGCAGAGTCAGACTCGACTGTGCTACTGAACAACGACAACTTCTGTAGGGGCCAACCTGCAAATAGGCAAAAATACCAATTGCCCATACATGTTGCGGTTTCCACCTTGTGGATTGGGTTGCCAGCCCCCCCGGTCTGGACAGTGGTTCCCTTGCTTCTGGGGTCTTCAATCTGCCCCCCTGGCCAGCTGGCTGGTGGGGAAAGCCCTGCCCCAAGCCCCGCCCCCTAGAGCAACCACCTGTCCGGCCATCCCTACCCCTCCCCTCCTGCCAGATTTAAAGTGCTTCGGTTGATCGGGGGGGGGATCACGTGTCCCCCTGACCAGCTGGAGGGCCCTTTAAATCTAGCAGGAGGGAGGGAGAGGGGCGGTCACGGGCCACATGCTCAGCTCACAAAAAGACCCCTGGAACACCCCCCCAAATCCCCCTCCCAGAACAACAAGGGAACCAGGAGAAGAAGAAGAAGTGGAGGAGGAGGAGATTGGATTTATATCCCACCCCTAACTCCGAGTCTCAGAGCAGCTTACAGTCTCCTTTCCTTTCCCCTCCCCACAACAGACACCCTGTGAGGCAGGTGGGGCTCAGACAGCACTGAGAGAACTGTCCTGGAGAGAACAGCTCTGACAGAACTGTGGCTTGCCCAAGGTCATCCAGCAGCTGCAAGTGGAGGAGTGTGGAACCAAACTCGGTTCTCCCAGATTAGAGTCCGCGCACTTAACGTGAAGGCTCCCACACACGAAGCTGCCTTAGACTGAATTAGATCCTTGGTCCATCAAAGTCAGTATTGTCTACTCAGACTGGCAGGGGCTCTCCAGGGTCTCTGGCAGAGAACTTTCACATCACCTACTGCCCGGTACTTTCAACTAGAGATGCCGGGGATTGAACCTGGGACCTTTTACATGCCAAGCAAAGGCTCTACCACTGAGCCACAGCCCATTGCTGGTTGACAGACATACTTGAGATCAGGGCTTTTTTTGTAGAAAAAGCCCAGCAGGAACTCATTAGCATAATAGGCCACATCCAACATCAGAAACTCATTAGCATATTAGGCCACACCCCGGACAGTACAACTCATTAGCATATTAGCCCACAACCCCATGTTACCAGAAGTGTGGTCATCCAGCCACATCCACCTATACTTCTTATTCTGTTTACCTTGTTTGTTGTCAAACCAGGGCTTTTTTTGTAGCAGGAACTCCTTTGCATGTTAGGCCACACACCCTTAATGTAGCCAATCTTAATGAGTGTCTGCTGTTGGGTGTGGCCAGTTATGCTAATGAGTTCCTGCTGGGCGTGGCCAACTCGGGAGCTAGCCGGAACTCTGTTCCCGTGCATTCCTGCCCCAAAATAGCCCTGCTTGAGATCTTTGTCAATGCTCGCAAAAACAGAAGAACAGTTTCTGATATGGCATTTGCATAGAAGCCAAAGGGGAACTAAGGCAATCCCCACACGAAAGCAACAAGTAGCTGGGACGTGAAGCATAAATGAGCACTTCTGGCTTTTCAAGGCCTTGTGGAACAATTCGGTGACAAAATAATTTCGAGTTCTTTCTTCATGCCTCCCAGTGAGATATTTATCGTGCATAACCAGAGCGTTCCTAAATGGATGCCTTTGGTTACCATAGCTTTCTGTCACAGGATAATTGCTATTATTTATATTGATTGACCTTTCTGGTGAAGGTGTCCGTGGTTCCCCTCTACTGGAAGATATCAAAAGTGCTCCACTGCATTGCAGACTTAAGACCCTGGAAGCCAATCACGGGGGGAAGGGAAAGGATTAGCCTCGCCAGCTCCAGGTTGGGAAGTACCTGGAGATTTTGGGGGTGGAGCCTGACGAAGATGGGGTTTGGGGAGGGGAGGGACTTCAATGGGGTATCAAGCTGTAGAGTCCACCTTCCAAACCAGCCATTTTCTCCGGGGGGACTGATCTCTGATGTTGCCTAGAGATCAGTGCTAACCCCAGGAGATCTCCAGCCACCGCCTGGAGGTTGGCAACCCTAGAGTGGAAATCCGTTCCTCTTGTGGCCTTAGATTCTCTGCCAGCTCTGGCGTATGCAGTGGTAACAGCTACAAAACATAACACTCATCGCAATGTCTTGGATATGTACCAAAGGCTCTCCAGAGGAACTCATGAGACTCTGCAGGACGGCTGGGGACGGGGACATGGTAGGGGACCAACACTGTGAGCACGGATGATGTCACTTCCCAGGAAAACACAGATGCAACAGCAGTAGCTCTAGGAATCCCTGGAAGGAGTTCCTCGCAAAACCTAAGGCACGGCTGTTGCCACTGGGTTTTCCCTGGAAGTGATGTCACCTTTGGGCAAGGGGGTTTGGACTAGATGGTCTGTATGGCCCCTTCCAACTCTATGATTCTGTGATTCATGCTTGTGATGCCAGTGAGTTTTAAAAAAATCCCTGTTTCCAGTAGGCAATGGAAGCCCAGGGTGGGGAATCCCCATGCCAACCAGGGCCTTGGCAAGACTGTTGCCTCCAAAGGGGCATATCATAAGACAATAAGAGAGAATAAGAGAAGCCATGTTGGATCAGGCCAATGGCCCATCCAGTCCAACACTCTGTGTCATACAGTGGCCAAAACCCAGGTGCCACCAGGAGGTCCAACAGTGGGGCCAGAACTCCAGAAGCCCTACCACTGTCGCCCCCAAGCATCTTGAACACAGAGCATCACTGCCACAGACATAAGAACATAAAGAGAAGCCATGTTGGATCAGGCCAATGGCCTGCCCAGTCCAACACTCTGTGTCACACAGTGGCCAAAACTCAGGTGCCATCAGGAGGTCCACCAGCGGGGCCAGAACTGCAGAAGCCCCCCCACTGTGGCCCCATAAGCACCAAGAATACAGAGCATCACTGCCCCAGACAGTGTTCCATCTATTCCTTGTGCCTAATAGCCGCTGAGGGACCTCTGCTCCAGATGTTTATCCAAAATGGAATTGTGCTTTTCATTTATGGTGGTGGAAAGTGCCATCAGATCACAGCTGACTTATGGTGACCCCAAAGGGTTTTCATGGCAAGAGACATTCAGAGCTGGTTTGCTGTTTCCTGCCTCCACATCACGACCCTGGTATTCCTTGGAGATCTTCTTTCCAAATATTAGACGGGGTGGACCCTGCTTAGCTTCCGAGATCTGATGAGATCAGGCATTTATAGACAACTGGTAATGTCGTAATGAAAATTCTGCAATGACACTGTGCATGGAATTTGGAAACTGTCAAGATTCTCATATTTTAATGCAAATTTCTAGAGCTCGTACTTCTGGAAAAAAAATAGGTTTGAAAAGGATTGCGGCGATACTTTGAGACTGTATTTAAAACCTTTCTCGGTGTAGACTCAAGATGGCTTACAAACATTTTGGTGAAAGCAGTAAGAAGCCTGAATAAAAATTGAGAAATGTCAGAAAGGGTTTGTGTGTGTGTGTGTGAACATGGTTTTGGACAGGCAGCCTGTCCGTGCTATGCATGGCTTTCAGCCCCTCTCTGCAACTAGCAAAATATGTAAAACATAATACATATACATAATTTATACAATTTGAGGATTCATTTTTCCTCGCTGTAAAATTCTGGTTTTCTTTTTTTAAAAAAGCACAGATTCTGACTAGATTTCCCAAGGGGCGGGGAGGTGGCGAGACTAAAGTGGACATCAAACACAAGAGAAGAATGGAAGAAACATTATCCAAATCCTCCTGCTCTTGGAATAAATTATACAAAGTACTATAATTTGCATAAAACTCGATACCAACCTAATAGAGAGGATCATCCCCTGTTCTATCATATGTATTTATTCATACTCTGTGTGCGTGTGTGTGTAGGAGTTGTGAGAAGGATCTCTACAACTACAGCCTAGCAAAAACAAAAAAAAGAGAGAGAGAATTGTTTACAATATTCAAGACTATATTCTATGGGTGGCCTGTTATCTGTGTCAGAGTGAGCATGCCTGGACACTGGGGGGCGCTACATCACTCTTAAGTGTGTATAGATGTTCCCTCCTGGAATGGGATGCCTCTCTTTGTCTTCACCTGAGAGCTACCCTCTGACCCCTCCTCTCTCTGTTTGTCCCCCCTCTCTCCCTCTCCCTCTCCCTTTCCTCACATGCCCTTCCATAGAGACACTTAGCAGGTCTCTCCTGTAGAGACAGTGCCCTCATCCTCCCACGCACATGATGCCAGGCCAGCTGGCCATTTATGATACAGAAAGCACTCTTTGGTTGTGGTCACATGCGCAAGATAACGCAGGGGGGAAGCGAGGCTATTTGCTCCGTAGGAATTTGACCCACATTTGCGTCATCACACAGTCCCTGGGAGCGGCGGAGCCAGCATGCCACTGCGTGATCAGACGCAACTGCGGATGAATCGGGAGTGGGGAGTGTTTTGCCACGTGTTTCTGGTGCGCTTCAACAAGGGATCGATGATTTGCATCTCCACACTGAGTGCTCCCTATGCAGTGTGCGATGGCGCGCATACCGAAATGGACGGAAAAACAACAGCGTGGAGTTGGGATGGCCTCATCAGACCATCCCGACGCCATGGGAGCGTGCGGGAGCGGTCACACAGGGGAAAGTCCGTTCCTGGCCCATAGCAACCCATTTGCTACCGGACTTTCCCTAGTGTCTTTTTACCCCGCTTCTGTGGCGGAGCAAAACAGGTTGCCGATGGGTGTAGGACGCTTGGCAGATGTTCTTGTGTGATCGCGCCCTTAAAATCTACCCGGCATTCGCGCCTATGGTGTGGCTAATTCTGCGTGTGATTGCGGCCTTAGATTAGGCTCCTCTCTCTTCTTTCGACTGCAACTGAATGTGAACTGGGTCTATCTCAATAAATGTAAGTTTACTCTTTTTTTTTTGCAATATTCTTCTTGGGAGATTTATTTACTGCACTCAGTATCACACTTCTATGATGGGGCAAATTCTGCTATATTGACCAAATACCCCAATAATTTGGTGCAACTGTTTCTCATGTACACCCAACACTGTTACTTCCTCATGGCACCAAGATTTGGGCCACTGTGTGACACCGAGTGTTGGACTGGATGGGCCATTGGCCTGATCCAACATGGCTTCTCTTATGTTCTTATATGATCTGCCAGATTTGGAAACTGACAGTGCGATCCTATGTAGGATCATACCCTACTCAGTCTATTGAAACTAGCAGATTGTAACTCTGTTTTGGATTGCCCTGTAAACCACCCACCAGAAGATACAGAAGTAGCGTAATAATGCTGTTTCCAATGGGAAGGCTTGAAATGTATGTGAGATTTTATGGGGGATGGGGAAAAGAAAGGGCTTACATTAAGGACATAAGAGGAGCCTTGCTGGATCAGACCAGTGGCCCATCTAGTCCAGCATCCTGTCTTACACGGTGGCCAGCCAGTTTGTCTGGATGGCTGACAACAAGGCACAGAGGCCGAGGCCTTCCCCTGAGGTTGCCTTCTGACTCTGGGATTCAGAGGTTTAAGTGCCTCTGAATTTTGGAAGTTCTCAGTCACCATGGCTAGTAGCCATTGATAGACTTGTCCTCCCTGAACCTATCTAATCCTCTTTTAAAGCTGTTTTTTCCTGCGACCGCCACTACATCCTCTGGCAGCGAATTCCACATTTTAATCACTCTCTGTGTAAAGTAGTATTTCCTTTTGCCCGTCGTAAACCTACTGCCCATCAGCTTCATTGGATGCCCTGGAGTTCTAGTCTTTTGGGAGAGGGCGGAAAAGTTCTCTTTGTCAACTCTCTCCACCCCATGCCTAATTTTATAAACCTCTATCGTGTCCAGTGTTCCTTCTAAGCTGAGTGTGTGCTAGTGTGAGCTAGCTCACAGTTTTTTAGCCTCCAGCTCACACATTTTTGTCTTAGCTCAGGAAGGAGGGCTCCAGAGTGAACTAATTTATGCAGCAGCCAAATTGCTTGCTCACAGCTTTAATGCCTGTAGCTCACAAAGTAGAAATTTTGCTCACAGGACTCCACAGCTTAGAGGGAACATTGATCATGTCCCTCCTTAGTTGTCTCTTTTCTAAACTGAAAGGTCCCAGGATCTTCAGCCTTTCCTCATAGGAAAAGTCCTCCAACCCCCTAATCAGCTTGTTTGTCCTCTACTTTTCCCAGCATTCACAGAAGAACCTGTCCCACAGAAGAACCTGTCCCATAATTCTCCAGAACCTAGTTAACGGGTCACAAGCAGAGTTGTCCACTGGCGTGGAGAAAAAATGTCCTGTCCCTTTAATGGAGACTTAATGTGTAGAAATGGGCAACTGAAGCTTTTCATGGTGTGGTGGTAAGTAGCATAGCCTGGTAACTGGTGGTGATGGAAAGCACCACCAAGTCTCAGCTGACTTATGGCAACCCTAAAGAGTTTTCAAGGTAAGAGATGAACAGAGGTGGTCTGCCATTGCCTGCCTCTGTGTGACAACCCTGGACTTCCTTGGAGGTCTCCCAGCCAGGCACAGCCCCACAAAAATTTCTCCTGGAAATGCTTTTTTCAATCATTTTAAAACATTTTTTTTAAGTCATGTGCTCCTTTAAGCAGAAGGGAGTGTTGTAGTTGACTTATTTCCACACTGAGCAAAGGGGTTGGAGTAGGTGGCCTCTAGCTTCCCTTCTAACTCTCTGTCAAGAAACTGGTCTCTTTTAAGAGAGTTTTTCTGCCTAAGTGTTAGCTTTCTTGACTACAGAAGTCATCACCCCCGCCTGCCGGCTTGTGATCAGAATTGCTGCTTGGACTGGCGGAAGTGATTAACTTGCAGCAGCTGAGGACTGTCATCTGAAGTGCTTGACAGCTTGCAGTTTAGAGATCTGTCCTGGTAACAGCTTTCTGTTGGCTCAGTGCTTCTTCTTTCTGCACTGAGAACTTCAGCCCACCCAGAAAGTAATGTGACCCACAAGCCACAAAATCCTGGCTACGGGCCTGCTCCCAGCCAAGTACTGACGAGGGCTGAGCCTGCTTAGTTTCCAAGATCTGACGAGATCAGGCTAGCCTGGCAAATAACATCTCATTAAGCTTCTATTAAAGGGACAAGATTCTTTTTTTAATCCGCCAGGCAGTTGACAGCCCTAGCGGGGGAGAACCTTAGAGTCTTAAATTGAGTCACGGCTTCCTAAACGCACTGAAGTCAATGGGCTTAGAGGGATAGAACTCTGTTTAGGATTGCACTATGTACATGACGAAACATCACTTATCAGCCTCCACAAAAGAAAAGCCTTTTCTATAAGGATGGGCTGTTTAGGTAGCTACCAGCCAAAGCCAGAAGAAGAAGAAGGAGGAGGAGGAGGAAGAGAAGGAGGAGGAGCTTGGTTTATACCCTGCCCTTCACTTGGAGTTTCAGAGCAGCTTACAAACTCCTTTCCCTTCCCCTCCCCACAACAGACACCCTATGAGGTAGGTGGGGCTGAGACAGCTTTTTTGAGAACTGTCCTTTCAAGGACAGCTCTGACAGAACTATGGCATACCAAAGGTCATCCAGCAGCTGCAAGTGGAGGAGTGGGGAATCAACCCAAGATTAGAGTTTCCGCACTTAATCACTACGACAAACTGGCTCAAACTGAATAATTCTGCAAGATGTACAATGTACAATGTGTGTGTGTGTGAATTAATGTGTTAAAGGTAATTCTTCTGAATATCTGCTTTTTTCTTAAACTCACCCATTTTTCACAGGATAACAAAAGCCTGCCCTCCCTAAAGGCTGTTACTACTACGCCCCCCCGCCCCACCCTGATCCGTTGCATCGCACTGCCTATTCCAAGCCTTACCATGCTGGTCTGTTGGAAAATACTGCTCTTGCAAGACAAGGGTTGTAACTACTAGCAAGAACGCTAAAGCTGTAGGCAGTGTTCGCCTGCTGCTAATTTCACCGCTGTGGTTTTCTGCTTCCCTTCCTTCCAACATTACTAATAGTCTGTTTGTAATCTGTCCTGTACACAGGTGCTCAAAATAGATAAGCACCCAAATCTGGAATGTTATGGGGTTGTTACGCTGCCCACTAGTCCAGATAGCTCTGAGCAGTCATATATATGGTTTCCCCTCTAAGTGGTATTCAGACCTCAGCTTGATTGGTTTCAGTGGTACGGATGGAGCTGCTTTATGCAGATTCAGATTTGGTGTAGCAAGGTCGGTATTGTCCACTCAGACTGGCAGCAGCTCTCCTGGGGCACAGGTAGTAGGGTTGCCAGCGGTGTTCCCTCTAAGGTGATTTAGTGTGAGCTAGCTCATAGTTTTTTAGCTTCTGGCTCACACATCTTTGTGTTAGCTCAGGAAGGATGGCTCCAGAGGACACTAATTCATGCAGTAGCCAAATCCCTCGCTCACAACTTTAATGCCAGTAGCTCACCGAGTAGAATTTTTGCTCACAAGACTCCACAGCTTAGAGGGAGCATTGGTTGCCAGGTACCCTCGCCACACCGGTGGGGGGATTTGGGGGGGTGTTCCATGACATCACCAACATGGTGATGTCACCCAGAAGTGATGTCATTGCATCAGTGATGCTCTGGTTTACGGGCAAAACTCTATGGTTTTTTGGCCAGATTTACCATAGACTTTTGCCCTCAAACCAGAGTGTTGCACACCATGTCCCCAATGCGATGATGTCACTTCCAGGTGACATCACTGAGTTGGGGGTGTTGTGCCCAGCCCCGGAAATGGTGGTTTGGGGTGGGGTTTCCCCCACTGGCCAGCTGGCTGCCGGTGGACAGAAGCCCCCAAAAGTGAGGGAGGGAACCCCACTGGGACCTGGGGACTGGCAGACTCCAGGTTGTGAAATGCCTGGAGGTTTGGTCCTTGAGCCTGGGGAGGACAGGGACCTCAGTGGGGTACAAGGCTACAGAGTCCACTCTCCAAAGCATCCCTTTTTGTTTGTTTGTTTGTTTGTTTATTTAATTAATTAATTCATATCTCGCCCTCCCCACCAAGGTGGGCTCAGGGCAGCTCACAACAATCCATAAAATACAATTAGAATACAATTAAAGCATATCATAAGCATATCAATAACTTAAAATAACAATCATTTAAAACTCCAGGGGAACTGATGTCTGTAGTCTTGGAGATGAGCTGTAATTCTGGGGGGGGGTCCCCAGGTCCCATCCAGAGGCATCCATAGCAGGTAGAGGTCTTCCCCGTGACCTCACATGATACCAGATCCTTTTCACTGGGGATGCCAAAGATCGAACGGGGGACCTTCTGCACGCAAAGGGGGGGGGTGCTCTAGCAATCAACCACAGCCTCAGTCCCTAGGGCAGCACGGACTTTCACCCCTGCTCTACCAAGCCCTTCTGCAACCTGCGTGCTTTCTCACTGTGGAACACTGTGGGCTGCGCAGGTGTCTCACTGGTGTGCAAAGCTAGAAAAACTGCATCTCCCCACACTAACACAGACCTCGACATGCTCAAGACACTCTTCCAGGCTGTGCGTTTGTCGGCATCTGCTGTCAAGTCTAGGGTTGCCAGCACTGGGTTGAGAAGTTCCCGGAGATTTGGGGGGGTGGAGCCTGGAAGGGCGGGGTTTGGGGATGGGCGAGAGACCTCAGTGGGGTAGAACGCCATAGACTCCCATCTTCCAAAGCAGCCATTTTCTCCAGGGGAACTGATCTCTGTCGGCTGGGGATCAGTTGTTATCCCTGGAGATCTCCAGCTACCACCTGGAAACTGGCAACCCTGGAAGCTGCAACCAGCTTGTGGCAACCCCAGCAAGGGGCCTTCAAGGCAAATGAGCCGCAGAGGCGGTCTGCCGTTGCTTTCCTCTGCAGAGCCTTCCGTGGTGGCCTCCCATCCAAGCACCGACCCTGCTTAGCTTCTGAGATCTGACGAGATTGGGCTTATAAACTACACCACACCACTCCTTATCTCTCCCTTCTGAGCTCTGCCATTTCGGTTTTCATACCGTGGTTCATATTGAGTTGCCAGCTCTGTCTTGGGAAATTCCTGGAGGTGTAGGGGCAGTGCCCCGGGATTGCAGAGTTTGGGGACGGGAGGGAGGTCAGTGGGGATGTGATACGAAAAAGTCCATCCTCTGAGTCTGCTGTTTCCTCCCGGGGAACAGATCTCTGGAGTCTCTGAAGTCTGGAGACAAGGTGTAATTCCACGAGCACTGCAGGCCCCAACATAAGGATGGCAACTCTCAGGTCACATGGCTAAATGTTCTTTTATGGAAGAAGAAGTAGAAGAAGAAGAAGAAGAGGAGGAGGAGGAGAAGGAGGAGGAGATTGGATTTATACCCTGCCCTTCACTCAGAGCGGCTTATTAAACTCCTTCCCCTTCTCCTCCTCACAACAGACACCCTGTGAGGTAGGTGGGGCTGAGAGAACAGCTCTGACAGAACTATGGCTTGCCCAAGGTCATCCAGCAGCTGCATGTGGAGAAGTGGGGAATCAAACCCGGTTCTCTCAGATTACAGTCCGTGCATGTAACCACTACACCAAACTGGCTTGGAGAAGAAGAAGATGAAGAAGAAGAATCAGGGTGAGGAGAAGGGCGGGGGAAGAAGGAGAAAGGGAAGAAGGAGAAGAAAAGAAGAAGAAAAGTTGGTTTTTATACCCTGCTCTTCACTACCTGAAAAAGTCTCAGAGCGAGGTAGGTGGGGCTGAGAGAGTTCTGAGAGAACTGCTCTTGAGATAACAGCTCTGAAAGAGCCATGACTGGCCCAAGGACACGCAGCATGTGTCTCAAAGTGGCTTACAATCTCCTTTCCCTCCCCCTCCCCACAACAGACACCCTGTGAGGTAGGTGGGGCTGAGAGAGCTCTGAGAGAACTGCTCTTGAGAGAACAGCTCTGTGAGAACTGTGACTGACCCAAGGTCACCTGGCTGGCGTCATGTGGAGGAAGAGTGGGGAATTAAACCTGGTTCTCCAGATTAGAGTCCACCACTCTTAACCACTACACCGAGCTGGCTCTCAAAAAACTTCCTTGTATATAGAAAAATACTCGGTGTCAGGGGGAATGTACCTAGCCTCATTTTTTCCTTAATATTCTAGTTTCCTATGCAGGGAAGATTGTTGTGTTATTTGCACTCCCTTTAGATGTATAGTCTGAAAATAGATTTACCATCTCAGCAAGACTCTAGGCCTTATTATTTCCATTTTCAATGCCAATCCTAAAAAGCTGACTTTTTTATTTAAAAAGATTAAAAAGAAAAGGGAACAGAAATAACACTGTATACAATATCAGCCATTAACAATAAAAGTATTAATGGTTTTACATTAAATCTGACAGAGCACTCCTTGTCTCGTCGCTTCCACAAGGTTAATTCTGTTCCAATCAACAAGAAATGGGCTTTATCTCTCTGTAACAATTCCTGTGAACTAAATGGGTCTGTGCAAGGTTGTTGAAACACAGGAATCTCACTCCATACCTTTTAAGACCAGCTATCCATATATAGAAGTCTTGTGGTGTCGTGGTTCCAGGTTTGGACCAATGCTCCCTCTAAGCTGCGGAGTCTTGTGAGCAAAAATTCTCCATTGTGAGTTCCTGGCATTAAAGCTGTGAGGGAGCGATTTGGCTACTGCATGAATTAGTTCACTCTGGAGCCATCCTTCCTGAGCTACGACAAAAATGTGTGAGCCAGGGGCTAAAAAACTGTGAGCTAGCTCACACTAACTCAGCTTAGAGGGAACACTGGTTTGGACTCTGGTATCCGGGAGTTCTGAGTTCCAATCCACAGATTCACACAAAACTTAACTTACCTCACAGGGTCACTGCAAAGAGCGACTGATGGACAGTGCAGTGTAGGGGTTAGGATTTTGTAATTCAGGGGGAGTTTAAATAAGTCAGGGGGCACTGATGTCACAAAACAAAAAATAAAATTTTAAAAACTCACTTTTGTGGCGTTCGCACTCTGCCGATATGACGAAGCAAGCCACGCGTGGGGAAGGTGGCCCAGGTGGCCCAGAGAGCCATGGGGCCTGGGGGCTGGATGGAAGTCAGGGGGGGGGGCTTTGCAGGAAGTCAGGGGGCAGGCCCCGAAATGTCCCATTGTAGCTACAGGCCTGGGTTAGAGCACCAGACTACAATCTGGGAGAGCCAGGTTCAAATCCCAACGGTGCGTTGGAAGTCTACTGACTAACCATGGGCCAGTCACGTACACTGAGCCAAACCTACCTTACAGGGTTGTTGTGAGGATAAAATGGGGAACGATGTCAGCAGCCTTGGGTCCCCGTTGGGGAGAAAGGCAGGGTATAAATGGAATAATAAATAAATGTGAGTATAAAATGGGGAAGAGAGAACCAAAGAGGTAGAAGGAAAAGAAACTGGCCAGATCACATTTATCAATCAAATACTCTTTTGTTATCTGCCTCCAATATTTGATAGCTTTTCTCCCTGGCTAGTCACTGTGTGAGACAGGAGGCTGGACTAGATGGACTATTGGTCCGATCCAGCAGGGCTCTTTTGATGTTCTTATCAGGCCTCGGCCTCTCTGCCCTGCTGTTGGCTCTCCAGAGGAACTGGCTGGCCCCTGTATGAGACAGGAGGCTGGACTAGATGGACCCTCACTGATCTGATCCAGCAGGGCTCTTCTGATGTTCTTATTTATTTATTTATTTTATTTATTTATTACACTTACCCCGCCCTCCCGCAAGCGGGCTCAGGGCGGCTTACAGTAAGACATCCAAGTGCCAAGACAATATCTTAAAAACATATAAATCGATAACATTTCTATAGCTGTTCTATTATCTCAGTCCGATGGCGTCGGATAAGAGTTTAAACAGAGTGATGTCAGGGGAAGGCCTTGGTCTCTCTGCCCTGTTGTTGGCCCTCCGGAGGAACTGCCTGGCCACTGTGTGAGACAGGATGCTGGACTAGATGGACCCTCACTGGTCTGATCCAACAGGGCTCTTCTGATGTTCTTATCAGGGGAAGGCCTCGGCCTCTATGCCCTGCTGTTGGCCCTCTGGAGGAACTGGTTGGCCTCTGTGTGAAACAGGAGGCTGGACTAGATGGACCCTCACTGGTCTGATCCAGCAGGACTCTTCTTATGTTCTTAGGAGTAACATCAAGGGAAGGCTTTGGCCTCTATACCCTGTTGTTGGCTGTCCAGAGGAACTGGTTGGCCACTGTGTGAGACAGGAGGCTGGACTAGATGGACCACTGGTCTGATCCAGCAGGGCTCTTGTTATGTTCTTATCAGGGGAAGTCCTTGGCCTCTGTGCCATTGTTGGCTGTCCATAGGAACTGGTTGGCCAAAGTCTGAGACAGGATGCTGGACCAGATGGACCACTGGTCTGATCCAGCAGGGATCTTCTTATGACCTTATCAGGGGAAGGCCTCAGCCCCTCTGTGCCCTGTTGTTGGCCCTCCAGAAGAACTGGTTGGCCAGTATGTGAGAAAGAATGCTGGACTAGAAGGACTTCTGGTCTGATCCAGCAGGGCACTTCTTAAGTCCTTATCAGGTGAAGGCCTCGGCCTCTATGCCCTGTTGTTGGCCCTCCAGAGGAACTGGCTGGCCACTGTGTGAGGAAGGACGCTGGGCTAGATGGACCATTGGTCTGTTCCACCAGGACTCTTCTTATGTTCTTATCACAGACATTGTGTACCATTGCCCATGACATCTTGTATTTTTCTATTCAGATTGTTGTTTCCTGACAGAAAACATTGGATAGCAAACGGAAATCTGGGCCTGATGGTCATTTGCCTTGCCGCGTACAGGGAAAACGTTTTGTTTTTCTGGTAATGGCAAAAGTTGTCCCATCAGTTGCAATACCGTTGCGAGCTCCCTGATGCAAAAGACCGAAACAAGACAAGGAGAAAGCTGAGCAGGAAATGAACCGGGAGTGCTTTAAGGAGGGCTGTCAAATTGAGCACCGGGTGAAATACCAAAGCATAGGGAAGAGACAGGCCCGTTTAATCCAACAGGGAGAATGGAAGCTGATTGAGGATGAAACTGTGACCTTAATCTGGCTTCCGTAGGTACTCTCTCTGTCCTTCAGCTAATGCGAAGAAGGAAATGAAAACTCTGAATTGAAACTAGGTGGGGTTTTTTTCTTCTTCAGAGCAGCGGTCTGGAATAATGCAACATTGTGTGCTATTTCTGTCCACACCGGTTGAAAGCACAGGTGTTTGGAATGCAGTGTTCCCTCTAAGCCAGGTTAGTGTGAGCTAGCTCACAGTTTTTTAGCCTCCGGCTCACACATTTTTGTCTTAGCTCAGGAAGGGTGGCTCCAGAGCAAACTAATTTATGCAGTAGCCAAAGGTTTCCCCAAAGTGCCCCAAAAAACTTTGAGTTCAAAGTTGAGCCACTGTGGGAAATGTTTTCTACAGTATAGATGCCACAAAGATTCCACATCTCTGGCCACTCCCCACTTTACTTGACAGATCAGGGTTTCAGGTGAGATCAAAGATCATTTCCCTTGGAGAAAATGATGGTTCCCTTGGAGAAAATGGCAGTATACCCCATTGAAGTCCCGCCCTTCCCTAAACCTTGCCCTCCTCAGTCTCCACCTACAAAATCTGCAGTTATTTCTCAATCCATGACTCAGGGGAAGGACTGTGGCTCAGTGGAACAGCATCTGCTTGCCATGCAGTGCAGAAGGTCCTAGGTTCAATCCCCGGTATCTCCAGTTGAAAGGATCAGGCAAGAGTTGATGTGAAAGATCTCAGCCTGAGACCCTGGAGAGCCATCTCAGAGCTATCTAAAACCAATAGAGTTTCTGGCTCTTCCACGAGAGCTCTGACATCACTTCCGTATTTCCCCCAGAAGTGATGTCATGCTGTTGTTCCGGCAGCCATTTTTAAAACTCCTCTCATTGAAAAATGAGAGCCAGTGGTCTGGAAACACCACCAGGCTGAGAAGAACGCCAGGATGGCCAGGCAAGACCACTCAGAGGTAGAAAGCATTACCCAAAGGCTCTTTACTATGGCACACCTCTGGGTACTCAGCTTTTACTTCCTGGCCCCAGCTGCTGGCCTTTGTGAGGTCACAACCAGAGTTCCCTCTAAGCTGTGTTAGAGACCACTAGTGCATAAAATTTCAAAGGGCTGCTCAGAGCATTTTAGCTTCAACTAACCTCATTTTCCCCTTTCATAGGAAACAATGAAGGGTGGGGGCACTTCCTTCTGGGGCTCATAGAATTGGACCCCCTAGTCTAATCTTTTTGAAACTTGGGGTGGGGGTTGAGGATAGGCAACAGCAGCTATGCTGCAAATTTGGTGACTCTACCTCCAAAAACAGCCCCCCAGAGCCCCAGATACCTCCAGATGAAGTCTCCATTATAGCCTATAGGGCTCCTTGACTACAGTGGCCCCATCGGTTATAATGGAGCTGGAAAAGAATCGATATTTTTTGGACACCCCTATTATGCTTTTCAATATGATCTGTAAGCTGCCTTGAATGACAGGGGAATGTGGGATATAAATATTTGAATAACTAAGTAGTTTGATAACATTTAAGCAACTTCCTGTTTGTTAGGTTAGGCAGGGTTCTGATAGTGATTGTTCCTCCTCTGTTATACTTGACCTGTAATGCTGGTTGTCATATTTCACTAAAAAAAAACCAAAGAAGACTGCAAGAGTTTTTCTCTCCCCTAAGAGCTGGTATGTTTTCTAAGGGTCAGTGCAAGGCAACAGTCCAAACCCAGGTCTATCGATATAGTGGAAAGGGGTGGGTGGACCTGTTCTCCGGAGGCCTGGTCTATCTCTGTAGAGGACAACATTTTGTGTAATGAAATTTGACTCTCTGTCTTCTCTTATCATGTTTAAATTTTCCTTAAAATATAGTTTAAATATAGTTTAAAAGAATTCATTCTGAGATTTGTACAAGGTTATGGACATAATCTTCTAAAAATAATTTATGCAGTAGTCTGATGTAGACTCGCTCACAATGTTAATGCTGCTAGCTTTTTTCCACTCACGAGCTAGAAGTTTTGCTCACAACACTGTGGAGCTTAGAGGGAACAATGGACTCACAGCTGCAGCTTCATAGGCCTTCCTGCCACATGCTTGCAGTTCAGAGGGTCCTAGGCTGAGAAGGGTTGCCAACTCCACATTGGGAAATTCCTGGAGATTTGGGGGTGGAACCTGGGGAGGGCAGGTATTGGGGAGTGGAGAGACCACAGCAGGGTATAATGCCATAGATCCCAGTCTCCAAAGCTGCCATTTTCTCTGGGGAACTGATTTTGGCAGGTCAGTTGTAGAAGAAGAAGAAGAAGAAGAAGAAGAAGAAGAAGAAGAAGAAGAAGAAGAAGAAGAAGAAGAAGAAGAAGAAGAAGAAGAAGAAGAAGAAGAAGAAGAAGAAGAAGAAATTCTCCGAGCACTTCAGCCCCATCATAAGGCTGGTAACTCTCAGGTCACATGGGATAATGTTCTTTTATGCAAAAAGAAGAGGAGGAGGAGGAGGAGGAGGAGGAGGAGGAGGAGATTGGATTTATACCCCACCTTTCACTACCCGAAAGAGCCTCAGAGTGGTTTACATTCTCCTTTCCCTTCCCCTCCCCACAACAGACACCCTGTGAGGGAGGTGGGGCTGAGAGAGCGCTGACAGAAACTGCTCTTTTCAAGAACACCTCTGACAGAACTGTGGCTTGCCCAAGGCCATCCAGCCGGTGCAAGTGGAGGAGTGGGGAATCAAACCCAGTTCTCCCAGGTTAGAGTCCGTGCATTTAACTGCTACACCAAACTGGCTCTCTAGAAGATCTCCAGGCTCCACCTGGAGGTTGCCAACCATAAGTGACTGGATGTTCTAGGGTTGCCAGCTCCAGGTTAGGAAATACTTGGGGATTTTGGGGGTGGAGCCTGATGAGGGTGGGTTTTGTGGGAGGGGAGGGACTTCAACGGCCTTTGGAGTTCTGGCCCTGCTGGTGGACCTCCTGATGGCCCCTGATATTTTTGGTCACTGTGTGATGCAGAGTGTTGGACTGGATGAGACATTGGCCTGATCCAACTTGGCTTCTCTTATGTTCTGAAGGCCACAGAGTCCACCCTCCAAAGTGGCCATTTTCTCCAGGAGAGCTGACCTCTGTCACCTGGGGGTCAGTTGTCATCCCAGGGCATCTCCAGCCACCAAGTGGAGACTAGAACCCAAATTGTTCTTCCTCTCCACTAAATAACCACAATGACAGTAATAATGACAAAAACAATAACGATGGCAATCAGGCAAACGGTCATAACTGTAATAATGTAAGGAATTCTGTACAGTCGCATTTTGCTTCTGGCATTCAGCCTGCGATCAGCAACCTCCACCACCAAAAAAAGGCCCTTTCATTCCAGGTGTGCCGATTCCTCATCCTTGACAATGTGACAGCGGCAGACCTTGGCCGTTAATATAAATTTCCCCATCCGACGCAGCTGTAAGCTCTAAATGACAACAGCGGTCGTACTGCTAATTTATGCAAGCACCGGGAGGGAAACTAACCCGGCTTTTTGTTACCGTTTCGGGGGCCTGACTTTTGTTCTCAAATGTCAGTAAAGGATGTTAACATGCCAGAGGCGGCTGCTGGAGTCTGCAGGTGGAATACCCGGGCAGAGGTGCTTTGCAAGGGCTCCGCAGAGCCACGAGCCCAAAGCAAGAGCATAGGGCTACCAGCTCAGGGCTGAGAAATTCCTGGAGATTTAGGGGTGGAGCCCAGGGAGGGTGGGGTTTGAGGAGGGGAGGAGCCCCAGTGAGGTGTTATAATAATAATAATAATAAGAGAAGAGATTGGATTTATACCCTGCCCTTCACTACCCAAAGGTGTCTCAGAGCGGCTTACAAACTCCCTTCCCTTCCCCTCCCCACAACAGACACCCTGTAAGGTAGGCGGGGCTGAGAGAGCTCTGACAGAAACTGCTCTTTTTCAAGTGGCTTACAAACTCCCTTCCCTTCCCCTCCCCACAACAGACACCCTGTGAGGTAGGCGGGGCTGAGAGAGCTCTGACAGAAACTGCTCTTTTTCAAGGACAGCTCTCATCAGAACTACGGCTTGCCCAAGGTCATCCAGCCAGGTGCAAGTGGAGGAGTGGGGAATCAAAACCGGTTCTCCCAGATTAGAGTCCGTGCACTTAACTGCTACACCAAACTGGCTCTTGATAATGCCACAGAGAAGAAGAAGAAGAAGAAGAAGAGGAGGAGTTTGGATTTATACCCCGCCCTTCACTGTCCAAAGGCGTCTCAGAGCGGCTTACAAACTCCTTTCCCTTCCCCTCCCCACAACAGACACCTTGTTAGGTAGGTGAGGTAGAGTCTACCTTCCCACAATTTTCTCCAGGGCAACTGGTCTCTGTAGTCTGGAGAGCAATTGTAAAAGTGGGAGATCTCCAGGCCCTACCTGGGGTAGGTTTGACAACTTTCAAGTGGTACCTGGAGATTTCCTGCTATTACAGCTGACCTCCAGAAAGCATCAATCAGTTCCCCTGGAGCAAATGGCTGCTTTGGAGGATGGATTCTATGGCCTTCTATGCTACTGAGCTCCCTTCCTTCCCCAAACCTTGCCTTCCGCAGGTTCCACCCAAGGGTTGCCAACCCCTCCATCCAGCCAGGGGTTCCCCTGATTTTTGAGGCTTCAATCCGCTCCTGGTCAGCTGGGGAAGCTCCGCCCCTGAACAGGAGCGTCCCTGTCACAATGACGTCACCTGGAAGTGACCTCATCACATTGCCGATGTCAAGGGGGTTCTGCTCTAGGTTTTGGGCAACCTCTATGATTTTGAGGGCAAAAAACCATAGAATTTTGCCCAAAAACTAGAGCAGTACCCCCTGACACCAGCAACACAATGATGTCACTTCTGAGTGACGTCATCATGGAGCACATGCCGGAAGATCCCAGACACCAACCTGGAGCCCCCCACTGGCAGCCGGTAAGGACCTGGCAACCCTATTCCACCCCCCAGATCTCCAGGTATTTCCCAGCCCAGAGCTTGCAACCTTAATCTGGAGGTTAGCAACCCTAGTATAGCAAAGGAAGGAAGCCAGATTGGAAAGACTGATGCAGAATTCGAATTCTTAATAGTACATTTTTTGGGGAAAATCTAATGGTGCTGTTGAACTATACAGGAAACCCATTGGAAAACCATCCACTCTAACCACTATATCAAACTGTTGCCGCCTCTTCCTGTCATGTGGTGTCATGTGATGCTATGTGACTTCAAGGTTCCTTCCAACTCTAACATTCTATGATTCTATAAAGTAATGGTGCTACTATGGAAGAAGGCTGCTGTGGAAATAGGTGTCGGGTTAGGTGATCCTTACGTGTGCTGTGGTAGTTAGAGCGCTGGACTAGGCTCTGGGTGGGCCAGGTTCGAATCCCCACTCTGCCATGGAAGCTTGCTTGTAGTTGAGTGGCTCCCATGCTACTGCCTGGGTTAAAAAGTGGGTCTCATTTGGGTTAAAGTTGAAGACCACTGTGAAGACTACAGAGAGGGGGAAGATAAGGGTGCCAACCTCCAGGTGGGGCCTGGGGAGCTCCCGCTATTACACAGAATCATAGAGTTGGAAGGAACCTCCAGGGTCAGGAAGGGACCTCCAGTTGATCTCTAGACAACCAAGCTCAGTTTCCCTGGAGAAAATGACTGCTGTACAGGGTGAAGTCTATGGCATTATACCCTCCTGAGGTCCCTCCCCTCCCAAACTCCACCCTCCTCAGGCGGCTCCACCCACAAAACCTCCAGGTATTTCCCAACCCAGATCTGGCAACCTAAGAAGGACAGAAGAACTATAATGGAACAAAAAGAAGCAATGATGTGAGACAATGGAACTGCAGTGGAAGGACCTAAAATGGCACCCTCAAGCTCCCCCTACCTCTGAGACACCCAACTGGGAGAAGGCCCCAAAAGGGAAAGCTTAATTTGTACACACAGAGCGCTTCTGGTATTATCAGCTTTCGGAAATAAGAGTTTCAGTTAGGGTTGCCAGCCCCCACCCCGGTGGAGGCAGGGGTCCCCCACTGCCAGTGCCCACCTCCCTGCTGCCGATCAGTTGGCCAGCAGGGGGGAACTTCCCCTGAAAAAGAGGGAGATCCATCTGACATGCAGCAATGTGACTTCCTCACTGCCCCCGTCACCTGGAAGTGACATCATCACATTCAGGATGCTGGGGTGACGTGCTGGTGTTTTGGGGAAAAAACTCTATGGTAGAAGCCAAATTTACTATAGAGTTTTTGCCCAAATACCAGAGTGTCACCCCGACGTCCCGGACCTGAAGATGTCACTTCCAGGTCATAAGAGAACATAAGAGAACATAAGAGAAGTCAATGTTGAATCAGGCCAATGGCCCATCTAGTCCAACACTCTGTCACACAGCAGCCAAAATATACCAGGTGCCATCAGGAGGTCCAGCAGTGGGGCCAGGTCACATGGGCAGTGATGAGGACACATTCGCTGTACGTCGAATGGGCCTCCCTGCTGCTCCTGGTAAGTCCCCTCATCCTCCGCTGGTTGCCGGGGGGGGGGGGCTGGCAACCCTAGTTTCAATTAGCTGGGGGAGGAGAGTTATCCAGTGCAAGAGAGATCCTGAGCTGGCCATGTTTATGCATCCTCTTATGATGTAAGTCTCATGTGAATACAGCAAAAAAATCTTTCCAAACAGTGGTTACCAATGTACCCCGCCAAAGAAGGAGCAGATTGCAGGATACCGCAGCCAGCATTGATACAGGGAGGTGCTAGAGGCAAAGCTGGAGCACAGAGTGCAGGGGGTTGGACTAGATGACCTGCAAGGTCCCTTCCAACTCTAACATTCTATGATTCTATGAAGTAACGGTGCTACTATGGAAGAAGGCTGCTGTGGAAATAGGTGTCGGGTTAGGTGATCCTTACGTGTGCTGTGGGTTAGAGCGCTGGACTAGACTTTGGGAGGGCCAGGTTTGAATCCCCACTCTGCCATGGAAGCTTGCTGGGTGGCCTTGGGCCAGTCGTACTCTCTCAGCCTAGCCTACCGCAAAGGCTTGTTGTTGTCGGGATAAAACCGAGAAGAGAATGATGTAAGCCACTTGGAGGTCCCCACTGAGGAGGAGGAGGTGGAGGAGGAGGAGGAGGAGGTGGAGGAGGGTAGGAGGAGGAGGAGGAGAAGAAGAAGAAGAAGAAGAAGAAGAAGAAGAAGAAGAAGAAGAAGAAGAAGAAGAAGAAGAAGAAGAAGACGTGGCGGCGACAGCCACCATAACTGACTTGGGGTGACCTCATCCACAAGGCAATCCCAGCAAAAGTTGAGCAGAGGTGGTTTGCCATTGCCTTCCCCTGCATAGAAACCCCTGTCTTCCTTGGTGGTCTCCCATTTAAAGACTACCGGTGGCCAACCCTGCTTATATGGTTGCCAGCTCTAGGTGGGGAAAGACCTGGAAATTTTGGGGGCGGAGCCTGGGGAGGGCAGGATTTGGGGAGGGGAGGGACTTCGGCAAGATACAATGCCATAGAGCCCACCCTCCAAAGCAGACATTTGCTCCAGGGGAAGTGACCTCTGGAGTCTGGAGATCTCCAGGCCCCCACCTGGAGTCTGGCAACCCCATCTGTTTAGCTCTAAAACTCTGACAGGGTGGGGTATAACTGAAGTGAGTAAGTAAATAAAGCAGGGTTTCCAGCAATGCACTTATTCCTCAGATAGGTGCCAGCAGTATAGGGTTTTCAGAAAAAAACCGGGAGGTCTGGGTTAATTGGACTGTGTTGACGGAAAAACACCAGGTGCTGGATACTTGGGAAGCTGAGGTTTAACACCATGGAAAGCTGGCTCAGATTTCACTCGGATTGCTTTTCTGAGGATCCCCAGATTGGCCGGCGGAAGATCTCATGGTCCCCTTAAAAACCTTGCAATAAATGGACTGATTAAAACGAAACTGAAAATGGCTTCATTCCACCTGTACAAAAACACATCCTTCGCATAAACGAAGGACTAATGATATTTTCTTTCTCCGTCTCGGAGATGAGCCCCATTTTTCATAATAAGGATCTTGTTTCGGCCAATCTTACTTCATTGTACCTGCGGGGGAGGTGCAGTTTCGAGTCAGGGCCCGAGCATCACAGAGATCTCCCGTCTCTAAAAAACCTCTGATTATAGCAGCTGCCAGTTCCAGCACTTTGCATCTTATTACTGTAGGGGCTGTGAACAGGTTCTAAAAATAAATGGAAATGTACTTCCAGCCGACCAGCGAACCACTGGAGGATTCGAGCCATTTAGGAGGTGTGATAATCTCTCCCGACTACTTTCCCCAATTAAAGGGCGAATTCTCTCTCCCCTCTAAGACCGACTCACGAACGGATGCTGGTTTCATCTGACTGCAGCCTGACCAAAATGTTTCGAGATGCGTCAAATGTAGTTGGTAGACAGGTGACGGGCTTTGTATCTTATAGTACATGTAACAACAGTGGCAAAAATACTTTACGCTAAATATTGGAGAAGAAAGGAAGTACCCTCCAGAGAAGAACTTGTCAACAGAATTTTGGAAACTGTTGAAATGGACAAACTAATAATAAAAGGACAACCTGAGGAAATTTTTGAAAACACTTGGTCAAGATTTTAAAAATGGATGGAAGGATACAACAAATAAAACAACAGACATAAGACGCTTTTTTTAGGACATACAAAACTTTATTTCTATATATTTGCAAAAGAAATATGCAATGATAACAAGGTGAAATATACAAATTAATGGCCCCGTTCACACAGAGCATTTGCCCCGCTGAAGGCACGGGAGCCCTGCGGACTTTCTGTGCGTGATCATATGAGCACATCTGGGAGGCGTAGCGCTCCTGTGGCCAACCCACGGCTTCCCTCCGAAAACGCGGAGTAAAAAACTACTAGGACCGAAGTACTAGTTTCCGGAACCTCGGGGCAAAGGCTGGCGTCTGATCGCGGGAGCGCCGGTATCCCGTGGCTTCCACCGCCCACCCATGTCCCGGGGTTTCTGGATGTTGTAGGTTTCCATGGGATGCGCACCAATGCTGAACAGCACATGCGCACACACAAGACACTGAAAGCAGCCCCCCCACGGCACATGCACACTTCTCAACAGTACGGATTGCATAGTCTGCTGCGCAGCTTTTTTGCTGTGCTGCAGCAGTGCGGTGTGATCGGCGTGCAGAGCTGGAGCGTGGCAACCCGGTGGCCCGTGTGATCGGGCTACCGCGCCTTATTAGCTCCGGGGCGAACTGCCACGCCTCTCCCCCGCGTTTTCTGGCCCGTATGACCGGGGCCAATGTTTGGCTAAAGTATGAGCTTGTAAGTAAGGAATTTTCAAGGAGGTAATGGATACCTTCATTTTATGTTAGGTTGGTCTCTAAAAATAAAAAAATAACAAAAAAATGTAGTTTGTCGACAATGACAAGGCTTTTCTTGTCCCAGGACAATTTCTCGCGTATCCCTTGGGCCTCTGTTCAGTGCCAAGGGTCAGACAGGAGGAGTGTTAAGTATTCCTAAGGGGATACAAGGCTAAGATCCAGGCAAGGGTCCCCAACGTGGTGCCCGCCAGTACCTTTTGTGGGGACCCCCATATGTTTTTAGGAAATGGGCAGAGCCAGGGACGAGAAGAAGAAGAGTTGGTTTTTATACCCTGCTTTTGGCCTGTTCTGCATCTAGCACTCTGTTCTATCAAACCCACACTGGAACAGAAGAAGATGCGGCTCGAAACCACATTCAAATACCCAGGGCCAATGCCCATACTGACTGCAGACAGTACCATAAAACCGAGAGATCAAATGAAGTGATAGAGTCTGGACACTGCCATAAAATCCAACAATCAATCAAAGTGAAAGAAGAACAAGAGGAGGAGGAGGAGGAGTAGTTTGGATTTATACCCCACCCTTCACTCAGAGTCTCAGAGTCATTTACAAACTCCTTTCCCTTCTCCTCCCCACAACAGACACCCTGTGAGCTAGGTGGGGCTGAGAGAGCTCTTTCCAGAACTGCCCTTTCAAAGACAGCTCTTTCTTGTCAGGATGATGGCTTGCCCCAGGTCATCCGGCAGCTGCAAGTGGAGGAGTGGGGAATCAAACCTGTTTCTCCCAGATTAGAGTCCACGCACTTAACCTCTACACCAAAGTGGCATGCAATGTGGAAGGGAATTTCTGCTCCAATGTGGGTTTGGTGGAGCGAATGCTAGATGCAGAATAGGCCATTCTCTACCTTAAGGAGTCTTACCTTCCCTTCCTCTCCCCACAACAGGACAAAGTTTGAGTCCAGGGGCACCTTTAATTCCTATTTATTTATTTATTTATTGGGATGTATATCTCACCCTACCCCGCAAGCGGGCTTAGGGCAGCTCACATCATAGTATAAGACAAGAGCAATTTAAAACACCACACAGAAGAAAAAGAAGAGATTGGATTTATACCCCACCATTCTCTTGGAGCCTCAGAGTGATTTACAACCTCCTTCCCCTTCCTCTCCCCATCTGTGAGGCAGGTGGGGCTGAGAGAGCTCTCAGAGAACTGCTTTTGAGAGAACAGCTCTGAAAGAACTTGTGACTGACCCAAGGTCACACCAGCAGCTGCATGTGGAGAAGTGGGGAATCAAACCCGGTTCTCCCAGATTAGAGTCCGCGCTCTTAACCACTACACCAAACTAGCTCAGGTTTCTATTGTCAGTACAATTACAAAATAATCCACATATTCCAGCCGACAAATCGGCAGCTGGTGTCATTCAGTGTACACTAGCCCCATCCTAGAGGGGTGATGGATCAGGACAGATGACATCAACCACCCACTGCGCCAATATTATGAAAGCACCATGGGCGGTCGAAGCGGGAAAGGCCGATGTTATTCCAACATCTGCTGCCTCAACCAAAGGCCTGGTGGAACAGCTCCACTTTACAGGCCCTGCAGAGTTTCAACAGATCCCGCTGGGCCCTGATCTCAATTGGGAGCATGTTCCTCCAGGCCGGGGCCGGGGCCGAAAAAGCCCTAGCCCTGGCGGTTGAGACAAGGCAGGCATTTTATTCGAGGTATGAGCTTTCATGGGCACACACACTTCTTCAGATACAGTGAAATGGAAGTTACCAGTCCATACGCATAGGGAGGGTGCTTCAGACCAACACGTATTTTATTGTATTTTAATGTATTTAATGTTTATTGTATATTAATGCTGTTAGCCGCCTTGAACCAGTTCCCTGGAAATGGAAAATAATAAATAAATAATAAATAAATACCCAACTGAATCTCCCCGCAACAGGCACCCTGTGAGGCAGGTGGGGCTGAGAGAGTTTGGAGAGAACTGTGACTAGCCCAAGGTCACCCAGCAGACTGCCTGGGGAGGAGGAGCGGGGAATCAAACTCAGTTCTCCCAGATTAGAGTCCGCACTCTCAACCACTGCACCACTTTGGTAGGGCTTCTGCCCAGGAAGGCTTCTGACTGACTACTGAAGATTTGATTTGCTGTGCAGATTTTTTTTAAATGTTGCTTTGGCAAGCAGCTGTGACCACAAAACAAGGATCTGCACCGTGTTACTAATGTCAAATTGTGGCCGCTGTTTTGTGGACGGCTCTGCCTCCTGTGGCAGCCATTTTGTGTCAGCCGTTTTGTGTCAGCCATTTTGTTTGCTGCCCCCAGTGTGCCATGTCAGAATTCCAAATGTGCCTGCAGGGTCAGAAAGGTCGGGGACCCCCTGATCCAGGCATTCTCTTACGCGACACCTTGAATTAAAGCTGAGCCTAAATTTTATTAATTAATTTATTTGAAACATTTATTAGCTGCTTCCCTTCCTCACGGAGCTCGAGGCCACTAAAGGGGCCATCAGGAGGTCGATCAGTGGGGCCAGAACTCCAGAAGTCCTCCCCTTATTGCCCCCCAAGCACCAAGAATACGGAGCATCAATGCCCCAGACAGAGTGTTCCCTTGTGGCTAAGAACCACTCATGGACCTCTGCTCCAGATATTTATCCAGTCCCCTCTTGAAGCTGTCTGTGCTTGTAACTGCCAAACCATCCTGTGGCAGTGAATTTCACATGCAAATTCCACCTGAATCAGTGAATGTTTTTCATGCACTTTTTCAATAATCACCTCTCAAAATTGCCAAAATGGGAGCTACTTTTCCACGCTGTTGAAATTTTTCATTCTCAAAACTGCAGTGTTATTTCCCTTGTACCTATTTCTCCTTTGCTCCTTTAAGAGTTTTTATGCTTCTGGGTTTTCATTTGCCTTTTATGCTTCTAGTTTTTATTGGCTAGTGTTTAATGCTTGTTCATTTTAATGATTTTATGGATGACATCTTGGTTGCCAGCCTCCAGGTGGGGCCTGGAGATCTCTCACTTTCACAACTGATCTCCATCTGACAGAGATCAGCTCCCCTGGAGAAAACAGCTGCTTTGAAGGGTGGACTCTATGGCATTGTACTATGCTGAGGCCCCTCCCCTCCCGAAACCCCACCCTCCCCTGGCTCCACCCCCAAAGTCTCCAGGTATTTTCCAACACAGTGGCAACTCTAGAGCCACCTCTAGCAAGTTTCTGAAGAGGATATTCTTACAAAGACCTCGGCCTCTCTGCCCTGTTGTTGGCCCTCTGGAGGAACTGGCTGGCCACTGTGTGAGACAGGATGCTGGACCAGATGGACCACTGGTCTGATCCAGCAGGGCTCCTTTTAAGTTCTTATCAAGGGAAGGCCTCGGCCTCTATGCCTTCTTGGTGGCCGTCCAGAGGAGCTGGTTGGCCATTCTGTGAGGCAGGATGGACCACTGGTCTGACCCAGCAGGGCTCTTCTTAGGTTCTTAATATTAGGAAAAGGCCTCTATGCCTCATCTGTTGGCCTTCCAGCTACAGTTGCCAGCTCTTGGTTGGGAATTACCAGGAGATTTTGGGGGTGGAGTCTGAGGAGGATGGTGTTTGGGGAGAGGAGGGACTCCAGTGGGTTATAATGTCATAAAATGAAGCTTCCAAAGTGGCCATTTTCTCCAGGGGAATAGGTGGAGATCACATGTAATCCCAGGAGATCTCCAGGTACCACCTGGAGGTTGACAACTCTGCCTCAAGAGGAGCTGGTTGGCCAGTGTGTGAGAGACAGGATGATGGGCTAGATGGACTATTGGTCTGATCCAGCAGGGCTCTTCTTAGGTTCTTATGTAATGCTGAACAATATTTTGTGGGATGTTGTGCACAAAGAATTGGGATTTTATTTTATTTTTTACTGTCAAATTCTGAGAAACCCTAGGACCCCCCCACACACACATCTCTTCAACACATGCAAGACAATTAATCCCCATTGTTTTCTGTTTTGCTAAAACTTTCTCTTTTTTTTCTCAGGGTGGTGGGGGGAAGGGAACTCAGGCCGGAGCGCAGCTGCAGCCAAAATGACAGTGGAGAGATGCCGATTTGTTAAATTGAAGCCTGGCGAGGATACAATTGAGGGCCGTAACAATAAGCAATGATCGCTCCTGCTTAGCACTTGGAGAGCTTTCTGCGTTCGGAAAAGTTGGAACTTGGCAGAGGCCCTGGGCTCCTTGGTGCAGGTGTTCTTCGAGTTAGGAAGCAGGCCTGGATTTCAAAGTGCCTCAAATTTAATTTTCTATCTGTCTGCGGGGATCAGTTAAAGCTGTGCTTAACCCACACAAGTCAAGTAGTTGCCGGTCGAGAGAGGCGCACGTGGTGCGGCAGAAGGCGTTTATTATGAAGGCAGTTCTCCAGAATCCCCCGACAATCCCCGTTTCTCTCTGTGCAGGAACAGAGTGGTGGAAAGTGCTGTCAAGTCGTCACTGACTTGTGGAGATCCCGTAGGGTTTCCAAGGCAAGAGATGAACAGAGGTGTTTTGCCATAGCATAGCAGCCCTGGACTTACTTGGTGGTCTCCCATTCAAGTACGAACCAGGGCTGACCCTGCTTAGCTTCTAAGGTCAGATGAGATTGGTCTAGGTTGGCCCAGCCAGGTCAAGACAGGTGAACAGAGGTGGTTTGCCATCACCTACCTCTACGAAACAACCCTGGACTTCTTTGGTGGTCTCCCACCCAAGTACTAACCAGAACTGACCCTGCTTAGCTTTTGAGGTCAGATGAGATTGAGCTAGCCTGGACCATCTAGGTCAAGGCAGATGAACAGAGGTGGTTTGCCATCACCTACTCCTGCAAAGCAACCCTGGTCTTCCTTGGTGGTTTTCCATCCAAGTATGAACCAGGGCTGACCCTGTTTAGCTTCCATGATCTGATGAGATTGGTCTAGGTTGGCCAGCCAGGTCAAGGCAAGAGAACAGAGGTGGTTTATCATCACCTACCTCTGCAAAGCAACCCTGGACTTCTTTAGAGGTCTCCCACCCAAGTACTAACCAAAACTGACCCTGCTTAGCTTCTGAGGTCAGATGAGATTGGGCTAGCCTGGACCATCTGTGTCAAGCCAGATGAACAGAGGTGGTTTGCCATCGCCTACCTCTGCAAAGCAACCCTGGACTTCCTTGGTGGTCTCCCATCCAAATACAAACCAAGTACTCACCAAAACTGACCCTGCTTAGCTTCTGAGGTCAGATGAGATAGGGCTAGCCTGGACCATCTAGGTCAGGGCAGATGAACAGAAGTGGTTTTCCATCGTCTACCTCTGCAAAGCAACCCTGGACTTCCTTGGTGGTTTTCCATCCAAGTACAAATCAGGTCTGATCCTGCTTAGCTTCTGAGATCTGATGAGATTGAGCTAGCTTGGGCCAGTCAGGTCAAGGCAGATGAATGGACGTGGTTTGCTCTCACCTACATCTGCAACTTCCTGGACTTCCTACAATCTGGACTTCCTTGGTGGTTTCCCATCCAAGTACTGTTAAGTATGCAACTCAACACGATTGGATTTCAGCAAAAGTGATTCAGCTTTATTGTAACAGCAAACTCAACTCAACAACACACACACAGAATAGTGGAGCGCAGCTCCCTTTTTAAATGATCCGGGCTGTCAAAGCCACACCCATAAATAAGTTAACATCCAATAAGAAAACAAGGATAAAGACCAATGCGGTCTGTTCCCTCAAAAATGCTATGTACAGTTACGATTGGCTATTTACAACCAATGGGAATGTTTCAGTTTACAATCCCATCTTATGTCTGAAGCTTAACATAGAGAAAGACAGGACAGATTCCAGCTTCAGGACATAACAAGTACTAACCAGAGCTGACCCTGCTTACCTTATGAGGTTGGATGAGATCAGGCTACCTTGGACCATCTAGGCCAAGTACTAACCAGGGCTAACCCTGCTTAACTTCTGAGATCTGACAAGATTTGGTTGACTGGGCAACCCAGGTCAGGATAGAGCAGAACAGAAGTTTATAATAGCCCAGGAGCAGACTGAGCCTAGAATGTTTCCTCACCTCGGACCTCGGCCAGGGTGATGATGGAGGTGGGCACAGAAATCCCTGTTGGGTGAGCCCATCCTTTAGGCTGTCGTGACTACAGCCCAAGTCGAATCCAAGTGAGCTGCCAACATCACAGGAGTCACTTTCTCAGCTTCCTCTTGCTGGTGGTGGGCAAACGGTGGGAGATTTTAGGGGCAATGCCTGAGGAAGGTGGAGCTTGGGGAGTGTGCCATGTCCCTTCTGGGGGAAGTCCTAGGTCAGCGGTTCCGAGCATTTTTGGTATGATGACCCACAATCCAAATTAACTTGGTACAGTGACCAGAGCTGGTATGGTGACCCATCCAAAGCTGACCCAAGGTTCATTTGGTCCCCTGGGCAAATGAAGACCTTGAGACCTATCTAGTTCAGCATTCTGTTTCCTAGACTGGCTAACCAGTTGTTCTGGAGAAACCAACAAACATCACACAAAGGGTGCAGGTCCCCCCACTATGAACCCCAAGCAAGTGGCATTCCCACATACTCGACCTTTGCATACAGAGGTCAAATCCCAGGCTTTGACCACCCTCTGTTTCTCCGTTCCTCCCTCTAATCCCCTCTAAGATTCTAGGAAACTCTCTCCAGTAACCATTGGGACAGGTTTTACTTGATCAATCTGTATAGGCAGTCAAGAAAGCATACCAACTGATTTGTGGCCTGGAAGATACTGTGTCCAGGGTCAGATCTTGGTTTCCAAAATAACAAAAGAGAATGAAGGAGAGGGCAGAGGAGGCTATTAGAGAGGGTTTGCAACCCTTTCAGAGGCTTTGTGACCCACTTCTCAGCCCTGCACGCTGCAGCCCCCACCCTGCTTGCAAAAAAGACCCTTTAACAGCCCTTCTCCCTCCCTCTTGAAAGATTTAAAGGGCCTCCCAGCTGATCAGCTGGCAATGTGTTCCCCACTGATCAGCTGAACCCCTTTAAATCTTGCAGGAGGGGAGAGAGAGGGGTGGTTGGGGGTGGGGCTTGGGGGCAGGGCTTCCCCCTGCTGGCCAACTGGCCAGTGGTGGATTGGAGCCCCCAAAAGCTGACCCCCGCTCCCTTCACAATTCTTTGCATTGCCATCTTTCATTCACATGAGATGTAACAGGGAGGGGCTGTGGCTCAGTGGAAGAGCCTCTGCTTGGCATGCAGAAGGTCCCAGGTTCAACCCCTGGCATCTCCAGCTGAAAGGCCCAGGTGGTAGGTGATGTGAAAGACATAAGAAGAGCCTTGCTGCATCAGACCAGTGGTCTCTCTAGTCCAGCATCCTGTCTCACACAGTGGCCAACCAGTTCCTCTGGAGGGCCAACAACAGGGCAGAGAGGCCGAGGGATGCAGGGGTCTAGTTCCTCTGAATGTGGAGGTTCCCCTCAACCACCATGGCTTGTAGCCAATGATAGGCTTATCCTCCATGAATCTAGTCCCCTTTTAAAGCTATTTATTCCCGTGGCTATCTCACTACATCCTCTGGCAGCAAATTTCACATTTTAATCAGTCTCTGTGTGACCTCCACCTGACACCCTGGAGGGGTTTTGGGGTTTTTTTTAAGAGGTTCCAGGACTCTTAAGAGGGAAAAGAAGTTTTCAACCTGTATACTGAAAACTCATGAACTTTTAAACGTTTTTAAAATAATTTTGTCAAAGAGGATCCAGAACTCCATCCTGGCACCTTCCCCCCAGAAAAAAGGCCCTGCTGACCTTTATTGACTGGCGGTCTGATTTCAGTATCAGACAGCTTCATGTGTGTTCGATGGCAAATGTCTAAAAGGGTTCACGCTCATGCCACTAACATCAGTCTGAGGGATAGCTAAAAACCTGTTCAGACATGTCTTCAAATTTCAAAGCTCTTCCACTTTAATCCCGGACATGTGTGGGTTAGTGGTGGTTAGACATCAGTGTGAGAAGAGCACTCTTCCTAGGGCAACTAGGGTTGGAACACTTTCCCTATGAAGAAAGGTTAAAGCGCTTGGGGCTCTTTAGCTTGGAGAAACGACGGCTGAGGGGCGACATGATGATGCATGGGACAAAACAGGTAGAGAAAGGTACTATTCTCCCATTCTCACAATACAGGATCTTGTGGGCACTCAATGGAATTGCTGAGCAGTCGGTTTAGAACGGATAAAAGGAAGTCCTTCTTCACCCAAATAGTGATTAACACATGGAATTCACTGCTGCAGGAGGTGGTGGCGGCTACAAGCATGGACGACTAAAAGAAGGAATTGGATAAACATCTGGAGCAGAGGTCCAGAGCCACAAGGTATAGATAGGAACTCTCAGGCTGGGGCCAGTGATGCACTGTATTCTTGGTGCTTGGGGGGGGGCGGTCAACAGTGGGAGGGCTTCTAGTGTCCTGGCCCCACTTGTGGACCTCCTGAAAGCACCTGGTATTTTTGGCCACTGTGTGACAGAGTGTTGGACTGGATGGGCCATTGGCCTGATCCAGCATTGACTTCTCTTATGTTCTTATGTTGTTCCTGATTGTCATGTGAAATGCTCCAAGGCTGTGTCCTGGTGCTCAGAACAGTATCCAAGAGAAGGAGCAGGTTTACACTTTGAGTGTAACTCATGGATGTCATTTCTGAGCCTCTGTCCAGTGGACACAGGCTCAGAAATTACATCCACGAGTTCTTTTAGTGCCCTGGGATGCAGTTCGTTTGGCCCTGAGGACTTAGTTTCATATAAAGAAACTAGATGTTTACGTACTACCCCCATGCCAGTCCTAGGCTGCAGCTCCCTTCCCTCATGATGTGTTCTGTTTTTGCCATGTTGAACACCATTTCCCTTGCAAGAGAAGACTGAGGAAAAGTAGGAATTAAGCATCTCTCTTCATCACCTGTTACAATTTCACTTTCCTGTCCCTGTAAAGGGCCTACCGTGTCCTTTTATTTTTTTCTTACTTTGAACATAAGAAAATAACCTCTTTTTCGCTGTTTTTAGCGTCTCTCGCTAGCCTAAGCTCATACTGAGCTTTAGCTTTCCTGACTCTCTCTCTCTACAAGCACTCCTTATTTGTTTATATTCATCCTTGGTTATAAGGCCCTCCTTCCATTTCCTAAATGAGTCTTTTTTTATTTCTCAGTTCTTCAGAAAACTGTTTATGGAGCTTTCCTTGGACTCCCTTTATTCTGTTGCCAGACAGGAAGCCATAAGAATGATCAAGAAACGTCTATTTAAGTATGGTTATAACAACACAATCTGTAGAGCACAATGTGTTTGTTCTACTCAATTTGTTGGCATTCTTTCACTTAGAGGGTTCCCCGAATATTGCTCATATTTGACCGTCCCTTGGTATAGGCACGTCCAGGGCTCTTTTTGTAGCAGGAACAACTTTGCATATTGGGCCACACACCCCTAATGTAGCCAATCCTCCAAGAGCTTACAGAGCTCTTCTTACAGGGGCTTCTGTAAGCTCTTGGGGGATTGGCTACATCAGGGATGTGTCGCCTAATATGCAAAGGAGTTCCTGCTACAAAAAGAGCCATGGCATGCCTCAGGACGGTGGCTACGGGAGTGGGTTGAGAAGGGCCATGCCCCCTCATAGATGCAACCTGCCCTCTTGGGGATGCCAGACACCCCCTCCAGCCCCAGTTGAGTAGAGCAATCCCCGTGCAGAAAGGCAGGCAGTTCTCATTGGCAGCGGCATATGCTGCTCCACTGCTGCCCCGCCTCCTCCGCCCATTCTCCTCCTACCATGTTCATTGGGAAACATCCTTGTCTTTCATTTTGCACTACGACAGGTGACAACGAGTTTCTGATGGGGCTGAAGCAAAGCTGCACAACTTGGAGCAAAACTTTTCTCTAGCCTGTCGGGTGCCCCGCCATGGGTTCATTGGGTGATGTATGTGCGTGAAGGAATGTGCTTTGCCTTGCAGCTGTAATGTCTCCGCAGCCTCCCTTATCTTTCCCTGGCCTTGACTGCTTAGTCTGTTAGGCGCAAAGCGTCCTGTTATGTTCTGAAGCTTGAATCAATCCTATCTTATCTCATGTTAAGCTTGAGTCAGTAAAAGGGATTGTAAGAGTCGACATTCCCATTGGTTGTTTCTGTGAAACTCTGTAAATAGCCAATAAGAACTGTATGTACTTTATTGGAGGGAACAGACCTCACTGGTCTTTATCCCAATGTTATGATTGGTTGTTAACTGAAATATGGGCGTGGCTTTGACAGCCCGGATTATTTAAAAAGGGAGCTGTGCTCCACTGTTTTGTGTGTGTTGTCTGATGGACTTGTTTGCTGTTAAGTAAAGCTGAAATCACTTGTTGAAATTACAAGGCTCATACTTAACATGCCCCAACCTCCCGCGTGCCTCCGAACCATTAGATGCCTCCCCGCCATTTTTCCAGCTTGCCCACTGGTTCCCAGATGTCAGAGGGGCATGTATGAATCCCCTATAATTGAAATAGGCACTTTGTAACTTTCATTCCTGACACTAATGCTATAGACTGCTTCACTTGGCTCTGATCAAAATAAAGCTTTACCTGTTTAAGGACCTGCTGTTGAACTGAGTTACTGGAGTGCCCGACACAGCCTTCAAGGGGCTGCTTATGGGGAAAGAGGAAGCCAAGCAAAGCCGGAATGCCCCTTTCATTGGCCAAGCTTCCTGCCTCTCCCTCCCCCATGCTGGAGTGGAGTCTTACAGCCGTCTCCACCAGCCAAAACAAGAAGCCATCACGGAGAGCTCTTGACCCCGCCCCAGCTGTGCTGCTGCTTTCCTTTCCTCTGCCGGAATGCCAACAAACTGAGTAGATTGCCAACAAACATGAGTAGAACAAACACATTGTGCTCTACAGATTGTGCTGTTCTTTGCATAGCGTGTGTCTCAGACATAGCGAAATTAAAATTTACATACAGATCGCCTCTTTTCATACTTCAGTGAGTTCCGCTCCTGGTAAATCTTCCCCCCATTCCGTGCCAACAGGTTTAGCTACTGTGCCCCCACTCAAGAAAAAATTCTGGCTATGGGGCTGGCATACCTGAATACCCTACTGTCTAAGAGTTTTGCAAGGGAGGTCTCTTCAGATACCACACTCTGATAGAGTCTGCAACTGTGGTGCAGGTAGTGTAGACACCCTGTATCACGTGACCATTGAATGCAATCATTTTTTCTGAGCCTGGAAATCTTTTAATTCTTCCTTTGCTCCGAAATATAGATCCTATGGAGACATTACCTCTTTCATTAGAAAATAATAGGAGAGCTATCACTCTTTTAGCTGCAGGATTTTATGCACCGGCGATAGATTTTCACAGCCATTCAAATGGGCTCTGGCTTTTTTCTATATTTTAGTAACCAGCTTAAAACTAATAAGTTAAAAAGCAGGTTGAGGTGGAAGAGAGAGTATTCTCTGTACCTCTGTTTATGGACCTGCAAGGAGCGAGACGTGTCTATAGGTCTCTCCTGTGGAGCCGTGCCATCATACCTTCATACACACAGGGCTGCCAACAGAGGGGGCTGAGGGGGACAAAATTTGGGGGGGGGTTCAGGTCAGCTGGAGGGCCGCTATATGAAATTTTAAAATCCTGGTGTAGTTCTGACTGGAACCACTGGGGGCGCAGGGAAGGCAGAGCATAGCAAACTGCTCCGTGACCTTTCTGTAAGGTTTACCAGAGGGATCTCATTTGCGGATCAGATCTTGTTAAACCAGGGTCGCCATATCTTGAAAAGCAAAAAAGAGGACATATTTCCCAACTGAAGAAGAAGAGCTGGGTTTTATATCCCATTCTTCACTACCTGAAGGAGTCTCAGAGCGGCTTACAATCTCCTTCCCCTTCCCCACAACAGACACCCTGTGAGGTAGGTGGGGCTGGGAGAGCTCTGACAGAAGCTGCTCTTTTTTCAAGAACAGCTCTGCCAGAACTATGGCTTGCCCAAGGTCATCCAGCAGGTGCAAGTGGAGGAGTGGGGAATCAAACCCGGTTCTCCCAGATTAGAGTCCGCGCACTTAACCACCAGTGTTCCCTCTAAGCTGTGGAGTCTTGTGAGCAAAAATTCCACTTTGTGAGCTACTGGCATTAAAGTTGTGAGCGAGCGATTTGGCTGCTGCATCAGTCAGTCTGCTCTGGAGCCATCCTTCCTGAGCTAAGACACAAATGTGTGAGCCAGAGGCTAAAAAACTGTGAGCTAGCTCATACTAACTCAGCTTGGAGGGAACACTGTTAACCAGTACACCAAACTGACTGCTTCAAACAAGTGATCACTATGACAAATCTCATTTTAAATCCCCCTACTATTTAAGCTGTGATTATTGCTGCTAACATTCGATCTCAGTACATAGCTCAGTACGTCTCCCTCTTTTTTGCAGATTCCTCCCAGGAGATATCAAATAAAGTAGCTAAATTTTGCCTTTGGGCATGTGGGACACACAATTGGCTGACCGCGTCTTAATAATAACCTCCCTGTCTCTGTCTTCTCATAATCAGTGCTCATATCAGTGAAAGCCAGTTTGGTCTGGTGGTTAGGAGCGTGGACTCTAATCTGTGAGAACCACATTTGATTCCCCACTCCTTCACATGCAGCTGCTGGGGTGACCTTGGGTCAGTCACAAGTTCTTTCAGAGCTGGTCTCTCAAGGGCAGTCCTCGAAAGAGCTCTCTCAGCCCCGCCTACCTCACAGGCAATGCTCCCTCTAAGCGGTGGAGTCTTGTGAGCAAAAATTCTACTTTGTGAGCTACTAGCGTTAAAGTTGTGAGGGAGTGATTTGGCTGCTGCATAAATTAGTTTGCTCTGGAGCCATCCCTTCCTGAGCAAAGACACAAATCTGTGAGCGGGAGGCTAAAGAACTGTGAGCTAGCTCACACTAACTCAGTTTAGAGGGAACACTGCTCACAGGGTGTCTGTTGTGGGGAGGGAAGGGAAAGGAGATTGTGAGCCGTTCTGAGACTCCTTCAGGTAGTGAAGGGCGGGGTATAAATCCAATCTCCTCCTCCTCCTCCTCCTCCTCCTCCTCCTCCTCCTCTTCTTCTTCTCTTATATTTTATTCTATATTTTCATTTCATTTTTTATCCTTACCCTTGATATTACTAATCTTATACTGAAATAAACTTTGAACTGAACTAGGAACATTCCGAACCTTCCAACCCAAGAAGAGGACATCTGGTAAACTTAGTTAAACCCATCACCAACCAAGCCTACTCTGGAGCAAGGGAAGACCAGCCAGGACAGGATGTGGCGCTATGTTCCCTCTAAGCGATGGAGTCTTGTGAGCAAAAATTGTACTTTGTGAGCTACTGGCATTAAAGTCGTGAGTGAGTGATCTGGCTGCTGCATAAATTAGTTTGCTCCAGAGCCATCCTTCCTGAGCTAAGAGAAAAATCTGTGAGCCAGTGGCTAGAAAACGGTGAGCTAGCTCACACTCACTCAGCTTAGGGGGAACACTGGATGCGGGGCAGTTAAACAAGAGAAATACCCTGCTACGGACCCATAAGAAAAATTCCCAACCTCTAGCCTGGCTAAAGGTTCAAGCCAATAGTTGGTAGTTTCATTTGTGTGTTCTATTGCATATCCTTAGTAATATACGGCTGCGAGAGTTGGACTATAAGGAAGGCCGAGTGCTGAAGAATAGATTCTTTTGAACTGTGGTGCTGGAGAAGACTCTTGAGAGTCCCCTAGACTGCAAGGAGATCAAATCAGTCAATCCTAATAGAAATCAACCCTGACTGTTCCCTGGAAGGCCAGATCCTGAAGCTGAAATACTTTGGCCACCCAGTGAGAAGGGAGCCCTCACTGGAGAAGACCGTGATGCTGGGAAAGGTTAAAGGCAAAAAGAAGAAGGAGACAGCAAAGGATGAGATGGTTGGACAGTGTTATTGAGGCAACGAACATGAAATTAGGCAAACTCCGGAGCACGATGGAGGGCCTGGCGTGATGTGGTTCATGGGGTCATGAAGAGTGCGACTGAAGAACAACAATTGCATATACTGCTTCATTTTATTGAAATCCAGAACCAGCCTTAGTGAATTGCATTTTCCTGGCCAGAAAAGTAGGGTGATACCAAGTCAGGGGCCAGGGGACAAGGGTCAAAGGTCAAGTCCTATCCAATTCCATTTGCTCAAACCCTCCCATAGGGCTTTGCAGCATTTGGCCCATTGAATTTGGGAAGACTTTTTTTTTTTTTTTGCCGCCTTGCTAACATGTCTGTTTTGCAGAAATCTGAAAATGCTTCTCTTTGAAAATGCAGAGCTCAGATAATGAGTTTTAACATGTGATGCCTCGTGGTTAAGTCTCTGCTCATTTACATTTCCCCCCCTCGCGGATGTTAGAGGTGCACACGCAGCAAGACTCCGAAATCCTTCCTACTGACACTGGGAAGTTTTGACTACCACCTTATGTTACCAGTGGGCGTTAGCCGAGACATTTCCATGTAAACAAAGCATTTATCACCACTGTGAAAATGCCGGCAACTGACAAGTATTAGGAAGGGTTCGTGAGCATGAGGGAAATACTTTAGAAACTTTACTTACAGGCTGCTGAAGAAAGCCACTTGTTTTTCTCTGGCTCCCTTCCCCCAAGTATTTGACAGGAGAAAATGCAGAGACAGCGGCACAGAGTTTAGGCCTGTCTGTCGGTTTGATTCTCCTCTCCTGCTGGGTGCCACGTTTCCCCTTTCTCCCCCCGGCTCTATGGTCTCAGATCAGAGGCCAGGAACTTGTTACACTGTGATAGCCTCGGCGTGGTCCACAGACCGCAGCGGAAGAGCATCTGCTTGGCATGCAGAAGGTCCCAGGCCCTGTCTTTCGCATCTCCGGTTAAAAGGATCAAGTAGTAAGCAACACAAAAAATGTTTCCCTGGGGCCTTAGGGAGATGCTGCCAATCCGACCAGACGATAGCCCTGACCTGGATAGCCCAGGCTAGCCCGATCCTGTCAGATCTCAGAAGCTAAGCAGGGTCAGCCTTGGCTAGTATTTGGAAGGGTGACCTCCAAGGAATACCAGGGTCATGATGCAGGGGCAGGCAATGGCAAACCACCTCTGGAACGTCTCGTGCCTTAAAAAACAAGTCTAGATCACCACCTAGTTTGAGAGCCAGTTTGGCGTAGTGGTTAAGAGCGCTGGACTCTAATCTGGCGAACAGGGTTTGATTCCCCCACTTCTCCACATGCAGCCAGCTGGGTGACCTTGAGTCAGTCACAGTTCTCTCAAAGCTGTTCTCTCAAGCGCATTTCTTGAAAGAGCTTTCTCAGCCCCACCGACCTCACAGGGTAGGGTGTCTGTTGTGGGGAGAGGAAGGGAAGGAGAGTGTAAGCTGCTCTGAAACTCTGACTAAAGGGCAGGGTATAAATCCAATCTCCTCCTCCTCCTAGTGGTGCATAATGCTAAAGAGCTAGAACTTCTGGCTGCCAGATAATCTTAGGATCTCCTGGCTATTCTATACACAATGCCAGAAGATGATGATGATGCCAGACAATGCTGACCTCTAGAGACCAGTCGTCTGATTTAGTACAAGTCAGCTTCAAGTGAGTTCATGTTAAGTTTGCCAGCACTGCCTTGACAAATTGCTGGGAACATGGCCCCTATAGTGACCCTCTAGGAGTTTCCCTACATCTCTATGGTCTTTACCATAGAGACATGGAAAAATTCCTAGAATATTACCATGGAGGCCATTTTCCAACCATTTTTTTCTCCTGCTCCTAAGGGAGGGTGGGTATTGGGGGTTGAGGGTAGCAGTCTACCCACTTCAGACAGTCAAACAGCAAGCCTAGTTCATGTGAAATGCTCTCCAGATGGCACAGCCTCACTATGAAGGGGCGGGGGGGAGAAGACACTTCTTTGAATTGCCGAAGACAATAAAGAGACATTTCTATTCCTTACACACAACAGCACCAATTATAACCTAATTCAATTCAGATTAACAGTGCTTTGATGGCGTTTCCATTACATAAAAAAAATAAATTTATTAGCAGAGTTATTATGCGTCTTGACTATCATGCTAATGCTAATAAGGAGGCTGTTTAACTGCCTTAATGCCGCATTTGAACCACAGTTAGAAGGGACAGCCTCAAAACATATTAATCAGATTGAGTAAATATTACATAGGGAGCCCTTTCTTTCTCGTAAATCATATAGGATTTGCAGGTGGGTTGTATTAATTGAGCTGTCCAATTGGCTTACTCATAATTCTTAGATGATCTCCCGGTGAGGCTAAACCTGCTTTAAACTTCAGCTGTTGAGTATTTCTCAGATCGCTGAAACTGCAGAGTGAAAATCAAATTGGCATTTGAAAACATTTCATTTATCCTTTACTTCATACGTTGCCTTTCGAGCTTGTCGAAACAGTCGAGGCGTTCAAGGTAGCTAAGAGTTGGTACAAACCATGAAATTCAATCCGAACGGAATGTTGTGAAATACTAAATTCTCAGGAAAAAGAAAAGCATGAATTCGCATCCATCAGCTCCATCTGAAGGCCTTCTGAAAGAACATGGGTTGGATTCAACCAGCTTTTTCAGCTGGTGCAGGAGGGAGGACGTGTCCTTTTTCACCCCAAGGAACCATCTTGAGGGGTCGTGGCTCAGTGGTAGAGCATCTGCTTGACATGAAGAAGGTCCCAGGTTCAATCCCTGACATCTCCAGTTAAAGGACACAGCAGTATGTGATGTTCCCCAGAGAGCCTTACGCTCAGCAGAACAAAATCGACTGGAAGTCCCCGGCCCAAAAGATGCCCACCTGGCCTCAACTAGGGCCAGGGCTTTTTCCATCCTGGCCCCAGTCTGGTGGAACATGCTCCCATCTGAGATCAGGCCCCTGCAGGATTTATTACAGTTCCGCGGGGCCTTTAAAATGAAGCTGTTCCGCCAGGCTTTTGGCTAACTGGCAGGCGTCCACTCATTTAGGCCCCTCCTGCCCACTCGCTTTATGGGGTAGGTGGTAGTTATCACCATCAAGTACAACGGGACTGTTTATCATATTTCTGCCCGCCTGATCTTCAACACAAGCTGTATAATCATCTATTGCTGGCCTACCATCTTTCTTTTATTCAGGATTCTTATTCTTATGGTTTTAAGAAGTTGTTTTATTTCTTATATCTCAGTTGTGACCCATTGCGAGCCTGTTTGAGGAGGAGGGTGAGATACAAGTTAAATAAAACAAATAAATGTGAAAGACCTCTGCCCGAGACTCTGGAGACCTGCTGCCAGACTCAGTAGACAGTACTGGCAATTATAGAACTAGGATCTGAGTCAGTACAAGTCAGCTTCTAATGCAGAGGGGCCTTGGCTCAATGGTAGAGCATCTGCTTGGCATGCAGAAGGTCCCAGGTTCAATCCCTGGCACCTCCAGTTAAAAGGACCAGGCAGAAGGTGATGTGAAAGACCTCTGCCTGAGACCCTGGGGAGCTATGGGAAAGGGCTGTGACTCAGTGGCAGAGCATCTGCTTGGCATGCAGAAGGTCCCAGGTTCAATCCCCGTCACCTCCAGTTAAAAGGACCAGGCAGAAGGTGATGTGAAAGATCTCCACCTCAGACTCTGGAGAGCTGCTGCCAGCCTGAGTAGACAATACTGACTTTGATGGACTAAAGGTCTGGTTTAGTATAAGCTAGCTTCATAAGTGTCTTCATGTGTGTTCGTCTTGGGGATTATTAGACCTATGTGGGCAAAGAGTTCACCAAGACCAGCTTCCTGGAGGTCTCCAAGAGATTGATGAGGAAAGGAGAGATGGGAAGATCCATGCTGTTTCATTCACGATTTATAGGAGCTGGTAAAAGGTAAAGGTAAAGAATTCCCTGCTCAAAAGCCAGTCAAATCTGACTCTAGGGGGCGGTGCTCATATCCATTTCCAAGCCAAAGAGCCAGCGCTATCTGTGGTCATGTGGCCGGCATGACTAAACACTAAGGCGCATGGAACACTGTTACCTTCCCACCGAAGCGGTACCCATTTATCTACTTGTGATTTCTTGCTTTCGAACTGCTAGGCTGGCAGGAGCTGGGGCCAGAGATGGGATTGGCCAATCTGATCTGGTTGGCCATTGCAGAAAAACAGCAACGCGAGAGGAGGCAGATCAGCAGGCAACAGTCGGATCCAGAAGACATCTTATGTTCTTAAAGGGGAGGGCAGCCCTTACGCTAGAGACTTGAAAGGAGCACTAAGAAGCCTCATAAGTATTTTTTTTTAAAAAGCATTTGTCTGTAAGCAGCTCTTAGCAGTTTTATAGAATGTCTAAAAGATTTGCTCGGCCAAAAGAGCTGTTACTGTGCCTTTGGAATTATTTTCGACCCCTTTGGCCTGCTTTCTTTTATATGAGGCTCAAAAGACACAATGTCTTTTACCGTAAGTAGCAGGAAGAGAATGTTGCTTCTGCTGGGCTATGGGCTTGCCATTTCTCCCAGAACGCACCACAGTTAGCTCTTGCCAGCTCTGGGTTGGGAAATACCTGGAGATTTGGGGGGTGGAGTGTGGGGAAGGCAAGGTCTGGGAAGGGGAAGGACCTCAGCAGAGTAATGCCATAGGGCCCATCGTCCGAACCAGCCATTTCCTCCAGGGGAACTGATCCTGGCCATCTGGAGAGCGATTCTAATAGTGGGAGATCTCCAGGTGCCACCGGGAGGTTGGCAACCCAAACCACAGCATGGGAATGGGCCGGAGAGAGCACCAAGCACAGCAAGCCTTCTGCATTTGCACACTGGAGGATCCCAAGTCCTCTCGGAGAGGCAGTCTAGGCATTCAGCACAGAACTCGCTGGTCATCGTAGAGTCTCCTTTCTGCCTCATGGCCTTGAGAGAGGGCAAAAGCAACTCAAAGTCATGCTGAAGAGCACTTTTTCCACATTCCGGAGCTTATCACATAAAGAGAGTGTTCTTCGCTAAGCCGGCAGGGAATGGGGGAGTGGGCTTACCAGGAGCAGGGAGTTTCACCCGACGTTTCAGCCATGTGCCCATGTGGCTTCCAACGTGACCTGGAAGTGATGTAGGCCTATCAGGGAAGTCATGGTGACACTCTGTTTTTTGGGGGGCAAAAACTCTATGGTAGAATTAGCTTCTACCATAGAGTTTTTGCTAAAAAAAACAGAGCATCACCCCGACGTCCCTGGTGTGCCTATGTCACTTCCAGGTCATGTTAAAGTCACATAGGTACATCGCTAAAATGTTGGTTATTCCTCCCTTTTTTTGCGGTAAGTCCCTTCCACTGGCCAACTGATCGATGATGGAGAGGTGGGGCCTGGCAGTGGGGGACCCCTGTCCCCACTGGGGGTTCTGGCATCCCTATTCTTTGCTTCAGCCACTGATTGGCCCTTTAATTGACATTTCCCGGTAGCCTGAGGCACTCGAGTGCCGCTAGAGGATGGTCCATGGTTGTCCTTGTGAAAAGACTCCGCTTTGCAAGGAGGAGAAAGAGGTGGTGGTGACCACACCCACACCTGGATCACTGTTCTCATGAGGAGGAGGCAGTAACCATCACCCTTTCTTTCCTACAAGGGTGGTCCCAGTGTGAGTATAGTAGCTGCAGCAGCATGTGAATCCGGACTTCCATTTCCTGTGGAAACAGTGGCCACGTGAAGGATGCAGGTGCTCAGCAGCCATGAATGGCCCTGTTCATGCTGAAAGTCAGGGTTCTCCAGTGTGGTGCCCACAGGCCCCATGGCACCAGCAGATACCTTCTTTGGTGCCTACCAAGTGTTTTTAGAAAGTGGGTGGAACCACACGGGGCTCGTGCCCATCAGGACTTCTGATTGGCCATTGGAGGTCTGGTTGGATGTGCAGATTGAGATAACGTTTTTTCAGGGGCACCTGCACCACAGGGTTGGTTTTATTCTCTCTCACCCCTCATTCTTAGTGTATTTTTAAAATTACCCCTCATTTGCCCTCCACGTGGGCTTCATCTTTGTGTGTGTGTGGCTCTACCTACTGCAGCAGCCATGTTGTGGCTGGATCCGCCTCCAATGACAACCATATTGTGGTTGCGTCCACCACCCTGTGTCAGAATTTCACAGGTGCCCAATAGCTCAGAAAAGGTTGGAGATCCCTGCTGCAAGTGGTGTCATGTGAGAGAGACGGTACGTGATAAGGCCAGTTTGGTGTAGTGGTTAGGGGTGTGGATTCTAATCTGGGAGTACTGGGTTTGATTCCCCAGCTGCTGGTGTGACCTTGAGTCAGCCACAAGTTCTCTCAAAGTCAGTCACAGCAGTCCTCAAAAGAGCTCTCTCAGACCCACCTACCTCACAGCATGTCTGTTGTGGGGAGGGGAAGGGAATTGAGGTTGTTCTGAGACTCCTTCGGGTAGTGAAGGGCAGGGTATAAATTAGGGATGTGCATTTGGTTGTTCTGAACCAAATGCACCCCCGAAAATGGCCCATTCGGGCCCCCTTCGGGCTGCTGTGGGCCGATTCAGATGCTCTGATCTAAATTGGCTTGCCGCTGGATTTAGCCCCATTATATCCTATGGGCCCCATTATATCCTATGGGCCATTGAAGTCAATGGTGAAAACACAGGGTATATTCTGGGGGCTGGAGGGAGGGGGTTTGAGGGAGAGGCTCCCGTGGTGGCTAGTGGCTATAGATAAGAAGGAACTCTTGGTCTCTAGGGCAAGTGATGCTCTGGTGCTGGGGAGGGGGCAACCTCTTTTAATAGTACTGGATTACTTATAGTTTTTTTAAAAAACAAGACTCCTGAACACCAGCCACTGATGGACCACTGCTCTGCTCCAGCCTCCATATGTTTGTCAAATTCTGTCTGGAATCTGTTCATGCCAGCCACTACCACCAACTCCTGTGGCAGTGAATTCCATGTGTTAATCACTGTTCAGGAAAAGAAATACTTCCTTTTCATCTGTTCTAACTTCTAACCTGACTGCTCAACGATTTCGCTGAGTGCCCACGAGTTCTTGTCTTGTGAGAAAGGGTGAAAAATACTTCTTTCTCTACCTGCTCTATCCCATGCATAGCTTTGTAAACCTCTTATCATCTCACCCCTCAGTCATTGTTTCTCAAAGCTAAGATTCCCCAAGTGCCTTAACCTTTCTTCATAGGGAAAGTGTCCTCCTCTTATCATTGTAGTTGCCCTTTTCTGCATTTTTTCCCAGTGTTATAAATATTCTTTTTTAGGTGTGTGTGGTGTGAGTGGTCCAATGCGGTTGCACCATCAATTTATACAGGGCAGGGCCTGTATAAATGTTGTTCCTGTTGGTCTTTTGGGGTTTCTGTGTGGCACTCTGGCATGCTTGCACTGCCACAGTGCCACTTGTTCTGGAGTGTGCCACTTGTTCTCATGGCAAACATGCACCTCCCAAGACAGTTCACTTTCCCTGAGATTCTCTGGGAGAGTCTGACTGCTGGGTGGCTGCCTGCTTGCCTACCTTAAGTGCTGCTGGCTGGGTTTCCCCATTGGAAACAATGGAGATAATGGGGGTAACCTGTTCGGGTGCCCATAGAATTGTGCCCACTGGTCCAATTGCTTTGAGACATGGGACTTCATGTGGGGAGAGGCTCCCGAAGCTACCCTGAAAATTTGGAGCCTCTCCCTCAAACCCCCTCCCCCCCAGAGCCACTAACAGCACCGTGGGGAAAAAGTAATTTGTTCTCTTTTCCCCCCACCATAGAGAACAATGAAGGGGGTGGGGGCAACCTGTTCGGGGGCCCGTAGAATTGGACCTCCCCAATCGACTCCTACTGCCGAAATTGACATGTGGGAGTCTTTCTGCCGGCAGAAATTGATTCTGCCCAATTCGGCCGAATCCGAATCGGGCTGAAGTTTGGGGGTTTTTTTGCACACACCTTGTATAAATCCAATCTCCTCCTCCTCCTCCTCCTCCTCCTCCTCTTCTACTGTTTTAATTTCCCAGTGTGCCCCTGTTCTACTTGGGTCTCATATCTACAATAAGCGTTTGTGACAGGATTATATTGGACATGTTCTTTCTCCAGCCCAACGAAGTTTCCGCAAACAAAGCCCAATGTTGTGTGTTTTCCTCAGAATCCTTTCAGACTAAAAAAAGGTTCTCTGAAAAGGTGATTTCCCTATGGAAGGGGCTTGTGATGAGAAGGAAAAAAGGCAGGAAACCTTTTATAGAAAAAAAACCAAGACGTCCCACTTTGCTTTGCATTCATGGGAACCATCAGAAGCCACAGCGATGTGAGAAATTACGATGATTCCAAATTTATATCTGCGGACGCCTCGTTTTGAAATTACTCTCCGCTCTGACAGAAAAGCTGGACCCCTGCTGTAGTTATGAATTACGGATGACTCAGAATTATTTCTCGTGGAAGTCGTTATTTCCGTGCGGGTAAGAACTTACCGTTTGGTTCTTGAGAGTTCATTGCACAACACATGGATTTAACTGTTAAAAAAAATGCAGTCAAATGCGAGGTACGATAAGCAGGAGAAAACCGTAGGGAACCTGTGTTGTTAAATGTACAGGATAGGCAGAGTTTCCAGGTCTGGGATGGGAAGGACCTTGAGATGTCCATGCTGATTCACTATGAATGTAGCCAGATTGTGAGAGGGACAGCAGGGAGGAATGAGTCGGGGCTGTGCTTTTACGGCCCTTTCTTATATGCCCAGGGTGAAGTCAATGGCCACTTTGGGGTCAGGAAGGAATTTTCCTCCAGGCCAAATTGCCCCAGAGATCCTGGGAGGATTCTTTTGCTTCCTCTGGGCAAATATATTTATTTATCATATGGCAGAATTATACACAGGAAACATATACTAACAAGAAGAAGAAGAAGAGATTGGATTTAAAAGTTGAGAGCCAGCTTGGTGTAGTGGTTAAGTGCGCGGACTCTTATCTGGGAGAACCGGGTTTGATTCTCCACTCCTCCACTTGCACCTGCTGATGTGACCTTGGGTCAGTCACAAGCTCTGGCACAGCTGTTCTCTCAAGGACAGTTTCTGTCAGAAGTTCTCTCAGCCCCACCCACCTCACAGGGTGCCTGTTGTGGGGAGGGGAAGGGAAAGGAGTTTGTAAGCCGCTCTGAGACGCCTTTGGGCAGTGAAGGGCGGGGTATAAATCCAAACTCTTCTTCTTCTTCTAAAGCCCGCCCTTCACTACCCAAAGGTGTCTTAGAGCAGCTTACAAACTTCTTTCCCTTCCCCTCCCCACAACAGACACCCTGTGAGGTAGGTGGGGCTGAGAGAACTCTTGACAGAAACTGCTCTTTTTCAGAGACAGCTCTTATCAGAACTACGGCTTGCCCAAGGTCATCCAGCCAGGTGCAAGAGGAGGAGTGGGGAATCAAACCCGGTTGTCCCAGATTAGAGTCCGTGCACTTAACCACTACACCAAACAAGAAAGAAGAGAAGAGATTGGATTAATACCCCGCCCTCCACTACCCAAGGGAGTCTCAGAGCGGCTTACAAACTTCTTTCCCTCCCCCTTCCCACAACAGACACTGTGTGAGGTAGGTGGGGCTGAGAGAGCTCTGACAGAAACTGCTCTTTTCCAAGAGCAGCTGTGCCAGAACTATGGCTTGGCCAAGGTCATCCAGCAGCTGCGAGTGGAGGAGTGGGGAATCAAACCCGGTTCTCCCAGTTTGGAGTCTGTGCACTTAACCACTACATCAAACTGGCTCTTAACCGAGCACTTAACCGCTACACCAAACTGGCTCTAATATAACATATATAACCAAACATTAGGAAGAACTTCCTGACAGTTAGATCCATTAGCATTTCTAAAGAGATAGCTCAGGTGCTTCTGGAATGCCATGGGCTAATTTCCCGCCCCCCTCCTGTTAGTTTCCAACTCAGAGAAAGACATTTTTTTGAAGCCTGCTTGCCAACCTTCCAGGAGGCAAGGCATTTCTCCACACGCTCTCATGTTCTTAACTGGGGCAGTGAGGGGTGGGGTGGGAGAAGGAGGGAACCGGTCTCATTCTCTTCCAAAGTGGAAAGGAAGAATAGACCGAGCAAATGGAGAAAGGTTAAACTTCAAGAGAGGATCTTGAGAGATTTGCGGCCACTCCTATTGAAAACCTTGTTGAGCATCACTGCGAAAACTAAGACGCAGCTGCTTTGTAGGCACTTGAACGGGAGTTCTTTCTTTTAATGCCCTTTATTTCAAGATAAAACTCTTATTGATCACCTTGAAATGATATGAACAGACCACTTGACCGAGCAGACTTTTTTGTTTTACGAGTCTCTCTCTTTTCTTTCTGTCGGTTCTCTGTTATCTCTCTCTGCTCCCCTTCCCTCGCAATCCAGATCTAAACCTTTCTCTTATTCTTGGTGTTTTGTTGTAGGAAGGGGCCAGCTGAATAATAGAACGGCTAAGAGGCAATACTGTAAAACTGATCCCTGAACACCGTTATCATACATATGATAATATACGTGATATGAGCATTCTCTTTCAGAGAAAAGAAAAAGGAAGAGAATATATCTCTTTCAGAGAAAAGAAGAGAGACGAAGAGATTGGATTTATACCCCCCCCTTCACTAACCAAAGGAGTCTCAGAGTGGCTTACAATCTTCTTTCCCTTCCCCTCTCCACAACAGACACCCCTGTGAGGTAGGCGGGGCTGAGACAGCTCTTTCGAGGACTGCTCCTGAGAGAGAACAGCTCTGAAAGAACTTGTGACTGACCCAAGGTCATGCCAGCAGCTGCATGTGGAGGAGTGGAGGCTTGAACCCATTTCTTCCAGATTAGAGTCCGTGCTCCTAAACACTACACCAAACTGGCTCTCAGAAAAGAAATGCTCACCTACTTCTGAGAGTTCTTTTCCAAAAGGAGAAACCCCCTCCCCACAGATGAGTATTGCTTTTGAGAACCCTCAAAGAATGCTTGTAAATGCTCTCCTGATTTTTAAAAATCATTTTATTAAAAGGAAGGTTGCCTGCTATGAGTTGGGAAATACCTGGAGATTTTGGGGGTGGAGCCAGAGGAGGGCGGGGTTTGGGGAGAGGAGGGGCTTCAGTGAGGTGTAATGCCATAGAGTCCACCTTCCAAAGTGGCCATTTTCTCCAGGTGTACCAGTCTCTGTTGCCCGGGGATCAGTTGTAATTGCTGGAGACCTCCAGCTGCCACCTGGATGTTGACAACCCAAATTAAAGAAATGTTCAACTGTTCACTATCGGTTCCCCTTGAAGGCTGAAAAGTTTGAAAACCAGGCTTCAGTCCACTAGGTTGGCCAGAGATATAGCTATTCATGAGGAACACAGGTTGAAATAGACCTGTCCTCTGAATTAAGGCTTAAGAAGAGCGACAGCACCCAACAAATAATATTATGAATGTTATCATATTTGAGGGGAGAAAAACCCTACCTTTAATGGACAGAGATCAATTCAGCTTCTGCTCCTCACCAGATGGGCTGGATTTGTGCGCAGTGAACATATAAATCGGGCCATTTAAACTTTCGACCCATTTCAAAGAAGTCGCTTCCCTCTTTGTAACCTCAAATCCTATTAGGTGGGTATAAACACTCTTGCCCACACACACCCTGAGAGTTTTTAAGTATGAATTATGGAAAGCTGAGCAAAAGGAATCGGAGTCTAATATTGCCCTTCATTGAGATTAATGGTACCAATTTGCATTTCTTTTCATTTTTTTTTTAAAGGGGGAAAGTAAAGAAAGACTTAGGAAGAAACGGTGGTGAAGAAGAAATGCTGGAAGGATTTGATTGATTCCCATTTTTGCTGTGACGACTTACTGTGCTCTGCATAAGATTTAAGAAGAAGAGAGATTGGATTTATACCCTGCCCTTCACCATCCGAGGGAATCTCAGAGTGGCTTACAATCTCCTTTCCCTTCCCCTCCCCACAACAGACACCCTGTGAGGTAGGTGGGGCTGAGAGAGCTCTTTTGAGGACTGATCCTGAGAGAACAGCTCTGAAAGAATTTATGACTGTCCCAAGGGTATAAATACAATCTTCTCCTCCTACTCCTGCTCCTTCATAGGGTTGGCCCTTGGATGTGAGACCACCAAGGAAGTCCAGGGTCTCTACGCAGAGGCGGGCAATGGAAAACAACTTCTGAAGTCTCCTGCCTTGAAAACCCCACGAAGGGATCTCCATAAATTGGCTGTGACTTACAGACACTTTACAATTATACACAATCATGGTGCATCTTGACTGAAATAGTCTTATTCCACTGACATTCTTTTCTAACAAAAGTTACAAAACTGAACTACTCAAGAGGGGCTTTCTGCTTTGGTGCTGAGTGTGCTAGCAAATTTACAAAGTTACACAGAGCCTTTTTGTCAATTTCAATCTAACAAGAAACGTTTATTAAAAGGACTACATTCTAGATAGTGCAGGTGAGAGATAGATACAGATTACCTGTTCTAGCTAGCTGGATGCTGCTGGATGCCGGATGCATGTCCAGCCTCCATGGTGCAAGATGGAGAGAAGCCATGCACCTTTTTTGTGTGCGAGGAAGTGTGTCCATAGCAGAAAGGAAATGGCTCCCTAAGAAGAATCAGTCTATGCATCAAAGGGGACAGTGACAGCAGAGTAAACAGGAAGAAAGCTCAGTGCCTATCTAGCTATCTAGGTCTCTTGTCACTTCTTCTGGAGGCTGGGGCCAAAAAGACAGTGCCAAGTCCTTCTCTTCCAACAATTGTAAGTAGGATCCTATTTATTTAATTCCTGTACCGCTTAATGTGAATACTCATGCTATGCTTCAGTTCTTTCTGGTGGTTCCAGAGTTCTAAGCTCCTTTTGCATTGGTTACTGAATGTCCCTTTTGTGTGATTGTCCTGGCTTACTAGTTGTAATCCACATTGAGTCCCTGTGTAGAAAGATGGACTACAAATAACAGAAACAAACATCATTTTTAGGTTTAGGTTTTCTCCCTCGCGTGATTTGATATACCCAGTTCAGCATTCCACATTCCAGTCACATGACTGAGACTGCCTCTACCCAGGGCTCTTTTTGTGGCAGGAACTCGTTTGCATATTAGGCAACACACCCCTAATGTAGCCAATTCTCCAAGAGCTTACAGAGCTCTTCTTACAGGGGCCACTGGAAGCTCTTGGAGGATTGGCTACATTAGGAGTGTGTCACCTAATATGCAAAGGAGTTCCTGCTACAGAAAGAGCCCTGCCTCTACCATGTCTCTTCCCTGCCTAAAGACTTCCCTTCCTTTGCTTATATGGAGAAGTTCCCAGTGCCTGACACACTTCCCACCAATCAGGCAATTCCCCTATGAACTCATCTAATGTCTCCTTCCTTCCCCAGTCCAGGAAAAATGAATCTTATGTATTGAATCTAAATGCTATAATTGGAGCTAGAATCTACCCCAAAGTGTGCCTTTCTGCCAATATCAACGTCATGTGTTCCAGTCGAAGTTTCCTGTTCCTGGTAAGATTCCCATGATGCCGTCCCTGATTTTCCTCTCCTCTTCTCAGGATCTTTACATGGATTAGTTTGCTTGGGATTGTCTCTAGTTCTAGCAAATTCCCCTCTGGTTAGCTCCAAAGCTTCTCATTTATTTATTTTTTGTAGTGATGAACATAAGAACATAAGAGAATCCAATGCTGGATCAGGCCAATGGCCCATCCAGTCCAACATTCTATCACACAGTGGCCAAAAATACCAGGTGCCATCAGGAGGTCCAGATGTGGTTCTCTTGTGGGATATGGGATACCTAGGCAATTGAGAATGTTCTCTGAAGAATTCCCATTCAAAATCCTGCTTGGATAAGTAACGATAACTTTCCCTCTCTGCTCGATCTCTACAGTCCCATTCCCTCCCTTTCTTGAATGTTGTATGTTGCATGAAATGTGTGCAGACATTTGAAACAGCTGCATTCCACTGTGGTCATTTTAGAACTGGGGGCTATTTAGTGAGCTTGAAGTTATTTTGACTGCTTGAGCATACTCGATTCCCCCCAGTAAGCTATCTCTGCTCAACATATTTCTCTGTATTCCATTCGGAGTTACTCAAGAGGTCTACCATTTTGCTACCGGTCACGCCATTCTTTCCTGCCATACATTCCTGCCCAGGAATTAAGATCACAGGAGACACCTTCCTGACTGTCCAGCAAAGAACTTGTCTGGTAGGCATACGACAGACGGCCTTTTCAATGGTAGCCCTGTGATTATGGCACAGCCTCCTCAGGGAGATGTGCCTGGCCCCCTCACTTTTGATCTTCAGGACACCGTTGAAGCCAGTTTTATTTAGAACTACTTTTGACTAGTTTAATTTTTATTTATTAGCAGTCCTAATTGAGATTTTAATTTGTGGTCTTTATGTGTGTGTTTTTTCTATTTACACTGTACACCACCTTCAGTTCCACAAGGCAGAGAGGCAACTAATAAATGTTTTTAAAAAGTAGTAGTAGTAGTAGTAGTAGTAGTAGTAGAAGAAGAAGAAGAAGAAGAAGAAGAAGAAGAAGAAGAAGAAGAAGAAGAAGAAGAAGAAGAAGAAGAAGAAGAAGAAGAGGAGGAGGAGTTGGAGTTTGAGTATCCTGCGCTTCACTACCCGAGGAGGAGGAGTCTGCGGAGGCGGAGCTTGACAATACTCCTTTCCCTTCCCCTCCCACAGCCACAGACACCCTGTGAGGTAGGTGGGGCTGAGAGAGCTCTCTTAAGAACTGCTCTTGAGAGAACAGCTCTACAGATATGATTGTCTGAGACTCCTTCAGGTAGTGAAGGGCGGGGTATAAATCCAATCTGTTCTTCTTCTCCTCCTCCTCCTCCTCCCCAGCAGGGCTGCAGAATTGGAAGGGGTGTATTTCAATTCAATACTAGGGGTTTTTAGGGGTCTCAGCAGTTCTGGTAACAATTTCCCACACTTTCATTTTATTTCACTTTATATTTTGTATGGATGAAAGGAGCTTTGACTCTCCAGAGCTCATCCTCCAAACATCTCATTGGTCTCTAAGGTAATACTGGACTCAGATCTATTTTGTAGGGGGTTATGATAGAAAAGCATACCAAAAAAAAATATCTCTTCCATGTTTGCTGTCTGATGCTGGGCAGCCAGTTGGACTCCAGACTGGAAGATCTGGACTGGGCTTTGCAAGCCGTGGCTGGTTAGCTCAGACTGAGTCAGTTGAAACTGAACCCGGTGAAGATGGAGGTCCTGTGCCTGAGTCAGGGCAGTTCGGGGGTGGGATTCCCACTCTCAACCTTCGGTGGGGCACCATTGGTGCCAGCACCGGAGGTTAGGAGTTTGGGAGTGCTCCTGGATGCTTCCTTAACAATGGAGGCCCAGGTAGCAGCCATTGCTAAGTCGGCCTTTTACCATCTTCGTCTGATTCGGCAGTTGGCTCCCTTCCTCGGCCGCGACGACCTGGCTACAGTGACCCATGCGATGGTCATCTCGAGACTAGACTACTGTAACGCTCTCTACATGGGGCTGCCCTTGCTGCAAATCCGGAAGCTGCAGCTAGTGCAGAATGCCATGGCCAGGCTTGTGATGGGCCTCCCTAAATGGGAGCACATCCAGCCTGTGCTGAAGGCACTGCACTGGCTGCCAATAGCATACTGAATTCACTTCAAGGTGCTGGTATTGACCTTTAAAGCCCTATATGTCCAGTGTCTGACATACTTGCAGGACCGCCTTTCCCCATACATACCCCAGAGAACACTACAGTCAGGAACACAACACTGACTGACCGTTCCTGGCCCTAAGGACGCCAGGCTTGCTACCACCACGGCCAGGGCCTTTTCAGTGGTGGCTCCATACTGGTGGAAAGAGCTCCCAGAAGAGATCAGGGCCCTCTGGGACCTTTTGCAGTTCTTCAGGGCCTGCAAGACGGAGCTCTTCCACCAGGCTTTCAATTAGGAGCCGCCACACCACCACCACCACCATCATCTGTGGTTATGGGTTGGCTCTGGTCTGGGGATTGCGTTATACCATCGCACTATGCTGAAGATCACTAAGCTGGTGAAAATTGTTAGTATGCCATCTGAATTACTCAAAGATTACCATCACTAGCACTTTAATTGTTGGACTGTTTTAATGTCTTAATGCTTAATGTTAATGTTTACTGTTTTAATTTTAGTATATGGTTTTATGGTACAAGGTACCAATTAGTGTAATCCACCCTGAGCCTGTTTGAGGGGAGGGCGGGGTATAAATTGAAATAAGTAAATAAATAAATGAGAAGATACTGGAAAGGCAGATACCAGCTGAGGACAAGAGGAGAACAGACCAGGCAGCTCGATGCAAACACCCAACCTGCTATGTTTGCGTTGTGTTTCTACTGCATCATAAGCAGCATTCCAGCTGGACGAAAGACAATCGGTTTAATGAACCAGGGACCTTGTTAAAAAGCTCTTGTTTGGCACGCGCCCGTCATGATTCACAGCACTTATTCATCCTCCAGACAATGAAGACGACTTGGCTTTTCAGAGGACGCTCAGGGGCAAACTGCACATTACACACAAATGCAGGTAATGGAGCCACTTCAGTAAACGTGTGACTCGAATTTCATTTTTCCCCCCCGGGGGATAAGCAGCTGGATAGTGTATGTATGCATACTTCAGTAGAAACGTGTGTCCAATGGGGGCTTTTTCTGCCGTCGAGTCACAGCTGACTTAAGGCGAACCCATAAGGTTTCCAAAGCAAAAAGACTTTCAGAGGTGGTTTGCCAGGTCGTCACTACCCTGGTATTCCTTGGAGGGCCTCCCTTCCAAATACTGACCAAGGTTGACCTTGCTTAGCTTCCGAGATCTGACGAGATCGGGCTATCCTGGGCTATCCTGGTCGAGGTAATGGTGGCAAACCTGGCCATTTTTACTTGGCACAACAGCTCCCTTGCCCCACCCCCAAAGAAAGGCGGAGTCGAGCCAGACTAGCCTGGAGCTCAGCTCTGGGACTGCTTGTGGACCTGGTGATACCATCCATCAGAGCTCCTTCTGGCCACACCTCAATAATTGGTGCTGAGTTGTGCAGTATCACTGTTCAGTGCTCTCAGACTGTGAAGCTGGTATGGGAGGCTGCCACCTGCAGGCCAAAGGGCACGTAAGGCAGAGATGTTCCGCCAGGCATTTGGTTGAGGACAGTGACAGTCTGGCACTCTGATATCCCCCCTCCCCCTCGCCACCTCCCCTCCACCCAGGGGGCTTGGTGGGACCTGAAATTCTTTCTGCTATCTTGGGAAATACGTGGTACATTGATGATTTTCTGAAGAAGAAGAAGAAGAAAAAGAAGAAGAAATTTGATTTATATCCTGCCCTTCACTAGTCAAAGGAGTCTCAGAGTGGCTTACAATCTCCTTTCCCTTCCCCTCCCTACAACACGCACCCTGTGAGACAGGTGGGGCTGAGAGAGCTCTAAGAGAACAGCTCTGAGAGAACTGTGACTGACCCAAGGTCACACCAGCAGCTGTATGTAGAGGAGTGGAGAATCAAACGGGGTTCTCCCAGATTAGAGTCCGCGCTCCTAACCAGTACACCAAACATGAGGTATATTAACGTGCTTAATTTCCATTGTTTATTGTATTTGCCTTTCTGATGTAAGCCACGCTGAGCCCTGCTTACAGGACAGGGCAGCCTAATAAATCAAATTAGATAGATGGATAGATAGATAAATAAATGTGCTGTCCGATCACCTCTTGGAAGAGCAGAAGCCATTACTGCCCCTTGCCACCTCATCGTCTCATCCCCCCAAGATGGAGCCATCTCTGTACCCAGCTCCATCGTCATCTCCCCAGCCTTTTGGTTGCTAGGACAAGACCATCTGCCGAGGTACTCTGGCCAAAAAAGGCTACTTGAGTAAGGTCGCCAGGTCAGTGCTTGTAGCTAGTGGGAGCTTTTGGAGGACGGAATCCTCGAAATTCCACTGCCGCATCACTTCCGGGGAAAAACCTGGAAGTGATGTCACAGCCAGCCCATGATGCTCTTGGAATCCCCTAAGATTTGGGGGATTCCTAGAGTGTCGCAGAGGGGCTCTTAGGTCACTTCCAGGCTCCTGCTGGAAGTGACGTTGCAAAGCCCCACAACACTGCCCCTCAATTTTGCTCCCGGTGCCCTGTAAGTAATCAGCGGGAGGGTGGCAGCGAAAGCGGGGGAATACCCGCCACTGCTGGGTAACCGGCCAGCCTATGCTTGAGGGAGTTTGTGGTCAAAGTTTCGTATCATGGCTTTTACAGCTCTGACTCCCATCCTGTGTACATTCGAATGGGAGCAAGCCCAGCCGAGCTCAGCGGAACTGGCTCCGAGTAAGCAGGCACCATCTAGGGCTGCTTGTCCCTTAGCTGCTTTGCTAATCTGGCTCTCTGCCACGGACCCAGATGCCACGTAACCGGGTGGGAAGATTCTTGGCTTCCAACACCCTCTATAAAGGGGGCATTGTGTTGACGGAGGGAAGTCATTAGGAGAGGTCTTCTGGGCGGGCGAACCATTCAGAAAGGAGTTGACATCCCAGCGTCATCGAGCTTCTCCGGCTTTTCTCCCGGGACAGCTGCCACCGCCCCAGACAGAGATTGATGGGCTTGCAAATGACCACCGGTGAGGTCCTTTTCTATTAGTCTGTTCCCTTGTCCCCTCGTTCAACCCCCACCCCCACCCCTTTCCCTGCTCTTGCCTTCCCGTTTCGTCTTTACATTTCATACACGGATGCCATTTCAAGTTGAGCTTGGCAGGCTGTGCGAACGCAGTCTTTTGGAGCCACGCTCAAGAATGACCCTGGCTTGTCAAGGCACCAATATTATGGAAATGCGACAGTCTCTAGATGGAGTCGGCGCCTTTATTTTATCCCATTTTCGTTTTGTGCTTTAAAGTCAATCGGATTGCCCCCCCCAAATAAACCCCCCTCAACAGATTTCGTCGAAGCACAATAGTGGTTTAAATTAAAAGGGGAGGAATTATTTCTGTCCGGCCTCCCCCCCCCCCCCGCTGCTCACTGTTGGCTGCTCGCTGCTATTGTCTGTGGTTGTCAATCCTTCCATCTGGAAGGTTTCGCCTTCCAGTGCGGGGCACGGGGTCGCTCTCTGACAAATCTATGCAAAACAGGAATCATTTGCTAAATTGGGATGCCTAGCTTTGAGTCACCCTGTACTGAAAATGGGGAGCAGATGCAGGTTCTGTTTCTAAAACAAACAATTAAGGGACTTTTGTGCTCTCCGTCACACAGGCAACATCATTTCTATTTATTAATCATCTTGTACTGCAGGTGGGAGTCAATGGGCGCACAGCATAATGCCCCCCCTCTCTCACACACACGCATTTCCCTCCTGTGCACCATCAACACTCTTCAGTCTTTATTAGTCAGTGTCATATCCAGCTGGTGTGCTGTAGTGGTTAAGAGTGCCATTCTAGGATTTGGGAGACTTGGGTTCAAATCCCCACTCTTCCATGGAAGTAGGGTTGCCAGTCCCCAGTCGGGTCCCATGGGAGCCACAATAGTTGATCAGATGTTTGGAATAATTTGCCTCTACACAGGGCTATTTTTGGGCAGGAATGCACAGGAACTGAGTTCCGGCTGGCTCCTGAGTTGGCCACGCCCAGCAGGAACTCATTAGCATAACAGGCCACACCCAACAGCAGAAACTAATTAGGATCGGCTACATTAGGGGTGTGTGGCCTAACATGTAAGGGAGTTCCTGCTCCAAAAGAAGCCCTGGGTTTTGACAACAAACAAGGTAAACAGAATAAGAAGCAAAAGGTGGGTGTGGCTGGATGACCACACTTCTGGTAACATAGGGGTGTGTGGCCTAATAGGCTAATGAGTTTCTGCTGTTGGGTGTGGCCTGTTATGGTAATGAGTTCCTGCTGGGCTTTTTCTACAAAAAAACCCTTGCCTCTACATCAAAGAAGGACTATGTAAAGCTCACCCTGTACCTATATGTATGGACTGGCAATTTCCATTTCATTGTATCTGAAGAAATGTGCACGCATATGGAAGCGCGTACTTTGAACAAAACTTTTGTCAGTCTGAAAGGTGCCACTGGACTCAAAAACTTTGTTCTCCTGCTTCAGATCAACACGACTAGCCCACCTTAATCTGTCACATTTTCAATCTCCCTGTTCTCCTGAGAAGACACCAAGGAGGCTATATCTCTTCACATCCAGAGAGAAAACTGCTTGCATTGTGGCTTTCCCCATTTTTTCTTGTTGCTTTATCTAGGCCTTGGCTAAGTTGGAGGGCATCCGAAATGAGACTGCTTTCCTTTGTGACCCCTCCCCAATTTTCTCCAAAGCTGTTCTCGGCATTGCTGGCACAGGGACTTTGGAGGCCCTTCTAAGTCACTTATGTACAATTCATTCCTTACTGAGTCAGTTGATCATGTTTCACTGTTCTATCCCCCCACCGAAAATTCTCTCCATTCTAACGTGTTGCACCTTGCCATAAATCACCAGCGGTACAATTATTTCACGTTACCTCAAACCACTGTAATTATACAATTAAGTTGTGATGGGAGGTTCTCTCCTTTTGGCTTTCACAATATGGTGCTTAATGTAGTGATTAAACTATCTCTCTGCAAATGGCGTTAATTGAAAGAAAATGGGTTTTGCTGACAGACGGCCTCTTGGGCTGGAGACAATGCCGGTGCGGGTAAAAGCAGTTGCGGGAGGGCAGCCTTTTCATGGCGCGAAGAACAGGATACTCCCGTTTCAGCCAAAACAGAAAGATGCCAAAGAAAGAAGCTGGAGCTCTTCCAGCTGACTGACTGTCCAAGTGCCACTGTTGTGAACCCTTGCCGTGGTGAGAGATACCAACTTTCTTGTGTCTCTGGCCTTGGCGCCTGCTGTCAGGGGTTGCAGAGGGAGAAAACCTTCTCTTTTCTCTGAAGTGTGTTTCCGACAGCTTCTCTGTGCCCATCCTGCCTAGGCTGGTATAATGCCTTAAGAAGGACCTGATCCCTGCCCCCTATAATCTGCCCCCTTATCAACCTCTCTTGCCATATTCCCTGATGTGCCTTCTGTGAAAGGAGAATTATTTGCACTGGGGGAAAAAACTATCCTAGATGAAGGAAAACTATGAAACTGGAAAACTATGAAAACTATCAAGTGGTGTGTGTGTGTGTGTATATATATATATATATATATATATATATATATATATATATATATATAATAGAATCTCAGAGTTGGATAGGGCCAAACAGGCCAACCCCCTGCTCAATGCAAGGTCAGCCTAGAGCATCCCTGACAAGGGCTTGTCCAGCCAGCTGCTTCAAGACTGCCAGGGAGGGGGAGCTCACCACCTCCCCAGGCGGCTAATTCCACTGTTGCACAACTCTTAGTGTCAAAAAGTGTTTCCTAAAATCCAGCTGGAACCTTCCCGCCCTTAAACCCATGATTGAGAGTCCTCTCCTCTGCTGCCAAAAGAAACAGCTCCCTGCCCTCCTCCTCTAAGTTACAGCCCTTCAGATAGTTCAAGAAAGCAATCCTGTCCCCCCTCCGCCTCCTCTTCTCCAGCCTGAACATTCCCAAGTCCCTCAGCCTTTCCTCCTAGGGCTTCTTGGTCTCCAGGCCCCCGATCTTCCTCTTGGCTCTCCTCTGCCCCCGCTCCATTCTGTCCACATCCTTTTGGAAGTGAGGCCTCCAGAACCACACACAAGACTCCAGCTGCGGCCTGACCAATGCAGTGTACAGCGGGACAATCACATCTTGCAATTTGGATGTTATGCCTCTGTTGATACACCCCAAGTATAAAAAAGTCTATCAAAGAACATTAGTCAGGATAACTTTTAAAATTAACCCCCCCCCAAATTTTTAAAAAGCATTTTCTGTATATGTACAGACAATACAGTACAGAAAATGCTTTTTAAATTGGGGGGGGGATTTAACCCGCTGGTGTATTTTTTTTTTAACGTTTTCAGATTTTTCTGCAAACGTGTGTATGGGGGGGAAGTTCCCCCAAATTTGCAAAAAAAATCCGCTTAGTGTCAGTGTGGCTCTGATATGTGGATTTAGATATCCACAGATAGGGGCCAGACTTCACTATTAGATATGTAGGTGCCTGCGGGCAGGGCCTGCCTTTCTTTATTGATGCGAGTTGCTTTGGGAGACAATCAGCTGCAAAGTGAGACATCAGTATGTAAAACAGCCTTGCATCGAATCAAATCATTGGTCCGTCCAGCATCGTTTCCCAGTCTCAGGTGGAGGCTGGACTTTCCCAACACTGGAGTTACCAGGGATCGAACCTGAGATAAGCTACATGTCAGAAAGGTGAACCACCACTGAGCCATGGCCCTGCTCTGTCATATAAAAACACATGATGACTTAACGACAGATTGGTCCAGCCAGTTCAGTATTCTTGGTTGTAACCGGCAGTGGCTGTCCAAGCTCTTGGGCAAAGACAGGTGATTTTTCACTTACTAGCTGAAACCCTGTAACTGGAGTTTCCAGGCACAAAGCTGGAGATATTCTATGTGCAATTGACTCTACCGGTGGGCCGTAGCATTATGTACAGAAGTACCATCAAGTCGCAACTGACTTATGGCTACCTCAGCAAGGGGCTTTCAAGGCAAGTGAGAAGCAGAGATGATTTGCCTTTGCCTTCTTCTGCAGAGTCTTCCTTGGTGGCCTCCCATCCAAGTATCAACCCAGCACAGCTTCCAACTTATAGTGATTCAAGCCAGGGGCTTTCGAGACAAGTGAGAAGCAGAGTTGATTTGCCTCTGCCTTCCTCTGCAGGGTCTTCCTTGGTGGCCTCCCATCCAAGTATCAACCCAGCATAGCTTCCAACTTAAAGGCTCCGATAACATGCACCATTAGCCACGCGAGAGAGATGAATGTCAGGCGGAGTTAATGGGCATGATCACATGGACACATCTGGCAAACGTCATGCACCCACCCCCAACCCGTACCACCTGGCCAAAGCTGCAAATTAAACAACTACCTCTGAAACTCCAGTACCAAATGCTTGTGGCGGGCCACAGATGGACGTCCTTTGTCTGATCGCCCCAACACATTCATTTTGCAGCGTTGACGCACCCCGGGAACACGTGCCGCCAGAAACAACCCCAGTCCACCACTGCTGCTGTTGAATCAGGTAACAGCGGCTTAGATCGTGGTGGCACAAATGGCCACGCCTCCCCCCCCGCGTTTTCCACCACGTGTGACCGGGACCATAGTGATTCAAGCCAGGGGCTTTCGAGACAAGTGAGAAGCAGAGATGATTTCCCTTTGCCTTCCTCTATAGAGTCTTTCTTGGTGGCCTCCCATCCAAGTATCAACCCAAAATAGCTTGCAACTTATGGTGACCCCAGCAAGGGGCTTTCAAGGCAAGTGAGAAGCAGAGATGATTTGCCTTTGTCTTCCTCTGCAGAGTCTTTCTTTGGGGTCTCAAATCATCATTCATTTTGATGAATGAATTAAAGATAGCAGCTAGACGAAATAACTGTGTTGTAATAGGCGACTTTAACTACCCACACATTGATTGGGTCAATATGAGTTCTAGTCGGGAAAAAGAGATTGCGTTCTTAGACACTCTCAATGACTGTGCTGTGGAACAGATGGTCACAGATCCTACCAGGGGAGAGGCGATCCTGGATTTGGTCCTAAGTAACACCCAAGACCTGGTGAGAGATGTAAAAGTGACTGCACCACTTGGAAACAGTGACCATAATGTCATTGAGTTTAACATTTGTACAGATAGGGAGTTGCCCAAAAAGACTGACGCAACCACTTTTAACTTTAAAAGGGGTAACTTCTCTGGTATGAGGGGACATGTGAGGAAGAAATTGAAAGGAAGAGTGGAGAAGGTCAAAACCATTGGGGAAGCTTGGAGACTATTTAAAAAGACAATCCTAGAAGCTCAGAAAAAATATATACCGCAGGTTAGGAAAGGTACAAATAGGTATAGAAAAAAGCCTGCATGGTTAACAAATAAAGTAATGGAAGCTGTAAAAGGTAAGAAGGATTCCTTTAAGCGGTGGAAAGCTAGTCTTAGTGAGGTTGATAAAAGGGAACACAGACTATGGCAAATAAAATGCAAGTCTGTGATCAGGCAAGCAAAAAGGGAATATGAGGAGCATATCGCAAAAAACATAAAGACCAACAATAAAACTTTCTTCAAATACATTAGAAGTAGGAAGCCAGCCAGGGAGGCAGTGGGGCCCTTGGATGACCAAGGGGTAAAAGGAGTAGTGAAGGATGATAGGGAAATGGCTGAGAAGCTGAATGCATTTTTTGCCTCTGTCTTCACTGTGGAAGAGGAAAAGTGTTTGCCCACTCCAGAAGCACTGATTTCGGGAGGGGGTTTGAAAGACCTGAATCAGATTGCGGTGACAAGAGAGGAAGTCCTCCGACTGATGGACAATTTAAAAACTAATAAATCACCAGGCCCGGATGGCATTCATCCGAGAGTTCTGAAAGAACTCAAATGTGAACTTGTGGATCTCCTGACAAAAATATGTAATCTTTCTTTAAAATCTGCCTCCATTCCTGATGACTGGAAGGTAGCTAATGTCACTCCCATCTTTAAAAAGGGCTCCAGGGGAGATCCAGGAAATTACAGGCCAGTCAGTCTGACATCGATACCGGGTAAGTTGGTGGAAACTGTTATTAAGGAAAGAATTAGTAGGCACATTGATGAACAAAAACTATTGAGGCAGACTCAGCATGGGTTCTGTAAGGGAAGATCTTGTCTCACTAACCTGTTAGTGTTTTTTGAGGAGTGAACAAACATGTGGACAAGGGGGACCCAATAGATATTATTTACCTTGACTTCCGGAAAGCTTTTGATACAGTTCCTCATCAAAGGCTCCTAAGTAAGCTCAATAGTCATGGGATAAAAGGACAAGTCCTCTTGTGGATCAAAAACTGGCTTATAAATAGGAAACAGAGAGTGAGTATAAATGGGAAACTCTCTCAGTGGAGGGTGGTAAGCAGTGGGGTACCACAGGGATCAGTACTCGGTCCGATGCTTTTTAACTTGTTTATTAAGGATTTGGAATTGGGAGTAAGCAGTGATGTGGCTAAATTTGCAGATGACACGAAGTTGTTCAGGGTGGTGAAAACCAGGGAGGATTGTGAGGCACTCCAAAGGGATCTGTTGAGGATGGGTGAGTGGGCGTCAACGTGGCAAATGGGGTTCAATGTGGCCAAGTGCAAAGTGATGCACATTGGAGCCAAAAATCCTAAATATAAATACACGTTGATGGGGTCGGATCTGGCAGAGACTGACCAAGAGAGAGATCTTGGAGTCGTAGTGGATAACTCGCTGAAAATGTCTACACAATGTGTAGCTGCAATAAAGAAGGCCAACGCTATGCTGGGGATTATTAGGAAGGGAATTGATAACAAATCAGCCAGTATCATCATGCCCCTGTATAAATCATTGGTGCGACCTCATTTGGAATACTGTGTACAGTTCTGGTCACCACATCTCAAAAAGGATATTATAGCATTGGAAAAAGTGCAGAGAAGGGCAACTAGAATGATAAAAGGGTTGGAACACCTTCCCTATGAAGAAAGGTTAAAATGCTTGGGGCTCTTTAGCTTGGAGAAACGACGGCTGAGGGGTGACATGATCGAGGTTTATAAGATTATGAATGGGATTGAGCAGGTTGAGAAAGAAGTACTTTTCTCCCTTTCTCACAATACAAGAACTCGTGGGCACTCTATGAAATTGCTGAGCAGTCGGGTTAGAACAGATAAAAGGAAATACTTCTTCACCCAAAGAGTGATTAACATATGGAATTCACTGCCACAGGAGGTCGTGGCAGCTGCAAGCATGGACAGTTTCAAGAGGAAATTAGATAAACATATGGAGCAGAAGTCCACCAGTGGCTATTAGCCACAGGGTATAGAATGAGAACTCTCAGTCTGGGGCAGGTGATGCACTCTATTCTTGGTGCTGGAGGGGGCAGCAGTGGGAGGGCTTCTGGTGCCCTGGCCCCACTGCTGGACCTCCTGATGGCACCTGGTATATTTTGGCCGCTGTGTGACAGAGTGTTGGACTAGATGGGCCATTGGCCTCATTCAACATTGGCTTCTCTTATGTTCTTATGTTCTTATGTCTCCCATCCAAGTATCAATCCAGGATAGCTTCCAACTTATAGTGATTCAGGTCAGGAGCTTTCAAGTCAGGAGCTTTCAAGACAAGTGAGAAGCTGAGATGATTTGCCTTTGCCTTCCTCTGCAGGGTCTTTCTTGGTGGCCTCCCAACCAAGTATCAACCTAGCATAGCTTCCAACTTATAGTGATTCAAGCCAGGGGCCTCTGAGACAAGTGAGAAGCAGAGATGATTTCCCTTTGCCTTCCTCTGCAGAGTCTTTCTTGGTGGTCACCCTTCCAAGTACCAACCCAATTTAGCTTCCAACTTATGGTGACCCCAGCAAGGGGCTTTCAAGGCAAGTGAAAAGCAGAGATGATTTGCCTTTGCCTTCCTCTGCAGACTCTTCCTTGATGGTATACCATCCAAGTACTGACCTTGCTTAGCTTTTCAGACCTGACATAATCAGGCTATATCAGAGCACCTTCCCTCACGGACAGGTTAACATTACACAATCAAAATGGAAATCGATACTTTGCTGAAGGCAAATACTCATAGCCTACTTAGATACCCATTGTTTCCAAGGAGATCACAATGAGCCACAACAAGAATGATAGGTTTGGGGCACTTTCAATTTGCATGTGTGATACATTCATGTTGCTGATCATGGCTCCAGATGCCCTTCCGATGTACTCTGTAAGTCTCTGTGGTAATCCCTTTTAATACTCCAGATATAGGCGGGATAGTCTTTCTATCTCTCAATTTGATCCAGCTTTCAAGAGCACCGTCATGTCAGTTATTACGTTGCTGATAATGATTTTCTTAAATGCTGGATTTTTTTTTGATTGACGGGTGTGCTGTGTTTGCTTACAAATCAGTTCCAAGGGTCATATCATCAGTGAGTCTGGCATAGGGCTACCAGATGCCTACTTTGTTGTAGTGGTTAAGTGCGCACTCTAACCTGGGAGACCTGGGTTTGATTCTCCACTCCTCCACTCACAGCTGCTGGATGACCTTGGGCAAGCCATAGTTCTGTCAGAGGTGTTCTTGAAAAGAGCAGTTTCTGTCAGAGCTCTCTCAGCCCCACCTGCCTCACAGGGTGTCTGTTGTGGGGAGGGGAAGGGAAAGGAGTTTGTAAGCCGCTCTGAGACTCCAAGTGAAGGGCAGGGTATAAATCCAATCTCTTCTTCTGGTGGGAATCTTCCACTGATGGGCCTGAGAGCCAGTGTGGTGTAGTGGTTCAGAGTAGCAGATTCTAATTCGAAGAACTGGGTTTGATTCCCCACTACTCTGCTACAGGAAGCCTGCAGGGTGACCTTGGGCCAGTCACAGTTCTCTCAGAGCTCTCTCAGCCCCACCCACCTCACAAGATGACTGCTGTGGAGAGAGGAAGGGAATGTGATTGTAAGCCACTCTTAGGGTAAAGAAAAATGGGGTATAAACCCCAAATCTTCTTTTTTCTTTTGTTAAAATCTCCACGGTTCCAAATTTTTTAATCCAGTCAAAGTTCTCTCAGAACTGTCTCAGGCCCACCTGCCTCACAAGGTGCCTGTTCTGGGCAGGGGTGGATCTACTATGAAACTAATGAAGCTTACTTTTTTTTACATAATGAGTGAATTTTTCAACAAAATTGACAAGAGTTTTTTTTAAGCATTTGTTATTAAAAAAAGGCTATTTTAGTGAGAGAATCATAAGCCAGTGGGTTGATGTACTTAATACTGACCTTGGAGTAGGCTCTAATACCCTTTTCATACGGCCTCAAAATGTCCCTGTAATTGGTCAAATTTCAAAATGTTCTCGGGGGCTTGCGGGACTCAAACCCCTGGCTGTATGGGCTCACTGAGCTCGCCAGAATCTACTCATTGCCTACATTTTGGAGCCATTTTCACCCCACCACCCCATTCTCTGCCATGTGGGCCTCGAGGTCCTTGCAAGGGCAGCAAGGCCTTTTGCACCTTGTTGGATGTCGCCCTATTGTTTGTTTGTTCGTCTATTTATTTGATTTATACCTGTCAGCTATGGTTGGGATGGGGGGGATGCTTGCTGCTGGATGAATTACGCTTGGCTTGGAATGTTAGGTTTCCATTTTCCCTCTTCTTTATCGCCCTGTAGCCTGAGACGGTGACCTTCGTACCTTGTTGCTCTATGCCCTGGGAATGTATAGCCGGTTAGCTTAGGCGGGCTTTTGCTTTTATTCTGATTGGCCCAAGACCATCGCCTGACCCTTTGAATCAAGTATATCTTTTGGCTACGTGTGCTTATTTTCAGTCCTGACACTAAATGTATGTGTAGATGACTTGCCTTTACAGACTCCAATAAACTTTACTCCTTTGGAAAGAAAGTTGTGGGGAACTGATTGCTGCAGGACTCTGACCATACCCCACCCTCCCCACCAAGCAGGCTCAGGATGGCTGTTGCTGGTTGAGAAGGGGATAGTTCAAGCTTCAGGGTACCACATATGTAGATCCGCCACTGGTTGTGGGGAGAGGGAAGGCAACTGTGAGCCACTTTGAGACTCCTTAGGGTAGAGAAAAGCGGGGTATAAAACCAACCCTTCTCTTCTAAAACCAACTCTACCCTCCCACCCTCACTCTGTGGACCAGTGGGAGAAAGATCTGGATGTGGTAATGATGCTGAGTGATGCCACGCCAGGCTAAAAACCCAGAGATGACATAAGCACGTCAGGTGATGTTCTGGATGTTCCCGGATGGCCAGAGTGTCACCTGATGCACTTATGTCCCACCTGGGTTTTCCGCTAGGCATGATGTCATGCATAGTCCAATGTCATTTCTGCCTCTGGACTGGCCCCTAAAGCCCCTGGGGATGGTGGCTGGTGACCTGGCATCCCTAGCCAGGCACAAAGTTTTTCGGAGCTGGCTGATGGGCTGCACATGCTCAGCAAATAATGTCCTAAGAGAATTTTAGTGGTAGACCTGCCATGCAGGTGCCCTCCTCAAACTTTGTTTACAGAAAAAGTTGCTTGGCACAGCACCGATTGGCTAGCAGCTGACATGTCACTAACAAACTCGATCACTTCAGCTCAGGAGGCTGAATACTGAAGCCCCGCCTCACAGTCTGAATTGGGCACCACATTGAGGAGAACCTGCCACTCGCATCTGTTACACGGAATGGTGGGGACCCAGAACTCGAATTGTGTACTTCATAATGTGGAAGAAGTCCTGCTTGCTCCTGACATGATGCTACCCCACATGCTTCCTGTTCCTGTATACAGCACGGGAGAAAATTATGCAGATTAACATGTGAACACAACACTCAAAAATGAGTGGCTGCCTGAACTATTGAGAAGCTCAGATTCCAGCTTCCCAATGCTAACCAATTTTTTTTTTCCTTCTGGCAATGGGCTTTTCCTCTAAAATTGCTGCCTGCCCTGTAACTTATGGGCCAGGTGGCAATTTAGGCTTGCCAGGCATGGTCTGGCAACCAGCAGTACATACGGGGGACCGGGGACACGGGGGGCAGCTATCAGTGACAGGGTGAAGTCACATAGTCACTTTCAGGAATATCCAGATGCGGCGTCAATCCTCTCTAGGAACTGCCAGAAACTCTATGGTAAAACCACTGTGTCTGGCGATTCCTAGAAAGGACTGATGTCACTTCCGGGTTTTTCCCCAGAAGTGACATCACACTATCAGTCTGATGGCCATTTTTAAAATGTTTTCTCTCCCCGAATCTGAGCAGTGGTGGGAAATGAGCACTGGGGGTGAGGGATCCCCTGCACCCATGGGGGGACTGGCCAGGCATGACAATGTCATGTCTTCATTTTTATTTATTTAATTACATTTTTAGATCACCTAATCCCTACAGGTGTGGGGCTCTAGGTGATGTACAAATGTAAAAACAATAAAACCATGCAGCCGTTATAAAAAATATGTACTACAATAGTTAAAAATCAAGAGGCAAAATTCTGTGAATCCCTCCCACCACCCAGTCTGTGTTGCTGGTGTTCCCTCTAAGCTGACTTAGTCTGAGCTAGTTCACAGTTTTTTAACCTCTGGCTCACACATTTTTCTCTTAGCTCAGGAACGATGGCTCCAGAGCAAACTAATTTAATGCCGCTCACAACTTTAATGCCGGTAGCTCACAAAGTAGAATTTTTGTTCACGAGACTCCACAGCTTAGAAGGAGCATTCTCCTCACGGGTATGGGGCAGGGGGATTAGGGATGTCATAGTAAGGGCCTACCTTCTCCCAGAGCTAGATTTACACCCTGTGTAAATATATGCAAAGAGCTTTAATTGATACCAGTTACCGAATTTAGATCTTATTAAATTCTACATTTAAAAAAACAAACAAAACCAAGGTAATTGAATGTACGTAGGCTTGATTCTCCACGTTATGCCCACTCACCAGCAACATGGTATGATTGTAGGAACATGTCGTTTAACCAAGTTAAAACATCCTGCATTTATAACAAGAGGCCAAGCATCGCATGACAAGGAGCTCGATATATCTGGACCCACGGGAGGAATATCTGATTTCTTATCTTTTCGCTCAGAGATGCACCCGGCTTTCTGAGCATGCTGTGAGATCCGAGACCTTGTCGAGGGCTTACCGGAATAACGGAAGACGAACAGCCTACTGCAGGCTACAGGTTTAATTCTTCAGCCGAACAGTCTGTTTTCGTGTCTCTTGGCTGAACTTTAATCCCCCAACATGGGTGTGGGGCCAGGACTGCTTCTTATCATGCCTCCCCATGTCCCGTCCTGTTTACCTGGTTACCTCCACGAGCACCATGTTCGCGTCAACAACAACAAGAAGAACATGGGGGAAAAAAACCCAGATGACATTGAGAGGATGAGGTTCAGGGAAGGGAGATAAAAACAATGTGGAAATGATGGAGATTCGCGGAGCTTATCAGCCAAAGAGGACAGCGGATGGGGGGGAAAGTAATCAACGTAAAGCTCTTATCAAAATGTCTCCCGGGAATAGGTTGTTCAAAAATGTAAAATTAAAAAAAAGGATAAAAAAAATCTGTCATTGCTCAAGGAAAAAAAAATTATGAGATTACTTTAAGCAATTTCATCTGAGAGAGAGAGATTTCGTACGCCGTGAAGGGTGCCAAGGAATTCCAGCCGGTGTCCTAGAAAGAACAAATCTTATCTAAATCTCGATTTGCGGTGAACAAACGTCGTTTCTTTTTATATTCATTTACATTTTTATCAGCTGTTTCCGTTCCTGGCTTTTCTGTTTTTCTAGATTTACTTGTATTTGCGCAGCCTGTTCAGATTTTATACACAATTTCGGTAGTATTTATACGTGCAGAGCACAGCATTTATACACAAGAGGCAACCCATGAGGAGTCGTGGAGGAGGGGAAATCACTTTTCCTCTCTCTTTCACTCTTCCACTCGGTCCTCTTTTTCTCCCTTACCCACTCAGCTTTGTCTTTGCCTCCAGCTTCCCTTCTTCCACCTGGCTGGAGTTGCCAATCTTCAGGTGGGGCCTGGAGACCTCACAGAATTACAATAGGCCTCTAGACTATAGAGATCAGTTTCCAGGGCTCTTTTTGTAGCAGGAACTCCTTTGCATATTAGGCGACATACCCCTAATGCAGCCAATCCCCCAAGAGTTTATAGTAGCCCCTTTAAGGAGAGCTCTGTAAGCTCTTGGAGGATTGGTTACATTAAGGGTGTGTCGCCTAATGTACAAAGGAGTTCCTGCTACAAAAGAGCCCTGTCAGTTTCCCTGGAGGAAGTGGCAGCTCCAGAGGGAGGACTCTATGGTATAACATAGTGTCTACGGGAAACAGAAGTCCTAGAGTGACATTGTGTCTCTTCTGAGCTCCCCCTTCCCAAATTCCACTCTCCCCTGGGATCCACCCTCAAATCTCCATGAATTTCCAAACCCCGAGTAAGCAACACTGCTCCTGGCTTAGGCTCAAAAAAACCCCATGCCTTTTCCCCTTCCTGCTGCCCACTGGTGCCTTACCAGTTTGTACAGCATTTGGGGTTCCCTTATAGCAACCCAAGAAAATGCCTAAATCCCAGCATTTAGATTTTTGTGAGATAGGCACATGCACAGAGATTGCAATTAAAAGGGTTTTTTTTGGGGGGGAGGGGGTAGTGGAACAGCATTTAGATTTTTGTGAGATAGGCACATGCACAGAGATTGCAATTAAAAGGGGTTTTTTTGGGGGGGAGGGGGTAGTGGAACAGTCCTGCTCTGGCCTGCAGGCCGTGTTCTACCCTGCCCTCCATGGTTTCCCCAATACCTGGAGAGGCTTTTTTCCCTCTCTCTCTCTCTGGTAACCCACCACCACCACCTGACCTCTGTAGGAATTGCCCACTGGGACTCCCAGCTTCCCTTCCAAGTTCTGAGGCCTTGCCTCTGGGTCTCCTACTGCCCTGTGCCTGGTCACTGCAGGGACTGTTTACTGTCTTGTAAGCCCCTGGATGAATAGCTACTTGCCAATTGCCTGCCTTCCCCCTGGTGCTCCTTTTAAAGTAGCATGTCTGAGATGGTGGAGGTCTATATGGTACAGAGAACCGCTACCAGCATCAAAAGTTATAAAGTACTTATTAACAAGAAAATGTCCACAAGCATATTTTTAGCACAGCACCAGACTGAGCAAGGGATTCAAAAGAAATGGGTAAAATGCAATCCCTCTGTCCTGCTCCCTATGCATGCCCTATCAGATGTTAAAATATAGGACAGGTTCCTTTAGCTTAGAATGTTATAGATCTCTACAGAGTTTCAATTACCTTGTAGCTTCCTTCAGCTGTCCAGGCCAGCACTCAGCAATGGCCGCTTCCTCCAGACCTCGGTTAAGAGTTCTGTCTGCTCTGATGGACTCAGCACAAAAGAGATCTTCCACCTCACTCCCCTGAGTTTTATCACCTCTCCCTTCCCCACCCACTGACCAGGTCAGTCCAGGTCAGAGAAGCTTTTCCTGGAGATTATTGTATTATGGGAACTGTACTTGTCTGTCTAGGCTAGCCCGATCTCATCAGATCTTGGGAGCTAAGCAGGGTCAACTCTGGCTAGTAGTTGGATGGGTCATCATGTTGCGGAGGCAGGCAATGGCAAACCACCTCTGAATATCTCTTGCCTTGAAAACCCTGCAGGATCACTGTAAGTCAGTCATTACTTGAAAGCACTTTCCACCCCCCACAGTTTTCTGTCTGCATAAATGTTCGATCCTTCTTGGAGAAGTGCATGGTTAAGCACTGCTTGAGAGAGAACACAGACACGTCTGTTGCCCACAAGTTCTCCTGAAGCTGGATCTCAGTCTCTCCAACACAGCATTCAATGTACTTGCCACCCACCCAGCCGGTTCCCTGGAGCGTGAACACTGCGGTAGGTGTTTCCTTAGTATTCAATACCTCATGAATATTTCAGGATAATAAATGTCAAATTAAATGCTTAACGATCTTGTTTACACTTAAAAGACCTTGAGAAGGATCCGTTAAAAAATGGAGCTGGGCGAACAGTAGCTTTTTCTTTGGCGGCAAGGCAAAAACGTAACGTGCCAGGAGGGTGGCCGTAGCACGATTTCTAGCATAGTGATTCTCACTGCATTTGAGGGCAGAGTCCAGTGACTCGAGTAGAAGAAGAAGAAGAGATTGGATTTATACCCCGTCCTTCACTTGGAGTCTCAGAGCGGCTTACAAACTCCTTTCCCTTCCCCTCCCCACAACAGACACTCTGTGAGGTAGGTGGGGCTGAGAGAGCTCTGACAGAAACTGCTCTTTTTCAAGAACAGCTCTTATCAGAGCTACGGCTTGCCCAAGGCCATCCAGCCAGGTGCAAGTGGAGGAGTGGGGAATCAAACCCGGTTCTCCCAGATTAGAGTCCACCGCTCTTAACCACTACACCAAACTGGCTCTCACACCAAACTGGCAGATATTCTTTAGCAGAGCTCCCTGCCTGCTCCAGCCATCTCAAAGGCTGGTTGCAATTCCAGCCTTTCTTCATCGCCCACTAGGGGTGTGCAGTAGAAAAAATTTCAGATCTACTGAACCCCAAAAAATCTTGGTATTTGTTGATATTCCCGAATCCCAGTATTGGTATGATACTGGGGTTCAGAAATTATCAGACTAGCTGAATTTATTTGGCTCAATTATACCCTACGGGGACAGTCCCCATAGGGTATAATTGAGCCAAATAAATTCAGCTAGTCTGATAATAACCCGCCTTGAAAGGAGTGTGCCGCCTCTGCAGCGCGACTCCAGAGAGGTTGAAAGTTTAAATCCCCCCAGAGTCGCATCGTAGAGGTGGCACACTCCCTTCATTGATGGGAGCCTGCAGCCCCCTGAGGTAGGAATCCGATTCAGCTTTCGGTAGGCCCAAATAATGCCGAATAGCCATTATTCGGTTAGTCAACCAGTTTGTTCGAACCGAATGCACACCCCTATTGCCCACCGTTTATAAATGCCCTGGCGTTGAGAAGACACATGCAAGGTCCGCAAAGTCTTTGAAGACATTCCATAAGAACATGAAAAGGGTCCCTCTGGCTCAGAGCTATGGTCCACCTAGGCCAGCATCCAGTCCCACACATAGTGTCCCTGGAGGGCCAACACACAGGGCATAGAGGCCAAGACGTTCCCCTGATGTTGCCTCCTAGCATGGGTAATCAGAGGGTAACAGCCTCTGGATATGCAAGTTTAGAGCATAATCCCAGGGATGCAATTCCCATGGCAACCTAGTTAGTAAATGTATTGCTATGGTAATCAAAGAATAAATATGCTGAAAGGAACAACGTGGGTCATGTAGCATTCTTTGAAATGTGCCTGGGAATGGATATCCAAACTACTTGACCCCATCAAAGGGTGGCAATTCCACGATCATAGAATCACAGAGTTGGAAGGGGCCATACAGACTATCTAGTCCAACCCCCCTGCTCAGTGCAGGGTCAGCCTAGAGCATCCCTGACAAGTGTTTGTCCAGCCGCTGCTTAAAGACTGCCAGGGAGGGGGAGCTCACCACCTCCCCAGGCACCTGATTCCACTGTTGCACAACTCTTACTGCAAAAAAAGTTTTCCCTGATATCCAGCTGGTACCTCCCAGCCCTTCATTTAAACCCATTCTTGCAAGTCCTCTCCTCTGCTGCCAACAGGAACAGCTCCCTGCCCCCCTCCTCGAAGTGACAGCTCTTCATATCCTTCAAGAGAGCCATCATGTTCCCCCCTCAATCTCCTCTTTTGCAGACTGAACATTCCCAAGTCCCTCAGCCCTTCCTCATAGGGCTTGGTCTTCAGGCCCCTAATTATCCTCGTTACTCCCCTCTGCACCTGCCCCATGATAACCCATGATCAGATCCATCCTGTTTGGCATTGCTCTCCAGATTCCCAGACCAACACCAGATTCCACTGAAAGTTCACAAGCAAAGCATAGAGGTGTTGTTCATCTTTGTTTCTTTGTCCTCTGCATCTTGCCACATATACTGCCTATCTAGGCTTGCCAAGAACTTACCGTATTTCTGCGGGGGATGGATACGTCCTTGCAGGACCATCCCCGGAGGAAGGAAAGATGCACGCACAATGCCGTCGCCAGGAAGTGACGCTAGGCAACACTCTGGCAATGCAGCTGGAAACTCGATGGTACCATCGAGCTTTCAGCCCCATTGCCAGAGCATTGCCTGGCGTCACTTCCTGGCGATGGCATGGTGCGTTACAGGGAGGAATGGTCCGGCCGGGGAGCATGCTTCCCCCGCTCCCACACGGTAAGTACTTGGGAACCCTATGCCTATCAGCTTCACTGGAGGCCCTCAAGTTCTAGACTTTTGGGGAGAGGGCCAAAAATTTCTCTTTGTCAACTCTTTCCACCTCATGCATCATTTCATAAACCTCTATCACGTCCTCCCTTAGTCGTCTCTTTTCTAAATTGAAAAGTTGCAACTGTTCAGCCTTTTATCATAGGGAAGGTCTCCCACTCCCAGCCAAGTTATCACCAGGGCTGACCCTGCTTATCTTTTGAGATCTGACAAGATTGGGCTAGTCTGGGCCAGCTGGGTTGGGGCACCTTCTTTGTTTAAATCAAAAAGGGCTCTTTTTGTAGCGGGAACTCCTTTGCCTATTAGGCGACACACCCCTGATGTAGCCAATCCTCCAAGAGCTTGCAGTAGCCCCTGTAAAAAGAGCCCTGGAAGAGTGTCTGAAGAATACGCCCCAGGATTGTCTGCAAGTGGGGCTGTCTTGCTTCCATTCTGAAAGGGATCTTGACCATCCAGCGTGACCAGGAAGTGAGACCAGAGTAGTGCAGGATGACGACTGGGAAAACAGCAAGTATGACATTTCGCTGCCATAAGAACTGAGCCTTGAATCCAGGAATGAAAAGTTTGGGAACTCTGCCAATGGAGGACTGTCCCTCCTCCCCCCACCAGTTTTATTTTCAGATGATCAGTTTAAAGAAAACGGGAAACCATAAAGATAAGTCATGCTAATGAACTTCCCGCCCTCCCTACCCGGAGCAGCCACAGAGAAGCTGTGCTCAAATTTTAATTAGCCTCCCATCGGCATGTATATCATCCATAATATCTCACGCTGTTTGGAGACCCCAGCAGGAAGTCTAGTTTGGGGGAAAGTGGCACAGTCTTAGCTTGAACTGCCCTACATTTTGGGGGCTTTGGCATTAAGCCGAGAGAATCCAGAACTGTTGGCACAGATGTTTCACTTGATCTCTCCTCTCTTCCTTCCTAAGGTCTCATTTTTAGGTTTTTTAAAGAACTTGTTTCAATCATTCCTTTAAAAGTTTAAGGCTTTTCACAGAACTCGAGGGCATCCAATGAAGCTGATGGGCAGTAGGTTCTGGACGGACGAAAGAAAATACCACTTTACAGTTCATTAAAATGTGGAATTCCCTGCCGAAGGATGTAGTGATGGCCACAGGAATAAACAGCTTCAAAGGAAATTAGATAGATTCCTGGAGGATAAGTCTAGCAATGACTACTAGCCATGGTGACTCAGGGGAACTACACATTCAGAGGCACTAAACCTCTGAATCCCAAAGCCAGAAGGCAACATCAGGGGCCCCTCTATGCCCTGTTATTGGTCCTCCAGAGGAATTGGCTGGCCACTATGTGAAGCAGGATACTGGACTAGATGGACTACTGGTCTCATTCAGCAGGGCCCTTCTTTTCTTCTTATGTTCTTGCCTTGGTCTTATAATTATTTTCTGTTGTTGTTGTTTTTTAAAAAAATCTGGTTCCAGAGTGGAAAATGAAGAATAAAAGCCCTATGGGATTTCTGTAATATATTTAGTGCCCAAAGTTCCCCCCAAATGTTTACAGGCATGCTAATAGATTATTTAAAAGTAAAGCTGTGGCAGAACAGGCCTGCTCTGTCCTGCAGACCCTATTCCGCCCCACCTTCCAAGGCTTTCCCAACACCTGGAGAGGCTTTTCTCTTTCTCTATCAAGTAACTTGCCACCACCACCTGACCTTTTTAATGAATTGCCCACTGGGAGGGTCAGGAATCTCCCTTCCAAGTTCTGAGGCCTTTCCTCTGTGTCTCCCATTGCCTAGCGCCTGGTCACCACAGGGACAGGTTACTGTCTTGCGTACCCTTGGAGGAATAGCCATTTACCAACTGCCTTCCTTCCTCCTGGTGCTCCATTTAAAATAGTGTGTCAGAGACGGTGGCGGTCTATGTGGTACAGAGAACCACTCCCAGTAACAAAATCTTTAAAGTATTTATTAAAAAAGAAAATGTTTACAAGTATACTTTTAGCACAGCAGCAGATTGAACAAGGGATTTCAAAAGAAATGGTTAAAGCACAAATCCTCTGTCCCTCTCTCTATACATGCCCTGTCAGATGTTAAAATATAGGACAGGCCCCTTCAGCTTAGGTAGTTACACTTCCCTACATTACCTTAAAGCTCTCCCCAGCTCTTTAGGCCAGCACATTTTATTCAGTGGGCCTTACTCCTGTGAAAGTGTCCTTCCAAACGCACCCTAAGGACCTTCTTGTCACAGGATCTTCCTCTCATTGCTAGTCTGGAAGCATCCTGTGTTTTCTTTAGTATAGGCCATTGTTTTCTGTAAGAACATAACAGAAGCCATGTTGGATGGGGCCAGTGGCCCATCCAGTCCAACACTCTGTGTCACACAGTGGCCTAAACCCAGGGGACCTCAGGAAGTTCACCAGGGGGGCCAGAACTCCAGAAGACCTCCCACTCTGACCCCCCCAAGCACCAAGAAGACAGAGCATCACTGCCCCAGACACAAGAATACAAGAGAAGCCATGTTGGATCAGGACAATGGCCCACCCAGTCCAACACTCTGTGCCACACAGTGCCCAAAACCCAGGGTCCATCTGGAGGTCCACCAGTGGGGCCAGAATCCAGAAGCCCTCCCACTGTTGTTGTCCCCCCCAAGCACCAAGAAGACAGAGCACCAGTGCCCCAGACATAAGAGAAGCCATGTTGGATCAAGCCAATGGCCCATCCAGTCCAACACTCTGGGTCACATGGTGGCCAAAACCCAGGTGCTCCAGGAGGTCCACCAGTGGGGCCAGAACTCCAGAACCCCCCACACTGTTGTCCCCCAAGCACCACAAATACAGAGCATCACTGCTCCAGATAGAGTGTTCCAGATTGTATATGCTTGATTTTCCAAAGATATTACGCCCTCACTTAGATGAAGCTATCCCTGTTGAATATGGACTCGAAAAGCGCTAGAATAAAGCAAAGGACTCCTAGAATCCAATTCATTTAAACCTGTAACATTTTCTAACTGGGTAATTTGTTTCCTTCTGTCATTGTATTTATTTATATACTTCATTTATACCTCACTTTTCTCTCTACTGGAGAAAATGGGAGCCCAGAGTCACTTACAACATTTCCCTGTTCTCTGTTTTATCCTTACCACAACCCCATGAGGTAGGTTAGGCTGAGAATGCGTAACTGGGCCAAGGTCAATTTGCAAGCATCCATGTCAGTCAGGATTTGAACCTGAATCTCCCAGCTCTTAGTCTGACACTGGCTCTCTTTTTAAACTCAACAGCAGTTGTGAGAGTAAGGTTGTCAGAAATGTCCTGTGACATATTCCACCCCCCCAAAAAAAGTTTCCCTTTGTCAGTTACAGCTAATGAGAAAAAGACTGTGAATTATTCCTTACACATCCTTTTCAAAGATGCAAGTGACAAATTCTACTGAATTCAATTAAATCAAGGCAGCAGGCCTACCATCCTTAATTATAAACCTTTCCTGAGCCAGGCTGAAGAATTCCATGTTGGTGGGGGGGGGGAGCCACAAGTACGCAATGCCTCTGACTCATGCAATATCCCTGTCTATCCTATAACAACTCAATTTTCCTCAACAAAAGCCTAACTTTGGGAGTTCATGGCAGGAGATTCTGAACTCTACATCTAAAAAGAGCATTTCCTAGTCTTCGTGGCTATTCAGCGCAGAAGGGGAACAAAGAGCACTTCGAGTAGGTAATTTTCAAAGCCAGATTGAAAACCAACTCTAAGGTTCAGTGCAGTCATAACAGGAAACCTTTGTTTATTTGACTGTGGTTAGTTTGTGAAACCAGGACCGGCTCACCGACTATCACTCAGACACTCAGATGGTATCCCAGTTTGCCTTCTGATGACGGAGACACCAGAGCAAAGGGCGGGATTAGGCCAGGATGTTCCTGTTCATTCACCATACAAAATCAAAGTAAAGACTAAAGCTTAGTTCAGAGATTGTGCAAACCGAGGTGAGCAGAATGATACCCTTCTAAGTCCACTGAATTCAACTGTTCTTAAGACTGAAGTACAGCTATGGTAAATGCAATTGTCAGAATGCAGACTGCTCCATTAACTACGGCTAGTAACGATCCAACAAACCAAGGTCTGAAGACAAGATGCACAGTTGGTTTATTAACCATAATTATCTATGCTTTGGTGTGATATCTGAATGCAGACATCCTGGTCTAACCCTGGTTAGTCATTGTTTGTTCTTTGATGAGGCCATCCCAGACAGCAGGGAGAGGGAAATGAAACAGTGGTGGCAGCATACCCTAGTGGAAGGAGGTGGAATAGCACCTTCCAGGAATTGGCATTTGTCGAGGCAAACCAGGATTTGAGCAACCGTCTGTGATCGAATTTTTACTTTCACAAATAATTTCTAGCTAACTAAACGATGTTTTCATGGGATGTTTGAGCTGACCCTAGCTATGGTTAACAAACCCATTTCAGATCCTGCTTTCAGTTCCTAGCATGAATGATCATAACTAACCATAGTTAGTGGAACGATCCACGTTCAGACCATCACACCAACGTTGAACTGAGTCTGTATGTTTGTTTTATTGAAACTGCTCCTAAAATGGTAGGTAATTGCTTCTGTACCCTAATTATCAGTCGCTCAGAGGCTTCTGGGCTGCTGCTGGATACAGAATGCTGGATCAGAGAGCCCCCGGTCTAATCTAGCAAGGAATGTTCTATTCAGATCTAGCAAAGACTCTTATATCCTAACAAGGGAGGGCCCACAAGACTCTCAGAGGGGGATCCCCTATTTCTCCCCATTGCTGAGCCACTGAAGCTCCAGGCTCCACCACCCAACAACCCAACACTGAGCCTGGCAGCCAGCATCCACCATTGCCCCCCCTGGGCCAGCAGTGGCTGTTGGTGTCCACCACCACAGCACTTGGACTCGGAATGGCTGCTGCAGGGGCATAGCCAGAAATTTTTGGTTGGTGGGGCATGGGGAAATCTGGGGGGGGGGCACCCCGGCCACACCTGCTGCTCCTCTTGAAGCAGCAGAAGCAGCAGCTCTGGCTCCACTGAGACCTCTAATCCTCCTCTAGTCCTCTTGATTGGAGAAACTCGATTCCAGGCTGATTTTCTGTGTAAGCCAGGGTGTGTGTGTGTGTGTGTGGAATCTCCGACTCTCTTTATTTGCATTTTGCAATTTTTTTTTTTTTTTTTGCATTTTAAAAAAACTATTTATTTTTTAGCCTGGAAAATGAATGGTGCCTGGGGTCATTTTGGAACACCCATGCATTTTACATTTTTTTTAAAAAAATGATTTTTAGTTTTTTCCCCCCTGGATGTTATAAAATTTGCCTGAGGGGGCAGCACTCATCTGTGGGGGGGCATTGCCCCCAAATGCCCCCGGCTACAGGACTGGGCTGCCAGCATCCTCATCTGCACTCACAGCAGCTGCTGGCATTCACATCTCCCCAAGGGTGAAGGAAAATCTCTTTGACCTCTCGAACATGTGGCCAGGTTTGACTGTCCAGCTGAATGCAGGAAACCTGAGATAATGAGACATCTTTAGAAAAGTTTGCAGCTTACTAAGCTTGGGATTGCTTGCTCTATTTCAACATCTAGTAGAGTAAGTTTTAGAACCAGGGAAAGAAGGATGCACTTCTCACCAACTTTTCTTTGTCCACCTGGTTGCTGATCTGGTGCTGTGCTAAAAGTATGCTTGTAACCTTTTTCTCTTTTTAGTAAATATTTTACTCTTTGAAGCTGGTAGTGTTCTCTGGACCACATAGTTTCACCAACTGCCTTAGACCACGCTACTTTTAAGAGAGGAGTCCCAGGAAAGAGAAGCAGTCAAAGCAATCACGTTGCCAATCTTCCAGGACCCTCCAAAAAAGGAATTTGGTCCCTGCGGTAACCAGGTGCTGGGCAGCAGGAGACCAGAGGCAAGGCCTCAGTTTGAGAAGGGGAGTCAGGAGTCTCCTGGCAGGAAGACCCCGACAGGACAGTGGTGGCAGCGCATCCTAGTGGAAGGAGGTGGAATAGCAGCCTCCAGGAATTGGCACAGGCCAAGGAGGGGGCTGGCTGGACAGGGTCTGTAAGTCAGAGCAGGCCTGTTCCGCCACAAATGTCAATGAAAATGTGAAAGTCTTTGTAAACTATGTTGAAACAGTTGAAAAGAGAGAGAGAGAGAGACATTGCTGGAAAAGTTTGTGAAAAACAGTGAGTAGTTTCAGCTCAGTCCTAAAGCATAAGACATGGAAGTCTGTAAGTAGATTGCAGGTTCATTAATGCATGTAGATTATTTTGGCACAAGTATTTTATACCATTTTAATGAACCTCAGCCGGTAGCCTTCCACAAACCACTTTCTTGCAGCCAAACCGACCCTTGAAACATGATAGTTTCAAGAATAAACATGCAAGTAATACGTATACTGTAACCTAACCTGAGTGTCTGAGATCATAGGGGGATAAAGTCTAAATACATAAGAATTTATTTTTGCTGTTTATTAGGCAGGATGGATTATTACTTCCTTCTCTGTGTTAATGCAGCCATTAGCCAGACTCTTTTTCAAAAACAGGGTTTGTTCCTACTGGTGCTAATGAGAGAAGTCACTTTGCAATGGAATATCCGGTAATCTGGATTGTGTGTACAGGAATGCTTTGGGGTAAATTTTGCCCTTGAATGCACACACATGGTGCCATTTATAAGGATGTCCAAGGGCAGGAATTAACCTGTGGCGGGAAAGAAAAGGATACAGGGAAGCAAAAAATGGTAAGTCAGGTTGGATGTAGACTCTTTGTGTCACAGTTATGAGTGTGCGCATGCACCCATGCACGCACATTTATTTGCAGCAAGAGGAGCCTATGGACAGGGTCACCAACAGGGGGGACAAAATTTGGGGGCCCAAGTCAGCTGAAGGGCCCTTGAAGCCAGCCTTGTGCTGCATTCAGCCAAACGTCTTTCCATTTTTTTAATTGCAGTTCTGGCTGCAGCCAGTAGGGGCGCAGGGAAGCCTGAGCACAATAAAAGGCACTCTGCTATCGGCTAGACTTGCCTTTCTCAAAGACTGAAGCAAGTTTGCCTAACAGATCATGTTAACATGATCATCAACCAAGTCAGCACCGGTGCACGACAAGACAGCACACTGATGGCTGCTACAGAATCGTTAGCCTGTAGCCTGCTAACAGCCTAGCCTTTCTCTCTTCCTTTCCTTGCACCCAGCTCAGCCAGATCTTGCAAAGCATTTGTCATTGATTTCTAGGGTCGCCAGTTCCCTAACCTGCTGCTGGCAGGGGGACGGAGCTCTCTTTCTGGATTTCTTCTGGTGTGCGTACGTCACATGTGTGCCGTGATTACATCATCCGGAAAGGGGATGCTCTAGCATTCGGTCAGAAACTCTAGGGTATCATACGGTTTTTAGGCCGAGTGCTAGAGCATCCCCTGGCAATGTGCATGGTGTGATGATGTCACCTTCAGGTGTGATCCTGGCACTTTGGGGGCGGGGTTCCCTTTGCCAGCTGTATCCAGGCTGGCGGATCAGGGGCCCCTAAAGCAGGCAAACTCCCACACCCCCAAGGGGAATGGCAAACCTTTTTATTTCTCTTTCCCTCCAGCTATTTTTTTCCATGTGTCGCCCCACTCCGCTTTATTTTCAGTTCTTGGTCTCAAGTCCTTCGCCTCCCTATCCTGCTTGGAGTAGGTCAAAATGGGTAGCCGTGTTAGCACTTATGTACATGCATGAATTTTGAGATTTTTCTGGCCGTGCGCTCCATGGCTGAGGCGCTGCAATAATTGATTTTATTGGATTTATACCCCGCCCTCCCCACTTTACAGCAGGCAAAAAAGCTTATATCCATAATAAAACTTTGTTGGTCTGAAACGTCCACTGGACTCAAACGTTGTTCTTTTCCTGTAGGTGTTAGGCATGTCTCATCTTCTCTGGATTGTGCCTAAATTCTGCTGTTCTGCTGTCCAAGATCACGAATGTTATTATGGGACACTTTCACTGCAGAAACTGAACCATACGGTAGGAAGTACCACCAGTTTGGACCAAAAATTAGTTTTATGCTCTCCAAAAAGTCCTTTGCTCTCAGATAATCCTTCCAGGACATTCAGTTGCTGACATAAAAGTAGCAGTTCCCTTACAAAGGAATTTCAAAGGGTAATTGGAAAGAGAGACTGCTGAATTGCAACTGATAATGAAGCTCAAGGCCAGGCATCCACCTGGATTGAATTGAGACCTAGGTTTCCTGTCTCATCACCAATGCTGATTTTTCCATGCCTAGTACCCCTTTGCATATCTCGCCTAAATCCTATCACTCCTGCTATTGTTTCGTTGTTTTTCAATCGCACAGTTGTGTCTGACTCTTCACAACCCCATGGACCACATCATGCCAGGCCCTCCAGGGTTTGCTTAATTCAAAAGCCTAAAAGATATGATGCTGAAAGATGAGCCCCTCAGGTCAGAAGGTGTCCAATATGCTACTGGGGAAGAGCAGAGGGCAAGTACTGCTATTGTGATTCATCTACTATTGTCATTTGCCTGCTAACGTCATTCGGCATCTGAAATCACTCCACTTTCCAATAAATAGGTCAGATGGACTCCCATTTTAGCTGCATCTGAAGAAGTGAGCAGTGGCTCCCGAAACGTGTTTTGTTAGTTTTTAAGGTGCTCCTGGACTCTTGCTCTTTTCTACTGCTACAGACAGATGAACACGGCTACCCATCTGGATCTAGCTTCATAACCCCATTGTACATGTAGAGGCAGCCATTTCAGAAACCAGGCCATTTAGTTTGGGAGTCTAAATATGGATTACAGAGCCCAAGTTTAAAGGAAGACTTGTTTAAAATAAGAATGTCAAATGGGTACACTTGAAGAAGACATATGAGCTCGGTGTGTGTGTGTGTGTGTGTGTGTCCAAAAGAACGAAGCAGCAGATCTTCAGATATCTCTGAAACACATTCCCAAACAGTCACTTCCTGTAACAGAAGCCCCAAGATTCGTATAATTTTCGCAATCTTAACTTTTGTGGCTCCTCCGAGATTCATTCCACTTTTCTATTCCTTTGTACATTCTGCTATTCACAAACCAAGCTGTGATCACAAACCTAATATTCGGAACCTCCCTGGCTTTGAGGAAACTCTGGTCGAGAGTTTAACTCTGACTCCTGGAGATGTTAAAGCCAAAGAAACAGGAATCTAAGTAAACCCCACAGTCATACATATTACTGTTTGGAAATAAATGCAAAATGTAGACTTTGGATCTCAGAAGTTGTCTGCAGACTATTGGACTCAGAGGACCCAGAACAAATCTAGCTATAACTCTTGGAACATCCAGAGATAATAGTCAAGGAGACCAAAAGTTCATTCATTGCTAGTCCCAAGAATCACATTTTCCATTTCTGGGTATGTGGGATGTCATGTAGTGATAGATTTTGCAATTTAGAGACATTGTCTTCTACTATATAGCATTAAGGGACTGATAATTTGTGGACTCGCCCTAAGATCACATAGCCATATATTGTTCTATCACAAGACTGCTCTAAAAAATGTTTTAGTTGTTCCATTTTAAGGGTGCTTTAAGCCATTCCTGTTAAGTTTTGTATTTGTGGATCCAGAAATATGACATCCTACCGTAGTTGCGGATAGAAGGTGGCATGGTATAGCCTAGTCTCATTAGATCATGGGATTTAAGCAGGGTAGGTACTTAGACTGGGAGACCACCGAGGAAGACTCTGCAGAGGAAGGCAATGGCAAATTCACTTGCTGTGAAAGCTCCTTGCTGTGCTTCTTACTTGCCTTGAAAGCCCCTTGCTGGGGTTGCCGTAAGTCAGTTATGACTTGACAGCACTTACATACATAATATACTGAACCTCCATTTCATCTCCAGGTGCTCCCTCTCCTGGCCCCACTGGTTTCTAAAGAAGCTGGACCAGAGTGTCATGATAGCACAGTGAGGCATTAGTGTTCTTCCATCACCCTACATATTAATTCAAAAGATTCTTTCTAGATCAAACCAAGGATCCAGCAATGGACAGCCAGATACCTCCAGGAAACTCACAGGCAGGACAGAAAGACAACAGTCCTCCAGTAGTTTGCAGTCAGAGGCATATATCAGGGCTCTTTTCGTCGCAGGGACTCCTTTGCATATTAGGCGACACACCCCCTGATGTAGCCAATCCTCCGAGAGCTGACAGTAGCCCCCTGTAAGAGGAGCTCTGTAAGCTCTTGGGGGATTGGCTACATTAGGGGTGTGTCGCCCAATATGCAAAGGAGTTCCTGCTACAAAAAGAGCCCTTATAACTTATGAATACGGAATGTTCCCAAAATCCTCCTTCAGTCTCACATTCTGGTGCAAGGGGAGGACAGCTTCCTGCCTTCCTTCCTGCGCTATTTTCGGGAGCCTGGGAAAGAGAAGACTTAGAGGGGACATGATTGCAGGCTTCAAGTATTTGAAGGGCTGTCATGTAAAAGCTGGAGCTTTTCTCTCTTGCTCCAGATTGCAAGACCAGATCTAATGGGTGGAAATTACAAGGGAGTTGATACCGGCTGAATATAAGGAGAAACTTCCTAACTGTAAGAGTGGTTGAGCAATGGAACAGTCTGCCTCGGGAGGTGGTGGATGCTCCTTCCCTGGACGTTTTCAAGCAGAGGCTAGACAACCATCTTTCAGGTATGTTGTAGGTATGTAGGGCTATCTTTTGGCTATGCTCCTGCAGAGTGCAGGGGGTTGGACTAGATGACCTGCAAGGTCCCTTCCAACTCTAACATTCTATGATTCTATGATTCTAAGCCTCCCCCTGAGACAATGTGCCAGACCAAGGATGGATCCATGGGTTACCTGCCACTCCTCACCTGCAATGCAGCAGAGATGAGCCAAGCACCCTGGCCGCAAACAGCACACAGAAGCCAGTAAAAGCATGCTGCAGAGGAATGCCATGCCACGCAAAGGGAAGCCTGAACTTCTCCACAGAGACTCCATAAGCAGAAACTTCTGTTAGCACGCGGGCACATCTCTCCCCCCACCACCTTCACCAGATACCGCATGTATGCTGCCCAGTATAACAAAAGAACTGCTTGCATAAAGGTATTAGCCAGCTGACACATTGTCCCTGCCAAGCCCATCACCCAGAGAGATCATTGGTCCATCAACACTAACGGCCCTGGCAGCCGCTGCTATTGTCTTCTAAAGGTGTCACTGCTAGTAGTAATGGAATCAATATTGCCCAACCATTAGCCCCACCATCCTCCTGCAACTAGTTTTTGCCTAGCAACTTCCTGGGGACGGGACAAGGGAATTGGCCAGTAAAGCCCACCCCCAAATCCAAATAGTGTATAAAAAGAGCAGGACCCGCCATGCTCTCTCTCTCTCTTCCTCTATACCTGACCCTAGCCTATCTTGCTGACTCTCGGTGTAGTGCTGCCCAGAGTCTCTCCACATATCCTGCTGGTTCAGAATATGATCATTTCCCCTTATAGTCTCCCTTCCTCTTTTTCACTATGGGATCGCTTCATCTCTTCAGGACAGGTACGTATCACCCCTCAACGAATTACCTGCTCCTGCGAATGTCACTGTACCTCTCCATCTATATTTCTTAGGTCTGTGTAATTGTGTGTTATGTTTGAATTATTGTATGCCTATGAAGACTTCTCAGTAAAGAAATCAATTCTTTAAGACTTGGTCTCTGCATCTATTTCTGAGATTACTGGGAAGGGCGGGACTCCTGTATACAAAGGTTATTGCTCCCTACTTGCCAATTGCCATTTAAAATATTCAAATTCCCCATCTTTATTAACAAAAGGAGCAATTTGGCTAACAGTAAACAATGACTGCTTCCAAAAACCTTACAGCAAAGTATGGGGTGTGTGTGGAAACTAAATCTCTACAGCCAAAGCATATCACAAGTTTGGTGTAGTGGTTGAGAGTGCGGAGTCTAATCTGAGAGAACTGGGTTTGATTCCCCAATCCTCCACATGCAGCTGCTGGTGTGACCTTGGGTCAGTCACAAGTTCTTTCAGAGCTGTTCTCTCAAGAGAAGGGAAGGAGATTGTAAGCCACTTTGAGAATCCAAGTGAAGGGTGGGGGTATAAAATCCTATCTCCTCCTCCTCCTCCTCCTCCTCCTCCTCCACCTCCTTCACAATGATGGCTTTCTGCCTACTGGCAGAATGTACATCAAGTGCTTTGGTCCTTTGGTCTGTACTGTATACAAGTGAAAAAAAGTGAAAAAAAGAATCCAGAGCTCTTGTCTCCCCCCCCCCAAAAAAGAAAAAAAAAGAACCAGCCTCTCTGCCCTACATACATTCCCATTTGAGTGATGACATTCTGGTGGCCTAAATTTCCACCCACCCCCTGCTGCTTACCATCTCCTCAGCTGCGGATTCTATTTTTCCTCCACTTCCTGTTCTACATTGTTGTCCTACTACAGTTGCTGCACACGTTCGGTCCTCCAGAGATGCATCATCCACCTCAGATATGATCCCACAGTATCTGCGCAACAAACTTTGCAGTGACAGAACAAGCGAGGGGTCTTTTGGTATGCTTATACTCATACAGCTCTCTTCAGGGACTGCCTCATTTCCTGTATTTGTATGACACTTGTGCCTGGGGTCCTCACAGGGGCCCCCGGGTGTTCCCATAATAATGAAACTGTTTATTCGATCTGTTATGCAAACATTAGGTACGTTGCCATGATGATCATAAACGCCTACATCTCGGCGATAATTCACAATGCACAGCGTTCTCCAAAGACACCCTTAAAATAATGGCTGGAGCATTGTGCGCTTCTAAAAAGCAGATGTTACCCTCTCGCAGGCGCCAATTGTTTTGAATTGGCAATCCTACAGTGCAACAGGGAAGCTTACCCAAATTAAGGGGGTGGATCTGTAAGCAGGGGAAAGCTGATCGATCTGATCTCCCACTCAGAGCACCATTTTGCTCACACCTAAGGTTCTATTTTTAAAGCTGGAGTTTTAGTTTATGACGTGGCAACTTTCATTTACAGCTTTTTTCCTAAGGAAACAAGTTTATGGTACAAAAAATAATAATTCTCCATTGGTGACTACGCATTCTGACAATGGCTTAAAGATTGAAGGGCTGATAAAACAGTGATGTTATATATATATATATATATATACACACACACCAGACACACAAGGTTCAATTCTGCCGCCTCCCAGTGCAAAATTGGGAGGAACACCTACCCAAGCCTAAAGTAGCAGCAGCAGCAGCAGCTACTGCCAGCTTAGTGCTCGGGCTTGTTGAATGTAAGAGAAGCCATGTTGGATTGGGCCATTGGCCCATCCAGGCCAACACTCTGTGCCACACAGTGGCCAAAACCCAGGGGCCCTCAGGAGGTCCACCAGTGGGGCCAGAACTCCAGAAGCCCTCCCACGGTGGCCCCCCAAGCACCAAGAAGACAGACACATCACTGCCCCAGACATAAGAACAGAAGAGAAGCCATGTTGGATCATCCAGTCCAACACTCTGTGTCACACAGTGGCCTAAACCCAGGTGCCCTCAGGAGGTCCACCACTGGAGCCAGAAGCCCTCCCACAGTGGCCCCCCAAGCACCAAGAAGACAGAACATCACTGCCCCAGACATAAGAATATAAGAGAGAAGCCATGTTGGATCAGGCCAGTGGCCCATCCAGTCCAACACTCTGTGTCACACAGTGGCCTAAACCCAGGTGCCCTCAGGAGGTCCACCAGTGGGGCCAGAACTCCAGAAGCCCTCCCACGGTGGCCCCCCAAGCACCAAGAAGACAGAACATCCAGTCCAACACTCGGTGTCACACAGTGGCCGAAACCCAGGTGCCAGCAGGCAGTCCACCAGTGGGGCCAGAACTCCAGAAGCCCTTCCACCCCCCACCCCCCTCCTGAGCACCAAGAATACAAAACATCACTCTCCCAGACATAGTGTTCCATCTATATCTTGTGGCTAATAGTCTAGCCACTGATGGACCTCTGCTCCATGTGTTTATCCAGTCCCCTCTTGAAGCTGCCCATGCTTGTAGCTGCCACCACCTCCTGCAGCAGTGAATTCCATGTGTTAATTACTCTTTGGATGAAGGAGAACCTCCTCTGATCTGTTCAGCTCCAAGCCTGAACAGCATGCTTCACATTGTTTGGGCTTGGTAAGATTGCCAGATGACCCAGACGGTCCAGTGCTCTCCCTGACTATTCTGAAAAAACTGCAGAAATACTGGACATAAAATGTCCAGATTCCCCCTCCTCGACTGTCAGTGAAAATACCGGACTGTCCAGGTCAATACTGGATACCTGAGAACCATAATGGTGATCAACTTCTTCATCCTGGGAATGGATCTAGGGAAGGGATCTACGTAGGCTGAGCCTGACTAGTGGAAGGGCTTGGGGTGGGGACATGGGACGGACGTGATGTTCCTAGAGCTATACTTTGTCACTTCCGGGTTGTACCTGGAAGTGATGTACCAATATCACTCTGGCAAGGTGAGATCAAGGTTAGAGACCATGACTCTCTGACTCAGCGGGACAGCATCAGTGCTCCCTCTAAGCTGTCGAGTCTTGTGAGCAAAAATTCTACTGGCATTAAAGTTGTGAGTGAGCGAGCGATTGGGCTGCTGCAGGAATTCGTTTGCTATGGGGCCATCCTTCCTGAGCTAAAGTGAAAGTGTGTGAGCTGGAGGCTAAAAAACTGTGAGCTAGCTCACACTGACTCATCTTACAGGGAACACTGGACAACGTCTTATCTCCTTGCAGAAGCAGGGGCCGACTGGGGGGATAAAATGGCCTGGGGAAGGGCCCCTGGCCCCACACACAGTCCCTGCCCCCCTAAACAAGGGGGGAAGGAGGGAGGGAGGGAGGAAGAGCCTGTCCTGCAATCCTTGCACCATGCACAGCTCAGATGGGTGCCTCCTTCTCTCCTGAGCATGGGGCTCAGCTAGGCCAGGCACCTCCTTCTACGCTGGCACAGAGCTTGGCTGGGCCACATATCTTAGTGTGGGGCTTGGTTGGGCTTCACGGTTCCTTCTCCACCTTGCGCAGGGCTCAGGCCGCTAGCTTGCAGTGGCTATTGCCCACCCTACAGGAGATGAGGGCCTCCTCTCCCGTGGGATGATATGATCCCATTCAGGGGGGCAACCCCAATCCCATCGGCCCACCGGTACTTTCCACAGTAGCCATCTCCAGATGAACGGTCAGGTAGGAGGCAACGTGAAAGACCTCTGCCCGAGACTCTGGAGTGTCGCTGCCAGCCAGAGAAGACAATACTAACCAGTTTGGTGGAGTGGTTAAGTGTGCGGACTCTAATCTGGGCGAATCGGGTTTGATTCCCCACGCCTCCACATGCAGCTGCTGGATGACCTTGGGCAAGCCATAGTTCTGCCAGAGTTGTCCTTGAAAAAGAGCAGTTTCTGTCAAGAGCTCTCTCAGCCCCGCCTACCTCACAGGGTGTCTGTTGAGGGGAGGGGAAGATAAAGGAGATTGTAAGCCGCTCCGAGACTCCTTTGGGTGGTGAAGGACAGGGTATAAATCCAATCTCTTCTTCTTCTTCTCTTTTTGATAGACTGGTGGTCAGACTCAGTAACACTGTTCACAAGTACAATGCTTGTACAGTGCACACTTGATTGTTCTTCAAATGTTTGTTGGGTAATTGTCTTGTATAGCTGAAGGTGGGATACAAACTCTACATTTACCCTGTGCTGGTCCCTCATTTCATTTATAAAGTGAATGCATGTTGGCTTTTTCAAGCAGATGTTATACATATACAACCAAGGTGCTGGACCGCCAGAGGAACTGGCAGACCACCGTTCGAGACATGATGCTGGACTAGATAGAACACTGTGCTGATCCAGCAGGGCTCTTCTTATGTCCTTACGATGTCTGTGTGTTCATTGTGATGTGAGCAGGGCCAAGGTAAAGCAGCAGGGGCCCTGGCTCAGTGGCAAAGCATCTGCTTGGCATGAAGAAGGCCCCAGATTCAATCCCCAGCACCTCCTGTTAAAAGAAAAGACCTCTGCTTGTTGAGACCCTAGAGAGCCGCTGCCAGTCTGAGTAGACAATACTGACCTTGATGGACCAAGGGTCTGATTCAGTATAAGGTGGTGGTTAGGAGTGCGGACTCTAATCTGGGACAACGGGGTTTGATCCCCCACTCCTCCACATGCAGCTGCTGGTGTGACCTTGGGTCAGTTACAGTTCTTTCAGAGCTGTTCTCTCAAGAGCAGTTTCTGTCAGAGCTCTCTCAGCCACACCTACCTCACAGGGTGTCTGTTGTGGGGAGGGGAAAGGAAAGGAGATTGTAAGCTGCTCTGAGACTCCTTTGGGTACTGAAGGGTGGAATATAAATCCAATTTCTTCTTCTTCTTCTTCTTGTCAGTGGTAGAGCACATGTGCTGCATGAAGAAGGTCCCAGAGTCAACCACACGTGAAGTGGTGTGCTGCCCTGACCTGGATAGCCCAGGCTAGCCCAATCTCATCAGATCTTGGAAGCTAAGCAGGGTTGGCCCTGGCTAGTATTTGGAAGGGCAACCTACAAGTAACTCCAGGATGGCGACACAGAGGCAGGCAATGGCAGACCACCTCTGAAAGTCTCTTGCCTTAAAAAACAAGTCTAGCTCGCCACCTAGTGGCGCATAACACTAAAACAGCAAGAATTTTTGTCTGCCAGACAATTTTAGGATTTCTTACATGCAATGTCTGATGATGATGATGATTTTGCTGCTGCTGCTGCTGCTGCTGCTGCTAATAATAATAATAATAATAATAATAATAATAATAATAGTGGCCTGCTACTGGATCAGACCCTAGGTCCATCAAGGTCAGTATTGTCTACTCAGATGGGTGAAAGGAGCTCTTTCACTGAGCCACAGGCCCTACCTAAACACTGATGAACCTGATTCACTGATAAATCATGCATGAATCACTGGCATGTCAAGTTAAAAAAAAATCTCAGGTACCAGATGTTGTGAAGAACTTTCTGTATTTGAGACCCTGGACAGCTGCTGCTATTGGAATATACAATATCGAGCTAGATGGACCGAAGGTCCTCTGAGTATTAGAAAGGTTCACATGAGTGAGTTGTGAACGTATTTTCAAGAATGCGCTGTTTCTCATTTTTCAAAATCCTCATGGAACCCAAAAGGTACCGAAAATGTGTGTTGACGCAGTAGCATTTCATTCATCACATTAGAAGCTGGCTTTCCATCTCCCACGACTTCACTTCAGATGAAGAAATTCTTCTGTTCAGGTTACCACCCTGATGTGACCTGACTGGTCCCATTATCTGGCCTCTTTTCGGGCCTATGAAATATGAGTGCTCTCTCTCTTTCTAGCTTCTGTGTTAAGGTGACAAGTTAATATTTCATTCCTTTTGGTAAATTATTGTAGAATCACCTTTTATGTGAGGCATGGCTGGGGCTTGAGGAAATGGCTCATAATTCACCACAGGTGAAGCTCCTTGTGAACAATGAAGAATATGGCAATTGCTCACTTTCCCTCTTACACTTGTAAGGGGTTTCCCCTGCCCCCTCAAATGGAGAGAAGTGGGCAATGTAAACCTACACTACAAAACTTGAAAGTATCTGAGAACAGGTTTCAAGGAGACATTTTGGAGAGAATTTTTCTCAGGGATAAATTCAAAATCATCAGAGCAGAGGTCCATCAGTGGCTATTAGCCAGGAGGTATGGAGGGAACACTCTGTCTGAGGCAGTCATGCTCTGTATTCTTGGTGCTGGGGAGAGGAAGAATGGGCTTCTGGAGTTCTGGCCCCACTGGTGGACTTCCTGATGGCACCTGGGTTTTGGCCACTGTGGGACACAGAATGTTGGACTGGATGGGCCATTGGCCTGATCCAACATGGCTTCTCATGCTCTTATGTTCTTATTCTATCTCACAGTTAGATTTGAGTCCAGAGGTCCATCAGTGGTATTAGCCACAAGGTATAGAGGGAACACTGTCTGGGGCAGTGATGCTCTACATTTTTGGTGGTTGGGGGGGAAACAGTTGGAGGGTTTCAGGAGTTCTGTCTCTGTTGGTGGACCTCCTGAGGGCACCTGGCTTTTGGCTGCTGTGTGACACAGAGTGGTGGATTACATGTTCCATTGGCCTGATCCAACATGTTATTTTTGTTCTTACCCCAACAGCAATTCTATTATGGAGAATTGCTATTAGGGATGATTTTGAATTTCTCTTCTCTGCTGTTTCAACCCATTTTCTTTCAGAAATTAGTCATGTTGGTCTGTAGAAGAAGACTCCAGTAGCACCAACAAAATTTTCAGCTTTTGAGAGTCAAAGTTCCCTTTGTCAGATCTGGAAATCTCATTGGTCTGTAAAGTTCTACTGGACTCAAATCTAACCCATTTCTTTGTTTTGGTTTGGCATCTCCCTTATGTAAATTGAATGTTTCCTTTATTTTCTTGTTATTTTAGGTTCCTGTGTATTGAAATTCCCTCACAAATTATATACATTTTCAATGTCAGTTTCTGCATCCACATTATATGTATGAATGGTATAGACTGCGTATACACATGCAAAAACCCTACAGCTTGTGTAGACAATCCAAATTAATCTGCAAAACCCACAGCGAAAACAGAGAACTGAAGTTGTTCACAAAAATTATAAATGGACATATAAAAATCAATCCTAAAAGAAATCAACCCTGACTGTTCCCTGGAAGGCCAGAGACTGAAGCTGAAGCTCAAATACTTTGACCACCAAATGAGAAGGGATAAGACCCTGATGCTGGAGAAGACCCTTGTTATATCCACTGACCGCCACTAGGCGCCAGCGAGTAACCACCAAGCTTAACTCCCTAGGAACAATAGGGACTAGGCTCCTGGACTTTCCTTTGAAGAACCAATAGAGACTTTGGTGGGAGGTTTAAACCTACCAATAGGATCTAGGGGTGTTCCCAGGTGCTGTATATAGTTGGCCACCCGGCCGGTATTCTGTGTTCTAGTTGTGTAGCAGTAAACCATGCTGATCACTACAACCGTGTCTGTGGTTTCTACATGCATCTAACCCACTACACAACAGCCCTGTTGCTGGGAAAGATTGAAGGTCAAAGAAGAAGGGGACGGCAAAGGATGAGATGGTAAGACAGTGTTATCGAGGCAACGAACATGAATTTGAGCAAACTTCGGAGGATGATGGAGTACAGGAGGGCCTGGCGTGATGTGGTTCATGGGGTCGCAAAGAGTCAGACTTGACTGTGTGACCAAACAACAACAACAACAATATAAAAGATCCCAAATTTCACTAATCCACAATTGCTACCGATTTTGAGGTGAAGTTTGATGCTAATTTTGCCTGATGGCGCACTTTAGACAAAACTGGGATTTCTAAGGAGTTAAAAAGGAGCCTAGTGAGAGTTGTAAAATTTCCCAGCATCCCGTCTTGCAGATATTTATCAGTTAGACCTTCTCTCACATGGAGATAAAGTGATGAGAAAATCTTCCCCATTGAATTTCTGCATACTAATCCACAGGATCAGTGGCAGTTTTAAAAAGTGGTAGTCCTACTTTAGAGATCTTCTGAAATACAGGGGCTTCTCATTGCTTACTTAGTTTTGGCCAGGAATCTCTTAACATCTCCTTCTCCAATGCCAGGCAATCTGTTCTTAGGGCCACTTTAATTTTTTTTTAAAGTTGCATCCTAGGGGCTCCAAAGTAGTGCCCAGGGGCACCAAGGCACCTCCCAACACCTTTCTTGGCATCTCTCAAGTGTTTTTAGAAAGTGGGTGGGGTCAGGTGGGACTTTTGCCCATCAGGGCTTCCGATTGGCTGTTGGAGATCGGATTGGCTGTGCAGATTTTTAAAAATCGCTTCATCTGCAGCTGCTGCTACAGCACGAGAATCTTCACTGTGTAGCTGAAAATAAACTATGTGGATGTTCATTTTAAAAGGCGTTCTGTTCAGCAGACCTTCTGCCGGAAATGCTGAAAGGTTATTATTAGAGTTATACTAATCTCATGAGATCCAGCGTGGTGTAGCGGTTAAGAGCAGTGGACTCTTATCTGGAGAACTGGGTTTGATTCCCCACTCCTCCTTCATATGAAGGCAGCTGGGTGACCTTGGGCCAGTCACAGTTCTCTCCGAACTCTCTCAGTCCCACCGACCTTATAAGGCGGTGCTTATGAGGAGAGGAAGGAAATGTGACTGTAAGCCGCTTTGAGATTCTTTGAGTTAGAGTGTTGTATAAAAGTGTTGTACAAAAACCAGGGCTTTTTTTTCCCAAGGGGAATGCACTGGAATGGAGTTCTGGAACCTCTTCAACAAAATTCTTTAAAAAATGTTTAAAAGTTCATGAGTTTTCAGTACACAGACTGAAAACTTCATCTCCCTCTTGAGAGTTCCAGCACCTCACTTTCAAAAGAAAGAGAGAGAAAGAGAGAAAGAAGGAGGGAAAGAAAGAAAGAAAGAAAGAAAGAAAGAAAGAAAGAAAGAAAGAAAGAAAGAAAGAAAGAAAGAAAGAAAGAAAGAAAGAAAGAAAGAAAGAAAGAAACCCTACTCTTCTTCTTCACTGGCATTTTGTGGTTGCCTCCTCCTTCCGTGACAGTCCATTTTGTAGATGTACTCATCACCCTGTGTCAGAATTCAACAGGTGCCTGCAGGCTCAAAAAGTATGGTGACCTCTAACGTAGGCTGAAAATAGGTACATGAGGCTGATGCATGTATGTGGCCATTTGCTTAGATGGCTTTAAATGGACCTTATTCATAGAGGATAGGTCCACAAGTGATTATTAACCACACTGGGTAAGTAGAACCTCCATATTCAGACTCAATATGACTTTGAAAGCTGAGCTGTAGTCTTCATGCCCTGATTGTGGCTATCCTAGAAGCATCTGCCAGGGCACAGCTGGAAACAGGAAGCTTCACTGGATCCAGCTGAGCTCTTCTTACTTTGTGAGAAGGCGACTTGACATCGGAAGTGTGAAAACGATCGGCAGATGGTTCTCAGAAATACGACCAAGGCATAGTCACATTGGAAGACACAATGGGTTACAGCTCTCCATTGAGTGTTATAATGGACCTAGGTTTCCTATCATGTAATGTGTGGACGTATCTTCATCTGCTCTGAGAGCCAGTTTGCTGTAGTGGTTAAGAGCGGTGGACTCTAATCTGGAGAACTGGGTTTGATTCCCAATCCGGACTCCTCCGCATGAAGCCACTGGGCGACCTTGGGTCAGTCACAGTTCTCTCAGAGCTGTCTGAGCCCCACCTACCTCACAGGGTGTTTGTTGTGGGGAGAGGAAGGGAAGGGGATTGTAATCCGCTCTGAGATTCCTTTGGGTAGTGAAGGGTGGGTATAAAACCAACTCTTCTTCTTCTCTTGAAAGCTAAGCAGGGTCAGCCCTGGTTATTGTTGGATGGGAGACCCACCAAGGAATACCAGGGTCATTACGCAGAGGCAGGAAAAAGGCAAACCACCTCTGAAACATCTCTTGCCTTGAAAATACTACCAAGTTGCTGTAAACTGGCTGCAACTTTTTAAAAAGCATGGAATGACCCTTATTAAAGTAGAGGAAATATTCATTTGAAATGGTTTGTGCAGTTCGATGGGGATGTAGATTGGGATAGTATAGCCCAATCTCATCAGATCTTGGAAGCTAAGTAGAGTCAGTACGTAGAAGGGAGACCACTAAGGAAGACTCTGCAGAGAAAGACCATGGCAAACCATATCTGCTTCTCACTTGCCTTGAAAGCCCCTTGCTGGGGTTGCCATATGTCAGTTGCAACTTAACAGCATTTTACACACACACACTTCTACCAGCACCGCCAAAATGAAGATATGAGACAATAATATATAACTAGATGTACTAGTCAAGTGGTTGTTATGTATAATCCAACGAACGCTGAAATTCTTATAAGCGGGTTGCCACAAAGGCAGCCCACTGGCTATCAACATTTTTGGCAATTTCGCTTTTGCTCCAAGGTTGATCAGTGTTACCACTGGCTTTGTTTATCCAAGCTTCCATGTTAACTGTGCTGAGAAGCTTTCTAAACTTTTCAGTTTAGAAAAGAGATGACGGGGGGGGGGAGTCATGATAGAGGTTTATAAAAATGATGCATGAAGTGGAGAGATTTGACAAGAAGAAGAAGAAGAGATTGGATTTATATCCTGCCCTTCACTACCCAAAGGTGTCTCAGAGCAGTTTACAAACTCCTTTCCCTTCCCCTCCCCACAACAGACACCCTGTGAGGTAGGTGGGGCTGAGAGAGCTCTTGACAGAAACTGCTCTTTTTCAAGAACAGCTCTTATCAGAACTACAGCTTGCCCAAGGTCATCCAGCCAGGTGCAAGTGGAAGAGTGGGGAATCAAACCCAGTTCTCCCAGATTAGAGTCCGCGCACTTAACCACTACACCAAACTGGCTCTGACAAAGGGAACTTTCCCCCCCTCTCCCTTGACTAGAACTCGAGGGCATCCAGTGAAGCTGATGGGCAGTAGGTTCAGGGCAGAGGGAACTTAGGAGGGTATAATGCCATAGAGTCCACCCTCCAAAGCAGCCATTTCTGTTGGAAATATGTGTGTGTTGTGAGGTCCAATCCAGCCATTATAGGGCTAATCTGTTTACCTTGTGTGCTATTGTTTAGACTGACTTGGAAGGGAAACCTGGCACAGAGCCAATGGGAAGAAAGCCCAGGAAATCTAAGTCCCTTTACTAGCAATCATTGGTTAATGTATTCAGGTGATTTCCTTCTAGGGGTCAAGAAGAAGAAGAATCTTCATTATTGTTGTTGTGAGACCGTGTGGTCAGTCTGTTCTGTAGCTGTAGAGATGCAGCCTTAGGTCTTTGTTGTTTTGTAGATTTTCCTGTGTACCCTTCCCTTAGAAATAAAGATTTTTACACAGAAAGAAATGCCTCCTCTCCAGTGAAGCAAAGATCCATTGCAAACTCAGAGTATCTTAAGTATTTTTTGCCAGTTTTCCCACAATTTCATCCAAAGGAGCTGCTGTCTGTAGTGTGGAGATCAGCTGCAATTCTGTGGGATCTCCAGCCCCCACCTGGAGATTAGCAACCCTCGTTCTTTCCTACCAATTAATTAAGAGGGCCCGCTGGCAACGGGCACACAACCTGTTGGAAATTCAAAGAGACGGTCCTTACGAATCTGGCCAGTTTGAAAGAGCCAGGCCTATTTGTTCCAACAAGACGGAAGCTCTTATATACTTGAAACACATGATGTGAACACCAGGAGGAGGACGGGGGGTGGGGGGGGGGCACCCAGGATTGATCAAATGGAAACAAAGGCCCCAATTGGCAGGAAATCTTGGAAAAAAACCCCGAAAGCCACACATCTGCTGCTGCGGCGTTGTGAATACGCAGTTGTGCCCCTCCCGCTGAGAATGCCAGCCGCAGCTGCCCCCTGTTGTGCATAAAGAATGAAACAATTTATTACAAAGGGGACCTCTCTAAATCAATCTCGAAATCAGTACCGGAGGATTGGAAGCAGATGTGACACGGGCAGCAGCAGCCCTTCCAACCTGGCACAGCTTATTCATTCCTCCTTAAAACGTCGGCTGGGTTTCCCCCCTCTGGGGTTTGAAGGGGTGCTAGGATGCGGGGGGTGAGTACGGAGCCCTGGGAAATCAGAAAGGAACACCTGAGCATAGAACGGCGCACCTCGAGGAGGTTTCCAAAGGGAACTTTAGAACTTTGTTGGATTTTGGAATGGGTGGGATTGTACCGGGGCACAGATGTTTGCACACATGTGTATACATGTGCATTTTCCTTGTAGGTGTGCCCAACATTGGGATATCCTCTCTACTTCTTCCTGGTGAATAAGGACATAAGAAGAGCCCTGCCAGATCATACAAATAGTCCATGTAGTCTAGCATCCTGTCCCACACAGTGGCCAACCAGTTGCTTTTATACCTGTACAGTCAGTGGCTCGCAGCTCGAAGCACCTTTTTCTCCATGCTCAGAACTTATTGCCTTAAGAACATAAGAGGAGTCCTGCTGGATCACACCAGAGGTCCATCCAGTCCAGCATCCTGTCTCACACAATGGCCAACCAGTTCCTCTGCAGGGCCAACAACAGGGCATGGAGGTCGAGGCCTTCCCCTGATAAGAACCTCAGAAGAGCCCTGCTGGATCAGACCAGTGAGGGTCCATCTAGTCCAGCATCCTGTCTCACACAGTAGCCAACCAGTTCCTCTGGAGGGCCAGCAACAGGAGATAGAGGCTGAAGCCTTCTGTTGTTGTTGTCTCCTGGATCTGGGATTTAGAGGATTAGCTCCTCTGAATGTGGAGTATTGGGTTGGGTGCAGGGAATTCCCCAACAGGCCTGGGCAATTGGGAATCCTACCTATAACTCCAGTTTGCCCAGGTTTGCCATCTGAGCAACTGGTGGGAGTTTTAGGGGTTGAGGATGTTACCATAGAGCTTTGGTGCAATCTAAGAACAGTGTGCCTATGCACTGACATCACTCCTGGGTTCTCTACAGAAGTGATACTACAGCACTCATGAGAGCTAAATGGAGCCTCCATGTTCAGAGGCAGTATACATCTGAATACCAGAAGGCAAAACATCTTGGAAAGCCCCTCATTTTCATGCCCTGCTTGTGAGTGAACAGAGGGCAAGATGACGACGACGACTGAATCATAGAGTCGGAAGGGACCTCCAGGGTCATCTAGTCCAACCCCTCTGCACAATGCAGGAAATTCACAAATATCTCCCCCCCACACCCCCAGTGACCCGTTTCATGCCCAGAAGATGACCAAAAAAACCAAACCACAACCCTCCAGGATCCCTGGCCATACTGGCCTGGAGAAAAAATGCTTCCTGACCCCAAAGCAGCCATCAGCATGTCTCTGGGCATGTAAGAAAAAGCATCACCATCATCATCATCATCATCATCATGGGGCTTAGAGCAGGTTCCAACATATAATAAATAAAACATACGTCTGATTGAAACAGTCCAGTTAAAACAATTCCAGCAATGCACTTTCCATAATGGCCCATACATTTACTATACTGCTGCCTCGGGAAGAGAGAGAGAGGAAGGGGGCAAGGTAGCGGAAGGTGGGATTTCCCTTGACCTCATCCACACACACTTGACAGTATGTCTTCATCTTACAGGCCCTGCAGCATTGTACCAAATCCTGCAGGGCCTGGATCTCAGTTCGGACTGCCTTCCTCCAAGTAGGAGCCACCACTGAAAAGACTCTGTCTCTGATCGAAGCCAGGTGAATGCTCCTTGGTCCAGGGATCTCCAGTGTGTTGTCATTAGAAGAGCATCATGCTCTTTGGGGGCTTTGCCAGGAGAAATAATGTGTGGCTTTTGTTGGAAACGGAATCTTGGACCTGGTGGACCTTGGTCTGATCCAACAATGCGATCCCTGTATTCTGTAGAAGCACAAGGCTACAATTAGTTTACATGGCATAAGTGATTCTTATTCCTTTCTTGACAGATGTTTGACTGACTATGGGATCATAGTACACTTGCCGTCTGGTGGATAGAGACCATTGTACATTTGATTTTGTAATTAGAGGTCTCCGAGTCCAATTGTGCTGTCCGCCTTAGAGCCTGGCTTCTCTGACTCGGAGACGGCGAGCCTCCCAAAGTCAAGAAGAGGAATCGTCTGAGCCTTTCCCGAGTGGAAAGAAAACAAAATGAAGACAGATGCACTGGCTGGCAGGGTACCATCTTGGCTGAGGCCTGAAGGAGGTTGGCAGGATGGAAAAGGTACCGAGGGGAATGGAAGCAAAATTTGTTTCCAAAAACCCTCCGCTCCAAATTCTCCTCTGTGAATTTGTACGCTAAATATTTTCTAAGTGTGTAAATATCTACTCAGGGTTTGAAATCTGGATTTGATGTCTTACTATATAAATTACAGCAACTTAGCTTTTATGCTGTACCCTCCAGAAGAACTGATTGGCCACTGTCTGAAACAAGATCTTGGACGAGATGGACCACTGGCCCGACACAGAAGTTCTTCCTTAAAACATTCCAAGCTATACAAGAAGCTGGGAAATCTATTAACAGATCTCCCATGGTTAGATTACTATAAAATGCTGTATATGGAGATTAGGGTTGCCAGGAGGGACTTAGCAGGAGCAGCAGGAAAGCCCAGTCAACCAGCATACAGCGACGTGCCTACGTCACTGCCCATGTGACCCGGAAATGACATAATCTCATCTGGGATGTTGGGGCAACACTCTGGTATTTGGGCAAAAACTCTATGGTAAATTTGGCTTCTACCACAGAGCTTTCACCCAAATACCAGAGTGCCACTCCAACATCCTGGATGTGATGACATCACTTCCGGGTCATGTGGGCTGTGACGAAGGCACATCGGCGCATGTGGGATGGCTCTCCCTCTTTTGGGGGGTAAGATCCCCCCTGCCGACCTGCTGATTGGTGGCAGGGAGGTGGGGCTTGGCAGGGGAGCTGCCTTAGAAGACCTCTCCAAAATGCTACAGAAAGGCTGCTGACACCATGGTTTCTCTATCAAGCATGTGGTTGTATCCTGCCTTTCTTCTAGGGAGTTCAAGGTGGCATATGTTTTATATCCGCAATAACACTATAAGCAGGGCCCTTTTTGTAGCCAGAACTCCTTTGCATATTAGGCGACACACCCCTAATGTAGCCAATCCTCCAAGAGCTTACAGAGGTCTTCTTATAGTGGCTATTGTAAGCTCTTTGAGGATTGGCTACATTAGGGGTGTGTCGCCTAATATGCAAAGGAGTTCCTGCTGCAAAAAGAGCCCTGACTGTAAGGTTGGGCTGGCCCTGACCTGGATACCCTAGGCTAGCCGTATCTTTAGGTATGCCAGCTCCAGATTGAGAAATCCCTGGAGATTTAGGGGATGGAACCTGGGAAGGTCAAGTTTTGGGGAGGAGAAGGACCTCAGCCAGGGTATCACGCCACCCTCCCAAGCTGCCATTTTTCTCCAGGGGAAATCGATCTTTGCAGGCTGGAGATCAGTTGTCATTCCAGGAGATCTCCAGGCCCCACCTGGAGGATGGCAACCCTATGCCAGACCTCAGAAGCTAAGCAGAGTTGGCCCTGGTTAGTGGTGGGATGGGAGACCACCAAAGAAGTCTAGGGCTGCCATGCGGAGGCAGGCAGCGGCAAACTACCTCTGAACATCTCTTGCCTTGAAAACCCTACAGGCTTTTCGAGTACAAATTGACAACAGCTTCCGCCATCACCAAGATCAGGCTGAGACAGAAAGTGTGTGTGTGTGTGTGTGTGTGTGTGTGTGTGTGTGTGTGTGTGTGTGTGTAAAAAAGAGAGAGAGGCCAAAAATTACACAGTAAGTTTCACAACAGTGTGAGGATTTGAAGAACCTGCGTGATGTAGTGGTTAAGAGTGGTGGAGTCTAATCTGGAGAACTGGGTTTGTCCCCACTTCTCCTCATGGAGCCTGCTGAGTGACCTTGGGACAGTCACAGTTCTCATACAATCATAGAATGTTAAAGTTGGAAGGGACCTTGCAGGTCATCTAGTCCAACCCCCTGCACTCTGCAGGAGCAGAGCCGAAAGAGAGCCCTACATACCTACATTCATACCTGAAAGATGGTCGTCCAGTCTCTGCTTGAAAACGTCCAGGGAAGGAGCATCCACCGCCTCCCAAGGCAGTCTGTTCCACTGCTCAACCACTCTTACAGTTAGGAAGTTTCTCCTGATACTTAGCTGGTAACTACTTCCTTGTAATTTCCACCCATTAGATCTAGTCTTGCAATCCGGAGCAAGAGAGAATAGATCTGCTCCATCTTCTACATGACAGCCCTTCATGTACTTGAAGACTGCAATCATGTCCCCTCTAAGCCTTCTCTTTCCCAGGCTAAGCATACCCAACTCTTTCAGCCTTTCCTCATAAGATTTGGATTCAAACCCTCTCACCATTCTGGTTGCCCTCTTCTGGACACGCTCGAGTTTGTCAACATCCTTCCTAAAATGTGGTGCCCAAAACTGGACACAGTACTCCAGGTGAGGCCTGATCATAGCAGAATAGAGTGGAACTACCACCTCCCGTGATCTGGACACAATGCTTCTGCTAATGCATCCTAAGATTGCATTAGCTTTCTTCACAGCTTTCTCTCCGAACTCTCTCAACCCCATCTACCTCACAAGGGGCCTGCTGTGGGGAAAGGAGTAGTGGAGAGCCAGCATGGGGTAGTGGATAAGGGCGGTAGACTCTAATCTGGAGATGCAGGTTTGATTCTCCATTCCTCCTCCACAGGAAACCTGCCGGGTGACCTTGGGCTAGTCACAGTTCTCTCAGAGTTCTCTCAGCTCCACCTACCTCACAGCGTGTCTGTTGTGGGGAGGGGAAGGGAAAGGGGTTTGTAAGCCGCTCTGAGACTCCAAGTGAAGGGGGGAGGGTATAAATCCAATCTCCTCCCCCCACCACAGGACTCCCACAGCCTTCTAACCATTAACCACACACTGATTTTATTATCTCTCTATGGGATGGACTACCTTGATTTCCTGTTTGTTTCAAGGTGTGATAAAGCACTGCCGTTACCCAAGAAAGAGTGTGGGGCCAGGGTATTTGAAGGACCACCTGTTTCTGTATGACCTTGCTAATTGATTAAAGTCTGTCTCAGAGGGTGTCTTCCGAGTTTCCTATCAGGTAAACGGTATCGGTAACCAAAGATGGGACCCTTCTCAGTTCTGAGGCCACGTCCCTCTGGAGTCTTTCCTCCAGTTAACTTCACCTTGATCCTTCATCATTGGTATTAAAGCTCCAGGTGAAGACTTTTTAATTTTTATTTCATTAGGGACCTGGACAGTTTTGTTCTCACCTGCTCTGCTGTTATCTCTCAGTTTTTATTCGTGGGATTTTGCTGCTGGCTAGAAGAATGGATTTTAGTGGCAAGCTTTTATTGCCAGTGCTTTTATTAATAGGTTTCTGGACTCAGTTAGCTGTTCTGAGCATAACTGAGATCCCCCCGCCCCCACTAAAGAGAGACATAAAATAAATAAAAGTTTTCTTTAACTGCTTCCCCTCCCTGCCATTTTCAATATTGGAAGAACAATTTAATAAAATTAGCCACCTCCATCCACTTCGTACGAACATACCCTGCTGGATCAGACCAGTCAGGGTCCGTCTAGTCCATCATCCTGTCTCACACAGTGGCCAGCCAGTTCCTCTGGAGGGCCAACAACAGGGTGGAGAGGCTGAGGCCTTCCCCTGATGTTGCCTACTGGAACTGGGTTTCAGAGGTTTATAAGAACCTAAGAAGAGCCCCGCTGGATCGGACCAATGGTCCATCTAGTCCAGCATCCTATCTCACACAGCGGCCAGCCAAGTCCTCTGGAGGGCCAACAACAGGGCACAGAGGCCGAGGCCTTCCCTTGATGTTGCCTCCTGGCTCTGGGATTCAGAGGCTTAGTGCCTCTGAATGTGGTGGTTTCCCTCAGCCACCAAGGTTGTAGACATTCCCTTCACTCAAAAGGGAAAGAAGCAGCAGCAGCAGCAGCAGCAGAATTCTGCTAGATCATCCCATCTATACCAGGATCCTATTTCCCACTTTGGTCTGCCAGCAACAACAGCCCTGCAGTCAGCACACAGATAACCCAAGCTTCCACCACTGTTGCCAGCATCAAAGGTATGCTGCCTCTGAACAGAGAGGATCTATGCAGCCATTAAATGGCCACTGATGGGCATATCCTTCCGAAATCCATCAAATCCCCTTTTTAAAGTCATCTTATCTAGTTGCTATCTCTATATCTCGTGGCACCAAACTTATGGTCTGCAGCCTACAGAAACCAGAAGATCCACCATACATTGGCATAACAATGTCTTAAAATCATGACCTGAAGAAAACAACTCTTTCCCCCCCTTGTTTGTTTTGTAATATCTGGCCTGATTAAGAGTTCTGTTGAACTCAACAACTTGTGCTCTGCTGTGCTTCACTGAGTTGGTCCTAATAAGGTATCATGTGGACTTTGTTCTTGGCTTTCTTTCTTTCTTTTTTTTTGCAGTCATTGATGGTTGAGTTTTCATCTGCTAGCTAATTCTCTTTGCATCGATCTAGTTAAAGAGCTTCAAGCCACTAATGTACATGCTCTTAAACCAGTTTTGCTTAATTCGGTCATTTAGCAAGTGAGGCTAAACTGATTTCAAGAAGTGGTTTAAGTGCAGCGACGCTATGCAGTCATTTATTCTGATCAGATTAACACCTATTTTGTGAAATTAGTGCAGATTTTTCCATGCAGGCAACACCTCACCATGTTTATTAGGAAAATCGATGAAGTTTCTTTCTTTCTTTCTTTCTTTCTTTCTTTCTTTCTTTCTTTCTTTCTTTCTTTCTTTCTTTCTTTCTTTCTTTCTTTCTTTCTTTCTTTCTTTCTTTCTTTCTTTCTTTCTTTCTTTCTTTCTTTCTCTCTCTCTCTCTCTCTCTCTCTCTCTCTCTCTCTCTCTCTCTTCCCTCCCTCCCTATTATGTCTTCAGTTTGCTAGAAGAAAGGTAAAAGTAAAGGTTCCCTTGCTTGAAAGCCAGTTGTGGTGCTCATCTCCGTTTCATAGCCGAAAAGCCAGCGCTGTCCGAAGACGTTTCCATGGTCCTGTGGCCGGCATGACTAAACACCAAGGTGCAAGGAACGCTGTTACCTTCCCACCAAAGTGGTACCTATTTATCTACTTGCAATTTCTTGCTTTCGAACTGCTAGGTTGGCAGGAGCCGGAACTAGAGACGGGAGCTCATTCCGTCATGCGGCACTCTCGGGTCTCGAACTGCTGAACTACTGACCTGCCACAGCCTGCAGTTTAGCGTCTTAACCACTTGAGCCACTGCAGCTCCTGCTAGAAGAAAGCTCTGTATAAATTATACAGAGCTTTCAACCTCCAGGTGGTGACTGGAGATCTCCTGGCACTACAACTGATCTCCAGGTGTCAGATATCAGTTCCCTTGGAGAAAATGGCTGCATTGGAAGGTGCACTCTGTGGCATGATACCCCACTGAAGCCCCTCCCATCGCCAGACCTTGCCCTCCCCAGACTCTACCTCGAAATCCTCGAAATTTCCCAACCGGGAGCTGGCAACCTTAAAATTACACAACGGCCATCCCTATGAGCCAACTTTTCCTCTTTCCAAACGAGAAAGCGCCATGCCTGCGGATCAGTCAAACACATTTTGGAACATTAAGAGGCCCTAATTCGATTGCCGCTCCATTCATTTTTTAAAAAACACTTAGAGCGATTCTCCTCCTGATTCTTCCACGGCAGCTAAGACCCTCGTGGAATAGAGGACTTGTCTGGTTTCGATTCAGAGGTGGAGAGTCAACAGGCCATCAGTGCCGTCAAGGGACTAGCCATCTGTTCTAGATAGTTCTTTTGAGGTTTTTCACCACCTGGTTCACTTTTACTAAATAGCCTGCTTATGTGGAAAGCAAAAACAACCACCACACAGCATTTCATGGTTTAAAGCACAGTAATGCGTGATTCCTGTTACCCATAAACACTGCAGAGCATATTTATTGTAGGATGGGAGGGGCCCCTGAAAAATCCCAGGCCCCAGGTTGCCATTTAGCATTGGGAGATACCTGGGGACTGGGGAGGGGTGGAGCCTGAGGAAGGTGGGGTTTGGGGAGGGATATAATACTATACAGTCCACCTTCCAAAACAGCCATTTTCTCTAGGGGAACTGATATCTATTGCCCCAGTTGAAATAGCAGATCTCCAGCCGTTACCTGGAGGCTGTATCAGTATAAAGACACTCCGCAAATGAATTACAAACAAAAGCAGAAAGATTATATTGTACAAAACAATTCAAACAGTTTTAAATCTTTGTTGAAGTTCAACAAACCCTTGTATATTCTTAAAGAGCTAGAATCAAAAAGTACTCGATAGAAAGGGAATACTCAAATGAAGCCCGCAAATCCTTTGTATAAAAAACTTCAGGAGAGCAAAGGTTCTAAGCAGGGCTATTTTTGGGCAGGTACGCACAGGAGCAGAGTTCCGTCTGGCTCCTGAGTTGGCCACGCCCAGCAGGAACTCATTAGCATAATAGGCCACAACCAACAGCAGAAACTTATTAGGACTGGCTACATGAGGGGTGTGTGGCCTAACATGCAAAGGAGTTCCTGCTACAAAAAATGCCCTGGGTTTTGACAACAAACCAGGTCAACAGAACAAGAAGCAAAAGGTGGGTGTGGCTGGATGACCACACTTCTGATAACATGAGGGTGTGTGGCCTAATATGCTAATGAGTCTCTGCTGTTGGGTGTGGCCTGTTATGCTAATGAGTACCTGCTGGGCTTTTCCTACAAAAAAAAGCCCTGCTCCTACGTCTTGCATGAGCAGCAGCTATACACGGCTGGCTTCACTGCCGCGTTCATGTCCTGCTTCTTCAGATAGCTGGTACTCTTTAGCTGTGGAACTAAAAATATACTTCTATGTCACATCCATTATGTTATAACATATTTACTACATCCCCAGTGGTCAGCACATACATACTCACTGAGATAAAGTTTCAACAATTCTCCTTCAACTAATTTTCCATTAGCTCCACTGACATGTTCTCTTTCTGCCAGTTAGGTTTCTACAATAGTGGTGGTGGTTAACACTCAGCATTCACCATTAAGTATGTACTGACAACCTGGAGTCACAACATTCTGACACAACTTACATCAGTACACAATATCCTATTTTATATTTTTAGATTTCGAAGAATAAAATTTCTAATGAAACTGGTGGGTAAACCAAAGGAATGAAAACTGACCTGAAGCAATCTACTTGTACACAACCAACAGAATTTTATAAGAAACACCTTAAATCAAATCCAGCATTCAAACCATTAGGGATCAAGGTGTTTAATTTAAAGATCCACCAGTGTTCCTGGCGAAGTAATTCCTTCATAGCCAATGGGCGTTTTGAGTCTGCAACAAAGAGCGCAACACATCTAAACTCGTCTTCTTTGCAGTTTTGAGAGGCAAAATGCTCTGTGAGTGGTGCTTCCCTTGTTTGTTGTTTATTTCTTGTGATGTGTTCCATAATTCTTAATTTCAATAGTCTGGTGGTACTTCCAATGGAGCCTGAGGAGGGTAGCATTTTGGGAGGGATATAATACTCTAGAGTCCACTTTCCAAAACATCCATTTTCTCCAGGTGAATGGATATCTATTGCCTCAGTTGTAATAGCAGGAGATCTCCAGCCATTACCTGGAGGCTGGCAACCGTATTGCCATGACACCTAGAAATTTCATCACAGCACCTAATGTTTTCAGCCATAATTCATGTAATCTCTCTCAGCAATCCTTAGGGAGCTGGCAAACATAGTGATCCTGCTGTAAGAAAATGACTGTCCCAAGGTCACTCAGCAAGCTCCGTGGCAGAGCAAACCTGGCTCTCCTGCATCCTAGCCCAATACTCCTAACCCTACAACATGCTGGCTTTCGATTAAGTTATTTGATTATTTCTGCCATATATTATTACGTTCATCCTGCAGCTTCTGCTGCAGTGTTGAATGTATGTCCCCCAAAATACATACATTTGGATCTGATTTCCTGAATATTCTGTTAAGGAACTGGATTCCCAAATACTACTCTTGGGAAGCCATTCAGAGAATTACCACTGGATTTAACAGGAAAGAAGGTTCAATCGCACCCGTTATTTCCGCCCCGTCCAGTTTCATTTCCAGAGTGTTCACTGAGTTAGAAAAACATAATATCACTGGAAATGTCAGGTCCATTTACCTAGACTCCACTGAAACCCCCGTTCACATAAGGAAGCCCAGCTTTCGCCTCTCTGTCTATGTCACTTCTTGCTCTCGCAGACATTTTAGACCTGTTGGGTCGTATTTCTTCTTAATTCCACCCCAGTGGGTTTGGCTAAGACTTGGAAAAAAACATTTGCTGGTTTTCAATACCTGTTTCTCTCCTGCTGTGTCCCCGCCATCAAGATGACAATAAATAGGGACTGTGTGTGTATGTGTGTGTGACAACTTCTTCCTCAGCTGGTTTTTCCCTCCTCTGAAATACTAGAACCTGAGGGCATCTAATGAAGCTGATGGGCAGAAGGTTCAGGACAAGACAGAAGGAAACATCTCTTTACATAGTGAGTGATTAAAAGGTGGCATTCGCTGCCAGAGGGTGTAATGAGGGCCACAGGCATAGACAGGTTTAAAAGGGGATTGGACAGATTCATGGAGGATAGGTCTATCAGTGGCTACTAGCCATGGTGACTGAAACAGGGTTGCCAGGTCCTGGGCGCTGGTGGGTGGTCTGGGATCTGGTTTGGGAAACTCCTGGAGATTTAGGGGTGGAGCCTGAGCGGGAGAGGGACCTCCGTGGGGTGCCATGCCATAGAGTCCACCCTCCAAAGCAGCCATTTTCTCCAGGGGAACAGATCTCTGTAGTCTGGAGATCAGCAGTAATTCTGGGGGGTCCCCAGGTCCCACCTGGAGGCTGGCATCCCTAGAAAGGGAACCTCCATGTTCAGAGGCAGTCACCCTCTGAATCCCAGTGCCAGGAGGTGAAGGCCTCCACCCCTGTGACCTATTGTTGGCCCTCCAGAGGAACTGGTTGGCCACTGTGTGAGACAAGATGCTGGACTAGAGGGACCATTGGTCTCATCCAACAGGGCTCCTCCTATGTTCTGCAGCATTTTTGGATCATATCCAGGACCAAAATTTTCCACAGCAGGTTCCAGTGTCATTCCAGGAACAGAATGAGAAGGAGGGTGCAGTGAGGTCAGGGACTAGACCTCACCAGACTGCACTACCAACTCCTTTACATGCCATGAAGCCTCCAACACCCTGAGCAGGCCACAGATGCCAATCATTCTCCCAGTGGGAACTGCATGGTGTAGTGGTTACAGTGTCAATTGGGAAGAAGAAGAAGAAGAAGAAGAAGAAGAAGAAGAAGAAGAAGAAGAAGAAGAAGAAGAAGAAGAAGAAGAAGAAGAAGAAGAAGAAGAAGAAGAAGAAGAAGAACAAGAAGAAGAAGAAGAAGAAGAACAAGAAGAAGAACAAGAAGAAGAGGAGGAAGAGGAGGAAGAGGAGGCGGCGGCAGCTTTTACACTCTGGTTTTCTCTACCCTAAGGAGTTTCAAAGCGGCTTACAATCGCCTTCCCTTCCTCTCCCCTCAACAGGCACCTTGTGAGGCAGGTGGTGCTGAGATGGTTCTGAGAGAACTGTGACTGGCCCCAGGTCACCCAGCAGGCTGTATGTGGAGGAGTGGGAAATCAAACCTGGTTCTCCAGATTAGAGGACACTGCTCTTAACCACTAAACACAACCAGTTTGGTGTAGTGGTTAGAAGCGCGGACTCTAATTTGGGAGAACCAGGTTTGATTCCCCACTCCTTCACATGGAGCTGCTGATGTGACCTTGGGTCAGTTACAAGTTCTTTCAGAGCTGTTCGTTTAGGAGCAGTCCTCAAAAGAGCTCTCTCAGCCCCACCTACCTCACAGGGTGTCTGTTGTGGGGACGGGAAGGGAAAGGGATTGTAAGCCACTCTGAGACTCCTTTGGGTAGTGAAGGGCGGGATATAAATCCAACATCTTCCTCCTCCTCCTCCTCCTTCACCATGCTGGCTCTTAACTGGATTTTATTTATTCTTATGCTTATTTTTTTAAATTATATCCTGCTTTTCTCCCTGTTGGGAACTCAAAGCAGCTTTTCACATTGTAATTCCCTCCCCCACTCAGTCCTCGCAACCAGGCCCTTGTGAGGGTAGGCGAGGCTGAGAGATTGTGACAGGCAAAAGGCCACCTGGCAGGCTTCCATGGCTGAGCGAGGGACTCAAATGTGGTCACCCCAGGTCATAGTCTGACACTCTAACCACTATACCACACCAGCCCTCTGCGAGCTCTAGCTTGAAATCTCTGCTCTTCCACATAAGCTTGCTGGGTGACGTTGGGCCCGACACACACTCTCAGCCAAATTTACCTCATAGCGTTGCTGTGAGGAAAAAAACTGACAAGGGAAAAATGCTGTAAACCACTTTGGATCCCTGTTATGGACAGGAGTGGTATATAAATGAAGGAAATAAAAACAATAAAATGATAATAGTATGCCCGAGGACATGCTGATACACAACAAAGACTTGGGAACACATGAGATGAGGCCTCATGCAATTACAGTTGCTAGGCCGTGCCAGGAGATTGGTGTGTGGGGACATGGGGGTCACCAGCATCGAGTGTGCATAATGTCAGTTCTGGGGGAAATCAGAAGTGACATCACGTCGCTCTAGGAACTGATGAAAATTCTATGATAAAACCATAGAGTTTCCAGGAATTCCTAGAGCAACATTAGGCAATTTCTCTTCCCCCCCCAGAAGTGATGTCATTCCTGCACAGCGCTGGCACTTGAAATTATTTTCTCCTGCCACCACTCTGAGTATGTGGCAGGCAACAGGTGGTGCTAGCAGGAGGTCCCCCACTGCAGTAGGAGGTGTCCTGCCACAGTGGGAGATCTGGAAACCCTAGGTGCAATCTAGGGACATCCTAAAGCAACAGATGTAGAGAGCCACTATGCTCCACCCGACCAGCTTACCTCTGGATTCCCCCTCATCTGACCCAGACCTGACCCAAACATCACATGAAAACCAAGCAGATCATGAGAGGGAGGGCAGGAAGGGTTGCATCAGTGCTTGGTTCTTGTAGACCTTTCTTACATGGCCAAGGAAATGTAGATCGTCAATTTGGGGTCAGGAAGCCATTTTTCTCCAGGCCAGTTTGGCTGGAGATCCTGGAGGTTTTTTGTCATCTTCTGGGTGTGGAACAGGGGTCACTGGGTGTATGTGTGGGGGGAGGTATTTGTGAATGTCCTGCATTGTGCAGGGGGTTGGACTAGATGACCCCGGAGGTCCCTTCCAACTCTATGATTCTATGACTTGCCCAGCTCTGTGATCAGGGTTTCTGGGAATTTCGTCTCATCATCTCAGCAGCCTTGTCTCCGTCTATTGATCCGTGTCCCTTCTTGTTCTACTGTGAGGATGGGGCTCAGCCCTTTCTTGCACTTATGTGGAGTGTGCTGCAGAATCCATTCCAGATGCTTTGCATGATGCTGGAATTTTGGCAGAGCAAAACGAGTTCAGTTTTCCCCCCAGAGCAGTACCGCTCATCACTACAAAATGATCCTATTTATCCCACAATCTGTGAACCTGAGCGAGGCCGAGAATTGTTTACCTAGATTTCTGGACCCTGTGCCAAACCTGTCATCATATAGTGATATACAGATTAAGTAAGAAATTCATACCCTGACCTGGATGGCCCAGGCTAGCCCGACCGTCTCAGATCTTGGAAGCTAAGCAGGGTCAGCCTGTGAGTACCATGGCCAAGTGTATTTAGACAGTGGGCGGGGCCACATGGGGCTTTTCCCAAGCAAGGCATCTGATTGGACACTGGAGATCTGATAAGCTGTGCAGACTTTTTTTTAAAAAATGTTGCTTTGGCAGCAGTGCCCCTACAGCACACTTCACTGTGGCAGCCATTTTGTGGCGGTAGGGATGCCAGCCTCCAGGCGGGACCTGGGGATCCCCTGGAATTACAGCTCATCTCCAGACTACAGAGATCAGTTTCCCTGGAGAAAATGGATGCTTTGGAGGGTGGACTTTAGGGCACTGTACTCCATTGAAGTCCCTGTCCTTCCCAGGCTCTATTCCCAAATCTTCAGGAGTCTCCGAAACCTGGATTTGGCCCAACCCCACCCATCCCCCATTGGTGGCCAGGGGAGACCTGGCATCCCTATGTGGTGACCATTTTATGGCTGGGCCCATCGTGCTATATTAGGATTCCAACGGTGCCCACAGGCTTAAAACAGCTGCAGGCCCCGAACTATGCTCTTTGATACCCATTGCATGCTTCTGTTTGGAGTGTGCTTAGGGCCTGATCCTTCCCTAAGTTGTGCCACTGACTGACCCCCAATACCCAGTGGCTATTAGCCAGAAGGTATAGATAGGGACTCTCAGTCTGGGGCAAGGGATGCTCTGTATTCCTGGTGCTTGGAGGGGGTCAACAGTGGGAGGGCTTCTAGTGTCCTGGCCCTGCTGCTGGACCTCCTGATGGCACCTGGTATTTTTGGCCACTGTGTGACAGAGTGTTGGACTGGATGGGCCATTGGCCTGATCCAACATTGGCTTCTCTTATGCTCTTATTAGATAGGAACTCTCAGTCTGGGGCAAGTGATGCTCTGTATTCTTGGAGCTTGGGGGGGTCAACAGTGGGAGGGCTTCTAGTGTCCTGGCCCCACTGGTGGACCTCCTGATGGCACCTGGTATTTTAGGCCACTGTGTGACACAGAGTGTTGGACTGGATGGGCCATTGGCCTGATCCAACATTGGTTTCTCTTATGTTCTTATGTTCTTAGGTCTTCTCCTTCTACAAACTGGCATCGGCAGCAGCCATCGTGATGAGGCAGACCTTTGCAAACAGACGAGAAGGCCCAAAACACCTCCTCCTCCCATTTTTGCCTTTGAATCATGAAGGCCTGATTGTATCCATTTTTTGCCAGAGATGATGGACAGCCCGCGTGCGCTGTCTGATGTGCCCAGCTAATTACATTGATGTTCGGCAAGTGCTGTTCCACTTAAGGGCCCGTCAGCATTTTCTTATTTGCCGGGGTTTAGAATGTAGCTGTAAGGAAATCGATTCCTGCGTGGAGTCTTGACACACTGGGCTGTATACTCCGGAGGCATCAAACATCTGCTAAATACTGCATATAAACAGCTCTTCTATTACAAAGAAGGCAGCCGGGAGGTGGGGGGGGGGGCTGACAAAGCAATACAACATAATATCTTTGGATAGGCCAGAGGTATTCTTTTTAGCATACTTTATTTTGGTTTATCGTACTTTGCACATTTTTGGGTGGGAGATGTTTAAACTTTAGAGACCGGAGCTAGAGCTGTCAGTTCTGGGTTGGGAAATACCTGGAGATTTTGGGAGTGGAGCTTGAGGAGGGCGGGGTTTGGGAAGGGGAGGGACTTCAGTGGGGTAGAATGCCATAGAATCCACCTTCCAAAATGGCCGTTTCTACAGGGGGACTGATCGCTGCTGCCTGGAGATCAGTTGTAATGCCAGTAGAGCTCCAGCCATCCCCTGGAGGTTGTGCAAACAAATAAACAGAATAATCTGTGACGCTGTACAAATCACACTATGTAAGAACATAAGGAGGAGCTGCGGTGGCTCAAGTGGTTAAGACGCGGAACTGCAGGCTGTGGAAGGTCGGTAGTTCAGCAGTTCGAGACCTGAGAGCGCCGCATGACGGAGTGAGCTCCCGTCTCTGGCCCCAGCTCCTGCCAACCTAGCAGTTCGAAAGCAAGAAATTGTAAGTAGATAAATAGGTACCACTTCAGTGAGAAGGTAACAGCGTTCCGTGCATCTTGGCGTTTAGTCGTGCTGGCCACATGACCATGGAAACGTCTTCGGACAGCGCTGGCTCTTCGGCTTTGAAACAGAGATGAGCACCGCAACCCTAGAGTCGGATTCGACTGGCTTTCGAGCAAGGGAACCTTTACCTTTAAGAACATAAGAGAAGCCAATGTTGGATCAGACCAATGGCCCATCCATTCCAACAGTCTGTCACACAGTGGCCAAAAATACCAGGTGCCATCAGGAGGTCCAGCAGCGGGGCCAGGACACTAGAAGCCCTTCCACTGTTGCCCCCACAAGCACCAAGAATACAGAGCATCACTTGCCCCAGACTGAGAGTCCCTGTCTATACCTTGTGGCTAATAGCCACTGATGGACCTCTGCTCTATATGTTTATCTAATTCCCTCTTGAATTAGAATACACTAGAGACTTCTGTCTTCTTATACAATTCTAATTACAATTTGTAAACAATACGCACAATAATGGTTTTGTCACCGTGCATAAATCACGTAACACCTACACCAGTTGAATAGTGACCTAATAGTCCTTCGATGGACGTTTTCAAGCGGAGGCTGGACGACCATCTTTCGGGTATGTCGTAGGGCTGTCTTTCAGCTACGCTCCTGCAGAGTGCAGGGGGTTGGACTAAATGACCTGCAAAGTCCGTTCCAACTCTAACATTCTATGATTCTATGAAAGTACAAGTCTTTCTTTCGAACGATGCAGTCACCGGCTCACGATGCAGAGAGGTGTTTCAAACAGAAAATGCAAAACAGACGGCACAGCTCAGGAATAGCCACAGTGCAAATTGAAGGAAAAGCAATGGCACGCCCAGGTTGCTTCGTTGTTTTTTAAGGCTTCATCAGGCCGCTGTCCTTAGTGATGGGGCCTCCAAGCTCTGGTAAGATTCAAAATGATGCGTCGTCTACAAATATATTCCAAACAGGAGCCTGATACCTAGCTATTTCAAGAAGACCCTGGGACTAAGCCAGGACTCCCCCGCTGGCAGATGGGCGAAACCTGGTAGCCCTAAGCTTTGGGTCCCTAATGGGGAGAAAGACTGGGTGTGACATTTGTCATCGATCTAATTTTTAACGATATCACAAAGGGCTATTAGCTCTTTCAACAACAATATAATAATGACCACAGCCCAGTGCCTGAACTATGAGTTCTAAATTCTGTTCCAAGTGTATAACCATTGAAATGGATTAATGTTCCATTACTATGCATGTAAAGAGTGGAGAGGAGGGAAGCCACTTATTAATACTTTGTTAGATCATGGGGAAATAGTAACTCCCCCTCTTTCTGCTCTTAATATTGACAAATGTTTGCTACTATACTACTATTAAGTAGATTCTGTTGCCAAGGGATGAGAAAGACTTGAGACCTAGACTTGAAAATAAAGGGGGGGGACATGGAAAAATTAGGTGGAGAGAGAGAAATGAATGAGAAAAGTGTGGAAAAGACGGAGATAAATTAAGATCAGTTATATCTTGCTGTTACACCCTAATGACCACTTTGCAAGATCTGGCTAGGCTGGGTGCAAGCAAAGGAAAAGAGAAAGGCGAAACTATTGGAGGAAATGACCGGCAGGCTGGCAATTACTATATCAGCCATCAGTGTACTCTCTTGCCTTGCTTCAGTGCTGAATGGGTGGGCTTAGCATGATCCGTTAGGCAAGTTTGCTTCAGTCTTGGCAAAAGACAAGTCTAGCTGATCTTGGAGTGCCTTTTGCTGTGCTCAGACTTCCCTGTGCCTCTACAGGTTGCAGCCAGAACTGCATTAAAATAAGTGGAAAGACATTTGGCTGGATGCTGCACGAGGCTGGCTTCAAGGGCCTTCCAACTGACTTGGGACCTCTGAATTCTGTCCCCCCATTCCCCTTCTGTCTACAGCCATGCTCCTCCCCACATTCTGATCCCTTCCCCTCCTTCTTCACGTTCAGAGGATTTCTCTTCCACCTGTTTCAGCAAAGTTCTCCAAGAAGATGAGGAGGATGCAGATAGCTTTTCAGACAGGTGGGACATTATTCTGGAATATTATTTTCTCCCTCCTGTCTCCACCCAACTCTGAAGCACTCCCGTATATAACTAAAACTGATCAGGAACAGGCTGGATTGTACTCCACCCTCCCGCCCCACAGTTTAGCCTGGCTGTAGAAGTGTTAAGTCATCATAACCTTCAGTTTGGAAATAAAACAGCTAGATCGCCTCATCATCAGAACCCAAATTTGCTGTTTTGTAGCATGCTGAGGAGGAAAAAAGTTAATTTTACACACAGCTTGTTACATTATCAAAGAAAGGGGGGGAAAGACATTATAGAACAGCTATTTATAAATCTGATAATTCTTTTTTTGGTTGCTAAAGCTAAAGAGTGATAAACCTTGTACGTGGTAATCACCTGGAGGGGGGGAAAACCAACTAAAGCATACTTGAAAGTTTATTCTGTGCTTTATTTTTGTAGAGCTGGGGGAAAGGGCTCAACATTCTTAATCTTTAAAGTCATAAATGGTCGTGGATCACAATCTCAGAGAAAGTACCTCCCCCGTGACCCTCCTCATGCACTGTGATCATCCCGTGGTCATTTTCAACTATAGAGGAAACCAACCACTACAAATAAGCAGAGCCTTCTCCACAGTGGCCTCTTTTTAGATAATTTCCTCACAAAGGAGAGCAGTCAGGTCCCAGTTGACTGAAGCGTTCAGAAAACTGACTAAGGCTGTGATCACATGCACAATTAGCTGTGCCATAGGCGCGAATGCCGAGTGGATTTATCAGGCACGATCAGACATGAACATCTGGCCAGCACACCTGACGCCAACCCATTTTGCTCCACCACAAGAGCGGAGTTAAAAGACACTAGGGAAAGTCCACTATCAAATGGGTTGCTATGGGCCACGGATGGATTTTCCCCTGTGTGATCACGCCAGCACACTCTCATGGCGTCAGGATGGTCGAATCGGGCCATCCCGACTCTGTGCCCTTCCCCCCCTTCCCAGTATGCACATCATCGTATACTGCCATAGGAAGCCCTCAGTGTGGAGATGCAATTCATCGACCTCCTGTTTAAGTGCATCAGAAACATGTGGCAACCCCCCCTTTACCCGCGGTTTGCATCTGGTCACGCAGTGGTGGGCTGCCCCCGCAGCTCCCATGGACTATGTGATCGCGCAAATGCGGGTCCAATTGCTATGGAGCAAATAGCCTTGCTTCCCCCGCCCCGCATTATCCCATGTGTGTGACCACAGCCATAATTTTCTTTTCTGCTGGGTATTTGGAGCTTGCGGATCTGGTTGTCTCTGGAAATAATAAATGGGGCATTGCTCTAGAAATGGTTTCAGTTTAGGGATTTTTTGTGTGTGTGTGTAAGGGCTAGCAGGTTGCCAGTTTTGGGATGTAGCTGTGATGGACAGTAAATGGTTAATGCTGTGATCTGGTCTGAGAACCTTGAGTGACAGGAGATTCAAATGGAATTCTTCTGTTGAGAGAGTCAGTTAGGACTAGCAGTTGAGAGCTGCGTAGGAAGGACTAGGGTCGAATCTGCATTTGCATTTTTAAATCAGTTGCGTGCTGCTGTGACGCCGTCTTTCTCTATGCTTGTTTGAATGTTGTTTGGAGAAGATTCTTTTAAAGCAGTGCAGAGGTGCAGTGACAGTGGAGCCACCCCAAAGGACGATAAACATATGTGGATGTGTGAAAGTATGCTAGCACTGTTGAGGTGTGAAAATGACACCAAATGTGGACAGCTTTTGTGAAGACAGAGTCAAAAGGCGGGGACACTGGTGGGAAAGACAAATGCAGATTCGGCCTAGGAGAGGACCAAGAAGGCTCCTTAGTTAGGGAAGTGAGAAGCTTTCACCCATCCCTAAAAAGTCTGAGGTAAATACCTCCTAAAAGACAGGAGTGATCACTAGCCTGTGAATAAGGAAGCATACTGGAACTTGTTTGAATGTTCCTGCCTTCACTAACTTAAGTGTCCGTGAGACAAGCTTACTTGACAGCTTTAAAAGAATATTAGATAGATTCATGCAGGTTAGGTTCATCAGTGGCTACTAGCCATGGAAACTAAAGGGACCCTCCAAATACAGGGGAAGGCCTTGGCCTCTAAGCCCTGTTGTTAGACCTCCAGATGAACTGGTTGGCCATTGTGTGAGGCAAGATGCTGGACTAATTGGGCCCACTGGTCAGATCCAGCAGGCTTTTTTTGTTTGTGTGGGGGGAAACAAATTAATAAAAGGAATTCAGTTTTTAAAAAAGGTTTCAGAAGTCGCAAAGAATTCTTACTTTGGCATTTTAATCTGTCTGTACAGGGAATGGCTTCACAATGCCAAGCTATTTTATTTCTTTAAAATACTTATGTTTCAGCTTTGCATTATAGATATCTGTGAGGCAGTTAGTCATGAGGAAAAAAATGTGGCTGCCATGCCGATGACAGCTATCCATCAGTTGCTCCAAGGGAGTTCAGGGTACAGCACACATAGACCGATTTCCCACAAGCAGCTGCACCGCCCTCGCTCTTCCCTTCCCCCCCGATTGTATTCATCAGTTTCCCACTACCTGCTGTGCGGCGACATTTTGACCCGCACCATCCCTCAATTTCCCCCGCATCTTCCAGATCCTTGTTTTTTGAGACCGAGAAGATGTGGAAAAATCAGGGGATGCTGTGGATCAAAATGCGGCCGCCCACCAAGTAGTGAGAAATTGATGAATACAGTCAGGGGAAGGGAAGAGCGAGGGCGGTGCAGCTGTTTGTGGGAAATCAGTCATAGTTTCTGCCTTTCTTTTGTAGCAATGACAATGTTGTGAGGTAAATTAGAGCAGAGAAAGTGGAACAGGCCCCAAAAGCTACCCGGGAAGTTTCATGGAAGTGTGGAGATCTGAATCCAGGTTTCTTAAGATCTTAGTCCGACACAATAGCCATTCTTACCCTCTGTAATAGGGATGCCAGCCTCTAGGTAGGACCTGGAGATCCCCTGGAATTACAGCTCATCTCCAGTGGAGAGAGTTGAGCAAGAGAATTTTTTTCTCCTGCTCCCCCAAAAACCTAAAACTCAAGGCCATCCAATGAAACTGATGGGCACTAGGTTCAGGACGGACAAAAGGAAATACTACTTTACACAGAGAGTGATTAAAATGTAGAATTCATTGCCAGAGGATGCAGCAATAGCCACAAGAATAGACAGCTTTAAAAGAGGATTAGATAGATTCATGGGAGTTAAGTCTATCAATGGCTATTAGCTCTAGTGACTGGGGGGAACCTCCACCTTCAGAGGCACTAAACCTCTGAATCCCAGTGCAAGAGGCAACATCAGGGGAAGGACCTGACCTTTGTGCTCTGTTGTCGGAGCCATTTAAACCACTGCTTTCTGCTCCCCATGGCTTTTCGTGGGGAGTGGAAAGCAGGGGTGTAAATGGCAACCACCTGCTTTCTGCTCCCCAAGAAAAGCTGCAGGGAGCAGAAAGCAAGGGTTTAAACTTTACATTTATTTATTTTATATATATTTTTCCAATTTATACCCTGCTCTCACCACCGAGGCAGGCTCAGGGCAACTTACATGAAAGTAAATACATTTACAATTAAATTACCATAAAAACACCTAAAAACAGTTCATTATAAATAAACAAATAAATTATAAAACAGTGCAGTATCATAAAATGCTAGCAGTGTTGCTTTAATTTTGTAGCGGTGGTGTTACCATATGAGTGCATTCAATAAATTATCTAGATGGTCAGTTCACTGATCTTTCCCAGATATAATCGGCAGGCACAGGCTGTCAATAGCAAACCAAGGGCCAAGGTTCTATAAATTCAGTTTGCAAACCAGCATTATCAGTTTGTGGTCTGGTTGGTGGTTCAGCCATGAACCAAATGGCAAAAGTGCATTTCATTCCCATCCCTATCTATAATGATGTGGTAACAAAACTTTACAGCTGGTGGAACCAGGGGTCATTTCGTAGAAAAAGAGGTGCAGGGGCTCATTAGCATAACTTATTTGCATATGCCACATCCCCTGACATCACTGGAAGTGTGTCAGAAGGTGGGAGAGCTTGTACCTGAATAAACCTTGGTCTTAAAGGTGCCACTGGACTCTTTGGAATTGCTAGCTATGGGGGAGGGGGGGAGAAACATGCAGATCTGCCCTCACAGAGGAGGGAGAGCTTTCCCCTAACTAAGCCTTGGTCTTAAAGGTACCACTGGACTCTTTGCATGGCTAGTTATGGGGGCAGGGAAACATGCAGATCTGCCCTCACAAAGGAGGGAGCTTTCCCCAACTAAGCCTTGGTCTTAAAGGTACCACTGGACTCTTTGCTAGTTATGGGGCAGGAACATGCAGATCTGCCCTCACAAAGGAGGGAGAGCTTTCCCTAAATAAGCCTTGGTCTTAAAGGTGCCTGGAAAGACGGGGGTGGGGTGAGGAGGTGGGTTGTGGAGGCCTTTCCAGGTCCCCGCACTTAGCGTGAGCTTGGAAAGATTGGGGGGGGGGTTGCGGAGGGCTTTCCCGGGCCTCAAAAGGCAGGGGAGGGCAACTACAACTTACCCTCCTTCTTCTTTCTCCTCCTGCGCTGACTGAGTGGAGGGCTGCTGGGAGCAGGGGGTGGGGCTTGCTACATGTCCCCGCCCCCTGTCCTCCTCTCGGCTGGAGTGTCTCTCCAGTGAGCTCCGGCCCGAAACGAGGCCTGGGTGGAACGCAACATTGATTTTAGTCAGGCAACTACAGCAGAAGGCAAAAGAGCCCAGCAATAGTATGTTAATTCTAGGATTAACTCGTTAATTTTATAGGCATAGGGAGTCAGTGTTGTACAAGTCAGAATGTCAGACTAGGATCTGGAAAACCCAAGTTCGAATGCTGCCACAGAAGCTTCCTGGGTGACACACTCTCAACCTAGCCTGCCTCACAGGTTTTATTCTAACAGAGAAAAGAAGAATGATGTAAGTCCTTTGGGCTTTCCATTGTGGAGTAACGTTGGTTATAACTGAAGTAAATACATGAAATAAATTTGGAACCATGGGGATTTTAACAAAAGAGAAGAAGAGCTGGTTTTTATACCCCACTTTTCTTTACCCTAAGGAGTCTCAAACTGGTTTATAATCTCTCTCTCATCACAGCAGTCATCTTGTGAGGTAGGTGTGGCTGAGAGCGACCTGAGAGAACTGTGACTGGCTTAAGGTCACCCAGCAGGCTTCATGTGGAGCAGTGGGGAATCAAACCTGGTTCTCCAGATTAGAGTCCACTTCTCTTAACTACTATACCACACTGGCTCTCAGGTGTTTCTAGGTACTCCTTACAATTAATATGACTAAATACGGGGGTGGAGCTTGATACCCCATTCTTGCTCCCATCTCCCATTAATAATCCTTGGACTGTTATATGAAAAGGGAAAAAGGCAGAAAAATTGTATGCTATACTCTCTCTTACAGGAAATGGAAAGGCCACATATCATTTATTTACTTTATTCATATCCCTATGACAAAAGGCTGAGGGACTTGGGAATGCTCAGTCTGGAGAAGAGGAGGTTGAGGGGAGACATGATTGCTCTCTTGAAGTATCTGAAGGGCTGTCACTTAGAGGAGGAGGGCAGGAAGCTGTTCTCACTGGCAGCAGAGGAGAGGACTCGCAAGAATGGGTTTAAATTAAGGGTGGGAAGGTACCAGCTGGACATTAGGAAAGCAATTTTTTTTTCACTGTAAGAGCACTTCAGCAGTGGAACTGTCTGCCTCGGGAGGTGGTGAGCTCCTCACTGGCAGTCTTCAAGCAGCGGCTGGATGAATACTTCATCAGGGATGCTTTAGGTTGATCCTGCATTGAGCAGGGGGTTGGACTAGATGGCCTCTATGGCACCTTCCAACTCAATGACTCTATGATTCTGTGATTTAAGTTGAGAGTGTGTGACTGGCCCAAGGTCACCCAGCTAGCTTTCAGATCCTAGCCCAGGGAAACTACAGGGGGAAAAAACAAGCATATTGCAACAAAATATTCATTCAAAAGAAGAAGAAGAAAAGATTGGATTTATACCCCACCCTTCACTACCCAAAGGAGTCTCAGAGCAACTTACAAACTCCTTCCCCTTCCCCTCCCCACAGCAGACACCCTGTGAGGTAGGTGGGGCTGAGAGACCTCTGACAGAAACCACTCTTTTTCAAGCAGCTCTGATGGAACTATGGCTTGCCCAAGGTCATCCAGCAGCTGCAAGCAGAGGAGTGGGGAATCAAACCCCGTTCTCCCAGATTAGAGTCCGTGCACTTAAGCACTACACCAAAGTGGCTGAAAGATGAGTGCAGAAGCAGTCTAGGACATAAAGTTCTTGTTCTGGGAATGTATTTAGTGGCATCGGATTGATGAGGGTTTTTTTTTTTTATATAAAGGCCTGTCCTAATTCTCAAATTCAATGCAGATGGATGCTTAATGGAAGCTGTTTATTTGATGGTAGGAATCAAATTGGCGTGCGCAATTGTCTTGGAAGAGTTTGGTCGGAAGTGTCATTGAATTCTGCTCATAAAGACTCATCTTCATATTTTCAAATGGGTTTTAACAAGGGGATTTAATAGCCCTTTAACAAGTTATATTAGCTTGATACAGCCACTCAGACCAGGGAGAAAATCTAAATTTCCCATGTAATTTTCCAATCAAAATATTTACAGAGCAGAAGAAAACAATTTAGGGTCTACAAATTGCGTCAATGGAGAGACAGGGAGAGGTTTTCAGAATGTCACAAAGGATCAGTCTCCTTTGCTGTCTGCTTAAGACACTTTTTAAAAACAGAAAATACTCCCTGATGCTGAAATGAGGCCTTATGGGAAATTCAGAACTGTTGCCAAAAACAGAAGCCTCGTGTCATTTTTCTCTGTCTTCTCCTCATGTAGTGGTGGAAAGTAGTCTGAAATGTAGGGCTTTTCTGCCTTCTCATTTTTCTTCATTTGTAAGTTCCTGTTTCTTCCGGGTTCCCCCCCATCCCGCTCTACATGTGTCTCCTCCCTCTAGTGGTCGATTTGATATTACACTAGTTTATGTCCCGCATAAAAATCTGCGGTCTAAGTCTGCAGGGACATATGGACATAGAGCAAATTAATATCAGATCAACCACTAGAGGGAGCAAAACATGTGTGGATCACGAAAAAACTCCCCACAAAGCAAGAACTCACAAGCAAGGAAAATGAGCATGCGGAAAAGCCCATAGTTTACCACCTGGAGGGCGTTAATAAATAATGCATGAGCCAGCCTCACTGGGTGGTCAGTCGTACCCACTCTGGCCTAAACTAGCTCACAGGATTGTTGTGAAGATATAACGGAGGAGAGGAGGATGGTGTAAGCCATACTGAATCCCCATTGTGCAGACTGGTGGGATATAAACAACATGAATAACTAACTTACTCGCTCACTATAGGATTTTGTTATATCTGGAATTTGGGCATAATATTGGTTATTAGTATATGTCTGAGGAGCTGCGTTGGCTCAACTGGTTAAGATGCTGAACTGCAGGCTGGAAGGTCGGTTGTTCAGCAGTTCGAGACCCAAGTGCCGCATGACGGACTGAGCTCCCGTCTCTGGCCCCAGCTCCTGCCAACCTAGCAGTTCGAAAGCAAGAAATTGCAAGCAGATAAATAGGTACCACTTCGGTGGGAAGGTAACAGCGTTCTGTGCGCCTTGGCGTCTAGTCATGCTGGCCACATGACCACGGAAATGCCTTCGGACAGTGCTGGCTCTTCGGCTTGGAAACAGAGATGAGCACCGCAACCCTAGAGTCGGATTTGACTGGCTGTTGGACAAGGGAACCTTTACCTTTACCTTAGTATATGTCTGATCAGCTTTTCCAACTCTTCCTTAATAGTTGTTGTAGATTTTTCCGGGCTGTACAGCTGTGGTCTTGGCATCATAGGACCTGACATTTCACCAGCAGCTGTGACTGGCATCCTGTGTCCTTCCTTAATAGCATTCACAGCTGCAGACCTGAGAAGTGTGGGTCACAGGCAATGCTCCCTCTAAGCTGTGGAGTCCAGTGAGCAAAAAATTTTGTGAGCTAGCTAACACTAACTCAGCTTAGAGGGAACACTGGTCACACAGGTTCTGCTTTTCTAGTTCCCGTGCAAAACTGAGTTCCCCATTCAAGGAAACTGAACACCCTACAGGTAACTACAGAAACAGCACTGGTCATTTGTTCTTTATGCCCTGGGCTCAGGCTTGCAATTCTTTGCACCCTGTCCTGGGATCACAGGATCATAGAATCACGGAGTTGGAAGGCACCTCCAGGGTCATCTAATCCAACTTCCTGCTCAATGCAGGAAATTCACAAATACCTCCCCCCCACACACCCAGTGACCCCTGTTCCACACCCAGAAGATGACAAAAAGAATCCAGGATCCCCAGCCAAACTGGCCTGGTCGAAATGTAATAAACACAGGCGGACACAGTGAAAAGAAATTGCAGCACAACAATGCACAATCCTTACTGCTTGCTTAACATCACAGAGAAGAAGAAGACTTTTTTTTTAACACCCCGCTTTTCTCTACCTTAAGAAGTCCCAAAGCAGCTTACAATCGCCTTCCCTTCCTCTCCCCTCAACAGGTGCCTTGTGAGGCAGGTGGGGCTGAGAGAGTTCGGAGAGAACCATGACTAAGGTCACCCAGCCGCTTCATATGGAGGAGGAGTGGGGAATCAAACCCGTTTCTCCAGATTCAAGGCCGCTGCTCTTAACCACTACACCAAGCTGCAGGCAAAGCTGCCTCCAATCCCCCCCCTGTCTTAGCAAAGCCAAGGACAAACTGCAGGGTAGTTTCGGAGCCAAGTGCAGATGGCCTGCTTTGGGGGGGGAAGGGAAATCTTGAGACACGTCTTCGCATGTGTGTTTCTATTTGTCTACTAGAGCACACAACTTCGGGTGATGGAAAAGGAGCCCAGCTGTGCCGTTCCCGGCAACCCTTCTGAGACCACAGAGTCTCTCTTTCCTCGCAGCGGAAGGGTGCCATAAAGAAGCCGATGTTTTATTGCCGCGGTGATATGATTAGAGGCAAGCCCGTTCTGAAAGGGGTCCGCTCGTGCCTTCTGCGACGCGGCGGCAATCTCCCGGCGAACATTCAAGTTAGGTATCCGGCGGAGGATAAATCATTTGCATCCATGCCTCAGTGAAGGGACAGGAGGCAAATTAGGATGCAAACGGTGCTGCTGGCAAGCGAGGCCGGGTCTACCCAAACAGAGACTCGATACTTTTCCAAGAACAAATTTACATACTGGGGCGGGGACCAATGGACCTGCTTGCAGGCCGCTCATCTAGGTTATCCGAGGGAGGGGGGCACCAGAATATCTTCCTGAAATGTTCCCTGGAGGAACGTGATTAGGAAAAGATGGATGGGCAGTTTCTCCTTTGCCAGAATCGAGTGGGAAAGCTTTCCTGGGACTTTATCAGACGGCATGTCCTTACCATTGGGAGATCTGCTTAATATAGCAGAGTTTTGCCCAGTCATAGAAATGTGATGCTGTGTGCAGTAAATAAATCTCCCAAGATATTGCAAAAAAGGTAAACTTACCTTTGTTCAAGTAGATCCAGTTCACATTCAGGTTGCAGTTGAAAGGGGAGAAGCCCAGGGCTATTTTTGGGCAGGAACGCACAGGAACGGAGTTCCAGCTGGCTCCTCAGTTGGCCACGCCCAGCAGGAACTCATTACCATAATAGGCCACACCTGACAGCAGAAACTCATTAGGATTGGCTACATTAGGACTTTGTGGCCTAACATGCAAAGGAGTCCCTGCTACAAAAAAAAAGCCCTGGGTTTTGACAACAAACAAGGTGAACAGAATAAGCAGCAAAAGGTGGGTGTGGCTGGATGACCACACTTCTGGTAACACCGGGGTGTGGCATAATATGCTAATGAGCTGTGTTGTCAGGGGCGTGGCTTAATATGCTAATGATTTTCTGCTTTTGGGTGTGGCCTAATATGCTAATGAGTTCCTGCTGGGCTTTTCCTACAAAAATAGCCCTGGAGAAGCCTAATTGTTGCTGAGGCGCTGCCTTTTACTCTTGGGCAGCCCCAAAGCAAGGGCACCCCACTTTCTAACCTGACCCAGAGACCCACAAAACTCAGGCCAAGGAAGGCACTCCTGGTTCTGAAACACAGAATTAGCCACAGCTCTGAAAAAGGGGTCTCCATTTTCAGGTTTCATAGGGCAACCTCAGAGCAGACTTCCAGTCTTCCACCTCCACCTAGCAGAGATATGCTTATGGAATAAAAATGGCAGTTCCACTAGGTAAAACATCTACATTTCCAAAGGCTATTCAGAGGCCAGCCTGTATCCGGCAATTCTTTGTCTCAATACTTGTCTTTCCTGCTCCATCCCTCAAGATGCTGAAATAAACCAATCGATCATTCAGATTAGTTGCTGTAGATTTTCCGGGTTGTGTGGCTGTGGTCTTGGCATTGTAGGACCTGACATTTCGCCAGTAGCTGTCACTGGCATCCTCAGAGGTATAACACAGAAAGATGGAGTACTCCCTGTGTCCTTCCTTAATAGCATTCACAGTTATTTTCTTCTCACCTAGACACAGAGAGTACTGCATCTTTCCGTGTTATGCCTCTGAGGATGCCACTCACAGCTGCTGGAGAAACGTCAGGTCCTATAATGCCAAGACCACGGCCACATAACCCGGAAAATCTACAGCAACTAATGAACTCCAGCCGTGGAAGCCTTTGACAACAAATCATTCAAATGTTTAGCAGTCTAATCAGGGACCCATCTCCCATCTTTTGTCTGTATCTGGGAACCTATTCAACTGCCTTGGCAGGACCATTCGTGGTCAGAAAAGAGCATCTCTGCATCACACGTGATGTCACTGCATTGGGTTAGGCCTCTCTTTGCAGTCGGTAAGTCCCCCCACCTTATTTATTTATTTAGATTTATATCCCACTCTTCCCCGCATAGCAGGCTCAGGGCGGGGTCCATCAGATCTAGTAAACAATGTACAGTGTACAAAAATTAAAACAGTTTAAACGCCAATAAAATACAGCAATGTTCATCTGGCACAAGTGATAGTTAAAGCCTCACAAATGTCATCTCTGTCCTCTCCGGAGAGGGAGAACTCTCCACCCCTCAGTAATTGATCCAGTGGTTGGGCTGTTGTTCGGCTGTGTCCACACATCGTTCACTGTTGTGTAATATCCAAGGTTGTGTGGATGAACCCTTCTTGTGAGGAGAGCTTCTCTACATGTTCTTTGAATGTTCAACTAGTCTGCCCTGCTGAAATTTAAGCTCTAGGTTTGCAAGGTCCCAGGTTCAATCCCCGGCATCTTCAGTTAAGGATCTGGTAGGGCCTGGCGTGATCTGGTCCATGGGGTCGTGAAGAGTCGGACTCGACTGTGTGACTGAACAACAACAACAAAAGCAGATGATGAAGAAAGACCCCCCCCCCAAAATCCTGGAGAGCTGCTGCCTGAGTTAGATGATACTGATGGACTGATGTTCCTGTTTAGTATAAGGCTGCTTCAAGTGTTCATGCCGTCTTCTGTATAATGAGACAGTCCTTCAGGTATTTGAAGAGCTTGATCAAGTCTCCCCTCAATCTTCTCTACACTCAACACACCCAGTTCCCCTCAACTTTTCCTTCCTTGGTTTGTTTTCCAGACCCCAGACCATTTTCATGGCTGTTCTCTGAACCCATTCCATATTATATATGTGTATTTGGGGTCATAGGCTTCCCATCTCCAGGTTGGGAAACTCCTGGAGATTTGGGGATGGAGCCTGGGGAGGACAGGGACAGCCAGTTTGGTGTAGTGGTTAAATGCGCGGACTCTTATCTGGGAGAACTGGGTTTGATTCCCCACTCCTCCACTTGCACCTGGCTGGATGACCTTGGGCAAGCCATAGTTCTGGCACAGCTGTTCTTGAAAAAGAGCAGTTTCTGTCAGAGCTCTCTCAGCCCCACCTACCTCACAGGGTGTCTGTTGTGGGAAGGGGAAGGGAAAGGAATTTATAAGCCGCTCTGAGACTCCTTTGGGTAGTGAAGGGCGGGGTATAAATCCAATCTCCTCCTCCTCCTCCTCCTCCTCCTCCTCCTCCTCCTCCTCCTCCTCCTCCTCCTCCTCCTCTTCTTCTTCTTCTTCTTCTTCTTCTTCTTCTTCTTCTTCTTCTTCTTCTTCTTCTTCTTCTTCTTCTTCTTCTTCTTCTTCTGTGGGGTACAATGCCATAGAGTCTACCATCCCTCCCCAAAAAATCCATTTTATCCAGAGGAGCTGATCTCTGTAGTTCAGAGATGAGCTGTAGTTCCAGGGGATCCCCAGGTCCCACCTGGAGGCTGGCATCCCTATGTGGGGGAGGAGTGGATGTAACCAGAGAAGAGAACAGAGCCACAACAGGAAGAGAAGGGGCGTATGAACGAGAAGTGGGAGAAGGGAGTTTGGGATGGAAGACCCATTGATGCCCTGGGTGCATCGACACAGAGGTCCTTCTCTGTTTTGGTATCCAAACTCACACACGAAGCCGCCTTCTACTGAATCAGACCCTTGGTCCATCAAGGTCAGTATTGTCTACTCAGACAGCTCTCTAGGATCTTCGGCAGAGGTCTTTCCCATCACCTACTGCCTAGTCCAGGGGTGTCGAACTCATTTGTTATGAGAGCCGGATCTGACATAAATGAGACCTTGTAGGGCTGGGCCGTGTGTGTCATAAAATGTAATGCCAGGTAGCGGAGATATAAACTTTATAAAGGACTAGGCTTGCCAAGCCCCCACTGGGGGTGGGTAAATTCCTGCTCGGGAGGCCCGTTACCCACCGGCGGTGGATCGGGCCCTGGGGGGAACTCCACCCCCTGCTGGAGAGCGTCCCCAGTGTGATGATGTCACCCAGAGGTGACACCATCACGCTGTCCATGTTGTGGGGGGGACACTCTGTGAATCGAGGGAAAACTCTATGGTTTTCCCTCAAGTCACGGTGCCCTGCCCCAACGTGGACAACACGATGATGTCACTTCAGGTGACATCATCGTTGCACGCACGCACGCACGCGCAGGGACACTCCCGACAGAGCCGGGACTCCCCCCACTTTCACAGTAAGTTGACTTGGCAACCCTATAAAGGACACAAACACAAAGTTGGTTTTTTACTTAAAATAAAAACATGCTTAAAGCATCAGCACTCTTGCAATATTTTGTTTATTTAACAGTGTCTGATAACTGACGCCTCTTGCTCTGAATTATTGCATCAAAATGTCTGTGCTGTTGCAATCTTGAGTATGCCGTTCAGGTGTGTGTCTGTAAGCTGCAAACCTACGATGATGCATCACCAGCAGAACTGGAAGAAGAAGTAGAAGACAGCCAGTTACACTAAGGGCCTGATAGAAGCCCTCTGGGGGCCTCATCTGGCCCCCAGGCTGCATGTTTGACACCCCTGGCCTTTCCACTGGAGATGCTGGGGATTGAACCGGGGACCTTCTGCATGTCAAGCAGAGGCTCTTCTGCAGAAACACAGCCCCTCCCCAAACTGAATTCAGCATGCAATATAGGATATTGTTATATTATATTCTTTATTTTTTAGTGAAAAGCATGATGGTGAGCCAGTAGCCTCTGAAGTAGATTTCTGAAATGGAAGATTCATGCTGGTGTTTCTGTCAGGCTATATACTACTACATTTTATTGGAAGTTGTGTAAACTAGCAAGGAGCCACATGCATTATCTGGAATCCAACAGGAGGCTTATACATTGCAAGTTTTGGAAGTTGGCAAGGACTGCTTAACGGAGCCACAATCATTATTTGGAATCCAACGGGTTTAGCACGATTACTTTATATTGTTAGCTGTGAAATTTGGCAAAGGCATATTCCCAGTCGTAATGTATGGCTGTGAGAGTTGGACCATAGGGAAGGCCGAGCGCCGAATAATAGATGCTTTCGAATTATGGTGCTAGAGAAGACTCTGGAGAGTCCCCCGGACTGCAAGGAGATCAGATCAGTCAATCCTAAAGGAAATCAATCCTGACTGTTCCCTGAAAGGCCAGAGACTGAAGCTGAAGCTCAAATACTTTGGCCACCAAATGAGAAGGGAGCACTCCCTGGAGAAGACCCTGATGCTGGGAAAGACTGAAAGTAAAAGAAGGAGGGGGCAGCAAAGGATGAGATGGTTAGACAGTATTATCAGTGCAACTAACATGAAATTAAGCAAACTCCAGAGGACGGTAGAAGACAGGAGGGCCTGGCGTGATGTGGTCCATGCGGTCGCGAAGAGTTGGACTCAACTGTGCGACTGAACAACAACAACTTAAAGGAGTCGCATGCATCATTTGGAATCCAAGACACAGGTGTTATTTACAGCAACTATAGGGACTATAGTCCGGGAACTGGCTATTCATAAAATATAAATAATTTGGCAAGGACTTTGTCTATGATTTAGACACTTTGTATGGGATATTTATTCTGTTGTATTCATGAAGTATTGATTTATGCACTATGTTGTGGTTATAGGTTATTTACATATTATTATATTGATATATTACTATTAAATCCAGTTATTTATGGGTTATTAGTTATTCACATGGACCTTTTTATATCTTGGATTTCCTCCCTGAACTGCAGCAGCTTGTTCTTTATATAGCATCCACACAAGATCATCCAGTTTGGTGTAGTGGTTAAGAGTGCAGACTCTAGTTTGAGAGAACCGGGTTGGATCCCCACTTCTCCTCATGCAGCTGCTGGTGTGACCTTGGGTCAGTCATAGGTTCTCTCAGAGCTGTTCTCTCACCCTGCGTATCTTAAACTGATTTATCTTTAATCTAACCTTTCTCTTGCGATGTCTAGTCGTGATTTTGCACATGGTCAATGAGATTTGTTCTATTTGGTTAACTGATTCTTCACTCATACAGCTCCTGAGCGAACTAATTTATGCAGCAGCCAAATCACTTGTTCATAACTTTAATGCCAGTAGTTCACAAAGTAGAGTTTTTGCTCACAAGACTCCACAGCTTAGTGGGAGTATTGCTCTCAAGCACAGTTCTCCAGAGAGCTCTCTCAGCCCCGCCTACCTCACAGGATGTCTGTTGTGGGGAGGGGAAGGGAAAGGGATTGTAAACTGCTCTAAGACTCCTCTGGGTAGTGAAGCGCAGGGTATAAATCCAATCTCCTCCTCTCTTCCCTAATTGTCCACTTTCTAGGCATTCCCTGTGCTTAGTACACTGTTTGTCAAATGTGGTTTGGTAACATCTCTCTGAGAAGAGAACTAGTCTAAGCACGTTAGTGAGCTGTCTGGACAGGAAGGCGTGCATTTTCAAAGGTTTGCTCATTTGGGTGCCGTTTTCCTTCCATCAGGCCTTTGCAGCTGCCATTTCCCCCCACTGTGCCAATGGAAGGCTTTTTAAAGAATGGTAATTGCTATTGCACCTGGTGCAATAACATTATAATGATATAGTGCCACAATCTATTAGTTCCTCTAATTCCCAGCTTTTATTTTTTTAAAAGCTCTAACCCTTTCATTATGGAGATAACAAAAAGGACTTAAGACTTTTTTTTTTTTAAAACCCACTAGCAGTTAGGGGAACTAGTAGATTGTGGAAATAGATTGTTATAATTTTATTCCTTATTGTACAATAGCAATTACTTAAAAAAAAAAAGGCCTCCAGTGGCGTGGTAAGGTTAAAAGGCGGGGAAATGCATGACTGTTGGGGGAAAGTGTGCACAAAGCTTCCACGTGGACTCTCCATCGGCCATGTGAATATCTCTGCATTTGCAGCACTGATGACCAGGAAAGAGACTCATAGAATCATCGAGTTGGAAGGGACCTCCAGGATCATCTAGTCCAACCCCCTGCACAATGCAGGAAATTCACAAATACTCCCCCCCCACACACACACACCCAGTGACCCCTGCTCCATCCCCAGAAGACGGCAAAAACCCTCCAGGATCACTGGCTAAACTGGCCTAGAGAAAAATTGCTGCCAGCTGACCCCAAAGTGGCGATCAGCATTTCCCTGGGTATGTAAGAAAGGGCCTTAGCCTTTGTGTCAAGAGCCCATGAAGATCTGCAGCTGGCCTCACCTGCTTCTCTCAAATGTCTCCATGCTGACAAAGAGTTGGTTTTCTCTACCCCGCTTTTCTCTACCATAAGGAGTCTCAAAGCGGCTTACAATTGCCTTCCTTTCCTCTCCACACAACAATCACCTCGTGAAGTAGGTGGGGCTGAGAGAGCTCTGAGAGAACTTGTGACTGGCTCAAGGTCACCCAGCAGGCTTCATGTGGAGGAGGGCGGAATCAAAGTCGGTTCTCCAGATCAGAGTCTGCCATTCTTAACCGCTGCAGCACGCTGGCTGATGTATTTGAAAACATTGATGGAATGTTGGCCACAGGCAATTCTGTCCTTCTTTGGCCAGCTCCTAATATCCATCAGATCCAAAGATGGCAAGAAGAAGAAGAAGAAGATGATGATGAGTAGTTGGTTTTATACCCCACTCTTCACTAGCCAAAGGAATCTCAAAGTAGCTTACAATTGCTTTCCCTTGTTCTCCCCACAACACACACCCTGTGAGGTAGGTGGGGCTGAGAGAGCTCTGAGAGAACTGTGACTGACCCAAGGTCATCCAGCTGACATCATGTGGAGGAATGGGGAATAAAAACCTGGTTCTCCAGATTAGAGTCCACTGCTCTTAACCACAACATCAAGCAGCCTCTTACATGGCAATAAACCAAACAGGCTTCCAAGAGCTTTAACAACCCGCTTTTAAACAGACTGCTTTTAAAAATTCCTTGATGAATGTTATAAATACCATTTTCCTTGTAGTGATACCTTCTAGGAGGGAGTGAGAGAGTTTTTGATGCAAAAGGGGCAGGAAATCATTCTTCAACCCCCAAATATTTCACTTTTTCACTGTTTTTTGTGGCAATGCAAAGCTCAACTACCTCTTTTCCTCAGCACCATTTCTTTCCCCCTGCATGATTCCAACCAACCAGGGATCATATAAAGGATGTAATAATGTCATGACATCTCCTAGCCAATAGGTTTGGGTAGGGAGTGATTTCACAGGAAGATACTTCTTTGCTTGCTTAAACAAGCTGGTGGCAGTGTGAGGAACTGCAGGAGGTTGTAAGAAATCCTACCCGCCCCCTCCAAATTCCTCCCTTTAAGATTTAATAAACTCTCAGGACTTGAGCAAGCTGGTTTGTTTGACCCACTTTTCCCAGTACCATTTTGGAAAAGGCTTTCTTTCCATAAGTGTCCCCACCCAATCAGGGATCACATAAGAAATACAATAAGGTTGCAGCGCCTCAAGGCCAATCAGATTTGGATATGGAGCTGATGGCACTGGAGGTACTTCTTTGCTCTCAGTTAAACAGCTTTAAGAGGGGATTGCCCAGATTCATGGAGGATAAATCTATCAATGGCTACTAGTCATGGACCTCCACATCCAGCGGCAGTCAACCTCTGAGTCCCAGAGCCAGAAGACGACATCAGGGGAAGGCCCCAGCTGGCCACTGTGTGAGATAGGTTGCTGGACTAGAGTGGTCTGATCCAGCAGGGCTCTTCTGAGGTTCTTATCAGAGGAGACCTTGAGGCCTCTCTGCCCTGTTGTTGGTCCTCCAGAGGAACTGGCTGGCCACTGTGTGAGACAGGATGCTGGACTAGATGGGCCATTGGATTGACCCAGCAGAGCTCCTCTTATGTTCTTTAAACAAACAGGGTGTGTGTGTGCGTGTGTGTGCATGAACTGTGGGGAGATGTGGCAATCCCATGCCATCTCTCAACATTTCCCCCATGAAGATTCGACAGGTCCCCCTTGAGCAGGCTGATTTCTCTGTTCCACTTTTTCTCCCTCTGACTGACTCTAAACATTCAGCTCCTGGTGCATATTTAGTCCTCATCAGACCATTCTGAAGACTTTGGTTTCTTTTTCCTTTGGGTTAGTTGAAGAAGACATATTTTTTCTGCATGCCTGAGGATGCCCCTGGAGATACAGAGAACACTTCCTGTTTTGGTGGGTAGCTCTGTGGTTTTCCTTCCATCATCCCCACAGGGGCTGTTTCTTATCAGACGTAAGCCCTGTAAGTTACAATGTAAGTTACAATGAACGCATACATCCTGCCTGTATGTACGCAGAATGCCAACATGCGTTCACTTTACAGATGAAGCCTGGGAGCATATCTGGGTAAAGTGGGGTTACCGTGCATTGAATTTTTTTTATTTTCTTGCCATCTGACTCATGACGACCCCTTGGGTTTTTCAAGGCAAGAGATGTTCAGAGGTGGTTTGCCATTGCCTGCCTTTGTGCCATAACCCTGGTATTTTTTGGAGGAATCCCCTCCAAATACTAGCCAGGGCCAACCCTGCTTAGCTTCCAAGATATGATGACATCAGACTGTCCAGGTCAAGATGCATTGAGATGAACACGCCTTGAATTATTTATTTATTTATTAATCGCACTTATACCCCAGCCCTCCCTGCAATGCAGGCTCACGAGTATGCTGTTCAGGCAGGGCTGGCTCTTCCACTAGGCCAACTAGGACAATGGCCTAGGGTGCAGATCTCCGAGGAGCGCAGGGAGGCTGCCGTCGCCGCCCACCTGCCCCCAGCATGGCTTTCTGGGTGCCCACTCCACAGCACGCTCCTTCCCGCCATCTCGCTTCACCTTGCACCCCTTCCTGCCAACTCGCTTCGCCTCGCGCCCTCACCTCCTCACTCCTGCTCCACGGCACGTTCTGACTCCACCCCTTCCCCCTCCCCATGCTCTACCTTTTGGTGATGGAAGGGAGAGGAGCAGGAGGAGGTGGGCGATTGGAATTGCGTTCTTCAGGGGGCGTGGGGCACCTCTGGGAGCTCCCTGGTGCTCGGGCGGAGACATGCCCAGCGTGATGACATCACCCGGAAGTGACGTCATTATGTTGGGCATGTTGGGGGTGGGACCACTATCATTTGAGGGAAAACCATAGAGTTTTCCCTCGAATGATAGAGCCCCCCCCTGCAACGTGCCCTTACGCAATGATGTCACCTCTGGGTGATGTCATCATGCCAGGCACATCTCCGCAATCCTGGAACCTTGGGGGTGGGGTTACCCCTGGCGGCCTGATCTGCGCCAGCGGGTAATGGGCCCATCAAGTGGGGTGCCCCCCCGGGGGACCTGGCAACCCTACCTGTTGCCAAGGTAACTACACAGCACTGGTCCTGACAGCTCAGTAAATGGGACACATTCTCTTTTCCCCCAGTGAACATACTTGGCTGGTTTGAACCCCTGCAAAGGAACTTTAAAGAAGGAATTTTTTTGTGGGGGGGGACCAGGGGAGTGTTTGTGAAAATCACATTCTGTTCTTCTCAGTTCTGTTTAGAGCTCAAACAGCCTTCCTTCCCATACTGGACATCTTGTTGGAGCAGTTTCATGAAGAACGAAATAGGAACAGTGCAGGGTTACTAACTCGGACTGGGAAATTCCTGAAGTTTTGGGGGTGGGCCCAGGGTAGGGATGGGTCTGGGGGTGGGGAAGGAACCTCAGCAGGGTAGACTCCACCCTAGAGTTACCATATTTCGAAAAGCAGAAAAGAGGACATATTTCCCAGCTGACCATGTCAAACAAGTGACCACTGTGACCAATCTCCTTTTCAATACCCCTGATATTTAAGCGGCCATTATGGCTACTGACTAGGAATATTCCTAATCTTCCTGCCCAAAAAGAGGATATTTTCATCAGTTTTTTTTTTTTTTTAAAAAGAACCCCAAAGAGGACAGACACCTAAAAAAGAGGGCACGTCCTCTAAGAAGAGGACATCTTCTAACCCTCGTCCACCCTCCAAAGCAGCCGTTTTCTCCAGAGGAACTGATCTCTGCCCTTGTTAAGTATGAGACTTAAGGCAGCAGCTCATAATAAGCGATTCAGCTTTATTTACAAGATAGGAACGAAGACAAAAAACAAGAGAGAAACAGGCCCTCTTTTTAAACTATCTGGGCTGGCATAACCATGCCCCTTGTTGCTTTAAGAACCAATCAGGACAGTAACATAACAACCAATAAGAACATCTCCCTCCAGAACCTTTCTAGTACCCTGATTGGTCTACTACGCAAAGTAGCCAATCAGAGTTTGCTGTTTTCAATACCAGGCTTATATAGGGGTGCGAGATTCAAGCTCAGGCTATTTATGTATACACGATACATAACAGTCATCTGGAGACTGGAGTTGTCATTCTGGCAGATCTCCAGGCCCCTACCTGGAGATTGGCAGCCCTAAGAGGGCGGCGTGATGGAATCGACTAATGTTAAGCAATCCATACCGAGCACTCGATAAAGAGTATTTCCTCTCTAACGTAAGGTTCCGTCGCAGCGCTCTCAGGAAACCGTGCTCGCATGGAAAATTCTTCCTGCCTTGGATGGGAGCAATAAACCAAATTATTTTACGGCAGACAGTAATTAGACAGGAGGACTGCTAGTAAAAAGGGGGGGGACCATCCCCAGGCTCTTGCTTGCCCTAGCAACCCTCTGCATGGTTTTTATAGTGCTCTGTGGAGCTGCCATTTCCTGTCCCTCTCGAGCACGCCTCGCTCATTTTTCCGGCAGTGGCCAATCAGAGGCCGGCGTGCGCATGGAGTGGATATTTATTGCACCAGAGCTACCCTCCTAATATAGGCCTATGGGAAGCTCTCGGATTTCTTTCTTCGAAACGGCAGCTGAGCAAAGCTGGCTGGGAAACAAAAGAAAGGGGGGGGGGGCTGCAGTGGAAAGGAGAACCCATGGATATTTTTCCAGGCCAGACTGGGGTTAGCGTTCCCCAGGTGGGGACGGGAGACCCTCCGCTTTCATGGGCTCCCGCCAGCTGGCTGGTGGAAGGAAATTCCCCCCAGCCCCTGAACAGCAACATCATGTGCGATACGCTGATGTCACCCAGAAGTGATGTAGGCATGTTGGTGATGTGGGGGGACGCCCTGGTTTTTGGGCAAAAATCTATGGTTTGAGGGCGGTTTTACCATAGAGTTTTGCCCAGAAAACAGCGTTGCCCTCGACATCACCAGTGTGATTATGTCACTTACGGGTGACATAAGTACATTGCGCGACATCCCTGCCTGGTCCCGGAATGCCCCCCAAATCCTCCCACCGGCACAACGATCGGACCTGACAAACCCTAGGCCAAACATTAGAGTTTGTGATTGCTGAATCAAGTAATATTTATCTATTTATTTATTTATTTGATTGATTGATTGTAACCCCACCCTCCCTGTCGATGCAGGCTCAGGCCGGGTTGCCAACTCCTGCTAGGGAAATACGTGGAGATTTGGGAGGTGGAGTCTAGAAAGGGTGAAGTTTGGGGAGGGCGGCTTTGCAAGGTATAATGCTTTAAAGCCCATCCTCCAAAGCAGCCATTTTCTCCAGGGGAACTGTAATTCCAGGAGATCCCCAGCTCCCACCCGGAGGTTGGCAACCCCACGTTTCTTCCTTGAAGTTTGTAGAATTTCATTTGGATAACCACCAACAGCCCCCCTTTCCTTTTGCTATGTCTACAGCATAATTTGTATCCTTGAGCAGGGGTGGACTGAGACAGGCTAGTGCAATCTCGTCAGATCTCGGAAGCTAAGCAAGGTTGGCCCTCGTTAGCACTTGGATGGGAGAGGAAGTCCAGGCTTAGGGTTAGGCAATCAGTGCAAACCACCTCAGAACAGCTCTTGCTTTGAAAACCCCACAGGGTTGTCATAAGTTAGCTGCAACTTGACAACACTTTCCACCACCACCACCACCGAGTTGTGGACTGACCTTTTAACTTACTGCAGCACTTCTGGGGTCTGCTGTCCTGGCAGGTTGCTGGTGACCAGGATTGGGAGGGGCTTTGGTTCAGTGGAAGAGCCTCTGCTTGGCTTGCAGAATGTCCCAGGTTCAATCCTTGGCTTGCAGAATGTCCCAGGTAAAAAGGACCAGGCAGGAGGTGATAGGAAAGACCTCCGCCTGAGACCCTAGAGAGCCGTGGAGAGGGGCTGTAGCTCAGTAGATGAGCCTCTGATTGGCATGCAGAACGTCCCAGGTTCAATCTTCGGCATCTCCAGTTAAAAGATCCAGGCAGTAGATGATGTCAAAGACCTCCACCTGAGACCCTGGGGAGCTGCTGCCAATCTGTGTCAGTAATATTGACCTTGATGGACCAAGGGTCTGGATCAGAATGGCAGCTTCATGTGTGCGACAGTGAAGGAATTGTATCTACACCCAAGAAGGGTATGGCTTTTTGCTTAGTGATCACACAGAGCTTTCTGTATTAAGTGCCATCAAGTTGCTTCCAATTTATGGGGACCCTATGAATTAATGATGACCTCCAGCCAGCTTGGTGTAGTGGTTAAGAGAAGCAGACTCTAATCTGGAGAACCGGGTTTGATTCCGCCACTCCTCCACATGAAGCCAGCTGGGTGATCCTGGGTCCGTCCCAGTTGTCAGAGCTCTCTCAGCTCCACCTACCTCACAGTGTGTCTGTTGTGGGGAGGGGAGGGGAAGAGAAAGGAGATTGTAAGCCGCTCTGAGACCCCTTCGGGTAGTGAAGGGTGGTGTATCAATCCAACCTACTCCCACTCTCCTCACCCCCTCCTCCTCTTCCTCTTCTTCTTGTTTATTTATAAGCTGACTCAGGGCAGGTTAGTTAGTTAGCTGTGTTAAAGCCAGCGTGGTGTAGTGGTTACAGTGGTGTAGACTAGGATCTAGGACACTCACATTCAAATCCCCACTCTGCCATGGAACCTTGCCAGGTGACCGTGAGCCAGTCACACGCCCTCAGCCGAAACTACCTCACAGGGTTGTTGTTAGGATAAAACAGAGAAGGGAACGATGTACACTGCTTTGGGTGCAAGGAGCAACGTTAGTGAGTAAATAAATAAACAAGTCCTCTGAAGGGTATAGCTTGAATGCCTGAAGCTGCCTTATACTGAACCTGACCATTGGTCCATCAAGGTCAGTATTAGTTGCTGTAGATTTTCCGGGTTGTGTGGATGTGGTCTTGGCATTGTAGGACCTGACGTTTCGCCAGTAGCTGTGACTACTGGTCCTACAATGCCAAGTCAGGTCCTACAATGCCAAGACCACGCCCACACAACCTGGAAAATCTACAGCAACTAATGAACTCTGGCCGTGAAAGCCTTCGACAACATATTAAGGTCAGTACTGTCTGCCCAGACTGGCAGCAGCTCTTCAGGGTCTCAGGCTGAGGTCTTTCGCATCCCTTACTGCCTGGTCCTTTGAACTGGAGATGCCAGGGGGATTGAACCTGGGACCTTCTGCATGCCAAGCAGATGCTCTGTCAATGAGCCACAGCCCCTGTCCACAGCTCTCCAGGGTCTCAGGCAGAGGTCTTTCATATCACTTACTACCTGCTCCTTTCAACTGGAGGGCTTGGGGATTGAACCTGGGACCTTCTGCATGCCAAGCAGATGAGCCAACTGAGCTTTATTTAGGATGGCACCATTAGCCACAGAACAAGTTGCCCCTTGGGGCATTATGCATGAAACAGAATCAGAGCATGCATGGATCCCCTGTATACGACCAAAGCGACCTCCAAAACTCAAAGGCTATACAACCCCCAGCCCCCAACTATGACACTGTGCAAAGGATTACAACATCTTGAGAGACCACATTTCAGGCATCCGCCCTGTGTACTAAAAGAGTGCCTTTGCATGAGAAGAATGGGAGGTTAATGTCTGTTAGCTGCTGGCAGTCACCCCATATTTCTTGAGGCACTCACAGTGACATAATATTCCCCCTCCCTAATAATTTCCCAGGAGTTGGAGTCCCCGCTCATTCGCCAATAATCAGGCCCCATTTCTCAGTCAAAAAATGCACATCATTCTCTCTGTCTGGACAAGGGCTCCCGGTTTCCAAGTTCATCCAGCCCTCCGGGGTATATTTTGTCAGGTGCAGCTGACTTAAATTAAGTTATGGGGCTCAGCACTGCTTTGACCTCATCCTTCCCTACACAGATCTGCATTTCTTCCTTATCTTTATTTGTATTTTCTTAACCTCTTGCCAGTCGTCTGTTTCCCATCTGTTTGTCCCCGGAAGCCCATGGTGACACACAGCAACTGGATCTCCTAGTCACTCTATAACCTCCAGAATTTAGCAGGTCGTCTGTCAACTTCCTTGTAGCGCTTCTCTTTCAGTCCAGAATCTTTTGCCAGAGAAAGTGTTATTTGTTCTGGGAGGGAAGGTGGCATATTATAGCCTGATCTTTGTTGGATCTCAAAAGAACGTAAGAACAAAAGAAAAGCCCTGCAGGATCAGACCAGTGGTCCAACTAGTCATAAGAACATAAGAACATAAGAGAAGCCAATGTTGAATCAGGCCAATGGCCCATCCAGTCCAACACTCCGTCACACAGCGGCCAAAATATACCAGGTGCCATCAGGAGGTCCAGCAGTGGGGCCAGGGCACCAGAAGCCCTCCCACTGCTGCCCCCTCCAGCACCAAGAATAGAGTGCATCACCTGCCCCAGACTGAGAGGTTCCATCTATACCCTGTGGCTAATAGCCACTGGTGGACTTCTGCTGGACTGGTAGTCCAACATCCTGGTAGTCCAACATCCTGTCTCAATAGGGTCGCCAGGTCCTGCACGCTTGCTGATGCAGGTTGGTGGGAAGGAGCTTTCTGGAAATGGGGGGGCAGTGCGACATCACCACACACGACATCCCTGACCTGATGACATCACACGGAAATGATGTCATCATGCCATGGATGTCACGCAGCGATGCTCTGGTATTGCCCAAAATATCAGTGTTGCTGCATGATGATGTCCCCAGTGTGATGATGTCACTTTCGTGTGACGTCATCACGCCGGGGACGTCACGCTAGGTCGTGGCGGAGGCGGGGCTTCCCCCCACTGGCCAGTAGGCCAGCAGTGGGCAGTAGGCCACGAAATTAGGAGATCCCCCACTCCCACCTGGGGGCTGGCAACACTCACACAGTGGCCAACCGGTTCCTCTGGAGGTCCAGCTACAGGGCACAGAGGCAGGGACCTTCATAAGAACATAAGAGCCCTGCTAGATCAGAACAGTGGTCCATCTAGTTCAGCATCCTGTCTCACACAGTGGCCAGCCAGTTCATCTGGAGGTCCAACAAAGAGGGCGTAGAGGCCAGGGCCTTCATAAGAACTTAAGAAGAGCCCTGCTGGATCAGACCAGTAGTCCATCTAGTCCAACATCCTGTCTTACACAGTGGCCAGCCAGTTCATCTGGAGGGCCAACAAAGAGGGCGTAGAGGCAGGGCCTTCATAAGAACATAAAAAGAGCCCTTCTGGATCAGACCAGTAGTCCATCTAGTCCAACATCCTGTCTCACACAGTGGCTAACCAGTTCCTCTAGCTACAGGGCACAGAGGCCAGGGTCTTCATAAGAACATAAGAAGAGCCCTGCTGGATCAGACTAGTGGTACAACTAGTCCAGCATTGTACCCCTTGTCACCCCCAAGCTCTGTCCCCAATTCCCCATAAGTTTCCCAACCTGGATCTGGCCTGCCTACCCCCCTACCCCCTGCCTGTGGCCAGGGGGGACCTGGCAGCCCTACCCTCTGGTGAAAGACAGCAACAGAATGGAACAGGCAAGGCTCCCTGGGGAGAGAGTTCCAGAGTTTCATGCCATGACCAAGAAGACCCTCTCTTTGGATTGCCACCGACCTAATCTCAGAAGGTGGGGGGCACCTGAAGTAGTGATCTCTTCTCTAGGCTAAACATATCCAGTTTCTCTGGTCTTTCCTCAGAGGATGTTTTCCTGACCTCTATGAACCCATACCAATTCATCTTCCTTAACTCATGCCTCTCAAAACTGGAGACGGTCCTCCACAGGAGGTTTGATTCATGTGGCACAGAGTAGAATACAACCTAAAACTGAATTCTCTCTCTCTCTCTTTGCAGGTTGCAAATATGACTTGGCAGCTGGGTCCCCTCTAAGCTGAGTTAGTGTGAGCTAGCTCACAGTTTTTTTAGCTTCCAATTCACACATTTTTGTCTTAGCTCAGGAAGGATGGCTCCAGAGCAAACTAATTTCCACAGTAGCCAAATCACTCACGCTCACAACTTGAATGCCAGTAGCTCACAAAGTAGAATTTTTGCTCACAAGACTCCACTGCTTAGAGGGAGCACCGGCTGGCAGAACTGGCCCAATTTGGCATGAAGTATGCCTTCATCGTCCCCTCCCCAATTCAATAAGACATAGAAGCGTAGAATGAATGTTTTACTTTCCAGGCATCTGAAATGAACTATGTAAAAATAAAAATAGAGAAGCTCTCCAAAAGTCCTCCATGTTTCATCATGGGAGCTATAGTGGATGGAGATTCTAGAAGCCAGTTACCACAAAGCTTCCCTTCAAGCCAGTAAAGGATGCTTCTTATTCACTTTCAGCCGCTCACAAAATCTGGCGCCCTGGGTGATTCAGTAGGGTTGCCAGCCCTGGCCTGGGAAATACCTGGAGATTTGGAAGGTGGAGCCTAAGGAGGGACTTCAGCGGTGTACAATGACACAAAGTCCACCTTCCAAAGTGGCCATTTTCTCCAGGGGAACTGCTCTCTGTCGCCTGGAGAGCAGCTGTAATTCCAGGAGATCTCCAGAGTTTAGCACAGGACTGGAAACCATTAATATAAAGTAGTAGTTATGGTTTGGGGGCCATCTCTGAGGACGTGATAGAGGTTTATACAATTATGCATGGTGGGTAGAGAGTTGACCAAGAGAATTTTTTCTCCCTTTCCCAAGATTCTAGAATTCGAGGGCATTCGGTGGAGCTGCTGGGCAGAAGATTCAGGATGGGCAAAAGGCAATGCTGCTTTACACGGAGAGAGAAAGAAATGTGGAATTTGCTGCCAGAGGATGTAGTGATGGCCCCAGGATCAGATAGATTTAAAAGGGGATCAGATAGATTCATGGAGGATAGGTCCATTAGTGGCTACTAGCCATGGTGACTGTGGGGAACCTCCACATTTAGAGGCACTAAACCTCTGAACCTCAGAGTCAGGAGGCAACCTCAGGGGAAGTCCTCAGCCTCTCTGCCGTGCTGTTGGCCCTCCGATTGGCTACTGTGTAAGACAGGATGCTGGACTAGATGGGCCACTGCTCTGATCCAGCAGGGCTCTTATTATGTTCTTATGAAGGCCTCAGCCTCTATGTCGTGCTGTTGGCCCTCCAGAGAAACTGGTTGGCCACTGTGTGAGACAGGATGCTGGACTAGATGGGCCACTGGTCTGATCCAGCTGGGCTCTTCTCATGTTCTTATGAAGGCCTCAGCCTCTATGTCGTGCTGTTGGCCCTCCAGACGAACCGATTGGCCACTGTGTGAGACAGGATGCTGGACTAGATGGACCACTCGTCTGATCCAGCTGGGCTCTTCTTATGTTCTTAGGAACCACAGTTAGAAGATGTTGTGGAGTAGGGGTTTTAAGAGTGCATAAGGGATATATTCTAATTCTTCCTACAGGTGCCACTCCTGGCAACAAATGGGAAAGTGTTGCATGGGTTCCTACAAACATCTGGTGGGTATTGGCCCTCAGCCAGGTTCTGGGGCTCAGCTGGTACTTGAGCATACTGATTCTTGATGCTAGCGTTGCCACTGAATTTCACAGTTCAGTATATTTGAAATTGGAACTGTGCCATATGGATCTCAAAATGAAAGCAGAAATACATAACACAGGGGTCCCTAATCTTGTTGAGCTTGTGGACGCTTAAAATTTTTTTAGAAAAAGGGGTGGGTGCCCCTACAATCTTTATTTATATACGGAAGTTCTCCAGAATCCTGCTTGAGGTGGCTTACAAACAGAAAACAGTACCATAAAATCATAGAAACCATAATAAATTATCAGTATATAAGCAAAACTAACCAGTTCAAATCAAGCCAGAGCATAAAAACAGCATAAAACAGTGAGCAAAAAACAACCAACAAAAAGAACCATAAAATGGCTGTAGAAAGTCACAAAATGGCTGCCATGGGGGACCAGGGCAAGGCACAAAATGTAGGAAGGTTACAGACCACGTATCCTCTTATGACTGAAGCAGTTGTTTCTGATGGGATGCTCTCTGCAGATACAAAATCTTGGGATTTTTGGAAACACCTCCAGAAAGCCAGGATAGATGTGTGCTTTGGGGAAGAGAGGCTCTGGAGAGGAAACAAATGCGTGCCAGGAAATCCACCAGTGGGTGCCATGACAGGGATCACTGATGCGAAGATTGTATTTGGAGAGCACACATTAAAATTGCAAGGGGTTCGGTTTGGTCAGTGCCTGGATGGGAGCACCTGTGAACTCCATGCTGCTTGTAGTAGAAGTGCCATCAAGTCACAGTGGACTTATGGTGACCCTGTAGGGTCTTCAAGGTAAGAGACATTCAGAAGTGGTTTGCCATTGCCCACCTCTGCATCGCAACCCTAGACTCCCTTGGTGGTCTCCCGTCCAGATGCTACCCAGGGCTTACCTTGCTTTGCTTCTGAGATCTGATGAGATCTGGCCAACCTGGGCTATCCAGGTCAGGGCAGATGAACAGAGGCAGTTAGCCATTGCCTGCCTCTGCACTGCAACCCTGGACTTCCTTGGTAGTATCCCATCCAAATGCTAACCAAGGGTTACCATGCTTAACTTCTGAGATCTGAGAAGATCAGGTCATCCTGGCCCATCCATGTCAGGTCAGGGCAGATGAACAGAGGTTGGTAATCCATTGCCTACCTCTGCATCACAACCCTGGACTTCCTTGGTGGTCTCCCATCCAAATGCTGCCCAGGGCTTACCCTGCTTAGCTTCGGAGATCTGCCGATATCAGGCTTGCCTGAGCCATCCGGGTCATGTTACGCAGAATTCCAAAGAGGAAAAGTGGGATCTCAGTTTAGTGGACAAGAAATAAACAAATCTCTTTCTTCACTTGTTAGAGGAGAACCCGTCGAGCTCCTTTCCATCTCATCACACAGGACCTGACAAACTGACATTTGGGGTATCTGTTCATCGGGATTCATCTCACCGGCAAATTCCTCTGCATGCTACATCCTGCCCTCTCCTGGCTAGCCGCGTCGTCTGCCTCGAGATGCCGGAAAGTGATTGACCACCTGCCCACTTGGAAATATTAATTCAGTGCAGAGAAGGCAAGCCTTCTCACCCCCCGGAGCACCGCACTTGATAGATTGGTAATTAATATGCAGGAGCGAGAAAAGCACTGCGTGATGAGTAGATTACAAAGCCAGCCCTTTCATCATGCGTATGATTTCTGCTCCCCTTGCCAATGGCTGTGATTACGACTTGGGCGCCATTTCCATATTTCCTTAAGCGCTTTCAAGGAGCGCACTGATTTGAGGCTTTTGCTTCTGTTGTCGATGTGCCGCAGGTGTTTGGAGACAATCAGCATTGCCGTCGTAGGTTGTGCCGCATTGGAGAGGTTTGCTCGGGGCTACGAATCGCGTTGCCCTCCATCAAGAAAGCAGCAGAGGTCTACTGCAGGTGATACTTTGCTAGGGTAATCAGGCTACGGTTCTCGCTCGTCCCAAACTTTACTTGTTGACTGGAATCCTCTTATCAGAACTTACATTCATGTGCAGTTGACTGGCTCCTGATACACACGATCGTGACATCTGAACAGGGCGATGGAGAAGAGGGATGCATGCCAGTTTGGTGCAGTGGCTAAGAGGAGGACTCTAATCTGGGAGAACTGGGTTTGATTCCCCACTCCTCCACATGCAGCTGCTGGTGTGACCTTGGGTGAGGCACAAGTTCTCTCTGAGCCGTTTTCTCACAAGTAGTTCTTGAAAGAGCTCTTTCAGCCCCACCTACTTCACAAGGTGTCTGTTGTGGGGAGGCGAAGGGAAGGAGATTGTCAGCCGCTCTGAGACTCCGTTGGGTAGTGAAGGGTAGGGTATAAATCCAATCTCTCTTCTTCCTTGGAAGAGCAGAAGAATTTTTTAAAAATGCAATCAATAATAATCTCATACTACTGGCATCACCCGTGTTACCCCAGCCAGCCTAGATGTAAGAAGCTGAGTCACTGCCTTCAGTCTCTAGGGGAATTTAGCTAAACGGCAGGCCTCAGAGAGAGGTGGGGTATTTAGCAGGGATCTACTACCTATATTTACGGGGATCCTTCCCTATAAGAGAGAGAGCTCTCAATAACCAGTCCAAAGGGGGGAGGAGGAGGAGGAGGAGGAGGAAGAGGAAGAAGAGATTAAATTTATATCCTGCCCTTCACTTGGAGTCTCAGAGTGGCTTACAAACTCCTTTCCCCTGCCCTCCCCACAACAGATACCCTGTGAGGTAGGTGGGGCTGAGAGGGCTCTTTCCAGAACTGTCCTTGAGAGAACAGTTCTGGCAGAACTATGGCTTGCCCAAGGTCATCCAGCAGGTGCAAGTGGAGGAGTGGGGAATCAAACCCGATTCTTCCAGATTACAGTCCACACACTTAACCACTACACCAAACTGGCACGTTTTATTGATCGGAAAACAAGGAAATTTCCATACCTGGAGCACACATGGACCATAGATACACCCAATATCTATGGAAAAGGAAGGGAGGAGTGATAGCTACTTGTCCAGAAGAAGTCAAGGAATCTGTGGAGAAGGAGAGATGGCAAAACAACCACTGCTTTGCAGAGAGAAGGAACCCAATATATTGGGGGTGCGTGTCAGCAGGTGCCCAAGAAAACACGAACACAGCAGTGGGGCTGTGCTGGGCTAGTTATACCCAAAAATGGGTCTGGAGGGCTTGCTAATGCGAGGGTCCCTCAGAACAAAACATTGATGACACATGGTTAAGGTTTTATAAATGGACAGAGGAACATAACATATCAAATTCCTAGACTTACAGCTGAATTTAAATGGAATAAGAACTACATATATACCTGTGAACAAAAGGCGTTTATTAACATTATCAAAATTACAAGGTGTATAAAAGTAACACACTCTTTAATTACAGTATGAGGTCAAATGACAAAATGAAAAAAAATGATATAATGAATCTTCCCAAATGTTTTTATGTTTCCATGTTGTATGTCTGTTTTATATGTATCAAATGAAAAAAAAGAACTTTTTAAAAAAAGAACAAAACATTGATGAAATTAATCAGGGGCAATAAAAATGTAGTTTGGAAATGCTGCATAGAGTTCCCAGGAATGGACAAAAGAAATCGGAGTTTTTCTTCTAGATGCAAAGTAAAAATTGGGTTGGGTTCCTGATTGCTTCCTCTGGTGGTTCGAAGAACTAATGGATTGCAAACTTAAACTAATCAAAATGGAAACAATACTGCTTGATGAGCCACCTGGGTTCGGGGTGTGGAAAAGGAGAAGAAGTGAGGAGTTTTTATTATGAAGGAAATGTGGGGAGGAAGGATGAGGCGAGAAAGAGAGAAGTCGTGATTGTTGTCGAAAAGAAGTAGCTCTGGGGCGAGGCGAGTCCACTGTCCGGAGTATGCAGATGTCGGCAGGGCGGAGGGGAGTGTCAGCTGTCAGAACAAGAATGTGCTTCCCAGGGTCGCTGCCTAGGGGTGATTATAGGTCCTGCCAGTTCTGGCATCCATCCTTGTGTCCACTTATGTCAAGATGCCTCTTATGTAGACTCCTGGGTTACATGGCTGGTAGAAATGACCCCTCCTGAGAGACAGGGGATCTGCATGCTTACACCCTGACCTGGATAGCCCAGATTAGCCTGATCCCATCAGATCGTGGAAAGCTAAGCAGGGTTGGCCCTGGCGAGTATTTGGATGGGAGACCACCAAGGAATACCAGGGTCGCGATGCAGATGTAGGCAGTGGCAAATCACCTCTGAACGTCTCTCTTGAAGAACAGAAGAGATTGGATTTATACCCCGCACTTCACTTGGAGTCTCAGAGTGGCTTACAAACTCCTTTCTCTTCCCCTCCCCACAACAGACACCCTGGGAGGTAGGTGGGCTGAGAGAACTCTAACACAAACTGCTCTTTTCAGGAACAGCTGTGCCAGAGCTTGTGACTGACCCAAGGTCACATCAGCAGGTGCAAGTGGAGGAGTGGGGAATCAAACCCGGTTCTCCCAGATTAGAGTCTGCACACTTAACCACTGCACCAAACTGGCTCTCTTGCCTTGAAAACCCTACGGGGTAGCCATAAGTTGGCTATGACTTGATGTGAACAATAGGGCTCTTTTTGTAGCGGGAACTCTTTTGCATATTAGGCCACACACCCCTAATGTAGCCAGTCCTCCAAGAGCTTACAGTAGCCCCTGTAACAAGAGCTCTGTAAGCTCTCAGAGGATTGGCTACATTAGGGTGTGTGTCGCCTAATATGCAAAGGAGTTCCTGCTACAAAAAGAGCCCTGGACACAAGAACAACAAAAAATTACATCCGTTCAGGTGGGTAGCTGTGCTGGTCTAGGGCAGTGTTTTTCAACCTTTTTGTGCAAAGGCACGCTTTTTTCATGAAAAAAATCACGAGGCACACCACCATTAGAAAATGTTAAAAAAATTAACTCTGTGCCTATATTGACTATATATAAAGTAATTCTCTTGAATAGGAATCAAATAAACACAAAGAAATTATTTTATAATTACTTTATTATGAAATAATAATACTGTATTTTATAATTGTTCATATGTTACGGATGAAATTGGAATTTTTCCCACAGCACACCAGACAATATCTCACGGCACACTAGTGTGCCACGGCACAGTGGTCTAGGGTACAAGAGCAAGATCTGGGTCCCTCTGACGAAGGGAGCTTTGACGCTTGAAAACCTGTACTCTGGAAATCTTGTCGGTCTATAAGTTGCTCCAGGACTCGAACCTTGCTCCTCTACTTGCATCAGTGATTCAGTTCAGCAAGACAAAATGAACTCTCGGTTCCTTCTCTGAGTATCTTCCAGTCTTTTCCCCCCTTTAAATTTAACTTTTTATTCCAGTTTTTTAACTTTTTCAGTAACATTAACAAACTTTTACAGTTACAAACATGATAACTTGAGTGTAACAACAAGAAGAGAAGAGATTGAATTTATACCCCACCCTTCACTACCCAAGGGAGTCTCAGAGCGGCTTACAAACTCCTTTCCCTTCCCCTCCCCACGACAGACACCCTGTGAGGTAGGTGGGGCTGAGAGAGCTCTGACAGAAATTGCTCTTTTTCAAGAACAGCTGTGCCAGAACGATGGCTTGTACAAGGTCACCCAGCAGCTGTGAGTGGAGGAGTGGGGAATCAAACCCGGATCTCCCAGATTAGAATCCGCACACTTAATCACTGCACCAAATTGGCTCTGTGCTGTAATTGTGGTATATTACTTTATATTCCATTTTTAACATTTCAGTAACATTAACAAATTTTTACAGTTACAAACATTATAACTCGAACATAACAAGGTGCTGTAATTGTGGTACATTACGAAGAATTTAAGGAATATTTTAATAATTGCTCTCAGAGCTAATTCCTAATCAGTTTAAAAATACAACAGGTTTGTGTAGTGTGGATTATTCCGGTGTCCTCTAAATATTTCACTACGGGGAACCATACTGCTTGAAATGTCTTTTGATAGCCCTCGATATTTGTTCTCATGGAGTTTACCATAATTCGACCATAAACAAAATCGTCCCATCACTTATTTTGCCACAGTGAAAATGCTGGACTCTTAATGTCTCTCTGTGTTCCAGACTTGATCACAGATAGTGCATGACAGTAGAATGAACGGAACAGGGGTCACTAGGGGTGTGGGGGGTAGGTATTTGTGAATTTCCTGCATTGTGTAGGGGGTTGGACGACCCTGGAGGCCCCTTCCAACTCTATGATTCTATGATTCTAATAGCACAAAAATACATAATCATAGTTCCAAAGGGTAACCCTTCTGGTCTGCAGTAGAACAGCTGGATTCTAGTCTTAGAGACCGACAAGATTTTTCGTGGCAGGAGCTTTCAAGAGTCAAAGCTCTGACAAACAGAACATTGTCTTTTGAAAGCTTATACCTCAAAAGTCTTCTTTGTCTCTTAAGCTGCTCCTGGACTTGAATTCAAAGATACACAAGACAGCATTTATATCCTGCAGACAAAGAGATAAAAGGTAGGTGAGGAGAGATGGGTGGTGGAAAGTACTGGCAAGTCGCAACCGACTTATGGTGGCCCCCGTAGGGTTTTCAAGGCAAGAGGCAGCAAGAAGAAGTTTGACATTGCCTGCCTTCGCATCATGCCCCTGGTATTCCTTGGAGGTCTCCCATCCAAATACTAGCCAGGGCCAGCCCTGCTTAGCTTCCAAGATCTGATGAGATCTGGCTAGTCTGGGCTATCCAGGGGAGGAGAGACTAAGAAAGGACATTTTAATCGGCTGCCATCATGCCTCACCCAGGAAAAGCTACTGTAACCCCCTAGCTGGGAATGGAATAGGCCAGGAAGGGATGGAACCTCTAGAAGCAGAAGAATGCAGACCTTGTGGAAAGCTGAAGAGGGAAGAAGGAGGAGGAGGAGGAGGAGGAGATTGGATTTATACCTCACCCTTCACTACCCAAGGGAGCCTCAGAGTGGCTTACAGACTCCTTTCCCTTCCCCTCCCCACAATAGACACCCTGTGAGGTAGGTGGGGCTGAGAGAGCTCTGACAAGAAACTGCTCTTTTTCAAGAATAGCTGTGCCAGAACTATGGCTTGCCCAAGGTCATCCAGCAGGTGCAAGTGGAGGAGTGGGGAATCAAACCCGGTTCTCCCAGATTAGAGTCCGCTCACTTAACCACTACGCCAAACTGGCTCTCAGACTGCCTTGCTGGGGAACTTAAACATTAATCATAGCCTCTTAACACCTTGCTTAAGGTAACTATGACTTTTGTATGGAACGTGTAAAGGGAGGGAGACTTTTGTTCTAAATGGTAAATTTTAGAATTATTGTCTCAGGGCTGTGTCATCCAGTGGGGAGTTCAACTGGGACCCTCGTTTTGGAAGCCAGTGCACAGAGTGTTCAGCTGGAGAATTCTTGACCCACCAACAAGAGGAAAAGGATGGACTTTGGGGGGGTGACAAGCTATGAAGGAGGGAAAAGTTAATGGTCTGGACTTTAAAAGATCCCTGTTCTGTTGTGTTACTAAGTTCTATGTTTTTGTTACATGATGTTAATTGAAAAGTAAAAAAAAAATTTTCTCTCTGAATGATTGCAAGATTCATTCCAAGTTTGGCCCCATGGGACCCACAAGCCGAAGTTACACTACCCCAGTCAAAGATGTCATTTACACATACCTTTCCACCTAGAGTATTCTAAATACACCAGCCCTACTTGTATCGCACAGCCAGCAAATTTCTATTTTCCAGCCACATCCTTGCTACCTTTTCCTTAGCATCCCTGTCGTTTTCTGTTCTTCTTACCCTGACAGGTACATTCCTACCCCACAGCCGCCTTCTAACTTTGGTTCCTGTTTACTTCTCTCCTCATAGATGACCCCAAACCATAAACTGTTACTTTATACTAATGGATTCCAATCCCGTGCTGACCTTGACATTGATTTTGCAAACCCTACTGTGTGCGGTTTCGACAGAGACTCCAGCTTTCTTTAGAGGTTCTAAAAGTAGATGTAGGAGCATACAGTTCATATTCTGGCAAGTTGGGCTCCGACCCCATGCTTGTGATTAATGCCAATACAGACACCGTTGCTAACCTGTCTCTTTTGCACAGAGGAGATTGTGGATTAGATAGCTATAATGGCTACTATAAGGAAGGCCGAGCGCCGAAGAATAGATTCTTTTGAACTGTGGTGCTGGAGAAGACTCTTGAGAGTCCCTTGGACTGCAAGGAGATCAAATCATTCAATCCTAAAAGAAATCAACCCTGACTGTACCCTGGAAGGCCAGATCCTGAAGCTGAAGCTCAAATACTTTGGCCACCAAATGAGAAGGGAGCACTCACTGGAGAAGACGCTGATGCTGGGAAAGACTGAAGGTCAAAGAAGAAGGGGATGGCAAACGATGAGATGGTTAGACGGTGTCATCGATGCAACGAATGTGAAATTGAGCAAACTTCAGAGGACGGCGGAAGACAGGAGGGCCTGGCGTGATCTGGTCCATGGGGTCGCGAAGAGTCGGACTCGACTGTGCGACTGAACAACAACAACAATGGCTACATGTATGCAAACATAGAGGTCTGTATGCCACTGTCCCATGCGCAGAAAGCACAGTTATCCTTTAGGATGCTGCAAATTTTGCTACAAACATGCTTAGCAGTGGAAATTACTGGGCAGTGCCCAAGTAATTATTGGACTAGCTCAGGTTAGTCTGATCTCATCAAGTCTCAGAAGCTAAGCAGGGCTGGCCTTGTTTAGTACTTGGATGGGAAACCACCAAGAAATTCCAGGGTAGCTACGAAAAAGCACGCAATGTCAAACCACCTATGAATATTTCTTACCTTGAAAACCACATAGGGTCACTGTAAGTTGTTGTGTGACAGTATTTAATTACTGTTCTTCCGGACCTAGATAACCCAGGCTAGTCCGCTGCAATGTTCCCACTAAGCAAAAAGTCTACTTTGTGAGTTACTGGCATTAAAGTTGTGAGCAGGTGATTTGGCTACTGCATAAATTCATTTGCTCTGGAGCCATCCTTCCTGAGTTAAGACAAAACTGTGTGAGTCGGAGGCTAAAAAACTGTGAGCTAGCTCACACTAACTCAGCTTACAGGGAACACTGGTCCACTGTCATCAGAACTCAGAAGCTAAGCAGAACTGGCCCTAGTTAGTACTTGGATGGGAGACTATCAAGGAATTCCAGGGTTGCTACGCAAAGGCAAGCAACGGCAAACCACCTCTGAACGTCTCTTGCCTTGAAAACTCTATGGGGTTACTACAGGTCAGCTGCAACTTGTTGGCACCTTCCACCATCCTACATTAGGTTGGAAGAAGTTCCTCCAACCTGAAGTGTCTTCTTCCAAGTCTAAGGTTGTGGTCACACTGTCATTTTGATCGGTTTCACCGCTGTTCCCTCTTGCATTTAATATTGCTGACCAGACGCCCACATCCATCTCCCACACCGAAGTGGGCTCACTCGTATGATCCTCCCGGTTCCCTAGTGAGTTTTCTGACACCAGGAAAATTAATACACTGCCAATTCAAACAGCTGGTAGTTCTGCTGAGGCTGATTGCACCCCTCCTCCCTCCAGATTACCTGCATACACAATCCTCTGTGTGAATCCTGTGCCCCCAGAAATAATCTTTCCAAGGATTGGAAGGGGCTGTAGGAATGGAGAGGATGATGGGAAAACTCTGTGTGCCTTCTGTGCCTGGATAGTTGAATACAGGCCAGAGGTGCAAGCAATTCTGAGCCAGGCTGTTAATGATATGACATTTGGGAGGACATTAATTCAGAGTCACTATAATTTGGAAGTGACTTGATGGCACTTCACACACACACACACACACATACACACACACACACACGTCTACTATGGAAACCCCACATCTTTAGAGCCAAGAGAACATGTGGCTTGGAATGCAAGCCACTCAATTGTGATGAGTCAGTTTGGCCACACAGGAAAATCTGCATACCACAGGAAAATCTGACACAGGAAAATCTGCATACCAATGCAGGAGCCAGCGCTGAAAACAAAATAGATGGCAAGCTGACACTGTACCAGCCAATGCAGAAACCAGGATCTGAGTCAATGCAATGAAAACAGATATTCCGAGGAAAGGGGGAACCGGGTTGAGTGCTAATAACATGTGGAGCAAATCCCAGATGCAGAATGGACCAGAAACTGATCACGGAAAAGCTCACTGAACTTGACTCCTATCAACAGAATCAACCTTTAAAAACAAACAAACAAAACAGTTGCAGCTTCTTTAGTGCCCTGATACGCCTGGCCACCTTCACTGGAGCCACCAGCGTGTGCTCCACAGAAAGCTTTAAGCACCAGTTGGCACCTTTCATAGTAAACGAGAGAAGAGCATAATCCCGTCTCTTCATGCTGTGTGCCGTTCTTCACAGGCATTCTCTGAGTCCTTCAGTTCGAGTGCCTTGGGGTTTGGAGAGAGAAGCCCCAGCTCCTGGCTCCAGCTGACCTTGTGCTCACTAAGCCAAGCATGTTGGGTGAGGAGCTGTCGTAATGGACTGGCAGCTGGTGCTCTTTCTGGGCTTGTGTTAACCTCTTCACTTCTCAGCTGATTCGAAACAGGGTTGTTAGAACATTGGTTCCGTTGTCTAGGTTCTTTATGTCTGACTGTTCTCAACTCCCTGTGTCTCCTGAAAAATTATATTCTTCAGCCTAGGGTTGTCATGACAAACCTGGCAGCTGGCAGGAAGATTGGGGGTAGGGACATAGTGGGGGTATGATACTGGCTGCATCCTTAAGTCACTTCCAGAAAAAACCTGGAAGCAACGTAGGGTAGCTCTAGAAATCACTGGAAACTCATTGGTAAAACCCCAGATTTCCCACCCATTCCTAGAGCTACTCTATGTCACTTCCGTTTTTTTCAGGAAGTCCCTGGAGAGCCGCTGCCAGTCTAGAGTTGCCAGGTCTTACTTTTATCCCAGCAGGGGGTTCTAGCCTGGCTCTGGGACTCTGGCGTGTGCAGAGCATGTGCACTGCAATGACATCGCCTGGAAGTGATGTCATCATGCCGGGCATGTCATTCAGGGGGCACTCTATTATTCAAGTAAAAACTCTATTGTCACCATATGTCAGTCTGAGCAGACAATACTGACATTGGTGGACCAATAGTCTGATTCAGTGTAAAGCAGCTTCATGTGTGTATTCATGTGTTATTTCAATTCACTAAGAACATAAGAGAGAAGCCAATGTTGGATCGGGCCAATCCAACACTCTGACACACAGTGGCCAAAAATACCAGGTGGCATCAGGAGGTCCAGCAGTGGGGCCAGGACACTAGAAGCCCTCCCACTGTTGCCAACCCCCCTAAGCACCAAGACTAGAGTGCATCACCTGCCCCAGACTGAGAGTTCCCACCTATACCCTGTGGCTAATAGCCACTGATGGACTTCTGCTCCATATGTTTATCCAATTCCCTCTTGAAGCCGTCCATGCTTGTAGCTGCCACCACCTCCTGTGGCAGTGAATTCCACGTGTTAATCACTCAACTACCCAATTACTCTCCACAAACCTAACCACACTGCTGTACCCCATGTATTAAAACATTTTTTTTCACAGAAAGAGGCTATGGGGTCTTGAGAGTTTCATCTAGAGATGATTCTGAAATGTTCCTCTCCGCAGATACTGGATTTTTTGTTTTGTGGTCAACCAGCTGCCCCAGAGAGCTGAACAAATGGCACAGAGTCCAAGACCCTCCCCTGTTGCTGCCTCCCAGCACTGGTATTCAGAGGTTTGCTGCCCCTGTAGGTGGAGGCTCCATTCAATCACCATGGCTAATAGCCATTGATGGACTTCTCCATGAATCTAACTCCCCCTGCTTTAAAGCTATCTGTATTGTTGCCATGACTACTTCCTCTGGCAGTGAACATCACAGTTAGGTTACTGACCGGGATAGCTAAGGCTAGCCCGATCTCATTGGATCTGGGAAGCTAAGCAGGGCCTGGCTAGTATTTGGATGGGAGATCGCCAAGGGATACCAGGGTCATGATGCGGGGTCAGGCAATGCCAAACGACCTCTTGCCTTGAAAACCTCATGGAGTCACCATAAGTCAGCTGTGACTTGATGGCAAAAGCTAAAGAAATAAAAATACTTTCTTTTGTCTGTCCTAAACCTATTTGTCAACAGATTCAGGTGGGTAGCCATGTCGGTCTGAAGCAATAGAAAAAAGTTTGATTTCAGTGGCACCTTTAAGACCAACAAAGTTTAACGCATGCACACTTCATCTGAAGAAGAAGAGAAAAGTTGGTTTTTATATCCCGCTTCTCACTACCCAAAGGAGTCTCAGAGTGGCTTACGATCACCTTCCCTCGCCCTCCCCACAACAGACACCCTGTGGGGTAGGTGGGGCTGAGTGAGAGAACTCTGACTGACCCAAGGTCACCCAGCTGATGAAGTATGCTCGCACATGAAATACCCAGAATTAAACTTTGTCGATCTTAAAGGTGCCACTGGGATCAAACTTTTTTCCCATTTGTCAATAGTATCCTTAGATATCATGCGAATACAGATGGTATCCTATCACATACACAAAAATATTAAACACAGCTGGGGACCTGCAAGAAATTTGTGGGGAGGGGGCATTTCCCCAGTTTTGCTTCCTTCCCTCTCCCCCATCTTCCCTTTCCTTTCTCTCCCCAAGCCAATCCCCCCTTCTTTTTCTTTCTAACCCTCCCCCAAGCCAATCCCTCTTTCTTTCTCTCTTTCTCTCGCTCTTTCTCAAGCTAATCCTTCCTTCTTTCTCTCTCTCCCAAGCCAATCCCCCTTATTTCTCCTCTCCTAAGCCAATCCCTCCTTCTTTTTCTCTCCCTCTTTTCCCTACCTTTGAGACCAATGGCAGTGGCAGTGCCAAGCCTGGACCAGCTCCCGGTGGTGGGCAGGTCAGGAGCAGCTCCTGGTGTCTGCTGTGGACAGGCCCGGAGTCTCTCCCAGAGTTCCCCACTGTTGCAGCTCCACCTGGAGTCTCTGCTGGTGTTCCACACTGCTGCAGCCAGGCCTGGAGCCTCTCCTGCATTCCCTACTGCCACAGTCGGACCAGTAGTGGCTCCCAGTGGCTGCTGCTGCTGCTGTGGCCAAACCTGTAGCCTCTCCTGGCATTCCCTGCTGGTATGACCTGGCATTCCCTGAGCATGCACAGCCAAAGCTTTTTATTTGGGGGCGTAATTTAAACCCCTCAATTAATTTTTTTAAGCTTTCAGAATTTTCTGCAAACCTATGTGGTCACCCAAGTTTGCAGAAAAACTTGTTTGGGGTAAGTATGTCCCCTATCTGTGGATTTAGATGTCTGCATATTGGGGACCGTTGAGAATTAGCTATTTAGATTTCAAGCATATATAATATTATTCATGTGGTTCAAAAATATAGCGCAGTGCAGAACAAAAACTAGACTTTTAGGTTGGGATTTAGCAACAGCAACATTGCGATATTCATTCTGAATTCTTATCTTTAGGTTTTAGTGACAAACCTGATACATAACATGATTATCTTTTTTTCCTTTGGTTAAGGAATAGCAGTGTGCTACAAACTGCTTCATTTTGTCCTTTAATCATTTTACTCATTTCTTTTATTACAGCAATTACACCTGTTCATTTTCATTACTCTTTATTCATTTCAATTTGTTTCTACAGGAGACGCACTTCTGGTGGAAAGTGTTTTGTTTACCCAATTGGGGTGATGTTGTCAGTGACTGTATCCCTCGCTCATGAAATTTCTAGAACATAAAGGGGAGATTTCTGTTATTATAGGATGTTTACAATACAATCCTCTGCAGAGTTACTTGTATATTATTAACTCTATGGGGATGGATGGCAGCACGGGATACTAAAGAGAGCCGGTTTGGTGTAGTGGTTGAGTGCGCAGACTCTAATCTACAAGAACCGGGTTTGATTCCCCACTCCTCCACTTGCAGCTGCTGGATGACCTTGGGCAAGCCATAGTTCTGTCAGAGCTGTTCTCTCAAGGACAGTTCTGGAAAGAGCTCTCTCAGCCCCACCTACCTGGCCCCACTGCTGGACCTCCTGATGGCACCTGGTATATTTTGGCCACTGTGTGACAGAGTGTTGGACTAGATGGGCCATTGGCCTGATTCAACATTGGCTTCTCTTATGTTCTTATGTTCTTATGTTACCTCACAGGGTGTCTGTGGTGGGGAGGGGAAGGGAAAGGAGTTTGTAATCTGCTCTGAGACTTTGAGTGAAGGACGGGGTATAAATCCAATCTCTTCTTCTTCTTCTAAAATCTCGTCAGAACTTGGAAGCTAAGCGGGTTCGGTACTTGGTTGGGAGACCACCAGGGAAGACTCAGCAGAAGATGGCACTGGCAAGCCACCTCTGCCTCCCCTTGCCTTGAAAACTCCTTGCCCTGAAAGACCTTCTCAGGTCACAACTGCCTTATGGCAAACCCAGCAAGGAGTTTTCCAGGCAAGGGGGAGACAGAGGTGGCTGGGCCATTGCTCTCTTCTGCACTGTCTTCCTTGGTGCTCTCCCAAACCAGTGCAGACCCTGCTTAGCTTCTGAGATCTGGCAAGACAGGGCTATGCTGTGCCACCTTCCCTCTGATAGGGTGAGTACCTAGTATGTAAGTGCCATGAGGTCAAAACTGCCTTATGACAACCCCAGTATGGAGCTTTCAAGGCAAGGGGGTGGCAGTGGTGCCACCTTCTCTCTGATAGAGTAAGTACATAGCATGTAAGTAAGTACATAGCATGTAAGAGAGACAACATTCAACGTGGGGAGGGAAAGGCTGGTTCTCCATACTGACATGGATCTCCCTGTGGAAGTAAAAACTTGGAGGAGGCCCTGTGGCTCAGAGGCAGAGCATCTGCTTGGCATGCAGAAGGTCCCCGGTTCGATCCCTGGCCTCTCCAGTTAAAGGGGTCAAGCAGTCAGTGATATGGAAAACCTTTGATGAGACGCTGGGAGAGCTTTGGAGAGAGGCAGTGGCTCAGTGGTAGAGCATCTGCTTGGCATGCAACAGTTCCCTGGTTCAATCCCCAGCATCTCCAGTTAAAATGATCAGGGAGCAGGTGATCAGGGAGCAGGTTCTCTGCCTGAGACCCTGGAGAGCCGCTCCCAGTCAGACTAGACAATACTGATCCTTGTGGATGCAAAGGCCTGATTCAGTATAAGGCAGCTTCATGTATCCAGAAATGTGATATGCAGATATGATATCAGTGCAGTTCTCTTTGGTGGTGAAGTCAATAAATGAGCTGCTTCAGGTTGCCAACCTCAGGGTAGGACCAAAACTGAAACTGACCTCCAGACCACAGAGATCAGTTTGCCTGGAGAAACTGCTTGTTGGGCAGGTGGACTCTAAGGCATTATAACCCAGTGAGATCCCTGCCTTCCCCAAACCCCATCCTATCCAGGCTCCACCACAGCCTGGGATTAACATATCTAAGGGATCGCCTCTTCCCATAAACGCCTCAAAGAGCATTACGCTCTAAAAATCAACACCTCCTGGTGGTCCCTGGCCCGAGGGACGTCCGTCTTGCCTTGAACAGGGCCAGGGCTTTCTCTGTCCTGGCCCCTGCCTGGTGGACCGTGCTCCCCATTGAGACCAGGGCTCTGCAGGACCTTCTTCAATTCTGCAGGTCCTGCAAGATGGAGCTGTTCCACCAGGCCTTTGGATGAGACAACAGGTGGCCATAGATGGCCTCCCTGAGGTTGCTGTTACCCACCTACCTACTGACTATTGACAACTGGCCTTAATTTACTTGTACCATCAGGCCAGAATTTTTATAGCCGGCTGATGTCTTTCTTAAGCTGTACTTATTGTTTTAATGTTTATATTGTGTTTTAAATTGCAATTGTATTTATTATAATGATGCTACCCACCCTGAGCCCATCCAGTGTTCTATCTGCCTGTCATCTGCGTTTTCTCCTGACTTATTCTCTCCTTCAACCCCGCTGCCATTTTTGAATTGAAACAGCATCTGCAGCCCACCCAAATGGGGAGGATCAATGACCGTTCCTCGTTATACCCAAATGGAATTAATCCTCCAAGTTGGAGTCATGAGATGAAGTATACTAAAGAACAGCAAATGTTAATTTTGGATTTTGGTTAATCACATTCTGGAACCACATCCCAATTATGTAGCAGTTTGTTCAATCGCGCATGGAGTGACCCAGTTCTCTCCTTCCTGCCGAGTGACAGTCGGGGTTAAAACTAAAATGCATACAGATGAATCTGATGCCATCTTGGGCACTTGGAGGCTTCCGTCTTATTTTGGCCTTTCTTAACGTGAAATAGAACAGATGGAGATTAAAATCAATGATCGGTCTTTGATTGAACTACTGAAAGCCTTCCAGAAAACATACCCTGAAAATTTTATGAAGGCATCCTATAGGCATCTGACTGTCAGATCCGTCGAAGGCTTACATCTGTCTTTCCTGGCCCACTTTCTCGTTCCTCTATTTTTAGTTCCATATGTGTCAATATCTCCGATGATCTGTCACATACTGGAAAACACTCAAACGCGGCTGGACCCCAGGGAGCCGTTGAGTGAGGAGAGGGACTTTCTACAGCAGCGTTAGGTTATAATAAACCCTGGCTTCCTGTCACTCAACTGCTTTCTGGTCAAAAACCATCAGTAGTACAAGTTTTAGAACAATCTGGCCACCCTATACCACAGGGAGCCTCTCTCGTCCCACCGACCCTCTCATTCTTTAAGGTCGAGTGGAGAGGGCCACCAGAAAACCATCCAGATCCAAGAGGTAAAGCTCATAGAATCAGAGAGTTGGAAGGGGTCGTACAGACCAACTAGTCCAACCCCCTGATCAAGGCAGGATCCCTGACAAGTGTCCGTCTAGCTCAGGGGTGGCCAAATTGTGGCTCGGGAGCCGCCTGCAGCTCTTTCACACATATTGTGCCACTCTCGGCAGGGCAGCTGGGGAAGCAAAGGAAAGGCATGCCTTCCCTTCCCCAGCCAATGCTCCCCTCCCTGGGTAGGCTTGGGGGGTGGGGGGAGAGCAGAGAAAGAGAGCAACTTAAACTTCAAATGCATTCTCAAAGACCCCCTCCTGGCCGGCTTGGAGAAAGCATTTGTCTCTTTAAATCCCTTGTCCAAGCCAAGCCAGCTGGCGTGGGGGTGGGGGGCGGGGGCTTGTGGCTCCCTACTGCAGCTGCCACCAACTCTTCTGGTAAGTGCATTGTCTGCTCATGTACAGACTATTCTTTGGTGTAGTGGTTAGGAGCACAGACTTTAATCTGGGAGAACTGGGTTTGATTCCCCACTCCTCCACATGCAGCTGCTGGTGTGGCCTTGGGTCAGTCACAAATTCTGTCAGAGCTGTTCTCTCAAGAGCAGTCCTCGAAAGAGCTCTCTCAGCCCCACCTACCTCCCAGGGTGCCTGTTGTGGGGAGGGGAAGGGAAAGGGATTGTAAGCTGCTCTGAGACTCCTTCGGGTAGTGAAGGGTGAGGTATAAATCCAATCTCTTCTTCTTCTCTTCTTTTTAATCAGGGGTGGGATTTCAAACCCCAAGTATATATTTTTTTAACTTTTCAGATTTTTCTGAAACCCTGAGGATTCCCCCAAGTTTGCGGAAAAATCTATTTAGTGTCAGTGTGGCTCCAATCTGCAGATTTAGGTATCCCCAGATGGTGGCCACACACTGCTATTAGATATATAGGTTATCAAAACAACAGGAGAATGCCTGTCCACAATCTCTAAACATGCAGAGAGGCATAAGTGAAGTGAGGAACAGAAAAGAGAAGCACGCACAGAAAGAAAAATACAGCAGGAGACCTTGGACAAAGATGAGAAGATAGGTTTGACAGGCATATGAATTTGAAAAACAGCCCCACAGTTTACAAACACAGGAAACGTAATGAGAGAAAGGACAGTTACAAACAATATTTATAATAAATGTATAATCAAAAGAAAATAGTATGTCTTCATAGTTAAAAAACGCATAGACTGTAAGAAAAAAATGCAAAAAGAAAGGTACACATAGCATTCCCCCCCATCTCTCTCTACTTACATATTTTATTATGGAATTGAGAATCTATGAATTACTACTTAACCTGTACCTACAGAGGATTTTACAAATTCATTACAAATGCCAAAAGCGTAATCCGCATATTCACCAATCAAGCAAGAAAGCATTTTGTCAGAATCTAAATGTGAGTTCGGTCAAAGCCGTAATCCAAACTAATCAACATTCTGGAAATTGTTCTGGTTTGAACTTTGGTCCCAAATGATTAATTTGCCTGTAAATCCAAAGACTGCCAAAAAATGGAGACATCTGAAGTTTGTCAAGTCATGGCAGGCACTACCTGGGAGAGAAAAACAAGCCTCTCTCTTATTCACCCATTCAAATGCCAATCAAATGACTTCTCCTGGAACAACTTCATCATCGTACTTCATCAGAAAGGCATTTGGAAATAGCAAAGAGCTCAGTGAGTTTTTGTTAGTTATGCTCAAGCACCCACTGGCTTGGCTCACATCTACTTGCCCGTTGCAAGCAGGGAGTTGAACACTTGGTGAGCTGTTCAGAGGAATCTGAGTAAACATGGATTTATCTAATTTTCACTGCTGTTTTATACCAGTTTGGCATAGTGGTTAGGAGTGTGGACTCTAATCTGGGAGAACTGGATTTGAGTCCCCACTCTTCCATGTGCAGCTGCTGGTGCGACCTTGGGTCAGTCACAAGTTGTCTCAGAGCTGTTCTCTCGAGGGCAGTTCTCGAGAAAGCTCTTTCAGCCTCACCTACCTCACAGGGTGTCTGTTTTGGGGAGGAGAAGGGAAAGGAGATTGTAAACCACTCGGAGACTCCTTTGGATAGTGAAGGGTGGGGTATAAATCCAATCTCCTCTCCTTCTCTTCTTCTTTTCTACCACTCGACTGCTTTCTCCCCTGCCATCTGTCTGCTGCGCTTGCAACCAATTCCAAATTTAAAAAGCACATAGTAAAAGGGGGGGGGAATCAGTTTTGAGTTGATACTTGCTACTTAGATGTTTCTTTATGCCTTTGGTGCCTGCCAGTGAATATTCAGCTAATCTTGTGATTATGTCTTCTGATCACTTCTTGAATAGATGCCGCTTACTGTACAAGAACAAAAAATAGGCAGTGCAGTCTAGCCGATGTCAGGCAAGCAGAGGATCCATCTGACTGCTCAAAGGGGGCTCAGAAGCTAAGCAGAGTCAGCCCTGGCTAGTATTTGGGTCTGTCACCATAAGCTGGCTATGACTTCCACCACGGAAGCCAGTAGCAGCATGAATAGCAGCATGAATCTCATCTTATCTCAGAAGCTAAAGGAGGGTCATCCCTGGTTAGTACTTGGACAGGAGACCACCAAGGAATACCAAGGCCACTACATAGAGGCAGGCAAAGGCAAACTACTTCTGTTCCTCTTTTGCTTTCAAAACCCTACATGGGTTGCCATGCGTAGGCTGTGATTTGAAGGTACTCCTCACCACCAGTGCTGCTTAGAAATGAACTAATAGCTCAAACACTTGAACCTCAGATTGTTGGATTATAGTTCTACTGTTTCATAAACAGGTCTCTGAAGTGAAATAAGTGATTCAATGAACCTAGAGGGACCTTCGATATCTTTGGTATGCTGATGACACAACCCTCCTCTCGGAAACTAAAGAATGCCTAGAATACCTGATCAAGAAATTCAAAGAGGAAATTGAGAAGTTTGGCCTCTTCCTAAACATCAGAAAGACCAAGTTCATGACCACCGAGAAGAAAAGAAATGTCAAAATAACAGGTGACAATGAAAGAGATCAAATGTGTGAAACAATTCACTCTCTTAGGATCACAGATCAACCAAAATGGTGAATGCAGTCCAGAAATAAAACATCGAATCATGCTGGGTCGCACAACAATGAAGAGTGCGAATCGAATATGGAAGAGCAAGGACATCAGCCTAGCAACCAGATGCAGATTAGTCTGGGCTATTGTGTTCTCCATAGCAACCCATGACTGTGAAAGTTGGACCATGAAGAAGCAAGACAGGAAGAAAATCGACTCATTTGTGCTGTGGTGCTGGAGAAGGCTCCTGTGCATTCCTTGGACAGCAAAGTGACAAAAAAGCAAGTATTGGAGCGCATGAAACCAGACATGTCATTGGAAGGAAAAATCATAAAACCACAACTTACTTATTTCAGCTATGTCACGCGGAGGAACTCACTAGAAAAAGCAATTATACTTGGTTGGCACGAAAAGGAAACCGGGCTGCCAAAGAACACGGTGGCTAGGCACCATAAAATTCGACACCAGCCTGAGCATGGAATGGGTCAAAAGAACAGTACACAATAGGAAAACTTGGAGAGAGCTGGCCCATAGAATTACCAGGAGTCAGACATGATTGAATGGCGAGTGACAACAACAACAACAACAACAGAAGAAGAACCTAGAGAGGAAAGTCACACAATCTACATTGAAAACCAGTTTAAAATTACTTCTTGTTAACGCTGGGGTAGAGTGGCCTTCTTCAAGGAGTCAAGAGCACAGAATTAGCACATGTTTGCATACACCTTTTCAAAGTGCAATGCTTCAATATTGTATTCAAGTGAAGAGCAATTTGCTAATTTATGGCTGACACGGACTGTTCGGTAGGGATTAGTGACTATTGTGATTTTGATGAGAAGAAAGCAGTCACTGTCAGTCATAAAATATTACAACCCCCCCCCTAGAATTAACCAAGAGTAGCGAGGCTTCCTCTAACCAGAAGGCCTGTTCCTTGCCCATCAAGTAATGGGGCTTGGGATCATAAGCACATGTAGCCATCTAGATTCAGGATGGACAAAAGGAAATACTTTTTTTACACAGTGGGTGATTAACATGTGGAATTTCTACTGGAGGATGTCTCACAATAAATGATGTCTCACAATACAAGAACTCATGGGCACTCAATGAAATTGCTCAGCAGTCGGGTTAGAACAGATAAAAGGAAGTACTTCTTCACACAAAGAATGATTAACACATGGAATTCACTGAGGTGGCAGTGGCTACAAGCATGGATAGCTTCAAGAGGGAACTGGATATGGAGCAGAAGTCCATCAGTGACTAGTAGCCCCAAGGTATAGATAGGGACTCTCGGTCTGGGGCCAGTTATGTTCCGTATTCTTGGTGCCTGGGGGGGGCAGCAGTGGGAGGGCTTCTAGTGTCCTGGCCCCGCTGCTGGACCTCCTGATGGCACCTGGCATTTTTGGCCACTGTCTGACACAGAGTGTTGGACTGGATGGGCCATTGGCCTGATCCAACATTGGCTTCTCTTATGTTCTTATGATGGCTGTAGGCATAGACAGCTTTGAAAGGGGATTAGACAGCTTCATGGAGGAGAGGTCCATCAGTGGCTACTAGCCATGGTGACTAAAGGGAACTTCCACATTCAGAGGCAGTCAACCAGCATCACAGGCGAATCGGTGGCCCTGGCCCCATCCCCTGGAGAGACACCAGCGGATGGGCCTGGCTGGGAAGGAGGGGCTGGCTCGGCCTCCCCAGCATTAATACAAGGGTGGGGCCAGCCCAGGGAGGAAGGCCAGGCTCAGTGGAGAGGCTAAGAAAGGTATATAAGGGAGACACTGGAGACAGCCAAGGAGTACGACCTGGACATCTGGTGGCTGGCAGAGAGAGGAGGCTTGTGAAGGCTGGGTCCAGGGAGCAAGAGGAGGAGGGGTGACATACCCCCTCCCTGCTCATTGCTGAGGCGACCCCTGTCCCACCCACCCCTTCTTTGCAGGTCTGATCCAGCAGGGCTCTTCTGATGTTCTTATGAGCGGCTGCTGGTGTCCACGGCTACCCTTAGCTGCTGCTTTAAATTGCCTGCCCCTCCTGATGGAGGAGAAACCTTGTTACTCTTTTTTAAAAAATGTATACCTCGCCCTTTGCTTGGAGTCTCAGAGCGGCTTACAAACTCCTTTCCCTTCCCCTCCCCACAAGAGACATTCTGTGAAGTAGGTGGGGCTGAGAGAGCTCTTGACAGAAACTGCTCCTGATAGAATAGCTCTGACAGAACTACGGCTTGGCCGAGGTCATCCAGCAGCTGCAAATGGAGGAGTGGGGAATCAAGCCCGGTTTTCCCAGATTAGAGCCTGCGCAATTAACCACTACACCAGACTGGCTCTTTAGGAGAGCAAGCAGACACGAGTTGATGCCCCTTCCCTTAAATGATGATGGGGAGAAGGAACTGCTCAGGATGGTGAGTGAGTGGCCAACATAGGTCAGTAGACGTGTGGCAACAAAACCCTGGCTTCTCTTGGCACTGATGGTGTCTGGGGGAGGGAAGGGGGTATGCTCAACCCCTGGACTCAAAATTCTTCCCATGGCTTGTGGACAGGTGGTAACTCTGGGCTCCCCAGCAAATGCCCAAGGGTACCAAGCTCTGAGAATGACCCAGTGAACATTGCTGCCTTGTCAGATAACTTCACAACACAGTAACTGTGCAACCCAAACAACACCTGCTTGCTTTTGACAGATACATGCCAATCCAATGACCTTAGACCTGGGCTTTTGTGTTTTAATGGCTCTCTCACCTTGCAAAGAACATGGTGAGCACTGAGCTATTTTATCAGTTTTATTTATGGTTTTTAACAATACATATAAGTTATCTGAACATAGCTTTCTGTTGTCGGAGTCTAATATTTATTTACATTTTCTTCTAGCCAACTATACACTCTAGACCATCTTTTCTTAAACAGCTTCTCATCTTTCCCTTGAAGCAGCATGCTTAATTTGTCCATTTCCGCAACATCTAATAATTTCTTAGTTAGTTCATCTCTTAGTGGAGTTTTTTCTGACTTCCAATTTTTAGCTATAAGAATTCTAGCTGAGGTTAATATATATGTCAATAGATATATATCACTTTGCTCATAACAGCTGGGTATTATATTCAATAAATAGATTTCTGGTAAGAGTTCTAAGTTAATGCCCATTATTTCAGTTATTATCTTATTAACCTTTTGCCAAAATGTTTGTATTTTACCACAATTCCACCACATATGAAAAAGTACCAATATTTGACTTACCATCTCCAACAATTTCTAGAAGCAGTTTTATACCCTTTAGCAATCTTATCAGGTGACCAGTACCATCTACGGAATAACTTATATATATTTTCTTTGAATGAAGTTGCTCTTAAAAATTTCATAGCCTTCCAGATTTTTAGCCAGTCATCTAATTGTATGCTGTAACCAATATCTCTGAGCTATTTTATGTCCATTCCTTGCAGTCACCCAGCATCTGTCTTTGTTTTGGCTACGAATTCTCGGTTGAGTGTCAAGGCTGGAAGTGTGTGGCGGGGACGGGATGCTGCTGAAGAAGTGAGATTGTATAGATGAAGTGGTGATCTGAACTGGGAGGGGTACAGACGGGTGGGGAGAAGGAATGGAGTTGGAGAGGTGATAGAAAAGCTGCACGCCTTAAATATGGCGGAGTTCAGACTGGCAGTTTGAAGCAGGAGCGAGTCGTGGCAAAAAAGCCCCAGAACAGACTGTTCCAGGTTTTCCTGGTCACATTGCGCCGACTGATGCGGGAGCATACCGGGGAGGAGGCGTGAGGGAGCGTTCACACTGCTGGCCCGAAGGCACGGCTGTAAGGTGCGGCTTTCTGTTTCGCTAATCAAAATCGCAGATTTTAGCGTTCACAGTGTGTTGGTGCAGGATAGACACGCTTTCTGGGGTTTGATACCACTTTTAACAGGTATCTTTTAAACTCAGGAATGAAGCATTACAAGACAGGCTGGGGAAAGCCAGACAGATGTGCCTGTGTGAACGCCCCCTTTAATCCGCTTGTGAAACGCTGCTGAAACTCGCCTCTCTCGGGGCAAACTGCCAGTCTGAACTCGGCCTATGTGTCTACATTGGGGGGGGGGGGAACGCTTATTCTAAAGAACGTGTCTAATCTGAACCCCAACTTTCATTCACCTAGGAAAAATGTTTGGCTGTTCTGCTAATGAGATTCAAACAGGAATGGTTGAGATAACTGGGCATTTTTAAAAATAGATTTGCCAGCTCTGGGTTGGGAAATGCCTGGAGATTTTGTGGGCGGAGCCTGGATAGGGAATGGTTTGGGAAGAGGGGCGGGACCTCAGCGTGGTACAATGCCATAGCATCCACGCTCCAAAGTAGTCATTTTCTCCAGAGGGACTGATCTCTGTAGTCTGGAGGTCAGTTTTAAATAGGGTCACCAGCCCCCAGGTCTGAGCAGGGGATCTCCCACTTCTGGAGGTTTCTCCCTGCCGCAGACCAGCTGGGGGAAACCCCGCCCCTAAACAGGGACAACACCACGCAATGTCCCCGATGCAATGATGGCACCCAGAAGTGACATCATCATGTCAGGGACGGTGTGCAGGGATGCTCTGGTTTTTGGGGAAAAACTCTATGGTTTGAGGGCAAATTTACCATAGAGTTCCTCCCATAAACCTGAGCGTCACCCCTGGCATCACCAACATGATGATGTCACCTCTGGGTGACATTCCCGCCCTCCCCCAGAACACCCCCGCAATCCCCCCGCTGGATTGATGAGGGGGCCTGGCAACCCTAGTTGTAAAAGTGGGAGATCTCCAGGCCCCATCTGGAGGCTGGCAACCCTTCTTCAGGCAGCTGCAGCTCCTTGAAAGGGCCACATATGTATTGGTCCAACCAGGGCCTATCATGGGGAGGGAAGAGGGCCATTTGGCCCAGTCCTCACATTCACGCAGGACCAAAATTATAGACTTTTTTGTAATGCTTATAACCTGGTTTTGGCGTTTCCTTACTTTTTTAACTATACGGGGAGCCTCCAAGAATGGAAGTGGCCCTGCTGCCAACCAGTCTTCCCCCTTTCAATTCACTCCATACAGCAGCCTAGAAGAAACTTGAGCCTTAAAGCTCCACATAGGGTTCCCACTTCAGGGTCATAGATAAATAAATATGTAAGACTGCATCAAAATTCGTTTTTGTGTGGTGTTTTATTGGTGTGCATGAGTCAACTGATAGAACGCCACAGAAAAGGAATGTTAATGGTCATTATGAGATCGCTCTTTTGCAGTGTTTTATCCATGCATATGTGCACCATTCTTTTGCAGTGTTTTATCCATGCATATGTGCACCATTTCACTGGAGAAGACCCTGATGCTGGGAAAGATTGAAGGTCAAAGAAGAAGGGGACGGCAAAGGATGAGATGGTTAGACAGTGTCATCGATGCAACGAACATGAAATTGAGCAAACTTCAGCGGACAGTGGAAGACAGGAGGGCCTGGCGTAATCTGGTCCATGGGGTCGCGAAGAGTCGGACTCGACAGTGCGACTGAACAACAACATGTGCACCATTGACAGTACAAAATATGGGATTAGTCCTGAATGAACAGAAGGAGCTGCAGACTACGGCAAACGGTACGTGCAGCGTGCTCTATATGAAATTTGGAAATGGCACAACAGTTTTCTGTTACATTGTAAAAAAGAGACCAAATAACATCCAACAAAATACAGGCTGAAATCTGGAAGAGGAGAACGTTGGAAGCTTCTGCTATGGGAGCATAACATCCAGATCGCGAGATGTCATAGTCCCGCTGTACACTGCACATTGGTCAGGCCGCACCTGGAGTCTTGTGTGCAGTTCTGGAGGACTCACTTCAAAAAGGATGTGGGCAGAATGGAGCGGGTGCAGAGGAGAGTGATGAGGATCATCGGGGGCCTGGAAACCAAACCCTGCGAGGAAAGGCTGAGGGACTTAGGGATGTTCAGTCTGGAGAAGAGGAGGTTCGGGGGGACGTGTTTGCTCTCTTGACGTATCTGAAAGGCTGCCACTTAGAGGAGGGCAGGGAGCTGTTCCTGTTGGCAGCAGAGGAGAGGACTCTCAACAATGGGTTTAAATAACGGGCAGAAAAGTACCGGCTGGATATTAGGATTTTTTTTTTACACTAAGAGTAGCTGAGCAGTGGAACTGGCTGCTCTCATTCCCTCTGATTGGCTGTCTCCAAGCAGCAGCTGGACGAACACTTATCAGGGAGGCTTTAGGCTGATCCTGCCTTGAGCAGGGGGTTGGACTCGATGGCCTGTATTTGAGGCGGGCATTTCTAGCCAGGCCAGGAAGAAATAGCAGGTTTTCAGGAAGATGAAGTCATTACGGAGCTCCCCTTCTACTGTGAACCTCAACTGGTTCACAAGAGGCAACGATACGCAGAGCATGAAGCTCCCCACTCAAATCCTAGCTGATCCTACCCTCGGCAAAGAAGACGCAAAATACAAAAACACCAGCCCCACTGCTCCAAGAGATCTCAAGAAAGGCTGCCAGACAGTGTCATTGACACCCCCCATTTAAGTCAATGTTTATTTTCCCCTTCCAAACTGTTAGTCAGCAGAAGGGTCCTTCGCATTGACCTCCGGGCTGCTGGGGAGATGCTTCGTATTCATTCCCTTCCTATCATCTGCCACTAATCCAATATATAAATCAAAGGGAAGCCTTTGCTCCTTTATTCTGGGGGAGATTTATTTTCCTTAATACCGTTTTATGAGATGCCCCATCAAAAGAAAAAAAGAAAAAGAGCTTTCCAGAGAGCCAAGCAAATTATATCCACTGGGTCACCTTTATCTACTCTTTTTTATGAACTTTCCCCAGCAACTCAAACAGGTGAGCGGGGTGGAATGTGCCCTCTGAGAACTCCCAGCGGTTTGACCCACGGTCTCCTCACGCTCACCCTGTCCTTTCCTTAATGAGATCCCCATAATCTTTTATTTCCAATTTGCACCTCGGCGGAGGTGCTTTCATGTTTCAAAATACACTTGTGGGGTTTGGGTAGCTGTAACTTCTGGTCTTTCACGCCCTTCAACGTTTCGCAAATTAAAAAAACACCCAAAACTTGGCAGCTTCATGTTCTTGTAACACCCACGTTCTCACCCTGAGGAGGGCTGTGGAAGGCTATAGCTCCATGGGACAATCTCTGTTTTGCATGCAGAAGATCCCTGGTTCAATGCCCCGCATCTCTAGTTAAAAGGAACAGGTAGTAGGAGGTGTGAAAGACCTCTGCCTGAGACCATAGAGAGCCCCTGTCAGCATAAGTTGGCAATACTAAACTTGATGGACCGATGGTCCTATTCAGTATAAGGCAAAGGGAAAGGTCTGTGGCTCAGGAGTAGAGCCTCTGCTTGGCATGCAGAAGGTCCCAGGTTCAATACCCAGCATCTCCGTTTAAAAGGATCCAGGCAGTAGGTGATGGGAAAGAACTCTGCCTGAGACTCTGGAGAGGCATAGGTAGGGGCTGTGGCTCAGTGGTAGAGCATCTGCTTGGCATGCAGAAGGCCCCAGGTTCAATTCCTGGCCTCTCCATTAAAAAGGATCAGGCAGTGGGTGATATGAAAGACCTCTTTCCAGTTTGGTGTAGAGGAGAGCCAGTTTGGTGTAGTGGTTAAGTGTGTGGACTCTAATCTGGGAGAACTGGGTTTCATTCCCCACTCTTCCACATGCAGCTTCTGGATGACCTTGGGCAAGCCATAGTTCTGTCAGAGCTGTCCTTGAAAGAGCAGTTATCTCAAAGCTCTCAAAGCCCCACCTATGTCACAGGGTGTCTGTTGTGGGGAGGGGAGGGGAGGGGAGGGGAGGGGAAAGGAGTCTGTAACCTTCTCTGAGACTCCAAGTGAAGGGCAGGGTATAAATCCAATCTCCTCCTCCTCCTCCTCCTCCTCCTCCTCTTCCTGAAATCCTGGAGACCCACTGCCAATCTGAGTAGACAATACTGACCTCGATGGGCCAATGGTTTGATTCAGTATAAAGCAGCTTCATGTGTTCATTTCATGGCTTTGGTAGAGGACCTGTGGCTTGGAGAAAGAGCCTCTGCTTTGCACGCAGAAGGTCCCAGGTTCAATCCCCAGCATCTCCATTTAAAAAGACCAAGAAGTAGGTGATGTGAAAGACCTCTGCCTGAGACCCTGGAAAGCGGCTGCCAATCTGAGTAGACAATACTGACCTCGATGGACTAAGGGCCTGATTCCAGTATAGGGAAGTGTCATGTGTGCTCATGAATGGGGCTACAAAAGAGCTTTATCTACACCCAAAAATACCTTCTCGAAGGACTACCCTCTGATCCACTCCTCAACTGTAATTCCAGGAGAACTCAAAGCCCTACCTGGAGATTGGCAACCTGCATTGCTCATTATGAGCTGAACTTTTGGTTGCCAGCTTTGGGTTGGGAATCTCCTGGAGATTTTGGAGGTGAAGCCTGGAGAGAGTGGGGTTTGGGGTAGGAGAGGGAGCTCAGTGGGGTACGATGCCACAGACTCCACCCTCGAAAGCAGCCATTGTCTCCAGAGGAAGTGATCTCTGTAACTTGGAGATCAACTGTAATTCTGAGAGTTCTCCAGCAATGTTCCCTCTAAGCTCTGGAGTCTTGTGAGCAAAAATTCTACTTTGTGAGCTACTGGCATTAAAGTTGTAAGCAAGAGATTTCAGTACTGCATAAATCAGTTTGCTTTGGAGCCATCCTTCCTGAGCTAAGACAAAAATGTGTGAGCTGGAGGTTAAAAAGCTGTGAGCTAGCTCACACAAACTCAGCTTAGAGGGAATACTGTTCTCCAGGCACCACTTGGAGTCTGGCAACCCAACCTATCTCCCGCCCCACCCCAAAGAAAACTTGGAACATTCCCCACTAAATATAAACACCCCAAGAAAGGAATGGAAGCACTCGTCTTGTGGTCTGCAGCGCCAGGAAACACAGCTCCAAACCTGATCTGATGTACATATGCCAATAAAGGTCTGTGTCTATGTATGATTTTTTTTTCTTTCCAAAATGGTTTTATTCATTTTACATTAACAAAAAGATTAACAACAGGATTGGTGTGTACATATAGCCTGCATATATTATTTTATACATACAAATAAATATCGCTCTATATAGTCTAGTTTAAGGATGCTGTTTCGTATGTGTATGATTTAATGTAGTGGAAAGCAGACTGAGGAGGAGGAGATTGGATTTAAACCCCACCCTTCGAGTCTCGGAGCAGCTTACAATCTCCTTTCCCTTCACCTTCCCACAACAGATACCCTATGAGATAGGTGGGGCTGAGAGAGCTTTTTCGAGGACTGCCCTTGAGAGAACAGCTCTGAAGGAACTTGCGACTGACCCAAGGTCACACCAGCAGCTGCATGTGGAGGAGTGGGCAATGAAACCCCATTCTCCCAGATTACAGTCTGCGCTCCTAACCACTACACCATACTGGCTCTCTTTAGATGGAGGATGGAGTGGAGTTGTTTTCTGTTGGCCCAGAAGGTTGGCCCAGAACCAATGGACTGAAATTAAATCAAAAGAGTTCTTTAAATGTAGGGTGGGGAAGGCAGAGCCAGTGCTTGGCACTCGTGGCCCTTTCTTATACACCCAGGGTAATTCCAGTTGACACTTTAGAATCAGGAAGGAATTTTCCTCCAGACCAGATTGGCCCACGGATCCTGGAGGTTTTTGGCCTTCCTCTGGGCACAGAGCTGGGGTCACGGGGTGGGGGGTTAGCTGTGAATGTCATGCATTGTGCAGGGGGGGGCGTTGGACTAGATGATCCTTGGGGTCCCTCCCAGCTCTATGTTTCTTTCTATGTTAGACACAGAGGCATCAGTGGCAAAGCTGATCTCTCCGCTAATCAGGCACACAAGCCGAGTGTTTCCACAGGTGTCGTCCAAGTGCTGAAGGAGACCATTAATCAGCAGGTAGCCCCACTTCTCCCGCAAGACAGACGAAGATGATGAATGCCACGTTTCTTGGACAGAAGCTGCATTTCCAGACCTCAGCCGCTGAAGAAGCTGCCCCCTTCCCTTCTGGCAGGCTCAGGATTAATTGCTTTACCCTTGAACTGGGGGTCTCCCAGAATATACAACCTTGCATGTTGTATTCAAACACGAGGAGGCTGGGGCCTCCCGCCTCTTGCCCTGGGTGATGTTCGACTCTTCATTCATTTAAAGCAGTCCAGATGCAGCCGAGAGAATTCTTTGTTCAATATTTATTATTGTTTAACCTGCCCCGGAATGGGAATGCGGGAGGGCGCTGGGTCAATGCATTCAATCTTGAAAGGCAGTTTTGGCTTGGCCTGCCAGTTTTCTTCCTCCGCAGCCTTTGCAGTTTTAACCCCATCTCATCAGTCAGGCGGCCTTGTGAACGCAAAGCGTGGAATAACAAGGTGCCCAAGGATATTCTGCGCAGCCTTGGCAGCTGTCGAATCGCCGGGCAATCACCGGGAGACGGATTCAGACAATGGCAGTTCCTTAGCACAGGGAAGTCCCCCGTGAGTTGGCATTACCAGGGGGATTTGGCAAAGGGAACCCGTTTTGTGAAAGAGGTAGATTCCACTTGTTGTCCCCCAAGCCACTGGTAGGGTTTCCAGATCCAGGTTGGAAAACTTCTGGAGATTTGGGGATGGAGCCTGGGGAAGACGGGTGGTGTACAATGCCACAGAGTCCACCCTCCAAAGCATCCATTTTCTCTAGGGGAACTGATCTCTGTAGTCTGGAGATGAGCTGTAATTCCGGGGGATCCTCAGGTCCCACCTAGAGGCTGGCATGCCTACTAGAGACCAACAAGATTTTCAGGTTCAGGTAGGGTAGCCGTGTTAGTCTGGAGTAGGAATGTGCAACCCCCCCTCCAAAACCCTGGTATTTTTTGGGTTTGGGTATATCGAACTAAAAAAACATTGTTATTTCCTAATATTCCCGAAGGCTGCGATGGCTCAGAGGTTAAGACACTGAGCTGCAGACTGGAAGGTCTGTAGTTTGGCAGTTCGAGCTCCCATCTCTGGCACCAGCTCCTGCCAACCTAGCAGTTCGAAAGCAAGAAATTGCAAGTAGATAAACAGGTACCGCTTCAGTGGGAAGGTAACAGCGTTCCATGTGCCTTGGCGTTTAGTCATGCTGGCCACATGACCACAGAATGTCTTTGGACAGCACTGGCTCTTCGGCTTGGAAACATAGATGAGCACAGCTCCGTAGAGTCGGATTCGACTGGATTCTACTGACTTTCGAGCAAGGGAAACCTTTACCTTTGCCTTTAATATTCCTGAATCCCAATACTGGTATGGTATCCAGATTCGGTAAATATTCGAGATTCCCGAAATGTTTCAGCTCTGTTATAACCTATGGGGACCATTATAGTCAATAGTCCCCATAGGGTATAATGGAGAATTGATGAAGGAGTATCTGGGGCTCTGTGGGAGCTGTTTTTTGGGGGGCAGAGGCACCAGATTTGCAGCATAGCTGCTGGTACCTCTCCTCAAAAAATTTATTTATTTATTGTTTCAATTTGTACCCTGCCCTCCCCACAAGCAGGATCAGGGTGGCTTACATTAATTGGTACCCAGTACCATAAAACCACATAAAAAGATTAAAACATACATAAACATTAACATTAAGCATTAAAGAGCCAGTTTGGTGTAGTGGTTAAGCGTGCAGACTCTGGGAGAACCGGGTTTGATTCCCCACTCCTCCACTTGCACCTGCTGATGTGACCTTGGGTCAGTTACAAGCTCTGGCACAGCTGTTCTTGAAAAAGAGCCGTTTCTGTCAGAAGTTCTCTCAGCCCCACCGACCTCACAGGGTGTCTGTTGTGGGGAGGGAAGGGAAAGGAGTTTGTAAGCCGCTCTGAAACTCCGCGTGAAGGGCGGGGTATAAATCTAATCTCTTCTTCTTCTTCTTAAAACAATCAGATAATTAAAGTGCTAGTGATGGTATCATCTTTAAATAAATGAGATGGCATACGGACAATTATTTCCAGCTTAGTGATCTTCAGCATAGCGTAATGATATAATATGATCTCCAGACTAGAGCTGACCCATAGCTGCAGATGTTGTTGTTGTTGTTGGTGTGGCGGCTCCTAATTGAAAGCCTGGTGGAAGAGCTCCGTCTTGCAGACCCTGCAAAAGGTTATACGGGGCTCTGATGTCTTCCAGGAGCTCATTCCACCAGTATGGAGCCGCCAAAACAACAGTATGGAGGAAGGCCAAAACAAACAAACCCAGGTTTGAAAAAGTTTGGACCAGGGGGTCCAATTCTATGAGGGATGGGTTGTAAACCCATCCAAATGCTAACCTGGGCCACCCCTTTTTAACTTACGAGATCTGACAAGATCAGGATAGCTTGGGCCAATCAGGTCAGGGCAACTCTAGGTCTGGAATTCTTCTTAAATTAGAAGAGATCTCCAAATCAGTCCCCTGCCCCGAAGTAAGCGGCAGATTCAGAGGGTGGACTTCCAGCATCACATCCCGGCTGAGCCCCTTCCCCTCCCCAAATTCTGCCCTCCCTAGGCGCTGCCCCCCAAATCTCCCAGAACTCACCAAACCAGAGCTGGCTGCCCTTGTTACATGTCATAGATTTAACACATTTTTAAAAGGAGTTAGCCCTTTTGTGGGGAGGGCTTGTTAAAATATAGGCTGAGTTAAGACTATCATGGAAACAGCTGCCAAAATTCCAAGTTCTCATGGCGCATGTTGATTACTCCGGAAGGTTATCGATATACAAAACTGCCTAAGGCCACATCGATCCACTTAGCCAGCATTATCTTTTCTCACTGATAGCAGCTCTCCGAGATCTCACGCGGAGCGTCTCAGCCTTGCTATCTGATCTCCCACGAAACAACAACAGTAATCACAGTTATTATAAAGCACATAACAGCTATGCGCACCGTGCAAAAAGTGTATTATAACAAATGTGCCATGTCTGTGGCCTTGAAATCTAACATGACAATGGGGGGGGGAGAACAGAAAGGAAAGGGTGAGACAGAAGAAGAAGAAGAAGAGAGAGAGGGTCGGTAGTCCATGAGCCGCCATTCGCTTTCAAGCATTCTTTGAACAACTGTAAAGAGACAGTAGAGAGACAGTAAAGAGGGCAGCAGCGAGTTCCAGAGGAAAAGGAACCACCAGAGACAACAAATGAAGTAATAATGTACGGCTTAGCTAAGATAGAAGCCATGATCTGATCTCCTGTTGAGTTTTTTTACTCTGAAAAGTTGCTGGGGGAGGAGAGATTTGCACTGGGGGGCTCTGGGGTTGTTAAAGAGGAAGTCTACCTGTCCCCTGCCCTGGAGCTATTGCCTTGATTCAAACTGGCTGACCTGGCTTACAATGAGCTAGGGCTGCCCCCTCCATGTTGGGAAATATCTGAAGATTTTGGGGGTGGATCCTGAGGAGGACGGGGTTTGGGGAGGGGAGAGACTTCAATGGGGTAGAATGCCATAGAGTTCATCTTGCAGAGCGGTCATTTTTTCCAGGTGAATTGATCTCTGTTGCCTGGAGATCAGTTATAATCCCAGGAGATCTCCAACCACCACCTGGTGGTTGCAAACTCCAGCTTGGAAAATATACGGAGATTGGGGTGGGGGTGCCTGGAGAGCAGGGTTGCCAGCTCTAGTATGGGAGGTTCCTAGAGATTTGTGATTTTGTTGGAAATATGTGTGTTGCAAGGTCTAAATTCAGTCATTATAGGGTTAATGTGTCACCTTGTGTGCTGTTGTTTAGACTGACCTGGAAGGGAACCTGGCACAAAGCCAATGGGAAGCAAGGCCGGGAAACTGAAGCCTATTTACTAACAATCATTGGTTAATATACTCAGGTGATTTGCTTCCAGGGATCAAGAAGAAAGACAAATCCCCATTACTATCTGTCTGTCTGTTGTTGCAAGCATGTAGTCTTAAGTATTTGTTGTTTTGCAGATTTCTACACAGAAAGAAAATGCCTCCTCTCCAGGCTTGCCAAGAACTTACCTTAATTCAGCGGGGGAGGGATACGTCATGGAAGGACCTTCCCCGGGGGAAGGAAAGATGCGGCGCACAATGCCATCGCCAGGAAGTGACGTCGGGTGATGCTCTGGCAATGGGGCTGGAAACTCGATGGTGGGTGCTGCCCAGAGGAATGTTCCAGCTGGGAACTGTGTCCCCCCCCGCTGAAATATGGTAGGTACTTGGCAACCCTACTCCTCTCCAGTGAACAATTTTTACCAAATTTTCCAACAGATTTCACCTAGAATCTATGGTATAACTTGCCCTCTGAAGGTGACATTTTCTCCAAGGGAAGTGATGCCTGTAGTCTAAAGTTCACTGGTAATTCCAGGACATCAGGCCCCACCTGGAGGTCGGCAACCCTACTGTGGAGGGAGGTATTTGGGGAGGCGAGGGATCTTAGTGGGATTGTAATGGCATCACGTCTGTCCTCTGAAGGTTGGTAAGCCTAGATGTGGAGCAAAAACCATTGGAAAATTAACTATTATTGCTTTCTCAGCTGACGGTAAAAGGATAAAAGCTGAAAAACAAATGACTTTTCTTTTACCAAAAAATATGTGCAATTGGCTAAAGATGCAATATTCTCTGCAAATCATTCCAGTGGCTTCTTTGCCAGATGGACTTCTGTCTAAATGGCAGAAGGCAAAATCTGAATCCAGATTATTAAGTACAGAACACACAAAAAAGAATGATCTAAATCATGCTGTAAATCAAGAGCAGATATGTCACCCATTCACTCCTTGCCTGTTCAGGACCCGTTTCACAGAATATAGCGCAATAATAAAATTAATCATTTTGAAGATTAATCAAACAGCAGTGTTTAAGAGAAAAATATTCATACAGCTGCCTAAACCAGCGTAAAACCCCAAAGATCAAACCCAGTAAGGAACCAAGATAAAAGTATAAGTAACCTTTTCAGCATGAAATCCAATTGAATAAAACAAACTACAGATAAAACCAACAAGCAAATGAAGAAAACAGAGGGTAAAATGGATCAGAGGAAAAATCAACTGGCGTTCTGGGCAAATAATTCTTTAACTGGTGCCTAAAAGTGAGTCGAGTGTCAGGCAAACTGACAAAGAAAGAACTGTCCACAGCAGGGGTGCCACCACCGATAAGCCCTGCCTCTGGTTGTCATCCTCCTGAACTCTGAAGGTGGGGTACAAGAAGCAGGGCAATGAAGATACTGACTGGTGTGTCGGATGGTATGGGAAGTGGCAGAATGATATGACAGACAATGGCCCTTCCTTAGCTCGATGAGTTTTTGCAGACCTATGAAACGGCTCGTGACAATTGTATAAACGACTGTGTTACACTGGCACTGAGAGTACTCCATCTTTCTGTGTTATACCTCTGAGGATGCCAGTCACACGGCTACTGGCGAAGCGTCAGGTACTACAATGCCAAGATCACAGTCATACAGCCCGGAAAATCTACAAATAAAGCTGTGCTACTTATTTACTTGTTTTATTCACCTGAACAATAGTCTACCCTTCTTCCTGAGATACAGGGAGCATTACAGAATTAGAAAAAAACAGTGCAATAAAGAAAAAACATATAAGGCAAGCCCTAAACAATGCAACAAGTGGGTTACAAAAATTAGAAAATAATGGAATAAATGAGGCTTCCTGAGGTTTATTGTCCCTGGTGTAAAGATGGAGGAAAGAGCAAACCAAGATATCCAAAATTTGTTCTAACTATATTTTTAGCTTTCCAAAGATGGAGGAAAGGGCAAACCAAAATATCCAAAATTTGTTCTAACTGTACCTTTAGCAAATGCAATACTAGCCAACGTGTACGGTTTGTGCCCTCTTTCCAGAATGAGGGTTCACATACTTTTCAGCTGAGGGTTCACATACTTTTCAGTTCTCATGACACTATGTTTTGTGGCCAGTTCTCAGTGCTGCACTTTTCTCAGCAACACAATTTACAGAAACTCAGCATGAGCACAGTTCTTCATTCATCTAACCCAGGGGTCCCCAGCCTTTTTGAGCCTGTGAGCACCTTTGGAATTCTGTCACAGTACGGTGAATGGAGGCACAAAATGGCTGCCACGGAAGGTGGAGCCAACCACAAAATGGCTCCTGCAGCTTACCTTCACTCACACAGTGAAGATCCTTGTGCTGCAGTGGCAGCTGCTGCTAAAGCAATGGTTTTTTTAAAAAATATATATCCATAGCTTATCAGATCTCAAATGGCCAATCAGAAGTCTTGCTGGACAAAAGGCCCGCCTCCCCGGCCCTGTCCACTTTCTAAAAACCCTTGGCGAGCATCAGGAAAGATGTTGGCAGGCACTATGGCATTCACAGGCACTGGGCTGGGAACCCCTGATCTAACCAACCCAAGTGACTTCACACACAGATAAGGTACAGATGCTATCAATTCAATACATCGGCCAGATCTTGAATCTGAGTTGGTCAGTCAAAGCACCCAGCATAAAGGACCCAGCATCCACCTAAACTCTGTGTAGATGATATTCTTGATCTCATGGTTGATCATGAGATAGGCATGGATCCTTAAGCTACTTCATTGACTGGATTTCCGTCTCAGTTTGTTATGAGTATCGATAGTAGTGCAAAACATAATCAAGGGCATAATGTTAAATCCAATGGAACACATTAAATAAATAATTATACAGTTACTGCTGTAATCAGTGGGCACAAAACTGTGACAGATAAGCAGAAATGATATACAAATTGCTTCAGATAATCTGTACCCTTGGGCTTCGATGACCTTCCCGTGACATGCATTTCATGAAAACGCGGCCATCCCAGTGGAAGTTTCACAAAACAACACAGATACCTCTGATTTTATCTTCTGCATGGGGGTGTCTGTGGTTCAAAGCTGAGTTCAAGTAGCAAATGTATATATAGAAAACAAACTCCCGAATTAAAATTTCAGAAGTCATACTCTCTAGTTGACTCCACAATATGAATGCAGCAACCCAAGAATCGATAAATAAGACAAGAGCTTTAATGAGATAAGAGATAATAGCTCTCTGAATGAACAACCTGGGATTGCCAACCAAACCAGTATTCTGCTGACCCAACAAATAAATCTATGTTCTTTCAAGAAATTAGAACCCGGGCATGAAAAATGGACACATTCCACATTCTGTCAGATGTCACCACAGATATACCCAGTTCTGCTTGACTTATTTACTGAGCCCCCGGGGAGGGCGGGATATAAATCCAAACAAACAAATAAATAAATAATAAATTGACGCACTCCATGACCTGCAGATTTCTGGCCTGGTTTTGCCCACAACGGGAGAAATCGTGTCCTAGAAAGGGGTACTACATCTCAGAGTTTTAGTCTCCCTTTTCCGAGTTGTCGGGAGAAAGGCCAAAAGCCACAGGCGGAAGTGACAGAAACAAAAAAGAGGCTATTTGCCATTCTGTCCACATGTATGCCTGCTATAACAAGGTACTCTTTTCCTTGTCCTACCAGGAACCATACTCTGTCCCCAGTTGTTTTCCCCAAATCTCACCAGACTCCACCCCTTGATCGATGGCTCCTTTCCCCAAATCTCATCATACTCCACCCCCTGATCTATGACCTTTTAGCTCACAGGCTCCAACTGCTGAGTCTCAGGTGACCTGGAAAATACCGTTTTCCAAGTAGGCCTCAACCCTGTGGCCTAGCTGGAGAAGCATAAGGAAGATTTGACGCAACCGAGGTCACACTGAACTTCAGAGCAGGATTTAGGAGGCTTACAACTCCAACACTTCAGCTTCCTGTAGACAGACTTCTCTTTCTTTGATGCTTTACGGTGTCCTTTCCGAAGCATTTTAAGATCCCGGAGTATCGTCAACCAGACAGAAATAAAAACTGCCCTGGCATTTATAGCTTCACAAGCTTGCTTTGGTGTCAGACAACTGACAATATAGTACATACAGTAAATGGGACATGCCAAGCAAACCTCTGGCAGCACCCTCCTCCCCCAACTGCTTGCTCCTATGCGCACAAATACAGGGTGGCCCACAAGGAGATAAAACATTGCCTTGTCACTGATCCTGCGAAATGCTCCAGCGCAGCTTGCTGACACACTGGAAGTGGTCTCTCTCTAGAGACAGGGCATCCACGTAATTTGAAATTGCAGGCACCGCAAAGAAGATCTGAGATATGTAAAGCCGTTTTTTGATTTTAGGAAATACACGTTTGCTCATTCGGGATTAGGTGCCATCTGTACATTTTAAGATTGAAAAGGTGCTGAAGGAAGCGGTGGCTTACCAGGAACAGAGGATGCATGGATGTCACTACTCGACAAGGTAGACCCTCCATCCAATGTTATCCAGAGAGACGTTCTGTTGGGATTTAGTAGTGGTTAGGAAGAATCCTGAAAAGAGAGAAGGAAAAAAAACCCATAAACGTTAATTCTGAATATCACATTAATTCCAGATAGGTAGCTGCCTCACTCTGTAGCAGCAAAATAAAACAGGAGTCCAGTGGCACCTTAAAGATTAACAGAATTGTTTTCATCGGAAGCTTTGTGTCACAACTCACTTCATCAGATGCTCTGGAGTTAGGATTAAGGCCAAGCTTGGCTACTATAGTGAGGTATGGGGGCAGGGACAAAAGAGAGAAGTAGAGAAGAAGAAGAGATTGGATTTATACCCCGCCATTCACTACCCGAAGGACTCTCAGGGCAGTTTACAATCTCCTTTCCCTTCCGCTCCCCACAACAGACACCCTGTGAGGTAGGTGGGGCTGAGAGAGCTCTGAGAGAACTGGTCTTGAGAAAATGGCTCTGAGAGAACTGTGACTGACCCAAGGTCACCCAGCTGGCTGCATGTGGAGGAGTGGGGAATTGAACCCGGCTCTCCAGATTAGAGTCCGCCTCTCTTAACCGCTTCACCAAACTGGCTGATCGCATGCAAGACTGCTAAACTAGAGTTCATTGACTGCTAAGAGAGTGCTAAGCCAGAGTTCATTGACAGCTCTGGCACCATTTCCATTAGGTTTGAGCCATGACCTTGGCTTGCTGACTCGCTGCAAAGAGTCATTATCTCAGAAGCGGTGCCATGCCCCTGACTGTGACAGCCAGGTGTGCCTAGAAGCATCTTTGGGCTTGTTGATCCATTGTGAGGGAGTCTTGATGATTTCTGTTGGTTGACTCATCTCCACTTTTGGTTTGTGCTTGTTCTCTCCCCCCTCTTTAATTTCACCTTTCAGCACCTTCCTCTTCCTGTATGTCTGAGAGAGGAAATCTTTCTGCACCCTCAGTGATTTGGGGATCATATTGGTCAGACATGCACAAGATCATATTGCTCAGACGTGTCGTGTGCAAGAGCAGTCATCAAAATGACTGCTGGGTGTACAGGCATTGCCGTGTCTTTTCTAAATAGCACAAAGTTTGAGTCCAACTTTTGACTCAGGTTTGACTCAAACTTTGTTCTGTCGCTTCCAACCAACATGGCTACCCACCTGAATTTTTCTAAAGACTGTAAGACATTTGACAGCTACGAATGCATACCCACAATATAGAGGAGCACCCCTGGACATGGCTTTGAGATTTTAAAAAGTCTTTGTATGACATAGAAGTTTCAAGTTGAAGCTTTTTTTAAAAAAAAACAATTACTTTTGAAAAATCTCCTATCATGTCTGCAGGAATTGTAAAGTACTTAAATGGGACAAGGGCAAAAGCAACTTAATGCAGAGACTACTTCTCCACAAGACAAATAGATTAGATTACTGCAATGTGCTGTACCTGGGGCTGCACTTGAAGACTGTTCAGAAGCTGCTGCTACGGCCAGAGTGTTGATTAGAGTGGGTCATAGGAACCATATCACTCCATCAGGACAGAGATCATCTTATAGGAATGTTCTAGTCTGTTCCAGCTGAAACTACATAGTCCCTTGAACTAACTCTAATGTTCTGCACAGTCCCTTGATTTACTGCAGGTGCTAGCTTCTCCCTGCGCTAGCAGATATTTGGCAAGGTCAACCAACCAGGCCCATTAATTAGACTCACTCAGTTCAGCTGTGGATCTGGTGGGGAGGTTGGAATTCATTCTCACCTGGAAGATTCCATGGACACTGTTCAGTGATTAAGGAGATCAGGAGACTATGGCCTGCCATTTTCTATAAAAGTAATTAGTGAAGAAGAAGAGGAGGAGATTGGATTTAAGCCCCACCCTTCACTTGGAGTCTCAGAGCAACTTACAAACTCCTTTCCCTTCCTCTCTCCACAACAGACACCCTATGAGGTAGGTGGGGCTGAGAGAGCTCTTTTGAAAACTGCTTGTGAGAAAACAGCTCTGAGAGAATTTGGGACTGACCCAAGGTCATCCCAGCAGCTGCATGTGGAGGACTGGGGAATCAAACCCGGTTCTCCGAGATTAGAGTCTGCACACTTAACTACTACACCAAATTTCAATCAGCAGCCCATGAGTACTGTTGGTCCTTGTGGATCTAGGGATGCCAGCCTCCAGGTGGGGTCTGGAGATGCCCAGGAATTACAGCTCACCCCCAGACTACAGAGATCATTTTCCCTGGATAAAATGGATATGTTGGAGGGTGGACTCTATGGCATTGTACCCCACTGAAGTCCCGGTCTCCCCCAGGCTCCATCCCAAATCTCTAGGAGTTTCCCAACCTAGATCTGGCAACCCTACCCCCCCCCCCATCTCCTGCTGGTGGCTGGAGGGACCTGTTAACCCTATGTGGAACAGAGCTGTAGATTCTCAGATCACTCAATTGTGCCCAATGTGGCCTTTGAGCCCCTTAACAAAGAAGAAAAGAGAGCTACTCATTAGGAAATTACTTAAACAGGACTGGGCGCTCTTGCTTAAAGATGCCAGAAGGAAATGTTCTCCGCTGGACATGGGAATTAAATATCCAGCTGAATCTGAATCACCACATTATCTTCACTTGTTGATGGTTCCAAAACTGAGACGGCCGTATACGATTGCAGGCTGTAATGCATTACCCACAGCTCAGAAGAAAGGGTCGCTTTCTCAGGACATCTCCAGAACAGCGCTTTTGTGGCCGCTCTTTATCAGTAGTTGACTCCTTAATGCATGTTTTTCTTTATTGCCCAAAAAATGCTGAGGCCAGGGGGAAATGCCTTTTGAAATGGTTCTCAAAATATTCAGCTACTGTGGACACCCATAAGCTAAGATTACTTCAGAGCGGCCACAACCAAACTTGGACGGTTGAATGCGGCTAATTTTCGCTTTGTTGTTATTCTTAATTCTTAAATTATGGTGCGCGGCCTATAGGCTTTTAACAAACATCGAGAAGACGTGTTATCTTTCACTTCACCCCTTTCTGTTCCTCGCCTCTGTGCTGCCAAGAAGACACCGCCATTATGTTCCAGGACTCTTTGCTTCCGGAACCAACTGTTCTCTGTCAGGACTCCAGTCAGAGGCAGCTAGCTAGCGTTCTTGTTTTACCAGAGAATTTTACCGCCACTGAACGATATGCCTTGTTTTTTTAAACCGTTTTTCTTCAGTCTCTTCTATAAAGTTCTATTTCTCTTTATTGCGCGTGTACTACTCAGGGAGTTTCTGAGACCAAACCCAGGTACAGCTTGGTTATGTCACAACACCCAGGTTCCCTCTACACTGGTATGACAGACCCTTGTCTCTTTCCCAACACCTAGGCAGAATTTTCCCGCCAAAAATATTTTAGCTCCCCTCAGCAATATTCCCTTTAAGCTGGGGAGTCTTGTGAGCAAAAATTCTCCTTTGTGAGCTATTGGCATTAAAGCTGTGAGCGAGGAATTGGCTACTGCATAAATTAGTGCCATCCTTCCTGAGTGAAGACAACACATGTGTGAGCCGGAGGCTAAAAAACTGTGAGCTGGCTCACATTACCTCGGCTTACAGGGAACACTGCCCCTCAGTAACTGAGTTGCTCTCCTGTAGCAGACATTTCTTCTCTGTTTGATAAGTTTAAATTTTCCCACCCTGTCACAGGTATTGGTTTAGGCTTTAGACCCAGTACAGGAACTTGAGGGAAATACAGGAGCTGTCCCTTTTTAATAATCTCTGGTGAAATGGCACCTGAGGCAGATTAACTTTCAAAAACAGAATGAAGATTTTATTAAACGGGCAGGGAATATATAAATATGAGGATTCAAGGTATAAAGGTTGCTGACATAAAACTTTCTGATATATACAGAACTGAGGCTTTTGAACCTACAAGCTTAATTTCTGAGTTTCAAGTTCTTTTCAGTGAGAGGTTTTTGCTTATTATATCTTTCAGCGGTTACACAGGATCTTGGATAGAGTTTCTTAGAGGACAGCTTTGTCTGAGGGCTGCTAGGTTTCTCCCTTCAGAGATCTTGGTTGTCCCTTTAGATATTACAGCTTTTCATTAACTCCTGAGGTATCTAAGCTTCTCCCATTTATCACGCACCAGGGTTCTCTTTCCAACCCGTCATTGGCGGGAAGTTATTCTCCTTTTCCCTAAGAAGCAATAACTCCTTTTACTATTTTTCATGTATGGGAGATCTCTCTAACTACCCAGACCTTCTGCCAAATCTTTCTCCAGCATCTGTTGTCTGTATAAAGCTGTTCTGTAGCTTTCTTCACTGATATTTAGGACAATGAGGCCCTTATTCTTCTCCCTATAGGAATACTTTTCTGATAATTCCCTGAAAGAAATCACAGATTCCCAAAGTCTCTTCCCTCAGGAGCCAAACCCTTTGGCTGCTGATCCATATGTTAGATTTCAGACCCAAGCAGCATTTTAAAAAGCCTGTTTTGCTTTGCAATTTGTCACAACTGGCTTCCAATTTGCTTCTGGGCTCAATTCAAGGTGCTGACTTCGACCTTTAAAGCCCTTTACTGCCTGGGACCAATCAGGACAGCCTTCTCCCATACAAACCTACCCATTCATCCCAGTCACCTTTTATGGTTGCCAGGTCCCTCTGGGCAACCAGTGGGGGATGGCGGGACTTACCGGGAGCAGCAAAGAGGCCAAGCTGACATACAGCGACATGTCTATGTCACTGCCCACATAACCTGGAAGCGACATCATCACTATTTGGCTTCTACCATAGAGTATTTGCCCCAATGCTAGAGGGTCTCCTCAGCATCCTAGATGTGATGATGTCACTTCTGGGTCACGTGGGCACACCACTGCACGTTGGATAGTTCTCCTTTTTTTGGCATAAGCTCCCCCCCAACAGCCAGTTGATTGGCAAAAGGAAGGTGGGTCCCAGACCACAAACTCCAAACCTCCACAAACTTCTCCATTGCACAAACCAGTTTGTGCTTTGGAAGTCCGTACCCCCCCACACCTAGAAGTGAGCTTTGAAGGTATTTAAATGCCCTCATAGCCCACGATGGCCGACCTGAGTGAGCTCTGAAGGCATTTTAATACCTTTGGAGCTCACTTCCGGATCAGGCCGCATGACCAGAAGTGAGCCCCAAAGGCATTTAAATGCCGTCTGAGCCTACCACCCAAACCTACGTGACCTCTGAAGGCATTTAAATGCCTTTGGAGCCTACCTTTGGGTTGGATCGGCCTGAATGAGCTCCGAGAATGAGGTCTGAAGGCCTTTAAAGGCCTTTGGAGCTCACTCTTGGAGCTCAGTCCAGTCAGGATGCCCAACTTGACTGAGATCTCAGAGTGAGCTCTAGAGGCTTTTATAGGCCTTCGAATGGAGCCCACTTCTGGGTGGGGCCTGCCCATATAAGGGCATATAGGGCCTATAATGGCCTTCAAAGCTCCCTCTCAGAGCTCAGTCAGGCCAGGCCGACCTGATAGTGGCCTCCGAAGGCATTTAAATGCCTTCAGGGATCACTTCTGATTGGGCAGCTGGACTTGGACGTGGGCTCTGAAGGCATTTAAACTGGCTTGGTTTGTGCCGAACTGGGGTTCATAAATTGTTTCATGCCCGTCCCTACGGCAAACACATCCAAGAGGATGCCAGCATGGTTGAAGAGAAATAACAAGGAAAATATAAAAGACAAGAAGATGGCCTATAGGAAGTGGAAATGTTATCCAAAGGAAGAGAGCAAAATGGATTGCAAACTCTGGGGGAGAAAATATATATATAAGTTTACCATAAGGCAGTCAGGAAAAAAAAAAGATGGAGGAGCTGGATGCTAAAAGCAGTCAAACAATACCAATTCTTTAAATACACTGGTAGTGGGAAACCAGCCAGGGAGGCAGCTGGGCCGTTAGATAACAAAGGAGTGCTAATGGAGGGTAGAGAGATTATAGAGGAGCAGCACGGTTTTTATTTTTGCTGTTGTGCCAGTCTTTACTTCAGAATATGTTGGACACAGACCAAGAATTGCTTCATGGGAACATGGCAGCTGATGAATTTTGCAACGACAAAGACGAAGTTCTGGGGATGACTGAGAAATTAAAAACAAACAAAGGACAAGTCCCCAGTTCTGGGTGCCATCCGGCAAGGAATTCTTAGATAATTTTAATGTTAAATGGTTGACCTTCCAGAGAAGCATGTGCAATGTTTATCCATGGGGGCTCCATGGCAGGAGCTAAATAGACTGGTAGAAAGCAGGGGGAAGGCTAAATATGGGGCATCCAGGACAGCTACCTCTGGCCCCAGGCTGGGGGGCATGACTGCCTGTGGACCCGCCACCTGACAGATGAGGAAAGAAGAGGAGCAGGCGCTTGTTGCTCCTCATGCCCATCCCATCTGGGGCTTAGGGAGCTGGTGCAGCAGCAGGACTCTGCTGGATGACCCTGGCCAAGACATAGCTCTGTCAGAGCTGTTCTCTCAAGGGCAGTTCTCAAAAGAGCTCTCTCAGCCCCACCGACCTCACAGGGTATCTGTTGTGGGGAGGGGAAGGGAAAGAAGATTGTAAGCTGCTCTGAGATTCCGAATGAAGGGTGGGGTATTCACTGCCACAGGAGGTGGTGGCGACTACAAGCGTGAACGGCTTCAAGAGAGAATTGGATAAACATGTGGAGCAGAGGTCCATCAGTGTCTCTTCACCACAAGGTATAGATAGGGACTCTGGGGCAAGGGATGCTCTTTATTCTTGGTGCTTGAGGGGGGGGGCAACAGTGGGAGGGCTTCTAGTGTCCTGGCCTCACTTGTGGACCTCCTGATGGCACCTGGTATTTTTGGCCACTGTGTGACAGAGTGTTGGACTGGATGGGCCATTGGCCTGATCCAGCATTGGCTTCTCTTATGTTCTTATGTTCCTCCTGCTCCTCCTCAGGCTGGCAGCGGCTCCCCAGGGTCTCACTGTGAAGCTCCTTCACATCACTTACTACCTGATTCTTTAAACTGGAGATGTCGTGGACTGAATCTGGGACCTTCTGCATGCCAAGCAGATGCTCTGCCACTGAGCCATAGCCCCTGTCTATGTCTCTCCAAGGTCTCAATTCACTTACTGCCTGGTTCTTTTCAACTGGAGATGCTGGGGAAAGAACCTGGGACCTTCTGTGTGCAAAGCAGGTGCTCTACCACTGAGCCACTGAGGTCTTTCACATCACTTATTTTATTTATTTATTAATTATTTCAATTTATACCCCGCCCTCCCTGCAAGCAGGCTCAGTGCGGCTTACATTAGTTGGTACCCAATACCATAAACTATATACAAAAATTAAAACATTTAAGCATAAACATTAACATTAAGCAATTAGGCATTAAAAACATTAAAACAATCCAGTAATTAAAGTGCTAGTGATGGTATCATCTTTGAATAAATGAGATGGCATACTAACAGTTGTTTCCAGCTTAGTGATCTTCAGCATAGGGCAATGATATAAAATGATCTCCAGACCAGAGCTGACCCATAGCCACAGATGTTGTTGTTGTTGTTGGTGTGGCGGCTCCTAATTGAAAGCCTGGTGGAGGAGCTCCGTCTTGCAGGCCCTGCGGAACTGCAAATCGTCCTGCAGGGTCCTGATCTCTTCCAGGAGCTCATTCCACCAGTATGGAGCCACCACTGAAAAGGCCCTGAACCTGGTGGCAGCAAGCCTGGCATCCTTAGGGACTGGAATGGTCAGTTGATATTGTGTTCCTGACTGCAGTGCTCTCTGAGGTATATATGGGGAAAGGCAGTCCCACAGGTATGTCAGACCCTGATTACTACCCCATTCTTTAAATTGGAGATGTTGTGGACTGAATCTGCGACCTTCTGCATGCCAAGCAGGTGCTCTACCACTGAGCCATGGCCCCACACATGCTTATACATACATATATTTTGATAGTGCTGCTCTTTGAATACCAACACACTTGTGTTGACACATTTTTTCCTTACAAAAAAAAAAAAAGCACTGCATATATAAGCCCTACCTGGGAATGGAATGAGCCAGGAAGGGGGGTGGAGCTTCTAGATGCAGAAGGATGCGCAGTCTGTGTGAAGAACAGAGAAGGGAAGCAAGACTGCCTTGATGGGGAGCTTGAATCTCATTCATAGGCTCTTAACACGTTGTTTAACATAACTACGATTTCTGTATGGAAACTGGCAGGGATATTTTTGTAGAAAAAGCCCAGCAGGATCTCATTAGCATATTAGGCCCAACATCAGAAACTCATTAGCATATTAGGCCACACCCCCATGTTACCAGAGGTGTGGTCATCCAGCCACACCCACCTTTTGCTGCTTATTCTGTTTACCTTGTTTGTTGTCAAGGGCTTTTTTTGGAGCAGAAACTCCTTTGCATGTTAAGCCACACACCCCTAATGTAGCCAATCCTAATGAGTTTCTGCTGCTGGGTGTGGCCTATTATGTTAATGAGTTCCTGCTGGGTGTGGCCAACTTGGGAGCCAGCCGGAACTCCGTTCCTGTGCGTTCCTGCCCAAAAATAGCCCTGGAAACTGGTAAGGGAGGGAGGCTTTTTTCTCAATTGTAACTTAAGAACTGTTGTTTCAGGGCTGTGTTATCTAATGGGGAGTGCATTTGGGTTCCTCCTCTTGGAAACTGGTGCACGGAGGTTTCAGCTGGAGACTTCTTGGGCCACCAGCAAGAGGAAAGAGATGGACTTTGGGAGGTGGCAGGCTGTGAAGGAGGGAGGAGTTAATTGCTTGGACTTTTAAAAGATCCCTGGTCTTTTGTGTTACTAAGTTCTATGTCTTGGCTACGTGATGTGTTGTTAAGTGAAAAGTAAAAAATGTTTTGTTCTCTTTGAATTATTGTAAGACTCATTCCAAGTTCTGCCCCATAGAACCCACAAACTGAAGTTACATATACATGGTTATCAAAATTGTATGTTTGGTATTACATGAAGAAGAAGGAGAAGAGATTGGATTTAAGCCCACCCTTCACTACCTGAAGAAGTCTCGGAGCAGCTTACAATCTCCTTTCCCGCCCCCTTCCCACAACAGACACCCTGTGGGGTAGGTGGAGCTGAGAGAGCTCTGAGAGAACTGCTCTTGAGGGAGCAGCTCTGAGAGAACTTGTGACTGACCCAAGGTCATACCAGCAGCTGCATGTGGAGAAGTGGGGAATCAAATACAGTTCTCCCAGATTAGAGTCCACGCTCCTAACCACTACACCAAACTGGCTCTTATGAATCCATGTTCCACAGCCCACAAATCCATGATCCACAGCATGTATCCCTTGCTATACGTAAAGAGTATTGATGCAATTATACTTATGATGGCTCTCTCTTTGCAATTTTATCAGCACACACATCCACCTATGTAAGAGAGGGAGGAAAGGTACAAATGAACTGGAACTCTGGCAAATGGCACAGACACCAGTTTCAAAACTATAGACATTTTCTTAGCCATTGCCATAAAAATGTACTTTAATGATACAGTGAGAGAATCCAACTGAACCCCAAATGAAAAGCTAGAAATTAAGTAAAATGGGGGCTTTTCATATTAGCTGCAACCCCCCCCGAAAGAAACTGCACTTTATGAAGCACAGGAGTGGAGAGACGGACAAAAGGATGGAAAAGGGGGGCGGACCTTCTTTACACAGAGTGATAAAAATGTGGAATTTGCTACCAGAGGATGTACTGATGGCCACAGGAACAGACAGCTCTAAAAGGGGACTAGATAGATTCATGGAGGATAGGTCAATTCGTGGCTACTAGCCATGGTGACTAAAGGGAACCTCCATGTTCAGAGGCAGTCAATCTCTGAATCTCAGTGCCAGGAGGCAAAATCAGGGAAAGGTCTCAGTCTCTTTGCCCTGTTGTTTGCCCTCCAGAGGAATTGGTTGGCCACAATGAGAGACAGGATGTTCGATTAGATGGACCCTCACTGGTCTGATCCAGCAGGGCTCTTCTGAGGTTCTTATCAGGGAGAAAATTTAAGAAAATATAATGTTGTCAGTTTCAGCCTAATTTCACTTTCCCACTCAGTGCAACTGGGGATAGCAAGGGCCCCAACTTTCTCAGTGCATTCACTGCAATTTACAAAACATTTATAAGTGAGACCGCACTAAAGAGGATATGGGGTAAAAGAAAAATCTACCAGTTTTTGTCCCACTTTTCAGAGTCAATTCAATCCCGCTTTCTATTAAGGGCTAGATGAAGTGGAATGAAGGGGGTGTGAGATATAGTGCAAAGTGAAATTCTGGAACAATGGGAGAGCAGGCCGAAGGATATCGACTCCTCCTCCTGGATGAGAAACCGAATATTGCAAAGTTTCCCCATGCTTTCAGCTAACAGAAATGTGTAGAGTTCCTGTTGGACTTATAGGGTTGCCAGGTCTGGGCTGGAAAATACCTGGAGGTTCTGGGGGTGAATCCAGGAGAGGGTGGGGTTTGGGGAGGGGAGGGGCTTTGGCAGGGTACAATGCCATAGAGTCCGCCCTTCAAAGCAGCCATTTTCTCCAGGGGAGCTGATCTTTGTCGGCAGGAGATCAGTTGTAAAAGTGGGAGATCTCCAGGCCCCATCTGGAGGCTGGCAACCCTAGAAGTCAACTATTCATAATTGCCAGCTCTGAGTTGGGAAATAGTGGAGATTGGGGTGGGGGGGGGAGCAAAGGAGAGGGTGGGGTTTGTGAAGTAGAGCCAGTTTGGTGTTGTGGTTAAGTGCGCGGACTCTAATCTGGGAGAACCGGGTTTGATTCCCCACTGCTCTACTTGCACCTGCTGGATGACCTTGGGCAAGCCATGGTTCTGATAAGAGCTGTCCTTGAAAATGAGCAGTTTCTGTCAAAGCTCTCTCAGCCCCACCTACCTCACAGGGTGTCTGTTGTGGGGAGGGGAAGGGAAGGGAGTTTGTAAGCAGCTCTGAGACTCCGAGTGAAGGGCGGGATATAAATCCAATCCCCTCCTCCTTCTCTTCTTCTTCTTCTCCCCCCTCAGCCTCCTCTTCTCTTTCTTGCAATCAAAAATCACACATCCTTTCCAGATCCCGTGTTAGATCAAGACTTAGATCAAGAGGCAGTTTGGTGTAGTGGTTAGGAGTGGCAGACTCTAATCTGGGAGGACCGGGTTTGATTCCCCTCTCCTCCGCATGCAGCTGCTGGCATGACCTTGAGTCAGTTACAAGTTCTCTCAGAGCTGTTCTCTCAAGGGCAGTTCTGGAAAGAGTTCTCTCAGTCCCACCTACCTCTTTTTTTTTTTTGTAAAACTCTCTTAAAAAAGAGAGAATTTTATTCTTTTTATAAGAAACGGGAAGGGTAGACAGATGGAGAAAGAAAAAGATGGAGTGAAATTTTTCCTGTTAGTGAGGGTTAGTTTAGGTTAATAACCAATACCAATTTTGGCATCTATCATGGTTAGAAGATCTTCTTTTTAACTATTGCAAAGTCCAGAGTCACTCTGTTAATGCAGTTAGTAAAGTCCATTGGGGTTAGTAATTAAACAGCTCCTTCCAGATGTTACACGAACAGTCCTCAAAGTATCTTCTTTTTAAATCTCTTCCAGTTATGGATTGAGTCCATTTTAACTTTGAAGTCTTCCGTTCCATCACCACTTTCCCCTGGGCTGCTGTCTTCTTCGCTTGTCCCAGTTTGGAATACTGCATCTTCCTCCCTGCTGGCGTGTCTCTTCAGAAGTTTCTGTATTTTAAAGATGAAATCCTTCTTCTTTCTTTTCTCTTTTCCTTAAACTTCTGGCCTTCAAGCTTCCTGGGCTCCATAAACTCTTTGGATGAAATTAGATCTCCAGTTTGTCGCTTGCTATGCTCAACATCCCCTTCTACTGGCAGAGTATTCTCTTTTATAAAAGCGGAATAGGCTTTGGGAGCCTCATCCACCTCTTCTTTTAATTTTATCGCTTCACTGCCAGTTAGGGGTGCCAAGACATTTGTCAAGGTAAATCCAAGATCTTCTTTCTCTTCTTCTTTAACGCCCTGGAAACCTAGAATCAGATTCGATTTCTGTTCGATCTCCATCATCTTTCTAGCTGTTTCCGATATCTGTTTCTGTCGACTGATGAGAACACTGTCCATTTTAGACAGAGTTTCGTTGATTTTCTGCAATTGTTCCAGCAGGGGGCACAGCATCTCCTTTTCCTGTTGATTGACAGCAAGCTCTTGGGGGGGGCTGTCTGGACCGGAAGTCCCTCCTCTCTTCTCTTCCGGTGTCTGCAGGACTTTTTCCAGTATCGACATTTTGTTTTTTTGTTTACTTTTAAAAAGTTCGTGCCGCATCCCCCAGGAAGCTAAGATGATCACAATCTTCCATGCAACCCCAACGGTACTTTCACCAACACTTTTTTTTTCTCTCAGCCCCCCTTCGCGCTCCCTTTGTAGATCTTGCTTCTCAAAGGGGGTGGGAACTCCTCCCTCCTCCCAACGTTATACGCATGCAGGGGGCTCCGATTTACGCTTCAAAATAGATCTTCAACTCACGATTCGATGCTACTTCTTCTTTTTATTTTAAGCCATAGCGCTGTCTTCACTCCTGGAAATCGGTGGCGCCGCTAAGTCCCATTACGGGCACGCCGCAGCGGGGCCAATTGGGGTGGGGAGAAAGCCTCAATTTCCCGGCTGTCTGCCGGCAAAGAGGCTACTCCTCAAGCGCCCCCGGTTCGGAGCCTTTGCCTAAGGCTCACTAGGGTCTTTCGCACATGCGAAGACCCCCCCTAACTGCGCGTGGGCTAACCGCCTCCGGGAGCATCCCGAGAAGCGGCCGCCATTCGCGACGCCGAAACCGAAACCCTCAGTCCCACCTACCTCACAGGGTGTCTGTCGTGGGGAGGGGAAGGGAAAGGAGTTTGTAAGCCTCTCTGAGACTCCGAGTGAAGGATGGAGTATAAATCCAATCTCCTCCTCCTCCTAACCTCTGGGTGTTGGCTGGAGATGTCTGGCTATTACAACTGATCTCCAGACCACAGAGATCAGCCCCTGGAGAGAAGGGCCACTTTGGACGGTGGACTTTATAGCATTATACCTCACTGAAGCCCCTCTCCTCAACAAACCCTGCCCTCCCCTCCTCAGGCTCCACCTCCCAAATCTCCGGGCGTTTCCCAAACCAGAGCTGGCAACCCAGGGGAAGGGAGCTCAACAGGGTACAAATCTAATGTCAGAATCAGTCTAATCAATGCCATAGAATCCATCCTTTAAAGCAGCCGTTTTCTCTAGGAGAACTGATCCTGATCATCTGGAAATCAACTGTAATAGCAGGAGGTCTCCAGCCTTAATTATATACTACCCTTGTTGGCAAGAAAAGTAAATGATGTAGCCGATTCAATGGCTTTCCCCCCTTTCACGGTTCCCCATTTTATTTTGCAGAGAAGTGGGGTTTTTTGAACGAATAGCCGCCCCTTTCTCTTTCAGTACCTCAATTGAAAATGCAGACCCTTGGCACTGGATCTGTTTCAGCATCTTGACTCACGTTAATGGGATCGGTTTGTAGCCAAGTCGAAGAAGCCGAATGCGGGAGTCATCCCGAAAGGCCGTTTTGTCCGAAGCCGACCTGTAAAAGGCCCGGCATGCAATCCTCGAGGCTATTGCGCTTTGATATCTTATCCCAAATGTCCCCCCTCTCAAAAAAAAAAAATCCAGAGAAAACTGCTCTCGTTGGAGGGTTTCCCACCAACATTCTGCTATCGAAGTGTGTGTTATTTCTAGCTGGTCTAATGACTCTAGTCAAAATAATTGTGTTCGTACACATGTTATGGTTTTGCCGTCACTAGCCTGGTACAGGTGCAGGTTATTCGGGATGGGCCAGGTGAAAACTATGTTATGTTCCAGGGGTCCCCAAGCATTTTTAGCCTGTGGGCACCCTTTGAGATTCTGACACAGTAAGGGATGCCAGCCTCCAGGTGTCAGCCCAAGCATTGGAAAAAGTGCAGAGAAGGGCAACTAGAATGATAAAAGGGTTGGAACACCTTCCCTATGAAGAAAGGTTAAAATGCTTGGGGCTCTTTAGCTTGGAGAAACGACGGCTGAGGGGTGACATGATTGAGGTTTATAAGATTATGAATGGGATTGAGCAGGTTGAGAAAGAAGTACTTTTCTCCCTTTCTCACAACACAAGAACTCGTGGGCACTCCATGAAATTGCTGAGCAGTCGGGTTAGAACAGATAAAAGGAAGTACTTCTTCACCCAAAGAGCGATTAACCCATGGAATTCACTGCCACAGGAGGTGGTGGCAGCTGCAAGCATGGACAGTTTCAAGAGGGAATTAGATAAACATCTGGAGCAGAAGTCCATCAGTGGCTATTAGCCACAGGGTATAGATGGGAACTCTCAGTCTGGGGCAGGTGCTGGAGGAGGCAGCAGTGGGAGGGCTTCTGGTGCCCTGGCCCCACTGCTGGACCTCCTGATGGCACCTGATATATTTTGGCCGCTGTGTGACAGAGTGTTGGACTAGATGGGCCATTGGCCTGATTCAACATTGGCTTCTCTTATGTTCTTATGACCTGGGGATCCCCCAAAATCACAGCTCATTTCCAGACTACAGAGATCAGCTCCCCTGGAGAAAATGGATGCTTCGGAGGCTGGACTCTATGGCATCGGACCCCACTGAGGTCCTGGTTCTTCCCAGGCTCCACCCCCAAATCTCCAGGATTTTCCCACCCTGGAGAGGGCAACCCTATCCCCTGACCCCCTGCCAGGGGCCGGGAGGGCCTGGCAACCTTACAGTGGGCACAGACACAAAATGGCTTTCACAGGAGGTGGAGCCAGCCACAGAACAGCTGCTGCAGCTGACCTTCAGTCATACAGGGAAGATCCTTGTGTTGTGGTGGCAGATGCTGTTAAAGCAACATTTGAGAGCCAGTTTCATAGAATCATAGAGTCATAAAATGTTAGAGTTGGAAGGGACCGTGCAGGTCATCTAGTCCAACCCCCTGCACTCTGCAGGAGCAGAGCCGAAAGACAGCCCTACAACATACCTGAAAGATGGTCATCCAGCCTCCGCTTGAAAACGTCCAGCGAAGGAGCATCCACCACCTGTCGAGGCAGGCTGTTCCACTGCTCAACCACTCTTACAGTTAGGAAGTTTCTCCTGATATCTAGCTGGTATCGACTCCCTTGTAATTTCCACCCATTAGATCTAGTCTTGCAATCCAGAGCAAGAGAGAAGAGATCGACTCCATCTTTTACATGACAGCCCTTCAAATACTTGAAGACTGCAATCATGTCCCCTCTAAGCCTTCTCTTTCCCAGGCTAAACAGACCCAACTCTTTCAGCCTTTCCTCATAAGACTTGGATTCAAACTCTCTCACCATCCTGGTCGCCCTCTTCTGGACACACTCCAGCTTGTCCACATCCTTCCTAAAACGTGGTGCCCAAAACTGGACACAGGACTCCAGGTGAGGCCTGACCATTGCAGAATAGAGTGGAACTACCACCTCCTGTGATCTGGACACAATGCTTCTGTTAGTGCATCCTAAGACTGCATTACTTTCTTCACAGCCACATCGCACTGCAGGCTCATGTTGAGCTTGTGATCAACCAGAACACCTAGATCCCTTTCACATGTGTTGCTGTCAAGCCAAATCCCTCCCATTCCATATCTGTGACTTTGATTTTTTGTGCCTAGGTGTAGGACTTTGCACTTATCTCTATTGAATTTCATTTTATTTGCCTCAGCCCACTGTTCCAGCCTATCTAGATCAGTTTGATGTAGTGGTTAAGAGCGTGGACTCTCATCCGGGAGAACCAGGTTTGATTCCCCACTCCTCCACATTCAGCTGCTGGTGTGACCTTGGGCCAGTCACAAGTTCTCTCAGAGCTATTGTCTCAAGAGCAGTTCTGAAAAGAGCTCTCTCAGCCTCACCTACCTCACAGGGTGTCTGTTGTGGGGAGAGGAAGGGGAGGAGATTGTAAGCTGCTCTGAGACTCCGAGTGAAGGGCGGGGTATAAATCCAATCTCCTCCTCCTCCTCCTCCTCCTCCTCCTCCTCCTCCTCCTCCTCCTCCTCCTTCTTCTTCTTCTTCTTCTTCTTCTTCTTCTTCTTCTTCTTCTTCTTCTTCTTCTTCTTCTTCTTCTTCTTCTTCTTCTTCTTCTTCTTCTTCTTCTTCTTCTTCTTCTTCTTCTTCTTCTTCTTCTTCTGGTATAATGCCATGAAGCTCACCTTCCAAAGTGGCTATTTTCTGCAGGGGAACAGATCTCTGTTGCCTGGAGACCATTTGTAACCCCAGGAGATCTCCGCCCACCAGCTGGAGGTTGGCAAATCTACTGGGAGGACAAAACGGGGCTCAGGAGATGGGACCCCTCGTATCTTGTACTTTCCAGCCCAGGTTTAGACACTTCCTGAGTTTCTGGCGAGGAGAATATCTGGCGGCCGTTCTGCATAGCTGAAATTCGACATGATTAAAAAGACAGCCGTGACTTAGCAGGGGACAGGGTTTCCCAGCCAGCCGAAAAACACCCCTCCTGTTGCTCGAAAGCCAAGCACGTGTCGTTCCAAGCACGGACAAGAATTCCAGCCAGAAGCAGAGATCCAGATTGCTCAGGGAACATGTCAGTTCTCATTTTCCTTTCTGTAACCTTTCAAATAAAAATAAGTGACATCCCTGACTTGTACAAGAATGCCTAATGAATCTCAAAAGGCCGTGGCGATAATTAGACGGCAAATCAAAGTGTACATGTGGGTATATGTCTAGCTGCAAGAGATTGCACATGCTTCTTTTCATGTAAGCACCTCATTTCTCCAATCCACTTTTGTATTAAGGCTGCTTGAGGAAGAAGAGGGGTGGGATAAATGTGACGGAGCCTGTAGTCGTGGGCCCAGAGAAAGAATCAGATTAAAGGCTGACTGTATGGAGTCCATCCTCCACTCCCCGGTCCCTTTTCTGAACTTGGACAACCAGAACCAGAATTAATGTTGCCAACCTCCAGGAAGTGGATACAGATCCCTTCAGAATTACTACTGGTCTCCAGACACTGGAGGTCAGCTCCCCTGTAGAAAATGGCCGCTTTGGAAGAAGAATAAGAATAAGAATAAGAAGAAGAAGAAGAAGAAGAAGAAGAGATTGGATTTATACCCTGCCATTTACTACCCAAAGGTGTCTCAGAGCGGCTTACAAACTCCCTTCCCTTCCCCTCCCCACAACAGACACCCTGTGAGGTGGGGCTGAGAGAGCTCTTGACAGAAACGGCTCTTTTTCAAGAACAGCTCTTATCAGAACTACAGCTTGCCCAAGGTCATCTAGCCAGGTGCAAGTGGAGGAGTGGGGAATCAAACCTGGTTCTCCCAGATTAGAGTCCGCACACTTAACCACTACACCAGTCTGGCTCTCAGGTGGACTTATACCCCATTGGCCTTGAAGAAGAAGAGGAGGAGGAGGAAGAGGAGGAGGAGGAGGAGGAGATTGGATTTATACCCCACCCTTCACTACCCAAAGGAGTCTTAGAGTGGACTATAATCTCCGTTCCTTTCCTTTCCATTCCCTCCCCTCCCCTCCCCTCCCCTCTCCACAACAGACACCCTGTGAGATAGGTGGGGCTGAGAGAGCTCTTTCGAGGACTGCTCCTGAGAGAACGGCTCTGAGACAACTTGTGGCTGACCCAAAGTCACACCAGCAGCTGCATGTGAAGGCGTGGGGAATCAAACCTGGTTTTCCCAGATGAGAGTCCACGCACTTAACCACTACACCAAACTGGTGTAGCAGTTATAACCCATTGAAGTCTCTCCCCTCCCCAAGCCCCACCCTCCCAAGGCTCCACCCACAAAATCTCCAGGTATTCCCCAACCCAGAAGAAAATAAAAAGGTGGCACCAGTCACAGGAGACAAAATAAGGCCAAGGCCAATGGTGCAAAATCAGGTAAAAATAGATTTTATTACTCAGTTAAAATCCCCCCCCAAATTCCCTATGCATTTTGCCAACAGGCTTCATCGGGGAATCTGTTCGTCTTGCAGTGGAATTACTGCAAGATGAACAGATCCCGCTGACGAAGCTTGTTGGAGAAATGCGTAGGGAATTTTTTTTGGAAATTTTAACTGAATAATAATAATTACTTACTAGACTTATGAACTGCCCACCCTGCAGAGCCGACTCTGGACAGATTGACATTTTAAAAATACAAGTAACATAGAAAAATATAATTAACCTATAATTAAAATTACTAGCAGTAGCAAGAAATTAAAACCCATCAAGATGGCGACACAGACCTGATTTTACCTGATATATTTTTGCCTGATTTTACCTCCATCAACCTTGGCCTTATTTTTTTTATCTCCCAATCCGGTAACCCCAACCAGACTGGTGCAGCAGTCTGACAGTGGGATCTGGTCGACCCAAGGTTGTACACCCAGAGAGACTTGTCGGGTGACCTCAGGCCAGTCGTTTTCTCTCTGCCTAACCTACCTCACAGAGCTGTAATTCTGAAGATACAACAGGGGAGATGGGGAAGAATTTATAAGCTGTATCACTTTGCCATTAGGGAAGGGGGAAAGGGATATATGGAGTAAACTAGAGGTTATGTATGTTGGCGAGTGGTGTCTGGGTTTCCCGTAGTCACACAGCACCTGCAGAACATATTATTTTATAGACTCGAGGGAGCCCTTTTCCACTAACAAAGGTGGCCTGGGGGAAAGAGGGGCTCCTGCCCACCCCAACAATTTTCACAAGTCAAAACTGCCCTGGCAAAAAGTTCCTGACAGAACTTTGGAAAGCCACATGTTTAGAAAACTCCATGGGCTCTGCCAAAATCATGTAAATAACTCCTTTCTGGAGCCCTTTTAGCTTGTGGCAACTGGTGGGAGAGTTTTGTGTGTGTGTGTGGGGGGGAGAATCCTGGGAGAAAAATTAAAATGAGGTGCGGCTTCATCCACTTACAGGAAGTTCTCACCATAGAATTTCTGGCAATTCCTAGAGTGACCCTTTGATATGGGAAGCTCTAGGAATTGCCAGAAACTCTGTGATAAGAACTTCATGTAAGTAGAAGAAGGCTTATTTTTCTTTACTTTCTTTCTGCTTCCAGTAGGAGCAGGCCCGTAGCCAGGATTTTTATTTTTAAATTTTTAAGGGGGCAGTTAAATTACAGTTAAATTAATCTGAATGCTGGTCTTTAAAGAAGGAGGCTCCGAGCCTGTTTCTATCCCTTCCTTTCAAGGGACAGGGCAACGAGAATGTCAGTTCCTAGGGAAAAAAACAGCTCAGAAGATATTTAATTGCCTTCAGAAGACATTCAAATGCCTTTTGAGTTCCCTTCCACAGGGCAAGGAAGCTTAGACGGGAACTCAAGAGCAGCACCTTCAACACATCTCCAGCAACCCCCCCCTTCTGCTAGCCCAGTCCTGCTGTCGACCACCTAGGTCACGGTGAGTCTTTCAAAAGCATTCCCATGAGCTTTTGGGAAGCATGCATTACTATTTGTGGGGCAGGGCACCGAAATGCCCTACTGTAGCTATGGGCCTGACTAGGAGCTTGGCAGCCCTATTTGTAAAGAGCATGGGGGCAGAGGCAGGATCCACTCCTCCCCCGGCACAACAGTTCAGAGAGGAAAAAGGGCTCCCTCTAGGGTTACCATTCCCCAGATGAGGGTAGGGCATCCCCCACTTTTATGGACTTTGGCCTGCTGGCTGCCAGTGGACTGGCAGGAGGAAATTCCCCCCACCCCCAAAAAGTGACATCGTGCATGATGCACTGACACCACTTGGAAGTGATGTTGGCACATTGGTGATGTTGGGGGGATGACACTCTGGTTTTCGGATTTTATCATAGAGTTTTGCCCCAAACCCAGAATGTCGTCCCTGACATCACCGGTGTGCCTCTGCCACTTCTGGTTGACGTATGCACATCACATGATATCCCCACCCACTCCCAGAACACCCCCGTCCAATCCCTCTACCGGCACAACAATTGGACCAGGCAACCTTAGCTCCTTCTGGTCCTTACAATGACATTCCCTGCAGCTGATGTGTGATAACAAGGAACCCAAGTTAGCTCACAAAAACCTGGGTACACCTTGCCAAAAAAAGAAGAAGTCTACATTGGCCCTAATCAATAAATAAACTAGTGGTTTCCAAACTGTATTCCAGGCAACATAGGGGTCAGAATTGGATCTATAGGCCCCGTTCACAATGAGCATTTGCCCCGCTGAAGGCATGGGAGCCTTGCGGACTTTCCGTGCGCGATCATATGAGCACATCTGGGAGGCGTAGTGCTCCCGTGGCCAACCTGCGGCTTCCAGTGGAAAACGCGGAGTAAAAAACTAGTAGGTCCAAAGTACTGGTTTCTGGAAACCCCGGGGCAAAGGCTGGCATCTGATCGCGGGAACGCCAGTATCCCACGGCTTCCGACGCCTGCCCATGTCCCCGGGGTTTCCAGATGTTGTAAGTGTCCATGGGATGCGCACCAATGCTGAACAGTGCATGCGCACACACAAGACACCAACAGCGGCCCAGCCCCCCAATGGCGCATGCGCACTTCGCTGCTTTTTTGCTGCGCTGCAGCAGTGCAGTGTGATCGGGGCGTAGAGCTGGAGTGTGGCAACCCAGTGGCCTATGTGATCGGCTACCGTGCCTTATTTAGCTCCGGGGCAAACCACCACGCCTCTCCCCCACGTTTTCTGGCCCGTATGACCGGGGCCTCAGTAAGGTAATCTGAGGCAGCAAAGAGTTGCGAAGAGTCAGACTCAACTGTGGGACTGAGCAACAACAATTTGGGGCCGCAAGTTTTATGGGTCAGGTCAAGTGTCTCTCACTCCTGCTTATGGGGTGGTAGATATAATCCTCCTTGCCCCCCCTGGCCTTTTTTCCAAACAGTGTGGCAACCCTACACATCAGTGCCCAAACCCCTGTGAGATTTTGTCTCCTCGCATGAGTTCAGACACCGTTTCTGCCCAGTTGCCGGGGCAACCAAAACAATGGCTGAATTCTCAAAAGACAAATTCATTGTTCAAGAGTTCTGGAAGCCCAACAGAGATCAGAGGTCAGGTGCAACAGAGAAGGAGGGTCAAGAACCGGTGTGGTGTAGCAGTTTGAGTGTTGTACTAGGAGCTGGGAGAGCCAGGTTCGAATTCCTGCTCCGCCACAAACACTTGCTGGGTGACCTGGGTGACCACAATCTCTGCCTCACCTCCCTCACCTTCTTCACAGGGTTGTTGTGAGGATTAAATGGGATAGAGAGGAACAGTGTAAGCCGCTTTTGAGTGCCCGTTGGGGAGAAAGGTGGGTTAGAAATGAGGTAAATAAATACATGATCTTCTCTGGTTCTTGGGAAGGAGGAGCAACAGCAACGGTGACTCGGTACGGAGGTGGTGGCGGACATTAGCACTGTCTCAGGCATGACAACACGTACAGCCAGCACTGACTGAAATTTCCAAGAAGCTTACGAAGGCTTTTGTTCTGTAATAATGTCGGTAGAGTCGCCAACCTCCAGGTGGGGCCTAGAGAGCTCCTAGAATTAGAACTGATCTCCAGGCAACAGAGTGTCAGGTTCCCAGCCAAATCACTCTTCACATACGCTTTCTTTAGTGAAAGGTTTATTTAGAGATCTGAGATGCTTACGGGTTCAGACTCCTTGTCAGGACTGAGGTGCCAAGGCGGGAAAGCCACGTATAATCACAACCCCAAAATTCCATTCATACACGTCAGCAATACTACAAAGACCCTGAGAGATATACGGTCAACGACTAGCCAAGCACAGACTTTACTTCAAGGACACTTCCTGTGTGAAAGATGTCTTTGAGGTGCCATGGAAGAGTTACCGAAGCCAGCCTCCCTAAGATGCTACAGGCACTCAATCCCCCCCCCCGGAATGCAATGGCAGGCGAAGGAAAGCGATAAGGGTGCAGGATTAACAAATGGTTGGGTGCAGGGAGTGAAGGAATACACGAAATATAACCGTGATGGGTAGAAATACAACAGGTACAGTTGGTCAAATGCCCGCGTCTGACACAGAGACTAGTTCCCCTTTAGAAAACTGTTGCTTTGGAGGGTGGACTGTAATGGCATCTCATCCCTCTGTCTTTAGCCTGGTCTTTCCCTATTGGATGGTTTTCTCCATCTACAAGCCCACATGCCAATTAAGGCCCAGCCAGCAACAGTTCTTCTCCCGCCCCCCGGGTCCCTCTGCATCAAATCAAGTCAAAATGTGCTCATTTCAGAGCATCCCTTTGGATCTCTTTCTAGAGAAAGAGCCCTTGTACCCTTTCGTACGAGGCACAAGATGTTTCTTTGACTATTAGTTTTTCACTGATCTGCTTTTATTTACCCTGTCAAGACATATTTTTCCTTTGGGATGCATTTGTCAATATTGTGTCACCTCTCTCTCTCTCTCTCTCTCTCTCTCTCTCTCTCTCTCTCTCTCTCTCTCTCTCTCTCTCTCTCTCTCTCTCTCTCTCGTGTGTGTGTGTGTGTGTGTGTATTTGAAGATGTGATTCTCAGGAATGTAATATTTATGTGCTGTTTTTTTATGTTCTTGACTTTAAGAAAGAAAGTACATGTTCAGCCTGCCAGTTAGGATCCTCTCATCAAGCCCAGTTCTCTGTGCTCCCTAAGGCAGGTGGTGGTGAACAGGGGCAGGGCTTTTTTAGTGGTGACACCCAGTCTTTGGAATTAGGGCTGCCAACCTCCAGGTGTGGCCTGGAGATCTTCTGCTATTACAACTGAGGTCAGTCCCCCTGGAGAAAATGGTTGTTTTGGAGGGTGGACTCCATGGCATTGCACCCTGCTGATATCCCTCCCTTCCCCAAACCCTGTCCTCACTGGGCTCCATGCCCCAAATCCCCTGTTCTTTCCCAACCCAGAGCTGGCAACGCGACTTGGAATGCCCTCCTAAGTCTGCCAACTTCCAGGTGGGGGCTTAAGACCTCTTAGAATTAGGTTCAGAACAGACAAAAGGAAATACTACTTTAAAAAGAGAGTGATTAAAATGTGGAGTTCGCTGCTAGAGGATGTAGTGATGCCCAGAGGAATAAATAGCATTAAAAGGGGATTAGATAGATTAATGGAGAAGAGGTCTATCAGTGTCTGCTAGCTAGGATGACTAAGGTCCTTTCCGCACTAGACCTTAAATCCTGGTTCAACCCTGTCCCCGAACTTACATTCTAGACTACACATGAGTTCACCCCTGTAATTATCTCAGGGTATTTTTTGTTTCCACATTACACTGAGGTCACCCCAGTTTCACCCCATACTTGTCCTGGGATAAACAGAAGCTGTTATAACAAGGGATAAATGCAAGGTATTGTGTTGTGAGTTGAACTCTGATAAAACCATGGGTGAGATCCAAGTGTGGAAAGGACCTAAGGGGAACCTCCACATTCAGAGGCACCAACCCTCTGAATCCCAGAGCCAGGATGTTAAGTATGCAACTCAACAAGGCAGTGATTCAACAAAGTGATTACAAGAGGATCACACAAGACGACAACAAGTGGAGCACAGCTCCCTTTTTAAATAATCCGGGCTGTCAAAGCCACGCCCATAGAGAAGTTAACAACCAATAGCATAACAGAGTTAAAGACCAATGAGGCCTGTTCCCTCCACAAACATATTTACAACAGTGATTGTTTCCTTTACCCAGTTCCATAGGAACAACCAATAGGAATGTCAGAGCTTATGATCCCTTCTTTGAAATCAAGCTCAGAATGGAAAAGAATAGGCTTAGTTTCACAGTTAGAACATAACACAGGGAGCAACCTCAGGGGTAGGCCTCAGCCTCTATGCCCTGTTGTTGGCCTCCGGAGGAACTGGCTGGCCTTTGTGTGAGACAGGAGGCTGGACTAGATGGACCCTCACTGGTCTGAGCCAGCAGGGCTCTTCTTATTTTCTTATGAAAGCCTTGGCCTCTCTGCCCTGTTGTTGGCCCTCCGGAGGAACTGGTTGGCCCCTGTGTGAGACAGGAGACTGGACTTAGGTGGACCCTCTCTAGTCTGACCCAGCAGGGCTCTTCTTATGGTCTTTTCAGGGGAAGGCCTCGACCTCTCTGCCCTGTTGCTGGCCCTTCGGAGGAACTGGTTGGCCCCTGTGTGGGACGGGAGGCTGGACTAGATGGATTACTGGTCTGATCTAGCAGGGCTCTTCTGTTCTTAATCACAACTTCTTTTCAGGCAACAGATATCAGTTGCCCCAGAGAAAATGGCTGTTTTGGAGGGTGGACTCCAGTCCTCTTGGGCTCCACCCTCAAAATCTCCAGGAAATCCAGTTCCAAAACTGGCAACCCTGCCTCCTTTTTGAGGCTCACCTACCTCCTGTAGGCACCAGGCCAAAACATTTCTCCCCCCCCGCCCCCAGTCTTTCAACGGGGAAATTCCACGTTTAAAGGTTTTTTTATATGTTCTGCTTCTAGCCTGGGAACTGTGTTAATAAATATCATTTTAGGCTGGTCGGTGTTCATCCCATACTGTTTTTAATGGCCTTTTTGATTTGCTGTGCTTCAGATGTAAGCTGTCTCAAGTAGGTTTTCTGGAGGGGAAGCATATAAATTTTCTCGAATAAAATCAGTAAGTAAATTGTTTGTTTCTAACCCCAGCCTTCTCCTGGGATGCACAGCATCTGAAGTGTTGGCTGTGGTTCTAGGACTCATGCTTCATTCACGTCCATTGGATACAGTTTTATCCCTTCTTTCTTCCAAGGAACTCAGATTCGTATATATAGTTCTCTTCCTCTGTGCTCTTCACCTCAACCCTGTGAAGCAGGTTATGTTGTAAAAGAGCGAATTCTCCAAGGTCTCCCATGAGGGCTGCCAACCTTTAGGTGATGGCCGGAGAGCTCCTGGGATTACAAGTGATCTGCAGGTGACAGAGATAGAATCCTAGAATCACAGAGCGGGAAGGGGCCATAGAGGCCATCTGGTCCAACCCCCTGTTCAATGCAGGATCAGCCTAGAGCATCCCCGGCAAGTGTTTGTCCTGCGGCTGCTTAAAGCGTTTGTCCCGCTGCTGCTCTCCACCTCCCGAGGCAGCTGGTTCCACTATTGCACAACTCTTACTGTAAAAAAGGTTTTTCCTAAGATCCAGCTGGTACCTTTCCACCCAAAATTTAAACCCAGTATTGCGAGTCCTCTCCTCTGCTGCCAACAGGAACAGCTCCCTGTCCTCCTCCTCTAAGTGACAGCCCTTCAGATACTTCGAGAGAGCCATCATGTCCCCCATTGACCTCCTCTTCTCCAGACTGAACATTCCCAACAAGTCCCTCAGCCTTTCCTCGCAGGGCTTCTTGGTCTCCAAGCCCCCGATCATCCTCGTCGCTCTCCTCTGCACCCGCTCCATTCTGCCCACATCCTTTGTGAAGAGAGGCCTCCAGAACTGCACACAGTACTCCAGGTGCGGCCCGACCAATGCAGTGTACAGCAGGACTATCACACCTTGCGATTTGGATGCTGGATTTGGATCAGTTCACTTGGAGAAAATGGCTACTTTGGAAGGTGGACTCTAGGACATTATACCCCACTGAAATCCCTCCCCTTCCCAAACCCTGCTCTCCTCAGATTTTGCCCCTAAAATCTCCCAGGATTTCCCCACCAACAGCTGGCAACTCTATCACTCAGTGAGCTTTGTGGCTCTGTGGGCATTTGAACTTTGGTCTCCCCAAACTCTAACCAGACACTGGTCAACTGTGAAGCCTCAACAGGCATCAAGAACTTGGGATAAGAGAGAGAGAGAGAGCGAGAGAGAGAGAGAGAGAGAGAGAGAGAGAGAGAGAGAGAGAGAGAGAGAGTGAGAGCGAGAGAGAGGAATGAAGGATGGAAGGGATGGATAGATGGATTGGTTAGGGCAGTGGTTCCCAATATTTTTTGATATAGTGACCCACATCCCAATTTACTTTGTATGGTGACTCATCTAAAGTTGGCCTATGGGTTTTTGGTGGCCTAGACAAACTATGACCTTAGCACCCATCTAGTTCAGCATCCCTTCTTCTACAGTGGGTACCCAAAAGTATCTGAGAAATCAACAAACATCACACTAAGGTTGCAGCAGCCTCTACTATGAACCCCAAGCAAGTGGTGTTCCAACGTCCACCACCTTTGCATATGGAGGTTACATCCTAGCAGCAGCTGAAGAAGAAGAGGAGGAGGAGGAAGAGATTGGATTTATACCCCAACCTTCACTACCTAAAGGAGTCTCAAGAGCAGTTTACAATCTCCTTTCTCTTCCCCTCCCCACAACAGACACCCTGTGCAGTAGGTGGGGCTGAGAGAGCTCTCTTGAGAACTGCTCTTTCGAGAACAGCTCTGAGAGAACTGAGATTGACCCAAGGTCACTCCAGCAGCTGCATTTGGAGGAGTGGGGAATCAAACCCAGTTCTCCCAGATTAGATTTCGTGCTGGACACCGCAATTTAGGAAGGATATAGACAAGTTGGAACATGTCCAGAGGAGGGCAACGAAGATGGTGAGGGGTCTGGAGACCAAGTCCTATGAGGAAATGCTGAAGGAGTTGGTTTATGTTTAGCCTGGACAGCAGATGACTGAGAGGTGGTATGATAACCCTCTTCAAGTACTTGAAAGTCTGTCATATAGAGGATGGCCAGAAGGTTGGACCAGAACCAAAGAGCTGAAATTAAAGCAGAAGAGTTTCGGCAATACATTAGGGAGAACTTCTTGATATTTAAAGCGGTTCCTCAGTGGAACAGGCTTCCCTGGGAGGTGGCGGGCTTTCCTTCTTTGGAGGTTTTCAAGCAGAAGCTAGACGGCCATCTGACAGCAATGCTAATTCTGTGAACTTAGGCAGATCATGAGAGGGAAGGCAGGGAGGGCTGCCTCAGTGCCTAGTTCTTGTGGCCCTTCCTTACACACCCAGGGGTCAGGAAGTAATTTTTCTCCAGGATGGTTTGGCTGGAGATCCTGTAGTTTTATTACTTTTTTTGGTCATCTTCTGGGCATGGAACAGCAGTCACTGGGGTCATGGAAGGGGAGGTATTTGAGAATTTCCTGCGTTGTGCAAGGGTTTGGACTAGATGACCCTGGAGGTCCCTTCCAACTCTATGACTCTAGGGCAGTTTTTCTCTCTCTTCCTTTCCCAGCTTCACTTGGTTGAGAAAGGACTTGTGCTCTTGCTGCTGTACTGAGAATTTAGGTCTACGGTCAGAGTAAGAAGACCTCCTGGTCTCCCTCTTCTCTGCCTACTGCCATTCAGTGAGGCTATGGGGAGAAAAATGCTGAGAAGTTCCAGAAAGGAGGGATGCCGTGGAGTGTACCAGGTTGGGGAAATGGCCACCTGTGCCCTAAAAAAGTAGATGAGATCATTGTGTGCATTTCTCCCAGGCCTGGAGCTGCTACTTCTGTTCAGCGAAAGGTCACTGGGGTGGTCATGTGCAATTAGCCCCCGGCTACCCTTCGTATCACAGGCACCAGCTGCTAGTTAAGAAGACCCCACAGCAAAACCTCTCGTTCATCTTTCATGACTGAGTTTGGCAGGAAAGGAAAAAATTTAAAAGCCTGGACTTTGCATCTGTCCAACTGTTGCTCTTCCTTTGTGTCTGAAGTGAAACAGAAATGTCATCCTTTGTTGGGAAATCGAAGGCAATACTATACAGAATGAGAAAGGAGAGATGTTGGAGATCTGTGATTGGGTCACTGGTCTCTGTAAAGGTCTATGGGTGACCACTGGGGAAGGGCCAATTGGAACAAACTTGGGGAATTCATTTTGGATCAGATAAACATCTGGAGCAGAGGTCCATCACCGGCTATTAGCCACCAGGTATAGAGGGAACACTCTGTCTGGGGCAGTGATGCTCTGTATTCTTGGTGCTGAGGGGGCAACAGTGGGAGGGCTACTGGAGTTCTGGACTTCCTAATGGCACCTGAGTCTTGGCCACTGTGTGAAACAGAGTGTTGGACTGGATGGGCCATTGGCCTGATCCAACATGGCTTTTCTTATGTTCTAATGTCTGGGAGCAGTGATGCTCTGTATTCTTGGTTCTTGGGGGGCCACAGTGGGAGGGCTTCTGGAGTTCTGGCTCCACTGTTGGACCTCCTGATGGCACCTGGGTTTTGGCCACTGTGTGATGCAGAGTGTTGGACTGGATGGGCCATTGGCCTGATCCAATATGGCTTTTCTTACGTTCTTATGTCTGGGGGCAGTGATGCTCTGTGTTTTTGGTCCTTGGGGGGCCACAGTGGGAGGGCTTCTGGAGTTCTGGCCCACTGGTGGACCTCGTTTTGGCACCTGGGTCTTGGCCACTGTGTGACACAGAGTGTAGGACTGGACAGGCCATTGGCCTGATCCAACATGGCTTCTCTTATATTCTTATGAACACATGGAGCTGCCTTCTACTGGATCAGACCTTTGGTCCATCAAGGTCAGTATTGTCTACTGAGGCTGGCAGCAGCTCTCCAGGGTCTCAGGTGGACGACTTTCCCATCACCTGCTGCCAGATCGTTTAACTGCAGATAGCGGGGATTGAACCTGGGACCTTCTGCATGCCAAGCAAATGCTCTGCCACTGAGCCACTGACCCTCTCCTAAGAAGAAATACTTTATTGAACATACATGAAGCTGCCTTATACTGAATCAGATCCTTGGTCCATCAAGGTCAGTATCATCAACTCAGACTAGCAGCAGCTCTCCAGATTCTTAGGCGGAGGTCTTTCACATCACCTCCTACTTGGTCCTTTTAACTGGAGATGCTGGGGATTGAACCTGGGACCTTTTGCATGCCCTAACAGATGTTCTGCCACTGAGCCACTGGCCTGAAACCATGACTTAGTCTGTCCCAAGAACTAATTAATTTAGGTATTTCTACCCCTCTTCTCTCCCTAGTGGATACCCAAAGCATCTTAACACCATTGTTAGCCCCTCCTCCACTTTATCCTTATGACAGCAACAACCCTGTGAGGGAAGTCAGGCTGAGAGAAAGAGTGACAGGTCCCAGATCACCTGGAGAGCTTCAGTGGCAGTGGAGAGATTCCAGTCTGGACCTCACAGGACAACCACTACACCCCACTCTCTGTCGACCTGCATCTACTTGGTTGATAGTCCAGAGAAATGTGGTCTTTTAGCATCATATGAGGTTGTCAACTCCATGTTTGGAAATACCTGTAGATTTGAGGCTGGAGGCTGGAAGAGTGGGGTTTAGGGAGGGGAGGGATGTCAGTAGGGTATAAAGCAAGGCAGTCCACCTTCCAAAGCAGCCATTTTTTCCAGGAGAAATAGAGAAAATGTTATAGATAGATGATAGATGATAGATGATAGATAGATAATAATGATGATGATGATGATGATGGTGGTGGTGGTTGGATGAATGACAGGTGAGAGGTGACAGATAGAAGATGATAGATAGATAGATAGATAGATAGATAGATAGATAGATAGATAGATAGATAGATAGATTGATTGATAGATAGATGATAGATAGATGGTTGGGTGACAGGTGACAGGTGAGAGGTGACAGATAGAAGATGATAGATAGATAGATAGATAGATAGATAGATAGATAGATAGATAGATAGATAGATAGATAGATAGATAGATAGATAGATAGATAGATAGATGATAGATGGATGACAGGTGAGAGGTGACAGACAGACAGACAGATAGATGACAGAAGATAGTTTGATGATGATGATTGATAGACAGACAGACAGATGGATGACAGGTAACAGGTGACAACAGTGGGAGGGCTTCTTGTGTCCCGGCCCCACTGCTGGACCTCCTGATGGTATCTGGTATTTTTGGCCACGGTGTGACAGTGTTGGACTGAATGGGCCATTGGCTTCTCTTATGTTCTTATGACAGACAGACAGATAGGTAGACAGGCAGGTAGTTAGATAGGTAGGTAGGCAGGCAGATGACAGGTGAGTAGGCAGTCAGTCAGACAGACAGACAGACAGATAAGCAATTTATGTAGCCTAGAGCTCAACTGTAATCTTGGGAGATCTCCAGCCCCCATCTGGAGGCTGGCAACCCTAACGTGATAAGTACTTACCTCTGGGGCTTGCAAGGACTGTGTCACTCTGGCTGTCAATGTAGATCGATCCTCTTTGCAAAGGGGACAAAGAGCCACAACGGAAATTTGAGTACTTAGGGGGGGGAAACCATGCTGTTCTCTTCGACTTCTATGCACATTGATTTGGGGAGCAGACCCCAGTGAATTCAATCAGGCCACAGTGTAAACCGTCCAGCTCCCAAACTGACCATGTATTGGAATATCGGTACAGCAGTTAAAATTAAAAAAAAACCCAAAACTTGCCGTGGCTTTTTAACCTTTTTCTACGAACAAATGAATTATGCATCTTTTTTTCCCTGAGACCAACAAATATTTAAATAACTAACACTGTCTGCAGCTTAAATAGTCTCTGGGAACATTATTTCGTTCTTTCCAATAAAAAAAGTGTGTGTGTGTGTGTATATTGCAGACATTGATGATAAGACCAAGCAGTATTTGGAAAGAATTCCAAGCAGGCTGTTAGCTAACTCTGACATATTTAAAAAAACAACACAAAAACCCTTGTTTTGTGCAATGTTCTTGCAAAATAACTAAGCATTGCTTGAAGGGCAAGAAGAAATCCCACCAGCTGGTTGATTAGTGGTTTGATGCTCATAGAATTGGATGGCTGGAAGACACCAGCCACGAAGAAGTAACATCTAAATAACGACTAATGTGCAGGCCACATTACGGGCTGCCATGTTCAGCCAGACTGAAGGCAACCCACAGGTCCAACTGGCTCGACATTGGTGGAGACTCTCCAAGGCCTCAAGCTGAGAAAGGTCTTCCCTAAAACCGGAGATCCTTTCACTGGCAGGGATGAACCTGTCTTCTGCAGACAAAAAGAAAAATGCTTTTAGGATTGACAATCTCCTGGTGAGGCCTGGAGACCTCATGAAGAAGGAGAAGAGATTGGATTTTTACCTCACACTTCACTACCCAAAGGAATCTCAGAGTGGCTTACAAACTCCTTTCCTTTCCCCTCCCCACAACAGACACCCTGTGAGGTAGGTGGGGCTGAGAGAGCTCTGACAGAAACGGCTCTTTTTCAAGGACAGCTCTTATCAGAACCATGGCTTGCCCAAGGTCATCCAGCAGCTGCAAGTGGAGGAGTGGGGAACCAAACCCGGTTCTCCCAGATTAGAATCCATGCACTTAACCATTACACCAAACATGGAATCACAACTACGGTTGCCAGCCCCCCTGCTGGAGGAAGGGGAGTGCCCACCACCAGGCCCCACCTACCACTGCTGATCAGGTGGGTGGCAGGGGGGGACTTACCGGGAGAGGGAGGGAGGTCCAGGCTACTTCAACAGCGATGTGGGGTTGTTACTTCCAGTCTGCACTGGAAGTGACATCATCATGTCAGTGACGTCACTGTGACACTCTGGTATTTGGGCAAAAACTCAATGGTAGAAGCCATCTTTACCATAGACTTTTTGTCCAAATACCAGAGTGTCACTGTGATGCCTCCAGCATGATGATGTCACTTCTGGCACATGCTGGAAGTGACATTGCCGTGCCACCAGCGACATAGCCTGGACCTCCCTCCCTCTCCTGGTAAGTCCCTCCCTTCCCCACCGGTTGCTAGGAGAGAGCTGGAAATTGTAATTACAACATCTGATCTCCAGATGACAGAGATTAGTTCCCATGGAAGGTGGACTTCACGGCACAATAGCCTGCTTAGGTCTCTTTAGGGTTGCCAGTCCGCCAGCTGGGGAGAGGGTTTCCCTGTGCCACAGCCCCTCCTCCTGGTGCAGTGGGGACCAAGAAGAGGCAGCAAAAAGAGGCTTAGACCTGCATCACTAACAACACAGTGATGTCACTTTGGGCTTGCAGTTTGGTGGCCAGTTCGATATAGTTGTTAGGAGCGTGGACTCCAATCAGGGAGAATCGGATTTGATTCCCCACTTCTCCACATGCAGCTGCTGGTGTGGCCTTGGGTCAGTCACAAGTTCTTTCAGAGCTGTTCTCTCTAGAGCAGTCCTTGAAAGAACTCTCTCAACCCCACATACCTCACAAGGTATCTGTTGTAGGGAGGGGAAGGGAAAGGAGGTTGTAAGCTGCTCTGAGACTCCTTCAGGTAGTGAAGGCTGGGGTATAAATCATTTTTCTTCTTCTTCCTCTTCTTCTTCTTCTTCCTCTTCTTCTTCTTCTTCCTCTCCTCCTTCTTCTTCTTCTTCTTCTTCTTCTTCTTCTTCTTCTTCTTCTTCTTCTTCTTCTTCTTCTTCTTCTTCTTCCACCAGAAATGACGTCATTGCACCACTGGCGACATGGGGATGCTGTGGTACTTGGGCCAAAACTCTATGATAAAAATGCTTTCGGACATAGAGTCTTTGCCCAAGTAATAGAGCGTCCTCACATCACTGGTGACATGATGATGTCACATCCAGTGCTTGGTGAAAGTGACATCACCACATCACTGGCATCACCATCCTAGGCCTCTTTTTGTTCCCTGTAAATCTCCCTAATCCCCTGCCAGTTGCCAGGAGATACCCGACAACCCTAGATCCTTCCATGTTCCAAACCCTGCCCTCCCCAACCCCAAATCTTCAGGAATTCTTCCAGCCCACAGCTGACAACACTACATGCCTTACTTCCTGAGCTGGCACAAGAGAATCACCACAGGGAAGTCGGCGGCAGAACAAATAACCCCAGAAGGGGTTATCTATGTTAGTTAAACAAACAGGTTTTTATGGCTTCTTAAAGCAGGGGCGGAGCTGCGGTGGCTCAAGTGGTTAAGACGCTGAACTGCAGGCTGTGGAAGGTCAGTAGTTCAGCAGTTCGAGACCCGTGAGTGCCGCATGACGGAGTGAGCTCCCGTCTCTGGTTCCAGCTCCTGCCAACCTAGCAGTTCGAAAGCAAGAAATTGCAAGTAGATAAATAGGTACCACTTCGGTGGGAAGGTAACAGCGTTCCATGCGCCTTGGTGTTTAGTCATGCCGGCCACATGACCACGGAAACGTCTTCGGACAGTGCTGGCTCTTCGGCTTTGAAACGGAGATGAGCACCGCAACCCTAGAGTCGGATTCAACTGGCTTTCGAGCAAGGGAACCTTTACCTTTAAAGCAGGGGCACAGCCAGAAAATTTTGGTTGGTGGGGCACGGGGAAATCGGGGGGGGGGCACTTCGGCCGCTCCCGCTGCTCCTCTTGCAGCAGGGGAAGCAGCAGCTCTGGTTCCACTGCGACCTCCAGTCCTCCTCTAGCCCTTTCGATTGGAGAGACTCGATTCCGGGCTGGCTTTTCTGTGTAAGCTGGCGGGGAGGGGGTGAGTCTCCGACGCCCCCTCTCTTTTGCATTTTGCAATTTTATTTTATTTTATTGAGCCGGCCTTGGCTGCAAAGGCGGGGTAGAGATTAAATAAATAAATAAATATAAACTTTATTTAAATTTTATTTTGCATTTTTTACAAACCTATTTATTTTTCAGCCCGGGAAAAAAGAAAAGAAAACGAGACTGAAGCTTCCATGATGGTGCCTGGGGTCATTTTGGAACTCTCACATGCTTCTCATGGTTTGTTTTTTTTAATCTGAATTTTTGGTCTGAGGGGCGGTACTCATCTGGGGGGGGGCATTGCCCCCAAATTAACGCCGCTGCCCCCCGTGGCTACGGGCCTGCCTTAAAGGCTAACATAAGCCTTCATGGACTCGAGCACATTTGTTCAGATGCAAAGATCCTGCAAAGCTGCAGAACAAACAGGGTCAGATTGGTTAAGCAAGGGAACACATACCTGGAAAGTATTCCTTCCTCCGAGATCTAGTGGTGGCAAATGCACCTTGCCAACTCTGGGGTGGACAATTCCTGGAGATTCGAGGGGGGATCCTGTGGAGGGTTGGGTTTGGAAGAGGAGGGACCTCAGTGTCAGGCTCCTGAGACAATCAGTTCCCAACAACGTTCATTCATAGAAGCAAAGTTTATTGAGACACTGATGCTGCAGGTATCTTAACTGTTTCATGTTAGAACTAAAGAGAAAGTGCGCGAAGCAAATAGATGTACATAACTCAAAGGGGACCCCTGATGGCCCACAGCCAATCAGGTAGCCTACAGGAGCCTGCCAAAGCAGTGATGTCACTTCCGGCTACATAACCTAATGTGATATCACCATGTTGTAGGATTGTGCTGCATTGCCCTGGAACTCTATGGCAGAAACCATAGAGTTTCCAGGGAATCCTAGAGTGTCCAATGATGTGGTGATGTCATGTACGGTCATATAACTGGAAGTGATTTTGTGTCATCAAGGGGCACCATTTTGGCCCGCCCATTTCCCCCCACCATCCTTTAGAACAGCGATAGGAAACCAAAGCAGGCAATTGGCCACCCTCTATCATACGTGGTTGTTAGTCTCCCGGTATGCATGCCTGTAATGTGTGAAAAGGGCTTAATGGCGCAGGGTTTGTTGCACCAGTCAAACCAAGAGATACGGTCATTTCTCACCTAGGCTGAAATTCTCTTTACCCCTCGAGAAGTACTGCAGTCTCCACGCGCCGCGTTGCTTGCAGCAACAACATTTCTTTTGTACAGGAAATCAATGTCATTCAGTGGAATTCACTCTGCAGGGTAGGAAACCCCTCTAGGTAACGCCGTGGCAGTGGGAACATTCGAAATGCTTACACAGACAGCTAGTTTAATACTGTCACGAGCCAGAGGCGATGGAACCTGTTGGGACGCTTCACAAAAGCTCGTTACTGTCTCACTCGAACAAAGCTGGCTGGCTGCAGATGGATGCGTTCACGAAAAGTTGTCAGAAAGCAGGGGAAGGGAGAGGCAGAATAGCATTTTTCGTCCACCGCATACTTTTCTTCCCACCTACCTATTTCTTACAAAATTGTCACCCTTTCTCCCCAAGGATTTTGTCACTAAAAAAAGCCAAGGCTTAATCTAGATAACATTTGGCCGGCCAAAATGGAAATCTAGGCCAGGGGTCTGCAACCTTTTCGAGCCTCTGGGCACCTTTGGAATCCTGAGATCCAGGGTGATGGGCACAACTATAAAATGGCTGCAATAGAAGGCGGAGCCAGCCACAAGATGGCTGCTGCACGAGGCGGGGCCAGCGACACATAAGAAACTGCAGGGAAGAAGAGGTAATTTAAAGAAAATATACTGGAAAAGACAAGTGATAGAGAAAAACCAACACTGTGCTAGCAGCTACAAATGATAAAATATTATTTTAATCTGCACAGCTAACTAGATCTGCAGTGCCACGGGCACCAAGTTGGAGACCCCCGATCTAGGCTATTACCAAGGTAGAACTAGTGGATACTCATGGAACACTGTTTTGTCCAACCTAATAATTTTTTAAGATTAGTTTTTAACTTGCAATACCGCAGTTTACATTCGTAAAATGTGAAAGTGTTTTTAGCAATAGGAATGTTCCGGGGGAGGGGGCGGAATCTAACCACTATTAATGTGCATATGAGAGGGATGGTCAAACCTGACAGCTAGGAGGTTGTCAATGTTCCCCCTAAGCAGTGGAGTCTTGTGAGCAAAAATTCTACTTTGTGAGCTAATGGCATTAAAGTTGTGAGCGAGCAATTTGGCTGCTGCATAAATTAGTTTGCTCTGGAGCCATCCTTCCTGAGCTTAGACAAGAATGTGTGAGCTGGAGGCTAGAAAACTGTGAGCTAGCTCACACTAACTCAGCTTAGAGGGAACACTGGAGGTTGTATCCTCAGTGACCACAATGCCATTGTTTTCTCCCCTCCTAATCATGGGGGCAGGTTTGCTGAGGACCATCTAGGTGTATTTGAAAAAGCAGAAGGCCCAGTTAGGCTGGATGCAGACATGTTCTGGAACCAGGATCTGGTTCACACACCACCCTCTTAAAACAGGAGTTCCCAGTATGGAGCCCATGGGAGCCATGGTGTTCAGAACACTTTTCTTGATGCCCGCCAAGGGTTTTCAGAAAGTGGGTGGGGCCAGGTGTGGCTTTTGCCCAACAAGGCTTCTGACTGGCCACTGGAGATTTGATTGGCTATGTAGAATTTTAAAAACATTGCTCTGGCAGCAGCTGCCACCACTATTCACGGATCTTCACTGTATGACTGAAGGTAAGCCAGGACAGCCATGTTCTAGCTGGCTCCGCTTCACGCAGCGGTCTCGTTTTGTGGCTGCATAAGAACATAAGAGAAGCCCATGTTGGATCAGGCCAATGGCCCATCCAGTCCAACACTCTGTGTCACACAATGGCCCAAAATACCAGGTGCACCCACCACACTGTGCCAGAATTCCAAACGTGCCCGCAGTCTCAAAAAAGGTGGGGGACCCTTGTCTTAGAAGGATGTCGTCCCCTCCACGAGAGGTTGGGAATGGCTCTGAAATACTGCCGGCGGTGTGCCTGGCTTGTGCCTTATCCAGAGTTTTCCTGTGCTGCCACCAGTCGGCTGTTGTGGTGGCAGAGGCTCTTCCAAAGTTGCCTTATCTACAGTGGCCATCCAGATCCGGGGCTGTCCATCACCATGTCCTGCAGTAGCCACTGGTCGGGTCTGACGACCACTCCGTTCCCAGACACAGCGTGAGGCCAACCTTTTCCAACGTTCAGCAGACTCCTGGAACTAGTTTGGTGTAGTGGTTAAGTGCATGGACTCTAATCCTGGAGAACTGGGTTCGATTCCCCATTCCCCCACTTGCAGCTGCTGAATGACCTTGGGCAAGCCATCATTCTGTCAGAGCTGTTCTCTCAAGGACAGTCCTTGAAAGAGCTCTCTCAGTCCCCCCTACCTCACAGGGTGTCTGTGGTGGGGACGGGAAGGGAAATGAGTTTCTAAGCTGCTCTGAGACTCCGAGTGAAGGGCAGGGTATAAATCCAATCTCTTCTTCTTCTTCAACTTTCAGCAGACTCCTGGAACTATACAGAATGCTGCTTTAGGGGAAAGTGACATGATGGAAAGATCTCCATCATGGACTTATGGAATGTGAGGAGCAGCTGCCGTGATCCAAGCAATTGCCGTCCCTTCCTCTCAGGGTATTCATTATGAGTAACAAACCAAATTGATAATGAGCTACCATAGCCCTGACCTGGATAGCCCAGGGAAGCCCAATCTCAGCAGATCTCGGAAGCTAAGCAGGGTCGACTCTGGCAAGTTCTTGGATGGGAGACCTCCTTGGAATACCAGAGGTGGGAGGCGGGGGCAGGCTTTATTCAGCCACCTCTCTGAATATCCTCCAGGGCCCCAGGAGGGGTCAGTCACCAGAGGTTGCCATGACTTCCAGGTGCACATACACTCTCTCACACACACATATGAAAAAATACCAAAAAAAGACGATAATGAGCAGTAGTATCTTTTTTCAGAAATAATATTCTTTCTCAACCAGAGGTGACCTTTTGTTTGTTATCGGGAAATGGCAAATGGCGGAAGAAGACTACTAAAGTGGGATATTTTAAATTGCTTTGCAGAGGCAAAAAGGGCAGAAGAGGAGGACGAGGCGCCCCATTAAAATGAAACAGAGTTCCTTATTGTAAGAGAGCACAGAATCCCATCCTGTTTAGTCAACCTGAAATGCCCTGTTCCAATTTCACTTCTCCCTTCTGTGAATTAAACGAACTTGTGATCCCTTATATGCGTCTTTCTGTTTCCAGCAAAATGTATGCTTTCTGTTGATGTCGTTTTGAGTAACAATAAATAAATAATAATCTAATTATGCATTATATATATACACATTAAGTATATATGTACACACACATATGCACAATATATATATATTAATTAATATGTATTTAAAAAGATAGAAAGGCAAATAGAAGAAGAAGAGGAGGAGGAGGAGGACGAGATTGGATTTATACCCCGCCCTTCACTTGGAGTCTCAGAGCGGCTTACAATCTCCTTTCCCTTCCCCTCCTCACAACAGACACCCTGTGAGGTAAGTGGGGCTGAGAGAGCTCTAACACAAACTGCTCTTTTTCAAGGACAGCTGTGCCAGAGCTTGTGACTGACCCAAGGTCACATCAGCAGGTGCAAGTGGAGGAGTGGGGAATCAAACCCGGTTCTCCCAGATTAGAATCCGTGCTGTTAACCACTACACTGTCTAGATGGATGATAGGTAGATATAGATGATAGATAGACTGATAGACAGAGATAGATGATAATGATAGATGATAGACAGGCAGGCAGGCAGGCAGGCAGGCAGACAGACACACACACACTAGATAACACACATTCAGTCCACTTTGCAACTGGATTTTACTGTGTGAAATGGTAAAATCCACTTGCAAATGGTCGCTGAAGTGGATTGCAGAGGCAGGCAATGGCAAACCAGCTCTGAATGTTTTTTGCCCCGAACTGGATGGCCCAGGCTAGCCCGATCTCATCAGATCTCAGGAACTAAGTGAGGTCATCCCTGGCTAGCACTTGGATGGGAGACTGCCAAGGAAGTCCAGGGCTGCTATGCAGAGGCAGGCCATGGCAAACCAGCTCTGAATGGTTTTTTTGCCCCGAACTGGTTGGCTTAGCCCGATCTCATCAGATCTCAGGAACCAAGTGGAGTCCTCTTTGGTTAGTACTTGGATGGGAAACCACCAGTGAAGTCCTCTGAAGGTTTTTTGCCCTGAACTGGATGGCTAGCTGATCTCATCAAATCACAGGAACTAAGTGGGGTCATCCCTGGTTAGCACTTGGATGGGAAACCACCAAGGAAGTCCAGGGACATTACACAGAGGCAGGCAATGGCAAACCACCTCTGTGCATCTCTTGCGCCAAAACCACACCAGGGTTTGCTGTAAGTTGGCCAGACCTTGATGGCACTTTCCTCCATCACATTGGGGTTCAAATATATAAATGTTCCTGTAATCCCTTCCTTCTGGGAGCATACTTCATTTTACATTTTTTAAAAAAAGTTACATGTTAAATTCCCTTGCTGATACAATCAACTGATTTAATAAACTTCCAGTCCTTCTGGGTGGAGATGCCCTCCCCCGGTTCTTTCCCCCAGGCTCCGCATTCTATACGCCGTTCTCCCCGGATTCTCTGATGTCGGAGCAAAAAGCAATTAGCCTGTTAAAAATAACAAAGTCAGCAGAGAAACAAGTTGGCTTTTTAGATTGCGGTCGATTTTCAGCAGCACGCAAGTTAGCACAGGAGTCGCTGGGGTTTGATTCTTCCTGGATTATGGTCCAATCAGGACATGCTTAAACGGTGTCCGCGTGGAACGGGAAATCCATAAACAAAGAAAAGAAGAGCGACGACGCTTATGAGTCAAGGACAAACAGAGAACCCCACGCTCGGAAAACCCAGCCCAATGAATCTAGCCGTGCCTTTTCTCTTCCATTTTGCCGCAAAGGAGTTTGCTAAATATATTGCTTTTCTTCCATCTAATTTCCCGCAGAGAATCTGTTTAAATGATACTAGGACAACCGCACTAATAGAAAATCCACTTTCTGTAGTGGCAGGGAAATAAACTGGACTGGCTTTTTGATAGAGATGAGCAGGCTTTGGCGATACCCTGCTTTGATTCAGGTACTTGTGACTTCTCCCCTCCTGCTAGAATTTCAAGCGTAAAAGAATAGCTTTCCCATCGTGCCGATGAAGTCAAACAGTCAGGTAGCAGCGACCTTCTTCCGTGGTTTCTTCCTAGCTTGAAACGTGACTTGGAAATCATGTATATACCTACTGGAGTTTTCAACAGAAAAGAAAACCACCCAATGCTGTTTTATGTATCACAGGTGGGTTTAGGGTTCTGAGACTCCGGTTGGGAGTAGGGATCCCCTGATTTTGGAGCTCTTCCCCCTGTGACTTACCAGCAGCAAACTGAGGCCTAGGCCTCTGTTGCCAGCAATGCGGTGACATCACTTCCGGTGCACACCAGAAGTGACATCATCATGTCGCTGGTGACGATGCTCTGGAATGTGGCCCGAACTCTATGGTAGAAATGGTGGCAGAGACCTAGGCCTCAGTTTGCTGCTGTTAAGTTCCCCCCATGTAATGTATCCACCAGAGAACATGTGCTCAGGACAGCCATGTGCTCTAACTGGTCCCAACTGGTCGGACATGCGGCCAGGCGAAGGGCCTGAGCTTCGATCCCAAAGACAATGGACTGTAGGATCCTAGCTCCCTTCCAATCGGGGAGCTGGAATCCTAGGAAATAACTCAATCACTGTAAATAGCCCAATCACGGGGTGTGGTGTGTGTCGGGGTGTGGGTTCCCTTGGGAATAAAAGCCGGCCTGTGAGCCGGCTTCTCTTGTCTTGTTCTTCAACTAATAAAGTACGTGAGAGCTGAAATCATGCGTCAGTCTCAGTACTTTTCACCCCACCTTGGCTGCCGGCAGGGGGGAAGAGTAACCTGGCCACACTAGGCAGGTTGCCAACCTCAGGGTCGGACCTGGAGACCTCCCGGAATTACAACTAATCTCTAGTCTACAGAAAAAAGTTTCCCTAGAGAAAGTGGAGTGGCTGGCATTACACACTGCTGAAGTTCCTCCCCTCCCCAAACCTCACTCTTTTCAGGCTTTACCCTAGGGTCACCAACTTCAGGTTGGGAAATTCCTGGAGATTTTGGGGTAACGCCTGGGGAAGGAAAGGTTCGTGAAGGACCTCTGCGGGGTATAGAGTCATAGAGTTCATCCTCCAAAGCAGCTGTTTTCTCATGGGGAACACATCTCTGTAGGCTGGAGATCAGTTGTACTTTCAGAAGCTCTCCAGGCCCTACCTGGTAGGTTATATGGCTGTGCCTTCTAACAGGCAATGTGGGGGTTAAACTCTTGGACTTTATTCTGGAATTGTGTGCCTAGGCACAAGACATTGGACTGTACAGATAGTGTCTTTAAACCTATGTTGCCTTTGTGTTCCACTTCTTGAGACTGTGTCTCCTTGTAATGTTTTTGTATGAAGAAAACTATGGAGAAAGATCTATATCTCTTGAATAATAATTCATGTTTTGTACAGCACTTGGATCATTTATAATGACCCACTTGGTAGGCGGCCATCCCACTCCATCCCCAAACCTTCACGAACTTCCCAACGAGGAGTTGGCAGCCGTATATGACGGTGATATAATAGTTGCTGGTGTGTTCTCCATCTGGGCTCGTCAATACATCTTGGTTCAGCTTGACAAGAAGAAACAAACCATGGTACTTCGTCTATGCCCAACGGCCCGGGTTTGCTTCACACTCAACGTTGCAGGCTTCATAGATATTTATATCTGTTGCAGAGCTAGATCTTACCAGCGAAGTGAATATTTCACCATTCAAAAATATGTTGCGGTAAACTACACTTCAGTGGCCAGTGGATTTAGCAAATGGGGAGAGAATGGAGTGATGGATTGGAGTTTGCTGAGGAAAAACCTGCGCTGGCAGCATTTTAAAAAGGGAAAAAAACCCTCAACTCTGACTTACTTGACGCAAGGATTTGACTGTCTTTTAACCCCCTTCTTTATTGTATTGTACTACATCTTCAAACCGCTTTGCCATCAAAAGGTTCTCAGAGCAGGTTATCCCCCAGTACTGCATACGGGTGTGAAAATTGGACAGTGAAGAAAGCGGACAGGAAGAAAGTCGATTCCTTTGAAACGCGGTGTTGGAGGAGAGTTTTAGGGATACCGCGGACCACCAAAAAGACAAACCGGTGGGTTCTAGAGCAGATAAAGCCTGAACTGTCCCTTGAAGCTAAAGTGACTAATCCGAGGCGATTGTACTTTGGCCACACTGTGAGAAGACAAGAGTCACCGGAGAAGACAGTAATGTCAGGGAAAGTTGAAGGCAGCAGGAAAAGAGGAAGATCTAACATGAAGATGGATGGACTCAGTAAAGGAAGCTGCGACCCCAAGACTTGAGCAAAACTGTTACCAATCAGGACATTTTGAGGACATTGATTCACAGGGTCACCATAAGTCGAAAGTGACTTGCCGACACTTAACATGTGCACATACAAGGAAGACTAGGGTTGCTGTGCAGAGCAGAGGAGGAGGAGGAGGAGGAGGAGGAGGAGGAGATTGGATTTATACTCCACCTTTCACTACACGAAGGAGTCTCAGAGGGGCTTACAATCTCCTTTCCCTTTGCCTCCCCACAACAGACACCCGGTGAGGTAGGTGGGGCCGAGAGAGCTCTCCCGAGGACTGCCCTTGAGAGAACAGCTCTGAAAGAACTTGTGACTGACCCAAGGTCACACCCCCAGCTGCATGTGGAGGAGTGGGGAATCAAACCTGGTTCTCCCAGATCGGAGCCCGCACTCCTACCCACGGCACCAAACTGGCAATGAATGGGAAACCGCCTCTGTTCATCTCTTACCTTGAAGACAGCCAGAGCCCAGTAGCGCCTTAAAGACTAACAAGATTTGTGGCAGTAGAGGAGCTTTTGTGAGTCACCGCTCGCTTCTTTTCCACTGCTGCAGACAGACTAAGATGGCAACCCATCCTGATCTTACCTTGAAGATGGGGTTGTCATAAATTGGTTGCCACTTGATGGCACTTAATTATTATTAGTATGAGCAAGTAGACCAAGGTCATCTAGCAAGCTGATCAGAGATTTGAACTTGCGGCTCCACGGTCTGTTACCCTAACTATTAGGTCGGGGTTTTCCCCCCTACTTTAAAAGAAACGAACCACCAGTGTTTCGGCTTCTTATTCAATGCAGGACTGGGAGACAGAAATGGATAATGGACCGAGAGAGGGCTCATGCCCTTATTTTCCTCTGTGTTGGCGGGTGTCTCATGTGCCCATCATTCAACATGACAAATCCCATCACCTTCCCACCGTGTCCTTCTGTGGTTTCTATAAAGCAGATCAGTCAGAGGAAACATATGAAGGGACATGAATGAACCATAAGTCATGGGGATAGATATAGATGGTAAGAGTTTAAGAACGTTCCCGTACAGCCTCATTGCCTTGGAGGAAACTTGGTCATCCAACTGTTGCATCAAACAACATCAAATTGTCTGTATGTCTGCCCTAATATCATTTTTTTTACCCTGTGTATCCACCAATAAGCTTGGAGCAGTGTTCATAGTTTTCCCTTCCAAGCAGTAGCCACCTCCAGTGTCATAAGAACATAAGAGAAGCCAATGTTGAATCAGGCCAATGGCCCATCCAGTCCAACACTCCATCACACAGCGGCCAAAATATACCAGGTGCCATCAGGAGGTCCACCTGTGGGGCCAGAACTCCAGAAGCCTTCCCACTGTTGCCCCCCACAAGCACACAGAATACAGTGCATCACTTGCCCCAGACTGAGAGTCTCTATCCATACCTTGTGGCTAATAGCCACTGATGGACTTCTGCTCCATATGTTTATCTAATTCTGTCTTGAAGCTGTCCATGCTTGCAGCTGCCACCACCTCCTGTGGCAGTGAATTCCATGTGTTGAACACTCTTTGGGTGAAGAAGGACTTCCTTTTATCTGTTCTAACCCGACTGCTCAGCCATTTCATGGAGTGCCCACGAGTAAAGGGAGAAAAGTACTTCTTTCTCAACCTGCTCTATCCCACACATAATCTTATAAACCTCGATCGTGTCCAATGTTCCCTCTAAGCTGTGGAGTCTTGTGAGCAAAAATTCTACTTTGTGAGCTACTGGCATTAAAGTTGTGAGCGAGCGATTTGGCTACTGCATAAATTAGTCTGCTCTGGAGCCATCCTTCCTGAGCTAAGACAAAAATGTGTAAGCTGGACGTTAAAGAACTGTGATCTAGCTCACACTAGCTCAGCTTAGAGGGAACACTGATTCATGTCCCCCCTCAGCCATCATTTCTCCAAGCCTTCTTCATAGGGAAAGTGTTCTAATCCTTTTATCATTCTGGTTGCCCTTTTCTGCACTTTTCCCAATGCTATAATACCCTTTCTGAGGTGTGGTGACCAGAATTGCACACAGTATTCCAAATGAGGTTGTACCATCGATTTATACAGGGGCAGGATGATAATTGGTCAGATTTTGGATGGCAGAAAGAGGTCTATTCTGCTTCCAGCCAGCAAGCTGCCTACCTGCCACTTCTGCCTGGGAGCTGGTGGAGTTTACCCTGCTTGCCCCTCCCTCGGGTTGGCTAGTCCACCTTGGGGAATTCTTGGAAATCTGAGGGTGGAACCTGGGGAGGTCAGAAATGGAGGGAGGAGGGACCTCCATGGAGTACAACACAGTATTCAAACCAGCCATTTTGTCCAGGGGGACTGATCAGTGTAGTCTGGAGATCAGCTGTCATTCTGGGAGATCCCCAGGCTTCACCTGGAGGTTGGCAACCCTATCCCCTCCCACTGCCAGAACTATTTAAAAGCGGAACAGTGAGCCATGTGTGTCCATTTTCCAAACTCTCACAAGAGCCCTTCTTCCTTGGAGGGTTCGGCCACTGTTTTTGGTTGCGTGTGAATATAAGAACATAAGAGAAGCCAATGCTGGATCAGGCCAATGGACCATCCAGTCCAACACTCTGTCACACAGTGGCCAAAAATTACCAGGTGCCATCAAGAGGTCCAGCAGTGGGGCCAGGACACCAGAAGCCCTCCCACTGTTGACCCCCTTTCCCAAGCACCAAGAATACAGAGCATCCCTTGCCCCAGAGTCCCTATCTCTGTGCTAATAGCCACTGATGGACCTCTGCTCCATATGCCTATCTAATTCCCTCTTGAAGCTGCCCATGCTTGTAGCTGCCACCACCTCCTGTGGCAGAGCAACCAATATGCTGTTGGATCCTCTGGACTTGGGACTGCCAGGGAACCACGGAAAAAATAGCAGAGTGCTCAAAGGCTTAAACGCAGCAGAGCTTGGGGCTAGGTGTGGCAACAGACTCACAAAGTTACAGGGAGACAGCAGTCAGTTCTAAAAGCGAATAAGAAAGTTTCATTAAAGGAAACACATGCTTGAGAGTGCAGGTAAGAGATAGAGATAGATTACCTATTCTAACTAACAAGGTGTGTTGGATGCTGGACGCATGTCCAGCCTCCATGTGCAGGATGGAGAGATCATGCACCTTCTTTTTGTGTGTGCGAGAGAGAGAAGAGAGTGGGAGAGCGGAAGCAGAGGGAATTGCCCCTAAGAGTAGCATTCTACTTCAAAGGAAAGGATCAGAGAGCAGGAAGGAAAGGATGCTCTGTGTGTCCTGACCTCTCTATCTGTCTAAACTCTTTGGTGCCATCTTCTCAAGTTTGAGACAGGAGACAGTGCCAAGTCCTCCACTTCTAACATATGGCAGCCAAACTCTTGAGAGGAAATAAATGTTGGGTGTTCAAGAAGTCCTAAAGGGCAGGCACGGCTTCTCACACGATGTTTAAAGGCAGAAGGGACAACACAATAATAAGGAAGGTTACCTCCTTTGGCTGATGGGTGGGCAGCAACAAAGGAGGAGTCAATGGGGCGGGCAAACAGGCTGAGCTACCACATCTCTTCTATTAGAAAACAGAAACTTTTTCCGCACGCTCAACTTTCTTCTGATTTTCTTGGGAGTCGACCCACAAGCATTCAAACTGGTTTGGGGATGGTTCTTCTGCACATCTGCCCTCCCTGTGCATTTTCAGAGTTGCGGAGTCAGTTCATTTTCTTCTGCACGTGGCTTCAATAATGAGGATTTTCAAGGGAAGGGGCTGTTGGCATTGGCGGAGTCACCGGTGGCATCACAGCACACCCTGTATTTTTTTTTAAAAAATGGCCCTAAAATATTGATATATTGATGTAGTGCTGTAATGGTAGTTTAAGCAAGTTCTCTGAATTCCCAGCTTTCATTTAAAACAAAAAGTAAATCTCTGTCCCTTTCCATTGCGGAGATATAAGAGGAAAGGCATAACTCCAGAAGAGAAAGGGAAGATTTTTGTTTTTAATTAAGCCTGGGAATGCAGAGAACTGCTTAAACTATCATTACAGCACCAGATTGATATATCAGTATTTTAGGGGTATGGGTTTTTTTTTTAAAAAAATTGAAATCACTGTCTTGGGGGAAGGAGAGGGAGAGGTTTGATGATGGCATCAGTCCAGTCCCTGAAATGTGGGCTGGAGGTAGTTGGGGGGGGTGATACAAAGATGCCTGAGACAAGCATTACACACCAGGAAAAGGCCAGCTCAGAATCACCTTCCAGAAAAAAGAATGGAGGTAAAAGCGGTTTCAAAAGAACAAGAAAAATTCAGGAAATAACTCCCCCCCTAATGAAGTGAAAACTAAAGACACAAAAATGTGTGGGGGAATCGGGATATAAACTGAAGCAGTATGGGGCCAAAACTGATAGGAAACAACCCATGCAGAAAAGCCTAGAGTCTGTGATCTAGCTAGGGATGCCACCCTCCAGGTGGTACCTGGAGTTCCCCCAGAATTACAGCTCATCTCCAGACTACAGAGAACAGTTCCCTTGAAGAAAATGGATGCTTTGGAGGGCGGGCTCTATGACATTGTACCTCACTAAGGCCCCTGTCCTCCCCAGTCTCCATCCCCAAGTCTCCAGGAGTTTCCCAGCCTGCATCTTGCAACCCTACCTTCCAATCCTCCACCAGTGGCCAGGGGGGACTCGGAAACCCTCAGTGTACCACTGTTCCTCAGTCCTGTTACTCAGGGCTACTTTTGGGCAGGAACGCACAGGAACTGAGTTCCGGCTGGCTCCGGAGTTGGCCACGCCCAGCAGGAACTCATTAGCATAATAGGCCACACCCAACATCAGAAACTCACTAGGATTGGCTACATTAGGGGTGTGTGGCCTAACATGCAAAGGAGTTCCTGCCACAAAAACTGCCCTGGGTTTTGACAACAAAGAAGGTAAACAGAATGAGAAGCAAAAGGTGGGTGTGGCTGGATGACCACACTTCTGGTAACATGGAGGTCCGGCCTAATATGCTAATGAGCGGTGCTGTCAGGGGTGTGGCCTAATATGCTAATGAGTTTCTGATGTTGGGTGTGGCCTATTATGCTAATGAGTTCCTGCTGGCCTTTTTCTACAAAAAAAGCCCTGCTGTTACCCATGTCACTGGCTTCTTTGGAGCCGTTTCCTCCAAAGGCCGGGTCTCTGAATCACAAAAGAGCCAATCCGGGAAACCTGATGCGAGCCAGCGAAGGCCTTATTTTTTTGCAAATTAACATTTAGCTTTTAATTGTTCTTTTCAACACCAGTTGGCAAACGGTTCTTCCAAGTGCAAAGAATTAGCGCAGAAAAGGTCATGTTCCAGCGCAGATCGCACAGGTAAAGTGCCTGGCCTCCCATTTACTGTGTCACCTCTGGTTTTTTTTTTCCAATGTGAAAAATGAAAGAGAGCATTTAAAAAAGAAAAAGTAAAAGCAACCTCCTTTCCACCTGTCCACTTTGCATTAGAGTCATACTAGGAAGACGATAATAGCCACTGAAAGGGGAGAGAAAAAAGGATAACCGAGTTGCTGTCCTGCGGTTCACGGGTGGGGGGCGGGGAATAGCCTTGACATAAAGTTATTGATGCAGTATATTTATGTAGGTTGTATGACAGATTATGCCGCCGGTGAATAAGGTCAGGCCTCACAGATGGTATTACGGGTAAAAATAGGCGGCGGGAGAAAAAAAGAGGTTACTTCAGCGGCATCTGAACCTTGAAGCCGGCGCGGAATTAACGGGAAGTGTATCAGAGTTGGTGGGACTTTCTCTGACATCCAAGTAGGGTTATGTTATATATTGGGACCGAAACACTGCAGGACTCTGCGGCCAGAGACAGGGTGAGCTTGGAGCCGAATAACAACAGACCAACAGGATTCTGGCAGGAACCAATAAAGATGTAAAGTTTTGTAAACAGCCTATCGTTGGGAGTGTGGGGTGTGTTGGGGTGTGGCCGTTGCAGGCACTATAACCGAGCTGAGGCTCTGGTCAACAGCCTCGTTCTGGCTGAAATCACTGAATTAAGTAGAGCTGAGCACTAGACTGGGAGTCTGTTCATCCATGGAACCCTGTCTGATTGGTCCTGCTGTTATTCTTTTAACAGTGCCCCCCCCCCAAACGCTATGGTTACCATAGAGTTACCACAGAGTTTTGCCCAAAATACCAGTGTTGTCGTGAGACATCCCTGGTGTGATGATGTCACTTCTGTGTGACATTATCACACTGGGGACGTTGTGCCAGGTGGTGGCTGTTAGGGGCGGGGCTTCCCCACCTGCCAACTGGCCGGCAGCAGGCAGGAGCCTGACAAATCAGGGGATTTCCCCTCTCCCACTTGGAATCTGGCAACCCTATCAAGAACATGGTCCCCGGCCTTTTTGAGCCTGAGGGCAGCTCTGGAATTCTGACACAGGGTGGTGGGTACAAGGACAAAATAGCTGCTGCAGTCCAATCCAATCCACAATCCACAAGGATCCAATCACAAAATGGTTGCCACAGGAGGCAAAGCCAACCACAAAATGTCAGACGTCGAGGTGATCTACAACTCTAATAGTAACGCTCCAGAATTTCAGGCACAAGCTCTGTTTGGTGTAGTGGTTAATTGCACAGACTCTAATCTGGGAGAACCGGGTTGGATTCCCCACTCCTCCACTCGTGGCTGCTGGATGACCTTGGGCAAGCCATAGTTCTGTCAGAGCTGTTCTCTCAAGGACAGTTCCGGAAAGAGCTCTCTCAGCCCCGCCTACCTCACAGGGCATCTGTTGTGGGGAGGGGAAGGGAAAGGAGTTTGTAAGCCGCTCTGAGACTCCGAGTGAAGGGCGGGGTATGAATCCAATCTCTCCTCCTCCTTCTCTTCTTAACGGGATGCCTTTTAATCGACACACCCAAACACCCTGCCAAGCCACGCCCACTTCCTAAAAGCACTTGGTGGGCACCAGGGAAAGCGCCGGTGGGCACCACGGCGCCCATGGGCACCACAGCGCCCATGGGCACCATGTTGGGGACCCTTGCTCAACCAACATCAAGACTTTGCAACGTGTAGATGGGTCCCAGGACAGGGAGACGCAAACGCCGTCTTTCCCCTGAAGAAACAGGAGCAACTGGAGCATCCGGAATGCCCTCCACCCACGTCACATTTCCCCTCATTTTTTTCTCTCTCTTCCGCCACAAGAGTGGATTTCTATGTCCCCTTCCCATATACTTCTGTAAAGCCTGCAGGGGCTTCTTGCCATTGGCTTCCCGCCTCCTCCCCACATGGTCACTGCAATGGCATAAAGGGGAGAATTATTACAAGAATCCATCATCGTTTCATTTACTCTAGCAGACCCACGGTTGCTTGGATGCCTGGGGGGAGGCAGCCAGGCTGGGGACCCATAGACCTGCTGAGAGGAGTGGGGAGGGGGAGGGAAGTGGCAGTATCAGTATTTTTAGCTTCTGGCTGTTCTCGTCGCTTTGGCAGAGCATGCGGGTAAGGAGGGAAGGACACATCCTAGCAACATCAGGAAGGGTGGGTTTTTTTGCTTTTTTTGCCATCACTGCATAGCAACCAAATGGTACAAAATACCCACCTATGACAGGATATTTCTGCAGTGGGAGAGAAGTCAATACGGTGGGAAAGGTGAACGAAGCGCCGCAGCGTTCCGCTGATCTGCAGATTGTGGATAACAAGATAGCCCTCCCTGCCCTTTCTGCCTGGAACACAACAACCCCCTCCTAGAAAATATACACGGTGCTCTGTTTCTCTCCCCCCCCGAACATCTCTTTCACGCCCACCTCTTCTGCAAAAGCCCTGGGCAACCTCCGTTTCCTCATCCCTTGCTGAGATGCAACCAAAGTCCATCTGCCTGGATTTTTGCGTCCCTCGCTGTTTCCCTTGGGGCCCACCCATCCTTTCTTATCGGTCCTGAATTGAAATCAACCTGGAAATGTCATGGGGCGAGGGATGCCAGCCTCCAGGTGTGACCTGGGGATCCCCTGGAATTACAGCTCATCTCCAGACAACAGAGATCAGTTCCCCCAGAGAAAACGGATGCTTTGGAGGGTGGAATCTGTGGCCTTGTATCCCACTGAGGTCATAAGGACATAAGAGAAGCCAATGTTGGATCAGGCCAGTGGCCCATCTAGTCCAACATTCTGTCACACAGTGGCCAAAAATACCAGGTGCCATCAGGAGGTCCGTCAATGGGGCCAGGACACTAGAAGCCCTCCCACTGTTGCCCCCTCCCCCTGCAAGCACCAAGAATACAGAGCATCACTTGCCCCAGCCTGAGAGTCCCTATCTATACCTTGTGGCTAATAGCCACTGATGGACTTCTGCTCCATATGTTTATCTAATTCCCTCTTGAAGCCATCCATGCTTGTAGCCACTGCCACCTCCTGTGGCAGTGAATTCCATGTGTTAACCACTCTTTGGGTGAAGAAGTACTTCCTTTTATCTGTTCTAACCCGACTGCTCAGCAATTTCGTGAAGTGCCCACAAGTTCTTGTACTGTGAGAAAGGGAGAAAAGTACTTCTTTCTCGACCTGCTCTATCCCATGCATAATCTTATAAACCTCTATCATGTCACCCCTCAGCCGTCGTTTCTCCAAGCTGAAGAGCCCCAAGTGTTTAAATCTTTCTTCATAGGGAAGGTGTTCCAATCCTTTTATCATTCTGGTTGCCCTTTTCTGCACTTTTCCCATAATATCCTTTCTGAGGTGTGGCGACCAGAACTGTACACAGCACTCCAAATGAGGTCGCACCATCGATTTATACAGGGGCATGATGATACTGGCTGATTTGTTTTCAATTCCCTTCCTAATAATCCCAAGCATAGCAATTGGCCTTTTTTATTGCAGTTGCACACTGTCTCAACATTTTCACTGAGTTATCCACTACGACTCCAAGATCTCTCTTCTGGTCAGTCTCTGCCAGTTCGCACCCCATCAATGTCTATTTATAATTAGGATTTTTGGCTCCAATGTGCAGCACTTTGCACTTGGCCACACTGAACCCCATTTGCCACATTGACGCCCACTCGCCCATCCTTGTCAGACCCCTTTGGAGTGCCACACAAGATGTACCATCAAGCATATGGATGAGGTCAGGGGAACTCCCATCTATGTCATTCTGCTGCTTTGCCCCCTCGATCTCTCTCCCTGGGGCAGCAGTATAGTAAATGTATGGGCCATCATGAAAACGGCATGGTTGGAACTGTTTTAACTGAACTGTTTTAATCTGATGTGAATGTTTCATTGATTATATGTTGGAACCAGTGTTCCCTCTCAGCTGAGTTAGAGTGAGCCAGCTCACAGTTTTTTAGCCTCAGGCTCACACATTTTTGTCTCAGATCAGGAAGGAGGGCTCCAGAGCAAACTGATTTATGCAGTAGCCAAATGGCTCGCTCACAACTTTAATGCCAGTAGCTCAACAAAGTAGAATTTTTGCTCACGAGACTCCATAGCTTAGAGGGAGCATTGGTTGGAACCAATGTTCCCTCTAAGCTGAGTTAGTGTGAGCTAGCTCACAGTTTTTTAGCCTCTGGCTCTCACATTTCTGTCTTAGCTAAGGAAGGATGGCTGCAGAGCAAACTAATTTATGCAGCAGCTGGCTCACAACTTTAATGCCAGTAGCTCAACGAAGTAGAATTTTTGCCGACGAGACTCCACAGCTTAGCGGGAGCATTGGTTGGAACCCGCTCTGAGCCCTACATCAGTGGGGGAGAGCGGGATACAAATCAAAATAAATAATAATACCACTTGGGAATTGTGGGAACCCACCAGTCATGCATATCTTAAACATGTGAGTCCCAACAATGCACTCAGTACTTATGATCACGTAACGTATGGATTAGAGAATGCATGGATTTCTGACTGAAGCTGTACCTGCGTGGAAAATACACATGTTGCCCAGTTCACTATGGATGCCCGGCTCCAGGAGGCAGATCAAAGATGGGCAGCTGTGTTTGTCTGTCTGTAGCAGTAGAAGGCCGAGCGCCGAAGAATAGATTCTTTTGAACTATGGTGCTGGAGAAGACTCTTGAGAGTCCCTTGGACTGCCAGGAGATCAAATCAGTCAATCCTAAAAGAAATCAACCCTGACTGTTCCCTGGAAGGCCAGATCCTGAAGCTGAAGCTCAAATACTTTGGCCACCAAATGAGAAGGGAGCATTCACTGGAGAAGACCCTGATGCTGGGAATGACTGAAGGTCAAAGAAGAAGGGGACGGCAAAGGAGGAGATGGTTAGACAGTGTCATCGAGGCAACGAACATGAAATTGAGCAAACTTCAGAGGACAGCGGAAGACAGGAGGGCCTGGCGTAATCTGGTCCATGGGGTCGTGAAGAGTCGGACTCGACTGTGCGACTGAACAACAAAAGCAGTAGAAGGCCGAGCCCTGGGAGGAAAGGCTGAGGGACTTGGGCATGTTCAGTCCGGAGAAGAGGAGTCTGAGGGGGGGACAGGACGGCTCTCTTGAACTATCTGAAGGGCTGTCACTTAGAGGAGGAGGAGGGCAGGGAGCTGTTCCTGTTGGCGGCAGAGGAGAGGACTCGCTAGAATGGGTTGAAATGAAGGGTGGGAAGGCACCGGCTGGATCTGAGGGAAAACGTTTTGACAGTCTGAGTTGTGCAACAGTGGAATCAGCTGCCTAGGGAGGTGGTGGAAGTCTTTCAGCAGTGGCTGGACAAACCCTTGTCAGGGATGCTCGAGGCGGATCCTGCATTGAGCAGGGAGTTGGACTAGATGGCCTGTCTGGCCCCTTCCAACTTTGTGTGATTCTGTGATTCTGTGAAAAGACCAAGAATCCAGGAGCACCTTAAAGACTAACAAAATTTGCGGCAGGGGAGGAGCTTTTGTGAATCATGGCTCACTTCTTCAGATAACCGGTGTCTGAAGACATGAGCAGTGACTCAAGAAAGCTCCTACTACAATTTTTGCTAACTGCCAGGTGGGGCCTTGGAGGTTTCCTGATGTTATGATTGACCTCTAGGCTACACAGATCAGTTCCCCTTGGAGAAAACCGGCTGTTTTGGAGGGTCGACTCTGTGGCATTGTGCCTTGCTGAGGTCCCCCTCCCCAAGCCCTATCCTCTGCAGGGTCCACCCCCACCCCCCGATCTCGAGGTATTTCCCAATCCAGAGCCAGCAACCCTACAATTCAGACATTACGGGATCATGCATCTCGCATTCCTGAACTGTGCAGCTGGCAGGCTCCTGCGATATCGGAATGGGATCTCCAGTAACATCTGCAGAGGCGCCTGACTGGCATTTCCAGAAAGTGGGCTGGGCCGGGTGGGGTTTTTACCCAGCAAGACTTCTGATTGGCCAGTGGCAATTGGGTGGGCTCTGCAGATTTAAAAAAAAAATTATTGCTGCCGCCACCACGGCATGAGGAGCTCGACTATGTGACTGAAGATCAGATGCGGGAGCCATTTTGCGCCTGGCCCCGCCTCTAGTGGCAGCCATTTCGTGGCAGGCGTTTTTCTGGCTGCAGCCACCGTGCTGTGTCAGAATTCCAAAGGTACCTGCAGGCTCAGAAAAGGCTGAGGACGCCGAGGTTCAACGGTAGTTCCAGAGATAGGGCACCTCTGGATGCTGCTTGGTAGCCAGCAATAACACAAAGAGGCTATTCATTTCCTGGGCTTCCTGGAGGCATCTGCTTGGCAACTATATGTGAATTATTATGTTGGACTCGATTCAGGGGTGACCAAACTGTGGCTCTGGAGCCGCATGTGGCTCTTTCACACATACTGTGCGGCTCCCAGCAGGGTGGCCGGGTAAGCGTGCCTCCCCGATCGGTCTTCCCTTCCCCAGCCAGTGTTCCCCTCCCTAGGAAGGCTGGATGTGGGAAAGGGTGGGGGAGCAGAGAAAGAAAGCAGCTTTAATTTTAAATATGTTCTGAAAGCGCCCCCCCCCCCCCAGCTTGGAAAAGGCCATTTGTCTCTTTGAATCCTTTCTCCAAGCCAAGCCAGCCGGTGTGGGGTCAGGGGTGTGTGTGCTTGACTGGTTATTTGTTTCTCTCTCTCTTTCTTCCCACCTCTTCCATTCTTTCTTTCCACACCTCTTCCTCTCTCTCTCTCTTAGACAAATATCATTAGAAGAAGAAGAGGAGGAGGAGGAGGAGGAGGAGGAGGAGGAGGAGGAGGAGGAGAATGGATTTATACCCCGCCCTCACTACCCAAAGATGTCTCAGAGCGGCTTACAATCTCCTTTCCCTTCCCCTCCCCACCACAGGCACCCTGTGAGGTAGGTGGGGCTGAGAGCGCTCTTGACAGAAACTGCTCTTTTTCAAGGACAGCTCTTGTCAGAACTATGGCTTGCCCAAGGTCATCCAGCCAGGTGCAAGTGGAGGAGTGGGGGAATCAAACCCGGTTCTCCCAGATTAGAGTCCGCGCACTTCACCACTACACCAAACTGGCTTAGCAAGGTGTTATGTGTTGGGACTGAATCATCCCTGATTGGATCACCCCAGAAACTGGCTGAGCTTGGAGCACAAGAACAATAGCCGACCAGGATTCTGAGAGTAACCTGTCTAGTAGTAATGTTATGTAAGTAGCCTGTCACTGGGAGTGGGGTGTGTTGGGGTGTGGCAATTGCAGGCTATTTATCGGAGCTGAGGCTCTGGAGCCTGGTCTTGCTCTTGAGGAAACCACAAGTAAAGTTGAGCTGATCACTCGACTCGAGACCGCTCATCCGTCACAAACAAATAAATATCACTGAACAAATAAATATCATTATCGATATCGGGTTTTACCGCTCTTTTTAAATTATTTTTTTGGCGGTCTCATTGAATGCTAATGGAAACGCAAATCTGCATATTTCTAAATAAAAACGTTTGTGCGATATTTGCTTGTGCCTTGCGGCTCTCAAACGTCTGACGTTTATTCTGTGGGGCTCTTAGTTGAGCAAGTTTGGCCACCTCTGGGCTAGCTGGGACGGCCTTGGGCCCTCTGGCAGGCCTCGTCTCCTGGTCTTGGGAAAGGCTTCTCCCAGCATGCCAGAGTTACAGCAACAGGAAACATATCGATGTGAGAAAGGAATCAACGCTAGTTTCTTCTCTTATTTCCCTCTGCATTGAAATCCTGTTTTTTGGCTCTGTTGAACCTCATTCCCCCCCCCCCGCTCTAAACTATTCTCAGTCTTCCAGACGCTGCACCCAAACGGCTATTATTTTCTCAGGTGACAGCTGAGCATCACCTCCGCTCTCCGCTTTTCAATATTTCTCTTCTGGCTCACAGAGTCGGTGCAAATGTTATGAAGATTAATCTGGGCTTGCTAGAACAAACACGGCGAGTGTGCTGGACTTACACACACCGACAGCTATTAAGGGGAAAGACATTTCCCCGCCATTGCCGAGGGAGCCGAGCAGAACGACGGAATATCTCCTTGTCCCACCGTTCGCCAATCCCCAAAGGTGGCGATTACCAAGCTAAACCATTCAAGTCTCGCAAACTTCTCAGGTTAAAAACCATCCTACCGATAAAATTTCAGTACTAGGAAAGACAGGATGAAGGTACGGTACGCTGCCGGATATTTATTGACAGGGACTAATCCCTATGAACACGTTGAGTTGATTCTTTACTATGGTACGTTGAACCTGTTTTATATTGATGCAGTCTGTTGGTCTGTCTAGCCCGGGATGGTTTATTTTGATATAGTGGCTAACTGAGGTCCTGGCAGACACCTTTCCTAAGATGGCTAGATTTGAGTATAGTAGTGAGATCAACAAGATTTCCCGAGTCTGAGCTTTCAAGAGTCAAAGCGAGCCGGTGCGGACTAGTGGATAAGAGCAGCGGCCTCTGATCCGAAGAACTGGGTTTGATTCCCTCCTCCTCCACATGAAGCCCCCTTGGGCCAGTCCCAGTTCTCTCAGGACTCTCTCAACCCCACCTGCCTCACAGGGTACCTGTTGTGGGGAGAAGGAGGGAAGGAGATTGTAAGCCACTTTCAGAGACAGGAGGCCCGCTGCGTGACCTTGCACCGGTCCCAGTTCTCTCAGAACTCCTTCAGCCCCACTTGCCTCACAAGGCACCCGTTGTGGGGATTAGGAAGGGAGGGGGATTGCACGACACTTTGAGACTTTTTAGGGTAGAGAAAAACAGGGTATAAAAAAACCCAACTGATCTTCTTCTGAAGAAATGTTCATCTGAAGAAGTGTGGAAGTGCGCACGCACATGAACGCTTACACTGAGAATTAAATTTTGTTGGTCTTAAAAGTGCCACTGGACTCGCAGAAGACCTCTGGGTACGGAATCCAAAGTTCCCTTTAGGTCTGAAAAGGCAGCATACAATTTAGGCCCCTTCCCTTTCCTATATTTATTTATAAGATGGTTTAGGATGACTCAGTGATCTCAGATGGACTTCCCCCTGGCAGAAAGCGATCTGCTCTGACCCCAGGATTTGCTGATCTGATATCCAGGTTTTAAGTTTACTAGCCAAACGGCTAGCATACAATCTCCCAATAGAGGATAAAAGGCTAATTGGCCTGTAATTAGATGGAACCTGGGGGGAGGTTTCCTTTTTTCATAGACTCATAGAATCGTAGAGTTGGAAGGGGCCATACAGACCATCGAGTCCAGCCCCCCTGCCTAACGCAGGACCAGCCTAGAGCATCCCTGACAAATATTCTTGAAAGCTGTCAGTGAAGGGGATCTTTTACAAATGGGGACTGTTATAGCAGTCGTCCATTAACCAGGTTTCACTCTGGTCTCTGGAACTATCTATAGCTGTAAACAGGGCTACTAATAGGGGGCCCTACCCAGGGCTTTTTTTTGTAGAAAAAGGCCAGCAGGAACTCATTAGCATAATAGGCCACACCCAACAACGGATACTCATTAGCATATTAGGCCACACCCCTGACAGCACAGCTCATTAGCCTATTAGGCCATACACACCCATGTTACCAGAAGTGTGGTCATCCAGCCACACCCACCTTTTGCTTCTTATTCCGTTTAGCTTGTTTGTTGTCAAAATCCAGGGCTTCTTTTGGTAGCAGGAACTCCTTCGCATGTTAGGCCACACACCCCTAATGTAGCCAATCCTAATGAGTTTCTGCTGCTGGGTGTGGCCTGTTATGCTAATGAGTTCCTGCTGGGAGTGGCCAACTTGGGAGCCAGCCGGAACTCCGTTCCTGTGCGTTCCTGCCCCAAAATAGCCCTGGCCCTACCACTGGGGAGAGGCTTTGATAGCATCAGAGGGAAAAGTATCAGAGCCAGGAGCTTTGCCCAGCTTAATTGACACAATCAGAAATTCGACCTCCTCAAGCCACGGGACGCAAATTTTGTTCTGTTGCTCAGACCAACATGGCTACCCACCTAAATCTTTTCTTCCTCCTCCTCCTCCTCCTCCTTTTCTACTGCTGCTTCAAAGCTTTCTTCGTCAGATACCAAACGGAGCTCTCGAGAGCTTCTACCCTGTAAAACCTTATTGGTCTCTAAGGGGCTCCTCCTGGACTCGAATCTCCTGCGGACCAACACAGCAAACCTCTGAGACTTTCCTAGGACTGAGACAAAAGATCCTCCAACTTGAGATGCAACCCGGGAGCTTCTGCACGTGTTCTTAACACATCGCAATATCCTCTAAAGCAGGGGTCCTCAAACTACGGCCCGCGGGCCACATGCGGCCCGCCGAGGACATTTATACGGCCCGCCGGGTGTTTATGCCGTCGCTGCTTGTCTGTCATTTTTTTTTACATGAGAAGGAAGCAGTGACAAATATGGAACCGGACATTGACCATCTCATTAGCCAAAAGCAGGCCCATAGTTCCCATTGAAATACTGGTAAGTTTGTTGATTTAACTTTACTTCATTTTAAATATTGTATTTGTTCCCGTTTTGTTTCTTCACTTCAAAATAAGATATATGCAGTGTGCATAGGAATTTGTTCATAGTTTTTGTTTTTACTATAGTCCGGCCCTCCAACACTCTGAGGGACAGTGAACTGGCCCCCTGTTTAAAAAGTTTGAGGACCCCTGCTCTAAAGTGTTTGAAGTATGCATACAATATATGCTCTGACTTTCAGGTGGTATCTTCCCTGTGCAAGGACTGCGCCGCCATGGAGGGTCTAGTATGAATCAGCCCTTAGTGCTAGCCTGTGAGTTGGATCTAGCACAAAAATTTCTGCTTGCTCTAGAGGCATGCTAGAAAGAGACCGCAGTAGCCACTTGTGCTAAGTTGTATTTATTGTACCACCATTTGCATGTCTGCTCGGACAAGATCCTGTGCAATTAGTTTCAGGGCACAAAAGAATAAACGGGCCGAAATCTGACACTGAAAACCACGACATTCAAAAACCAGTGGGAGAACATTTTAATCTTCCAGGTCATTCCATTGGTGATCTAAGGCTGAGGACAGACTGGCAATTAGCTCCGGGAGCCATACGCGGCAAAAAAGCCCCGGAACAAACTGTCCCAGGGTTTCCTGTTCACACAGCCCGGGCTGTTGCTGGAGCATACCGGGTGGAGCTGCATGGGAGCATTCAGACTGCTGCGCTGGAGGCACGCTGTATGCAGCGTTTTGCACATACGTCGCCTATGTGCGTATGGGCACATGGGTGCGCATGCGCATCCCCACGTGCAGCGCCCGATGGCACGTGAGATAGAGGCAGGTTTCTCCCGGCGTTTCCACTGTGCAGTCAGGCATCCTGGAAGCAGAGAAATGCGCAACACATGCACACTTTAGGGATTTGCTACCGGTTTCTTCAGGTATCTTTATAATGCAGCAGTGAAGCGTAACAGCGCCAGTTGGCTACGGGTGGGGGACGCCAGGCAGATGTGCCTGTGTGAATGCCCCGTTTATTGCGGGTTTGAAGCGTCGCTGAAATGGATCCCTGCCAGGGCAGATTGCCAGTCTGAACTCGGCCTATGTGTGGCAGTTATCAAACAGAGAAGTTTCAAGGGGAGATTACAATGTGAGCTTGCTGAACCTGAGTTCATTCACAATGGACTCCCCACCGGGACTGAATAGGGACATAGGATACTTATCTCACTACAGATGATAATTTTCTGCCCCAAAGCATTTGCTTTAAGTTACTGATTACAATGTCCATTCTACCTTGGCATCCTGCATCTAGCTCTTTGCAACATCCCTCCCGCCTTCTGAGGACTCCTTTCCAACTTGTATCTGACGAAGGGAACTTTGACTCTTCCCCAAAATGTTGTTCTCTTAGGTGCTACTGGATTCGAATCTAGCAGTTCTACTGCAGACCAACATGGCTATGCTCTGAAACTATCTTTCTGGGCACTATCATGTAGGGATGCCAGCCTCCAGGGTGGGCCCTGGGGATCCCCTGGAATTTCAGCTTATCTCCAGCCTACAGAGATCAGTTCCCCCGTAGAAAATGGCTGCTTTGGCTCTGTGGCATTATACCCCACTGAGGTCCCTGTCCTCCCCAGGCTCCACCCCCAAATCTCCAGGAGTTTCCCCAACCTGGAGCTGGCAACCCTAAATCCCCCTGGGGACCTGGCAACAGTGTTCCCACTAAGCTGAGTTAGTGTGAGCTGGTGCACAGTTCTTTAGCCTCCGGCTCACACATTTGTTGTCTTAGTTCAGGAAGGACGGCTCCAGAGCAAACTAATTGATGCGGCAGCCAAATCGCTCGCTCACAGCTTTAATGCCGGTAGGTCACAAGGTAGAATTTTTGCTCACAAGACTGCACAGCTTAGAAGGGAGCATTGCCTGGCAAACCCGATATTTAGGGAGGGAAACATAACTGCTCTAAGCCTGCTTTTGCGCATCTCTGGGTGCAAGGCTGGGTACGCACAAATACATCTGTGTTGCAGTCTGTAACCATTTAAACTGGGTGGTAATGATGACTAAGGCAAACTGATCCATTCCCACCTAGAAATAGGGCTGCCAACCTCCAGGTATTGGCTGGAGATCTCCTGGGATTAACCATGATCTCCAGGCAACAGAGACCTGTTTGCCCAGAGAAAATGGCCACTTTGGAAGCTTCATTCTATGCAGGGCTTTTTTTTTTAGAAAAAGCCCAGCAGGAACTCATTAGCATAACAGGCCACACCCAACAACAGAAACTCATTAGCATTTTAGGCCACACCCCCACGTTACCAGAAGTGTGGTCATCCAGCCTTCTTATTCTGTTGACCTTGTTTGTTGTCAAAACACAGGGCTTTTTTTTGTAGCAGGAACTCCTTTGTATGTTAGGCCACACACCCCTCAGGTAGCCAATCCTAATGAGTTTCTGCTGTTGGATGTGGCCTATTATGCTAATGAGTTCCTGCTGGGTGTGGCCAACTCAGGAGCCAGCTGGAACTCCATTCCTATGCGTTCCTGCCCCAAAATAGCCCTGATTCTATGGCATTATACTCCACTGAAGTCTGCCCTGGATTAGCCATTACGCAAAATAAGCATGTGCTTTGGACACCAAGGGAAGGGGGGCACCACAGAGTCCCCCCCCAGCTATCATGCCCTTAACTCTTTCACTGCCACATTCCAGGTGCCGGTTTTGACCTTCAAAGCTTTATACAGCCTGGGACCATCGTATCTAAGGGACTGCCTCTTCCCATATATGCCCCGAAGAGAGTTACGCTTGGAAGTTCAACACCTCCTGGTGGTCCCTGGCCCGAGGGACGTCTGCCTAGCCTCGACCAGGGCCAGGACTTTTTCCGCCCTGGCCCCCACCGGGTAGAACACACTCCCCATTGAGACCAGGGCCCTGCGGGATCTTCTTCAATTCTGCAGGGCCTGCAAGACGGAGCTGTTCCGCCAGGCCTTTGGTTGAAGTGACGGGTGCCCATCTATGGCCTCCCTGAGGTTGCTGTCACCCGTCTGTCACCTCTCTACTGACCACCGACATCTGGCCTTTAACTCATCGGACCATCGGGCCAGAACTTTATAGCCAACTGATGCTACTCCAAGCTGTATCCATTGTTTTAATTGCTATAATGTTTAATTGTGTTTTAATGCTTAATGTCTTAAATGGGAATTGTATTTATTTCAATGATGTCACCCGCCCTGAGCCCGCCCACGGGCCGGGCCGGATATAAATGCAAATAATAAATAAATGAATAAATTCCACGTGAGTTGACTTTTTTGTAATTGTCCTTATCCGCTGTGTTCGGCTTTAATCTACATTGTTTTAAAAAAAGTTTCCTTATTTCACCTTCAGAGCTTATTGAGTCTTAATGTCTTGTCAGTTAAGAAGAGGAGGTGGAGGGGGGACAGGATGGCTCTCTTGAAGTATCTGAAGGGCTGTCCCTCGGAGGAGGAGGGCAGGGAGCTGTTCCTGTGGGCAGCAGAGGAGAGGACTCGCAAGAATGGCTTTAAAATGAAGGGCGGGAAGGCACCGGCTGGATCTGAGGGGAAACTTTTCGACAGAGTCATGCAACAGTGGAATTGGCTGCCTCGGGAGGTGGTGAGCTCCCCCTCACTGGCAGTCTTTAAGCAGCGGCTGGACAAACCCTTGTCGAGGCCAGGGGTGGCCAAACTTGCTTAACGTAAGAGCCACATAGATATAAATGTCAGATGTTTGAGAGCCACAAGATATGAACAGATATAACCCCCACATTTTTTTATTTAAAAATATGCAGATTTTGCCTTTTATTAACATTAAATGGGACTGCCAAAAAAATAAAAACAAAAGGAGTAAAAACAGATATCGATAATGATATTTAACTTTAGATGGGGAGGGAGGGGAGAGAGGGGAGGGGAAAGAAAGCAAATAGATGGGGGGAGGGAGGGAGAGGTGGAAGGAAAGCAACTTTAACTTTAAATGCATCTTCCAAGACCCCCATGCCCTCCCCCCAGCCAGCTTGGCTTGTAGAAGGGATTTAAAGAGACAAATGCCTTCTTCAAGCCGGCCAGGGGGGGCGATCTTTAAGAACGTATTTAAAGTTAAAGTTGCTTTCTTTCTCTGCTCCCCCCATCTCAATCCTACCTAGGGAGGGGCACACTGGCTGGGGAGCCGCACAATATGTGTGAAAGAGCCACATGTGGCTCCTGAGCCATGGTCTGGCCACCCCTGCTCTTGGCTGATCCTGCGTGGAGCAAGGGGTTGCACTAGATGGCCTGCTGTACAGCCCCTTCCAACCCTGTGATTCTATGATTCCATGGAAGGGCCGAGGGGCACCATTGTTGGGCCATGCTTGGGGCATTGGTTGGCCTTCATCTGGCCTCGACTAAAGTCCTTCCTCTCTTCAAACCCTGCCCTCCTCCGGCCTCACCCCCAAAATCTCCAGGTATTTCCCAGCTCGGAACTTGCAGCCCTCCACAGGAGAAAAAATGAGGCCGAAACAAGAGGAAAAGAGAGGAGAGGGCAGGGAAGATCAGAGGGCTCCAGCTCCCACCCAGAAGCAAGACAGCCTCTCCGGCAGATCTCTCCCTCAGGCCCCAGGTTTCAATTTGCACCGCGCTTCCAAAAATAATTCAGCCGAGCGGTGGCTGCACAAAGCCTCCACATCCCGCGAGGGCTCCGCTAGGCCCCAGCTAACCTCCAAAGGATTGGTGCCAGGAGGAAGTGATAATTAGAAGACAGAGTGGGGAAGCAGTGGGCATCTGGCTGCAACGCTGAGCCGAGCGAAGAAAGGGAAAAGAACAAAAGATGCACCCGAATGGTGGCGGTGGGGGAGAAGGCAGCGTGGCAAAAGGGGATTTGCAAACGATGGCGATAATGTTGATTGCCGGTGCACGCCCCTCCCCCCCCGCCACCTCGTTGGCGAAGCTCAAACTTGAGAAGAATGCTCTCATCCATAATTAAAGCGAACGGGTTTCCTCTAATGCGGCTTTTCAATATTAATTAGCACAGGCTAAAAAAAAGAAAAGAAAAAAGGGAAACATCCTTTGAAGGAACCCTTTAAACGAAGCACCTGAATGCTGCGATCTCAGGCCTTTCTTCGGTCCCCTTGCAACATATCCGGACGCCTTAGGGGCAGGCGGGTTTCGCTTACTGACAATCTTTTATATACCGCCCCGAGCTCTGTGTGCTCAGAGAAGGGTGGTCTATAAATTTAAATTATAAATAAATAAATAAATATCTCTATCAACCTGTCTGTCTGTCTATGGGACGGACTTCTTACAGACGCAAGGGGAGTGGCAAAGCTCTCATTCTGAAAGATAAGAAAAAAATATCGTGGATTTTGAAGGTGTGAGCCCCTCAGGGCAAGCCAGACTGGTAAAGAAGAGGAGGAGGAGGAGACTGGATTTATGCCCCGCCCTTCACTACCCGAAGGATTCTCAGAGCGGCTTACGGTCTCCTTTCCCTCCCCCTCCCCACAACAGAGACCCTGTGAGCAGTGTTCCCCCTAAGCCGAATTAGAGTGAGCTAGCTCTGGCTCACAGATTTGTCTTAGCTCAGGAAGGGTGGCTCCAGAGGAAACTAATTTTGACAGCAGCCAGATCGCTCGCTCACAACTTTAATGCCAGTAGCTCACACAAGACGCCACAGCTTAGAGGGAGCATTGCCTGGGAGGTAGGTGGGGCTGAGGGAGCTCTCTCGAGAACTGCCCCAAGAGACCGGCCCAAGGTCACACCAGCAGCTGCAAGTGGAGGAGTGGGGAATCAAACCCGGTTCTCCCAGATTAGAGTCCGCACTCCTAACCACTACACCAAACTGGCTCTCCAGTTCATCTGTAAGTAGGGTTGACAGGTGCCCCAGGCCACCGGCAGTGGGTATGGTTACCAGATCCTGGTTAGGAAACTCCTGGAGATTTGGGGATGGAGCCTGGGGAGGACAGGGACCTCGGTCGGATATAATGCAGCCGAGCCCACCTTCCAAAGCAGCTATTTTCTCCCAGGGAACCGATCTCCATAGTCTGGAGAAAAGCTGTAATTGGTATCCCTGTCTCCAGGGGAACTTATCTCAGTGGTCCAGAGATCAATTGTAATGGCAGGAGTTCTCCAGACCCCACCTGGAGGATGGCAACCCTACCCATTGACTCAGAAAACGATTCCACAATAGAGCAGCTTGTGGGTTAAATGGCAGAGGAATTGGTTGGCCACTGTGTGAGACAGAAGAAGAAGAAGAAGAGAAGAAGAGATTGGATTTATACCCCGCCCTTCACTACGCAAAGGTGTCTCAGGGCGGCTTACAAACTCCCTTCCCTTCCCCTCCCCACAACAGACACCCTGTGAGGTAGGTGGGGCTGAGAGAGCTCTTGACAGAAACTGCTCTTTTTCAAGGACAGCTCTGACAGAACTACAGCTTGACCAAGGTCATCCAGGCAGGTGCAAGTGGAGGAGTGGGGGAATCAAACCCGGTTCTCCCAGATTAGAGTCCACATACTTAACCACTACACCAAACTGACAGGATGCTGGACTAGATGGACGATTGGTCTGATCCAGCAGGGCTCTTCTTATGTTCTTAGGAAGGCCTCAGCCTCCATGCCCCATTGTTGGCATAGATACAGGCTGTTTGTTGGCACAGAGACAGGGCCTCTATGCCCTGTGTGAGACAGGATGCTGGACTAGATGGACCCCTGGTCTGATCCAGCTGGGCTCTCCCCATCAAATGGATGCCAGGATGTGAACAGGCCTGTGAAAAAAAACAATTTCAAAAGCAGCCTTGCAAGAAAGAAAAAGAAAAAGTGCATCTGTTGGTTTTTTTTGGAGGGGTAGACTTCCCAAAGACAACATAATTTTTGGCGAGGCAGAAACATCTATGGAAATAGAAAGGAAGCTTCTGCACATCCCCAGCTGGGACGGCGTAAGTCATCGGACACCTTCCGCCTGGCCATTCTTAAATAACCCCGCTGATAGACTATAATTCGGCTCTGTGGCCAATGCCATTGGATCCCCCAAATCTTGTTTGTTACAGATTGCCTTGTTTCCTAATCTTCCGAAATGCTCCAGGAAGGACCGCGGGCTCCAGAGTGAAAACGGCACATTTTGTTCCAGACCTCCCGTCGCTGCCTGGGCAGCAGTCCAGCGGGGCTCTCTCTTATCGTTTCTCTTTCTCGTCTCTTTCCCACTCCTCTGAATCAAACTGTTTTTGCTTTCTCGAGCACTTTGCCCACCACGTGCCGAGAAGTTCCCGACCGAGGGACTTTTATCTCCACGTGGGCCGACTGATCTGTCCCAGTGCCATTCCACAGCGGTTCCTGGCAGTCCAAATCTGCCAACCTGTCCAAGTTAGCCAGGAAAAAAGCATTCTCTGCTGATAATAACCTCCCTCATCAACATTCCATTGGCAAATCTCTTCCTCTCCCTCCTGTCTGCTTCAAATCTTTCTACCGCTTTTATGTTACAACGAGTCTTCGAATTTGTCCATTGATGTCAATCACTAGGGGTCAGGCCTGTAGTTACAGTGGGGCATCTCGGGGCTTGCCCCCCCCGACTTATTGCAAAGGTCCCCCCAATTTCCCATCTAGCCCAGGCGCTCCCTTGGGGGGGGGGTGCAGGGGTGTGTGCAGGTGCCCCCTGACTTATTTTAAGGCCCTGCAAATTAAAAAAAATCCTGGTTACGGGCCTGCTAGGGGTTTCAAGATTATTAATAGTTGTATCATTTGATACACAGACTTATAAAGTTGGAAGGGGCCATAGAGGACATCTAGTCCAATTGCCTGCTCAGTGCAGAGTCAGCCTAGAGCAGGGGTGGCCAAACCCGCTTAACGAAAGAGCCACATAGAATAAATGTCAGATGTCAGAGAGCCACAAGGCATGGACAAATATTACACGTTTTTATTGGAAAAATATGCACATTTGCTTTTTATTAACATTAAATAAAAGCAAAAGGGGTAAAAGCAGGTATGATATTTATTTGTCTAAGGGAGAGAGGGAAAAAGAGAGGTGGGAAGAAAGAATGAAAGAGGAAGAAAAGAAAGAAAGAAAGAAAGAGAGAGAGAGAGAGAGGAAGGAAGGAAGGAAGGAAGGAAGGAAGGAAGGAAGGAAGGAAGGAAGGAAGGAAGGAAGGAAGGAAGGAAGGAAGGAAGGAAGGAAAGCGACGGAAACAAAGAAAGCAAATAAATGGGGAGGAAGGGAGGGGGAAGGAAGGAAGAGAGAGGGGAACAAAGGAAGGAAATAGAAGGGGAGGGAGGGAGAGATGGAAAGAAAGCAACTTTAACTTTAAATGCGTCCTCCAAGCCCCCTGCCCCACGCCCCCATGCTGGCCGGCTTGGCTTGGAGAAGGGATTTAAAGAGACAAATGCTTTCTCCAAGCTGGCTGGGGGTGGCAGTCTTTGAGAATGCATTTAAAGTTTAAGTTTCTCTCTTTCTCTGTTTCCCCCCTGCCTCAAGCCCACCCAGGGAGGGGAACACTGGCTGGGGAAGGGAAGACCGATCGGGGAGGCATGCCTCCCCTTTGCTTCCCCAGCCGCTCTGCTGGGAGCCACACAATATGTGTGAAAGAGCCGCATGTGGCTCCTGAGCCACAGTTTGGCCACCCCTGGCCTAGAGCATCCCTGACAAGTGTTTGTCCAGCCACTGCTTGAAGACTGCCAGGGAGGGGGAGCTCACCACCTCCCCAGGCAGCTGATCCCACTCTTGCACAACTCTGACTGTAAAAATAGTTTTCCCTAAGATCCCGCCCTTCATTTAAGCCCATTTTTGCAAGTCCTCTCCTCTGCTGCCAACGGGAATGGCTCCCTGCCCTCTTCTAAGTAGCAGCCTTTCAATAGGGTTGCAATTGCCAGCCCCCGCCCCCCCAGCCACTGGCAGTGGATAGGGATGCCAGATCAAGGACCTATTCTGCATCTAGCATTCGCTCTGCTGTTTTAGCAAACCCACATTGGAGCAGAAATTCCCCTCTACGTTGCATGCCGCTTTCACTTTCTTTGATTGTCAATTTTTATGGTAGCCTCCACACTGCATGCCGGTTTCACTTTCTTTGACCTCTCGGTTTGATGCTACTGTCTGCGTAGTTTCATGGCCGTTTTATGGCCATTCGGGGGCAGTGTTCCCTTTGAGTTAGTGTGAGCTAGCTCACAGTTTTTTAGCCTCCGGCTCACACATTTCTGTCTTCGCCCGGGAAGGAGGGCTCCAGAGCAGACTAATTTATGCAGTAGCCGAATGGCTCGCTCACAACTTGAATGCCAGTAGTTGAAGCGGAGAAGTTACAAGGACTTGACACTCTTTCTCCAAACCAACCAAATCGGATATAAATGGGTAGCCCCGGAAGGAATGGTCTTTAAGATGAATGATAAGAGAGAGAAGATTGACTCTGTGTTTAAAGCCAAGGAATTTCTCAAACGTCACCTGGGGACTAAAGAAGACGGCGAAACTGGTTCGAGTGGCTCTGTTCCCTCCGAGACGGACGAGGACCTGGCGGCAGAAGAAGGCACTGATGCCCAAAGACCAGCTTATGCACTTAGGGACAGGAAACTTAAGTAAAGGCAGAAGGACTCTGAAATTGGCCTTTATGAAGCGAGTTTGAGAGATGCTCTGGAATACTCCCATAACAACTAATCAGCTAATTTTGAAACAGGAAAAGTTAGACAGGAACTCGCGGTATTCATGCATGCTAACTGTGTAGTACTAACATAGATGCTAACGGGGTGGAATGATCTCCTACTCTTGGGTTTTTAGTTTAGTGTGGGTTTGCTTTTCTTTCTCCCTTAGTGTTAGTTCCCCCTCCTTTTTTCTTTAGTTTGTAGTCTACATAAAATGCAAATAAAAAAAAAAATCCCCTTCGGGGGGCTTAAAAAAACAACAACAACTTGAATGCCAGTAGCACACAAAGTAGAATTTTTGCTCACAAGACTCCACAGCTTAGAGGGAGCATTGCTCAGGGGTGACTCTGCAGTTTGTACGACGTTGGCCTGGGGTATTTGAATGTGGTTTTGAGCCACATCTTTTTTTCTGTTCCAGTGTGGGTTTGGCCAAACAACAAAGCAAATGCCAGATGCAGAATGAGCCAAAGTTGGGAAGCTCCTAGAGATTTGGGGACGGAGCCCGGGGAAGGACAGAGGTACAATGCCATGTAGCCCACCCTCCAAAGCGTCCATTTTCTCTAGGGGAACCAATCTCTGCAGTCTGGAGATGAGCTGTAATTCTGGGGGATCCCCAGGCCCCACCTGGAGCCTGGCATCCCTGCCTTTCAGGTATTTCAAGAGAGCCATCCTGTCCCCCCTCCACCTCCGCTTCTCCAGACTGAATGTTCCCGAGTCCCTCAGCCTTTCCTCATGGGGCTTGGTCCTGCCGTATAACAAATAAACCAACTATACAGAAAGAATCGCTCAAGGCATCCATTTTTGCAACAGTTTCCACAGTGGCCCTTGCAGCAGAAAAGCTCCACTCGTCATGATGTCTCGAAAATGAAACCAACGGCCTCCAGGAAAGGGGTTGAGTGTTCATTTTAGCCTTGCTCTACCCCCCTAACCGCATCTCAGCAAGCTCCCCCCTCCCGCCACACTCTGAATAACTTCAGCTGGATATTGCAGATCCCTTACTAGTTCTAGGATCGTCGCCTGTTTTACTTGATGGAGGTTTCGAGCCTTATGGAAAGAGGAAGGCAAATCTTTTCCCCCCTTTTGGTATCGCACCCAGATTTGTTATGCTGCACTCCGATGCGGTGGTTAAGTGGTTAAGACACTGAACTGCAGGCTGTGGAAGGTCGGTAGTTCAGCAGTTCGAGACCCGTGCCGCATAGCGGAGTGAGCTCCCGTCTCTAGTTCCAGCTCCTGCCAACCTAGCAGTTCAAAAGCAAGAAATTGCAAGTAGATAAATAGGTACCGCTCCGGTGGGAAGGTAACAGCGTTCCGTGCACCTTGGTGTTTAGTCATGCCGGCCACATGACCACGGAAACGTCTTTGGACAGCGCTGGCTCTTCGGCTTTGAAACAGAGATGAGCACCGCAACCCTAGAGTCGGATTCGATTGGCTTTCGAGCAAGGGAACCTTTACCTTTACTCCGATCCATTCAAACCTCATAAGGCTCTGTCTTGTCTCTCTGAAACCCAAAGGTCTAACTCACTTCTGGAGCTCCTTTCTGATCACTCAAAATTGACCATCATTCAAGAAGAATGGTTCTGTTGGAGTGAGCGACTCAGCATGCCTGGACATTGGGAGACGTCATGTAACTCTAAGGGTATATGGGTATTATCTCCTTGAATGGGATACCTCTCTTGGTCTTAACCTGGGAGCTGCCCTCTGACCCCTCCTCTGTCTCTCGCTTTGTCCTCTCCGTTTCTTCACATGGCCTTCCATGGAGACACATGTCTCTGCAGTTCTCTCCTGTAGACAGAATGTCCTCATCCTCCCACACACACGATGCCGGACAAGCTGTCCATTGGTAATAGGGAAAGTACTCTTTAGATTAGGCTTCTCTCTCTCTCCTTCTGACTGCAACTTAGAATCATAGAATGTTAGAGTTGGAAGGGACCTTGCAGGTCATCTAGTCCAACCCCTTGTACTCTGCAGGTGCAGAGCTGAAAGATAGCTCTACATACCTACAACATACCCAAAAGATGGTTGTCCAGCCTCCGCTTGAAAACATCGAGGGAAGGAGCATCCACCACCTCCCGAGGCAGTCTGTTCCACTGCTCAACCACTCTTACAGTTAGGAAGTTTCTCCTGATATTTAGCCGGTAACGACTCCCTTGTAATTTCCACTCATGAGATCTAGTCTTGCAATCCGAAGCAAGAGATACTAGATCTGCTCCATCTTCTACATGACAGCCCTTCAGATACTTGAAGACTGCAATCATGTCACCTCTAAGCCTCCTCTTTCCCAGGCTAAGCATACCCAACCCTTTCAGCCTTTCCTCATAAGACTTGGATTCAAACCCTCTCACCATCCTGGTTGCCCTCTTCTGGACACGCTCGAGCTGTGTCCAGAACTGGATCTACTTGAATAAACGTAAGTCTTCTTTTTTTGCAATATACTTCTTGGGAGATCTGTTGACTGCACTCGGTATCACGCTTCTATGACCGGGCAAAACTCTGCCGTATCAGCCGAATACTCAAATGGATTCCACCCTCTGACTCTCATTCAAGAAGTTTAGGTTATTTGTTTCGAGGGACTTCAGCATTCATGGCCTGGTTACAGCCGGCTAGCCTGATCCTGTCAGATCTCAGAAGCGAAGCAGGGTCGGCCTTGGTCAGCACTTGGATGGGAGACCACCCAGGAAGACCGGGGTCCTGATGCAGAAGACAGCCAATGGCCAAACCACCCCAAACATCTCTGGCCTTCAAAACCCTACAGGGTCACCACAAGTCAACTGTGACTTGACGGCAAAAAAAAGAAAAGAAAAGTGGCCAGGTCTCAGCCTGCCTCTCCCCTCCCTCCAGTAACAATCTGGAGATGGGGATTCCTGGCATCTCGCAGAGGTGCTGATGTAACTTCTGGTGAAAAATGGAAGTGATTCTATACATATTTAATTTATTTATTTAATCTCGGAGTTGAGAGGGACCACCAGGGTCCTCCAGTCCAACCACCTGCCCACGCCGGGAATACAACTAAAATATCCCTGAAAAGTAGCTGTCCAATCGATACTTGAATGTCTCAGATGCTGGAAAAAAAAGCAAGAGTCCAGGAGCACCTTAAGGGTGAAGGTTTCCCTTGCTCGAAAGCCAGTTGAATCCGACTCTAGGGTTGCGGTGCTCATCTCCGTTTCAAAGCCGAAGAGCCAGCGCTGTCCGAAGACGTTTCCGTGGTCATGTGGCCGGCATGACTAAACACCAAGGCACACGGAACGCTGTTACCTTCCCACCGAAGTGGTACCTATTTATCTACTTGCAATTTCTTGCTTTCGAACTGCTAGGTTGGCAGGAGCTGGAACTAGAGACGGGCGCTCACTCCGTCATGCAGCACTCTTGGGTCTCGAACTGCTGAACTACTGACCTTCCACAGCCTGCAATTCAGCGTCTTAACCACTTGAGCCACCGCAGCTCACCAGGAGCACCTTAAAGACTCAAGGTCATGCCCTGCCACATATTTTGTTAGGAGCACCTTAAAGACTAATAAAATATGTGGCAGGGCATGAGCTTTTGTCAGTCGCTGCTCACTTCTTCAGACTCACAAAAGCTCCTCCCCGGCCACAAATTTTGTTAGTCTTGAAGGTGCTCCTGGACTTTGACTCTTTTCTGCTGCTACAGACAGACATTTACCTGTTCAGAATGGAAATCCATCCATTTGCCATATAAGGACAGATGGACTCTCATTCTAGCCGTATCTGAGGAAGTGAGCAGGGACTCCCGAAAGCTCCTCCCCTGCCACAAATCTTGTTAGTCTTGAAGGTGCTCCTGGACTCTGGCTCTTTTCTCCTGCTACAGACAGATGGATGTGCCTACCCGTCTTGAAGAAGTGAGCACTGACTCACGAAAGCTCCTGCCCTGCCACAAATTTCGTTAGTCTTTAAGGTCCTACTGGACTCTTGCTCTTTTCTACTGCTACAGACAGACTAACACAGCTACCCATCTGGATCTATCCCAAAGGATGACAAATCCACCAGCTCATGAGGGAGACCATTACAGTGTCGAATGTACCTCACCGTCAGGAAGGTCTACCTCAAGTTGAGATGAAACCTCCTTTGGCTGTAGTTTACATCCATTAGTCGGAGCCCTGTCATCTAACATTACTGAAAACATGTTCGCCCCGTCCTCCGCATGGTATCCCTTTAGGCATCGGATGGTGGCAGTCATATCAACTCATTAGTTTCTCTTCTCCAACACAGAGATTCCCGGCTCCTTCAGCCTCTCCTTAGCAGACATGGTCTCCAAACCCCTCACCAACTTCACTGCCCTTCATTTGGAAACACTATTCTGATTTTTGACAGAATTGTGTCTTTTGGCCCCACTCATGCTACTGACAAAACTGGGAAGAAGCTCCTAAATTCACAAAAGAGGAGGAAGAGAAGTAGTAGTAGTAGTAGTGTTGGATTTATACCCCGCCTTTCACTCGGAGTCTCGTCCTTCCCTTCCTTTCGCCACAACAGGCACCTTGTGAGGTAGGCGGGGCTGAGAGAATCCTGAGAGAACTGTGACTGGTCCACGGCCCCCCGCAGGCCTCATGTATCTCAAAGTGGCTGACAATCGCCTTCCCTTCCTCTCCCCACAGGAGGCACCTTGTGAGGTAGGTGGGGCTGAGAGTTCTGAGAGAACTGTGACTGGCCCAAGGTCACCCATCAGGCTTCATGGGGGGGGGAGTGGGGAATCAGACCCCATTCTCCAGATTAAAGTCCATCACTCTCACCCACTACACCATGAGGTCCACCGTGTGAGGTAGGATGCTGGACTAGATAGACCACTGGTGGTCTCCTCTAGCATGGCTCTCCTGATGTCCTTACCCATTTTGACCTCACAGCCACCCTGTGTGGTAGATGAGGATGAGCTATTAGTCCAAGGTCACTTCACAAAAATCACGACAAGATGGAGGTTTGAACACAGAGCTCCCTGGTCCTAATCCGACACGAACTTCTGCACCAACTTGCCTCTCCTAAGTCAAAAGATGGATACAAAACGGAAGAATGGGAACTGGAGCCGTTGTGGCACCACACAAATCTCACACAGGCCTATTTCTTTAGAAACTTGGCTAGAAGAAGGATTGTTTCTCGGGACAATGCCGAGAAATAACTCTCGGGGACAAAAAGCCTGCCTCAACAGAGTTTGTTGAAAATAGGCAACGAGAAGGATGGTGTGGGGGGGGAAGAGAGAGAGAGAGTGAACGTGTCAACTGTGAGATGAAACAGTTCGGAGACGGCCGCCTCGAGAAGAAAAAAAAAACTTGTAAAGACAAGCAGGGGAGAGAGAAGGACATGAAAAAAAACAAAAACAGCAGCAGCACCCGGCCATCTGAAGAGGAAGATTACTGGAGATTTGGGGGCTGGTTGGGAAGCCGGCTCGGCTGATTCATTTTCACTTCTCCTAAAAGAGAGAGCTCGACACCCTCCCCCCCCCCGCCCTCGGTGATCTCTTCCACACTCTAGCAGCCAGCTGCAAATTGGCTATTTTCTTTTTTTTAAAGAAAAATCTCATCAGTTAAAATTATTTAAAAGGCTGGCATTTTTTTAAAAAAGAAGGTGATTTAGAAGTCCTCTTCCTTTAAAAGCTCGCTCCTCCATCGGGGGCGGAAAGCTCCGTCAATTTGCAGCCGACTTATGGTGCGCCTTGGTATTTAGTCATGCCGGCCACACGACCACAGAAACGTCTTCGGACAGCGCTGGCTCTTCGGCTTTGAAACGGAGATGAGCACCGCAACCCTAGAGTCGGATTTGATTGGCTTTCGGCAAGGGAACCTTTACTTTTACCTATGGTGACCCTTGTAGTGTTTTCAAGGCATGAGACGTTCAGGGGTGTTCGGCCACTGCCTGTCTCTGCGTCACTACCCTGGAGAGCCAGTTTGGTGTAGTGGGTAAGTGTGTGGACTCTGATCTGGGAGAACCGGGTTTGATTCCCCACTCTTCCACTTGCACCTGCCGATGCGACCTTGGGTCAGTCACAAGCTCTGGCACAGCTGTTCTCTCAAGGACAGTTTCTGTCAGAGCTCTCTCAGCCCCACCGACCTCACAGGGTTTCTGTTGTGGGGAGGGGAAGGGAAAGAAGTTTGTAAGCCGCTCTGAGACTCAAAAGTGAAGGGTGAGATATAAATCCAATCTCTTCTTCTTCTTCTTCTGTTCCTTGGAGGTCTCCCATCTGAATATTAGCTGGGGCCAGACCCTGCTTAGCTTCCGAGATCTGATGAGATTGAGCTAGCCTGGGCTACACATGTCAGGCCTCTCTTGTCTATCAGTCAACAACAATACAAAGGAACGCCCTGACATGGATCGCCCAGGCTAGTGCAATCTCATCAGATCCCAGAAGCAAAGCAAGGCCGACCCTGGCAAGTATCGGGAAGGGAGACCTCAAAGGAATACCAGGGCTGGGACACGGAGGGAGGCAATGGCAAGCCACCCCTCTGAAAGGTCTGAGCCCCGCTAGGGGTTGCCAGAACTCAACCATGATTTCCAGGCATACACACACAATACTCACCCAAAAAAGAGCCCCAGTAATACAAAGGAAAGCCAGGTATTCTTTCCCTTTTAAAACTCTATGTAAGAGTGAACCTCCTTGTAACAGTGTCTCTTACTCAAGATAGGCAACTTGTCAATATGTTAAATAAAGGTTTCCCTTGCTTGAAAGCCAGTCAAATCCAACTCTAGGGGGCGATGCTCATCTCCATTTCGGTGTAGTGGTTTGGTGTAGTGCGCGGACTCTAATCTGGGAGAACCGGGTTTGATTCCCCACTCCTCTACTTGCACCTGGCTGAATGACCTTGGGCAAGCCATAGTTCTGGCAGAGCTGTCCTTGAAAAAGAGCAGTTTCTGTCAGAGCTGTCTCAGCCCCACCTACCTCACAGGGTGTCTGTTGTGGGGAGGGGAAGGGAAAGAAGTTCGTAAGCCACTCTGGGACACCTTTGGGTAGTGAAGGGCGGGGTATAAATCCAATCTCTTCTTCTTCTTCTTCTTCTTCTTCTTCTTCTTCTTCTTCTTCTTCTTCTTCTTCTTCTTCTTCTTCTTCTTCTTCTTCTTCCATTTCCAAACTGAAGAGCCAGCGTTGTCCAAAGACTTCTCCATGGTCATGTGGCTGGCATGACTAAACGTCAATGCTCATGGAATACTGTTGCCTTCCCACCGAAGTGGTACCTATTTATCTACTTGCAATTCCTTGCTTTTGAACTGCCAGGTTGGCAGGAGCTAGAACTAGAGACGGGAGCCTCACTCCGTCACCTGGCACAAGGGTGAGCCACTTTACTATTATTGCACATAATTGCTTATAGGTGTATTATCGGCTATTAACCATACAAACATCAGAAGCGCCCTGCTGGATCAGACCAGCGGTCCATCTAGCCCAGCATCCTGTTTCGCTCTCCGCCTCCCCAGCCAGCATCGATTCCGTCTTGTCTGTATTAAGCTTCAGCTTGTTCACTCTCAGCCACTTCACCACAGCTTCAAGACCCTGGCCCAGGTTCCATGCGACATCCAGCAAGAAGGATCCCTGTCCCTTGATGCATTCCCACTTTCCTGACCGTATCATTTCACCTCGTCGATTGCGCAAAACAAGATCCGCAGCCACGGTTTCCTCCCTCATGGCCCCCATCCCATTGGCCTTGCAGTGGCCCCACTCATTCAAGGAGTGTCGTCGTCTGAGACTGCAGAGAGCCACTGCCAGTCTGAATACAAGCACAGATTCACAGAGTTGGAAGGGGCCATGCAGACCATCTCGCCCAACCCCCTGCTCAATGCAGGATCAGTCTAGAGCATCCCTGACCAGTGTTTGTCCAGCCGATGCTGAAAGACTGCCAGTGAAGGGGAGCTGACTACCTTCTGAGGCAGCCCATCCCACTGCTCAACTACTCTTACTGTTATTTTTTTTTCTTAATATCCAGCCGTGTCTTTCTGTCTGTAATGTAAACCCATTCTTGTGAGTCCAATCCTCTAGATTGGGAACATTTTTCTTTGGGTTGGGCTGACCAGATGCAGCCGGCCCCTCTCTTCCAGCACCCGCTCGCCTGCTGTTGCACCGTCCCTCCAGGTGATCCTGCCGGCCACAGGGAGGTTCAGGCGGCTGCTGCTCCTGCTGCTGCTGTGGGGGGGGGTGCCACTGCTGCTGCCATCACCATTGCCCCACGAACAAAGGCTCCGTCATCTCCGTCATCCTCCTTGCTGGCCCCTGTCCAGGCTGCCAGAGCCCCCGCCTCTCGTTCCTGCCTCCAGGGCTGTCTTTGTGCGTTTTTTTTTTTAAAGCTTCCGGTTTGAGCGCTTGAGCAAACATGCGCTTAATAAATCCATTATTAAATGTTAAATTTATTTATTTATTTATTTATCAAGCGCATGTTTACACAAGTGCTCAAACTGAAAGCTTTTTAAAAAAAACCTGCACAAAGAGCAGTCAGACGGCCCTAATCGTGATCATTGCGAAAGATGGCTATCCAGATGGGCGAAATCGTGCATTCAAAGCTCAAGTTCCAGAAAAATACCTGATTTTCCAGGAGGCAGGAAAATACGGGAGCATTGCGGGAGTGAGCCCGCTTCGGCACGGGAGGTGGATTGGCACATGTGAATGTGAAATTTGCATGCACGAGGGAACAGCGGCAAACCCCGATCAAAAGGTCTGTGTGACCGCACCCTTACTTATGAGCCAAGTTGGTGTAGTGGTTAGAAGCATGGACTCTAATCTGTGAGGACTGGATTTGATTCCCCACTCCTCCATATGCAGCTGCTGGTGTGACCTTGGGCCAGTCACAAGTTCTTTCAGATCTGTTCTCTCACAAGCAGTTCTCGAGAGAGTTCTCTCAGCCCCACCTACCTCACAGGGTGTCTGTTGTGGGGAGGGGAAGGGAAAGGAGATTGTAAGCCACTCTGAGACTCCTTCAGGTAGTGAAGGGTGGGGTATAAATCCAACTTCTTCTCTTCTTACGGTGGACCAACGAATTTAATTCACACTCTCCTACTTTGCCTTCCACAGTTTGAACAGACTTGAGGGTTTTGCCTGGATGCAGAGAGATGTTCTAACTTCCTATGTGGAGGGAGAGCTTTCTGCATTGACAGATCTACCGAGGAACCCCTGTGTGCCTGCTATGGAATATCTGCGTGTTGCAGAGGTTTCTGGAGAGCCTTCCAGGCGCCTTTCGGCTGTAGGAGAATGCCAGCTCACCACAGTCCCATCGGTTGGTGTCCATGAAAACATTCAAGACTCCCCTTCTGCTGTGCATAGCATAGCCAGAGACAATTGGAATGGTGGGAAGCAGCCTTTCAGAACTGATCTTAGAATCATAGAATCACAACAGTTGGAAGGGGCCGTACAGGCCGTCTAGTCCAACCCCCTGCCCAATGCAGGATCAGCCAAGAACGGGGGTGGCCAAACTGTGGCTCGGGAGCCACATGTGGCTCTTTCACACATATTGTGTGGCAGGGTGGCTGGGGAAGTGAAGAGGAGGCATGCCTCCCTGATCAGTCTTCCCTTCCCTAGCCAGTGTTCCCCTCCCTGGGTAGGCTTGAGGTGTGTGTAGAGGAGACACAGGAAGAAAGCAACTTTAGCTTTAAATGCATCCTCAAAGTGCATTTCCAGGCATAACTTGGACCAGGGCTCCCCGACATGGCGTCTTGTTAGTGTCATGGTGCCTGCAGACACCTTTCCGCCCAGTCTTTGTAGAAAGTGGGTGGAGCCAGGGGAGGGGCTTTTGCCCAGCAAGGCTTCTAAATTTGATTGGCTGTGCGGATTTTGGAAGACATGCTTTGGAAGCAGCTGCCGCCACAGCACAAGGATCTTTACTGCAGGACCGAAGGTAAGCCATGGCAGCCATTTTGGGGCTGGCTCTGCCTCCCGTTGTAGCCACCAGCTGGCTGGCGGGTGGGAAGGAGCCCCCTCCAAATCGGGCAACCCCCGCCCAGCCAGGGGGGCCTGGCAACCCTATTTATCAAGGACGGCAAAGTGTGTATTTCTGAATGTCCATCTCTATAAGATCTATGCATTTTACCACAGGGGTTCTCAGCCTTTTTGAGCCTGAGGGCACTTTTGGAACCCTGGCACAGCATGCCCGGTGGGCACAGCCACAAAATGGCTGCTGTGGAATGGCTGCTGCAGAAGGTGAAGCCAGCCACAAAATGGCTGCCACAGCTTACCTTCAGATGCACAGAGAAGATGCTTGTGCGCCGGTGGCAGCTGCTGCCAAAGGAACCTGTTGTGTATTGAAATAATATCTCTGAGCTTGAGATTTATGATGGTGCCCTAAAGTGAACAATCTGATTGGCTGCTCTGCGTAGCAAGCCAATCAGAGTAGCTGGAGTTTGTTCTGGAGGGAACTAAAACCATTGGTTGTTACCTTTGTTTTTCTCATTGTGTTATGTATTGGAATGTGAATCTCGGCTATACATTCCTATGTTAAGCTTGATTTCAAATGTGGCTCTTCAGCTGTGGCATTACTATTGGCTGGTTTCTAAGAAACCCCTGTACAGAACCAATCATCTTGTAAATATGTTGCAAAGAGGGAACGGTCCTGATTGGCCTTTATCCCTGTGTTATGATTGGCCTTTATCTCTGTGTTGCTATTGGTCCTTAACTTATTATGAGTGTGGCTTTGACTGCCCGGGAGAGTTTAAAAAGGAGCTGTGCTCCACTGTTTCTTGTTGTGTGTTCCTGACTTACAGTTTGCTGTTCAAATAAAGCTGAAATCACTTTTGAAGCTGAAATCATTGTTGAGTCTCATACTTAACACATTGGTTGTTAACTCATTTAAGGGCATGGTTGCCATAGCCTGGATAGTTTAAATAGAGGGCCTGTTGCTCTACTGTTCGTGTGCTGGTTTACTGTTGAGCTGAATAAAGCTGAATCACTAGTTAAGATCTGACTTACGTCTCATACTTAACAGAACGTTGGTGTTTTTTTTTAAAAAAAGGTATGGCCAATCAAATCTCCAGTAGCCAATCAGCAGCCTTGCTGGACAAAACACCCACTTGGCCCCACCCACCTAGTAAGAACATTTGGTGGGCGGGCATCTACTCTTCTGCCCCTGTCCTCTTTGATATGCAGATTGTGATCTCAGGGACCAATCTTCCTTTCCTGCTTCTCTCTCACTCTGAGTGAAGACTTGCTCTGTACCAGCAGGCACCAAGAGAGGGACATGCTGTCCTCTCTTGGCACCTTGAGGCAGATGGGCCTCTCGCCATCCACCTCCACCCTTTAGCTAGTAAGTTAGTAATCTATTAATCTCTCTTCTTTCCTATCCAAAGTGTACTTCTCAAATAAAGAGAGAAGTATTTCTCTTCTACTGCGGTGGCTTAGAGGTTAAGATGTGGAGCTGCAGACTGGAAGGCCTGTAGTTTGGCAGTTCGAGACCCGAGTGCCGCGCGACGGAGTGAGCTCCTGTCTCTGCCCCCAGCTCCTGCCAACCTAGCAGTTCGAAAGCAAGAAATTGCAATTAGATAAACAGGTACCGCTCCTGTGGGAAGGCAACAGCGTTCTGTGCGCCTTGGCATTTAGTCAATGCCAACCACATGACCACGGAGAGGTCTTCGGACAGCACTGGCTCTTTGGCTTGGAAACAGAGATGAATACCGCCCCCTAGAGTCAGATTCGACTAGCTTTCGAGCAAGGGAAACCTTTACCTTTACTTATTTCCCTTCTAAACCTGCAGTGCTGCTCTGTGTAGCTTTGTAAGCTAAGTAACCTGGTAAAGTGACGCTCCTGCGCGTGTAGCTTTATTTAAGCACTCTGCTAACTAATGGTGACTGGACTAACCAAACTAGTTAACCTCAATATGTGATGCCCATGTGCACTATGTTGGGGGCTTACCATTTCAAGGACTAGAACAAGAAAGCAATGGGAAACATCAAGGTGCTAGCACGGAAACAGTACCCATAGGGAAGAAGCGACAATCTTCAACGGCCAAGCCAACCAAGTTGCAAGGTTACCCTGAGCATTTGATCTGGAAGAGCCGAAACAAAACACTGGTTTGAAAAGCTGCCAAAGCCTTGAGTCCACACAGACCGCTAAATGTAATAGAAACAAATAATGGATGTTGTCAAATGAGGTTAATTAAGCTTTTTATTCAAGGATTACAAAGTTCAAACAGAACGGCAATGCCAGATCAAAAGGCACGCAGAACCACGTGGGGAATCGGACTTCATTTACGGAAAGTCTTTAGCTTTTGATTCTCTGGCCACCTTGGGGGCAAGACAGAAATGCTGAAATCAGGTCTCAGTCTACTGACTAGCAATCGAGATCATTACATGGCACGGAATTGGTCACCCCTATTACAGGGGGGGTGGAAAACTAATAAACACGAACAATGTTTAGATTAACAATAACTATGTTAAGTTTCAATGGATGGCCCTTGGTTCGTGAGAGAGGCAATTCGTCTCTGGGGGTTCATTCTGTCGCTCGAACATGACAAGGACTAGAGTTTAAAGACTTATGAGTTTAAAAGGAGCGAAGGTGGTAATGGAAGGAAACGTGCCTTTTAATGTGAAAAAAGTCTCCTATAAAAGAAAGAAGCATTAGTACTTGTAGGTTTTTAATTGTTCTACTTCAAGGGAGCTTGTCAGCCATTGATGTATGTTAATGAAAAGGAGGGGAACCGTTTTGGGGGGAACATCTTGCTATCTTCATGCCAACTCAGTGGTGTTTTTTCCCCTCTCCTTCCTGTTTGCAAGTATAAGGGCTGTCCTGCTATGACTAGAGGAGTGAATCCTTAGGTAGTAGCAGGGCTATTTTGGGGCAGGAACGCACAGGAACGGAGTTCCAGCTGGCTCCCAAGTTGGCCACACCCAGCAGGAACTCATTAGCATAACAGGCCACACCCAACAGCAGAAACTCATTAGGATTGGCTACCTTAGGGGGGTGTGGCCTAACATGCAAACGAGTTCCTGCTACGAAAAAAGCCCTGGGTTTTGACAACAAACAAGGTAAACAGAATAAGAAGCAAAAGGTGGGCGTGGCTGGATGACCACACATCTGGTAACATGGGGTGTGTGGCCTAATAGGCTAATGAGCTGTGCTGTCAGGGGTATGGCCTAATATGCTAATGAGTTTCTGATGTTGGGTGTGGCCTATTATGCTAATGAGGTCCTGCTGGGATTTTTCTACCAAAAAAAGCCCTGGGTAGTAGAGTCTCTTCCTGACGTGCAGAAGGTCCCAGGTTCAGTCCCCAGCATCTCCAGTTAAAAGGACCAAACAGTAGGTGATATGACACCCTGGAGAACTGCTGCCAGTCAGAGTAGACGATACTGACATTGATGGACTAAGGGTCTGACCCAGTAAGCAGCACCTTTATGAGTTCAGGCAATGCCAGATGAAGATTTAATGGAAGAAGAGATGATGGGATCATGGCCCGCACAAGGATTTTCTCCCCAGTGGTCCCGGTGAACTCTATTTATTTAAAACATTATTTATGCCACCTTTCTACCCGATCAACGTCCCCAAGGTGGCAGGCATTGAAAGATTTGAACAATTAAAAACAACCTTTAAGATGATAAGATCATTCAATAAAAACACATGTACAAACAAGACCAGAACCAGGGAGGAGGGAGGAGAAAGGAGGGAGGAGAAGAAGGAGGAGGAGGAGATTGGATTTATACCCTGCTCTTCATTACCTGAAGGAGTCTCAGAGCGGCTTACAAACTCCTTTTCTCTTCCCCTCCTCACAACAGGCACCCAGTGAGGTAGGTGAGGCTGCTGAGAGAGCTCTTTCGAGGACTGTTTGTGGGAGAACAGCTCTGAGAGAACTTGTGACTGGTCGAAGGTCACACCAGCAGCTGCATGTGGAGGAGTGGGGAATCAAACCCTGGTTCTCCCAGATTAGAGTCCGTGCTCCTAACCACTACACCAGACTGGCTCTCAACTGCTATTGGGATATGCCAAAAAAAAAGTCTCCACCCATCAGTGGAAGACACCAATAGTGGGGGACAGGCAGATCTCCCTGGAGAGGGAGCTTCAAAGTTACGGTGCCATAACTGAGAAGGCCCTTTATTGCATTGCCACCTGTCTAGCTTCATATGGCAGGGGCAACCGAAGCAGAGACTCCGAAGATGACTGGACTGAATGGGAAGGTTTGTATCAGAGAATGTGGTGCTAGGGCACCCCCCCTACTTTAAGCATCAATGAGAAGCCTAGAATAAAGCTGTATTTTCATTCACTTGGCATTCAAAACGAATGATCCAAAATTAAAATCATATATTCGTATTGATCGTTTCCAAATTTCATTGATCTGAGAAATTCATGTCCGGCACCCCTTGAAGACTGGTGTCCTAGACGACTGCCTAATTCTCTTATGTGGCTGGGCCAGTCCAGAACACCAAAGACCCACTTTTAAAGTTGCGATTTGGCTACTGCATGAATTAGTTTGCTCTGGAGCCATCCCTTCCTGAGCTAAGACAAAAATGTGTGAACCAGAGGCCAAAAGAACCCCCCCGTGAGCTAGCTCACACTAACTCAGCTTAGAGGGAACAATGCCTCCCACCCAAACTCACCTTCTGGAACAATGCATTTTGGGTCTGTGTTCATGAGCCTGTGGTCAAAGAGGAGCAAACGGAAGGCGGGAGGCAGGCATCAGCAGGCAGAGTGGATTCTAAGCCTTGCGAAATTCTGCTCTGCCACCTGGGAAGCCTGTGCATGTGTCCAGGTGGTGGCAAGCTTTTTAAAAGCTGATTTAATTAAGTGTTTTGATTTGATTTTTGGCAATCTTGAAGGCTGAGCAGGTGGGCTGGAGTATTTTAGAATAATCAGCATTAAAAGGGAATAACGGCAATGGCGCTCCTAGGCTCAAGAAGCAATAATGAAAGGGATTTGAAAGGTCAGGCTGGCGCATGAAAAAGAGATAATCTTAGGAACGCCACGTCGCGCCCGCTGCGTCAAAAAACTCCCCAAATCCTTTTGCCCTGGCGTACGGTTGTTTGCCTCCATGAAACAGGGGATCAGAAATACTTGTCTGCCTAACTTGACATTTAATACTCTTGGTAAGTAGCCAAGCCCATGCAATCCAAAATTATACCCTTTTAAGCCTATTGCCTTCAATGGATTTAGAAGGGTAGAGCTCTGTGTAGGATTGCACTGTAAGTCCCCTGTATACATACTTAGGCTGCTCTGGCTGGCATTGCATTCATAGATTCCTAGAATCACAGAGCTGGAAGGGACCTCCAAGGGCATCTAGTCCGACCCCTTGCACAATGCAGGAAATTCGCAAATACCTCCCCCCCACATCCCCAGAGACCACAGTTGCATGCCCAGGAGATTAAATAAACCTCCAGGATCCCTGGCCAAATTGGCCTGGAGAATAAATTGCTCCTAGACCCCAAAGAGGCCATCAGCATTTCCCTGGGCGTGTAAGAAAGGGCCACGAGACCTAAGCACTGAGGCAACCCTCCCTTCCCTCCCTCTCAGGATCTGCCTAAGTTCACAGGATCAGCACTTCCGTCAGATGGCCATCTAGCCTCTGTTTGAACACCTCCAAAGGAGGAGAGCCCACCACCTCCCGAGGAAGCCTGTTCCACTGAGGAACTGCTCTAACTGTCAGGAAGTTCTTCCTAATGTTTAGCCGAAAATGCCTCTGATTTAATTTCAGTCCGTTGGTTCTGGTCCGACCTTCTGGGGCAACAGAAAACAATTCCACACCATCCTCTAGATGACAGCCCTCCAAGTATCTGAAGATGGTGATCATATCACCTCTCAGACATCTCCTCCCCAGGCTAAACATACCCAGCTCCTTCAGCGTTTCCTCACTGGAGAGACAAATGGCTGTCCCCCATCTGTCCCTCCAAATTGGGGGGGGGAATCAGTCCTCAGGGTTTTTCTTTAAGTCTTCTTTCTATAACATGGGAGTGACAGACCTATCCCTCAGGAGACAACTAAGGAGGGGGGCAGGATAGAGGTTTGCAAAATTATGCCAGGGGCGGAGAGAGTTAACAAAGAGATATCTTTCTCCTTCTCCCCAAATACTAGATCTCGAGGGCATCCAATGAAGCAGAATGTTCAGGACGGACAAAAGGAAATACTACTTTATACAGAGAGTGATTAAAACACAGAGTTTGCTGCCAGAGGGTGTAGTGACGGCCACAGGAATAAACAGCTTTAAAAAGGGATTAGATAGCTTCATGGAGGATAAGTCTACCAGCAGCTACTAGCCGTGGTAACTGAGGGGAACCTCCACAGTCAGAGGCACTGTCTGAATCCCAGAGGCAGGAGGCAACATCAGGGCCTTAATGGCCTGCTGCTGGCCCTCCAGAGGAACTGGTTGGCCACTGCGTGAGACAGGATGCTGGACTAGATGGACCCTCACTGGTCTGATCCAGCAGAGCTCTTCTTGTGTTCTTATAGAACAAAGTTTGAGTCCAGTGGCACCTTTAAGACCAACAATGTCTAATTCTGGATAAAAGCTTTTGTATGCAAGCACACTTCTTCAGATACATTGGAACAGACTTTGCGAACCATTACACATAGGTAGAGAGAGGGTAGGGGGTGGGAGTTAATTGCCAGGAAAGGCTAATTGGAGTCAAGATGCACAAGTAGCTGAGTGATAAGTATAGCTAAGATTGGATCAAAGCAGTTGGTAAAAACTGTGAATAGCATCAGATTAGCTACAGATAATAAAAGAGTTAACAAAGAGACGTGAGAACTGAGTGACTTAGCATGTGCAGTAAGAACCCGATTTCTCTGTTAAGTCCTGGGGGTTCCATTGTCCTGAGTGCTATAACAACTTGTAATTCAGCCATCTCCTGTCTGCAGCACAGAGGTAGAGCATCTGCTTGTCATGCAGAAAGTTCCGTGTTCAATCCCCAGCATCTCCAGTTAAAAGGACCAGGCTGTAGCTGATGCAAAAGACAACCTGAGACAACCACAAGCTGTTGTCAGTCAAAGAAGACAATACTGACCTTGATGGACCAAGAGTCTGATTCAGTATAAGGCAGCTTCATCCGTTCATAGTCCTTTCAGCAGGAGATGCCAGGAACTGGACCTTAGACTTTCTGTACACAAGGAATGTGCCCTAGCTAGGACCCTCTCGTCAGATGATTAGAGGAACAATTAGAATGTGTGAACTGAAGAACAGTATCTCAGTTGCTCAGGCCTTCAAGGCCTCCTCCAAATTGTGACAGTTCCCTAGGAAGCCTTCGCACAGACTCTCCATCACAGCATCCGTGAAATCTGAGAATATAGCTGACGCTTCCCTGTGCCAATTTCCCTGATTGTGGCAGCACATTTTTCCCAATCACTGCAATCATATTTCCGGCCGACTGCAGCAATAGTCCATCCCCCCTCCTTGCAGTGGTGATTGGTCATTATCTGCTGGTGGCATCTGAAGGACCGGCCAGCCCTTCCCTTTTTACCGCATCACATTGCCTGCAGTCATCGTAAGATCCTTCCATATGCTACAACTGCACAGACGGTTGCCAACCTCCAGGTGGTAGCTGGAGATCTCCTACTATTACAACCCACATCACCTGGAGAAAATGGGCCACCTTGGAAGGTAGACTCCATGGCAATATACCCCATCAAAGCCCATCCCCTGCGCATCCCCCACTCTCCTCAGGTTCCGCCCCCAAAATCTCCAGGTATTTCTCAACCTGGAGCTGGCAAACCTATCAAACAATAAGGCCAACATCGTGTCTGAAGACAGTGTATGCACACACGGAGGGAAGTCGCTTATTGTGCAAAGATGAGGGGCACGTCTTTGCACCTCCCCCCACCTTGGCAGCCCCAGACTCATGTCCATGGTGCATATTCCATCCCCCACGTATGAAAGTCTCCCAGCATTCCTCTTTGTTCCTGCAGTGCCTTCTAATACCCAGAGGTTATAGGACCCATGCAGAAGAAAAGCCATGTGGATGGCTGGAGCAAGACGAGAAGATCAAAACACCCAGCTGCTACCAAAAGGAGGCCAGGGAGGTGGGCGTCCAGACGTCCAGTGGGTGGGAATTCCAGAGATTCTGCATGTAGGCAGCTGCCCGGGTGGTGGGGGAAACCACTGTCAAGTCACTGTTAACTTACAGTGACCCCATAGTGTTTTCGAGGCAAGAGATGTTCAGAGGTGGTTTGCCATAGCCTGCCTCTGTGTAGTGACCCTGGGCTTCCTTGGTGGTCTCCCATCCAGGTGCTCACCAGGGTCAACCTTGCTTAGCTTCTGAGACCTGTTGAGAATGGGCTAAACGGGGCTATTCAACTCAGGGCAAAAGATACTCACAGATGGTTTGCCATTGCCAACATGGTGTAGTGGGTTAAGAACGGCAGACTTTAATCTGGAGAACTGGGTTCGATTCCCTGCTCCTCCACAGGAAACCTGCTGGGTGACCTTGAGCCAGTCACAGTTCCTTCTGAACTCTCTCAGCTCCACTTACCTCACAAGGTGCCTGTTGTGGGGAAAGGAGTGTTGGAGAGACCCAGCGTGGGGTAGTGGATAAGAGTGGTAGACTCTCATCTGAAGAACTGGGTTCGGTTCCCCACTTCTCCTCCCCATGTAGCCTGCTGGGTGAGTTTGGGCCAGCCACAGTTCTCTCAGAACCCTCACAACCCCATCTACCTCGCACAAGGTGCCTCTGGTGGAGAAAGAAAGGGACTGTGATTGTAAGTCATTTTGAAACTTCTTAAGGTAGGGAAAAGTAGGGTATAAAACCTCCTCCTCCTCCTCCCCTCCTCCTCCTCCTCCTCATAAGAACATAAGAGCATAAGAGAAGCCAATGTTGAATCAGGCCAATGGCCCATCCAGTCCATCACTCTGTCACACAGTGGCCAAAAATATCAGGTGCCATCAAGAGGTCCAGCAATGGGGCCCTCCCACTGTTCCCCCCCAAGCATCAAGAATACAGAGCATCACTTGCCCCAGACTGAGAGTTCCTATCTATACCTTGTGGCTAATAGCCACTGATGGACTTCTGCTCTGTATGTTTATCCAATTCCCTCCTGAAGCCGTCCATGCTTGTAGCTGCCACCACCTCCTGTGGCAGTGAATTTCGTGTGTTAATCACTCTTTGGGTGAAGAAGGACTTCCTTTTATCTTGTTCTAACCCAACTGCTCAGCAAATTCATTAAGTGCCCACGAGTTCTCCTTCTTCTCTGTGTCACAACCCTGGACTTCCTTGGTGTTCTCCCATCCAAGTATTAACAAGGACCAACCCTGATTATCTTCTGAGATCTAATGAGATCAGGCTAGCATCTGCCCATATTAAGCAGCAATTCCTGGGACTGCAGCACTGCTTTTTAACATGAACATGTCCTGAATTTCAAGGGCTTCTCCCCCCCCCGCCATTTGGCCCCACAGTAGAAGTCCCCAGGCCATACTTTGAAATGAGTCGTGCATCCTATTATTCTGACAGCACAATAAATATGCTTATCTTAAGTGAAGCGAAGTCTGCAATAAAACAGATTGGATGGGTTTTCACCAAGCGGGAGAAACCCTGGTGCGCCAGGCGAGGAGGGATGCGGCAGAACACTCTTGTTTCACAATGGGAAACCAAATATGCCTGGACACGGTCATTGCGGGGGTCTCTAAATATTAATTTGTCCTTATTGTGATGTTCCGCAGCAACTAGTCACTGGCCAGACATTCTAAAGCTTTTATTAGCGACAGGTCATTTTGAAGAGATAGATTTCCCTTTCAGAGAAAAGGAAATGTGTAAAATGTGGCAGCATCACTGAGCCAGAAGGGATAAAAACCCTTCCAGTCATCAACATGACATCCCGCAGTTAAGGGTGTGATATTCTGATTGAACTGGCCCAAGGCCTGCTTTATTAGAGAGCAAAAGGAGGAACGTCTTATTGCAAGGATGCTTAATTTTTGTGTGGCTTCATGATGAGGAGGACTTAGGGTTGCAAGCAGTCGGGTGGGACTTGGAATTTCCCAGGGCTTTTTTTGTAGAAAAAGCCCAGCAGGAACTCATTAGTATAATAGGCCACACCCCTGACAGCGCAGCGCATTAGCATATTAGACCACACCCCCATGTTACCAGACGTGTGGTCATCCAGCCACACCCACCTTTTGCTTCTTATTCTGTTTACCTTGTTGTTAAAACTCAGGGCTCTTTTTGTAGCAGGAACTCCTTTGCATGTTAGGCCACACAGCCCTAATATAGCCAATCCTAATAAGTCTCTGCTGTTGGGTGTGGCCTATTATGCTAGTGAGTTCCTGCTGGGTATGGCCAACTCCAGAGCCAGCTGGAACTCAGTTCCTTTGCATTCCTGCCCCAAAATAGCCTTGGAGTTCCCACCTGGAGACCTCCAAAATTGGGTGCAGGTTGGGAAATAAAAACTGAAAAAAAGGGGGGGGGGACACAACCCCAAATCAGCTGTGAACTAAGAGGGTCAAGCTACAAACTATATTATACAAAAATACAAAATGTTTATTAGGGCGTACAAGTAGCTAAAACATACTGCGGTTAAAAGAAATAGTCACAGGCTTAAACGGCTTATACAACCAAGTTAGTTATTATACAAATACAATTGATGAGTAAAATCTTTTGAACTAAGGACCATACACGTTTCGGTCCCTTCAGGCCTTCCTCAGTGGTCAATATTCTTTATATTACAGTGACACACATCCAGAAATGTACACATAAGAAATGTTTATATATATATATAACCAGATGTTATTTTCTGAAATTATTAAGAAAAAAGGGGGGAATAAAGAGGAAAAAAGGCCTGATTATTACATGAAAATTATATAGAGTAAATGTATGTAGTAAGAAATCTGATTAACATTAATAAGAATTATATACTGGGATTACCTTGTTCTGCTTCTGCAATTGCCACAAGTTTGTATTGTAGGCCATCAATAGCAGTTGGGAGATCAGTTATAATTTTGGGAGAACTTCAGGCCCCACCTGGAGGCTGGCAATCCTAGTCGGGGCCACATTGTTACATAGGGGTGCCCAGTGCCCCCTGATCATCCACTGGGGGTTGGGGGGCTAGGGTTGCCAGTGACAGGTTGGGAAAGTCCTAGAGATTTGGGGGTGGAGCCTGGGGAGGACAGGGACCTCAGTGGGGTACAGCCCCAGACAATCTACCTTCCAAAGCATCTTTTCCTCCCCCTGTCTAGCAGAACTGATCTCTGTAGTCTGGAGATGAGCTGTTATTCCAGGAAATCCTGGATGCTGCTGTCTTTACTGTCACCTCATATATAGAGTCCCTTTTTATCTATGGGGAGGGAGAAGAGTGGGGAAAGACTGGATATATAACTTGCTGGTCTCCAGACAATTCTCTCTCTCTCTCTCTCTCTCTCTCTCTCTCTCTCTCTCTATGTTTGGTGTAGTGGTTAGAAGCACGGACTCTAACCTGGGAGAACGGGTTTGATTCCCTACTCCTCCATGTGCAGCTGCTGATGTGACCTTGGGTCAGTCACAAGTTCTTTCAGAGCTGTTCTCTCAAGGGCAGTTCTCAAAAAAGGTCCCTCAGCCCCACCTACCTAAAAGGGTGTCTGTTGTGGGGAGAGGAAGGGAAAGGAGATTGCAAGCCACTCTGAGACTCCTTCAGGTAGTGAAGAGGGGGGAATAAATCCAATTTCCTCCTCCTCCTCCTCTTCTTCTTCTTCAAACTAAGAGCCAGTTTGGTGTAGTGGTTGGGAGCGCAGACCCTAATCTGGGAGAATGGGGTTTGATTCCCCACTCCTCCTCCACATGCAGCTGCTGGTGTGACCCTGGGTCAGTCGCAAGTTCTCTCAGAGCTGTTCTCTCAGGAGCAGTTCTCAAAAGAGCTCTCTCAGCCCCACCTACCTCACAGGGTGCCTGTTGTGGGGAGGGGAAGGGAAAGGAGTTTGTAAGCCGCTCTGAGACTCCTTTGGGTAGTGAAGGGTGGGGTATAAATCCAATCTCCTCCTCTCTCTGATACACGTTGGGGAGGACTGCTCCAGCATTGCCTTTTGTTCAGGAACTCAGCTAAATCAACCTCTAATGAAGCTTCCCTTAAGCAAAAAGGGAAAGAGAGCCCAAGACGCCCTGCAGCAGAAGCCGAATCTAATCAGCCGTCTCCCCCCCCCCCGAGGAGCCAGCCAGTGTTTAAGCCCGCCATTCCACAAATAATTTTTATGAATAATCATCATAATAAAAACTCCTTTGCACTATCTAAGGCTGAGAGCCAACTCCATATGTCAAAGGAAACGTAAAGTAATTGTAATTCACATGAGGCAGTTTCTACCGACTTGTTTAAACACAACGAAGCGCTGGTGGCCACCAAACAAAGGACGGACTGCGCCGTTTCGTAGAGGACAGTTCCCAGCTCTGTAGGGTTGGCAGCTCTGAGCTGGGAAATATGTGGAGATTTTTTGGGGGGAGTGGAGCCTGAGGAGGGGGAGGTTTGGGGAGAGGAGGGACTTCAGTGGCTCATCAAGCATGGACACCCCTGACTGAAACCTGAAGCAGTCTCAGAAAGAAACAAAAGAAGGGGGCAAATAAAAACCTCCAGAGAGGAGGAGGAGGAGGAGGAGGAGAAGAAGGAGGAGGAGGAGGAGGAGGAGAGGAGGAAGGAGGAGAAGAAGGAGGAGAAGAGATTGGATTTATACCCCACCCTTCGCTACCCATAGGAGTCTCAGAGCGGCTTACAGTCTCCTTTCCCTTCCCCTCCCCACCACAGACACCCGGTGAGGTAGGCGGGGCTGAGAGAGCTCTGACAGAAACTGCTCTTTTTTTCAAGAACAGCTCTGGCAGGACTACGGCTTGCCCAAGGTCATCCAGCAGGTGCAAGTGGAGGAGTGGGGATCAAACCCGGTCCTCCCAGATTAGAGTCGGCGCACTTCACCACTACACCAAACTGGCTCCAGAGTGGTGGCCGTCCTGAGGATAGTGAAAGTTCTGGAGGGTCTGGCGGGTAAGAGAAGAACACGCAGCCGTGCTGTTATCTCAGGTGATTTCAAGCTAAGACAGAATGAAAAGGAAAGCAGCGCAGAGACTGAGGCCGGCTTGAATCTCCGAGGACCCTGCGTGAAGTCACAGGGGCAGAGGGTTGCCAGCTCCGGGTTGGGAAATACCCGGGGGTTTTGGAAGTGGAGCCTGGGGAAAGCAGTGTTTGGGGAGGGGTGGGACTTTGATGGGTTAGAATTTCATACAGCCCACCTTCCAAGAGGAGGGGGGAGGGGGAGAAGGAGATTGGATTTATACCCCGCCTTTCACTACCCAAAAGAGTCTCAGAGCAGCTTACAATTGCCTTCCCTTCCCTTCCCCTCCCCACCACAGACACCCTGCGAGCAATGCTCCTTCTAAGCTATGGAGCCCTGTAAGGAAAAATTCTACTTTGTGAGCTGCTGGCATTAAAGTTGTGAGCAGGCGATTTGGCTACGGCATAAATTAGTTTGCTCTGGAGCCATCCTTCCTGAGCGAAGACAAAAGTGTGTGAGCTGCAGGCGAAAAAGCTGTGAGTTAGCTCACACTAACTCAGCTTAGAGGGAACACCGCCTGTGAGGTAGGTGGGGCTGAGAGAGCTCTTTCCGGAACTGTCCTTACGAGAACAGCTCTGAGAGAACTGTGACTGACCCAAGGTCATGCCAGCAGCTGCATGTGGAGGAGGGGGGAATCAAACCTGGTTCTCCCAGATTAGAGTACACATTCCTAACCACTACACCAAATCACCACACCAAACAGAGGCCATTTTCTCTAGATGAACTAATCTCTGTCACCTGGAGTTCGGTTGTAATCCCAAAAGATCTCCAGCTACCACCTGGAGGTTGGCAACTCTACTGCTTCACCATTCCAGTCACAGTTGCCACCTTTGGGCTGTGACATTCCTGGAGATTTGGTGATGGAGCCTGGGGAGGGCAGCACTTCATTTCTACAAACAACTTTATTTCATGTTGACTGTTACAGCTTGCTTTGATATGCATTTGGACTTTTACATGCAATATGCACTTTGCATGTCGATATTGTCTCTGGATGCTGAAAAGTTGTGACTTGATTATTGTGAATGCATTTTCATTTGCACAAGCACACACACACACATTTTGCCTACTTGTTTTCGTTATTCTCCATGGTACTGGCACTTCCGGGTTGCACAGGAAGTGATGTCATCATGCAGCGGTGACTATTGCTGCCCCTCGTGGTGAGCACCTGACTCCCCCCCTCTTCCTCCAGTTGCCAGGTTGCCTGGCAACCCTAGGCCCAATCCCATAAAAGCGATCTGATAACACTGCTCATATGCTTTAAAAATATCTCTTAATGTTGATTGCTAATCAAGACAGTGGCCTGTATTCTACCTCTCCACTAAGCAAAGTTTGGAGCCTTAAAGGGGAACTTTCCTCTGCCGTTTCCCCCCATCCCCCAAATTGTCCTGCAGTGGGAAATATACAGTTAACTCCCTGCTTTCCATGGAAAAGAAGAGAGAGAAGAGATTGGATTTATACCCTGCACTTCACTACCCAGAGGAGTCTCAGAGGGGCTTACAAACTCCTTTCTCTTCCCCTCCTCACAAAGGACACCCTGTGAGGTAGGTGGGGCTGAGAGAACTCTGACAGAAACAGCTCTTTTTTCAAGAACAGCTGTGGCCAGAACTATGGCTTGCCCAAGGTCATCCAGCAGGTGCAAGTGGAGGAGTGGGGGATCAAACCCGGTTCTCCCAGATCAGAGTCTGCGCTCCTAACCACTACACCAAACTGGCAAATAGTAGCTTTGGCAAAGGATGAAAGAGTCAATATTCTCCTCTCCCATCCAGAAGGTGGCTGTGTGTGACTGTGTACCTCCTTTCTCCTTCTCATGAACGTGAAAGAGGAGAGCAACTGCTGGGGTAACTTTAAAGGGAAGGATAAGGAGCCAATTACAGCAACTCAGGAGGAGAGGGCAGAGAGCTACTTGCCCCGGAAGTGACAGGTCACTCCTGAGTGACCCTCTGCCCACCCGTGGGTCATCCGCCAGACTGGCCCAGGCTGCTTCTGTGCCATAACCTAGGTGAAAAGTTTCCCTTGCTCGAGAACCATTTCAATCTGACTCTAGGGATGCGGTGCTCATCCCCGTTTCCAAGCTGAAGAGCCAGCGCTGTCCAAAGACATTTCCGTGGACATGTGGCCAGAATGACTAGACACCAAGGCGCACGGAACACTACCGACCTTCCAGTCTGCAGTTCAGCATCTTAACCACTTGAGCAACCACAGCCCAACCTAGGTGAAAGCCACGCACCAAAAGATCGAGACAACGACTTCCCTTCAGAAATGCCTGGAGCTGCACAGTCGCCACTGTGCCCAACAGAAATGGCCGGTTCAAAGCCACCTATAGTTGCTCAGATTCGCTGAACTCAGCATTCACCCCCCCCGCCCCGTAAAGGCCTAACAACGTCCTCTTTGAGAACTGGAGGAACTGACCATTATAGCTGTTGATTAGTGAGAGCTCCAAATGAACAATCATTGTTAGAGAGGCTCCTTCAGATCAGCCGCACTCGCAGAGCCAGCCAATCAGGTAACAGAAGCGTAAATGATGCAAGTTACTATGTTCCTATTGGTCTATTTGTATTTTGTGGGTGTGTTTTGACCTGGGGTTTCTGTATATAGTTGCGGCTTGCTGCGTGCGTTGTTATTCTGTTTCTGCATAAAAGACCCATGCTGAAATCACGATAGCCTCTTGAACCCACTACATAACAATAGCAAGGATGCATTGATAGTCTTTGTCATCCATGAATTCACTGTCACAGGAGGTGGTGGCGGCTACAAGCATGGATTACAAGAGGGAATTAGATAAGCATACAGAGCAGAGGTCCATCAGTGGCTATTAGCCACAAGGTATAGATAGCAACTCTCAGTCTGGGGCAAGTGATGTTCTGTATTCTTGGTGCTTGGGGGGGGGAGGCAACAGTGGGAGGGTTTCTAGTGTCCTGGCCCCACTGATGGACCTCCTGAAGGCACCTGATATTTTTGGCCACTGTGTGATGGAGTGTTGGACCAGATGGCCCATTGGCCTGATCCAACATTCTCTTATGTTCTTAGGACACATGGCAATGTCCCCAATGTGATGAGGTCATTTCGCACATCGACGCTCTGCTTTTTTGGCAAAACCCTGCCCACCCTTGGAACATTCTCTGAATCCCCCCTCCAACAAGCCAAAGGGAACTGTCAACCCCCAAGAAAGAGGAAGGCTCAGGCCACATTGCCAGAGTCACACTGGAAGTAACGCCATCATGTCAGCAACATCCAGGCGACGTTCTGGTATTTGGGCAAAAATTCTATGGTAGAAGCCATTGTTACCATAGAGTTTTTGCCTGGATACTAGAGCACTGCAGCAACGTTGCAGCATGATGATGTCACTTCCTGTGCAATGCTGTCGAAGAGGCCTGAGACTTCCACTTTGTCCTGGTAAGTCCCTCCCCTCTGTCCCCTGCTGGTTGCCAGAAGGGACCTGGCAACCCTAATGGCATAGCCCTATGGATTTGCCATAGAGTTTCCGCTGATTCCTAGTATATCGTGACAAATGGAATTATGTTAACGGGAGCTGTGTTCCTAGGGGGAAGGGTTCCACCTCCCTGGACTGACACTTGCTAGTGTAATAAAGCTGTTGTTAGGAGCACAGCTGTTTGTGGGTGCTCTCTCAGTAATGTATCATGGTGGCAGCAGAAGAACATGAATTACTGCAAAACACAACCAGGGCAGTTAGTCTGCACCCCCCTATAGCTACCTCGAACTCACTGCCTCAACAAGGCAAGCCTTTTTGACTGCTATGTAACACTGCCTTCCTTTTCTGGGGTCCCGAATGCCCCTCTCTGCCGCCTCTGCCTCGCTGCTTGACTTCTTCAGGCGTCACACACCCTCTTGTGCCCACGTTGCAAATAAGAACTTGATGCTGCAATCCTACGCAGAGTAATTCTGCATAAAAACCAGACATTCGTTGTCATATCTGCCTCCAAATTGGCAGGGAGGGTCCCTTGGGGGAGAAGGACGACCCTTGAGAATTTCTTCTTAACTGGTTACGGGAGAAAAATTGGGAGCTGCAAATATGTTGTACTTTTAACTGGCGATGACACCAGGGATGCTTCTCCCCCAATGGCCTGAAATTTGGCAGGTGAGATCCCGTGTGTGAAGGGTATGGTAATAAATCTAAGCACGAACATGTGGAAAACAAATCAAAATGAGTATGGCTAACATTTTTGTGTGTACCGCTACTTGGTACCAGGTTTTCTTCAGTTCTAGGGCTCTTCTGAGTGTATTCTTGGGAGCTGGCACACTCTGAGAGGAGGAGGAGGAGGAGAAGAAGAAGAGGAGGAGGAGGAGATTGGATTTCTACCCCGCCCTTCACTTTGAGTCTCAGAGGGGCTTACAATCTCCTTTCCCTTCCTCTCCCCACAACAGGTACCCTGTGAGGTAGGTGGGGCTGAGAGAGCTCTTTTGAGAACTGCTCCTGAGACAACAGCTCTGAGGTTGGTGCACCCCTTCTCTCTGAAAGCAGAGGTATAGTTCAGTAGAACCCTCTAAAGGCTAGAGTGTGTCAGGGCAAGTATTGTTCCCCTCTGAGGTGGAGCTGCCTCTCCCATCTAGCTGCTCCTCATCCCTGAATGGAAAGAAGAAGTGTGGTTCTCCCAGAGACACAACAGGCAACCTCCAGTGTGGAGGCAGGTAATGCTGCTGCTCCAAGAGTGACTGGATCATCCAGTCACACGGAAGAATTACCCCTCCTTACCAGCACAGCACTGAGTCAGTTCAGAATGCAGACTCATATAGAGACAACAGAACGCTCTTGGTCACCGGGGTCGTTCCTACCCCATGCTAAAACTCTGCTGAGCAAAGTTTATTTATTTATTAAAATCTTTATACCCCAACTTTCCTCTTGGCTTAAGTCTTCCATCCTAAGGAGACTTCCTTCAATTTAAGCAGATTTTCCGGTGGAGGAACAGGCCACAAGTTGGAGAAAATCTCCTTAGGATGGAGGACCACTACTTCAAGGATGGTTGGATCCATCCCTCCATTTCCTTCTCTCAGCTTGCTGATAGCATGATAATGTGCTCTGGCACACACTTTCAGCCTGTTACAGTTTCATCCTGCTCTTTTTCCAAGTAGCACCTTCCTTATGAGGTGCCTAGAAGGTAAGCTAGCCTGAGATACAAGGACTGCTGACTCCTTAGGGTTCAATCCCAGTTTTCAGTGGCCAAAGTCCAGCACCCTAGCCACTAAACACCACACTAGGTCTCTTGGGATTTGTATAGTATTTGGAAGTGCCATCAATCATGGCTGACTTCTGGTTGTTCAAGGCAAGAGATGAACAGAGGCGGTTTGCCATTGCCTTCCTCTGCATAGTAACCCAGGTCTTCTTGGGTGGTCTCCCATCCAACTACTAACCAGGGCCGACTCTGCTTAGCTTCCAAGATCTGATAAGATTGGGCTAGCCTGGGCCATCCAGGTCAGGGCAAAAGACATGCAGAGGTGCTTTGCCATTGCCCGCCTCTGCATAGCAACCCGGGCCCTCCCTGGTGGTCTCCCATCCAAGTACTAGCCAGGACTGACCCTGTTTAGCTTTTGAGGTCTAATGAGAATGGGTTAGCCAGGTCAAGCTGTGATTTGTATAGGACTGGTAAATTCATATATTGTCTATACTAGCAGTAAGGCCCATTGTGGGAAGAAATATAACGAGCTCTAGAAGGAAGCTCTAGGCAGGACTGGTGGAACAGCAGAGGGAAGGGGAAAATAGAGGAAGGCAAGCCATGTTTATTTCCTTCTGCTTAGCTATAAGGCAGGGCTGTCTCAAGTCTTTTTGCTGCGCCAAGTGGGTAGTATGGGAGGACAGCTTCATGGTAACAGGTATGATTCCCTCCAACCCTGACTTATGTTGGTTTGGGGCTATGCAGTGGCAGCTAAGGTTGAAAAGCACCTCCTCCTATACCATGTCTTCTGGGTTCCAAGGGTCTGGAAAGTGGTTCCATAGCCAGTTACAGGGTTGCCAACTCTGGATTGGGAAATTCCAAAGCAGACATTTTAATAGCTGGGAAATGTTCTGTAGGGGAAATAATGTGTTGTGGCTGCGGAACACGGTGATTTCTGTGAGATCTCCAGGCCTCTCAGGGAGATTGGCAACTCCAGTGACCATTTAAGGGAAGATTACAATATGGATTTTACCTCAAGACACATTCAATGACTCCCAACAGCAACAGCAAACTGTTTAGAATGTTAGAGGCAAAGGCCAATCAGGCCACATATGCAAATCACCTCTGTGTTCTGACTGGCTATTGGGGGGGAGAGGAACAGCAAACTGTTTTAGAATATTGGAGGCAAGACTTAGGCAACGCAGTCAGTGGATGGGCACAGCTTCTGAGTGACAGATCAGGGAGCCAACTGATTTGGGAGCGTGTGGAATGTTTGGGAGAGTCTGTGACCAAAATACTATTATATATAAGGAGAGATTTCTTATTAACTTGTTTGAGACACCACACATGTGAGGATACATAAACGAAGGTAAGTCGGGCTCTCAGACTGCCTCATTGTACCTTTGACACCAGGTAAACGATGTCCCTTTCCCACACAAAGTAATTCGAACTGTTCATTGTACTAATTAGCAACAAATTAAAACCAGACCATTATAAATCCTGAAACTTAAAACCCACCCCTGTTCAAAGCCATTTCTTTTGCAAAATCTCTCTGTCGCACTTGCAGCTCAGAATCAGGTGACACAAAGCTTGTCTTCTGAGGCGTTATCTCTTCGGAGTCTGGCAGACCTCCAGACCACAGGAAAAAGAAAATTTTGGCAAGAGAGAGAGAGAGAGAGAGAGAGAGAGAGAGAGAAGAGAGGGAATAAGAAAAAAAACCTCTCACCTTGTCTTTAGTCAGCATTTGCAGAGGGAAAAGAGCTTTAAAAATGGAACATTTTGTCAGGCACAGCACAGCCAAGAAAAGAAGACGAGGAAGGTTAAAAAAAAGAAGATAAAAATTGCTTTTCCTGACCATTGTTTTTAGCTTAAATTGGTTTCCTTTCAGCCAATCCACATTTGCTGATTTTTGTACGATAAGAACTGCGGTAACCTTGTGGTGTCTAACGGCTAGGGCTGAAGGGTGCCATTTTGGATTTTGGAGCTGGGGTCAGGAATAAGATTCTCAGCAATGTTCAAAGCCCACTCTTCCAATCACTTTATTTGTTGTGGCTGAGCACCATATACAGTTGCCAGCCTCCAGGCGGCACCTGGAGTTTTCCCTAGTCTCAACATTTTGAAAATCTGAGCGATAACCCTAAACTCTTTATTCCAAATCCTTTGAGGTTCTTCCATGCTTTGATTTTGATGAGAACCATTTATTTCTCCGGATAACGTTTAATCTGTCTTTTCCTACTACAGACTTGAAGTGGCAAGCAGATTTGACATTGCGCCCTAGGTGGGTGCAGATGCCAACCTCCCGCCGGGGCCTGGAGTCCCTGCGCTGGCTGCCTCCTCCTCCTCCGCCACCCAAGGGGGGAGGGGGAGAGCGGGCGAGTTGTTCCACTGCCACTGCCTCCTGCGCCCTGACTGGCTGGCCAGGCGTCCTTTAACTGGCAGCAGCAGGTGGTGGCAGCGAGTCCTTGCTGGCCACCGCCATGCCACCGAGGGGGGAGGGCGGGCGATCTGCAGGGCACAGGAGCACCCCGGCTGGGGCAGTTTGGCGCCCCTGAGGCTGGCGTGCCCTAGGTAAGCGCTTAGCTCACCTAGCGGGCGAGCCGGCCCTGGGGAGGATGTGATGTCAGCATGGTGTAGTGGTTAAGAGCGGTGAACTCTGATCTGGAGAACCGGGTTTGATTCCCCACTCCTCTGCATGAAGCCTGCTGGGTGACCTTGGGCCAGTCACAGTTCTCTCCAAACTCTCTCAGCCCCACCTACCTCGTGAGGCACCTGTTGTGGAATGGGGAAGGAAAGGAGATTGTAAGCCATTTTGAGGATCCTTAAGATAGTGAAAAGTGGGGTATAACAACATATTCTTCTTCATTCAGGGTGAGGCTCCAGGCTGCCTCTTCTAGTCTCTATGGTTTTCATCAGAGACTAGAGCGGAGCACCACAATGTGGAGGCCATTTTTTCCCCTGACCCCTCAAGTCCTCAGCGGTAGAAAATCAGGGCTGGTTGTATACCATGCCAAGGCAGGTAAATGGGAGACCTGTCTCTCATAGCCTTAGGAAGAGCCGGGACTCTTCAGCCACTAGAGGTATAAATGCGCTTACCAAAACGAAGGGAATATGTTATTTGCCTGTACTGCTGTTGCAAATGGTCTCTGCTCTTTCCTAGATTCCATTTACATTTTACATAATTATGTCTCACCCTGTTGTTCCTGCATTCTGTGGCCCTTTGACTGTGAGAAACGAGAGATGTGAGGTATAAATGTTTGATAAATAAATGCATGAAGTGACAGTTTGGGTTGGCCGCTCCTTATCCCTGGCAGCCTGCAAAGCTAACCCCCTGAAGACCCCAGAGGAGCTTTCCCCTTGCCAACGGGGTGCTCCACAGAATCTTCCTCGACCGTTTGGGAGGCGAAATCACAGCCCCGTCTTTCTCCGCCTGGATTTCCACAGCGCCGGCGTTGGCAGAGTTGTCACATCTCATTCTTTTTATCATTTGGTACTACTCAGCCAGTCTTGACTCTTGGTTTTGTTTTCTATTATTTATAAGAATCACTGTTTTCCAGCCCGTTCTTGCGGCACAGCCCGTGTCATTTTGTCTTACGATGATGGCAAAATCTGGAGCTTTCTTGGGAAAACATAGCATCATGTAAGGACTTTAGACAGGGACTCTGGGGCAAGGGATGCTCTGTATTCTTGGTGCTTGGGGGGGGGGCAGCAGTGGGAGGGCTTCTAGCGTCCTGGCCCCACTGCTGGAACTCCTGATGGCACCTGGTATTTCTGGCCACTGTGTGACACAGTGTTGGACTGGATGGGCCACTGGCCTGATCCAACACTGGCTTCTCTTATGTTCTTATGACTTCAGCCACGAGCTCTCCCAGGCCAGATTCCAGTTACTGGTGGCAATTCAAAAAGCGAGGCAAAGCAGCACAATGTTAAATAAACAGCTATAGGGCCTACGGTTGCTAGGTCCCCACCTGGCATGGGGGAATTTAGGGTTGCTGGCTCCAGGTAGAGAAACACCTGGAGATTTGGGGAATGGAGCCTGGGGAGGACAAGAGACCTCAGTGAGGTACAATGCCACAGAGTCCACCCTCCAAAGCATCCATTTTCTCCAGGGGGAACTGACCTCTGTAGTCTGGAGATGAACTGTAATTCTGGGGGAGGCTGGCATCCCGATGGCTGATCCTACCATGAGTCAGAGTGAGGTGCCCCATGTAGGGTTGCCAGACCAACTGGTGGGAGGGCTAGGACATAGGCGTGCATGCAACGTTGGCAACACCAGCAGCATCTCTACATCGCTTCCGGGCTTTACCCAGAGAAATTAAAGCAGCGGCATCACCGACATCACTATGGGTGACTCTGCACTGTCTTTTCCCTCCGTTGTTTTACCAAACCCACATTGGAACAGAAATTCCCCTCTGCATCACTTTCTTTGATCGTCGGATTTTATGGTACCCTCTACACTGCATGCCACTTTTGCTTTTTTTGATCATCGGGTTTTATGGTACCTTCTGCATGGATTTATGCCTATTCAGGGTGACTTTGCAGTCGGTATGGCATTGGCCCCGGGGTATTTGAATGTTGTTTTGAGCTGCACCTTTCCCTCAGTGTTCCCTAACCAAATGCCCGATGCAGAGCCAGCCTCTGTCACTTTCTGGTAAATACAAAAGCTACAAAGGGTAGCTCTAGGAATCTCCATAAACTCTATGGTAAAACCATGGGAAACGAAAACAGCGACATCACCAATGTCACTGTGTCACTTCCAGGTAAAACAGGAAGTGATATGGGGTAGCTCTAGGAACTGCCAGAAACTTTATGTCACTTCTGTATTTTATCCGGAAGTGATGTGGTGACATTGGTGATGTCAGTGTTTTCTTTTTTAAATATTTCTGCCGTTGAGCTCTGAGTGGCGGCAGGAAAAGGGGCTTGTCTGGCTAGCCTAGTCCTACAAGAGCTGGGTTTATGTATGAGTGAAGTAAGCTATAGTTTAGTGCCTCAGATTATAAGTAAATACAGAAAACTTCTAAAATTACTGCGTTACCATTGTGTAGGTAATGCTTTGGGGCCCCTTAAACTCAGCATAAGCCAGTCTTTGCATCCTAGCTTAGGTTGCAAATTTAGGGGGTACCAGAGAACCAGCAATTATTCTGATCAAGCGTTGCCATACTTTTACCTCCATGAAGGGTGACGCTTGAAATTTCAGGGACCAAAAGAGTTTGGGCTCTCTCTAGAGGTGTTCTGAAGAGGTCCCACTCCATTGCTTTCGGAAGTACAGTGGCTTTCTGAAGTCCATTGCTTTCTGAAGTACAGTAGTTGTAGCAAACAGGGTGTTCTCTGTTCTGGCACTAAAACTGGACGATTCCTTTCCCATAACCTGGCAGCAAACTTGATAAGTTTTCAGTGTGGACTCTCTCTCTCTCTCTCTCTCTCTCTCTCTCTCTCTCTCTCTTTCTCTTTGCCCAGACTTTTTGTTGAGCAGCTGTGTGGTGTGGAGAGCCAAGTGTTGTGCAGGGGATTCAGGGCATAGAGTTTTTGCCCAAATACCAGAATACCAAATACCAAAGCGTCACCAGACACCAGAGCAGAGGTCCAGCAGTGGCTATTTGCCATGAGGTATAGATGGGACTGCAGATGGTGACTGGAGCCATGAAATTAAAAGATGCCTGCTCCTTGGGAGGAAAGCTATGGCAAACCTAGACAGCATAATAAAAAGTAGAGACATCACCCTGCCAACAAAAGTCCATATAGTCAAAGCAATGGTGTTCCCAGTAGTAATGTATGGCTACAAGATTGGACTGTAAGGAAGGCTGAGCACTGGAGAATAGATGCTTTCGAATTATGGTGCTGGAGAAGACTCTTGAGAGTCCCTTGGACTGCAAGGAGATCAAATCAGTCAATCCTAAAGGAAATCAACCCTGACTGTTCCCTGGAAAGCCAGAGACTGAAGCTGAAGCTCAAATACTTTGGCCACCAAATGAGAAGGAAGCCCTCACTGGAGAAGACCCTGATGCTGGGAAAGATTGAAGGTCAAAGAAGAAGGGGACGACAAAGGATGAGATGGTTGGACAGTGCCACCGATGCAACAAACATGAAATTGAGCAAACTTCAGAGGATGGCAGAAGACAGGAGGGCCTGGCATGATCTGGTCCATGAGGTCGTGAAGAGTCAGACTCGACTGTGTGACTGAACAACAATAACTTTGGCCACAAAAACGGTCACTGTATGGGAAGGGAATGAGCTACCAGTACACATTTCATTTAAGTCTTTTCTCCCAATATTTTTTTCCCTGGTGAAGGCGGGCCTGGACCAGTGTTCCCTCTAAGCTGAGCTAGTGTGAGCTAGCTCACAGTTTTTTTTGGCTTCCAGCTCACACATTTTTGTCTTAGCTCAGGAAGGATGGCTCCAGAGCAAACTGATTTGTGCAGTAGCCCAATTGCTTGCTCACAACTTTAATGCCAGGAACGCATGAAATTGAGCAAACTCTGGAGGATGGTGGAAGCAGGGCCGGCTCGCCCACTAGGTGAGCTAGGTGCTCGCCTAGAGCACGCCGGCTGCAGGGGCGCCAAAAGGCACCCCACCCACCCCCGCAAAAAGCCCCCCCATCTCTTCCCTGGCTTGCTTGGGCACCCCGCAGCCGCAGCTGCAGAGCCTCCAGGAAAGCCGGCGCTGCAGATCGCCCAGGAAAGCCAGCGCTTCACTGCCCCCCCGATTTCCAGGCCCCACCAGGAGGTTGGCATCCCTGGTGGGGTGGGCACCCCAGGCTGTCCTGCCTAGGGCGCCCAGACACATGGGGCCGGCCCTGGGCGGAAGACAGGAGGGCCTGGCGTGCTGTGGTCCATGGGGTTGCGAAGAGTTGGACTCGACTGTGTGACTGAACAACATAGATGGAAGACTCTGTCTGGGGCAGTGATGCTCTGTCTTCTTGGTGCTTGGGGGTCAAGAGTGAGAGGGCTTCTGGAGTTCTGGCCCCACTGGTGGACCTCCTGATGGCATCTGGGTTGTGGCCACTGTGTGACACAGAGTGTTGGACTGGAGGGGCCATAGGCCTGATCCATCATGGATTCTCTCCCATTCTTATGTTCTCATGAGATTAAATCTCTGCTCCACCATGAACCTCACTGGTTGACTTTGTGCATGCTTTCTTGAGCACCTTGAAGGAAGGGATTCCTGCTCCTAGGTCTTCTTCCCATGGCCCTGGCCTTGTTACTGGTGAACTTAAAACTATGGCTTCAAGTCTTCCTGTCACATGACACATGATTTCCTATCTATAGTTGCCAGCCATTGGCTGTCAACCTCCACAAAACTTTGGGCAGCAAATGCTCATTGGAATGGCATCCCACGATGTCAGTTCCAGCCACATAACCAGAAGTGACATCACCATGCCACTGGATGCTCTTAGGAAGAGTAGGCACAACCACAGAGTTTTGAGCAAAGCCTAGAGCGTCCAGTGACACAGCAATGTCACTTCCAGTTATGCAGCCAGAAACGACATCATGATGTCGTGGGATGCCATTTTGAGCCTTGCATTTCCCCCTCACCATTCGCTGAAGCAAAGGTGGGCAATGGGGGGGCAGGAGTTCCCCTTCCCCCGTTAAGAAATGGCAGCCCTGTTCCTATCATGTGCTTGCAGCTCCATATGCCCTGGGTCTCGAAAGGTTGAAGACTGGCAGCAGCTGATTCCATCTCATCTGGTGGAATGATATTATGCGGATCTGATGAATGGAGGGTAGATGAGACGCATGTGTGCGTGAGACTGAATTTCTTTCCGAAACATCTCTTTTGGGGAGCAACTGAACCTGCCCTAACAAAGTGCCGTTCTGTTCTGCCACCGCTTTGTTTACATTTGCGAAAACACAATTGCGCAATTAAAATTTAATAATATAGTAAATAAGATCTGAATAATTTACCCAGAAATGAATACAATGGATGCTGGATGCTTTGCCTAAGGATGGAAGGAGAAACTGGGATTTGTAAGGCTGATAAGGACCGATTCTTCTCTGTAAGGACAACCAAACTGCTTGCCTGGAATTCAAGCAGAAAAAAAATGGGGAGGGTTAAACCAGGGTTGCAAACAGAACTAGGGTTGCCAGGTCCCTTACCTTTTTCGGCAGGGAGGAGTTGATCCTGGTCTGGGACATTCGTGTGCGTGGAAGTGACATAATCATGCTAGGCACACCGCCAGTGGGCACTCTAGCATTCAGCTTGAAAACTCTATGATACCATAGAGTTTTCAGGCCGAATGCTAGAGCATACCCCCGGTGACCTGCTCAGTGCGATGACATCATTGTGCTGGGCATGTTGGCCAGACATGGGCACTTTGGAGGTTGGGTTCCCCCCACCAGCCGGATCTGGGCCGGCGGGTTGGGGGCCCTTTAAGCGGGCAAACCCCCCATCGCTCCTTGGGGACCTGGCAGCCTTAGACAGAACTGATCAATCCACTGGTGGCTGGGATGTATTTTTTAAATTTATTTTTATTTACTTTATTTATATCCCGCCTTTTCTTCCCAACTGAGACCCTAAGCAGCTTACATCGTTCTCCTCTCCTCTGTTTTATCCTCGCAACAACCCTGTGAGGTAGGTTACGCTGAGAGTACGTGATTGGCCCAAAGTCATCCAGCTGTCAGACTCCTGCAGCAATCAGTCCCCAACAGCTTTCATTCAAAGAAGTAAAGTTTATTGAGAATATGAGAGGATGCAGATACCTTAATCATTTCATGCTAGAACTAACATAAAGCGCATGAAGCAAACAGTTATACATAATTCGAGGAGACCCCCCTGATGGCTGAGGGCCAATCAGAGGCCAGGTAGAAGCCTGCCAAACTAACGGGTCACTTTTCCCAGAAGAAATACTATACCAGGCACTGAAGATCAGACAGAGATAATGGAAACTGAGAAGACACAGCAGAAAAGAAACTGAACATTCCAGAGCCACCCCACTCCCATGGCAGGCCAGGGCTCAAGAGAGGCCTAGCCAACACCAGCAAGTTTCCATGGCAGAGTGGGGACTCGAACCTGGGTTTCCCAGACCCTAGTCCGACACTTTAACCACTATACCATGCTGGCTCTCTCTCATATTAGGGCTGCCAAGTCTTGTACTATAGCAGGAGATGTCTCAGCAGAAAGCCACCGTTGCCTGGTAGGGTGGAGGGGGGATAATGAGTAGGGATGCCAGGTCCTACCTGGCATCTGGTGGGGGGCTCCTGGGTCCTTCCTGGGACCTGGAAGTGATGCTATCGTGTCGCTGTCGGGGTGTGTGTGTGTGACACTCTAGTTTTTGGTCAAAACTCTATGGCTTTTTGCCTTCAAAACCATAATGTTTGCCCAAAAACTAGAGTGTCACCCCCCAACATCAGTGATGTGATGATGTCACTTCCAGGTGACATCATTGCATCGGGGATGTTACCTGGCAATGTCCCTGTTTGGGGGTGGGATTTCCCTCACCGGCCAGCTGGCCAGCAGTGGACGGAAGCCCTGAAAAGTGGGAGAAACCCCAATTTGGTCTGAGGGCTGGGAACCCTGGGAATGAGCCCCACATTTCCCTCATTCCGATGGCATGATGTCACTTCCAGGGTGAATCTGGACACATTGTCACTGCATCAATGTGATACTCTAGGATGGTGAATGCTACAGCATCGTGTCAACATGATGGTGTCACTTCCAGGAGAGCCAGTTTGGTGTAGTGGTTAGGATTGTGGACTCTAATCTGGGAGAACCGGGTTTGATCCCCCACTCCTCCACATGCAGCTACTGGTGGGACCTTGGGTCAGTCACAAGTTCTCTCAGAGCTGTTCTCTCCAGAGCAGTCCTTGAAAGAGCTCTCTCAGCCCCACCTACCTCACAGGGTATCTGTTGTGGGGAAGGGAAGGGAGATTGTGAGTTGCTCTGAGACTCCTTCGGGTAGTGAAGGGCGGGGTATAAATCCAATCTCCTCTCCTCCTCCGCCTCCTCCAACTTGACCCTCCCCAGGCACTCCTTCCCCCAAACCTCCAGGAATATCCTGAGCTGGAGATGGCCACCCTAGCACCAGACAGGAGGATGGTTAAGCAGTTCAGACCTCTTCCACCTGCATCTTCTCCCCTCCTCCAAATTGTGTTGTCCCCCATTCCCAGAGATTTCTCACATCTACACATATGAACATATCCTAAGTTATACTGAATCAGACCCTTGGTTCATCAAGGTCCGTCTTGTCCACCCAGACTGGCAGTGTCTCTCCAGGGTCTCAGGCTGAGGTCTTTCCCATCTAACTCGAGATGCCGAGGACTGAAGCTGGGACCTTTTGTATGCTGAGCAGAGGCTCTTCTGCTGAGCAACCGCCCCTCCCCAAGTTCAGGCCTAAACTCTGGCAGGTTTACAACACCCTTTGTGGCCAAGCTCATTCCTTCCTCCTTATTCACGGAGTTTACATCCTCTGTTAATCACTTTTATGATTTAACAAATTAGCCCAGGTTCTTACTCTGTGACCTGGCCACTGCCTATATTGCCGGTAATAAATTGCTTGAAAGTTCAACCTTTCGCCCCTCGTAGCTTCTTTGCCGGCCATCTGGAATCCCGTTAACGACACCAGTAGACAAACCTTTGCTGGGATCCAATTTATTAGGACATCCTAAGCCCTGAACCCCTCAGGCGAGAAAGCATCCAATGCTGAAAGTTCTCATTACATGGCCTCTCTGGGGCAAGGGAAGATCAGTGTTTTAAGATCAACATTTGGGGGGTGGCAACTTTCAGATGTTATTAACCAGCTCCTAATAATTAGGTCAATGAATGGGAGGGGGATAGCCCACCACTTTTGGTGAAAGACAGAGAAGTCATTTCATGGACAGGTTAATTAAAAAAGAATTAGACCATTGGAGGGGAAGGTGGAATGCCTTCCTTTTGATCATATTTGCCCATTAATCAATTCATCTTCCTTGGAGTTTCTCCCCCAACCTTGCTTAGTTAATTCAAGATGGGTAGTAGCCGTGTTAGTCTGTCTGTAGCAGTAGAAAAAAGCAAGCGTCCAGGAGCGCCTTAGAGACTAACAAAATTTGTGGCGGGGCAGGAACTTTGATGAGTCACTGCTCCCTTCTTCAGATCAGGCCCATAACTAGAATGGGGCCTCTCGGGGCCTGGCCCCCTCAACTTCCTCCCAAGGCCCCTTGACTTTTGGGGAGAAGTGGGGGGAGGCCGCACACACCTGCACTCGAAGCGGTTATTCACCGCTTCGAGTGCAGGTGTGTGCGTCCTCCCCCCCACTTTAGTTTAAATGCTTTTGGGGGAAAGCAGGGGCCGCCTGCCTGCCTGCACTCCAAGCCATGAATTCGCGGCTCGGAGAGCAGGCCCGCATGCAGCCTCCTTCCGTTTCTCTCTCGAAGCATTTAAAGGGACCCTTTAAATGCTTTGGGGGAGAAACGGGGGCCGCAAGCGAATTTCAATGCCCTCTGACTTTTTAAAAGGCCCCCCCAAATGGAAAAATCCTGGCTATGCACCTGCTTCAGATACAGGTAGAATGGGAGTCCATCTGTCCTATTTATTGGGAAGCGGAGTGATTGGAGATGCCAAAACACATTAGCAGGCAAATGCCGATAGCAGGTGAATGAGAATAGCCCCCCCCCTTCCCGGAGCTAACAATTACCCCTCTGCATATCACACCTAATCCAATCACTTGTCATTCACCTGCTATTGGCGTCTGCCTGCTAATGTCACTCGGCGTCTGAAATCACTCCACTTCCCAACGTATGGGACGGATGGGCTCCCATTCTAGCTGAAGAAGTGGGCCGTGGCTCCCGAAAGCCCCTCCCCGGCCACATATTTTGTTAGTCTTCAAGGTGCTGCTGGACTCTGGCTCCTTGCTATTGCTCAGTTAATATTTGTGCAAATCACACACACACACACAAACATAGAGAGTCCCAGTTTGCTATCCTCAAAAACTCTGCTGTAAATCTCTAATCTGGCACTGAAGGGAGTTTAAGGCTTTTGGTCCACTTCTGTGGACTCTGATTAGGGTTGCTAATTAGTTTCTGGCAGGGCTTCTGGAACAGCTGCCTGACAGCTCTCTGACGACAAAGCTGGAGTGGGGTTGTGGTGACAGCTGGGGTTCCCAACGCGGTTCCCCGTGGGTGCCGTGATGCCCACGGACACCTTTCCTGGCGCCCACCAAGTGATTTCAGAAAGTGGGTGGGGCCAGGTAGGGCTTGTGCCCAGCAGGGCTTCTGATTGGCCACTGGAGATCTTATTGCCTGAGCACTGGATGACTGAAAGTGATCTGTATGGATGCGAGGAAACATTTTTAAGCAACGCCTTCCTCTTAAAAGCCACCCCATTAAACAGAGCTTCTGCCTGAAACACTGATGAGTGACCTCACCCCTACACTCTGTGTGTTTGGCTCCGCCTCCTGCGGCAGCCATTTTGCTGTTGCTCCCAGCACCCTGTCTCGGAATTCCAAAGACGTCTGTAGACACTAAAAAGTTGGGAGCCCCTGAGTTAGAGTTTCTGATGAGGACCAGGGATGGGTAGGAATAAATACCTACTTGTTGGGGATATATCAGTTTAGTGTAGTGGTTACGAGCGGTGGACTCCAATCTGGGAGGACCGGGTTTGATTCCCCACTCCTCCACATGCAGCTGCTGGTGTGACCTTGGGTCAGTCATAAGTTCTTTCAGAACTGTTCTCTCAATGGCAGTTCTCTCAGAGCTCTCTCGTCCCCACCTACCTCACAGGGTGCCTGTTGTGGGGAGGGGAGGGGAAAGGAGTTTGTAAGCCACTCTGAGACTCCTTCAGGTAGTGAACATCCAATCTCCTCCTCCTCCTTCTTATACTAGTGTTATCTGGCCCTAAAAAGGGAGCACTGTCTAGCTTCCAGGTGGTACCTGCAAATCCCTGCAATTACCGGTCATCTCCAGTCTACAGAGATCAGTTCCCCTGGAGCCAATGGATGCTTTGGAGGGTGGTCTCGTATGGCACTGTACCCCACTGTGGACCCTGTTCCCCCCCCAGGCTCCATCCCTAGATCTCCAGGAGTTTCTCAACCCTAGCCCTGCCACCCCCTGCCAGTGGCCAGTGGGCACCTGGCAACCTGAAGCAGGGCCACAGGGTTAACTCTTCCCTCCCTTGCAGTTTCCCTATTGGAAAATGGCCTCTCGGGGTCGTGTTTCTGGGCAAAGAAGCCAGGGTTTAGGGGTGCCAGCCTCCAGGTGGGACCTGGGGATCCCCTGGAATTACGGCTCATCTCCATACTGCTGAGATCAGTTCCCCTGGAGAAAACAAATGCTTTGAAGGGTGGATTTTTGTTATGTATTGGGTTCACCACGTGTGGGGCAAGGCCGGCACGTGGCCAGGCAAAGAGCTCGTGCTTCGGACTTGAGACAATAGCATGAGCGGATCCTAGCCCGCACCTATCAGAGGGCTGGGATCCGAGGAAGACCTATGGAACTCTGTTCCACTGTAAATAACCCTATCCTGTGTTTGTGTGTTGGGTGTGGTTTGATCCCGAATATAAGCCGGCCTGCAAGCCAGTCTCCCCTTGTCTTGTTCTTCCCTACCAAACAAACTTATGAGCGGAAATCACGTTACTCTGCTTCAGGCTCGGTACTTTTCAACTTTATGGCATTGTACCTGGCAACTCTACCAAGGTGAGAAGTAAAGAACTGTCCCTAGGCCTCGCCCAGACAAATAGGGTTGCCAATCCCCCATTGGGAGCGGGGTTTCCCCTGCTTTCCAGCCCCCCAATCTGCCACTGGCCAGCTGGCCGGTGGGGGAAGCCCTGCCCCCGAAGAGCCCCGTCGCGTCCACCTGCTTGGCATGATGATGTCGCCTGGAGGGGACGTCATTGTGCTGGGCACATCATGTGGGGGATGCTCTAGCATTTGGGTAAACACTATGGTGACTAGTGTTCCCTCTAAACTGAGTTAGTGTGAACTAGCTCACAGTTTTTTAGCCTCCAGCTCACACATCTTTGTCTTAGCTCAGGAGGGATGACTCCAGAGCAAACTAATCTATGCAGCAGCCAAATCGCTCATTCACAACTTTAATGCCAGTAGCTCACAAAGTAGAATTTTTGCTCACAGGACTCCACAGCTTAGAGGGAACATTGATGATGACCACAGAGTTTTTTTACCTAAACACTAGAGCACTCCTTGCCTGATGTGCCTGGCACGATGACGTCACTTTTGGGTGACTTCATTGCAGTGCACACACTTTGCACCCATGCAAGAAGACTCCAGGAACCGGGCTGGAGCTCCCCACCGGGACCCAGGTAAGACCTGGCCACCTGACAGTCGTGTGCTCTGCCTCTGCTCTACGGACCCTTTCCTTCTGCAAAAGAAGCTTGCTCTCTGATTGCAGCCACCGGTCGGCCCATCTGGAATTCCTCTGCCATTCTTGTCCGACACCCGTTTAATGTTTACAACCACTTCTCCGTAGCCTGGGGTCCTACTGAGCCAGGTGTGTTTCACCACTATGAGCTAATGGACTCAGGTGTAGAGGAACAAAATGGATGTTCCCCCTTCAGGACTGAGATGCCATGCATTCCTGACCTCAAAAATTAGACCTGGATTTCAGTGTGTGTGTGTGTGTTGGGGGGGAACCCATGTTAACCCGGCTCCCGGCAAATAAAGCAGAATAAATCGGCCGAAAGGCTGAGAGGCGTTTACTGAAGGTGAACATAAAAACATAAGAGCATAAGAGAAGCCAATGTTGGATCGGGCCAATGGCCCATCTAGTCCAACAGTCTGTCACACAGCGGCCAAAATATACCAGGTGCCATCAGGAGGTCCAGCAGTGGGGCCAGGACACTAGACGCCCTCCCACCGTTGACCTATCCAAGCACCAAGAATACAGAGCCTCACTTGCCTCAGAGTCCCTATCTATACCTTGTGGCTAATAGCCACTGATGGACCTCTGCTCCTTATTTTTATCTTATTCCCTCTTGAAGCCATCCATGCTTGTAGCCGCCACCACCTCCTGTGGCAGTGAATTCCATGTGTTGATCACTGTTTGGGTGAAGAAGGACTTCCTTTTATCCATTCTAACCTGATCGCTCAGCAATTTTACTGAGTGCCCACGAGTTCTTGTATTGTGAGAAAGGAAGAAAAAGTACCCCTTTCTCTACCTGCTCTATCCCATGCATAATCTTGTAAACCTCGATCATGTCACCCCTCAGCCGTCGTTTCTCCAAGTTAAAGAGCCCCAAACATTTTAACCTTTCTTCATAGGGAAAGTTCTCCAACCCTTTTATCATTCTAGTTGCCCCTTTCTGCACTTTTCCCAAAGCTATAATACCCTTTTTAAGGTGTGGTGACCAGAACTGTACACAGTATTCCAAATGAGGTTGCGCCATCGATTTATACAGGGGCATTATGATATTGGCTTGTGCAAGTTGTCCTCAATGAGCCTTTTTTTTTGGTACCTTTTAAAGTAAGTTTTTAGAATATACGAAGCTGGGGAAGGGGAAGCGGAAGGGGGAAGGAACAGAAATAATAAGTCTTCTGTGTATAACTCTTCTCTACTTATTATTTCACATTATACAGAGATAGACTGTGAGGTTTTAAAAGTTCATAAAGGCTTCTTCATATTATAATATTAAGGAGTTCATATCTTTGCATTTCTTTCTTATCCAATTATATATAAGATGGAGTCCATAAGGTTCACACTAGTTGTGTGTACGCTTGAATAATGGCTATGCAGCTTAGAATCTGCAGAAAGGTACACTGTAAGTGGGCGTTATGATCGGGGGGGGAACTACTTGTTCTCATTTCTTTTCTTCCCTCCTTCATTTATTTATTTGCTTCATTTATACACCTCTTTTCTCCCCAGTGGGGAACCCAAAGCAGGTTACATCATTCCCCACTCCTCCGTGTTATTCTCACAACAACCCTGTGAGGTAGGTTAGGTGGAGAGAGTGTGACTGGCCCAAAGTCACCCAGAGAGCTTCTGTGGCATGAGTGGGGATTAGAATCTGAGTCTCCCAGCTTCTAGTCCAATGATAATAATTAATAATTATTTATTGGGTGCGTTCAGACGGTGTGCCGGGAGCGATGTAAACTGCTCCGGTTCCAACTGGACTAATTTGATCCGGGACAAGCGCTGTCACACGTACCTCTCTAACCGCGCAGCACATCGCTCCCGGGCATCCACACTGGGCACAAAGTAGTGCGCGTTGGCGAGTTTTATTTTTTACAGTTTGCACATGCGCATAGGCAATCTTTCATATAATTGAGGTCCTTGCGCATGCACAGAACACCGTATCCCGAAAAGCATGCCCTGAAGCGAAGACTTCCCTTTAAACTTTAACACTGAAATCGGCCTCTGTGAGGTCCCAGACTCCTCTAAAGCCTTAAACTAGGCACGGTTTAAACTTTGTTTTTGTTAACACCAGGGTGAAGCTTTGCCCAAGCGCACATTGCTGACACGAAAAAATAAATAAATGGAGGACGAAAAGCGGAAGCCTTGGGCTTCCGAGCGGAAGTGGCTCTACACTGGCGGAGACCGATCAGATGGGGGGAAAGCAGCTAGAACCGGAGCACTCAGGATAACACCACTTCGGTACCTAGTGGCAAACTAAACCGGTTTAAGGGGTGTTTGCGACAATTGGCAATGGTTAGGGATGGAAGGCAGATGTTGTGCGTGTGATCGCATGTAAGTACTCCGTTTCTAACCGGCTTCTATACCGGCTTAAATGCCCTGTCTGAACACACCCTTATAAAGCCTTTGATTGTGTGGATCACAATAAATTATGGCAAGTTCTTAAAGAGATGGGAGTACCGGACCACCTCACATATCTCCTGAGAAACCTGTATAAGGGTCAAGAAGCAACAGTTAGAACCGGATATGGAACAACTGATTGGTTTAGCATAGGGAAAGGAGTCCGACAAGGATGTATATTGTCACCTTGCTTATTTAATTTATATGCAGAGTACATCATGCGAAATGCTGGCCTGGATGAATCACAAGCTGGAGTTAAGATTGCTGGGGAAAAGATCAATAACCTCAGATATGCAGACGATACCACTCTGATGGCAGAAAGTGAAGAGGACTTAAAGAGCCTCTTGCTCAGGGTGAAAGAGGAGAGTGCAAAAGTGGGCTTGAAGCTCAACATCAAAAAAACTAAGATCATGGCATCTGGCCCCATTACTTCTTGGCAAATAGAAGGGGAAGTTGTAGAAGTAGTGACAGACTTCACGTTCCTAGGATCCCAGATCACTGCAGATGGTGACTGCAGCCATGAAATTAAAAGACGCCTGCTCCTTGGGAGGAAAGCGATGGCAAACCTAAACAGCATGATAAAAAGCAGAGACATCACCTTGCCAACAAAAGTCCGCATGGTCAAAGCAATGGTATTCCCCGTAGTAATGTATGGCTGTGAGAGTTGGACTATAAGGAAGGCCGAGCGCCGAAGAATAGATTCTTTTGAACTATGGTGCTGGAGAAGACTCTTGAGAGTCCCTTGGACTGCAAGGAGATCAAACCAGACAATCCTAAAAGAAATCAATCCTGACTGTTCCCTGGAAGGCCAGATCCTGAAGTTGAAGCTCAAATACTTTGGCCACCAAATGAGAAGGGAGCCCTCACTGGAGAAGACCCTGATGCTGGGAAAGACTGAAGGTCAAAGAAGAAGGGGACGGCAAAGGATGAGATGGTTAGACAGTGTCATCGATGCAACGAACATGAAATTGAGCAAACTTCAGTGGACAGCGGAAGACAGGAGGGCCTGGCATAAACTGGTCCATGGGGTCGCGAAGAGTCGGACTCGACTGTGCGACTGAACAACAACAAAAACTGAACACACCCATTATATGGCATTGTGTGTAGAACAGCCAGGAGTTCCTAAGGTTGTTTGGCAGCCAGAAGTTCTAGCTCTTTTAGTATTATGCATCACTAGGTGGTGAGCTAGACTTGTTTTTAAGGCAAGAGACGTTTCAGAGGTAGTTTGCCATTGCCTGCCTCTGTGTCACGCCCCTAGTATTCCTTGGAGGTTGTCCTTCCAAATACTAGTCAAGGCTGACCCTGCTTAGCTTCTGAGATTTGATGGGATCGGGCTACCCTGGGACATCCAGGTCAGGGCTCCTAGTTAGACACTCTAGCCCAGGGGTGTCAAACACGCGGCCCGGGGGCTGGATCAGGCCCCCGGAGGGCTTCTATCAGGCCCGCAGTGGAACTGGCTGTCTTCTGCTTCTTCTTCCAGTTCTGCTGCTGCGTCATCATTGTAGGTTTGCAGCTTACAGAGACACACCTGAACAGCACACTTGAGATTGCAACAGCTCAGACGTTTTGATGCAATAATTCAGAGCAAGAGGTGTCAGTGATCGGACACTGTTAAATAAACAGAATATTGCAGGAGTACTAATGTTTTCAGCATATTTTTATTTTCAGTAATAAAATCCTTTGTGTTTGTGTCCTTTATAAAGTTGATATCTCCGCTACCTGGCATTACATTTTATGACACACACGCGGCCCGGCCCCATGAAGATCTCATTTATGTCACATCCAGCCCTCATAACAAATGGGTTCGACAACCTTGCCCCGGCCATTACGCTACGCTGGCTCAGTCTTGTTGCTCTGGACAATGAGAAGAGCTGCTGTGGTTTCGTTGGTGCTCCTTGTTAGCTGGTAGGAAATTCTGCAAGGTAGATTTGTTTAGGGGGATTTTAAACTCATTTATTGTGGGCACAGTGTGGGAGGCAGGGTTGCCAGCCTCCAGGTGAGGCCTGGTAACATATAAATACACACTGCAAGAGATGTATAAATTAACCGCTCTGAGGCTCCTTTGGGTCGTGAAGGGCGGGGTATAAATCCAATCTCTTCTTCTCTTCTTCTCTCTTCTTCATCCACCCCCATAGCTCCTCCTTTTCTAGCTCCTTCATGGCTGCCCTCCCCAGTTTCAATCTCCTGATTTCTTGGTTGCAGCCTCCCTTTTGGTTGATGACGCAGCCGAGAGAGAGAAAATCTCGAACAATTTCAGTTTCTTCATTATCAGCCTTAAAGTTGTGTAACTCTCCAGTAAGGAGGAAGGAAGGAGTTGGTTTTTTATACCTCACTTCTCTGGACCTTAAGGAGTCTCAAAGCAGCTTGCAATCACCTTTCCTTTCTCTCCCTGCGATAGGCACCTTGTGAGGCAGGTACGGGTGAGAGAGTCCTGAGAGAACTGGGACTGGCCTGAGGTCATCCAGCAGGCCTCCTGTATCTCAAGGCGGCTTGCAATCTCCTCCCCGTCCTCTCCCCACAACAGGCACCTTGTGAGGCAGATGGGGCTGAGAGAGTTCTGACAGAACTGGGACTGGCCTGAGGTCATCCAGCAGGCCTCCTGTGTCTCAAGATGGCTTGCAATCGCCTTCCCGTCCTCTCCCCACCACAGGCACCTTGTGAGGCAGGTGGGGCTGAGAGAATCCTGAGAGAACTGTGACAAGCCCAAGCTCACTCAGCAGGCTTTATGTGGAGGAGTGGGGAATTGAACCCATTTCTCCAGATTAGAGTCTACAGCCTCTCTTATCCACTATACCACCCTGGCTCTCAGTAGTCAGTCCTTTTTTCTTCTCGATATTCAGCTGTAATCCTGCTTTGGCACTTGCTTGAGGTAAGGCGTTCATTTACTCATTTGTATCTCGGCTATGTGGGTTTCTTTCACTCCCCTGAAACGGGGGCTATTTCAGCCATGCCGGTTGCCACGGCCCTTCTGTACCCCAGTCTTCTTGAGCATCACTCCTTGCATCCGTAATGCAAAACCCGCAGAAGATTCTCTTTGTCAGTCATCTTCGTGGCAGCTTTTCTATGTTACGTTTCCAGGAACAGACGTGGAGGAACTGAATTGAGAAGAGCCAGCTGTGCTCATCGACTGAGGTGGGCCGCTCCTTCCCATTCCTTTACGGCCAAGGGCATCTCCTTCAAATATGACTCAAACCTCTTACAGGATAAAGTTTTTGGAATGGCCGTGCCTCCAAAATGAGGATAACTGCTGCATTCTTTCCTGTGCCTTCCCAAACTGGCACACAGCTTTGGGCCAAGCCAAGAAATAAAAATAAAAAAATTCTTGCACGGCGCAACACCCATCTGGGAAGTTTAATTGCTATCGCTGTAGCAACATCTGTCGTGTGTGTGTGTTCCTCCCCCCCTTTCCGATAGACAAGAAACAGAGCTGCTCCAATTTCAACCACATATCACCGATCTGGAAAGATTCGCCTGCCAGCCTGAAATACCCATCCCTCCCTAGCCTGGAAAACTCCTGTCAAGTATCCATCAACCCCTCTCTTTCCCTAGACTGCTATTCCAAACACATTTTAAGAAGTGTTGCCGAAAAGGCTGATGCGAAGCAGTAGGGAAATCGAATTATCGAACATTTGATGTGGCTCATGTGCTTGCTGGCAAGGATAACCAATCAGTGATCCCGGAGGCCAACTTTACCTGCTTTCTAATTAGGCTCCTTTCCCAATGATCCCTCCATTATTATTATTCAATATTATTTATTTTGATCTTTATCCCGCCCTGTCCCCAGCAATTGGGGCTCGGGGTGGGTTAATGACATACATACAAAATATAAATAAAAACATAAATATTCTATAAAACCACTTAATACACTGGCACTCTGGCATGATAACAGTATATAATATATACCATTATGTTATATAATTATTATATGGATTGTTTTGGCGTAGTGGTTTGGTGTAGTGGTTAAGAGCGGCAGAGTCTCATCGGGAGAACAGGGTTTTATTCCCCACTCCTCCACATGCAGCCAGCTGAGTGATCTTGGGCCAGTCACAGCTCTCTCAGAGCTCTCTCAGCCCCACCTACACAGGGTGTCTGTTGTGGGGAGAGGAAGGGAAGGAGATTGTAACCTGCTCGGAGAGTCTGAGTGAAGGGCGGGCTATAGATTCAACTCTTCTTCTTCTTCTTCTTCTCCTCCTCCGTCTCTGTCTCTGTCGTCTTCATCGTCTTCATCTTCTTTCTTACAAGTCAAGACCTAAAGAACAGGTTCCCCAAGCTCTTCTTTACCAGCATGGGCTGCAAAAGAAGATTTGCTCCAGCTGTCCCTTTAGGCATCCTAGTTGCTCCCCTCAATGGATGGTTGCCAGATCCTCAGCACCCTGAACCTGAGGTTCATGGGGGTGGGGCCTGGTGACATCACAGTCCTATAGTCATACTAAGGATAGTACTTGAACAACTGTACCACGCAATAGCTGTGAGTATTGATAGTCACAATCAATATTAGAATAATCATCACAAGTGCGCACACACAAACACATAAGAACATGAGAGAAGCCAATGTCGGATCAGGCCAATTGCCCATCCGGTCCAACACTCTGTCACACAGGGTCCAAAAATACCAGCTGGCATCAGGAGGTCCAGCAGTGGGACCAGGACACCAGAAGCCCTCCCACTGTTGACCCCCCCAAGCACCAAGAATCCAGAACATCCCTTGCCCCAGCCTGAGAGTTCCTATCTATACCTTATTTATTTATTTATTTATTTATTTATTACACTTCTACCCCGCCCTCCCCGCAAGCGGGCTCAGGGCGGCTTACAGTAAGGCATCCAAGTGCCAAGACAATATCTTAAAACATATAAATCGATAACATTTCAACCTCATAAGTGCTCTATAGCTGTTCTATTATCTCAGTCCGATGGCGTCAGATAATAGTTTAAACAGAGTGATGTCATGGCGAGGTCTCCCTCGACTGCCCCCTCCCTCTACCACATGAGATGGTAACAATTGGCGGCAGAGGGGTGGGGGCTGGTGGCCAAAGGGAAAGGGAGCGGGAAAAGGAGCAGCGGCTCCTACTCGTAAGCCTGGCGGAAGAGCTTCGTCTTGCAGGCCCTGCGGAACTGCGAAAGGTCCCGCAGGGCCCTGATCTCTTCTGGGAGCTCATTCCACCAGGTAGGAGCCGCCACTGAGAATGACCTTGCCACCAGCCTGGCCTCCTTAGGGCCAGGGACCGCCAGGCGGTGTTGAAACTCAGACCTAAGTTCTCTTTGGGGCATATACGGGGAAAGGCGGTCCCTCAGGTATGCCGGACCCTGGCCATATAGGGCTTTAAAGGTAAGCACCAGCACTTTGAAGCGAATCCGGTATGCTATAGGCAGCCAGTGCAGCGCTTTCAGCACAGGCTGGATGTGCTCCCGCCTAGGGGTGCCCATCAATAGCCTGGCTGCCGCATTCTGCACTAGCTGCAGCCTCCGGATTTGCCCCAAAGGCAGCCCCATGTAGAGGGCATTACAGTGGTCTAGCCTTGAGGTGACCATTGCATGAATCACCGTGCCCAGGTCGTCGCGGTCGAGGAATGGGACCAACTGCCATATCAGCCGAAGATGGTAAAAAGCTGACTTGGCAGTGGCTGCCACCTGGGCCCCCATAGTTAACGCAGGGTCCAGGAGTACTCCCAAACTCCTAACCTCCGACGCTGGCACCAACGGTGCCCCATCGAAGGCCAGAAAGGGAGCTCCAGCCCCCGACCGACCCGACCCAGGCACAGGACTTCCGTCTTGGCAGGGTTTAGCTTCAATCGGCTCAGCCTGAGCCACCCAGCCACAGCCTGCAAAGCTAATAGCCACTGATGGACTTCTGCTCCATATGTTTAATTCCCTCTTGAAACCGTCCATGCTTGTAGCCGCCACCACCTCCTGTGGCAGTGAATTCCATGTGTAAATCAGTCTTTGGGTGAAGAAGGATTTCCTCTTATCCATTCTAACCCGACTGCTCAGCAATTTCATTGAGTGCCCACGAGCTCTTGTATTGTGAGAAAGGGAGAAAAGCACTTCTTTCTTGACCTGCTCTATCCCATGCATACGAATAAAAACAACACAGAAAACTAAGCCAATTAAGGCTCTTGCTCCAGACAGCATTTTTTCAGGCATAGCTCATGATAGGCTTGCCAGGCCAGCACTGACACCCAGCAGGAGATTGCAAGGAGGTGGGCTTACCTGGTCAGCATCTCACTGACACTGCAATGTTACTTCCTGTGAAACTAGAAGTGGTGCAGTGGCATTGGAGTGATGCTCTAGGATTCCGGAGGGGGGAACTCTATGGTTTGGAGTGTCCTAGATTGTCACATCGGCACCATGATGCCACTTCCAGGTTGCAGTGGAAGTGATGTTGCAGCATCGGCATGATGCTGAATGGTCCCCCGATTTCCACTCCGCTGCCCTGTCAAGCAGTGGTGCGGAACAGGAAAATGGGGTGGGAGTTCTGCTACAGCAGGAGACTTGGCTACCCTACTCATGCTATTTGGCTGCCATAGTATTTATTAATTGTATCTTTCTCTCAGTCTTTCTTCAAGAAATTTCACGCTGCCCTGAATATTCTCCAGCAAACGTTTTTCTTGCAGACTTGAGAATTTGGGAGCGTGAAATAACCCACAGCGAAACTCCCAAATGCTCAACTTTTCAAGCTAGTTCACATATGTTTGCAGTCCCTCTCTGCTGCTGCCATCCCCCTCTTGCTACTGTGACCCCACCAAACCAGAAAGCATCTTGTAAGTGTGATGATGTCATGTTGTCTTATAGAGCCGTTCACATTTTACAGCTGCTAAAAATCTCACTTCTTGCCCTCACTCCAAACTGGCTGTGTGGCTATGGCATGAAGCCTGTACGATTGTGCCAGCAAGCTAGTTTAGAGTAAGGGCAGGAAGCAACAGCCCTAACATGTAAGGATACCTTAGAAAGGCCTTGCTACAAATATTTCGACCCTCTTTGGAAAATTGTCCTAAGGGGCAAATATATATTCGCAAAATGCATAGCTCTGTGATCACACACAAATTATGGAATGCCTTTGTCCGTAATCAGAAACCTGTTCACACAGAGAAGAGACAGAGGTGACGGAGACATACTGCAATCAATGTAGCAGTCATTTTCAAATTATTGTAAGCAACAAAGAGAAGTCTATGCAATTTAGCACTTGCAATCGAAATTTTGACAGACAACACAGAGAGGGCTTTTGAAGTGCAGAACTAATTCATTCTTACCGCCCATAAGTAGAAATGAAGAACACAAAGGAAGGAACAATTGTGCTTCCTTTGCCGTTAATACTCGTAACACCGCGATATTTGGGTGCTATTCTGGCAGGCTTTTAAGAGACTGCGCTGATAAAGATGCCACTAAAAGCCTGTGATCGTGTCTGCTGCAATTCAGGCCTTTTCCCGAGGTTCTCAAAACCCTCTTGCGATAAAAATAGCAGACTTCGGGGCCACTCTCAAATAGCTCTTTGCTTTTTCAAAGCACTTTAATAGAGAGCCATGCGAAGAAGGACAAGATATCAAACGATACATCTCTTAAACAGAATTTGCAGAGGTAAGAGAACTCACTGCTTCCACCAACAGGCACACATTTCCCCCCCCCGTTCCTCCAACTCAATCATTTTATTTAGACACATATTTAGAAACTCTGAAGAAGTGAGCAGTGACGCACGAAAGCTCATCGCCTGCCACAATTTTTGTTATTCTCTAAGGTGCCCCTGGACTTTTTTCTACTGCATTTAGAAAAACGTTAGGCCTCCTCTCTAGAGACCTGCTTGATATGGCGATTCCCTTTGCTTCTCCGACTGCTGCTGGATCCTTTAACTGGAGATGCCGGGGATTGAACCTGAGATCTTCTGCGTGCCAGGCAAATGTTCTCCCATTGAGCCACGGCCCCTTCCCTGCATTCTTGAACAGTAGAAAAGTGCAAGAGTCCGGTAGCACCTTAAAGGCTAACAAAATTTGTGGCAGGGTAGGAGTTTTCCATGAGTCACTGCTTCAGATGAAGATCATAGAATCATAGAGTTGGAAGGGACCTCCAGGCCCATCTAGTCCAACCCCCTGCACTAGGCTTGCCAAGTCCCCCCGGGGGGCGGGTAAACCCCCGCCCGAGAGGCCCGTTACCCGCCCCCAGAAAATCGGGCCCCGGGGGGAACTCCACCCCCTTCCGGCAACGTCCCCAGCGTGATGATGTCACTTGGAGGTGACATCATCACGCTGGGCACGCCGGGGGCGGGACGTTCCATGACTCGAGGGAAAACTCTATGTTTTTCCCTCAAATCCCGGCGGCCCCGCCCCCAACGTCCTGACGCGATGACGTCACTTCTGGTGACGTCATGGTGGCGGCGCGCACGCAGAGCGTGCACTCAGAAGCTCCAGGTGCCGAGCGGGACTCCCCCGCTCTAAGAAAATTTGCACTTGGCAACCCTACCCTGCACAAGGCAGGGAATTCACAAATACCTCCCCCTCCACACCCACAGTGACTGCTGTTCCACGCCCAGAAGATGACGAAAAATCTCCAGGATTGCTTCCTGACCCCAAAGTGTAAAAAAGGGCCACAAGAACTAAACACTGAGACAACCCTTCCTGCCCTCCCTCTCATGATCTGCCTAAGTTCACAGAATCCACATTGCTGTCAGATGTTTGAAGAAGAAGAAGAGAAGGAAGAGGAGGAGGAGGAGATTGGATTTATACCCTGCCCTTCACTTGGAATCTCAGAGCAGTTTACAGTCTCCTTCCCTTCCTCTCCCCATGACAGACACCCTGTGAGGCTGAGAGAGCTCTTTTTGAGAACTGCTCCTGAGAGAACAGCTCTGAGAGAACTGTGAATGACCTAAGGTCACCCAGCTGGCTGCATGCAGAGGAGTGGGGAATCAAACCCAGTTCTCCAGATTAAAGTCTATTGCTCTCAGCCATTACACCAAACTGGCTCTCACAGCTAGAATATGAGTCCATCCGTCGTATAGAACATCTGTCCTACACTCCTTGAACAGATCTTCCCCCTTTTCCTGGCTATCTCTTTAGTCTTACACCACGGCTTCTTGGAACAACTATGTGGCACCATTTTCTCTTTTGAGCCCCTCAACATGTCTTACTTAGTCCTGCTCCCAACAACACCACCGCTTTCTTCAGTTAGGCTGTGATCACACGCGCCAGTAGATCCGACATAGGTGTGAATGCCTGATGGATCTAAAGGGGTGTGATCAGACAGCAACATCTGGGAAGCATCCCACAGTCGTCTGCAACCCATGCTGCTCTGCCATGAAAGCGGAGTTAGAAGACACCAGGAACAGTTTGGTAGTAAACAGGTTCTGATGGACTTTCCCATCTGATCACTCTCAAGTGCACACTCATGCCATTGTGATGGTCTGATCAGGCCATCCCGGCTCGGTGCCGTCCCCCCCCTTCACAGTATGCACATCATCGCATACCCATAGGGGCCTCTCGCATGGGAAACATGCGGCAAAAAAATATGACTCACCCGCAGTTGCATCTGATCACACTGTGACGGCTGCCACTGCAGCTACAAAGGGAGGTGTGATCTTGCAACAGCAGGTCGAATTACTCCAGAGGGAATAGCTTCACTTCCCCTCTGCTTCCTTAGGCAACCAGTCAGTCAATCAGTCAATCAATCAGTCAGTCAGTCAGTCACTTACTCAGTCAATCAATCAATCAATCAATCAATCAATCAATCAATCAATCAATCAATCCAATTGTTGTAAAAACAAAACTGGACCCTGCATTTTGGCTAAGCCTTAAAAGGACAGACAGCTCACAAATACCTGTGTCAGAATGCATCGTTAAGTACTCACTATATCCCTTGACGGCTGCACATGTTGTGCTGCAATGTGCACTGTTTGATTCTGTGAGAGTACAAGACAGGCCTGTGGCCAGGATTTTGTGGCTTGTGCAGCATTTTTTTTTCCTGCTGGGACTGAAGTTCTCAGTGCAGGAAGAAAAGCCATTTAGCCAATAGAAAGCTGTTAACAGGATAGATCTCTTAATTGCAAGCTGTCCACCACTTTAGATGACAGTTCTCAGCCGCTGCAAGTTAATCACTTCTGCCAGCCTAAGCAACTATTCTGAGAACAAGCCGGCAGGTTGGGGTGATGACTGCTATAGTCAAGAAAGCTAACATTTAGCCAGAAAAACTGTCTTAAAGGAGACCAGTTTCTTGACACAGAGTTAGAAGGGATCCTAGAGGTCACCTACTCCAACCCCCTTGCTCAGTACAGGAATTAATCAACTACAGCGCCCCACTCTGCTTAAAGGAGCAGATGCCTTTTTAAAAAATGTGTACAAATGATTAAAAAAAACATTTACAGGAGGAAGTCTTGTGGGGCTGTACCTTTAAGAAAGGGGGCAGAGCCCCCCAAAGCCCCACCATAGCTATGGGCCTGGTATCAGATGGACTGAAAATCAATGGTATTCTGCCCCCTCTCCAAATACCACGGAGGTGGCAATGCAGATCGTTCCACTTTAATCTCAACTCCTTTGCAACCTGCACAGATATTTCCATATGAAAGTGGATAATTATAGCCTGAAAGAAGATGGAAGAACGAAAGGAGGGTATCAAGCATGAGAAGAGTACGTGCCCCCCCGCCCACATCTAACTTTTCACATGCATTACTGATTAGTGGTGTGAGTTGTCAAGACACAGGCAGAAGAATGTCTGCCGAAAAGACGGAAGAAATTCACACGCACGACAGATGCATCACTGATGGATACTTCAATGCATGCCTATGTGGTCTTGTATTTCCCTTGTCACTTAACATACAATTAGTGCGTTTTGGTGCATCATTGTACACATTCAGAGGCACTAATCCTCTGAATCCCGAAGCCAGGAGGCAACATCAGAAGAAGGCCTCGGCCTCTCTGCCCTGTTGTTGGCTGTCCAGAGGAATTGGTTGGCCACTGTGTGAGACAGGAGGTGGACTAGATGGACCACTGGTCTGATCCAGCAGGGCTCTTCTGACGTTCTTATCAGGGGAAGGCCTCGGCCTCTCTATGCCCTGTTGTTGGCCCTCCAGAGGAACTGGCTGGCCACTGTGTGAGACGGGATGCTGAACTAGGTGGGCCACTGGTCTGATCCAGCAGGGCTCTTCTGATGTTCTTAAGCCCAGAGTTCTCTGTTTGTTAACCTTCACTAACCAAGGAAAAGTGGAAAAGGTCAAAACCATTAGGGAAACTTGGAGACTATTTAAAAATACAATCCTAGAAGCTCAGAAAAAATATATACCGCAGTTTAGGAAAGGCACAAATAGGTATAGAAAAAAGCCTACATGGTTAACAAATAAAGTAATGGAAGCTGTAAACAGTAAGAAGGATTCCTTTAAGCAGTGGAAAACTAGTCTCAGTGAGGTTGATAAAAGGGAACACAGGCTGTGGCAATTAAAATGCAAGTCTGTGATCAGGCAAACAAAAAGGGAATATGAGGAGCATATTGCAAAAAACATAAAGGCCAACAATAAAACTTTCTTCAAATACATTAGAAGTAGGAAGCCAGCCAGGGAGGCAGAGGGGCCCTTGGATGACCAAGGGGTAAAAGGAGGAGTGAAGGAGGATAGGGAAATGGCTGAGAAGCTGAATGCATTCTTTGCCTCTGTCTTCACTGTGCAAGAGGAGAAGTGCTTGCCCACTCCAGAACCACCAATTTCGTGAGGGGTTTGAAAGACCTGAATCAGATTGAGGTGACAAGAGAGGAAGTCCTCCGACTGATAGACAATTTAAAAACTAATAAATCACCAGGCCCGGATGGCATTCATCCGAGAGTTCTGAAAGGACTCAAATGTGAACTTGTGGATCTCCTGACAAAAATATGTAATCTTTCTTTAAAATCTGCCTATTCCTGAGGACCGGAAGGTAGCTAATGTCACTCCCATCTTTAAAAAGGTCTCCAGAGGAGATCCAGGAAATTACAGGCCAGTCAGTCTGATGTCGATATCAGGCAAGTTGGTGGAAACTGTTATTAAGGAAAGAATTAGTAGGCACATTGATGAACAAAAACTATTGAGGCAGACTCAGCATGGGTTCTGTAAGAGAAGATCTTGTCTCACTAACCTGTTAGTGTTTTTTGAGGGAGTGAACAAACATGTGGACAAGGGGGACCCAATAGATGTTATTTACCTTGACTTCTGGAAAGCTTTTGATACAGTTCCTCATCAAAGGCTCCTAAGTAAGCTCAATAGTCATGGGATAAAAGGACAAGTCCTCTTGTGGATCAAAAACTGGCTTATAAATAGGAAACAGAGAGTGAATATAAATGGGAAACTTTCTCAGTGGAGGATGGTAAGCAGTGGGGTACCACAGGGATCGGTACTTGGCCCAATGCTTTTTAACTTGTTTATTAATGATTTAGAATTGGGAGTAAGCAGTGAAGTGGCTAAATTTGTAGATGACACGAAGGTGTTCAGGGTGGTGAAAACCAGGGAGGATTGTGAGGCACTCCAAAGGGATCTGTTGAGGATGGGTGAGTGGGCGTCAACGTGGCAAATGAAGTTCAATGTGGCCAAGTGCAAAGTGATGCACATTGGAGCCAAAAATCCTAAATATAAATACACGTTGATGGGGTCTGAACTGGCAGAGACTGACCAAGAGAGAGATCTTGGAGTCGTAGTAGATACAGATAACTCAATGAAAATGTCTAGACAGTGTGTAAGTGCAACAAATAAGGCCAACGCTATGTTGGGGATTATTAGGAAGGGAACTGAAAACAAATCAGCCAGTATCATAATGCCCCTGTATAAATCACTGATGCAACCTCATTTGGAATACTGTATACAGTTCTGGTCGCCACACCTCAAAAAGGATATTATAGCATTGGAAAAAGTGCAGAGAAGGGCAACTAGAATGATAAAAGGGATGGAACATTTTCCCTATGAAGAAAGGTTAAAACGCTTGGGGCTCTTTAGCTTGGAGAAATGACGGCTGAGGGGTGACATGATCGAGGTTTATAAGATTATGCATGGGATAGAGCAGGTTGAGAAAGAAATACTTTTCTCCCTTTCTCACAATACAAGAACTCGTGGACACTCCATGAAATTGCTGAGCAGTCGGGTTAGAACAGATAAAAGGAAGTCCTTCTTCACCCAAAGAGTGATTAACATATGGAATTCACTGCCACAGGAGGTGGTGGCAGCTACAAGCATAGACTGTTTCAAGAGGAAATTAGATAAACATATGGAGCAGAAGTCCATCAGTGGCTATTAGCCACAAGGTATAGCTAGGAACTCTCAGTCTGGGGCAGGTGATGCACTCTATTCTTGGTGCTGGGGGGGGGCAGTAGTGGGAGGACTTCTAGTGTCCTGGCCCCACTGCTGGATCTTCAGGTGGCACCTGGTATTTTTGGCCACTGTGTGACAGAGTGTTGGACTGGATGGGCCATTGGCCTGATCCAACATTGGCTTCTCTTATGTTCTTATGTTATGACTCCCACAAGGCTGTGTGAAAATTTATTTATTTATTTTAATTTTATATATAGTTTTACTTCACCACATACAGGTGTATCTGATACAATAGTTGAATACAAACAGCGAGTCTATTACATTATTTTTTATCTAACCAAGTATAAAATCTATTCCATCTTTCTCTAAACAAATCATCATCTTTTCCTTGTAATATTAATGACAATTTATCCATGCCCGCAATGTCCAACAATCTAAGTATAATATCTTCCTTTGAGGGTACTCTTGCTAGTTTCCACAATTTAGCAAACACAATCCGTGCCGATGTTAAAATATACATTATCACATATTGATCTATTTTCGTAACCTTCTCTGGTAAAATATTTAATAAGAAAACTTCAGGTACATATGGTAATTTGGTGTAGTGTAGCCAGTTTGGTGTAGTGATTAAGTGCACGGACTCTTATCTGGGAGAACTGGGTTTGATTCCCCACTCCTCCATTTGCACCTGCTGATGTGACCTTGGGTCAGTCACAAGCTCTGGCACAGCTGTTCTCTCAAGGACAGTTTCTGTCAGAAGTTCTCTCAGCCTCACCTACCTCATAGGGTGTCTGTTGTGGGGAGGGGAAGTGAAAGGAGTTTGTAAGCCGCTCTGAGGTGCCTTTGGGCAGTGAAGGGCGGGGTATAAATCCAAACTCCTCCTCCTCCTCCTCCTCCTCCTCCTCCTCCTCCTCCTCCTCCTCCTCTTCTTCTTCTTCTTCTTCTTCTTCTTCTTCTTCTTCTTCTTCTTCTTCTTCTTCTTCTTCTTCTTCTTCTTCTTCTTCTTCTTCTTCTTCTTCTTCTTCTATACTCATTTGATGCACTTTTTGCCAATATTTTTGAGTTACTGCACACCTTCACCACATATGGTAGAAGGTTCCTATGCTATGCTTACACTTCCAACAGTTTTTGGACATATTTGGGTAACATTTGGCTACATATTTGGGTAACATTTGGCTAGGCAGTGTGAAAATTTAGAATGACATTAGTAATGTGAGACCGAGACAGTTTCAGAGAGTAGCCAAGTTGGTCTATATTAGAACAGCTAGATTTGGGCCCAGTAGCCCCTTAGAGACCAACAGGACCATCAGGGATAACACTAAGTTCAAGAAAGGGAGGGACCCGAGAATTAATGAACAGGACAGAGGTGAGTCCAGTAATGTTCAGGTAAATTCAAAGGGACCTATGGTAGGAAAGGATGTCTGTAATCTGAGATGTCTTTATACTAATGCACAGAGTATGGGAAATAAACAGGATGAATTTGAACTTCAAATATTAGAAAGTAAGTATGATCTGAAAGTTATCAGTGAGACTTGGTGGGATGAGTCTCATATATGGAGCACAGCGATTGAAGGATATACCTTGTTAAAATGGAACAAAATAAACAAAAAAGGAGGTGGGGTGTCACTATATGCTAAGAATGAATACATTTGCACTGAAATTCAAGTTTTTGAAAGTTGCCCTGTTGAAAGTGTGTGGGTAAGGATAGAGTGAGGGGGAAAAGAAGGGTTTTTTGTTATGGGGGTATACTACAGACCTCCAAACCAACTGGAGGAACTGGATGATGCATTTGTACAACAGCTTGCTAAACTTTCACAGAGACAGGATATAGTGGTTATGGGAGATTTTAACTATCCAGATATTAGTTGGAAATCTAACTCTGCTAGACATGGGGCATCCCGCAGATTCTTGAATAGTCTTGAGGACAACTTCATCTCTCAGAAGGTAGAGGTGGGAACCAGAGGATCTGCTATCCTGGATTTAATCCTGACTAACAGAGAAGAACTGGTTGATGAAGTGAACGTTGTGGGATCCTTGGGGAATAGTGACCGTGTCAGCTTGGAATTTGACATAGAGAAGGATGTGAAACCAGGATGTAGTAGGACTCATATCCTGAACTTTAGGAAAGCTGATTTAAAAAAACTCAGAGCAATATTAGGTAGGATCCCGTGGCTGGAAATGATGAGGGGGAAATTTGCACAAGAAAGATGGGTGATGCTGAAAAACGAAGTGCTTAAGGCACAATCGCAAATTGTCCTAGGGAGAAAGAAAGGTGGGAGATGGGTAATGAAGCCAGGGTGGCTGAACAAGGAACTCTCTGAAGAGCTGAGACTAAAAAGGGAAATGTACAGGAAATGGAAGGAGGGACAAATTACTGAGGGTGAGTATAAGAAGCAGGCTCAAACCTGTAGGGATGGTGTCAGAAAGGCTAAAGCACAGATGGAGCTGAGGCTTGCGAGGGATGGTAAAAATAAGAAGAAAGGCCTATGTTCAGAGCAAAAAGAAGAACAGGGATGGGATAAGCTCATTGCTAGGGGAAGATGGACAAGCTTTAACAAGGGATGAAGACAAAGCAGAATTACTCAACTCTCACTTTGCATCAGTCTTTAACCATAAGGTGAGCTATACAAATTGAAGAATGCAGAACATATGAAGGAAGGAGGAACTGCCAGTCCAGAGTAAGTAAGGAGATGGTTAGAGAGCATCTAGCTGCCTTAAATACTTTCATATCTCCAACACCGGATGGCTTGCATCCCAGGGTGCTAAGAGACATTGCTGATGTTATTTCAGAGCCTGTGGCTGTAATCTTTGAGATTTCCTGGAGTACTGGTGCTGTGCTGGAAGATTGGAGAAGAGCAAATGTTTTCCTGATCTTCAAGAAGCGAAAAAAGACAGACCCAGGAAATTACAGACCTGTGAGCTAGACAACAATACCTGGGAAAATTCTAGAGCAGATTATTAAATGCTCTGTCTGTGAGCACCTTGAACGGAATGAGTTAATTGGTAGTAGCCAGCATGAGTTTATCAAGGATAAGTCATGCTAGACCAACCTTATCTCCTTTTTTGATAGAGTTACTAAAATGGTTGACTGTGGCAATGCTGTGGACATAGTGTATCTAGATTTCAGTAAAGCATTTGACAAAGTTTCTCATGATATCCTCGAGGGATAAGCTGGTTAAGTGTAGGCTGGATGGTGCAACCGTTGGATGGATTCACGGTTGGTTGAAAAATCGTACCCAACGAGTGCTCATAAATGGCTCTGCATCTACGTGGAGGGAAGTCTCAAATGGAGTGCCACAGGGTTTGGTCCTGGGCCTGGTGTTGTTCAATGTTTTTATAAATTACTTAGAGGAAGACAGAGGGGATGCTTATCAAATTTGCAGATGACACAAAACTGGGTGGGATTGCTAATTCTGAAGAAGACAGAGTCAGGATTACAGGATTAAGTACAAAAAATCAAAGGCACGGGTATAGAATGGGAGGGACTTGGCTTGACAGCAGCATATGTGAAATGGATTTAGGCGTTCTGGTTGATCACAAACTAAACACGAGCTTGCAGTGCGATGTGACTGTGAAGAAAGCTAATGCAATTTTAGGATGCATTAACAGAAGCACTGTGTCTAGATCACGGGAGGTGGTAGTCCCGCTCTATTCTGCTATAGTCAGGCCACACCTGGAGTACTGTGTCCAGTTTTGGGCACCACATTCTAGAAAGGATGTTGACAAACTTGAGCATGTCCAGAGGAGGGTAACCAGGATGGTGAGAGGGTTGGAATTCAAGTCTTATGAGGAAGGGCTGAAAGAGTTGGGTATGTTTAGCCTGGGAAAGAGAAGGCTTATGGGACATGATTGCAGTCTTCAAATATCTGAAGGGCTGTCACGTAGAAGATGGAGCAGACTATTGTCTCTTGCTCCAGATTGCAAGACTAGATCTAATGGGTGGAAATTACAAGGGAGTCGTTACCGGCTAAACGTCAGGAGAATCTTCCTAACTGTAAAGAGTGGTTGAGCAGTGGAACAGTCTGCCTCGGGAGGTGGTGGATGCTCCTCCGCTGGACATTTTCAAGTGGAGGCTGGAAAATCATCTTTTGGGTATGTTGTAGGGCTATCTTTCGGCTATGCTCCTGCAGAGTGCAGGGGGTTGGACTAGATGACCCGCAAGGTCCCTTCCAACTCTAACTTTCTATGATTCTAAGTTTTCAAAAGTCACAATTGCTTTCATCAGAGACCGTGGACTAAAGCAAACACCAGAGAAAATAATTTTTTAGAAAACACAGCAGCCTGTATCTTTCCACTTGACTAAGCAAACTGCTCATGAACCGCCAAACTGCTTGACAAAATATTGATTCCCTGCCCACAACCAGACAGTAGAGCATGAGCTAAACTGGCAAGTGTTTGAACATCTCCATCTGCACCCTCTGACCTCTCTCCCTTTGAGAGGATACCTTGCCTCCAATCCAGTCTGGTCAATGATTCAGTCTTTGTCAACTCCTTTCTTAGGTCCTCTCAAAACTTGGATCACCCCCAATCTCCCTATTGATGCCAGCTCTTGACTCTGAAGCAACTTAAGCCTGACTCTCCCTTGACTTTATCTGGCCCAGGGTGCTCATATTTCTTTTCCCCCCCTCAAAGGGAGGAGGTTGTGGAGGGGAAAAAACCAACCACAACAACAGTGAACATTGTTGACACATTAAGCAAGTCGCAACCAATTCATGACAACATCTACCCGATGGAAATATGAACCTCATGGCACTCAAATAAAAGACGAAGCATCTGCAGAATATGTGATGGAAATTACCAACACAATTCCGGCAATTATGATTATAGCGCTGGAGATGCTTGTGCCTTTAATTACAATTTGCTATTCTTTTCATGCGGCGCGAATGGCCGAAATGGACTGCAAACGAGATTTCAAAAGACAAGCAATCTGCACCGTGAATAGGGGCCCTCTGTTCCGCTCGTACAATGGGCTCCCATTTCCCAAACATGGCTGCGTCTCGGCAGCGATTCAAGAGCACTAAAAAAATTTTTGACGACAAAACGAATGCGGAGGGGGAAGAAAAGAAATTAGCCAGTTTATTATTTCATCGGAGAACATGAACGGGATTATTAAGAGCTATTATGAAGGCTTTTTTTTTTTAAAAAAACCACCCTCCTCTCTTCTCAAATTACGTTCCAATGGAAAGGTTTTCGTTGGAGATGACTGTGGGGAAGCAAAGAAGCGTCCTCGCTTCACTTTGCTCGTGACCTTTGTGATTTCGCTGTGGGAAGTTATTTGAGTATTTGTGAAGAGTTTGAGGACACAGTGGCTGACTGGAGTACTGGGCAGGGTAACCAGTTTGTGGGCGTGAAGGTGATGGCCAAACCCACCCAAATACACTCGAGTGTCAACCCAGGAAAACTGGATTAATTTCTTGGATATTGTAATGTATCCAGTTCAGCCTGTGGGCTACCATGTGCTCTAGCCGGTGCAGACCGGTGGAGCACAGGGCTAGCTAAGGCTGAGCTTCGTTCCAGGGAAACAGTAGAACAGGGGCTCCTCAAGCCCCAGCATTCGGGCCTCAAATATCTTAGGAGTTAAGTGGATCAAGTTTGAATGATCCTACCATGGGTGGTGATAAGTATGAGACAACACACCGGAGGTAAATTCAAAGTGATTCAGCTTTATTTCAGCTCCAAGTTAGACCAGCTAAGGACTAGACCAGCTAGACAAAAGTCTAAAAACACAGAGGTTTATATACACATTCGGCTGTAGTAGCCACACCCACAGTATCCAAAACGCGCCAATAACATTCATACGAATTAACCAATCAGAGTATAGGCATAAGGACCAATCATTGTGTACCTTAAGACCAATCATAGTTGTTCCCACTACAAGCCCTATGATTGGGCAATACTATACAGTTTCTGAATCCGCATAATGAGGCTAACTCACTATGCTTACCATTATGTCTCTGAGGACATAACAGGTGGAGTAGGAGTTGGGGTGTGGGTTTTGCTGGGGAATATAAGCCGGCCTGCGAGCCGGCTAGTTTGTCTTGTTCTGCAACTAATAAAGTATGTGAGAACTGAAATCACTCATCGGTCTCAGTACTTTTCAGATATGGTCTGGATAACTGGGTACAGTCAGGGTTCCCACTGGCTACCGGCTCTTCCTTCTGCCACTTTAAGAAGCAGTGGGAGGGAAAAGAAATAGAAAAAAAAAATCAGTGGTGGACCAATGACAGGATATCACTTCCAGGGGAAACCGTCTCTAGGAATCGCTTGAAACTCTATGGTAAAACCAGAGAGTTTCTGGTGATTCCTAGACAAGCATGATATCACTTCCCTGTTCCCCCTGAGTTGATGTCATGTCACCATTGATGGTGTCCCCCAGGTCCCTGCCCCACCTGGACTTCCAACAGTGGCCAAGACAAGCCTGGAAATCCAAAGTCTCTAGTTCAGCCACTGCTTTCCTTTTGGGGGGGGGTATTTTTTTTCATGTGTGTGTGCATGCACACGCGCATCTGGAAGTCATGGTGATGACTGACCCCTACTGGGGGCCTGGAGGATATCCAGAGAGGTGGCTGAATAGAGCCTGCCCCTGCCTCCCACCTCTGGTATTCCAAGGAGATCTCCCATCCAAGTCCTTCCCAGAGTCGACCCTGCTTAGCTTCCGAGACCTGACGAGATCAGGCTGGCCTGGACTATGCAGGTCAAGGCAGCCACTGCATTTCTAAAGCTCTTCCCACTATACCCCCTTCTGTGAAATGGAGAAGCTGGACGTTTCCTAAGGAACGCCACCACAGTGACTGGAGCTTATCTGGGACTGAGTCTGACCCTAAAAGGTCTACAGAGTCTCATGCCAAACGGTCCAGGGTCAGACAGTTCTAATCTAATACCTTATTTGAGAACTTCCTTGCATTTTTAGCAGTCAGTGGTTATGTAGAATGTTTTGGGGCAAAACTGGAGAAGAACAAAAGAACACGAAAGACACTGCAGACTGGGCCAACCTGAAAAACCAGCAGTGGCTGAACATAGCCTAACTCAAACAGGACACAGTATCTTATTCCAAGACACTGAAAGGCTGTGCCACACATCCAATTGCCATGTCAGATTACACAGGGAAGCCACTGAAATTCATAAACATAAACACAATTCCAACAGGAAAGAAGAGAGTTTAAAAATAAATAGGGCATGGTTTCCTGTCCTGAAAAACACAGAATGCTTTACATCTTACAATAGCATTACAGATAAGATTAGAATTTCAACAGCCAATCCATATGCAAAAGAACCTCCTCAGGAAAGCTCCTCCACTAGCACGTTCACAGCCTGGGGAACTCCTACAAGATAATGACTCAGCCCTACCCCACCTTCCTGGGTAGATATAAATTACCTGCCCTACTTTCTTCTTCTCACCTTGACACAGAGGGTACTCTACCATTCTGTGTTATACCGCTGAGGATGCCAGTCACAGCTGCTGGTGAAATGTCAGGTCCTACAATGCCAAGACCATGGCCAGATAGCCCGGAAAATCTACAACAACTAATGAACTCCAGCCGTGAAAGCCTTTGACAACATATTGAATTAATGATTGAGCAGAAGTCCATCAGTGGCTATTAGCCACAAGAGATAGATAGGAACTCTCAGTCTGGGGCAGGCGATGTACTCTATTCTTGGTGCTGGGGGGGGGCAGCAGTGGGAGGGCTTCTAGTGCCCTGGCCCCACTGCTGGACCTCCTGATGGCACCTGGTATTTTTGGCCACTGTGTGACAGAGTGTTGGACTGGATGGGCCATTGGCCTGATTCAACATTGGCTTCTCTTATGTTCTTATGTTCTTATGACCCAGTATACCCAAATATCCTAGTAAGCAGTGTGGTACAGCTGTTATTGTGTGAGACTAGGATCTGGAAGACCCAGGTTCAAATCCCCAGTCTGCCATGGAAGCTTCCTGAATGACCCTGAGCCCTCTTTTTCAGCCTCTCCTATCTCACAAAATTGTTGTGAGCAAACAATGGAAGAAAGGAGAATGAATGGTAGATCACTTTGTGCCTCCACTGGTGAGGAAAGCAAGTATCTAAATAAATAAGTGGTGGTGGTTCCCTGGCAGGTGTCTGACTGCCAAACCCCTGATGTTGGTATTCCTTAGAGGAAATCCTAGATGTGAAGAAATGCATTTTCTCTTTGGAGGTTTGAAATGAGAAAATCATTCGCTCTGAGTTTTAAAAGGTTTTTTCTCCCCCTCTTGGTAGAGAACAGGCAGGAAGGGGAGGAAGTCAGCTCAACTGCATTCCAGATTTACCACAGCCTATCTTCATACAGATGCTAATAAGTCCAGACAATGGGATGTTCAAGCTGCCCCCCTCCCCGCTTCAAGCAGTGGACAGAGACTTGGAGGAATTAAGGCTAGAAAGTCCTCAGGAAGAAATTTCTGGAGATTGCAGGAAAAGCTTCCTTGACTTGGCCTGACAGGGTCACTGGGAGGGGAAAAGAGAGGTGATAAAACTCAGGGAAGAAAGGAGGAAGCTCTCTTTCTCTGGTTTGGAGCCCAATTGACCATGCGCTGGCCTAAAGAGCTGGAGAAATCTGAAAGGAAATGTACACACCGGTACAGATGTGTAACTTTCTAAGCTAAGGAGCCTGTCTTATCTTAACATCTGATAGGGCATGTATAGAGAGAAAGAGGAGGAGGAGAAGAGGAGGAGGAGGAGATAGGATTTATACCCTGCCCTTCACTTGGAGTCTCAGAGTGGCTTACAATCTCCTTTCCCTTCCCCTCCCGGCAACAGACACCCTGTGAGACAGGTGGGGCTGAGAGAGCTCTTGAGAGAACTGCTTTTGAGAGAACAGCTTGGAGAGAACTTGTGACTGGCCCAAGGTCACCCAGCTGGCAGCATGTGGACAAGTGGGGAATCAAACCCGGTTCTCCCAGATTAGAGTCCGCACTCTTAACCACTACACCAAACTGGTTCTCAAACTGGACAGAGGAATTGTGTTTTTCCTGTTTCTTTTGTATCCCTTGCTCAATCGGTGCTGTGCTAAAAGCGTGCCTGTGAACATTTTCTTTTTCATAAATACTTCATAACTTTTGATGCTGGGAGTGGTTCTCTGTACCACATAGACCTCCACCATCTTGGACACTTTATTTTAAAAGGAGTGCCCTGGGGAAGGCAGTCAGTTGACAAGCGGCTATTCCTCCAATGGCGCACAAGAACATAAACGCTGTGGTGACCAGGAGCCGGGCTAGCAGATGACATAGAGGCAAGGCCTTGGAACTTGGAAGGGAAGCTGGAACTTCTGACCCTCCCAGTGGGCAATTCCTACAGAGGTCAGGTGGGAGTGGTGGTTTACTAGAAAAAGAGAAAAGCTTCTCCAGGTGTTGGGAAAAACTTGGAGGGCAGGTTGGAACAGGGCCCACAGGCCAGAGCAGGCCCATTCTGCCACACTAGAACTAAAGGATTTCTGTTTCCTACTTCCTTCATCTCCCATGCAGCTTTAATACACCTCTCTCTCTCAAACACACATGCACACCCCCACACATGCTCAAACAAAGTTTCTGCATACCTCATCATATAAGTGTCTGTTTCCCTGGATTCTTATTGACAAAGCCTCCTCCCCCACCCCCCGCAAGTTAAAAATTATCTATAATGGAAATTCCTGCATCCCAGTCTTCGATAAGAAGGCTCCCAATCCTTCTTACTGCCTCTCACTAACAAAGGGAAAAGGGTTTTTTGCTGAGGGACCCTCCTCCCCTATTGTTGAAATGGAAGAGGAGGATTTGCAAGTTGTTTCGGATCCGTCTCCTGGTCCTTGAAAAGAAACGCAAACGTGCCGCCTCGGCGTACTTCATGCAGCCACAGATGGGGGAAGAACAATCAAACCAAGCCCTGGAAAGGTCCTTTGAATCCGGATAATCAGATTATGCTAATTTCTCTAAACCCCATTTTCAAAAGCTAACATTTATCACGAGATTGTGTACTGCCTAATTGTTTTATATGGAGTGTGTTTTTTCCCCAGGAAGGCAAGTCGCACGCACACCCATCCGACGCACACATACACAATACTATCCAAGATTGTGGAGAGGGTGTGTATTTAGAGATTCTCTCTCTGTGTGTGTATATATATATATATATATATATATATATATATATATATCTAACTAACGATATTTGGTTTAAAGAGAGAATTAGCACAAATGCCAGAGAGTGGCATTTCACGAGTAAAATGCTTTGTTTTCATAGAGGGGTAGCATTATGCCATCAGCGTGTTCAGTGAGGGAGGGAACAGAGGGAATTTCTGGCAAAGCTGAGCAAAAGTTTGCCAACAGATTTTTAGCAAAGGGACACCTGCAAGAGTCCAGGGACCATGCTCCTGGTGGGGACCTGAAGTAACGCTCCATCTAAGCTGTGGAGTCTTGTGAGCAAAAACTCTGCTTTGTGAGCTACTGGCCTTAAAGTTGTGAGCGAGCGATTCGGCTACGGCATGAATTTAGTTTGCCCTGGACCCATCCTTCCCGAGCTGAGACAAAAATGTGTGAGCTGGAGGCTAAAAAACTGTGAGCTGGCTCACACTGACTCAGCTTAGAGGGAACAGTGACCTGGAGATCTCCTGGAATTACACGAAAGAGATCAGTGTCAAGAATCCCCAATCCAAGGGATACTTGGTATAGACCAACAGATCACATAATTGCAAAAGCAACCTGGGATGGGTGTCCACACACTCACCAGTTCTGATAGCTGCCACCAGCCCCTTGATCTACCCACACAGTCAGAAGCCAAGGGGCAAACGTCTAACCTTACTGGGATTAATCAAGAAAGTCAACCCTGCAAGGTAGGCCCCTGGCAGAATGAGTTCCCACAACAATTAACCTGGTAGGTGACTCTTAAGGTATCAGGTACTGGAATTTTTATTTATTTATTTACTTGGACTTGTATCCCACCCTCCCCAGACGAAGAAGAAGAAGAAGAAGAAGAAGAAGAAGAAGAAGAAGAAGAAGAAGAAGAAGAAGAAGAAGAAGAAGAAGAAGAAGAAGAAGAAGAAGAAGAAGAAGAAGAAGAAGAAGCAGAAGAAGAAGAAGAAGAAGAAGAAAAGAGATTGGATTTATACTCCGCCCTTCACTCAGAGTCACAGAACGGCTTACAAACTCCTTTCCCTCCTCCTCCCCACAACAGACCCCCTGTGAGGTAGGTGGGGCTGAGAGAGCTCTTTCAAGAACTGCCCTTTCAAGGACAGCTCTGACAGAACTATGGCTTGCCCAGGGTCATCCAGCAGCTGCAAGTGGAGGAGTGGGGAATCAAACCCAGTCCCCCAGATCAGAGTCCACCCACTTACCCACTACACCAAACTGGCTCTCAGGGTGGGTTCCAACAATATAAATCCAATATACAATACAATTAAAACCACTTAAAACAACCGATTAAAACAATGCAAAATCCTAAGATACCATGTAAATTCTGAGCAGATGTCTCAGCGATTAAGATGGGACAGGAGTGTGGGTTCCCAGATGGCTATTCGAATCCAGGAGCAGGACTGAAGCACCTGATTACACTCCAAGTATAATCAAAGGATATTTATTGAAGTGTGCAGGAATATGTCAAAAGAACACAGCAGTGAGAACCAAAACAAAGAAGCTACATTTAAGAGACTAACTACACAGTATGACAGTTTGGTGTAGTGGTTAAGTGTGTGGATTCTAACCTGGGAGAACTGGGTTTGATTCCCCACTCCTCCACTTGCACCTGCTGATGTGACCTTGGGTCAGTCATAAGCTCTGGCACAGCTGTTCTTGAAAAAGAGCAGTTTCTGTCAGAGCTCTCTCAGTCCCACCTACCTCACAGGGTGTCTGTTGTGAGGAGGGGAAGGGAAAGGAGTTTGTAAGCCCCTCTGAGACTCCTTTGGGTAGTGAAGGGCGGGGTATAGATCCAGTCTCCTCCTCCTCCTCCTCCTCCTCCTCTTCTCCTTGTCCAACAATAGATCAGCATGACGCACTGTAACTAGAAACGGTGCCTGTACCAACTATTTAAAGACAGTACAAAATCCATATAAGCCCACAATATAGATGAATGAACAAAATTGAGAGGGGGAGAAGAAGAAAAAGAGGAGGCTTTTACACCCTGCTTGTCTCTACGCTAAGGAGTCTCAAAGTGGCTTACAATCACCTTCCCTTCCTCTCCCCACAACAGCCACCTTGTGAGGCAAGTGGGGCTGAGAGAGTCCTGAGAGAACTGTGACTGGCCCAAGGCCACCCAGCAGGCCTCATGTATCTCAAAGCGGCTTACAATCGCCTTCCGTCCCTCTCTCCTCAACAGGCACCTTGTGAGGCAGGTGGGGCTGAGAGCGTCCTGAGAGAACTGTGACTGGCCCAAGGCCACCCGCAGGCCTCATGTGTCTCAAAGCGGCCTACTCGCCTTCCCTCCCTCTCTCCTCAACAGGCACCTTGTGAGGCAGGTGGGGCTGAGAGCGTCCTGAGAGAACTATGACTGGCCCAAGGCCACCCAGCAGGCCTCATGTGTCTCAAAGCGGCTTACAATCACCTTCCCTCCCTCTCTCCTCAACAGGCACCTTGTGAGGCAGGTGAGGCTAAGAGAGTCCGGAGAGAACTGGGACTGGCCCAAGGGCACCCTGTGAGGTAGGTGGGGCTGAGAGAGTGCTAGGAGAACTGCTCTTGAGAGAACGGCAGGAAAATGAAAATAGCAGGTGAATGACAATAACAGCCGTGATTGGATTACACTATTGTCATTCACCTGCTGTTGTCGTTTGCCTGCCCTTGTTATTCGGCAACTGAAATCCCTCCACTTTTCAACATATAGGACAGACGGATTCACATTCTAGCTGTATCTGAGGAAGTGAGCAGTGACTCCCGAAAGTTCAGACCCTACCACGTATTTTGTTAGTCTTTAAGGTGCTCCTGGACTCTGGCTCTTTTCTGCTTTATTCACACAGACTTTTAAAGAGGTCATAAATAAACTAGAGATGCAGCGATGAAATATAAAAGCAACCGCTAGAGGGAGCAAGGCATGTGCAGGGGAACCCCCCCCCGGCCGATGCAACAGGGGCACACAAGCAAGGCAATAACATGTGTGGGGAAGCCCTTTGCCTAGGGGGTACTGCGAACTCCGTTCCCACTTCTGAGGTTCCCATCAGAGTTTCAGATGTGCGGACTGAAATTTCCTATGTGAGAAAATGGAAATGAATAAATACTTCCAATGCTCCCTCTAAGCATGGACGGCTTCCAGAGGGAATTAGATGAGCATATGGAGCAGAGGTCCATCAGTGGCTCTCAGCCACAAGGTATAGATAGGAACTCTCAGTCTGGGGCAGGTGATGCACTCTATTCTTTGTGCTTGGAGGGGGGGGCAGCAGTGGGAGGGCTTCTAGTGTCCCGGCCCCACTGCTGGACCTCCTGATGGCACCTGGTATTTTTGGCCACTGTGTGACACAGAGTGTTGGACTGGATGGGCCACTGGCCTGATCCAACATTGGCTTCTCTTATGTTCCTAAGTTCTTAAGCTGTGGAGTCTTGTGAGCAAAAATTCTACTTTGTGAGCTACTGGCATTAAAGTTGTGAGCGAGCAATTTGTCTGCTGCATAAATTACTTTGCTCCGGAGCCATCCCTTCCTGAGCTAAGACAAAAATGTGTGAGCTGGAGGCTAGAAAACTGTGAGCCAACTCACACTAACTCAGCTTCGAGGGAACACTGAATGCTTCCACTTTGGGTTTTTTGTTTGTTTGTTTGTTTGTGATTATGATTCTTTTCTGTTTGGAGTCAATCGAGGAAATCGAAGTCTTGGATCCGATAAGAAAACTTTTTTCTTTTTTTTAAAGGAAACATTACTTGAGTTACAGAGTTGGATGTGCTTTAAGCCACTGGATTTAGAGCTCTTTTTTTTCCACTGTAATGAACAGGAAATTAGACAAATGACTCTCCGCGGAGTCATGAAGATGAGAACTCAATTGCGTGATGTACAAAAATATGACCCAGAGAACGGGGCCAAGAAAACTTAATACGCGGAGGCTTGAGGGCCGCCGCTGGCTTAGCATTTTGTGGTTTCGAGTCGGCGGACGGCAGAAGCCATGACATCACCAACTGCCGGGCCTTTCCCCCGTTTGGTGTAATTCTTTGGCCATGTTCACAACAGCATCATCAAGCCATGCTCCTTTTTCTTTCCTCCACGGGGCAGCGTTAATGCGCTACGTTCTTATGCGCTGTGGCCTGCATCCAGCACTGAGTTTGGCGCGCGTAAGCCTATTGTCTACAGTTTTTAAGCGGGGCTGCAGTGCCGTAATTAGGCATTTTCACAGCCTGAGCGGCCTTCTGATTCTACACCCCCAGAGAACGGGCCTGTTAAAAATAGCGGATGATCTGTAAGTGAACTGCAGTTGGGGATTCCGGGTTCTTAACTAGCACTGTTAAAGGAATTCTCTTAATGCCTCTTTGACCCGGTTTCTCCCTGCAATCCAACAGTCTGTTGCTTTCCCTCTTTTTTTTTTTTTTTAAAAAAAAGGAATTTGGAGTCTGTTTTAAATCATTTCCAAAGAGGACTTTGAAGAAGGGAGGGGGCAGGAAGGGAGGTTCTGCAGAATTTTAGAATTTCACTCTGCAGATGCTCAAAGGCCATCCATGTCTTCACAAAGCTCCCTAAAGCTCCTGATAGAGCACCACCCTCTGGGGTGTAATGTAAAAAAATATATATATCCTGCAAGGGATGAAGTTATGAAAGGGTGCATAGGGTGGTAACTGGAAGAGAGAAAAGAGCGAAACGAAAGGGAAATTAAGAGAATAAGCAGAATCGATGGCTATATCCAACTTCAGAAAATTAAGTTTCACTCCTACAGCGAAGAGAAGTTCTGGGAAAACCCAAAAGTGACAATACACCTCTTCTAGAAAACATCAGAAACTCTATGATCGCCAGCAATTCCTGGAGAGGCGTGGCATCACTTCCACTTTCTTTCCTGGAAATGACATCATGCCATCTCCAACAGCAGGTTTTAAAATTTGTTTTTCTCCTACTGGCTGCTGGAGTTCTGGTGGGCAACAACCATCGTGGGCAAGAGATCTTCCACCCTCAGCGGGCATGTGGCAAACATACATGGAATGGTTCATAGACCTCCCAGAACCATTCTCTATTTTGGCCCTGAGTCATCTCCACCAACCCAAACGCAGATCCTCCCAAACAAGATTCCAACCCCTAGCATAATAGAAGTAATCACAAAAATTAAGTCTACACGAGTAAGTCCACACCATGCATATTTCATCTCCCTCTTAGGCAACAGGTCCAAAATGGGTTTCTTGATCTTACAAGTGGGGGAAATTTTCCTCATTCTATGGGAGTTGCAGCTGAGAACCCAATTACTACATTCATAAAGATGAATGGAAAGAGATTGAAGATGCGGATCCTTTCAGTAGCAGAATCAGAACCAGAATTTATCATTTCTATTAATTTTAACCATTTCAATACAATACATTGACGTCTGATAAACATTCATAAAAATAATCGACTGTAACCGTAACGCACCTAAGCATACAAGTAAACAATCAAGTTTTATGTTAGGTGAAGCTGAATGCAACTTACTGTTGGAGAAACGATGGCTGAGGGGTGACATGATCGAGGTTTATAAGATTATGCATGGGATAGAGCAGGTTGAGAAAGAAGTACTTTTCTCCCTTTCTCACAATACAAGAACTCGTGGGCACTCCATGAAATTGCTGAGCAGTCGGGTTAGAACAGATAAAAGGAAGTACTTCTTCACCCAAAGAGTGATTAACATATGGAATTCACTGCCACAGGAGGTGGTGGCAGCTGCAAGCATAGACAGTTTCAAGAGGGAATTAGATAAACATATGGAGCAGAAGTCCATCAGTGGCTATTAGCCACAGGGTATAGATGGGAACTCTCAGTCTGGGGCAGGTGATGCACTCTATTCTTGGTGCTGGAGGGGGCAGCAGTGGGAGGGATTTTAATGTCCTGGCCCCATTGCTGGACCTCCTAATGGCACCTGGTATATTTTGGCCACTGTGTGACAGAGTGTTGGACTAGATGGGCCATTGGCCTGATTCAACATTGGCTTCTCTTATGTTCTTTTCTTATGTATTCAATAGGTAAAAAATAAGTGAGCATTGAAACCTAGTATAGGGTAGAGAGGAGAAGAAGAAGAGATTGGATTTATACCCCGCCCTTCACTACTCAAAGGAGTCTCAGTGTGGTTTATAATCTCCTTTCCCTTCTCCTCCCTACAACAGACACCCTGTGAGGTAGGTGGGGCTGAGAGAGCTCTCTCGAGAACTGCTCCTGAGAGAACAGCTCTGAAAGAACTTGTGACTGACCCAGGGTCACACCAGCAGCTGCATGTGGAGTGGGGAATCAAACCTAGTCCTCCCAGATTAGAGTCTATGCTCCTAACCACTACACCAAACTGGTATCATACATAAGGCAGAAGACCCATTCATGCCATGTAATCTAAGAATAAAGACCACTGTTGCTCTGGAAGTGACAGAGGGTAGCTCTAGGAATCGCCAGAAACTCTGTGGTAAACCATAGAATTTCCAGTGATTCCTAGAGCTACCTTTTGTCACTTCTGACAAGAATTTCTGGTAAGTACACACAAAAAAATTCCCCCAGCGGCAGTCAACAGGACATGGAGGCAGGGAATCCCCAGGCCCCACTGGGGGCTTGGCTGCCCTAAACGACCCCCATTTTAAGGGTCATTGTACAGATTGGAAAAGTTAACCAAAAATATCTCTCTCCATCTTTAATTTCTTGATTGCGGGCACTTTATGCTGTTTTCCATCATTCCAACGCAACCCAAGAACCCGATATTTCATACCATCTGGGACCCGTCACGTCTCTCCCACTCACCGAACTCCAGCTAATGATATATATATATTTGAGCTTCACCTAAAACAACTGAGATTAGGCTAATGAGGAATCAGATCCATTCCAAGTCCATCTGTTTTTGTGGTTTGGCTTCCCGGTCTGACCAGATGGTTCTGCAGGTAGACGGCCAGGACACCCAAAGCTGGCTTTTCAAACTTGCGCCGATTATGCTTTGGATTAGCCCTCTTCCTCTGGCAATGTCCCAACTGGTCTTGCATGTGGGATTTCCATGATACTCCACATTAAGCTGGTCTCTGTTGAAATGGAGCCCGGCGAAGAGTTGGAAGGTCCTTTTGCAAACGGCGCGCAGAAGCTCACCAGGACCGGTCACCAAGGGTACGCGCGGCAAAGAATGGCAGCTGCTCGTACGGAACGTGTCCGTACGAGCGGTGCTTGGAAACCTGTCTGCCGCCTGGACACTTGACAAGTTCAGGTTCCCCCACCTGGGATGTGCTACTTTTCTGAGAGTGAAGGCCCAGCTTGTGGGCCACAGGGAGACGTGGACCTTCCTGATGTGTTATTCATGAGAAGGTTGGCATTTATTTAAATAACGGAACCAACATGCCATCTGTCGCCGTCACCCAGATGCTCCGTGACCCTTCTTGAGGGTCCTAACCGGTTCAACTACAGCCCAGCTCATTGGCTGAAGATACCACCATAGGGGAAACCGAGGCTGCCGGCCAAGCTTGCGAGAGGCAGAAGAGAAGCCAGATAAAAGAGATTTGGAGGGCCGTATTCAACCCCTCGGTGGCACCCCCATTGGCCATTCCTTGTCCTGGGCCCTGATAATAAATGCTCAAGCAGTGCGTTTGCTGGCTGAACCCGATACAAGATAGGAAAGAGCAGCTTAACCTGCGGTACTTAATCTCTGATCCACTAACGTCCACCAGATTCACTGTTTTGTCATCGTTCAGTGTGCAAGCAATCCAGACCGGGCAGCTTTATTATAGGTACATTTTAGGGTATATGCATAAGCAAATCTCAAGTGTCCACTCAATGAAGTCAGCTTGCCAGCCTCCAGTTATGGCCTGGAGATCTCCCGGAATTCCTGCTGATTTCCAGACTACGGGGATCAGTTCCCTGAGAGAAAACAGTGCTCAGAAGGGGGGAGCTGATGGCATCAGAACCTGCCGAGGCCTCTCCCTTTTGGTTGATGACGCAGCCGAGGGATAGAAAATCTCGAAGAATTTTAGTGTCTTCATTATCAGCCTTAAAGTTGTGTAACTCTCCAGTAAGGAGGAAGGAAGGAGTTGGTTTTTATACCCCACTTCTCTGGACCTTAAGGAGTCTCAAAGCGGCTTACAATCACCTTCCCTCCCTCTCTCCTCAACAGGCGCCTTGTGAGGCAGGTGGGGCTGAGAGAGTCCTGGGAGAACTGTGACTGGCCCAAGGCCACCCAGCAGGCCTCATGTGTCTCAAAGCGGGTTACGATCGCTTTCCCTCCCTCTCTCCTCAACAGGCACATTGTGAGGCGGGGGGGGCTGAGAGAGTCCTGAGAGAACTCCCCTTCCCAAACCCCACCCTCCTGGGGATGCCAGCCTCCAGGTGGAGTTCCCTGGGAAGTACAGCTCATTTCCTAACTACAGAGATCAGTTCCCCTGAGGAAATGTACACTTTTAAGGTGGACTCTATGGTTTTGCACCCCCTTGAAGTCCCTCTCCTCCCCAGGCTTCACCTCCAGATCTCCAGGAGTTCCCCCACTTAGATCTGGCAATTGTACCTCCAATCCTCCACTGGTGGCCGGGCAGACCTGGCAACCTGACACCCTCCCCAGGCCTCATTCTGGAGAAGGAGCTGTCGTTGCCTATGTGTGGAAACTACCCCTACCAGTCCGCTTGGCCCTTCCCGGGCTTCATCCGATACAAAGAACTGGTGAATGAAGAGAAGAAGAAGAGGAGAGAAGAGGGGATTGTATTTATACCCCGCTCTTCACTCAGAGCGGCCTACAACCTCCTTTCCCCTCCTCTCCCCAGAACAGTCACTGGGTGAGGTAGGCGGGGCTGAGAGAGCTCTTGAGAGAAACTGCTCTTTTTCAAGAACAGCTCTTGTCAGAACTGCAGCTTGCCCAAGGTCATCCAGCCAGGTGCAAGTGGAGGAGTGGGCAATCAAACCCGGTTCTTCCAGATTAGAGTCCGCACACTTAACCACCGCACCAGACCAAATAATCCCAAAAGATACATATGTTTGGGGGGAGGGGGGGTTTATTGGCACAAAAGAGGAGAACAGCACGAATGGGAAAAAATAAATAAACTGGGCTTATTTGCACAATAGAAAACCAGAAGTGGGGATTTTCCCCCTTCAAAGAACAGGGAAGAGACCATTTAAATAATCCCTAAACTGTTCCTGCTCCCAGAAGTCAACCCACACCCTCTCCCCCGGAACCAACCTATGTCCACCTCACTCCCGGTCCAGACTCCATCACTTCTGGTTTGCTCTAAGAATCAGCCTACTAGGGTTCCCAGACTCCAGGTGGGGCCTGAAGATCTCCCGGTATCGCAACAGATCTCCAGATGACAGAAATCCATTATCCTGGAGAAAAAAGGCTGCTTTGCAGGGTGGATTCTATGGCCTTATACCCTGCAGAGGGTCCCTCTTCTTCACGAACCCTGCCCTTCAAAGTCTCCTCCCCCCAAATCTCCAGGTATTTCCCAACCCAGAGCTGGCAACCCTAAAACAAGAAGAAGAAGAAGAAGAAGAAGAAGAAGAAGAAGAAGAAGAAGAAGAAGAAGAAGAAGAAGAAGAAGAAGAAGAAGAAGAAGAGGAGATTGGATTTATACCCCGCCCTTCACTACCCAAGGGAGTCTCAGAGCGGCTTACAAACTCCTTTTCCCTTCCCCTCCCCACAACAGACACCCTGGGAGGTAGGCGGGGCTGAGAGAGCTCTGACAGAAACTGCTCTTTTTCAAGAACAGCTGTGCCAGAGCTTGTGACTGACCCAAGGTCACATCAGCAGGTGCAAGTGGAGGAGTGGGGAATCAAACCCGGTTCTCCCAGATCAGAGTCCGCACACTTAACCACTACACCAAACTGGCTCACTCCTGCTTCCTCGTCCCCCTCCCAGTGGTTTGGCCGTTTGGAGACGGACACCCCTTTTCATCTGACACTAGATACATTTACCTACAAGCGACCTAAAAGTTTAGGGACTGACGAGGATTTGCTGTGATACTCGATACAACGGGAAGGGAGTTCTTCTTTCACCCCAGCCCTCCTCCTGGCACGGAGTTCTTTGTAAAGAGCCGATCACTGATATTTCAATTGTTCAAATTCCAAGGGAAAAGAAACATTCTCCCGTTCTCCCATTCCAGAAATATGTTGTCTTTGGGAGCTTCCCTAAAATCGCTTTAGCGGATGAGTATATCATTATTTTTTAAGTCAATACGGAACAATTAAAAAAAAAAAAGACGTGTTCCTTTAGAAAACAGCAGCGTTTGCAAATGAAGATGTAAGACGGGAGTCTTAGAAAAAGAAGGCGAAGGAAGCGACGGGTTGCACGGTCGGGTCGGGGAGAAGAGACAGGGCAAAGATTCCTCTCAAAGTAGTTTTTTATTACGTGCCTCGTGTAGCCAGAAGATTTACCGCTCGGCACGATAAGCGGATAGGATTGCAATAAAAAGGCAGAAAGGTATTCCGAGCAGGTGAGAGCTGACATTGACCAGACATAGGAAGACAGATTCTTGGGAGAGGGGGAGAAAACAGGATCCTTCTCTCCCCCCCCTACACCCACTCAGCTTGGTATGACCTCCGGCTCACCCAGCAAGGGGTAGGTTTAGGGTTACGTGGTGGAACAGAAGGTCCGCCTTGGCTGCAGCCACCCAGGCTTGGCTGCACATCTGGTTTCCCCATCCGCTAACCTCTTTACGCCACATGTGATGACCCTCATCCTGATTTTATAGTCAATGCGAACCTCATGTACCGTTCAAGCAGCTCTGCCTCGAATAGTCCGGTTCCTGATCATTTGCGTGGCCTCCAGTTCTGAGAGTGGGAGTAAGGACTCGGAAGAGATGTTCGGTGTTCTTAATTTATTTTCAAGGATGAACAGCCAAGGGGAACAGTTAGATTCAGTCAAAAGTCGGAAGCGGTAATGAGAGGGGTCGGATCTATAATGTAATCGAAGCCAAAACCCGAAGGTTGTAAACCACGCCTTGTAGTCATAAGATTTTGGCCACATTCTAGGCGTAAAGCTGCATATGGGACACAAGATGGAACACCCAAGATCTTCCGTAGAAAGCCTGAATGTACCTGCTCAACTGCCTTATTTATTGATTCAATCCAGATAGGGGCTCCGTAGAACAAGGGTGCAGAACTGATTTGTTATAAGGGCCAGATCTGACATAAATCTTGTTGGGCCGGGCCATGTGTGCCATAAAATGGAATGCCGGGTAGCAGAGATATACCCTTTATAAAGGACACAAACACAAAGATTTTTTTTACTTAAAAACATGCTCAAAACATCAGCACTCTTGCAATATTTTGTTTATTGAACAGTGTCTGATAACTGACCCCTCTTGCTCTGAATTATGGCATCAAAATGTCTGTGCTGTTGCAATCTTGAGGACGCTGTCCAAGTGTTAGCTGCAAACCTACTTTTGGTTTATTGACATTCCCCACAGAAATCTCATGCTGAGAGTTCTGAGTCTTGGAGACCCCGGTTAAAACATGAAATGGCCGAGTGATTCAGAGAGTCCGGGGAAGCAAGCGATGATACAGCAGCAGCAGCAGAACTGGAAGCAGGAGATGGCCAGTTCCACTGTGGGCCTGATGGAAGCCCTCCGGGGGCCTGATCCAGCCCCCGGGCCGCATGTTTGACACCCCTGCCATAGAGTAATTGACGCCCTATTTTTCAGGTTAAAGGTTTTTAGTGCGGCTGGAACATATCGGGCGAACCTCATTGTGAGGAAGAGACACTTCAAATCCTCCTAATGTGAGGAAAGCCAAGATGGGAGGGGATGGGTTATGTGAATTTAACATCCTGAATGGAAATTATAAAAAGTATGAAAGGAAATGCCTGGGAGCATCGTGTAGGAAGCCAAAACCACATCGCTAAGGATGAGCTTTTATCTATTTATATCTCTGGCAGTCCTTTCGCTTCCATGCTTGTTTGGACATCGGTTTGGTGGACTCATCTGCACTGAGCAGGCACACTAAGCAGTCGTTTGGTTGAATTTATTTGGGTTTATACATAGAACGTATCTATATTGTCGTCAAGACACAGCTGACTTATGGTGCCCCTGTAGGGTTTTCAACGCAAGAGATGAGCAGAGGTGGCTTACCATTGCCTGTCTCCACATCACAATCCTGGTCTTCCTTGGACGTCTCCCATCCAAATACCCTTAAGGTGCCCCAGAACTCAGGCTTAGTTCTCACATCAGTTTGTTAACTCATTTATTACCTGTATGCCAGTTTGCTGCTATCCTCAGGTCTCGCCAACTGCGCTAATCCAATCTTAGCTATACTTGTCGCTCAGTTATTTATGCATCTTGTCTCTAACTAGCCCTTATAGAATCACAGAATGTTAGAGTTGGAAGGGACTTTGAAGGTCATCTAGTCCAACCCCCTGCACTCTGCAGGAGCATAGCCAAAAGATAGCCCTACAACATACCCGAAAGATGGTCGTCCAGCCTCTGCTTGAGAACATCCCCTCTACCTATATGTAATCCCCTCTACCTATATGTAACAGTTGAGAAAGTCTGTTTCAATGTATATCATCATCATCGTCATTGTCATGATCATCCAAAACCAGAGCTCTCCCCCCTGACATCCCTGACATGCCTACGGCACTTCACATGGGCACATCACATTTGTTTTCAGCGTTCCTCCCTACGCCCGGTAAGTTCATCCTCCATCCCCTGCTGGCAGGTCCGGGGGAAGTACCAACTCTATCTATGGCCACCAGCAGGAAGGGGAGGGCTCACAGGTGGGGCGGAGACACACTGATGTCACTTCCTGGGTGACCTGAAGTGACATCAGCACATCACTGGCAACACTGTAGCATTTGGCCAAAACTCTATGGTTTGTTGGGATTCTGGTAATTACTTTTCATTTCACTGCCACTTTTCTCCCGCCGCACAGCTGTATGGTGGTGGGGAGGGCCTGGAGGGGAGGGTTGGGAGACCCCCTGCCCAGTGAGAAAATGGCAGCCGTAACTATACCCCCTCCCTCCCCTCCAAAACCACATTTTAACACCAAACTTGATGTTCCCGAGCACTTCAGGCACACAATATTACACAACAACCGTTTAAATTCGGCCAGTTTGACACTCTCTATTTTGCAAGGTGGGGTGGAACTTGTATTTATGGCAGAGATGATCTGAATGTGGGAATATAGTAAGGATGCCAGCCTCCAGTTGGGACCGGGAGCTCCCCCGGAATTATAGCCAGTTTTGCCTTAGCTACTTTGCCGTACCAGTTTTCTCAAATCTTGTTTTTCAGCCCCATTCTTCTATTACAGCAACGTGTCCTCTTTGTCCAGCTCTTCGGTTTCGTCTGAATTTATTTAATTGTGAATATAATTTTATGGGGAAAAATCCATTATTCTGGGGAATTCATTAGACACAGCAAGCAACAGCATACACACATTAACGTGGGGGCCGTTTCACCCCCCTTCTTCTTTCCCCCCAAAGCAGATACTCCTCGCAAGAACTCTCCCCGCTTCCACCAATTACTGGGCAAAGCCAATTTTGCATTCATCAGTTAAGGGGAATGCTTTGTTTCCCGTTTAATCAATCTTACGCGATCTGTTCTTTCATACCCATGAACCAGGCCTGGCCTTCTGTTTCATCCCCTGCTGAGTCTGGAGGAAAGACATGTTTGGGAAACGTGAGATCAATGGTGCATTCCTTCAAGACAATTAAAGAAAACGGTAGACACGGGGAACAGATGACCCCAAACATGTTTCTTCCTATTTGAAGGGAGGAGGCGGGGAGCAAAGGTCGTACAAGACGCCTGGAGCAGGGACAAGTTAAAGGTAGTTAAAGGTGCTCTTTCTGCTGGGGGGAAAAATGTCTCAACATTCCAGTTAAAGAATTTCTTGATTTGATTATTTGGAGGAAAAGGGGAGTCGTGCGTTTGAGAAGTCTGACTCTGTGGAAATCTGTCCTTGCTGTTAGCTAGGGTTGCCAACTCCTGCTTGAGAGATACCTGGAGATTTGGGGGTGGAGCCTAGGGAGGGTGGGGTTTGGGGAGGGGAGGGAGCTCAGCAGGGTACAATGCCATAGAGCCCACCCTCCAGAGCTGCCATTTTCTCCAGGGGAACTGGTCTCTGCTGTCTGGTGAGCAGCTGTAATCTTGGGACATCTCCAGCCTCCACCTGTTGGTTGGCAACACTGTGGGGCAGCTAGAAGTTTCATAGTGAGGAATGGGAGCTTCTCTCCCACAGCATTTTAGGGAGACAGTTTGGTGTACTGGTTAAGAGTGGCAGACTCTAATCTGGGAGAACTGGGTTTGACTCCCTACTCCTCCACATGCAGTTGCTGGAGTGATCTTGGGTCAATCACAAGTTCTCTCAGAGCTGTTCTCTCAAGAGCAGTTCTTGAGAGAACTTTCTCAGCCCCACCTACCCCACAGGGTGTCTGTTGTGGGGAGGGGAAGGGAAAGGAGATGGTAAGCCGCTCTGGGACTCCAAGTGAATGGCGGAGTATAAATACAACTCCTTTCCCTCCTCCTCCTCGTCTTCTTCTTCCTCCTCCTCCTCCTCTTCTTCTCCTCCTCCCCCCCCTTCATAATTTTAAACATTATTATGCCGCTTTTCCACTCGTTCAAGGTCCAGAAGGTGGTGAACATAAAAAAAGCATTAAAATGTTTCAGCAATTAAAAAATCAGTAAAAATGATCACATAATGCAACTCAAAAAACAAAACAAAACCCAGAGACCAAAGGAGAGCCAGTAACTGTTATTGGAAGTATGCCAGACAAAACAAAAGAAGTCTTCACCCGCTGGCGGAAGCCAGTGATAGAGGGAGATGGATGAATCTTCCTGGGGAGGGAGTTCATGGGTTTTGGTGCCATGACCGAGAAGGCCCTTTCTTGGGTTGCCCGCTATCTAGCTTCAGAAGGCAACCAAAGTGGGGCCTTCTCCGTCTGAAGATGATATGGGAGAGAGGGGGAAGTGGCAGAATGCTCCTCCCCTAATTCATGATAATTTCATTTGAGGGTGTGCAGGGTCAGGTGTGCACAGCTGTATATGTGCTGTGATTAGTGTTTCCCAACCTCTCAAAATTACAATTGATCTCCAGACGACAGAGATCAGTTCCCCTGGTGATAGTGATGCCAGCCTCCAGGTGGGACCTGGGGATCCCCTGGAATCACAGCTCATCTCCAGATTGTGGAGATCAGTTCCCCTGGAGATAGGGATGCCAGCCTCCAGGTGGGACCTGGGGGTCCCCTGGAACTACAGCTCATCTCCAGACTACAGAGATCAGTTCCCCTGGAAATAGGGATGCCAATCTCCAGGTGGGACCTGGGGATCTCCTGGAATCACAGCTCATCTCCAGATTGCGGAGATCAGTTCCCCTGGAGATAGGGATACCAGCCTCCAGGTGGGACCTGGGGGTCCCCTGGAATTACAGCTCATCTCCAGACTACAGAGATCCGTTCCCCTGGAGAAACTGGATGCTTTGGAGTGTGGACTCTATGGCATTGCACCCCCCACTGAAGTCTGTGTCTTCCTCAGGTTTCATCCCTAAATCTCCAGGGGTTTCTCAACCTGGATCTGGCGACTCTGCTTCACTATACCCTACTAGGGCTGCCATTCCCCTGAAGGGCGTGGGGGTTTGCCCACTTTCGGGCCCCCAGATCCACCGGCCCAGATTCAGCCGGTGGGGGGAGACCCCACCCCCAAAGCGCACGGCGTGCGGTAATGCACCTGGAGGTGATGACATTGCACAGGGCACATTGCAGGAGGGGATGGTCAACCATTTTAAGGGAAAACCATAGAGTTTTCCCATAAATGGTAGAGCGTCCTCTGCAATGTGCCATGCACAACGACATCACGGCATGCATGAAGACATCCCAGAGAAAGACCTCACTGGCACGATGGTAAGACCCGGCCACTCTATCCCCCGCCGATGCACCGCCCCCCCCCGGCAACGCTACCCGGAGGTCCGTTCTTGGAATTTCCCAGCCCTAGCTGGCAACTCAAAGTGACATATCGTTACTCATTTGAGGAACCTGAAAAAGCTCCTTCATGCGGATGAAGGAGCTTCACGCACCTTCTAATCCAGACACATATGGTGTGCGTGTGTGTGGAGGGGAAACTTGACGCGGTGTGATGTTTTCCCCTTCCTTCCGTATGTCTTCATCTCACCATGAGTTATTGGCAGAAGAAACTATATCCGAGTCTCATCCATAAAAGAACAGCCAGAGATCTGAATTCACACAGCTCAACACTTGGGTGCTTAGCAATAGTGGTTGCAAGTCTACACATGAGCATCTATAAAAGGCTTCCAAATTGCTCAAGGTATGTCCATATGCAATTGTTGTTTCCCAATACATGGCACCCCTTCTTTGAGAACAGCACGACATGATCAAAGGGGCAACCACTACTGCAGACAGGCTTGCTGGCTCCATGTTGGGAAATACCTGGAGACTTTTTTGGCAGGGGGGATGGAGTGTGAGGAGGTTGGGGTTTGGGGAGAAATGCCATAGAGTCCACCTTTTCTCCAGGGGAACTGACCTCTTTCACCTGGAGGTCAGTTGTAATCCCAGGAGATCTCCAGCCGCCGCCTGGAGGCTGGCAACCCTCACTATCGATCATGAGCATATAAATGTGCAGTGTACAGACAGTGGGGCCTGACATAAGCCAAACAACACGTTTAGGAGTCGAAGAGGAAACTCAGTCCTTAGTGGAACCAGGTTTTTTCCATTTGTTTTAATTTCTGTAAATGTTCAGTGTTATTTCCCTTGTACCTGTTTCTCCTTTGCTCCTTTAGAGTTTTTACGCTTCATGCGTTTTTAATGTATTATTGTTTCCGGCTTTTTATGTGTTTTTTATACTTCTGGTTTTTATTGGCTAGTGTTTAATGGTTATTCATTTTTAATGATTTCATGTTGTATGATGTTATCTTTGATGTTCAAGCATGGAAGTGAAGAGGTGGCATTTAAATGTTTTTAACTGATTAATTGAAGAAATAAATATGTTCTCATCCTGTTTGTTTCTTTTTCTGGAATTCTGATGGTTTACCAGTCCCATGTTACTTTCACACCTTTCACATCTCCCAGAATTACAACTGATCCCCAGACGACAGTGATTTGTTCCACTAGACAAAATGGCTGCTTTGGAGGGTGGACTTCATGGCATTGTACCCTGCTGGGGTTCCTCCTCAGGCTCCACCCCCCCAAATCTCCAGGGTTTCCCCAACCCAGATTGTACAATCATCCTCCGTTGTCATCGTCGTCATCGTCGTCATCGTCGTCGTCTTCTTCTTCTTCTTCTTCTTCTTCTTCTTCTTCTTCTTCTTCTTCTTCTTCTTCTTCTTCTTCTTCTTCTTCTTCTTCTTCTTCTTCTTCTTCTTCTTCTTCTTCTTCTTCTTCTTCTTCTTCTTCTTCTTCTTCTCCACCACCACCACCACCACCACCACCACCACCATCTACTGTCTATCATCTATCTATCCATCCATCCATCCATCCATCCATCCATCCATCCATCCATCCATCCATCCATCACCTCTCTCTCTCTCTCTGGCCATGTCCATGCAATTTTTATACAAAAATGCAGATCAGTTTTATTAACATTGAATGTCTGGAATTTGTTCAGGGAAAAGATGGCTGCAATTTCAAATCCAACATTTCAAAGAGTTACCAGAAGCAACTTGAGGGCGTGTAATAAGCACTCATTGAGAGACTGTGGACTACGCTTCCTAGAGTGCCTTGGATAGACCTCCCATCTGAGGTGGTAGGATAGGTGGAAAAGGTCCACTTGCCAGAGCAAAAGCAGGCATTTCATAGTAGGGAGAAGGCAGGAGGGAGGAGGACGCTGGGAAGTGAAAATGGCCCTGGAGCAAGTCCAGCTGTGTGGCCCATGTCATGCTATAAGCCAGCACTTCAGGGGCCACAGAACTCCGTGGAGCCAAGAGTGTGCATTGGCTTGCCTTTTGCCTCATCCCACAAAATGGTGGCAGTGTAGGTGAAGACAACTGGTCAGCTGGCACTGATTATTAACGAAGGGTCTGAGACAAATGGCCTCTGAGTCACCAGTGGAGTTGCTGGGGGCTAGGATTGCTAGATCTGGATTTCTGGATTTGGGGGAGTGGAGCCTGAGAGGCTGAGGTTAGAGGAGAGGAGGGACCTGAGCCAGGTAGAATGTCATAGAGCCCACCTTCCAAAGTAGCCATTATCTCCAAGGTGACTGTTCTCCAGAGTCTGGAGAGAGGTTACATTTGTGTCCAGTAGCACCTTAGAGACCAAGAGATTTCTGGGGGATGAGATTTCGAGAGTCACATGATGCTGCTGCCTTATACTGGATCAGGCCCTTGCTCCATCAAAGTCAGTATTGTCTACTCAGACTGGCAGTGGGTCTCCTGGGTTTGAGGCAGAGGTGTTTCACATCGTCATTGCCAGGTATTTTAACCGGAGATGCCAGGGATTGAACCTGGGACCTTCTGCATGCCAAGCAGATGCTCCAGCACTGAGCCACGGCCTGTCTCCATGGCTCTCCAGGGCCTCAGACAGAGGTCTTTCACATCAACTACCACATGGTCTTTTTAACTGGAGATGCCAGGGATTGAACCTGGGACCTTCTGCATGCCAAGCAGATGCTCTACCACCGAGCCACGGCCTGTCTCCATGGCTCTCCAGGGCCTCAGACAGAGGTCTTTCACATCAACTACCACATGGTCTTTTTAACTGGAGATGCCAGGGATTGAACCTGGGACCTTCTGCATGCCAAGCAGATGCTCTACCACTGAGCCATGGCCTGTCTCCATGGCTCTCCAGGGCCTCAGACAGAGGTCTTTCACATCAACTACCTCCTGGTCCTTTTAACTGGAGATGCCAGAGATTGAACCTGGGACCTTCTGCACACCAAGCAGATGCTCTACCACTGAGCCATGGCCTGTCTCCATGGCTCTCCAGGGCCTCAGACAGAGGTCTTTCACATCAACTACCTCCTGGTCCTTTTAACTGGAGATGTCAGAGATTGAACCTGGGACCTTCTGCACACCAAGCAGATGCTCTACCACTGAGCCACAGCCAATGCTCCCTCTAAGCTGTGGACTCTTGTGAGCAAAAATTCCACCTTGTGAACTACTGGCATTCAAGTTGTGAGCAAGCAATTTGGCTGCTGCATAAATTAGTTGGCTCTGGAGCCATCTCTCCTTAGCTAAGACAAAAATGTGTGAGCCGGAGGCTAAAAAACTGTGAGCTAGCTCACACTAACTCAGCTTAGAGTGAACACTGGCCACGGCCTGTCTCCATGGCTCTCCAGGGCCTCAGAGAGACTTCTTTCACATCAACTACCTCCTGGTCCTTTCAACTGGAGATGCCGGGGATTGAACCTGGGACCTTCTGTGTACCAAGCAGATGTTCTAACCATTAAACACTAGCCATTGAGGCACAGTCCCTCCACAAAGTTCTGTTGTCAGATGGAGCTCAGTTGTCATTCTGGAACATCTCCAGGCCCTCACCCCAGAAAATGGCAACCCTAGCTGGGGCTTAGCCATCTATGACCCCATAGGGCAGGTGCCCATCAAGAAATTCCCTGCAAGTGAAATGGCCAGTCCACTCCTAGAGGCAGGTGAGATCTTCAGACATGGAGCAGGGCTCGGATATACCCTAGCATTTTGCTGATTTCTTGGCAAATGGCTTGGTCTATCTGAACCCAACTCTGAACAGGGTCTCAGGTGGTGTGCCCATAACTGGCTGAAGAGCTCCCCCACTAGCTGAAGAAAGGAAGCCAGCGCGGTTCCGGACGAACAACCTGTGCTGCTCTTGTTCCCAGCGTGGAAAGCCGAAACAGGAGTTCCAGAAGGTTCTGTGCAGATATATAATGTGCCCTTGATCGCGAGCTAAGAAAATCGGGTTTGACTTCTGAAAGTCATTCTCTTTAGAGTTATTTTTTTCCCCCCATCCCTTTAGGCTGTGAGCACGACGCTCAGCGTGAAGGCAGCTCTCTGTTTGCTCGGGACGCGCTGTGTTCGGCAAGCTGTTACGGCAAGTCAGCATTTCTCAAAGAATGAGGCACGCGATATTTTCCAACTCTTCTTCTCGTGCTCTCTAAGCAGAGGACGATTACATTTGTAAATTGCCTTCTGTGCCTCCATGTGTTTTTCTTGCTGCAGGCGAAAAGTTTTGGGGTTGTTTTTTTTTTGGAGCGATTCTGGAGCACCCGGCAAAAACGAAAAGATAACTCTTTGCCCTTCGCAAGAGAGTTAAATGCATGTGGTTTCCCCCACTGTTATAGACTTCCTTGCACTCCTAAATAACGTTTTTCTAAATGTCCGTTTGTCTCGGTGTATAATACCCTGACCTGGATAGCCAGGTGTTACGTATTGAGCCAGAACTGTACTTGCAAAAGGACTTCCGCTTAGGGCCAGTGTTCCCTCCAAGCTGAATCAGTGTGAGCTAGTTCACATTTTTTTTAGCCTCCGGCTCACGCATTTTTGACTTGGCTCAGGGAGGACGGCTCCAGAGCAAACTGATTTACGCAGCAGGCCAATCGCTCGCTCACAACTTTAACGCTCGTAGCTCACAAGGTAGACTTTTTGCTCACAAGACTCCACGGCTTAGAGGGAGCATCGCTTAGGACGCATAACGATGGATTGCGAGGGTCCCAGAATGGACCCGTAGGGAGACAGGGATCCTAGAGAAAACCAACTGGGAAACAATGGAGTGTAAATAGCTTATCGTTGGGAGAGGGGTGTGTTTTGGGTGTAATCTTTTCCAGGCACAGGGCTCTTTTTGTAGCAGGAACTCCTTTGCATATTAGGCGACACACCCCTAATGTAGCCAATCCTGCAAGAGCTTCCAGCAGCCCCTGTAAGAAGAGCTCTGTAAGCTCTTGGAGGATTGGCTACATTAGGGGGTGTGTCGCCTAATATGCAAAGGAGTTCCTGCTACAAAAAGAGCCCTGTCCAGGCATAAATAGTAGGCTTTGGGGGCAGGGATTTCAGTCCTCTTTCTCTTGCTGAAACACTAATAAACTATGAGCTGATCGCTTGAATGCATCTGAACCCAGTATATTGCACCAGGCTAGCCTGCTTCAGACAGAAGCAGGGTCAGTCCTGTTTAGGCAGGGCTCTTTTTGTAGCAAGAGCTCCTTTGCATATTAGGCGACACCCCCCTAATGTAGCCAATCCTCCAAGAGCTTCCAGTAGCCCCTGTAAGAAGAGCTCTGTAAGCGCTTGGAGGATTGGCTACCTTCGGGGTGTGTCGCCTAATATGCAAAGGAGTTCTGGCTACAAAAAGAGCCCTCAGTATTTGGATGGGAGACCACCAAGGAAGCCAAGGATCAGCTCTATAGTTTTTAGGAGCGTGGACTCCCATCTGGGAGAACCGGTTTTGATTTCCCACTCGTCCACATGCAGCTGCTGGCATGACTTTGGGTCAGTCACAGTTCTCTCAGAGCTGTTTTCTCACGAGCAGTCCTTGAAAGAGCTCTCTCAGCCCCACCTGCCTCACAGGGTGTCTGTCAGGGGGAGGGGAAGGGAAAGGAGTTTGTAAGCCACTCTGAGACACCTTCAGGTAGAGAAGGGCGAGGGATAAATCCAATCTCTTCTTCTTTTTCTCCTCCAGACCTGGCTGGCCCAGGCTAGACCAGCCTCATCAGATCTCGGAAGCTAAGCAGGGTCAGTCCTGGTTAGTCTTTGGATGGGAGACCACCAAGGAAGTCCAAGGTCGGTACACAGAGGCAGGCAATGGCAAAGCACCTGTGAGCGTCTCTTGCTTTGAAAATCCTACGGGGTCACCAGAAGTTGGCTGTGACCTGATGCAAAACAAAACAAAGCAAAAAAGGAACCATCTCCCTCTTTTTTGGGGCTGCCATAATTTTAATTTCTGTGAATGACGCTGTTATTATAGTTCTTTCTAAAGTCCTGCCTGATAGAAGGTCAGGAATTTAACTAAAGAATGTCAGTGGTGTTGAGATCCACATGTTCTGTAAGTCTGTCTAGATGTATTTGATCTGGTGACAGGTAGCTGTCAGCCAGGAACCTCTGTAAGAGCTGCCTACAACTGGTTCAGGGCAGTCTTGCCATTGCCATCACAGTGACTCAGCACTGAAGCCTGATTGGCTAGTGTATGTATAAATGTACAGTGAGTGATGCACAGTTTCTCCTCCTCATTTGTATGATTGCAGCAGAGCACTTTGACACTCTGTTTGATGGTGGCCGTGGTGTCTAAATAAATATATATAGTTTGCACAGAGCTGAAGCCTCCAGTATTTATTTGGATACTCGCACTCTCTTCTGGCCCCCTCCGTGCCTGCCACTTCCGCTTCAAACCCTCGACAAGTGGTCCTTGATGGCTGAGCTCCTCTCTCTAGTCTTTGGAATGCAATACTTACCATTTGGGGAAGCAGGTGGGGGTCTAGTCAGCTTTTCCAACGGTGAAAATGGGGAAAAGATTCCTGACCATCCCAAAAGTTTTGGCGTAGTGGTTAACATCGTGGACTCTAATCCAGAGAGCTGGGTTTGATTCCCCACTCTTCCACAAGCAGCTGCTGCTGTGACCTTGGGTCAGTCACAAGTTCTATCAGAGCTGTTCTCTCATAAGCAGTCCTTGAAAGAGCTCTCTCAGGCCCACCTACCTCACAGGGTGTCTGTTGCAGGGAGGGGAAGGGAAGGAGATTGTAAGCCACTCTGAGATGCTGAGTGAAGGGCGGGGTATAAATCCAACCTCCTCCTCCTCCTCCTCTTCTCCTCCTCCTCCTCCTCTTCTTTGTTATGTCCACTGACCGCCACTAGGCGACAGCAACATTTACCAGAGCTTGAAGCTCAAGAGACAATAGGGACTCCTGAAACCTCTAGTTGTCACCAATAGGAACCTTGGGGGAAGTTTAAACCCACCAATGGGACCTGGGGGTGGTCCACGGGGACTGTATATAGTTGGCCATCTGGCTGGTATTTGTTGTTCTGTTGTGTACTAGTAAACCATGTGCTGATTATCATGCTGTTTCCTGACTCCTTAATGTGTCAAACCCACTACACAACATTCTTCTTCTTCTTCTTCTTCTTCTTCTTCTTCTTCTTCTTCTTCTTCTTCTTCTTCTTCTTCTTCTTCTTCTTCTTCTCTTCTCTCTTCTTCTTCTTCTTCTTCTCCTCCTCCTCCTCCTCCTCCTCCTCCTCCTCCTCCTCCTCCTCCTCCTCCTCCTCCTCCTCCTCCTCCTCCTCCTCCTCTCCTCCTCCTCCTCCTTCCTCTCCTCCCCCTCCTCCTCTTTGACCATCCAAAAAGATCAGACCTTCATGGACAAAACCCCTATAGGTCGGGGCGGGGGGGAGGGCTTTAGCAAGGTGACTGGGTGAGACTGGGTGAAAAAGCTGCCTGGATCTCACCCTCCGAGGACACCACGCCATCTGTCAGCTCCTCCCGAGCGCAATATCACTTTTGCTGACGGCTTTTGTTTGGGAATGGCTTCAATTAATGCCCTTTCCTTGCTATTTTAAGACATAATGCAGTCTATCGCTCCACATTTTAATTACTCTGTTGTTTTGGTGCACGGCTTATTCTTGTAAACTAGTCTGAACCGCATGGAACAGCAGGAGAAGAATACTTTTTGATAAATAAGAGAGCAAACAGGCGTGGGATGCTGAGAAACCATTAGGAGCTCCTTTGCAGCTGAAAGTGAGGAAAGAGTGAGTCGGCTGAACGTGAATTGCCCGGATCAGCAGCTGGGATGCCTGCTCACGGGAGTGCTTCTTTGCTTCCACTGGGAGCTGCTTTGCATATTTGTAAAGAAAGGGAATACTGGCGGAAAGTGCCATCAAGTCATAGCTGCCTTGTTGTGGTTTGGCATTGCCTGCCTCTGCAGGGTCACCAGACCACCACCACCACCCCGGTGGAGTCAGGGGGTCCCCGCTGCCAGGCCCCACCTCCCCGCCGCCAATCAGCTGGCCAGCGGGAGGGGGAACTTACCCTGAAAAAGAGGGAGAACCATCTGACATGCAGCGATGTGTCTATGTAAAGGCCCGTGTGACTCAGAAGTGATGTCATCCCATTCAGGATGCCGGGGTAACACTCTGGTATTGGGGGGGAACTCTGTGGTACAAGTCAAATCAACCATAGACTTTTTGCCCAAATACCAGAGCGTCACACCAATGTCTTGGACGTGATGATGTCACTTGCAGGTCACATGGACAGTGATGCAGACATGTCACTGCATCTCAGGTGGGCCTCCCTCCTGCTCCTGGGACGTCCCATCCATCCCTTACTGGCTGCCAGGAGAGACCTGGCAACCCTGTGCCTCTGTGTATCAATCCTGGACTTGCTTCTTCACCCAAAGAGTGGTGGCAGTGGCAGGAGGTGGCAGTGGCTACGAGCATGAGCAGCTTCAAGAAGGAATTAGATAAGCATCTGGAGCAGAGGTTCATCAGTGGCTATTAGCCACAAGGTATAGGTAGGAACTCTCACTCTGGAGCCCGCTTGAGGGGAGGGCGGGGTAAAAATGGAATAAATAAATAAATAAATAAATAAATAAATAAATAAATGTATTCTTGGTGTTGGGGGAGGGGCAACAGTGGGAGGGCTTCTGGTGTCCTGGCCCCACTGGTGGACCTCCTGATGGCACCTGGTATTTTTGGCCACTGTGTGACACAGAGTGTTGGACTGGATGGGCCATTGGCCTGATCCAGCATTGGCTTCTCTTATGTTTTCATGTTCTTATGTTGCTTGGTGGCCTCCCATCTGAATACTGGGATGAGACATTTTGAATGGGAGGGGTTTGCCTTGGTCACTTTGTACTCCATCACTGATCCCCCCCCCAAAGAAATGAAAGTTGTTTGATAGCCCCTTTGTTACTCATGGCATACACACATGGTTCTTGCATACAACAGATAGGTCACACTCACACTGCTTTTGTCGAGTTATTTAAACACTGGAAAAACCCAGAGGGGAAAAACCAATAACATTTTAAAGAAGGCTGACAGCAGTTGATGCAGACATAGTTTCTTGAGATGTTTGCATTTGTTTCTTTTGGCTCACCCCCTTTCAAACAAAGGAAGGCTATGAGGAAAGGCTAAGGGCCTTGGGAATGTTTAGTTTGGAGAAGAGGAGATTGCGGGGGGACATGATTGCTCTCTTTAAATATTTGAAGGGCTGTCATTTGGAGGAGGGCAAGGGGCTGTTCCAGTTGGCAGCAGAGGATAGGACCCGAAGCAACGGGTTTAAATGACATGCAGAAAGGTATCGGCTGGATATTAGGAAACACTTCTTCACGGTCAGAGTGGTTCAAAGGTGGAATCAGCTGCCTAGGGGGGTGGTGAGCTCCCTTTCACTGACAGCTTTCAAGAAGAGGCTGGACAAATATGTGTCAGGGATGCTCTAGGCTGGTCCTGCATTGGGCAGGGGGTCGGACTAGATGGTCTATATGGCCCCTTCCAACTCTATGATTCTTTGATTCTAAGGTACTACTCCAGAACAGTGAGAAGAATGGAACACCTTTCTTACCAAGAAGAACAACATCAGTTGCATGACTAGCTGGCTATGGACACAGCACCACCTATTGCTGGAATAGCGGCATTACAATCAAAACTCCCCCCCACACACAGTAGCCCCTCAGCTACGCACATATTACTGAGCTCCACTGTTGTGCGTAACATCTTCCATTCTCTAGGCAGTTTCTGAGCCAATGGTATGTCTTAGAAGGCTGGTGGCCCAAAAGGCATTTTCTTCCATGTCTGGTGGAGCTGCCCAGGGATCTGGCATTCTTAATGGGAAGAAGGGTGTGTAATATCTGTCTAAAAATGAAGTCATAGAATCCTAGAATCAAAGAATTGGAAGGGGCAATGAGGCCATCTAATACAACCCCCTGTTCAGATCCGGCCCTGATAACAAATGATTTGTTATGAGGGCTGGATATGCCATAAATGAGACCTTGTTGGGCCGGGCCATGTGTGTGTCATAAAATGTGATGCTAGGTAGCAGAGATATAAACTTGATAAAGGACACAAACGCAAAGGTTTTTTTTTTAAAACTTAAAATAAAAACATGCTTAGAACATTAGTGCTCTTGCGATATTTTGTTTATTTAACAGTGTCTGATAACTGACACCTCTTGGTGTAGTTTGGTGTAGTGGTTAAGTGCGTGGACTCTAATCTGGGAGAACTGGGTTTGATTTCCCACTCCTCCACTTGCACCTGGCTGGAGGGCCTTGGGCAAGCCGTAGTTCTGATAAGAGCTGTTCTTGAAAAAGAGCAGTTTCTGTCAAGAGCTCTCTCAGCCCCACCTACCTCACAGGGTGTCTGTTGTGGGGAGGGGAAGGGAAAGGAGTTTGTAAGCCGCTCTGAGACACCTTAGGGTAATGAAAGGCAGGGTATAAATCCAATCTCCTCTTCTTCTCTTCTTCTTCTTGCTCTGAATGATTGCATCAAAGTGCCTGTGCTGCTGCAATCCTGAGTATGCTGTTCAGGTGTGTATCTGTAAGCTGCAAACCTACGATGACGCAGCAGCAGCAGAACTGGAAGAAGAAGCAATAGACGGCCAGTTCCACTGCGGGCCTAATAGAACCCACTGGGGGCCTGATTCAGCCCCCAGACTGCGTGTTTGACACCCCTGGCCTCCAAACTGTACAAAGAGACCCTAAATAGGTTTCAAAGGTCTGGGAGTTTTAGGGTTGCCAGCTCTGGGGTGGGAAATTCCTGGACATTTTGGGGGGGCCAGTGGAGCCTGAAGAGGGCAAACATTTTCCCCAGGGGAACTGTTCAGTTGTAATCCTAGGAGATTACGAGCCACCATCTGGTGGCTGACAACTCTAGGGTGGTTGCCGTCATTCCTTCTCACAAGATCTGCATTTAGAGCACACAACAAGTAAACATGTGTGATTAAAAACCACACTGGTGAATCCACACAAAGCGTGGGTTCTCCCCATGGAAAAAGCCTCACCTCCAATCAAAGAACCAAGAAGCCATGTGCATCCCGAAGTTTTCCTCCTCACACAGTCACTTTTCTAGTTTACACATCATCTAAGGCACCGGCTAGCAAGCCTCAAGACTTAACTTTTATCTTTTCTCACTGACATTTATTTATGACATTTATTCTATTTTTTCACCAAGACTCAAGGAAGGCTACACAGTGGAAGTTGATGCAATCAATAAGACGCAGTAGCTAACAAGCAACGTAATTGGAGTAGGATTACAGGTGGGTGGCCGTGTTGGTCTGAAGCAGCAGAACAAACATAAGAATATAAGAATGTTATGGGCAAAATTCAGCTCTAGGAAAGAGCCAGTGGCATGGAAATAAAGAATCCCAAAGTAGGGATGCCATTCTCCAGGTGGGACCTGGAGATCCCCTGGAATTACAGCTCATCTCCAGAGTACAGAGATCAGTTCCCCTGGAGAAAACAGATGCTTTGAACATAAGAACATAAGAGAAGCCAATGTTGAATCAGGCCAATGGCCCATCTAGTCCAACACTCTGTCACACAGTGGCCAAAAATACCAGGTGCCATCAGGAGCTCCACCAGTGGGACCAGGACACTAGAAGCCCTCCCACTGTTGACCAAGAATACAGCACCAAGAATACAGAACCTCACTTGCCCCAGAGTCCCTATCTATACCTTGTGGCTAATAGCCACTGATGGACCTCTGCTCCAGATGTTTATCCAGGGCTGTTTTTGTAAAAAAAGTCCAGCAGGAACTCATTAGCATAATAGGCAACACACAGCAGGAACTCATTAGCATATTAGGCCACATCCCTGACAGTGCAGCTCATTAGCATATTAGGCCACGTCCCATGTTACCAGAAGTGTGGTCATCCAGCCACACCCACCTTTTGCTTCTTATTCTGTTTACCTTGTTTGTTGTCAAAACCCGGGGCTTTTTTTGGAGTAGGAACTCCTTTGCATGTTAGGCCACACACCCCATAATGTAGCCAGTCCTAATGAGTGTCTGTGGTTGGGTGTGGCCTATTATGCTAATGAGTTTCTGCTGGGCGTGGCCAAGTCAGGACCCAGCTGGAACTCCATTCCTGTGCGTTCCTGCCCCAAAATAGCCCTGTGTTTATCTAATTCCCTCTTGAAGCCGTCCATACTTGTAGCTGCCATCACCTCCTGTGGCAGTGAATTCCATGTGTTAATCACTCTTTGGGTGAAGAAGTACTTCCTTTTATCTGTTCTGACCCAAACGCTCAGCAATTTCATGGAGTGCCCACGAGTTCTTGTATTGAGAGAAAGGGAGAAAAGTACCTCTTTCTCTACCTGTTCTATCCCAGTCCAGTGGCACCTTTAAGACCAACGAAGTTTTATTCTAGGTGTAAGCTTCCGTGTGCCTGCACACTTCTTTAGCTATCTAAAGAAGTGTGCATGCACACAAAGGCTTATACCCAGAATTAAACTTTATTGGTCTTAAAGGTCTTAAAGGTGCCACAGGACTCAAACTTTATTCTGCTGTTTCAGACCAACATGGTTACCCACCTGAATCTATCTTCACGGAAGACACCACATTAAGCTGCATGGAATGGAATTCCATCAGCCTTACAAAGAAACTTGCACAGGTACCTTTTTTTAAAATCTGAAGGCGTGTGCATGCACCTGAAAGGTGATACCCAAAATTAAACTTTGTTGGTCTTTAAGGTGCCCCACTGGACTCAAACTTTGTTTAGTTGGAATTGGAATAACTAAGCTTGTCATTGGAATAACTAAGCTGGTTATTGGAATAGCAAAGCTTGTTATTCCAATTTGGTCCTTGCATCCGTCAGACAGCTTTATTACTCTGTATGATAATTTGCTGCTTACTTTCCGCCAATAGGTATGGACTGGCAGCTTCCGTTTCAACGTATCTGAAGAAGTGTTGTTCTGAAAGGTGTCCCTGGACTTGAACTTCGTTCAGAAGCGAAGAGGACTAGACATGATAGGTTAACAGTGTGGAAAAGGGTATAACGTAAGTAGAAGACACTGAGGCGGGAGCAGGATAATACGTACAGCAAAGAGATAATGCCCAGTGTACACAGTGGTCTATGTATTATTTATGTATATAAAATACTTATCAGCTGCCTTTCTTCATGGTGGGGTTCAGGGTGGCTTGCAAACATAGACAAAAGACAGCAAATAAAAAACAAAAAACAACATAAAAACCAAATTTTAAAAACACAGTTCAAGACTGCTAGTAAAGTTAACCGAATGCGGTCCTAAATAAAACCATCCTCAATTGCCTCCTAAAGATCAAAAATGAGGGGGCCAGGTGCACCTCCCTGGGGAGGTTGATCCATAATTGTGGGGCTGCCACTGAAAAGGCACTTTTGACCGCATTGTGCAGGGGGTTGGACTAGATGACCCTGGAGATCCCTTCCGACTCGATGATTCTATGATTTTATGATTCTGCTCTACAATCTCATTCTATAAAAACAACAACAACAAACTAGCTAAGCAGAGTCGGCCCTGGCTAGTATTTGTATGGGTGTCCTCCAAAGAATAACAGGGGCTTGACACAGAGCCAGGCAATGGCAAACCACCTCTGAAATGTCTCTGGCCTTAAAAACAAGTCTAGCTCGCCACCTAGTGGAGCATAAGGCTAAAAGAGTTGGAACTTCTAACTGCCAGACAATCTTAGGATCTCCTGGCACACAGCGCAATATGGTAATTATTGATTATTATAATGGCTCTATTACCTTTATAGAAGAAGAAGAAGAAGAAGAAGAAGAAGAAGAAGAAGAAGAAGAAGAAGAAGAAGAGGAGGAGGAGGAGGAGGAGGAGGAGGAGGAGGAGGAGGAGGAGGAGGAGGAGGAGGTGGAGGAGGAGGAGGTTGGATTTATACCCCGCCCTTCACTTGGAGTCTCAGAGCAGCTTACAAACTCCTTTCCCTTTCCTTCCCCACAACAGACACCCTGTGAGGTAGGCGGGGCTGAGAGAGCTCTTTCAAGAACTGCCCTCTCAAGGACAGCTCTGACAGAACGATGGCTTGCCCAAGGTCATCCAGCCAGGTGCAAGTGGAGGAGTGGGGAATCAAACCCGGTTCTCCCAGATTAGAGTCCGCACACTTAACCACTCCTGAACAATTTTTATATATATAGTTTGCGGAAAGGCACGGGAGCCTTCCTGGCCACCACATAGGGCGGGGACCACAACAGAGAAAGCCCATGTATGGGCAGTGGTTGACCCCCCATTTGTAAGGTAAGACGCCTAGAAAGCCCTGTTCAGACAAACAAAGCTGTTGTGGTGGAGCATAGGAGGACCGGTGGTTTTAATCTGCAAAAAGGTTGTTAGTTGCATTATGGTTAGATCCTAAAGTGGTTGCGCAGAGATACCATGCTAGAACAGTTTAAAATAATAAAGTTGCCGTCTCTGGTGAGGGATATTCCTGGAGATTTAGGGGTGGAGCCTGGGGAGGGTGGGGTTTGGGGAGGGGAGGGACCTCAGGGCGGCATGCTGCAATAGCGTTCACTCTCCATTTTCTCCGGCATTTGGAGATCAGTTGGAATTCCAGGAGATCTCCAGGGCCCAGCTGGAGTTTGACATCCCTATAAATTAATCTTCTTCTTTTTTAAAAAAAATAATAATAATGATGATAGGAATCAGACATTGAGATGGGGTGGCAGGGTCAAAATGAAGTTTACATTTGGATCCCTTTGAAGCAGTGCTCCATTTAAGCCGTGGAGTCCTGTGAGCAAAAATTCTCCTTTGTGAGCTACCAGCATTCAAGTTGTGAGCGAGCGATTCGGCCGCTGCATAAATTACTTTGCTCTGGGGCCATCCTTCCCGAGTGAAGATGGAAATGTGTGAGCTGGAGGCTAAAAAAACTGTGAGCTAGCTCACACTAACTCAGCTTAGAGGGAACACCGCTTGAACCCCTTTGTAACTGGGCCTGGATCCATTCAAAAGAGGTTCCTCACAGAGAGGTTACCAAATCGTACTACTGTTATAGAAATGCAATGGACAGGATTTACAGTTTCGTTTCTTTTTACGTTTGTGCATGTTTCTGTCAAACGGCTTTTGCTCTCCACTTTCCGCTGCCGGCTGTGTAGATTTGTATTGTGTAGCTCTCTCATACAGCTTATTATATACAAAACTGGTACGAGACCTAAAACATGAAGTACACATCGTTTGTAATGTACAAGGCTGATGTATTAATCCACAAATAGCATTGAAAAGTGTGTATATTTTATGGGCAAAATTCAGCTCTAGGAAAGAGCCAGTGGCATGAAAATAAAGAATCCCAAAGTAGGGATGCCATTCTCCAGGTGGGACCTGGGGATCCTCTGGAATTACAGCTCATCTCCAGAGTACAGAGATCAGTTCCCCTGGGGAAAACAGATGCTTTGAACATAAGAACATAGGAGAAGCCAATGTTGATCAGGCCAATGGCCCATCCAGTCCAACATTCTGTTACACGGTGCCCAAAAATACCAGGTGCCATCAGGAGGTCCACCAGCGGGGCCAAGACACTAGAAGCCCTCCCACTGTTGACCCTCCCGCTCAAGCACACAGAATACAGAGTCCCTATCTATACCTTGTGGCTAATAGCCACTGATGGGCCTCTGCTCTATATTTTATCTAATTCCTCTTGAAGCTGTCCATGCTTGTAGCTGCCACCACCTCCTGTGGCAGTGAACTCCATGTGTTAATCACTCTTTAGTTGAAGAAGTACTTCCTTTTATCCATTCTAATCCAACTCCTCAGCAATTTCATGGAGTGCCCACGAGTTCTTGTATTGTGAGAAAGGGAGAAAAGTACTCCTTTCTCAACCTGCTCTATCCCATGCATAATCTTATAACCCTCGATCATGTCATCCCTCAGCCGTCATTTCTCCAAGCTAAAGAGTCCCAAGCACTTTAACCTTTCTTTGGAGGGTGGGCTCCATGGCATTGTACTCCACTGAGGTCCCTGTCCTCCCCAGGCTCCATCCCCAAATCTCTAGGACCTTCCCAACCTGGATCTGGCAATCCTAACGCTAACCCATCCCTCACTGGTGGCCGGGGGGTGGGGACTTGGCAACCCTCATTATTTGCACAATGGAGCAATGAAATGAAAACCGGGATTCTTTGAGTTGAAATTAAGAATCATCCCTAGCTAAAAGATCTGGGTCAAGCCACGATCAAATTTTTAAAAAGAGTTCTGAGTATTCCTGGAATATTTATAGCACCGTGCACAGGGCTGAGAGAGTGGACAGAGAGAAATCTTCCTCCCTCTCCCAAAGTACTAGAACTTGAGGGCATCCAGTGAAGCTGATGGGCGGTAGCTAGGGATGTCAAGTCCCCCCAGGGCCAATGGCACGGCGATGGGGGGGGGTAGGGTTGCCAGCTCCAGGTTGGGGAACTCCTGGAGAATTGGGGGTGGAGCCTGGGGAAGACAGGGACCTCAGTGGGGTACCATGCCATGGAGTCCTCCCTCCAAAGCATCCATGTTCTCCAGAGGAACTGATCTCTGTAGGCTGAAGATGAGCTGTGATTCCAGGGGATCCCCAGGTCCCACCTGGAGGCTGGCATCCCTAGCAGTAGCTTCAGGATGAGTGAAATGAAATAATTCTTTACATGAGTGATTGAAATGTGGAATTTGCTGACAAAGGAAGCACGGATGGCCACAGCCATAAATAGTTTTAAAAGGGGATTAGAAAGAACAGCTTGGACACCTTATAGGCTGAGTTCAGGCTGGCAATTTGCCCCGCGATAGCCACTTTTCGCCCGCGTTTCCCAAGTGGATTAAAGGGGGCGTTCACACAGGCACATCTGCCTGGCGTTCCCCACCCGTAGGCAACCCGTGCTGTTCCGCTTCGCTCCCCCATTAAAAAGATACCTGACAAAAGCTGTAGCAAATCCAGGAGAGCGCCTTTATCCCGCATTATTCCACTTCCCGGAAGTGTGAACGCGAAGCTGAAAAGCCGGGAGCAACCTGCTTCTATAGTGTGCTCCAGGTGTTTCCGCGCATAAGGCAGCAGCGATCGGATTGGCTGTGCTCCACTCTACCACCCAATGCGGTGTCGGTGCAATGGGGTCCACCCCAAATTGGCTGGATGCGCTTATGCGCATGATCGCATATGTGCCCATACACACATGGAGGAAAAAGCCGTTTACAGCCACGCCTCCAGGCCAGCAGTCTGAACGCTCCTGCGCACCTCCTCCTGGTATACTCCCGCATCTGTCGGCCCAGAACAGTTTATTCCGGGGCTTTTTTGCCACGATTGGCTCCTGCCGCAAACTGCCAGTCTGAACTCAGGCATAGAAATCGCCATCTGTACTGAACTGCACTTTATGTATATTATCTGTGATATGAAATTTTATAATATTGTATTTTTTCCGTTTTATTGTATTTAAACCTGCTGTATGCTGCCTTGAGCCTGCCTGTACAGGCAAGGTGGGATATAAATCGAAGTCAATCAATCAATCAATCAATCAATAAATGAAAGCGGTCTATCAGTGGCTACTAGCTATGGTGACTAAAGGAAACCCCCATATTCAGAGGCAGTCAACCTCTGAGACCGAGTGCCAGGAGGCAACATCAGGGGAAGGCGTTGGCCTCCATGCTCTGTTGTCGGCCCCCCAGGAGAACTGGTTGGCCACTGTGTGAGACGGGAGGCTGGACTGGATGGACCTTCACTGGTCTGATACAGCAGGGCTCTTCTTAGGTTCTTATCAGGGGAAGGCCTCGGCCTCTCTGCCCTGTTGTTGGCCCTCCAGAGGAACTGGTTGGCCCCTGTGTGAGACAGAAGGCTGGATTGGATGGACCCTCACTGGTCTGATCCAGCAGGGCTCTTCTTAGGTTCTTAGGGGAAGGCCTCGGCCTCTCTGTCCTGTTGTCGGCCCTCCAGAGGAACTGGTTGGCCACTGTGTGAGACAGGAGGCTGGACTGGATGGACCTTCACTGGTCTGATCCAGCGGGGCTCTTCTTAGGTTCTTATCAGGAGAAGGCCTCGGCCTCTCAGCCCTGTTGTCGGCCCTCCAGAGGAACTGGTTGGCCACTGTGTGAGATGGGAGGCTGGACTAGATGGACCCTCACTGGTATGATCGAGCAGAACTCTTCTTAGGTTCTTATCAGGGGAAGGCCTCGGCCTCTCTGCCCTGTTGTCGGCCCCCCAGAGGAACTGGTTGGCTCCTGTGTGAGATGGGATGCTGGACTAGATGGACCCTCACTGGTATGATCGAGCAGAACTCTTCTTATGTTCTTAGGTTCTTATTTTTGAAAATAATTCAACCTGAGCCCAACTGAAACAGAGTAGGGGCAGTTTCACACGTCACTTTCTCAGATTCATTTTTAGTACTGGAACGTTAGTTCAGATTTTTTTGTTCTGTTATCTCTTCGCTATTACTCTGAATCATTTCACAATAATTCATTAAAAATGGGAGGAGGGAACCCTGTGACAATATACAGCACAAGAGAGCCAGTTTGTTGTAGTGGTTAGGAGCATGGACTAAGAAGAAGAAGAGATTGGATTTATACGCCGGCCTTCACTACCCAAAGGAGTCTCAGAGTGGCTTAGACTCTCCTTTCCCTTCCCCTCCCCACAAGAGACACCCTGTGAGGTAGGTGGGGCTGAGAGAGCTCTGACAGAAATGGCTCTTTTTCAAGAATAGCTGTGCCAGAACAATGGCTTGCCCAAGGTCATCCAGCAGGTGCAAGTGGAGGAGTGGGAGAACCGAGTTTGATTCCCCCACTCCTCTACATGCAGCTGCTGGTGTGACCTGGAGTAGGTCACAAGTTCTTAGAGCTGTTCCCTCAAGAGCACTCCTCGAAAGAGCTCTCTCAGCCCCATCCACCTCACAGGGTGCCTATTGTTGGGAGGGGAAGAGAAAGGAGATGGTAAGCCGCTCTGAGACTCCTTCAGGTAGTGAAGGGCAGGATATAAATCCAATCTATTCACTTCTTCAGCCTCTTCTTCACAATACTTCCATTATCAAAAAACCTATTTGAACATGGCTGATGAGGGGGCAATTGCATACACACCATGAACAACCATACCAGCTATCCTACCAGCTTAAAACTTTTTGGTGTAAACTAACCAATATCTGTCACCCCTCCCTCTTTTGCCATTGAGTCACAGCTGGCTTATGGTGTCCCTGAAGTGTTTTCAAGCCACAAGATGTTCACTGCTGGGGGAGGCTTCTGTTTCAGACAGCACCGTGCCAGAGGCAGACCTGAGCCAGCTGAGCTCTGAGAAGCAGCAGGAGATAGAGCTGCTAGAAGGGTGAGTGTTTTTTATTTGCTTTCAGCTGAGGTGATTTAGCTGAGGGTATTGAGTGGGGGGACTGTGTTTGGGAGTGTGTGGGAGAGTTGTGAGTTGTTGTAGAGTCCTGGCTGCTTGAGACAGGGTGAGAAAGGGTCATTGTTTGACTGTAATTGAGTGCCTGCGGGAATCTGAGTAGCTGCTGGCCATGCCCTCTGCTGGGGGAAGCCTCTATGTAAGGCAGCACCTCTCCACATGGAATTCACTGCCATAGGAGGTGGTGGTGGCTACAAGCATGGATGGCTTCAAGAGGGAATTGGATAGATATATGGAGCAGAGGTCCATCAGTGGCTATTAGCCACAAGGCATAAATAGGAACTCTCAGTCTGGGGCAAGGGATGCTCTGTATTCTTGGTGCTTGGAGGGGCAACAGTGGGAGGGCTTCTAGTGTCCTGGCTCCACTGCCGGACCTCCTGATGGCACCTAGTATTTTTGGCCACTGTGGGACAGAGTGTTGGACTGCATGGGCCATTGGCCTGATCCAACATTGACTTCTCTTATGTTCTTATGTAGTTTGCCATTGCTGGCCTCTGCATACAGACTCTTATCTGCCCTGGTGGTTTCCCATCCAAATACTGGCCCTCCCTGTCTAGCTTCCTCAGTCTTAGCAATCCCAGTCAGGGCTGCTTTTAGCTGGACATTATCTGCCGGCCCTTCAGCCAAGGTCAGACCATCGCTTTTGCCTATAAAAGCTGCTCAGCCCTCCATAATATAACTAACTTTGACGATTACCTTTTACAGTTACTTGTTCCCGTTCAGTTGCCCACGTTTAAAAGAATCACAGGAACTACCGTCATTAGCATTTTATAGGCTTGTTATTCACACCTGAAGCTCCTTAAGATCCAAGCGAAACATTTAAAGAGGGGAGCATATTCTTAATTGATAGCGTGGTTTAAAAAATACAAAATAGCCCAGCGAACAGAGCAATTCTAAGCAGGACTACACTTTCCTGGAATGCTTCTGCTTCTCTAGCATTAGAGACAGCCTGTGTGGTGTCATGGTTAAGCGTGTCGTACCAGTGCCTGGGTGACCTGGGTTCAAATTCTGCACTTGTGCCATGGAAGCTGGCTGGGTGACCTTGGACCAGTCACAGTCTCTCAGCCTAGTCCACCTCACAGGGTTGTTGTGAAGATAAAATAGAGGAGAGGAGAATGATGTAAGGTGATTGGGTCCCCGTTGGGGAGAGAGGCGGGGAATAAATGAATGAAATAAATAATAAGAAGAATAAGAGGAAAGGTAAAGGTTTCCCTTGCTCAAAAGCCAGTCAAATCCAACTCTAGGGTGCAGTGCTCATTTCTGTTTCCAAGCCGAAGAGCCAGGGCTGTCCGAAGACTTTTCCCTGGTCATGTGGCTGGCATGACTAGATGCCGAGGTGCACAGAACACCGTTACCTTCCCACCGAAGCAGTACCTATTTATCTACTTGCAATTTCTTGCTTTTGAACAGTCAGGTTGGCAGGAGCTGGGGCTGGAGACAGGGAGCTCACTCCATCACGTGGCACTCAGGTCTCGAACTACCGACCTTCCGGTCTGCAGTTCAGCATCTTAACCACTGAGCCACCGCAGCACACTAGAATCCTAGTAAGGTTTATTCACTCAGGTTGACACCCAAGAAAGTTTTCTAAGGACTGTACTGTAAAGCCACTTCCTATACAACCTTTGGGCTCTTCATATATAGTTGTAACCATATGGAACTTTTAACAAAGTATTCTTATGCCTTCCTATGTGGTGGGGGGAGGGAAGGCGGCCTGGTTGAACTGTTTGCAACAGATCACAGTAGCTGAGCAGGGTCGATACTTGGAAGGGAGGCTACTAAGGAAGGCTCTGCAGAGGAAGGCAATGGCCAACCGCCTCTGCTTCTCTCTTGTCTTGAAAGCCCCTTGCTGGGGTCAACATAAGTTGGAAGCTAAGAAGGACTGGTATTTGGATGTGAGACCACCAAGGAAGGCTCTGCAGAGGAAGGCACTAGCCAGACTGCCTCTGCTTCTCCCTTATCTTGAAAGCCCCTTGCTGGGGTCACCATAAGTTGGAAGCTAAGCTGGGTTGGGTACATGGATGGGGAACCACCGAGGAAGGCTCTGCAGAGGAAGGCGATAGCCAACCACCTCTGCTTCTCCCTTGTCTTGAAAGCCCCTTGCTGGGGTCAACATAAGTTGGAAGCTAAGCTGGGTTGATACATGGGTGGGGAACCACCAAGGAAGGCTCTGCAGAGGAAGGCACTGGCAGACTGCCTCTGCTTCTCCCTTGTCTTGAAAGCCCCTTGCTGGGGTCACCATAACTTGGAAGCTAAGCTGGGTTGGTACATGGATGGGGAACCACCGAGGAAGGCTCTGCAGAGGAAGGCACTGGCCAACCACCCCTGCTTCTTGCTTGCCTTGAAAGCCCCTTGCTGGGGTTGCCATAAGTCAGTTGCAACTTGATGGCACTTATATAAATATGTGGCAGGGAATGATGTATAAATGTTGCGTACGGTCGATTGTGCAGCTCATGGGCATGAAGTCAACACCCTCCCTCCCAACGGGGGCACCAAATGGAAAAGACCCATGCAATCTACCCCACCTATGTAGTATCACAATTCACATGCTTCCACCCCCCCCAGGGGGCGCTGTTTCCTCAAAGAAAAGTGGCTTTCACGTGGCGGCATATGTAAAAGTACCTTAGGTATATGGTTCCAACCTCAAGGTGGGCGCTGGAATGCTTCAGGGATCAAAACTAATACCCAGACTACAGAGATCAGTTCCCCTAGTGGAAATGGCAGCTTTGTTGGGTGAACTTGGGGGGATGGGGGCTGTGGCTCAGTGGGAGAACATCTGCCCAGCATGCAGAAGGTCCCAGGTTCAATCCCTGGCATCTCCAGTTAAAAGACCTGGCACTGGTGATGTGAAAGACCTCCGCCTGAGACCCTGGAGAGGAGCTGCCAGTCTGAGTAGATGATACTGACTTTTGATGGACCAAGGGTCTGACTCAGTCAACGTCAGTTGCATGACTCTGTGGCACCACATCTCCACTGACCTCCCTCCCCTTCTCAAACTCTGCTCTCCCCAGGCACTGCCCCCAAATTTCCAGGAGCAGCCATCTTGGTCTTGAAGAAGCAGCTGAAGATTATGGGTTTCAGGTCCGATCTGAGGGTCAAATTAAGCCATGATGGTTCGTTGACAGCCTAGGCTAGCCCAACTTTGTCAGATCTCAGAAGCAAAAGAGGGTCATCCCTGGTTAGTGGACAGAAAACCACTAAAGAAGTCCAGGGTCGCTACGCAGAGGCGGGCAATGGCCAACTACCTCTGTATGTCATTTATCCTGAGCTGTATGGCCCAGGCTAGCTCAGTCTCTACAGATTTTGGGAGCTAAGCAGGGTCACTCCTGGTTAGCCAGTTTGGTGCAGTGGTTAAGTGTGAGGACTCTAATCTGGGAGAACCTGGTTTGATTCCCCACTCCTACTCCTCCACTTGCAGCTGCTGGTTGACCTCGGGCAAGCCATAGTTCTGTCAGAGCTGTTCTCTCAAGGGCAGTTCTCAAAAGAGCTCTCTCAGCCCCGCCTACCTCACAGAGTGTCTGTGGTGGGGAGGGGAAGGGAAAGGAGTTTGTAAGCTGCTCTGAGACTCCGAGTGAAGGTAAGTGGGGCAAGTGATGGACTGTATTCTTGGTGCTTGGGGTGGTCAACAGTGGGAGGGCTTCTAGTGTCCTGGCCCCACTGATGGGACCTCCTGATGGCACCTGGTATTTTTGGCCACTGTGTGGACTGGATGGGCCATTGGCCCAATCCAACATTGGCTTCTCTTATGTTCTCATATCCAATTTCTTCTCTTCTTCTAGTTAGTATGGGAGACTGCCAAGGAAGTCCAGGAATATTACACAGAGGCAGGCAATGGCAAACCACCTCTAAATGTCTTTTGCCCTGACCTGGATGGCCCAGCCCAGCTCAGTACCATCAGATTTTAGAAGATAGGTTGGGTCAGCCTTGGTTAGTTCTTGGATGGGAGACCACCAAGGAAGACCAGGGTCGCCACTTAAAGTCAGACAATGGCAGACCACCTCTGAACTTCTGTAGCCCTGAGAACCCAACGGGGTCACCGTAAGTCGGCTGTGACTTGATGGCAAAAAAAAGAGAAAGAAGTTCAGGGTCATTCCGATCAATACAAATGATTATGGTTATAAGGAACACCAAACATCCACATTAGAAAGGATTATTTCCTCCTTTTTGGCCCAGGTCTCTCTGTGATCAGCGAAGCTTAAAAGGAGAAAGAATGGATATAGGCAGTGTAGCAAATTAAAGAACTGCGATAAAGCCAACGCAAGGCAGGTAACGGTTATCTTTCCCCAGCTGTATAAGTCATTACCGTTTCTGATACCTCACTGTCATTGACAAAGATTAACCGAACAGGAAACGGGTCCAGCATAAATTCCTTGTCACCAGAGAATATGGGACAGGTAATAAATGCAAATCCATTCTTACTCCATCCCCAAGCCTACAACGTGGCACGTTTCTGGGCCCTAGCTGGGCTTCCTTTGCTCAACAGAGGGGATTAACTTACAGGGAGTAATTTAGGAAAGTTGAACCACTGTTGCATTGCAGGGTTGCCAGGATGAGCCTGGCAAACAGTGGGAGGGTTTGAGGGTGAAGGCATGGGGGAGCATGTGATGTCAGTGACATTGCTGATGTCACTGCAGCATGTTCCAGTATGACCTGGAAGTGATAGTGGGTAGCTCTAGGAATTGCTGGAAGCTCTATAGTTTTACCACAGAGTTTCCAGTGATTCCTAGAGCTATCCAGTATTATTTCTAGGGTTTCCGGGGATTCCAAGTGATTCCAGTGATTCAGCGTTTGAGTCCAGTGGCACCTTTAGGACCAACAAAGTTTAGTTCTAGGTATAAGTTTTTGTGCGCATGCACAGGAAAGCGTGTTCCTAGAATTAAACTTTGATGGTCTTAGAGGTGTCACTGGAGTCAAACTTTGTTCTGTTGCTTTCAGGCTAGCCACCTGAATCTATCCAATAGTTCAGAAAGACTTAGGGGCTGGGGGCTGTGGCTCAGTGGAAGATCCACCGCTTTGTAGGCAGAAGGTCCCAGATTCAATCCCCAGCATCTCCGGTTAAAAAGGATCAGGTAGTAGGCAGTGTTCCCTCTAAACTGCATACATGATCGGCCGCTCATGAACACAGGAAGCCCCGCTCAGAAGCAATCTGGCACCATGCAGGGTCTTGCACCACCCATTGCCCATCTGAAGATTACAGCAGTTCTGTTCTGCTCAGGATATGAACTGCTCTTCTCAGTTTGGTGTAGTGGTTAAGTGCGCAGACACTAATCTGGGAGAACCGGCTTTGATTCCCCCACTCTTCCACTTGCACCTGGCTGGATGACCTTGGGCAAGCCATAGTTCTGGCACAGCTGTTCTTGAAAAGGAGCAGTTTCTGTCAGAGCTCTCTCAGCCCCACTGACCTCACAGGGTGTCTGTTGTGGGAGGGGAAGGGAAAGGAGTTTGTAAGCCCCTCTGAGACTCTTTTGGGTAGTGAAGGGTGGGCTATCAATCCAATCTTCTCTTCTTCAGCAGGGGGAAAAATAGAGGGAACATTGATAGTAGGTGATGTGAAGGCAGGCCCGTAGCCAGGATTTTGTGGTTGGTGGGGCAAATTTTTCTGGTGGGGCTGCCATTGTTTGCCATAATGGTGGGTGGTGGCATGTGCCCCTCTCCTTCCCCTCCTGCAAGATTTAAAGGGCTCTTCAGCTGATCAGCGGGGAGCACGTGGCCTGCTGATCAGCTGGAGGGTCCTTTAAAGCTTGTAGGAGAGAGGGAGAGGGGTGCGTGCCACCCCCGCTTCTTCTCAAAAGCATTTACATTTTCCCTTTAAATGCTTTTAGGAAGAAGCGGGGACCTTTAAGGAAGGGGGCTGGCCCTTTAGCTTCACCATGGCTATGGGCCAGTGTGAAGGACCTCTGCTTGAGGACCTAAAGACCCAGTGCCCATCCAAGGAGGCAAGACAGAGCTTGATAGATGTGGAGTCTGACTCAGTATAAGGCAGCTTCGATGTGTACATCACCAAGGAGAAGAACTGTGGCTCAGTGGCACAGCATCTCATGTTCAACCCTTGACATCTCCAAGGCTCACAAAATGGCTGCTGCAGGAGGTGGAGCCAGCCACGAGACGATTGCCACAGCTTATCTTTCACACAGCAAAGATTCTTGTGCCGTGGTGGCAGCTGCTGGCAAAACCGGGGCTCTTTCTGTAGCAGGAACTCCTTTGCTTATTAGACGACACACCCCTAATGGAGCCAATCCTCCGATTGTGGCTTCGGCATGGTGGAACAACCTTGGCAGGGACTAAATTCATAAGAACATAAGAATATAAGAGAAGCCAATGTTGAATCAGGCCAATGGCCCATCTAGTCCAACACTCTGTCACACAGCGGCCAAAATATACCAGGTGCCATCAGGAGGTCCAGCAGTGGGGCCAGGACACTAGAAGCCCTCCCACTGCTGCCCCCTCCAGCACCAAGAATAGAGTGCATCACCTGCCCCAGACTGAGAGTTCCCATCTATACCCTGTGGCTAATAGCCACTGATGGACTTCTGCTACATATGCTTATCTAATTCCCTCTTGAAACTGTCCATGCTTGTAGCTGCCACCATCTCCTGTGGCAGTGAATTCCATGTGTTAATCACTCTTTGGGTGAAGAAGGACTTCCTTTTATCTGTTCTAACCCGACTGCTCAGCAATTTCATGGAGTGCCCACGAGTTCTTGTATTGTGTTTTAATTGTGTTTATTGTAATTGCTGCACTGTTCTGTGTAAGCCGCCCTGAGCCGGCCTCGGCTGGGAGGGCAGGGTAGAAATCTGACAAAATAAAAATAAAATGAATAAACTTGGAGTTTACCAGCTGCTGTCCTTTATACAGTTTATATCTCCGGTACCTGGAATTATGTTTTATGGCACATGTGGCCTGGCCCAGCCGGACAAAGACATTGATGTCAGATCCGGCCCTTGTGGCAAATGAGGTTGACGCCTCTGGTCTAAGGGAACTTCATGTGCTCAAAGACTGATCATTTATCATGGCCCGGGGAGAAACCCAGTCCTGAAAACAGGTGTCGGGACTCAGCTACATTCAACCCCGAGACAAATTTAGTCCCTGCCAACAAAGACATCTTGTTCTATCCCCCCCCGCTTTCAATTACATACAGTTCTTTTTTAAAAAAGTCATTGTTAAACCAGACAGCTTTAACATCCCATCTTCCTCCTTCCCCCTTTCCCTCTGCACAATTCTTTTTTTTTTGACAGATGTCAGTCAAGCGATGAGCGCAGAGGCAGGGACTGTTCTTCGGAAGGATTTTAAAAAGAAATCGTTTTATTGACAGTCGCCGCAGCGCAATGACTGTCGGAGTAATGCTGGAAGGGAGGCCTCTCTTTTACGAAGGAGGCTAAATTATGTGGGGCCTCGCCGGAGCATCGTTTACAGCTGTTCTGTCTGGAGGAAGCCCCTGAGTTCTCTGCCAGGACAGAACACCAGGAATTGAGTGTCAAATATCAAATAATTCCTGGGTTCAGGAGAGGATTGGGGTCATTAAAATACAAGTCCGGAAGCCGGCATGCTGGCTTTCTTTCCTATAGCTTATTGTGTCATCCGAGACACCATCATTTTAACCATATACAAGCTAATCATATTCTCCAAGGGAGCGCCGGTTGCAATTCCCTCCTGTGGAGAACAATGAAATGCCGGAGGTACCGTTGCCATCAGAGCACAGCCTGCAAGTTGTAAGCGGTTAGATGTTTACATCTGCGTGTCCAGAAGAGGGCAACCAGGATGGCGAGAGGGTTGGAATCCAAGTCTTATGAGGAAAGGCTGAAAGAGTTGGGTATGTTTAGCCTGGGAAAGAGAAGGCTTAGAGGGGACATGATTGCAGTCTTCAACTATTTGAAGGGCTGTCACATAGAAGCTGGAGCAGATCTATTCTCTCTTACTCTGGATTGCAAGGCTAGATCTAATGGGTGAAAATGACAAGGGAGTCAATACTGGCTGAATATCAGGAGAAACTTCCTAACTGTAAGAGTGGTTGAGCAGTGGAACGGCCTGCCTCAGGAGGTGGTGGATGCTCCTTCCCTGATCGTTTTCATGCGGAGGCTGGACGACCATCTTTCGGGTATGTTGTAGGGCTATCTTTCGGCTATGCTCCTGCAGAGTGCAGGGGGTTGGACTAGATGACCTGCAAGGTCCATTCCAACTCTAACATTCTATGATTCTATGATTTATCTAGATCCTACCTGGGTTGGGGAATACTTGGAGGCTTTGTGGGGTGGGATCTGGGGAGGGCAGGGTTTGGGGAGGGGAGGGGAGGGACCTCAGCAGGCTATAGAGCTGACCCTCCAAATAATGCCACATAATGCCATGGAGTGTACCCTCCAAAGCAGCCATTTCCCCCAGGGGAGCTGGATCTTGGCAGTCCAGAGACCAATTGTAACAGCGGGAGGTCTCCAGGTGCCACTGGGTGGGTGGGAGCCCTCCTCTTTGTCAATATCATAAGCGTTCCGAATGCAACTAAAATGACCTCCATCTGAGAATGGTTTGCAGTCTTGCAATCTGAGAGTAATTCTAGCGGCTCACTATTTAGTCTTCATCCAGTTTGGTGTGGCGGTTGGGAGCGCAGACTGTGATCTGGGAGAAACGGGTGAGATTCTCCACTCCTCTGCCTGCAGCTGGTGGTGTGACCTTGGGTCAATCACAAGTTCACTTGGAGCTGTTCTCTCAAGAGCAGTCCTTGAAAGAGCTCTCTCAGCCCCACCTACCTCGCAGGGTGTCTGTTGTGGGGAGGGGGAGGGAAAGGAGATTGTAAGCTGCTCCGAGACTCCTGCAGGCAGTGAAGAGTGGGGTATAAATCCAGTCTCCTCCTCCTCCACCACCACCACCTCTGAGCAGCAGGACGGATTGCAAGGGACAGAATAATATATATATATTTTAAAGTTTCATAGGGTAGCCATGTTGGTCTCCAGCAGAGTCCAGCACCATCTTAGCAACCAACAAGATCTCCAGGGTAGAAGCTTTTCTGAGTCAAAGCTCCCTTCTCTCGAAAGCTTACACACACACACACACACACACACACACAAAATCTTGTAAGGCTCTAAGGTACTACTGAACCAGTTAGGAAGTTTCTCCAAAAGATAATAATAAGGTGCAGTAATGCCTCAGAGAATGTGCAAAGTGCCAGTGTCTCATCGCCGAAGAAACTCAGTTTACTCCCATAGATAGGATCCTTATTGCTTTCTTCTGATTCTGTTCCTTTAGAAATTAAAAAAACTGATTGCCATCCAGGGCAAAGTAATAATTAAAGCAAACAGCAAGCAGGACTGAGGCTTCCCGTGTTGGTCTCCATCCTTCTGCAGGGTTTCTGCCACCCGTTTTCACTTTATGGGACAAGCACCCACGAATCCCTCTTTGACGATAACTAGACACAGGAACGCACACAAGTCATTTTGAAAAGATGGCAGTAAAACCGGAGCCATCGCTGTAGTGTATTTTTTGGGGGTGGGTGGGTGGGTGGGATATCGAATCCCTAGAATTTAAGTACCAGAAAGATGCTCTCAAAGGTCACCTTTGAAAGAACAAGACCTCCTTTCCTTGAAAGAGGTATTTATCTGACATTTCGGTTTGCGGTTACTGATAACCCCGGTAACCTCGGAATACGCAGAACACAGTTCATAACTGGCATGTTTGGCATGATAAGACGTTTCTTTACTTATTAGATTTTAATATTCTCCTCTTCCTGAAGGGAGCTCAGAGCTGCATGTCTGGCCCCACCTCTCTTATCCTCACATCAACCCCTGTGAGATAGATAGGTAGATGGGAGGGGAGTGAAAGAGAGAGAGGGAGGGAGGGAGGGAGGGAGAGAGAGAGAGAGAATATAGTTGGCCCAGAGGAATGCAGTGAGATTTATTGTAGGGTACCGAGGGGCTGTGGTTCAGTGGTAGAGCCTCTGCTTGGCATGCAGAAGGTCCCAGGTTCAGTCCCCAGCATCTCCAGTTAAAAGCACCAGGTGATGAGAAAGACCTCTGACTGTGACTCTGGAAAGCAGCTGCCAATCTGAGTAGACATTACTGACTTCGATGGACATAAGAACAAAAGAACATAAGAGAAGCCAATGTTGGATCAGGCCAATGGCCCATCTAGTCCAACACTCCGTCACACAGTGGCCAAAAATACCAGGTGTTTACCAATCAAAATAGTCAATAGAAACTGTGAATAGAGCTAAGATAATTTATACACCAATAATACAAATAGAAATACAATAAAGTTTTTTTGACAATATACAAAAGTATTATTTCAAAAAGGAGGTCCACCAGTGGGGCCAGGACATTAGAAGCCCTCCCACTGTTGCCCCCCGCCAAGCACCAAGAAGACAGAGCATCACTTGCCCCAGACTGAGAGTTCTGATTCACTATAAGGCAGGTTCATGTGTTCAGTCTTCCCACTCTTAGTCCAGAGCTCTAACCACTACACCACACTTGTAGGAAAGAGGGCAGGAAGAGAAAGGAGAGAAATATTTTGAGGGAAGCAAAGGAAAGAAGGTGTGTGCAAAGAATTTCAGAAACCAGAAAGCCAGCGTGGTGTCATGTGTAGAGCATTGGACTAGGACCTGGGAAACCCAGGTTCGAATGCCTACTCTGCCATGGAAGCTTATTGGGTGACGTTGGGCCAATCACAGAGCCAATTTGGTGTAGTGGTTTGGAGTGTGGACCAGTGTTCCCTCTAAGATGAGTTAGTGTGAGCTAGCTCACAGTTTTTTAGCCTCTGGCTCACACATTTTTGTCTTAGCTCAGGAAGGACGGGTCCAGAGCAAACTATGCAGTAGCCAAATCACCTGCTCACAACTTTAATGCCAGGAGCTCACAAAGTAGAATTTCTGCTCACAAGACTCCATAGCTTAGAGGGAGCACTGGTGTGGACTCTGATCTGGGAGAACAGGGTTTGATTCCCCACTCCTCCACATGCAGCTACTGGTGTGACCTCCGGTCATTTGTAAGTTCTTTTGGAGCTGTTCTCTCAGGAGCAGTTCTCGGGAGAGCTCTCTCAGCCCTACCTACCTCACAGGGTGTCTGTTGTGGGGAGGGGAAAGGAAAGGAGATTGTAAGCTGCTCTGAGACTCCTTCAGGTAGTGAAGGGCAGAGTATAAACCTCCTCCTCCTCCTCCTCCTCCTCCTCCTCCTCCTCCTCCTCCTCCTCCTCAGCCTAACCTACCTCATGGGGTTGCTGTGTGGATAAAATGGAAGCAAGGAGAAAGGCGGGATGTTAATAAATGAATTATTAACTGAGCGCATGAAAAACCAACCTTTGCAGGGGTAAAGTACTGACACAATGAAATCTTCTGAAAAATGCCTCCACACTTCATTCATTTGGCCCAGGGCGCCAATTACCCTTGATATCATTCTGAGTCATCCATTTCCATAATAAGCATGCTAGAATACCTCATTACTCTTTATAAAAAGGCCTGTACAAGTACAGTATTGTGTGAAGGGGGGGGTCACAGTCCACCAAACCATATGCCTCCTCCCAGCTAAACAGGGTGTGCCCCCAGGGTATCGATAAATCTCCTGCATGATTCCCCCCCACCAGGTTTATCGAACGCCTTGGAGGTCACAAGAGATAGTTGTTTCGAACACTTGAACGCATGAAGCTGCCATATACTGGATCAGACCCCTGGTCCATCGAAGTCAATATTGTCTACTCAGACTGGCAGCTGCTCCCCAGAGTCTGAGGCAGAGGTCTCTCACACCCCCTACTGCCTGGTCCTTTTAACTGGAGATGCCGGGGATTGAACCTGGGACCTTCCGTGCGCCAAGCAGATGCTCTCCCACTGAACCACGGCCCCTCTCCATGGCTCTCCAAGGTCTCAGGCAGAGGTCTTTCACATCCCCTACTGCCTGGTCCCTTACAACTGAAGATGCCGGAGATTGAACCTGAGACCTTCTCTGTGCCAAGCAGATGCTCTCCCACTGAGCCACAGCCCCTCTCCATGGCTCTCCAGGGTCTCAATGTTACAAGATAAATCTGGACAAACACAACCTAATCACAAAACAAGTATAAAGCCAACAGGTGGTCATCAGCAGAGGGGAACTCCCAAAACCAGTGGACCCCTGCCCGCACAGGGGTGTCTTGCAACCCAAATCAATGACTACTTGTCATGGGGACTAATGAGAACCTCCACGTTCAGAGGCAGTAGACCCCTGAAACCCAGTGCCAGGAGGCAACATCATAGGAAAGCCTCGGCCTCTGAGAGCCAGTTTGGTGTAGTGGTTAAGTGTGCAGACTCTAATCTGCGAGAACTGGGTTTGATTCCTCACTGGTCTGATCCAGCAGGGCTCTTCTGAAGTTCTTATCAGCAGAAGGCCTCAGCCTCTATGCCCTGTTGTTGGCCCTCCAAAGGAACTGATTGGCCACTGTGTGAGACAGGAGGTTGGACTAGAGGGACCCTCACTGGTCTGATCCTGCAGGGCTCCTCTTAGGTTCTTAGCAGGGGAAGGCCTTGGCCTCTGTGCCCTGTTGTTGGCCCTCCAGAGGAACTAGTTGGCCACTGTGTGAGACATGATGCTGGACCAGACGGACCACCAGACTGATCCAGCAGGGCTCTTCTTATGTTCTTAAGAACCCAGGATGACAATTGAAGGGGAACAAAAATAGTCACTTGATCCAAGGACAGTGATGCTTTTGTGGATATTTTCAAAAGATGAGTTAGGTGGCAATTTCAACAATGCCCATAAATTGGGATGCTTTGTAATTAACAGAATGTGTGTGTGTGTGTGGGGGGGAGAACAGCCGGTCGGCTGGCTGGACTGTCAAAGCAAAGCTGTGGGGAAGATATCTGTAGGGCTGTTTTCCCCAGAATGTGTTGCTCTCTCTATAGGATGAAAAATATTTAGAACTCAGAGGTGCCGTAGATCACCCGTGGTGTCTGTGAAGCGAATCTGTCTGTGTTTTTTTGTGTATTCCACTAATTCCTTAATGCCGATTGCTTTTTCTGGGAAGCGTTCACACTTCGACTCTTAAAAATTCTTAAGGAACTAATGACTCCATATAAATTACCCCAAAACATTCTCAATGTTGTTGTTGGATATGTTGGTGCTTTCTCCACATCTGGTGGCAATATCCCAAGATTCCGGTTTATTGGACGTTGGCGATTCATCTGATTAAGACTGTTACAGCTATGCGTTACTAGGTACTTTGCAATGGTTCTGTTCTATAGCCTGAAATACCCTGACCTGGAAGCCTCGGGCCAGTTCAATCTCAGGGGCTAATCCGGGTTGGTCCAGATTAGTAGTAGAAGAAGAAGAGATTGGATTGATATCCCGCCCTTCACTCGGAGTCTCAGAGCAGTTTACAAACTCCTTTCCTCTCCCATCCCCACAACAGACACCCTGTGAGGTAGGTGGGGCTGAGAGAGCTCTTTTGAGGACTGCTCTTGAGAGAACAGCTCTGAGAGAACTTGTGACTGACCCGAGGTCATCCAGCGGCTGCAAGTGGAGGAGTGGAGAATCTTACCCATTTCTCCCAGACCACAGTCCACGCTCCCAACCGCCTCACCAAACTGGACGAAGACTAAATAGTGAGCTGCTAGAATTACTCTCAGATTGCAAGTCATCCAGCAGTCAGAGACGTGGGGCATCAAACACGGTTCTCCCAGACTGGAGTCCGTGCATTTATCTACTACACCAAATTGAGTCTCAGTACTTGGAAGGGAGACCTCCAAAAGCACCCAGGGTTGCTGTGCAGGGGCAGGTAATGGCAAGCCAACTGGCCCAATCTGCATCTAGCATTTGCTCCGCTGCTTTACCAAACCCACGCTGGAACAGAAATTCCCCTCTGCATTGCATGGCACTTTCACTTTGATTGACTGTCGGGTTTTATGGCAGTGCCCAGACTGCATGCCACTTTCACTTTGTTTGATCTCTCCGTGGTAGCATTTGCATAGATTTATGGCCATTTTATGGCCATTCATGGGTGACTCTGCAGTCAGTACAGCGTTGGCCTGGGGTATTTGAGGGTAGTTTTGAGCTGCATCTTCTTCTGTTCCAGTGTGGGTTTGGAGCAAATGCGAGATGCAGATTCTCTCAGTATGGTTAAATCTGCATTTGTCTTTCCCACCTATGTCCCCCGGCCTTCTGACTCCTTGTTCAAAAAAGGTGTCTACATTTGGTGTCGTTTTCATCCCTCGACAGTGCTAGTATACTGTTGCATGTCTGCATATGTTTATCACCCTCTGGTGGCGGCTCCACCGTCATTGGGCCTCTGCACCGTTTTAAATGAATCTTCTCCAAACAACTCTCAAACAAGCATAGAGAAAGGCCGCGTCACAGCAGCACGAAACTGATTTGAAAATGCAAATGCAGATTTGACCTATGTCTTTTGCCTGACCTTGTCAGCTCTCGAAAGTTAAGCAGGGTGGGCCCTGGTTGGCACTTGGACAGGAGACCATCCAGGGTTGCTACGCAGAGGCGGGCAATGGAAATCCACTTCTGAATGACTCTTGCCTTGAAAACCCCGTGAGTTCACCATATATCAGCTGCGGCTTGACAGCACTTCCCACCCCACCCCCCCATAGCCTGAAAGGGCAATTTTATTTCCGTGTGACACAATCAAACATAGCTCCAAAGCGCAGAAATCAACAAGCTCCTGAACTCTGTCGGTAACGTCCAGAAAATGTCAAATTACAGAATTACAGCTTTGTCCGACATGGCGTTAAACATCCCCCAATTTAAATGCTTTGGACAGGAATTCTAGTTTGGGTGGGGTAGAAATATTTCCTGGAACACTCCGATTGTGCGATTATTTGCCCTTTTAAAACCCCGTGAATAAATCCCATTTTGATCCCATTCTACTCGTTAAAAAGCTTTTCTTCTTTCTGCTTCTGGCCCTTTCCGCATCGGCCTGCCACTCCAGATTTTCTCAGTGTTCGAGTTGAGGCAATTTAAGGCCCCATCTGCATCTAGGAAGGAGGAGGGGAGGCATGCATCATTTGAATGGCAACAAATTGTTTACAGCCATGTTGGTCCAAAAGTAAAATCCAAAAATCCAAGAATGTAAGCAATATTGTAGCATCATCAGGACCAACTAGATGGCAATGCGATGTATCATGGTGTCGGTCCTAGGGGACGGGCCTAGGGGACGGGATCAGTGGTAGAGCATCTGCTTGGCATGCCAAATGTCCCCGGTTCAATCCCCGGCATCTCCAGGTAGGAGGTGATGTGAAGGAACCTGAGAACCTGGAGATCTGCTGCCAGCCTGAGTAGACAACACTGACCTTGATAGACCAATGGCCTGATTCAGTATAAGGAAATTTCACATGCGTTCAAGGTAGAGAGTCATCGCCGCACAGAGCACCTTGATAGTCTAACTCAGTAGAAGGCAGCTGAACATAAGGGAAGGGCTCAGTGGCAGAGGGTCTGCTTGGCATGCAGAAGGTCCCAGGTTCAATCCCTGTCACCTCTAGTTAAAGGATCTGTTAGTAGCTGATGTTAAAGACCTCTGCCTGAGATCCTGGAGAGTTGCTGCCAGCCTGAGGAGACAATACTGACCTTGATGGACCGATGATCTGATTCACTATGAGGCACCTTCATGTGCTCATGTATGGCCACAACATGATGTTACAGAGAATGACAGCATTGAGTGCAAGATGACATCACTTAGACCTATGGAGGGTGAAGCTGGGTGAATGCTTCCTGGACTAAGCAACCATGGGAGGGCTAATGGAGTTCTGAACCCACTGGTGGACCTCCTGATGGCACCTGGGTTTTGGCCAGTGTGTGACACAGAATGTTGGACTGGATGGGCCATTGGCCTGATCCAACATTGGCTTCTCTTATGTTCTTATGTCTGGGGCAGTGATGCTCTGTCTTCTTGGTGCTTGGGGGCAACAGTGGGAGGGCTTGTGGAGTTCTGGCCCCACTGGTGGACCTGCTGATGGCACCTGGGTTTTGGCCACTGTGTTGGACTGGATGGGCCATTGGCCTGATCCAATATGGCTTCCCTTATGTTCATGATTCCTGTAGGTCTTGGTGAATTGCAGGGCTTTGTCCATGGCTAGCTACCTCTCTAGGAATCCATAATCACTCATTGTAATCCTTCATTTGATCGCAAATCATAACAAGTGTTTTGGTGCAGCAAGAGATAAGATCACTGACTTTTAAACTGCTTCTTCTAAAACCAGTTTGATGAGGGCCGGATCTGCATTTGTCTTTCCCACCAGTGTCCCCGCCTTTTGACTCCGTCTTCAAAAAAGCTGTCCACATTTGGTGTCGTTTTCACACCTCAACAGTGCTAGCATACTTTCGCACATCCACATATGTTTATCGTCCTTTCGGGGCGGCTCCACTGTCATTGCACCTCTGCACTGCTTTAAAAGAATCTTCTCCAAACAACATTCAAACAAGCATAGAGAAAGACGGCATCACAGCAGCACGCAACTGATTTAAAAATGCAAATGCAGATTCGACTGAGATCTGCAGCAGTTACAAGTGATGTTATTTCATGTTATGAAAAGCTTCAGCTGAGATGACACTCATTAAGCCTCTGTGAAAGAGACAGTACCTTTTGTCTTGTTCAATTGCCAGTTCTATTAAGAGAGAACTCCTTAGATCTCCGTTCAAGGAAAGGGTTAAAGCCAGAGAATCTGGTTTCCCAGAGAGTCATTCTAGGCTCTCTTGTTTAAGGATTCATGAGCCCCTTTGGTTTTCTCTTCCCCTTCACCAGTTTGACAATCTGCAAGCGAATAATAAAAGTTAAGCCTCCTGAAGTTAGTAGAACTTATTTTATCCCTCCCTTTTCGTGTCTCTTCCTTTCCTACTTAATTTTGTGTTTTCTTGAACATTTTTTAAGTGTGTGAAGGAGCGGAAGAAGGCCCCCAAGGGGAGGAAACGGGTCATTGGGCCCTTATATGTTTCCAACTGTCTTTCTAATAAATACATATATTTTTGTATATAATAAGTATACACTAGGTTTTTAATATTGCCCCTTTATCAGGCTTCTCTCTTCCCCTAGTGGCATCACATCACTCCTGGTAATAAACTGGAAGTGACACGGGGTAGATCTAGGAATTGCTGGAAACTCTAAGGCTTTACCATATTGTTTACGGCAATTCCTAGAGCTACCTACGTCATGTCCAGTTTTTCTTTTACTGCAACTATCATCGTGCCTCCACGTATCCCCACCCACAGCTCTCCGGCTAGTGGCTGGGCATTGCCTGGTAACCCCGAACAGGCATTAAAATGAAGGGATGCTTCCTCGGGCCCTGGAAAGGAGATTTGTCGGGTGTCCTAATTGGCAGATCAATTAATGATGAATTGGTCAAGCTGGGTCAAGTCGAGTCAGTGGTATCGCATTTAGCCATCGGCCTTTACACTGTGACATCACCCCTACCCGGTAATGGTGGGGAACGTTAACAAATGCATCTGGCATTAAAACACGAGGCCAGCTAATCAGTTCTGCCATCGATAGCTGCCTCATTCAATACTTTTGCTCAATTTGTTTTATCTGCTGCTGCAGGAAGGAGCCACTTTACGGCCAGCGCTGTAAATTTGCAGCAGACAGGGAAGCGTACAAATAATATCCGCTGCAGACCAATTTACACAAAGGGGGCAGAAAATATAAGAAGGGCACGATTATTTACTTTGGATCCAGCGCGACACTGGAACTGTGGGATGCAGACAGAAGTTTTAAAAGATGCTTTAAGAGCAAGGCAGTTCTTCTGCGGATCGTCTTATGCTTTTCTCAGTGCCTTCGAAAGGCCCCTGGCTTGATATCTGGGGGATGTTCATCTGTAGTTGCATCGAATCAACTAATCGATTAATGGAACAGAAGGAACTGTTTGATCCATTGCTCCATTGGTACATTGATCAAGAGTCTGAGCGAAAAGAACGGATTCTGTTGACCTAAGCTGATATTCAGCTTTGCCTCTGACTCATTCACGGCCGGTTCCAACTTTCTTTCCAAAAAATGATATGTTAAAATATTCATAACACCCCCCTTTCTGAAAACAAGATCTTCATGGTGGCTCACAAAAGGAAAACAGAACTTTACATCATAGACACACAACCAGGAAACAGAGCAAACACCAAACGCCCTCCAGAATGAAAGAGGATCGAATAAAATCAAACAGTGGAAGTTCCGTGATTCTGGGAAAGCCACAGTTGGGTGGGGGGAATTGGGGGGGGGGCGTTTAACTTGCCCACCTTTTGTGCTGTTTAACTTGCCCACCTTGTGCATTTCTCTGAACGAGGCAAAGAGAAGCAAAGGGTGTTGAGGGGTAGAAAATGGCAGGAGGGGAAAAGTTAAAACTGTCCCACCTCTCCAGTGTGGCCCGTATCCAAACTGAGGCCACTATGACTGTCACTTAACAATAAAATGGTGTCCCAGAGATACAACCACAGATCTTCCAGAATATCAACAGGTTTGAGATATTTGCTGCCCTGAAGGATGTAATGATGGCCACAGGGATAGATGACTAGGTAGATTCACAGAAGTGAGTTCTATCAGTGACTACTAGCCATGGTGACTAAAGAAAACCTGCGTGTTCAGAGGCACCAATCATTTGAATCCCAGAGCCAGGAGGCAACATCAGGGGAATGCCTTGTTGTTGGCCCTCCCGAGGAACTGGTTGGCCACTGTGTGAGATAGGAAGCTGGACTAGATGGACCCTCACTGGTCTGATCCAGCAGGGCTCTTCTGATGTTCTTATGAAGGCCTCGGCCTTGGTGCCCTGTTGTTGTCCCTCCAGAGGAACTGGTTGGCCACTGTGTGAGACAGGATGCTGGACTAGATGGACTCTCACTGGTCTGATCCAACAAGGCTCTTCTTAGGTTCTTACGAAGGCCTTGGCCTCTCTGCCCTGTTGCTGGCCCTCCAGAGGAACTGGTTGGCCACTGAGTGAGACAGGATGCTGGACTAGATGGACCACTGGTCTGATCCAGCAGGGCTCTTCTGATGTTCTTATGAAGGCCTCGGCCTTTTATGCCCTTTTGCTGGCCCTCCAGAGGAACTGGTTGGCCACTGGGTGAGACAGGATCCTGGACTAGATAAACAACTGGTCTGATCCAGCAGGGCTCTTCTGATGTTCTTATGACCCTTCATCTGTGTTCTGTGGAGCAAGAGTGATGGTGAAGAGAGAACGTCCAGAAGGAAGGAGTTCCAGAACTTCATTGCCACTCTTGAGTTGTTCTATATTTTCACCCACTATGCCTTCAGCCATGCCGGAAACACATATTACAGTATTTGAGGAAGAACATAAGGAATGGATGTGGTGATATGGAAAAGGAGGTCCTGGATTTAAGGGTTTGCAGGTCATCCATCAATATTTGTTGTAAGCAGAGACATCACCCTGCCAACAAAAGTCCATATAGTCAAAGCAATGGTATTCCCAGTAGTAATGTATAGCTGCGGAGAGTTGGACCGTAAGGTAGGCCGAGTGTCGAACAATAGATGCCTTTGAATTATGGTACTGGAGAAGACTCTTGAGAGTCCCTTGGACTGCAAGGAGATCAAATCAGTCAGTCCTAAAAGAAATCAACCCTGACTGTTCCCTGGAGGGCCAGAGACTGAAGCTGAAGCTCAAAGACTTTGGCCACCAAATGAGAAGGGAGCACTCACGGGAGAAGACCCCAATGCTGGGAAAGATTGAAGGAAAAAGAAGGGGATGGCAAAGGATGAGATGGTTAGACAGTGTCATAGATGTAACAAACGTGAAATTAAACATACTCCGGAAGACAGCAGAAGAAAGGAGGGCCTGGCATGATTTGGTCCATGGGGTCACGAAGAGTCAGACTCGACTGTGCGACTGAACAACAACATTATGTGTTGCTGGTGCACAACAAAGAACTGCCTGTTCACTGTCTTGATCTGAATCGTTTTCATTGCTAGCACCTGTGGTTGCCAGATCCCTCCTGGCTGCCAGCAGGGAATGGGAGCAACGCTCCCTCTAAGCTGTGGAGTCTTGTCAACAGAAATTCTACTTTGTGAGCTGCTGGCATTAAAGCTGTGAGCCAGCAGTTTGGCTGCTGCACAAATTAGTTTGCTCTGGAGCCCTCCTTCCTGAGCTAAGGAAAAAAAATGTGTGAGCCGGAGGCTAAAAAACTGTGAGCTGGCTCACACTAATTCAGCTTAGAGGGAACACGGGATGGGAGGTGCTGTGGTTGCCAGCTCCAGGCTGGAAACTCCTAAAAATTTAGGGGATGGAGTCTGGGGAAGACAGGGACCTCTGTGGGGTACAGTGCCATAGAGTCTACCCTACAGAGGTGCCATTTCTCCAGGAGAACTGATCTCTTTAGTCTAGAGATGAGCTGTGATTCCAGGGGATCCCCACCTGGAGGCTGGCATCCCTAATTTCTAACTCTTTGAAAAATAGATTATTAATACATCCAGTTTTAAAGAGTGAAAACAGAGGCTGCAATAGAGTGACTTATCACAGGTGGTGGTCACTGAAGACCTCCCTGCCTTCCAGAATTGAATCTTGCAGTAAAGTATGTTAGAACAACTCACCGGAGAGATCATTCATTATTACAAACAAATGTCATAGTACAGAGTCTCAGGCTGAGGTCTTTCACATCACCTACTGCCTGATCCTTTTAACTGGAGGTGCCAAGGATTGAACTTGGGACCTTCTGCATGCCAAGCAAGTGCTCTGTCTTGTGAGCCACAGTCAATTCCCTTTGCCTTACACGGCATCAGGCCAATGGTCCATCAAGTTCAGTATTGTCCACTCAGACTGGCAGGTTATCTGGCGGAGGTCTTTCATATCACCTGCTGCCTGGTCCTATTTAACTGGAGATGCTGGGGGTTGAACCTGGGTCCTTCTGCATACCAAACAGATGCTCTACCTCTGGGATACAGTCCTTTCCACCAATTTTGAATTAGGTGGAGCACTGGACGTCTAGCATGTCGAATCTTCTAGAGGTCCTGGCCTCACTGCTGGAACTCCTGATGGCACCTGGTATATTTTGGCCGCTGTGTGACAGAGTGTTGGACTAGATGGGCCATTGACCTGATTCAACATTGGCTTCTCTTATATTTTTATGTTCTTGCTATCTTAGCTATACAGGGGCACCCAAAACAATGGCGCCGTGATACCTCCACCTTGAACTAGCTGCTTTCGGAAGGGCTGGTGTGTCAATCAGCCACTTTCGCTCTCTTCTTCTGAGAATTACTTGTCAAGGGTTTCATAGGACATTCTCAAGACGGAAGCTATCATGAATCCTTAAACATTACAGTCAGTTATCAAAATTGCCGAGTGACAAGATACATTAGCGGCAGTGTAATTTTAGGTCTGTGCTAATAATATGTCATTGCCTTGGAAACAGAGAGCGACACAGACTTTGCCAGCCTCCCATTCACTCGCTCTGCCGCTTTCCAGAGCAACAGTTCATCTCCGATAATGATATACCCTCCGTGTGACTGAAGAGGCCCAATTTGAAAGTGCCCGTCGAAGTGCGGGCTCGAAACCCTTTCCCCTTTGGCCTTCTGTTGTTCCGTAAAGCAGAGGAAAGAGTCAAGGGTGACCTGTCCCCAAACACACAAGGGCAGAGAGAAGGAAAGGGGATGGGTGGTCATCACGGGAGCTGACTGAAGAGACTTGAGCAATTCACTAAAGCACAATGGCACAAGGGGAAGACTGTAAGAAAAGCCTCACCTTCCCCCCCCCCGACATCTGCAGTATGCTTGTAGCTGCCACCACCTCCTGTGGCTGTGAGTTCCACCTGTTCATCACTCTTTGGGTGAACAAGGACTTCCTTTGATCTGTTCTAAGCCTACTGCTCCTTAATTTCATGGAGTGCTTGTATGGCGAGAAAGGGAGAAAAAGCACTGAAGGACCACCTCTTCTTCCACGTTCCTCCTTCCACGTTCTTGCGTGGCCATTTTACTCTTCCCAGAAAGGGCCTATTGGATATCCCCTGCTCTGTACAGGGAACATTTTTAACATTGGAGGTGAGAAACAGCCTCCTGGAAGAGGAGGAGGAGGAGAAGAACAAGAGGAGGAGGAGGCAGAGGAGGAGGAGGATATTGGAGTTATACCCTGCCCTTCACTCAGAGTCTCAGAGAGGCTTACAATCTCCTTCCCTTCTTCTCCCTGTGAGACAGGTGGGGCCGAGAGAGCTATTGAGAGAACTGCTCTGAGAGAACTGTGGCTTGCCCAAGGTCACCCAGCAGCTGCATGTGAAGGAGTGGGGAATCAAACCTGGTTTTCTAGCAGGCAAACATGCAGAGAAAGAGACAAGTGGCATGGCACCCTTGGTCTCCGTGTAGCAGGCCCTGCTATTACAACTGGTCTCTGGGCAATACAGATCATTTCACCTGGAGAAAATGGCCGCTTTGGAAGGTGGACTCTATGGCATTATGCCCCATTGAAGCCCCTCCCTTCCCCAAACTCTGCCCTCCTCAGGCTCCACCCCCAAAATTTCCAGATATATTTCCCAACCCAGAGCTGGCCACCCTACACCCCAGGCTCTACAGGGGCTTGCGACCCAACAGGAGGAGCTCTGTAACATACTTGAGGGTATCCATGGCTGGAAACCTTCACCGTAACCTTCTTTGGCCTTAACCAAAGAAACAATGTCAGCAATTCAAAAAAGTACTTTCAGAAGGTAGCCATATTGGTCTGTGCTGGAAGAGGAGTGTGAGCTTTCACGACTCAGAGCTCCCTTGGTCAGAAACTTCTTGCTGGTCTCCAAGGTGCTATCTAGCTGGAGATCTCCCACTATTACAACTGATTTCCAGGTGACAAGAGATCAGTTCCCCTGGAGAAAATGGCCACTTTGGAAGGTGGATTCTATGGCATTATACCACACTGAAATCCCTCCCCTCCCTAAACCCTACTCTCCTCATGCTCCACTAGAGTTCTCAAGAACTTACCGCGTGCCTCACAGGACCATCCCCAGGGGAAGGAGAGGCGCGGAGCACCATGCCGTCGCCAGGAAGGGACGGTAGGCGACGCTCTGGCAATGGTACCATCGAGTTTTCAGCCCCATTGCCAGAGCGTCACCTACTATCCCTTCCTGGCGACGGCATGGTGCGTTACCAGGAAGACTGGTCCAGCCGGGGAGCGTTCGTCCCCCGCCCCCAGACGGTAAGTACTTGGGAACCCTATGCTCCACCCCTTCCAATTGCAAGGTATTTCCCAACCTGAAGGAGGAGGAGAAGAAGAAGAAGAGTTGGATCTATACCCCACCCTTCACTCAGACTCTCCGAGCAGGTTACAATCACCTTCCCTTCCTCCCCCACAACAGATACCCTGTGAGGTAGGTGGGGCTGAGAGAGCTCTGAGAGCTGTGACTGGCCCAAGGTCACCCAGCTGGCTGCATGTGGAGGACCAGGGAATTAAACCCCGTTCTCCAGATGAGACTCTGCCGCTCTTAACCACTACACCAAACCACTTCACCAAAGCAATCCATATAATAATTATATAATATCATATCATATACACTATTATGCCAGAGTGCTGGTGGATTAAGTGGTTTTATAGAATATTTGTGTTTTTATTTATATTTTGTATGTATGTAAGAAAGAGGAGGAAGAGGAGGAGGAGATTGGATTTATACCCCGCCCTTCACTCGGAGTCTCAGAGCGGCTTACAAACTCCTTTCCCTTCCCCTCCCCACAACAGAAACCCTGTGGGGTAGATGGGGCTGAGAGAGCTCTGACAGAAACTGCTCTTTTTCAAGAACAGCTGTGCCAGAGCTCGTGACTGACCCAAGGTCACATCAGCAGGTGCAAGTGGAGGCTTCTGGTTCCTTCTCCTTCCCTTCCTCTCCCCACAACAGACCACCCCATGAGGTAGGTGGGGCTGAGAGAGCTCTGAGAAAACTGCTATTAAGAGAACAGCTCTGAGAGACCTGTGACTGACCCGAGGTCACCCAGCTGGCTGCATGTGGAGGAGTCGGGAATTAAAACCCGGTCCTCCAGATTAGAGTCCACCACCGTTAACCACTATAACAAGCTGGCAGGTTTGGGGGTTATGAGCTCCCTTTGCCAGATACATCTTTCCTAATCCCAGTGTTGAGCCATTTCTTTAAGGGCTTGGAGAAAATACTGGCGCCGCCACAGGCATCCTGATCTGAAGGAAAACAATTCCTCTAAAAACTGATGGTGACGTGAACGTTCCTTCATCAAACTGCACGGGTTTCCAGGGGATCATTATCAGGGATCCAAAGGCGACCGCGAGCACTGGGGCTTGACGTCAGGCGGAGGGAAGAGAAAACCTCCCCCGAGGAGGGCTTATCAAATTACGGAACCTGCCGCTGCCATTCCCCCGACAAAGGGTCAGCGGCACCTTCCCTTGTTCATAACAGACAAAGAACACGGGAGAGGCATGGATCGATGCTTCAGTTTAACTAAACAGCTGGCTAATAGCAGGATTCGTGGCAGATAAAGGTTTGTTTGAAGACAATGGAAGAAAAGGCCTTTTGTTCTTGCGTTTGTTTTCGCTCAGTTCAGCTGGCCTGTTCTGGATTTTCTGTCATCCGTCCCCTGCCGCCACCGGTGCCAGCTCCATTTCCACGCGCATTACTGCGCTCCTTATTCAAATGGGCCAAAATGAGTGTCATATTTGCTAAACACCGTTGCAGGGCAGCTGTCTGATCACAGTGGCTGACAGTTGCATTTCTGGGACAGTCAGACAGGAGATGGTGGCGGCGTATCACCTGTCAGATGCTGATGGCCGATGTCAAATATTGTTGTGTTTGCATGCTAGAAAACATGAAGCTTCCGGATACTGAGTCAGACCCTGTGTCCGTCAAGGCCAATATTGTCTAGTCAGACTGGCAGCAGCTCTCCAGAATCTCAGGCAGAGGTCTTTCACATCACCTTCTGCTAGAGGAGGAGGAAGAAGAAGAAGACGAGGAGGAGGAGGAGACTGGATTTATACCCTATCCTTAACTTGGAGTCTCAGAACAGCTTACAAACTCCTTTCCCTTCCCCTCCCCACAACAGACACTCTGTGAGGTAGGTGGGGCTGAGAGAGCTCTGACAGAAAGTGCTCTTCTTCAGAACACCTCAAGACAGAATTATGGCTTGCCCAAGGTCATCCAGCAGCTGCAAGTGGAGGAGAGGGGAACCAACCCCGTTCTCCCCAATTAGACTCCACATTCTTAACCATTACACCAAACTGGCTCTCTGCTAAAAAGTTAAAAACAGTTTTAAAGAAGAAGAAGTTAAAAAAGTTAAAAGAAGAAGAAGAAGAGAAGGAGGAGGAAGAGAAGGAGATTGGATTTATATCCCGCCCTTCACTACCAAAAGGAGTCTCACAGCAGCTTACAATCCCTTTCTCTTCCCCTCCCCACAACAGACACCCTGTGAGGTAGGTGGGACTGAGAGAGCTCTTTTGAGGACTGCTCGAGAGAACTTGTGACTGACCCAAGGTCACACCAGCAGATGCATGTGGAGGAGTGGGGAATCAAACCCGCTCTTAACCACTACACCAAGCTGTGCTATAGTGCTAGACCAATGTAGCCCTTCAGTGCTACAGCGGCGCCATTGAGATGCCTTGGCATGTCTGAGATACACTGAGATTGGGGCGGTTGTTACATGGATACAGGAGGAGAGAAGTAGCTCATTGGGCAGCAGGTGCTCGGGACATCAGTGATTGGTGTTACAGAAGTTGCTACCAAGAGCCACAGTCTCATTGTATCTCAATGGCGCCAAGGCATCTCAATGGCGCCACTGTAGCACTGAAGGGCTATATTGGTCTTGCACTAGAGTGCTTCACTTGCAACGTTAAAAAAAAGGCAGAGGAAGACTGTGTAGCAAAAGAGGGTGTGGGGAAAAGCATGGCACTGCGCAAGGTGGGAGCTGAGAAATCTCTCTAGAACAGGGCTGTCAAACTCATTTGTTACGAGGGCCGGATCTGAAATCAATGAGACCTTGTCGGGCCGGGCCCGTGTGTGTGTCATCAAATGTAATTTGTGGAGTGGAGTGGAGTGGAGATAAAGGACACAAACACAAAGGGTTTTTTTTTTTACTTAAAATAAAGACATGCTTAAAACATCAGCACTCTTGCAATATTTTGTTTATTTAACAGCGTCTGATAACTGACACCGCTTGCTCCGAATTATTGCATCAAAATGTCTGTCCTGTTGCAATCTCGAGTGTGCTGTTCAGGTGTGTACCTGTAAGCTGCAAACCTACGATGACGCAGCATCAGAAGAACTGGAAGAAGCAGCAGAAGACAGCCAGTTCCACTGCGGGCCTGAGAGAAGCACTCCAGGGGCCTCATCCAGCCCCTGGGCTGCATGTTTGACACCCCTGCTCTAGAAGATCCCCTATCGAAGCTCATAGCAAAATGCGTCGGGATCCATAGAGATAAACTCTCTACCTTGCATCTTGCTATTTGAAATGCTTACTTCAGAGACAGCTCATAATCTGAATAAAATTCAATGCATAAAACCTCCATCCCTGTATTGCTTTACTCAGAACTGGGCCGGCAACGAATAACTTCTGGTTGAGAGCCAGTTTGGTGTAGTGGTTAAGTGCGCGGACTCTAATCTGGGAGAACCGGGTTTGATTCCCCACTCCTCCACTTGCATCTGCTGGATGACCTTGGGCAAGCCATAGTTCTGGCACAGCTGTTCTTGAAAAAGGGCACTTTCTGTCAGAGCTCTCTCAGCCCCACCTACCTCACAGGGTGTCCGTTGTGGGGAGGGGAAGGGAAAGGAGTTTGTAAGCCGCTCTGAGACTCCCTTGGGTAGTGAAAGGTGGGGTATAAATCCAATCTCTTCTTCTTCTTTTTCTTCTGGTTTAAAACGGTAGTGTGAAAGGGGCCAGACTGTCATTAGCTCTCTAAGGTTTCAGGCTCAGGTCTTTCACATCACTTACTACTACATGCACGTCCCATCACCTACTACCAGGTCCATTTTACTGGAGATGCCAGGAATCAAACCTGGGATTTCTGCATGCTTAGCAGATGCTCTACCACTGAGCCACAGCCCCTCCCCTGTGCCGTCAGATGCTCATGAAGGACACTTCTGAACTTCTCCTCATCTAAATTCCCCCGTCACTCAGATTAGGAGTTCTAAATGACCTGCTGTGGTTTCTTTTATGACACAAAAGTATCATTCGAAGCCTTTGTAGACGGAATGCATAAGTTACAAGCAGGGGTCTTTGGGGGTGGGGAGCGCACCTGAGCGCAGCTCCGGGAGTTCAGGAGCCAAGCCCCGCCCCCAGCCGGCCTCCCGGGGAGTCTTTCAGGCAGCCGAATGTCAATTTCAGCTCCATTATATCCTATGGGCCATTGAAGTCAACGGTGAAAACATAGGGTATATTCTGGGGGCTGGAGGGGAGGGTTTGAGGGAGAGGCTCCAAACTCACAGGGTAGCTGATGGAGCCTCTCCCCAAGATACCCACCAAGTTTCAAGACCATTGGACCAGGGGGTACAATTCTATGGGCCCCCAAACAGGTTGTCCCTATTCCCACCATTGTTCTCTATAGTGGGGAAAAAGTTAATCTTTCCACTAGAGCACCCTGGGTAGGGCCTCCTCCAGACCCCCTAGCAATGATACCCTATGTTTTCACCATTGACTTCGAGTTGGCCCATAGGATATAATGGGGCCGAATTAGCCGCCAAATTTCTTTCATTCCCTCCTTTCCTTCTCTCTTTTTCCTCTTTCCCACCTTCTCTTCTCTCTTTCTTTCCCTCCCCTTTCCTTCTCTTTCTTTCCCTCTTTCCTTCCTTCTTTCCTTCTCTCTACTCTCTCTCTTTCCTTCCTTCTTTCCTCCTTCTGTGGCCCAACTCTCATGAGAAGGAGTTTAAACTTTAAACCCCTTCTCTCTTAGCTCCCCCACCCAGACCAGCTGGGGAAGGGAAAGGGAGGTTTTTGAAGATGCCTCCCCCCTTTTGCATCCCCTTCTGACATCACTTCCGGTGATGTCAGAGGGCGTGGCATATGCTAATAGCCTAATAGCTCATTAGCATACCATATGCTAATGAGCTCCTGCAGCTGTTTTTCTACAAAAAGACCCCTGGTTACAAGGACACCAACAGCAAAGGTTATACGATGAGTGTTCCCAAAACAATTAGTTCTTTTGTTGGACAGAGAATCTGGTACCAGGAAACCTGCCAAGAACTAAGCTTAATGTGAATCACAGCCCTTATCAGCTAGCTCTTCAAAAGGTGAGGAGGGAGGCTAGCCTTGCTCAGGCCAGAGAAGGTCCTGGTGTTCTCTAATGTTTCCCATTGTTCTGAAGATCAGATGAACAAATGCAATCACTGACATACACCACCAGTATCAGGAAAGACCAATAGTAAAGTTTAGAGTCAAATGATGCTTCCATGATGTTAACTGCTTGGTACCAATTAGGGATTCTTGAATGTGGTGAATCATATGTGATGTCACTTGGGGTATAAGACCCTCTGCCCTTCCTGGCTAAGGCAGGATACAGCTTGGTGTCACTGGGGGCCTAAAGGTACTCAGCCTTTTATCTCCTGTTTCAATTGCAATAAACAGATATTCCTCTAACTTGTTGGACTCTGACTGTGTGTTTCCAATTCGGCTCCGGGAGCACACAGGCACAGATTTGTGCATCATTTCTGAAGTGGAACTGAACACATGAAGTAGACTGTTGGTCCATCAACTTGAGTATTGTCGACTCAGACTGGCAGTGGCCCTTTAGGGTCTTAGGCTGAAGTCTTTTACATCACCTACTGCCTGGTCCTTTTTAACTGGATATGGCAGGGATTGAATCTGGGACCTTCTGCGTGTCAAGTGCATACCCCACCACTGAGCCCAAAGCCTCCTCTTTATCAGAACACACGAAGCTGCCTTGAACTGAGTCATATCACCAGTCTATCATGCTGTGCAGCAGCCACTCTCCGGGGTCTCAGACGGAGGTCTTTCACATCACCTCCTGCCTGATCCTTTCCACTGGACATGCCAGGGATTGCACCAATGACCTTCTGGAAAACGAACAGGCACTCTCCCAAAGAGCCACATGGAATTCCTGGTTTGATTATAATGTCTCAGTTTTGCTCTGGCTTCCCCCTTGTGCAAATAAGAACATAACATAAGAACATAAGAGAAGCCAATGTTGAATCCGGCCAATGGCCCATCTAGTCCAACACTCTGTCACACAGCGGCCAAAATATACCAGGTGCCATCAGGAGGTCCAGCAGTGGGGCCCATGAGCCTCTATTTCCACACCCTCTTCTGCTTCCTTGTGCGTAAGAAGAAGAAAGGAGGAAGAGATTGGATTTATACCCCGCCCTTCACTCGGAGTCTCAGAGCAGCTTACAAACTCCTTTCCCTTCCCCTCCCCACAACAGACACCCTGTGAGGTGGGTGGGGCTGAGAGAGCTCTCTCCAGAACTGTCTTTGAGAGAGCACCTCTGACAGAACTATGGCTTGCCCAAGGTCATCCAGCAGCTGCAAGCGGAGGAGTGGGGAATCAAACCCGGTTCTCTCATATTAGAGTCCACGCACTTAACCACGACACCAAGCTGGCTCTTGAGGTTTCTTATCATTAGGCACACATGGTTCGGTGTCATCGATAAACGAGCCCCGCACCCTGTCCGTATTAGTGACATAAGATGTACGAGCAAACACCATGTAAATTGCATGACAAATGTGTAAAAGAAATAAACAGATTATCAACACCAGCAATTAAAATGAGCAGATGGAAATCATTCCCAATGACAGCACTCGGGGTGGGGGTGGGGAATTAAAAAGGACAGATCTGTCCAGCCCCATAGACGCATTTATTTGTTTTCATTAAATGATGCCTCAGTCTTCCTCCAAGGGATTCATGGCAATTGAACTATTTCAGTCCAACAATCCTGAAAGGCTGTGATGTGATATTTATTTATTTAATTGACTTATTGATTAAATTCCACTTTTAGGCCATGTGGTCCATGGGGCTGCGAAGAGTCGGATGTGACTGTGCGACTGAACAACAACAACAACAACCACCCCTGAAAGTCAGGGCTCAGGGTGTCGTACATACAACAGCAGTAGGATTACAAATCAACGAAGAGGTTTCAAAATTAAAATAATACATAAAATGCAATTTACGTCAGCCTAACCCCGATGGCTCTTCGGCTTGGAAACTGAGATGAACACTGCCCCCTAGAGTCAGATTTGACTAGCTTTCGAGCAAGGGAGACCTTTACCTTTACCTTTTAAGCCCAGTGTTATAAATGTATTTACCTAATTCATTTGTACCCTGACTTTTTCCCCACTGGGCACCCACGGTGGCTTACATCAGTCTCCTCTCCTCCCTCTTATCCTCACAACAACTCTGCCAGGTAGGCTAGGCTGAGAGAGTGTGACTGACCCAAGATCACACAGTGAGCTTCCATGACACGAATGGGGATGCGAACCTGCTTCTCCCAGATATTAGTCCAGCACTCTTAACCACCACACCACACTGGCTTTCAGTAAAATGATCAAGGATCCGAACTTGGTTTACCAGATTGCCCACTATGATGGGCAATCTCCAAACGGTGGGAAGTTTGTTGGGGGGGAGATATCATGGGAAGAAAAAATAATAATAATAAGGTCTGCTCTACTTACAAGAAGTTCTCACCACAGAGCTCCTGGCGATTCCTAGAGCTACCCTTGTCACTTCTGGGTAGCTATAGGAATTGTCACAGACTCTATGGTCAGAACTTCCTGTAATTAGATGAGGTCTTATTTTTCTTTTTAATTTTTTTCTCCCCAGGACGATTGGACCCCTCCAGTTCAAAGGTCATTAATTAATAGGGTCACCATAAGTCAGAAGTGACCTAAGTGCACTTAACATACCGAAACATGTTTGGCTTTCCAAGCACACGAGCATCAGTGGGTAAGGACCGCAATTACCTAGAGGTCTTCCACCGTAAGTGGGCCAATGGGAACCCTACTCTGGCTCCAGAGCCCTGCCACTGCTCTTCACTGCTGCAGGAGCAAAAATGGAGTGTGGGTAGGAAATGACATCACAACGTCACTTCCAGTTGTATCCACAAGGGGAGCCAGAGGAAGAGGCAAACAGGCCCCACGGTGGTTGTTCCCACCAGTGTTTCCTTCCCCCTGGCAGCATTTGGAGCCACAATTTTTATTTATTTATTTATTTGTTTTGATTTATATCCCGCCCTCCCCGAAGGCTCAGGGCAGCTAACAATATAAAGAATTTAAACAATATAAACAATATAAAACAATATCAACCAGATAAAATTATAAAAACAAACAATGGGTCGATAAAGCCATTTGAGAGGTGTTTAAAAGTCAGTCCCCCTTCTAACATTTGACCATGAGTCGGGTCAGGCTGGCACCCATGTCCCAACTTGTGTCAGACATAACATATATTTTGACTCCCTGCCACAGGAAGCCAGGGCACAATGACAGCAGAGGGTTTCAAACAGAGGTCTCACCGCTGTTTATGTCTGCAAGTGTATGATTCCTATTCCTGGTTCATCTCAAAAACTGCTTGAGTTTCTTAGGCTTTCCTATTGAATTTTCAAAAAAACAAAAACAAAACTAGAGCATTTGTTAGGAACCTTTAAAACCCCTAAAGTGTTATTGTGCCCCTTTTGACTATCGATCACCCCTCCTCCTTTCGCAACAAAAAAGACAAAGCTGTGAGAAGGTTACAAGCAGTAGGGAAAGATGATTAGATACAATTCCCATCGTATCAAGCCTCTAGAACAGATATTCTTAGCACTGGCGGGGAAGTCTTTTCCTGCCTGAGATCACTGGACATTGTTAGTCAACAGTTTAGGTATCCTACTTTTTACTGCCATAGATTAATTTCATATGTATATTCAGGGCTCTTTTTGTACCAGGAACTCCTTTGCATATTAGGCCACACACCCCTGATGTAGCCAATCCTCCAAGAGCTGACAGTAGTCCCTGTAAGAAGAGTCCTGTAAGCTCTTGGAGAATTGGCTACATTAGGGGTGCGTCACCTAATATGCAAAGGAGTTCCTGCTACAAAAAGAGCCCTGTTTTTATACTCAATGTATCTAGTATTTTTATGTGCAACATGTAGGGCTATTTTTGGGCAGGAATGCACAGGAACAGAGTTCCGGTTGGCTCCCGAGTCGGCCACGCCAAGCAGGAACTCATTAGCATAATAGGTCACACCCAACAGCAGAAACTCATCAGGATTGGCTATGTTATGGGGGTGTGGCCTAATGTGCAAAGGAGGTCCTGCTCCCGAAAAAAGCCCTGAGTTTTGACAACAAACAAGGTAAACAGAATAAGAAGCAAAAGGTGGGTGTGGCTGGTAACATGGGGGTGTGACCTAATATGCTAATGAGCCATGCTGTCAGGGGTGTGGCCTAATATGCTAATGAGTTTCTGCTGTTGGGTGTGGCCTATTATGCTAATGAGTTCCTGCTGGGCTTTTTCTACCAAAAAAGCCCTGACAAGGTGTATAATGCATACGTATACAGACACAAAACACTCTGGTTGCCAGTGGGAAACCAGGATGGAGGGAAGACAGGGGTGGGGTGGGGTGGCCATTGGCAACAGTGTGACACCACTTTCGGGGGGAAAAGCAAAAGTGATGTCATGCCGTCAGCCTCACAACCATTTTTTAATTCCCTCCCCTCCTGCTGACACTTGGAGTGACACTGGGAAACAAGAGGTGTGGGTGGTGTTAGGGATGTCAGTCAGCCTCTGGGCGGGATCTGGGGAGCCCCTCAGCTCCAGACTACAGAGATCCGTTCCCCTGGAGAAAATGAACACTTTGGAGGGTGGACTCTATGGCCTTCACACCCCACTGAGATTCTTGTCCTCCCCAGGCTCCACCCCCCAGATCTCCAGGATTTCCCCAACCTATAGCTGGCAATCCTAACCCCCCATCCCCGCCAGTGGTCAGGGAGGATCTGGCAACCCTAGGCGGTGCATTCCCCACCCCCAACAGAAGACTGGCAACCAGTGTTCCCTCTAAGCTGAGTTACTGTGAGCCAGATCACCATTTTTTAACCTCTGGCTCACACGTTTTTTGCCTTAGCTCAGGAAGGGATGGCTCCAGAGCAAACTAATTCATGCAGCAGCCCAATAGCTCGCTCACAACTTTAATGCCGGCAGCACACAAAGTAGAATATTCGCTCACAAGACTCCACATCTTACAAGGAGCATTGATGGCAACCCTGACATATTTACTGGTACAGAAATATGTACAATTTATAGAGAGAAAATTCCATGCAAGAAGACAAAAAAGGCATTTTTTTAAAAAATCGTGGGTTTGAGATGGGCACGAGAGAAGTGGATTCAAAATGGGCTTTTTGTGGTTCAAACAGCAGGGCAGCGGAATTCAAAATCTCCCCTCTTGGTTTTTATCCAGCTTCACTGGGAACGGGGGGGAGAGAAAGGATGTTTCTATTAAAAGCGCCGAAGACAGAAATCCCAGCTTCCAGTGGGAAAGCTTTAACTACTTCCAAGAGTCTCCAAATCAGATTGTCTGTTGTGGCATTCTTAAAACCGTCCCCCCCCCAATAACATAGCTTTGGGCCCTCAGGCGGTTAAGAATACAAAGCGAGTTAGATCACTGTGAAAAATGATCACCGGGGACTACAATACATAATAAGGTATATAAATAAGTGTCACGCAAAACTGTCGCCGAGAAACAAGAATCCGGGCTTGCCGTCTCTCCCCCCTCCCATGCCTCCCCCTCCCCCCATAATGCCTTTGTAGAAACACAGGCCGCTGTACAAAGAGCTCACGGCACAATGGGAACCCCTGCGGATACTGAAATTTTGCAAGCCGTGGGACACGGGAACCCACAGAGAAGGGAAAGCAAAGGTTTAATGGCATTTTAAATGTTATGACTCTACAGAAGGCCAAATCTGCAATATAATCTTTTCTTCCACCGGAATTCTTTATGTACTGCAAGGCAGGTGGGGAGCTCTCGCTCGGCTCTGTAAATCTGGTGGTGACCCAGGAAGATCAAGGGCCTGATGGGATGGGAAAGAGCCGCTGTTAAGGGAAACCATTCGCGAAAACGCGAGAGCCATTATGGGATGGCGCTGCTCCGGGCTCTGGCCTGTGTTGTGCTAACCCTGAAGAGCGGATGACATTTACATACATTCCAGCATCGCCCAATCCATCCTGACTTCTAAAAAAGAAAAAAGGAACAGGCGAATTTAGAAAGGCAACCATGTTCCGAAAGGAAGCCTAGTCATTCGGGATAAGGAACTATTCCCTGATCTGTTTCTCATTAGAATTGTTTCTATTTCTGTCGGCATTTTCTCATCGACCATATTTGCTGCTTGTTCACCTGGGTGTTGTCGTAGTTAGCAGGGTTGCTACTATAACTGATCTCCAGGTAGGGTTGCCAAGTCCCTAAACATACCTAGGAGCTGGGTTATGTTTAGCCTGGAGAGGAGACGACTGAGAGGTGAAAACCATCTTCAAGTACTTGAAGGGCTGTCCTATAGAGGATGGGGCAGAGTTGTTTTCTTGTTGCCCCAGAAGGTCGGACCAGAACCAACGGGTTGAAATTAAATCAGAAGAGTTTTCAGCTAAACATTAGGAAGAACTTCCTGACAGCTGGAACGGTTCCTCAGTGGAACTGGCTTCCTTGGAAGGTGGTGGGCTCTCCTTCAAACAGAGGCTAGATGGCCATCTGACAGCAATCTTGATTCTGTGAACTTAGGCAGATTGTGAGAGGGAGGGCAGGAAGGGTGGCCTCAGTGCTTAGTTCTCGTGGCCCTTTCTTACATGCCCAGGGAAATGCTGATCGCCACTTTGGGGGTCAGGAAGCAATTTTTCTCCAGGCCAGTTTGGCCAGGGATGCTGGAGATTTTTTGTCATCTTCTGGGCACGCAACTGTGGTCTCTGGGGGTGTGGGGGGGAGGTATTTGTGAATTTCCTGCATTGTGCAGGGGGTTGGACTAGATGATCCTGGAGGTCCCTTCCAACTCTACGATTCTATGATTCTATTGCTCTTTTCTACTTGTTAGAAGATGTACTTTGAAAATGCTTTTATTTGTTATTTTCTGCACACACACCTGAATGGTGCTTGCAAGTGTCTTTGGTTTGGGAGAACTGTGTGCTTTGTTTGATGTGACCACATGCACTAGAAAGCTACCCTGCAGTCGGTACTTTCATGCTAATGAAGTCACACACACTCACATATGCACATACATCTACCCAACATGCACTGGGAACAAGAAAGCATCTCCATTATGGTCTGCCAGAAGGATGTTATAAACGACAACCTGTCTACCATCGAGGAATCTGAATTCCACACGTAAGCCACAGGATGCTTGGCACTTTGCATGTGTTAAGACTGCTTCCTGTTTGTGACTTGGACCAAGCCAGAGTCATCTGCATTCTTAAGGTTTCCATGACAACCCATCTTCACACCTTGGACCAAAAGGTTCTCTTTAGTAAAAGTGTAGATTTTCAATATTGCCCCACCTTAGTAGGAGGGTACCCCACATCCTATAGCCAATGGCATAGGGATGGGATGGACTGGAAGACCCCAAAGCCAGCCCCCAAGATACCTGATAAAAGTAAGGTTCACCTTTTGTTAAGGGCCTCTACGCCTAGACTTGGTGTACCCCTACCTAGCTAGCAAATCATTTATTCCTCACACATGTTGGCAGGTTCCAACCGTGTGCAGTAAGAGTATCCTTAGTTAGAAACAATTCTTGTATTCTTCACTGAGAAGGTCGAGCTTCAGGAAACAGATAAGTATTACGTGTATTCCTTTCCTAAATACCTTTAGTTTAAAACCCCAATATGGTTTTCCATTACTATTGTATCTAAAGGAACTTGTGTGTATGTGTCAGTGCATCAGTATTGTTTGCCTGTGATTCAAAAGATATTATTCAGTAAAGAGAATATTTGATTTTACTAAAGAAACCTTGTCAAGCGTTCTCTTTTGGGAAACTGGGTCTCTGGGCGAAACCACTTTCTCTGTATACATAGACCAGAACTCAATATAAGTTTAGACCGATCAATGCATAGATAAGCATTTCGGCTAACATACTGCTACAGACAGACTAAGACAGCTACCCATCTTCAGCTATCAACAAGTTAAAAAGGTAACTAGGTCATTGGAATATATGCCAGAATGAGCTTGCGAATATGGTGAGGTATAACGCCTCCAGAGATGATCATACAAAGGACACTCCAGAAGGATATGTGCTATTGTCGATCTCACCTAAGGGAGAGGGCAAATTGTATTTATCAAACATTTTATATCCCCCTTTCCCCGTAGTAATTGCTAAAAGAAGAGCCACATGTAAATCAAAACATGCTGTAAGCTTTAACGTGGCTTCCTGACAATCCTATTCCAATGGAAGATGTATATATATACCCACACATATCACTTCTATATCACTGTTTCCTCTGGACATGTGAAGCTACCTGACATCGAATCAGACCATCAGTCCGTCAAGGCCAGTCTTTTCTACTCAGACTAGCAGTGCTATCCAAGGTCTCAGGGCAGGACCCGTTATCTGACCCTTTCAACTGGAGATGTCAGGGATTGAACCTGGGACCTTCTGCATGCCAAGCAGACGCTCCACCACTGAGATACAGCCCCTCCGCAAGGGAGAATAGAGGAACTTGCAAGAGCTAGTGGAGAATACCATATGACCAATGGAGCCCCCAGACTTGCAAGATATTGCTGGAGTTGCCAGGATATTTCCAAAGGCTTGAATCCTGTGGAACATCTCAGCTGATGGAAGGATACCTATCAGCAGAATATGGCTTTCCCCCCTCCCCCATCGGGTACAGCATCAAATGTCTCCTGAACTGCTTTGAGTGGATGATGCAGGACCCAAAGACCAGCATGAGAGGGGAGTCATAAATCTGACAAGGGAGATGGGTATCAATCCCATCCCCTTGCGTGTGAGGAATGCAACTGAAAACAAAGTAGCCAGAATCATAGCACCATTGCGCAGATGTATGGTATGATCGTATTTGGAATACTATGTACAATTCTGGTTGAGATGATATGAGATGAGATTGGATTTATACCCTGCCCTTCACTACCCAAAGGAGTCTCAGAGCGGCTTACAAACTCCTCTCCCTTCCCCTTCCCACAACAGACACCCTCTGAGGTAGGTGGGGCTGAGAGAGCTCTTGACAGAAACTGCTCTTTTTCAAGAACAGCTCTTATCAGAACTATGGCTTGCCCAAGGTCATCCAGCCAGGTGCAAGTGGGGTAGTGGGGAATAAACCTGGTTCTCCCAGATTACAGTCCGAGCACTTAACCACTACACCAAACTGGCTCTCAGGTTGGCCTGTCTTGAAAAACACTGAAAAAGGTAGGGAAAAGGGGCAACTGAAACAACCAAGAGATTGATGCACCTTCCTTCCAGAATTCTTCAATGACTATTCCTTTGGGTTGCCATGTGACTGCCAACACTCCAATGGCTGGCAGGAGAAAGAATTTTTTTAAAAAATCTTGGACAGTGATGGTGTGATGTCACTTTTGGGAAACCCAGAAGATAAGTCTCTCTGCTCTAGGAATCACTGGAATCTCTATGGTTAAGAACGTAAGAAGAGCCCTGTTGGATTACACCAGTGGTCCATCTAGTCCAGAATCCTGTCTTACATAGTGGCCAACCAGTTACAGGCCTTCCCCTGATGTTGCCTCCTAGCACTGATATTCAGAGGTTTGCTGCCTATGAACATGAAAGTTCCGTTTAATCACCATGCCTAGTAGCCACTGATAGACCTATCCTCCATGAATCTGTCTAGTCCTGTTTTAAAGCCATCTATGCCTGTGGCCATCACTATATCCTCTGGCAGCATAAGAATATAAGAAGAGCCCTGCTGGATCAGACCAGTGGTCCATCTAGTCCAGCATCCTGTCTCTCACAGTGGCCAATCAGGCCCTCTGGAGGGCCAACAACAGGGCAGAGAGGCCTTCTCCTAATTCCACATTGTAATTCTTCAGGTGCCCTCAAGTTCTAATATTTTTGGGAAAGGAGAAAAAGTTCTCTCTGTCCACTCTCTATCCTGTGCATAATTTTATAAACCTTTATCATGTCCACCCCCTCCTTAGTTGTCTCATTTCTAAACTGAAAACTCCCAGACGCTTCAGCCTTTCCTGATAGGGGAGGTGCTCCAATCTCCTACTCATCTTGGTTACCCTCTTTAGAACATTTCACCACAGAGTTCCCGACAATTCCTAGGGTGGAGAGATGCCACTTCTGGGTTTTCTCCGGAAGTGATGTAAGGCCATTGTGCCGACTGCCACTTTTAATTTTGTTTTGTTTAAATTTGTGGTGGCAAGGGTCATGAGCCAGGGGTGGGAGATCTCCTGCCCACAGAGGGTAGATGGCAACTCTTTGAGGAAGGCACGAGTGGGCAAGGGTGGGGTGAGCTCATTCCCCCCACCCCCCATCCTGTCTGTCCAATCCTGCCTTGCAATTCTCACCTGAAGAAGCCGTCTGTCCTCCAGATTTCACAAATCATTCTGCTCTAAGTGCTGTTCTTGCAGTGTGGTTTTTGGAACCAAATCAATTGCCCTACACGGTATTGCAAGGCCAATTCAGGAGGAGGGGGCGTTGTATTTCACCTGTTTTTCTTTGTTGTTCTTTCTCCCTGTGTGGTTTTTTTCCCACTCCTGTCTCACAGGCTTTACCCAAACGCCTCAGGCAAGGTCTTAATAACGCTAGTCCCGGTCTTCTCGCACTATTTATGTTCCTAAATAGTGGAAACATGGCAGAGATTCCCCCCCCTTCTTTCTAGGAACTCATAAATAGCTCCCAGAAGCAATAATAAAAGAGACACAGAGGGGGGATGTAAATATTAGAATAAGCACCGCACGACTCCGCCGTGTTGATTGTGATGGGACGTAGCGTTTATATGGCTCTTCATATTTTTCAAGGCGCCATGACGGTGTCACTCTGATAACCTTTTTTTTTTTTTTTTTAAGGAAAAAAGGAAAAAATGGGCTATCTGAAATAGATGGGGAAGATTCTCAATGGCTTAAATTGTCTCGCAAAAGCCAGGAATAACATTTGGATAGGGGGTGCTGGTTGTTAAGGTAAACCCGTCAGATTGAATTGGGTGGTTCACTCTGCGGGGGGGAAGTGCTGTCTCCTCGTGCAAGGATAAACGGTCTGGAGTCATGGGGGCGGGGGGAGGAAATGAGGTAAGAAAGCTCGCAAGCGAAGGACAAAGCATCCCAAACGGGCTGCAAAGTTTGGCGACACAAAACGTCTCTAAACTACTGCATCTCTTCAGCCTCAAACACTTCTCGGAAATGACTGGGATCATTCCAGAACAAGAGAGAAACATCAGCTAGGGTTCCCACGACGGAGTCTGCAGCCCCCGAGAGCATTTTGGAGACTAGTGACTGGAACACTGACAATAACACAGGTACGCCAATACCAGTTTGGCAACAAACACGGGAAATGGAAGCGCTGACCACTCTTAACCACTACATCATGCTGGCTCTCCACTACTCCTCTCCTCATAACAAGCCCCTTGTGAGGCAGGAGGGCCTGAGAGAGTTCTGAGAGAACTGACTGGCCCAAGGTCACCCAGCAGGCCTCCTGTGTCTCAAAGCAGCTTACAATCGCCTTCCCTCCCTCTCCCCACCACAGGGACCTTGTGAGGTGGGCGGGCCTGAGAGAGCTCTGAGAGAACTGTGACTGGCCCAAAGTCACCCAGCTGGTTTCACGTGGAGGAGGAGTGGCGAATCAAACCTGGTTCTCCAGATTAGAGTCTGCCACTCTTAACCACTACACCACACCAGGTCTCATAAATTGTTCTTAAATTATTTGAAATTGTGGGTGAGCAGTGTTGTGGGCAAGCCTGGTATCTGACGGAGGAAGATTTGACTCTTGAAAGAGAGAGAAAGGAAGGGAACGAAAGGGAGAAGAAGAAGAAGAAGAAGAAGAAGAAGAAGAAGAAGAAGAAGAAGAAGAAGGAGAAGAAGAAGAAGAAGAAGAAGAAGAAGAAGAAGGAGAAGGAGAAGGAGAAGGAGAAGAAGAGGAGGAGGAGGAGGAGGAGGAGGAGGAGATTGGATTTATACCTCACCCTTAACTACCTGAAAGCGTCTCAGAGCGGCTTACAATCCCTTTCCCTTCCCCTCCCCAAACAGACACCCTGCGAGGTAGGTGGGGCTGAGAGAGCTCTGAGAGAACTGCCCGTGAGAGAACAGCTCTGAGAGAACTTGTGACTGTCCCAAGGTCACTCCAGCAGCTGCATGTGGAGGACAGGGGAATCAAACCCCGTTCTCCCAGATTAGAGTCCGCGCTCTTAACCACTACAACAAACTGGCTTTTTCCCCTCTCCGATAATCCTAGAATTTGGTGACACCCAATGAAATTTTGGGGAAATAGGTCCAAGACAGATAGAAGGAAACATTGCTTTACTCAGCTAGTAATTAAACTGTGGAATGCACTTCCAGGGGAGGTAGTGATGGCCGCAAGGATAGATAGCTTTAAAAGGTGGTTAGACAGATTCCTAGAGGAGAGGTCCATCAATGGCTACCATCCATGGTGACTAAAGAGAGCCTCCACATACAGAGGCAGCAAACCTCTCGATCCCAGTGGTGGGGCAATACCGGGGGGTGGCCTCTGCCATTTGTTTGTCCTTCAAGGGCAACTGATTGGCCACAGTATGCTGGACTGGATGGACCACTGGTCTGATCCAATAGGGTCTTCTTCCATATGAAACACTGATTTGTCTAAGCTTCTCCAGTGAGCTCATTGCTGAGCTAGGGTTACCAGCATTGCCTCATCAAATGCCAAATTGTTCAGGGTGGTGCCAGGGGAGGAGGGTGGAGTTTGGTGCAGATGTGATGTCACTTCCAGAGGATGCTCTAGGAATTTCCCCCTAATCTCTATGGTGGATATCATAGATACATGGGAAAAACCCCAGAGCATAAGCAAGGAGGCCATTTTCTGGCCACTTTCTCCCTTCTACTTTCAATTTATCGAGGGCAGGGCCTTGGGGGCTAAGGGTGGGGGGGATTACCCACCACAGCCCTGCAAATGACAAGTCTTGATTTAAACTGTGGTGGGAACAGTCTTGTGAGAAGACAGTACCATGTGTCTTCCTGAAGGTTTGCATTTGCTCTGATTGCTTTCCCTGCTTTCCGAACAAGCACACCTGCTTGTGGATTCCAAAATAGAAAAGAAGGGGGAAAAAAAGACTTGCTAACAACTCTGCTCGGCGTGGCTGCCAACTTCCCTTTTCTCAAACTCCAATTGCAAACAGACAAACTTGGATTTATGATAAATGTGGACGGTGCAGAATAGCTTGGCCCCTGATGGAGCAGAGGCAAGCTTTGATGAATGTGTTTCTATGAAAAGGAACATGACAGATGCAAGGAAGTAATGTCAGGCAGGGGGAAAAAAAAAAGATGTTCCAGTTCATAACAGAGAGGAGTGCTTCCCTTTTATTTCTTTTCTTTCCCTAAAAACAACTCTCCATCAGCTTTCGCATTCAATTTTTCACATGCCAGATTCAGGTGCGGGATTCTGTGTGCTTTCCGAACAATAGTGTATTGGACTCAAATCAGACGTTTTAAAAAATGGAAACACTCAGAAGCCCGCGGGGGAGTTTCAGCAGAAAAGTTTCCGAGGAGACTCCAGTGAGTGAATTATATGCAAATCTGACACTATTAGACTTGGATTCGACAGGGATGTAGGATAGTTAAGTAGTCTTCCTTCCAGGTTTAGAAATGCTTTTCAAATCCATCCTGCTTTGCCACTCTAAGTTAATAATCAATATATCCTCAGTGTGGCCAAATCTGTGGCTACTTAAATCTGAAAACTGGAGCCATGGACAGACAAGACAGGTCTTTCTACAAACCATGAAGGAACCAGGGGAAAGGGAGGATATAGGGACTGCCAGGAGTAGTGAAAGAAGAAATATTGTAGGGAGGGGATGCTTTTGGGGTTCCCCACCCTCAACTGGGCCCAACTCAGCCAGCTCTGTGCAACTGGGCTAGCATTTTCCTGAAGAAGAAGAAGAGATTGGATTTATACCCCGCCCTTCACTTGGAGTCTCAGAGTGGCTTACCAACTCCTTTCCCTTCCCCTCCTCACAACAGGCACCCTGGGAGGGAGGTGGGGCTGAGAGAACTCTAACACAAACTGCTCTTTCAGGAACAGCTGTGCCAGAGCTTGTGACTGACCCAAGGTCACATTGGCAGGTGCAAGTGGAGGAGTGGGGAATCAAACCCAGTTCTCCCAGATTAGAGTCCATGCACTTAACCACTACATCAAACTGACTCTCTACACCAAACTGTCTCTCTTCCTGGAGACAGGCAGCCAGGGGGAGGGAAGGAGGAAAGGCTGAAGATAGGGCAGCAGATAAAGGTAGGTTGGCTGGTGGATGGGAAAGATCTGTGTGTAAACCGCTCAAAGACTCCTCGGGGTTAGAGCGGTATAGAAATTAAAATTATAAATAAATAAATAAACATATAAATAAAGAGAGAAGGAAGCAGGAAAAAGGGAGAGGCTCTGAGGGCTGCCAGGGAAGGGAAAGAGGAACTAGTGGAGAGGGAAAAATTAGATGTCCCTGCTCCACGTCCTTGAGGGTCCCCCACTTGTATACTCTATTAACTAGATCCCTTTTTCATCTGTGCTCTACACTTTTATGTAACATACCTATGTCCTGGGAAACTGGGCCCTGTACCCTCTGTTTGTAATGATTCTCCTGTCTCACCTTCTGCTGTTTGTAACTTCGGCTATAAGTCTCTTTGACAACTGAACGTAACATTTTATGCATCTGATGAAGCAGTCTCTGGCTCACAAAAGCTCATGCCACAATAAATCTGTTAGTCTTTAAGGTGTCCCAAGACTCATTATTTCAGCATAGCTTTACTATCAAAAGCAATCTGTACAAAAATAATGCACATGTAAGTTGGGGCCTTACTAGTTCGGATTGCCAGGTTCAGGTTGGGAAATTCGGGGAAATTCGGGGATGAAGCCTAGGGAAGGCAGGATTAGGGGAGGGGAGGGACTTTGGCACGTATCATGCTCTACAGTTCACTGTCCAAGGCAGCCATGTTCTCCAGGGAAACCAATCGCTATCATTTGGAAATCAATTGTAATTCTGGGAGGTCACCAGGCCCCACCTGGAGGTCAGCTACCCCATAACCAGTTCTTAAATAGCTGGTGTTAAACATGAGAAAGTGAAACAGAAGCAGGCAAGCTGCCTCCTTTCTCAAAAATCCACTGTTTGCTTTCGTCCCATCCAATCTGTTTACAGTAGACTGTCGAAGGGCGATCAGAGATGGAGGGTGAAAGGTATGCCGTTTGCATTGCTGCAGACCCTTCTCGGGATGCATCATATGGCATTAAGAGATGTCATGTCACATCACACTGAACATCAGTGAAAATGATAATGCAGTAAGACGTGCCAGATGCAGATAACAGGAATCCAATTGGCATTCATTTGCATACCCTGATCGGAGATATTAATGGGCTCAGAGAGCAGCACAAATCCAGGACGAGGCACTCTGGCATGCAAGGGCATTGCTTGGAGTCCGGGAATAATAGGAAGTTGATTCTGGCTTTTAGAACTTCAGCTTCTGTGCAGTTATGCAACTGCAAAAAGGAGGCCAATGAACCAAGGAACAAAAACATTGAAGCAAGAATCAAAGAGCATTTGAAGGTGTTATCGGGTAAGAATGTAATTGGGTGGGAAGGCAGCATGGTGCTATTGCCCAGTCTCATCAGATCTTGGAAGCTGAGCAGGGTCAGTACAGGGAAGGGAGACCACCGAGGAAGACTCTGCAGAGGAAGGCAATGGCAAACCATCTCTGCTTCTCGCTTGCCTTGAAAGCCAGTGACTGGGGTCGCCATGAGTCAGCTGGAACTTGATGGCACTTTACACACACAGACACACAAGAATGAAATTACATTGCTGGATCAGGCCAAGAGACATTTCTTAGTTTTTTTTTTTTTTTTTAACCAATAAAGCCATATGGATGCCTCTGGACAAAGATTACTTGACAGAAATAGCTTTCTTCTGTACTTTGGCTTCTGCATCTGGAATAAGAGGTAGAAAGCCTCTGAAAATGGAGGTTCCATTTGGCAAAGATGGTTAGAAGCACCCTTTGTGTAACGAGCTAATCTTCTTAAAAGCCACCTAAATGAGTGGCCATTGCCAGACCTCGTATTAGAGAACAGGGATGGGCATGAACCACATTTTTGTGGTTTGGTTCATAGCTGAACCACAAACCGAACCATGAACTGACATGCCAGTTCACAAACTGAACTGGTTTGTATCCATTCGTGAGCTATTTAAACCAACAGCTGTTTTTCACGAAGAGCAGAAAGCAGCAGTTTAAATGGCTCAGAGACATTTAAATTCCTGCTTTCTGCTCTTCATGAACTGTCATGAACTGCCACGAACTGCATCAAAATTCGTGGAAGTTCATGGTGGCTCTTCAGTTTGTGAACATGGCTTCATGAACCACAAACCACCCAACATTTGTGATGCTGGTTCGTGCCCATCCCTATTAGGGAATTCCATCCATTAATTATACATTTGTGATTAAACAATTTCTTCTGGCTGTCCTGAAGAAGCAGAAGCATGTGCTGTCAAGCTGCAACAGACTCATGGTGACCCCTTCCACAGGGTGCTCCAGGCATTAGATGAACACAGGTTGTTCACCTTTGCTTTCCTCCATGTAGCAATCCCAATTTTCCTTGGTGGTCTCCCATCCACATACTGACCACAGTCAACCCAATTCAAAAGCTTATTCCCTGGAAATCTAGGTCTTTAAGTTGCTACTGGATTCAAATATTGCTCTTCTGCTGCAGACCAACATGGTTACCCACCTGAAACTCTCAGATGGCCACTTTGTCTCCCATTCCCGCACTTTGAGGTTGATCTTTATCTCTGATCACGCTTTGACAGTCTAGTGTAAACAGATTGAATGGGATGAAAACAAACAGTGGATGTTTGAGAAAGGAAACCCACTTGGGTCTAACTGAGAGAGGCCTCCAAATGCCAAATCGGCCCCTTCATCTGTGATCAAATCATGTATCAGAGATATCTTATTATTTGCAGACCTGCATTAAACTTAATCAGGTTTGAAATAGGGAAGAACTGAGAGGGCTTCAGACCTCATCCTTTCGAATGGAAAGGAGATCGTACAAAGGTCAAGCATAATCGTGTCTCCTCCCTTGTCTACCATAACTGATCCTTTCCGCTCTGCAGTGATCTCCTTGATGCTGCCTTATATACTGAGTTTAGCCTTTGGTCTACAAAGGTCAGCACTATCTATTCTGGATGGCAGCAGCTGTCTGTACAGGGTTTATTCAGACAGAGGTCTTTCACATGACCTATAACTTGGTGCTCTTAACTGGAGATGCAGGGGATTGGAGCTGGGATCTTAAACATAAGCCAATGCTGAATCAGGCCAATGGCCCATCTAGTCCAACACTCTGTCATCTTCTCTGTGCAAAGTGACTACTCTACCACTGAGCCATGCTCCTCTTTGTATATGCATGAGGACTTCTACAGGCAAAGCATGCACTCTTCTATGGACCTGCCAATATGGTGCTCTGGGTTATATTATACAGAATGAAGCAGCCCATAGAGGAGACTTCCTTCAAAGCCTAGCCCACCGCTGCCAGATGGACCCACTCCAACACTCTCTAGCTGTCATTCTTCCTCCCACCAAACTTAATTCCTTCTTTCTGAGGCAAACTTGGAAAAAACAACATAGGAACATCTATACAAACAGCCAGCCATGCCTATAAATATTTAGATATTGTGCAGATCCTCCCAAGATGACCCCCTTGAGGTCTACCACGAGCATTCATGAGCTTTGCATATGAAATTCCTGGCGGTCATTCTGGCGGCTAGTGTGCAAATATTGTTTCACTGAAATAATGAATATCTGAAAGGATTGTGAATCATACCAAGAATGGAGGGAGAATGTCTTAAACATGTTTATATACTGTGCCCTCATTCTATCCTTCCTCCAAAGAGCTCAGAGTGGCATACGTGGTTTTCTCTTCCTCAGCTTTTATCCCCAGACTACCCTGTGAAGGAGGCTAAACTGACAGAAAGTGATTGGCCAGGTCACCAAGTTTTTTGTACATGCACAATTTTGAAAAAAAAATCGGATGCAAACCAGTTTGGCGAGCATTCGAGTGGTTCGGTGACAAACCGAATAAACCCGGGGATCAGATAATCCCTGACTGCCTCCATGGAACAAGCTAAATTCCTGTGCTGTTCAACCCCTCAGCCTTCCTTGGTTGTCTCCCACTGAAGTAACGACTCTGAGCTTTCAAGCTCTGACAAGATCAGGCTAGTCTGGCTATTTTAGCTGCTTGCTATTAGGGCTGCCTGCTAGTTAATAATAATTGTGTGCTGTCAAGTCACAATTGACTCATGACAACCCCATGAAGCTCAACCTTGGCCCCGTTCACACCGAGCATTTGCCCCACTGAAGGCACGGGAGCCCTGAGGACTTTCCGTGCGCGATCATACGAGCACATCTGGGAAGCGTAGTGCTCCCGTGGCCAACCTGCGGCTTCCCGTGGAAAACGCGGAGTAAAAAACTAGGTCTGAAGTACTAGTTTCTGGAAACCCCGGGGCAAAGGCTGGCGTCTGATCATGGGAGCGCCAGTATCCCGCGGCTTCCGACGCCCACCCATGTCCCCGGGGTTTCCGGATGTTGTAAGTTTCCATGGGATGCGCACCAATGCTGAACAGCACATGAGCACACACAAGACACCGACAGCGGCCCGCCCCCCCAATGGCGCATGCGCACTTCGCAACACTTCGCACTTGCGTGGTCTGCTGCACTGCTTTTTTGCCACGCTGCAGCAGCGCGGTGTGATCGGGGTGCAGAGCTGGAGCGTGGCAACCCAGTGGCCCATGTGATCGGGCTACCGCGCCTTATTTAGCCCGTATAACTGGGCTCCTTATAAGGTTTCCAAGGCAAGAGACTAACAGGGTTGGCTTGCTATTGCTTTCCTCTACATCGTGGCCCTGGGATTCTTGTTGGTCTCCAAGTATTAAACAGGACCAATCCTGCTTAGCTTCTGACATTGGATGAGGTTGGGCTAGTCTGGGTGGTGTCGGCTACATGATACATGGAGCGGCACATAATTCAGACCATTGCTTCAGTCTAATCCAGCTCTGTTTATTTCAGCTGGCAATGGCTCTCTGGTTCATGGAAAGTGCCATAAAATCACAGCCGACTTATGGTGACCCTGTAGGGTTTTCAAGGCAAGAGATAAACAGAGCTGGTTTACCATTACCTGCTCCTGTCTAGCAACCCTGGATTTCCAAGGTTGTCTACTATCCAAGTACTAATCAGGGCCAATTCTGCTTAGCTACTGAGATCTGATAAAGTCGGGCTAGCAAGGGCCATCCAGGTCAGGGCTACTCTGGGCTATTAGGACTGCCTTGTCCTTTAATTACTTGTGTAGAATTATGATGAAAGGCTGAAGAGTCGGGGACATTTCCGTTTAGAAAGGAGACAACTAAGGGGAGACATGATGGAGGTTTATGAAATTATGCATGGGGTGGAGAGAGTTGAGAAAGGAAACTTTTTCTCCCTCACCCTAAACACTAGAACTTGAGGGCATCCGATGAAGCTGATGGGCAGTCAGTTCAAGATGGACAAAAGGAAATATAACTATACACAGAGAGTAGGGATGTGCATTTGGTTCAGATGAACCAAAAAACACAGCAAATTATGCCTATTTGGCATTATTCGGGCATGCTAGAAGCTGAATCAGATTCTCCAATCTGATTCGGCTGGCTGAACAGGGATTCCCTGAATGGATCCTGTATATTTGGCATTCATTCGGGGAATCCCTTTGCTGGGGAGGCACAGCTCACCTCCCTAGCAAAGGGTAAATGTTTAAACTTGAAACACTTTCCTTTGCTTCTGGGGCTCGGGCCATCTCCACGACGCGACTCCCTGGCCATGGAAAGGTATTTAAACTTTAAATATCTTCCCTTGGCTAGGGAGTCATGCCACAGAGGTGGCACGAGCCCGAGCAGCAAAGGAAAGTGTTTTAAGTTTAAACGTCTACCCTTTGCTAGGGAGGCAATGGGCTGTAGAAGGGACGGGGAGGCATGTTTAAATGCTTCCCTGATCATTTTCCCCATCTTCAGCGGGTCTGCCAGCAGCTGGAGAAAGGAAAAAAGATCAGGGAGGCATTAACCACCCCACATAAGTAGCTCAGGGGAAAGGCAACCTCCCGTCATTGAAGGGAATTACCTTCCCTTCAATGAAGGGCACATGCCACCTCTGTGGCGTGACTCCAGAGAGGGGGGATTTAAACTTTAAACCTTGCAATCTGGAGTCGCGCCACAGAGACAGCACACGGCCTACATTGAAGGGAAGGCAATTTGCCTTCCCTTCAATGATGGGAACCACCCCCCCAACTTCAGGGGTTGGATTATTATACCCTATGGGGACTCTTCCAAAGGGTATAATTGAGCAGAATAAATTCGGCAAGTCTGATAATTCCCGAACCCGATTCAGGAATATTGGCACATACTGAAATTTTTCGGGTTTGGTAGATACGAATCCGAAAAATTCAGTTTATTTTTTTTGTGCACACCCCTAACAGAGAGAGATTAAAATGTAGCATTCACTGCCAGGGGATATAGGGATGGCCACAGGAATAAACAGCTTCAAAGGGGATTAGACAGATTCATGGAGGATATGTCTATCAGTGGCTACTAGTTATGGTGACTGAGGGGAAACTCCAAGTTCAGCTGCAGTCAATTCCTGAATCCCAGAGCCATCAGTGGAAAGCCTTGGCCTCTCTGCCCTGTTGTTGGCCCTCCAGAGGAACTGGATGGCCCCTGTGTGAGACAAGATGCTGGACTAGATAGGTCACTCTTCTGATCCAGCACGGCATTTCTTATGTTCTTATGACAGATTCATGCAGGTTAGGTCTATCAGTGTCTACTCACTATGGTAACTAAAGGGAACTTCCACATTCAGAAGCATTCAACCTCTGAATCCCAGTGTCAGATGGCCTTTGTGCCTCATTGTTGGACCTCAGTAGGACCTGGTTGGCCACTGTGAGATGTAGGATGCTGGACTTGAGGAACCATTGATTAGATCCAGTAGGGCTTTTCTGATGTTCTTATGATCCTGGGGAGGGGGTGTATGTGGGGACACTTCCTCCACACAGCTGCACTCTGCAGACCACCAGGAAATCACATGGAGGCAGGAGTGGGGCCTGAATGCTCACGCGTTCTCACATAGTGAGTCAATACATGAGGAAGGGGTTGTGTGTACTGAGCTTCTGTTCATTTAGTGACCAGCATTGCTTGTACATGGATAAAATTCAGCATTATATGCTGTATATAAATATACTGATGATGCCTGATCCAGCAGGGCTCTTCTTATGTTCATATGAAGGCCTTGGCCTCTCTGCCTTTTGTTCAGAGGCCAAGGCCCTGTTGTTGGCTGTCCAGAGGAACTGGTTGGCCACCCTTGTGAGACAGGATGCTGGACTAGATGGACCACTGGTCTGATCCAGCAGGGCTCTTCTTAGGTTCTTATCAGGGGAAGGCCTCGGCCTCCATGCCCTGTCATTGGCCCTCTAGAGGAACTGGTTGGCCACTCTGAGAGACAGGATGTTGGACTAGATGGACCCTCACTGGTCTGATCCAGCAGGGCTCTTCTTCTGTTCTTATCAGGGGAAGGCTTGAGCCTCTATTCTCTGTTGCTGGCTGTCTAGAGGAACTGGTTGAACCCTGTATGAGACAGGATCCTGGACTAGATGGACCACTGGTCTGATCCAGCAAGACTCTTCTGATGTTCTTATCAGGGGAAGGCCTCAGCCTCTCTGCCCTGTTGTTGGCCCTCCAGAGGAACTGGTTGGCCCCTGTGGGAGACAGGGTGCTAGACTAGATGTGCCACTGGTCTGATCCAACAGGGCTCTTCTTATGTTCTTATGCTCAGAATATTTATGTACATCAACTATTAAAAAAACACACACCCGATGCTTGTCTTCAGTCCATTTTGGGGACAGGACAGGTCTACCATTTAAAAATTACCAGATGCTGAGATGATAATGCAGGTCCTAAGTCTATGGCACTAGAGGCAGAGTGCCGGGTACGGCTCTTGTCACCCCAGCATACCAGTGACTCACAGACTGAATTTTCCACTTGGAGGGATGACATCAAATCAGCTTAGCTGCTAATCTGTCACAACCAATTATGCTTCTGAGTCATAAAGAAAACTCTACATTTTTTTTTGAAAAAACAAATTTAGCTTGTTTTAATAAAATCAAGCCATCTGATGGAGAGGGTTCCGCAGGCATGAGGGGGCGCAACAAATCCATCAAGCTCCCATGTGAGCAGGAGGTCTAGATAATATACCCCAATATTCATATTAAGAATCTTCCTTAAGTGTGGGAATCCCCAACAGGCATCAATGCTGTGGGCGGCTGTGTGGGTGAATCTCCACTGTATGTGTGCAGACTGATACATACATATGTATGTAAGTGTCATTAAGTAGCAACCAATTTATGGCAACCCCAGCAAGGGGCTTCCAAGGCAAGTGAGAAGCAGAGGTGGTTGGCCAGTGCCTTCCTCTGCAGAGTCTTCCTTGGTGGTCCCCCATCCAACAACCGACCCTGCTTAGCTTCCAACTTATGGTGACTCCAGCAAGGGGCTTCCAAGGCAAGTGAGAGGCAGAGATAGTTTGCCAGGGCCTTCCCTTGCAGAGCCGCCTTCTGTGATCTCCCATCCAAGTACCAACCCAGCTTAGCTTTCAACTTACAGTGACCTCAACAAGGGGCCTACAAGGCAAGTGAAAAGCACAGGTGGTTTACCATTACCTTCCTCTGCACAGTCTTCCTTGGTGGTCTCCCATCCAAGTATCAACACAGTGTAGCTTTCAACGTATGGTGACTCAAACAAGGGGCTTTCAAGGCAAGGGAGAAGTAGAGGTGGTCTGCCATTGCCTTCCTCTGCAGGGTCTTCCTTGGTAGCCTCCCATGCAACTACCAAACCAGCTTCGCTTACAACTCATGGTGACCCAAGCAAGGGGCTTTCAAGACAAGGGAGAAGCAGAGGTGGTTGGCCATTGTCTTCCTCTGCAGAGTCTTCTTTGGTGGTCTCCCATCCAAGTACCAACCTAGCTTAGCTTCCAACTTGTGTTGACCCCAGCAAGGGGCTCTCAAGGCAAGGGAGAAGCAAAGGTGGTCTGCCATTTCTTTCCTCTGCAGAGTCTTCTTTGGTAGTCTCCTGTCCATCACTGACCCTGCTTAGTGTCTGAGATTTGATGGGATCAGGCCACACTGCACCTCCTTCCTGAAGACCTAATTACACAATACCTTTTCCTCCAGGTTCTGTCCCTAGGTCATGTCATGGATGGCTTCTAGGAGCTGTGTTTCCCTCCCGGCGCATGGGTACCCAATTCATATTGGGACAATGGAGTTGTTGTTGTTCAGTTGCACAGTCGAGTCCAACTCTTCGTGACCCCATGGACCAGATTACACCAGGCCCTCCTGTCTTCCGCTGTCCGCTGAAGTTTGCTCAATTTCATGTTCGTTGCATCGATGACACTGTCTAACCATCTCATCCTTTGCCATCCCCTTCTTCTTTGACCTTCAATCTTTCCCAGCATCAAGGTCTTCTCCAGTGAATGCTCCCTTCTAATTTGGTGGCCAAAATATTTGAGCTTCAGCTTCAGGATCTGGCCTTCCAGGGAACAGGGACAATGGAGTACAGGGAGACTATTCTTCTCACTTCATTCTCCCATCCTGAAACAGCCTGAGATGCGCTATCAGTTGAAAAGAGTCCAGTAGCACCTTAAAGACTGACACAATTTGTGACAGGGGATGAGCTTTTTGTGAGCCACTTCTCACTTCGTCCGATATAGCTAGAATGGGAGTCCGTCTGTCCTATATTTTGGAGAGTGGAGTGATTTCAGATTTCTGGCTCTATCTGAGGAAGTGAGCAGTGATTCATGGAAAGCTCCTACCCTGACACAAATTGTGTTAGTCCCGAAGGTGCTCCTGGACTCTTGCACTTTTCTACTGCTGCAGACAGACTAACAGGGCTACCCATCTTGAGGTGTTCTGTGTATTCCCCTCGGGAAACTGACATGACCAGTTCATTCATTCATTCATTCATTCATTCATTCATTCATTCATTCATCCATCCATCCAGGCACACATTAACCCCCCATGTGCCTAGACCCAACTGAAAACCCACCCCTCCCAGAAGGTCATGCTAATTGCATGTTGTGGACACTTTTGGGACAAGGTTTGGGTTGAAATCAAGATAGACACAAATGTCTGGAAGATGTGGAATCACGTGTGCTAACAATTTAGGGTTGCCAGCATTGGGAAATTCCTGAAGGGGTGGACCCTGGAGGGGGGGGGGGTTAGGTAGGGTTGCCAGATCTTACCTGGCTGCCAGTGTGTGTGGGGGTGTCTTCTTCTTCTTTAGGATTTTTCGGTAACCATAGAGTTTTTTTCTCAAATGCTAGAGCACCCCCCGCATCTCCGGGTGACATAACCTCCAGGTGACATCATCGCACCGGTCACATTGGTGTGGAAGGGACTGTTTGGGAGAAGGGCTCCCCCCACTGGCCAGCTGGGTGGCAGCAGATTGGGGCCCCCAAAAGTGGGTAAACCTCCATTCTCATTGGGGGGATGGCAACCCTAGGTTTGGGGAGGGACCCCAGCAGGGTATAATGCCCAAAGAGTCCACCCTCCAAAGCAGCCATTTTCAGCAAGGGAATTGATGTAGTCAGGAGATCAGTTGTAACCCTGGGAGTTCCCCAGGCCCCACTTGGAGGCTAGTAACCCTGGTTAACACATGTGACTTCAACAAGTTGCAACAAGTGACTTTTCTTGGTTCTGGCCCCTAAACACAACATCGTAGTCTTTTTTAAGCATTGTAGCACACACACTCTATATCATTAATTAGCATATCTCTGAATCGCTGCATAGAGAAGGCAGCCATTCCAGTGCCAAGGAGGTAGACCCCAAAAGTATATTATTGCTCCATTTCACGATGAAAACTTGTTTGTCTATGAGCCCGCCTGGAATCGATCCAAAACACCTGAATCCCGTACAGCTGGATTCGCTAATATGGCATTCTGCCTGCACACATCAACGGGACAGGTAGAACGAACATTCCACAGGGTGAAAATTCATTCTGTGAGAGAACAGCTAGGCAGAGTCAAACCTGCTTAAGCCCACTGAAATCTGTAGGTTTAGGACTCCTTTACTCCACCTTGGATTGCCGCCAGCATAATTAAGTGAAGGGTATAACTGCAGAATGCTTATTATGACACACGCACAGATAGGAGAATAAACATGCGCAAACCCTACATCTGTTGCCATTATGCCTCCTTCGCCAGGCACAAAAGTACATTCCTTTTTGCAAAAAGACATCATCGCGCTACACTCTGTCTCTCTCAAAGGGGCCAAAATGGCCTGCCGAATCGCGCACGCTGTGCTTTTCAACAGATTCCCCGCCAGCCCCTGGAAGTTATGATTGTACATTTTATCCTCTGTAAAAAATGCAAGAAAGAAGACTGGTACATTACCCTGGGAAAGATGGCAATTCAGGAAAGGGGATGACTCATGACTTGCTCTGCGAAAAATCTTTTTTAGTGCCTAACAGTGAAAATTCAGCAAAGGAGGTTGAAGAGTAAGGGAAATATTCTCAGTCCCCATTCAACAAATCACTATTAATGGCTGTCAGGGAAGAACCTTGAATGAAAACATGGGCCTTCCTTGTCAATCAGGGGACAAACCAATGCCGGAAGTGGATCTCTGGGTGAATTTCTCTGTACTCGTGGCTCTAACATGGCGGCTTGGGAGCGCAGCCTTCATCAAGATTTGGGGGTTCCGGCATGATGGTTCCCAGCCTTTTCGGTATGGTGACCCACAAGTGCAAATTTACTTGGTATGGTAAGGCCCAAGGTTTAACTATGACCTTGGCAGGCATCTCATTCAGCATTCCGCTCTCTCCAGTGGTCTCAGGCAGAACTCTTTCACGTCACGTACTGCCTGCTCCTTTCAACTGGAGATGGCAGGGATTGAACCGGGACCTTCTGCATTCCAAGCAGATGCTCAACCTCTGAGCCTTGGCCCCTCCCCAACAAGACTCACTGGAGAAGACAAGAATGGTAGGAAAAGCTGAAGGCAGCAGGAGAAGAGGAAGACCCAACATGAGATGGATTGACTCAGTCAAGGAAGCCACGGCCCTTCAGTTTGCAAGACTTGAGCGGGGCTGTTAATGAGAGGACATTCTGGAGGTCATTCTTTCACAGGTTCACCATAAGTCATAGAATCATGGAATCATAGAGTTGGAAGGGACCTCCAGGGTCATCTAGTCCAACCCCCTGCACAATGCAGGAAATTCACAAATTCCTTCCCCTCCAAACCCACAGTGACTGCTGTTCCACACCCAGAAGATGACAAAAAACCTCTAGGATGCCTGGCCAAACTGGCCTGGAGAACGACTGATGACATTTAACATACATATTACAGCAACTCCCCCCCCCGAATTCTGGTTTTCTGGATGTCCAATTTCAGAGGTTCTTTGGGTGCCATTCTTGTGCCTCTCTGTTTATGTGTGCACGCACATGCACCAATGTGCAGCCAGAGGTGTATCTGGATGAACCACCAGGGATTGCCTCATTGGAACACCACCCCACCCCTAAAACTTTCTTTTTCAAACACACAGGCAAAAGGTGCGGTGGCTATCCCCCTGTATCTTGTATAAATCCGCTGAGCGTGGAGGTTCCATTCAGACGTCATGGATAACAACCACTGACAGACCTTATCCTCCACAAAGTGCTTAATTTTATTTTAAAGCCATCGGAACTGGTGGCCATCGACACGTCTTTCCCAGGGAATTTGGTAACCGAACTTTGTGTTATGTGAAGAAGTACTTCTTTCTGTCTGCACTGAGTTTCCTGCTAATCGACTTCATGGGGTGACTCGGACTCAGCTAATCAAATTTATTTCTCCCATGAACACATCCAAACAGCTATACTAGTGGCAGATGGTCTCTCTGTATCCATGTTCCTGACACCGCTGTTTTTATTGATGGACCTCTGTAATGTTCCACCTGTAGTCATCTTTTGCACAACAAAAAAAGGCTCAGCTATTTCAAACTTTACTATATGATATCCTATCTACATTGCTTTCCCACCCAGCAGCCTGCTTGATGGCCCTGCCCATAAACCTCCTGACTGGAGATGGACAGGGGTGATAGCTTCCAAGGGATGGCCTGGCTGTGTTCTTAGCCTTCCATCTCATTCCATTTGTTTCCACCTCGTTTCACTGCAAATTGATAGTCTTCTTGTTTGTGAATTATTTTTTTTTTGCCATCAAATCACAGCTGACCTATGGCAACCCTGTAGGGTTTTTAAGGCAAGAGACATTCAGAGGTGCCTGCCTCCTTGTCACGACCCTAGTATTCCTTGGAGCTCATGGAACCATAGAGTGGGAAGGGACCTCCAGGAAATGCAGGGAATTCACAAATACCTCCCTCCACACCCCCAGTGACCGCTATTCCATGCCCAGAAGATGGCCAAAAAAACACACAAAACCCTCCAAGATCTCTGGCCAAACTGGGCTGGAGAAAATGGCATCCTGACCCCAAAATGGTGATCAGCATTTCCCAGGCCGTGTGAGAAAGGGCCACGAGAACTAAGCACTGAAGCAACCCTGCCTGCCCTCCCTCTCATGATCTGCCTCAGTTCACAGAATCAGTGTTGCTGTCCGATGGCCATCTAGCCTCTGTCTGAAAAACCTCCCAAGAAGGAGAGCCCACCACCTACCGAGGAAGCCTTTTCCACTGAGGAACCACTCTGTCAGGAAGTTCTTCCTAACGTTTAGCTGAAAATTCTTTTGGTTTAATTTCAACCCGTTGGTTCTGGTCTGACCTTCTGGGGCAACAGAAAACCACTCTGCCCCATCCTCTAGAGGACAGCCCTTCGAGTCTCCCACCCAGATACCAGCCAGGGTCGAGCCTGCTTAGCTTCTGGGATCTGACCAGATCAGGCTAGCCTGGGCCACCCAGGTCAGGGGCTGTTTGTGTTCTAGGCTGTAGTAACCTCAAGTGCGCGCTTTAGGAAGGCTGCCTTGGCAGATCTTGGTCCCTCTACATACAACTCTGGTCTCCCGTGTTCTTATGCCCCATCCAAACCTGCTGATTCAGATGCCGCATCCAAACCTACTGAGAAGATGGGGAGGAGGGGTCGAAACCACTATGAGTGGATAGAAGCTGGGGTATGGGATTTCCCTGCTTCCACCTCCTGGCACTGGCCATCGAGTCCTTGATATTTTGCTCCTTGGAATGTTAAGTTACTCTTGGGAACAATATGGCGGCTATGTGGGGATCTTCGTTGTGAGGAGGGACACTGGTGGAAATCAACCTGCTTTCCTCTGCCGATCAAAGGAAGATCCACTGGCAGAGCTGTTGCTATACTTGTGGATGAGTACCTTTGGATCCTTGTGGACCTTTGGATACTAGTGGATGAGTACCTTTGGATCCAATCTCTTGATCCCAATCAGGATTTTGGATAGGGATATTTCTGGCATTTCCCTCTGATTTTGGAGTCACCTGCTCCTCTTTCCAAATTAGAACAGACGCATCAGAAATGCTTGTGTGTTTTTTTTTTTAATCTCCAGATTTTGTGCCTATAGATGAGCTCTTACCCTCTCTCAGAGAATTGCAGTTCAGGGTAACCCAAAATGAAAGAGATTACCAATGGGCAAACAAACAAACAACCAAAGCATTCCTTTTATGTATCTCATATAACGAACAGTGCAATCCTTAGCAGGTCTAGAGAGCCAGTTTGGTGTAGTGGTTAGGAGCATGGACTCTAATCTGGGAGAACTGGGTTTGATTCCCCATTCCTCCACAGGCAGCTGCCAGTGTGACCTTGGGTCAGTTACAAGTTCTTTCAGAGCTGTTCTCTCGGGAGCAGTTCTCGAGAGAGCGGTCTCTCACCCCTGCCTACCTCACAGAGTGCCTGTTGTGGGGAGGGGAAGGGAAAGGAGACTGCAAGCCGCTCTGAGACTCCTTCGGGTAGTGAAGGGTGGGGTATAAATCCAATTCCTCTTCCTCCTCCTCCTCAGAAGCATACTGAAGTGTGGTCAGAGGAAGGCAGTTCAATATCTGCTTGGGGGCTCTCCCAGAAGTTCTGGTTGGTCATTGTGGGAAAGAAACTTCTGGACCTGGTAGACCCAAGAGGGCTCTTCTTGTACTCCGCTACCAGTTCTATAAGTCTATCCTCAATGATGATGAACTGTTGCAGTCGGCCTCCGCGTTGCCTTTCCCTTTGCCTCTTTATGCATGCCACCCCCAGGCCCCCCTGCTGTGCAGAGATTAAAGAAGCAAATCTCTTCTAATAGTAAGAAAGGGAAGGAATTATTATATGCTGTATCACACACGTCCTGGAGACTTTAAAAAACCCCGCCAAGGACATCTTGGCACATAATTAGTGATCTTTATAGTGGGCCCTAATGAACTATGAAAAAAAACAGTGTGACTAAAATGTCAATACATTAGCAAACAACTCTCCCCCCTGTCTATTTAGATGTCACAGTAACAGCTGATACTGTTGGGACTCACAAACAAGCATATGGTGTTGCCCAGTGGACAGGCAGACTTCCAGATCTGGGTGTGACCAGGGTTCCATTTTGGGCCTATCATGGATAAGAACTATTGAAAGACCTCATCGTAGGGATGCCACCCTCCAGGTGGGACCTGGGGATCCCCTGGAATTAGAGCTCATCTCCAGACTAAAGAGATCAGTTCCCCTGGAGAAAATGGATGCTTTGGAGGGGGGAGTCTAGGGCATTACACCCCACTGAGGTCCCTGTCCTCCCCAGGCTCCACCCCCAGATCTCCAGGAGTTTCCTCACCTGGATCTGGCAATAGGGTCGCCAGCAGTGTTCCCTCTAAGCTGAGTTAGTGCGAGCCAGCTCACAGGTTTTTTTAGCCTCCAGCTCACACACTTTTGCCTTAGCTCGGGAAGGATGGCTCCAGAGCAAACTAATTTGTGCAGCAGCCAAATGGCTCGCCCACAACTTTAATGCCAGGAGCTCACAAAGTAGAATCTTTGCTCCACAGCTTAGAGGGAGTATTGGTTGCCAGGTCCCTTGGACTTGCTGGTGGGGGACGGGGGGAACTTACCAGGAGCAGGGAGGATCACCAAAAATAAATGTGATGTGCCTATGTGACCCGGAAGTGATGTAGGTACGTTGGGGACGTGAGTTGGGGGGCGATGTTCTGGTTTCTGGAAGAAGTGTTGCCCTTGACTTGCCTATGACACTTAAGGGTCATGTAAGCATGTTGTGTTTATTTTTGGTGTTCTTCCCTGTTTGGGGGTCATTTGGGAGGGAAAGAAGCACCCAAAACTAGGGGACCCCCCCCATCTGAACCAGGTGGTCTGGTATCCCTATCTGGCAACCCTAAAAGCCATGGTAAGAGGGTTTGAATCCAAGTCTTATGAGGAAAGGCTGAAAGAGTTGGGTATGTTTAGCCTGGGAAAGAGAAGGCTTAGAGGGGAAACGATTGCAGTCTTCAAGTATTTGAAGCCCTGTCATGTAGAAGCTGGAGCAGATCTATTCCCTCTTGCTCCGGAGTGCAAGACTAGATCTAATGGGTGGAAATGTCAAGGGAGTCGTTACTGGCTAAATATTGGGAGAAACTTCCTAACTATAAGAGTGGTTGAGCAGTGGAACAGACTGCCTCAGGAGGTGATGGATGCTCCTTCGCTGGATGTTTTCAAGTGGAGGCTGGAGGGCCATCTTTCGGGTATGTTGTAGGGCTATCTTTCGGCTCTGCTCCTGCAGAGTGCAGGGGGTTGGACTAGATGACCCGCAAGGTCCCTTTCAACTCTAACATTCTATGATCACCTCTCAGTGGCCAAGGGGGACCTGGCAACCCTACATCTCAATAAAACTCCAGCTCGGCCAGGAACCCAGCTGATGAGCTTAATCCAGTCACAGATGAGCAATCACAAGTTCAGCACTGGGGATGTTCCTGAATACTGCAAGATTGCTGGTTCAGCTGCACAAGGGGCCCAGGGCTCAGTGGAAGAGCCTCTTGCTTTGCATGCAGAAGGCCTCATGTTCAATCCCTGGCATCTCTAGTTGAAAGGACCAGGTCCTGCGTTGATGTGAAAGACCTCAGTCTGAGACCCTGGAGAGCTGCTGCCAGTCTGAGCAGACAATACTGACCTCGATGGACCAATGATCTGATTCAGTGTAAGGCTGCTTTATGCGTACGTGTGTTTCATAGAATCATAGAATGTTAGAGTTGGAAGGGACCTTTTCAGGTCACCTAGTCCAGCCCCCTGCACTCTGCAGGAGCAGAGCCGAAAGATAGCCCTACACACCTACAACATACCCGAAAGATGGTTGTCCAGCCTCTGCTTGAAAACGTCCAGGGAAGGAGCATCCTCCACCTCCCGAGGCAGACTGTTCCACTGCTCAACCACTCTTACAGTTAGGAAGTTTCTCCTGATATTTAGCCGGTATCGACCCCCTTGTAATTTCCACCCATTTTTTTTCTTCCCAGTGCAAACTGAATCAGGGGTGTGACCATTCAGATATTTCAGAGTGTTAAATAGTGGGTTCCATGGATGAGCAGACCCCAAGTCTAGTGATCAGCTTGACTATATTTGTGATTTCAGCAAGAACAAGACTAAACTCCAGGGCCAAAGCCCTGTTTAAATAGCATGCAATTGCCGTACCCAAACACACCCCACTCCCAGTGGTAGGCTATTTACATAACATTACTACTTGACTGGTGTCAGGCTCCTTAGTCAGATCACGCAACACAGAGCTTCTTCAGGAGACAATGTTTAATGGTGAATCAGAACTAAAGACACGTGTACAGCTTGTGTCAGTAATGGCCACATAAAATAGGGCCTGCTATGATATACTAGATTCAAGCACCTCCCCATGTAGCTGAAGCCAATGAATACTATTCGTGTGCGCAGGCAAAGCAAGCGGGCAAAGCAAGCATAGGCCCCGGTCATACTGGGGGGAAAGGCACGGCTGAAGTGTGGCTTTTTAGAGCCGCATCAAAAGAGAAGCGTGGCGGCGGGATCAGACAGATCCCCCGAGCCGCCACGCAGTTGCTCCCCGGCATGATCAGATGCTGGGGGGAAGCCACAGACAGGGAAATGAGGCGAGCCTGTTGCACATGCCTGGGCATGCGCGGTTGAACAGGGCCTGGGAAGCTGTCTGGAGAGGGGTGTGGCGGCGATCAGATGCCCGCCCCTGCTGCGTGTTAACCGGTTGGTAGCACTGTTTTGGTGCTACCTTTTTGATGCGCGGTTTCCCCAGGACGGGACAGATCGAGGATGGATGTGCTCCACTTTGTCAGGTTCAAAAGCAAATAGATCCAAGCATTCTCAGGGTAAGAAAGGCTTTATTGGAATACAGTGCTAAAACCCACAGTGGAAGGTCATTGTCAGGAATGGCGGGACAAGCTGCACAAGCAGAGGTATAGTGTGATGCAAAAGGCGCCTAGCAAATGAAGTTCAAGCGCGCGCACGGGAAACTCCCGGCGGGAGAGTTACTTAATGGGCGGGAGACGGCTCCCTCCTCCCCTCGGCTTCACAGGACTGGAAAATTCTCAGAGACGCAAGAATAGCCCAAAGCCCTCATTCAAGGCCACCGTGATAAGACCGAGCGGCAGAGAAGAAGCTCCCACGTTACAGCTGGCATACCTACGCAAGCGCAGTGCAGGGATGAGATAGGGAACACAGAACAATGGACTCAGTGTAAAAAATACACAGGCATTACTGACACACTTCTCAGATGTTGAGGTATGATCGCACCCGCTTGATGTGCCCCCATCCGTCCCTCTTATGTGGCAAATCCTCTCGTGTGACCGGGGCCATAACAATCTAGAAACTGTTGGTTCCCAGCCAGAGTCTCCTACAGCTGGAGATGCAAGGTCAGAGACCCGATAACAGACAGTGAATACAAGTTCAGAGGATGGGAGACCGAAAGCACTCCCTCTGCATACCATACTTATGACAGGGCAACCTGACAATTGGTGACTTCCAGAGTCCTGGTGGGCTATTGTTCTAAGGCTCCAAGCTCAGCCTGTCTCTGGTAGAACAGTCCTGGAATGTTTCAGTCCCAATACTTAACACAGAGCCAAAATTATACCCATAATTTGCTGTTTTGTTTTGTCTTGGGGACATCCAGCAGGACAAAAAGGCACTCTGGAAATGTCAGGATTCACAAGATTCATAACCTAAAATTTCAGTTTCTTTTGGGCTTTCATCGGAATCAATCAGGATAGACGTGGCAGCTGAGATCAGATGCCAGGTCGATCCAAACCTGATATTCCCAAGAATGAAAAATTAAAGCTCATGCCCTGAAACTGAACCCATGTGTCTTTATTTCATGCAGTTTTCCGTTGCCTCACAATGAATGTTTCCTGTGAAAGGTACTGCATTTTTCAGTATTAGCTGGGCATCAATTAATAAGCGCTATATTTGTATTACATGTAGAAATGATGCATAAATACTGTATAAATTGCATTAAAATACATGAAAGAAACCAACAAAACATCAGTACCAGCTATGCAAATAGGCACGCTGAAACGATTCAAAATGACAACATCTGAAAGAAAGAAAAAAGCACATTAAATCATCTCTGGCTAGCACATTGCATGTAGAACTAGATGAGCGATAGAAAATTAGCTGGCAAATGTTTGAGAAACTAGATGGGGAAACGCAAGCTCTGCTTTTTCTATCAGGAACTAGATAAGCAACAGCAAATCAGCATTTTGCATGGGACTTTGGGGGAGGGGAATGTGAGTATTTGTGTGTGTGTGTATGTGCTTGCAAGCCTGGAAGTAATGGTGACTTCTGGTGAACCCTAGTGGGGCTAGGAGGTTTTTCAGAGAGGTGGCTTGATTTTCTGCCCCTGCATCCCAGCCCTGGTATTCCTTGGATGTTTCCCTTCCAAGTACTTTCCAGGGTCAGCCCTGCTTAGCTTTTGCAATCTTACAAGATCAGGCTTGCCTGGGCTACCCAGGTCAGGGCAGCATTTTGCATGGGAATTTGATGAGCCAGTGTGGTACAATGGTTAGAGTGCCCAACTAAGATCTGGGAGATCCCAGTTCAAATCTCCACTCAGCCATGGAAGTCTGCCGGGTGACCTTGGGCCAGTCATACTAGTGTCAGCCTAACCTACCTCACAGGGTTGTTGTGAGGATAAAACAGAGGAGAGGAGAATGATGCAAGCCATTTTGGGTTCCAGTTGGGCATGAAAGTGAGTTACAGCAACCGCTCTCCCACCAGAGCTTTCCCTGTTTTTTAAGGGACAAATACATGTTATAGTGTCATAATTTTATAACAAACTGTAAATCAGGTCCTCCCAGCTTTCATTTTTAAATATTGTGTCTGTAGCCCTTTTTGTTGCACTGATATAAGGGGAAAGGCATATCATTGCAATGAAAGCAGCTAGAAAGCCAATTTGGTATTGTGATTAAGCATGCAGACTCTAATCTGGGAGAACCAGGTTTGATTCCCCACTCCTCCACTTGCACCAGCTGGATGACCATGGGCAAGCCATAGTTCTGGCACAGCTGTTCTTGAAAAAGAGCAGTTTCTGTCAGAGCTCTCTCAGCCCCACCTACCTCACAGGGTGTCTGTTGTGGGAAGGGGGAGGGAAGGGAGACTGTAAGCCGCTCTGAGACTCCTCTGGGTAGTGAAGGGCGGGGTATAAATCCAATCTCTTCTTCTTCTCTCTTCTTCTTTTTTTTTTTTTAAAAAAATCAACTAGGAATTCAGGTTGATACACAGATGGATGTTAAATAATAACACTATAACAATATACAGTAGACAGTTTAAAAAACAAAAAAGCCCCCTGGTGATGGAGATGAAGACGAAATGGTTGCCATGGGGAGAGGGGCAGGGAAAATGGCTTCCATGAGGCTGAGACTTTCCCCCACACACAGCAGATAGGCTTTGCTGTGATCTTTCTCAAAACTTCATGGTAAATCAGGTTTGGGAAAGATGCGAGAAAAGCCAGGGAACGCCCATAATGCTGTGTGGAAGTAGGGAAACAAAAACCCACTTCCCACAGCATTGGTCCCAGGGCAAATGACATCTCTGGAAGAGAGCAATGTGCCTGTATAAATGCTCTCCAACATGAAGTCCAGCATCAGTCTGCACAAGAATACATTTAATTTCTTTGCAGTTATCACAATAGTACGACAAGTCACATGTTTAGCTCGATCTAATAAAAAGTGACAAATAATCTGGAAGTGCCTTTGTTGTCCTTTGAGGAAACTTACAGGCACTGATGTGGGTAACTTATGTGTGCCCCGAAAAAGAAAATATTGACTTTGTAAGGCTATTTCAACTTGGGAAAAGGGTCCAGGAGGGAAGGCTGAAACGCTCCTCCACACATTCTATGATCCCAATCAAGTCCTTGAATACCTGATTTTTGCACCTTTAAAAGTGCTCTGAGCTCTGTTCACAGATCTCTCTGGGACTCATCTGCTTGAGTCTTGAGCAGGTCAAATTTCAGTAGGCAGAAATGGAAGGGCTAAAAGATGAAGGGATGGGGGAAGAAAGATAGTGTAAGACCTGGGATTGTAAGGTCTGGGGAAACCCTAGCAAGAAAAACAGGTTCAGCCTCAGACAAGGAAGGTCATCTCCTTTGTGACACACACAAAAAATATATCCAACTGCCAAACATACGGAAGACTTTGACACCTCCCATCTGATATCCAACTGCTTTGTTAGAGAATTTCTGACTTAATATTCTGGGATCTCTCTCCCCTACGGTTGGCAGCTCTGAGTTAGGAAATATCTGGAAATTTGGGGGGGGAGCTTGGGGGCAGTGGGGAGAAGAAGAAGAAGAAGAAGAAGAGTTGGTTTTATACTCCACTCTTCACTACCCGAAGGAGTCTTGGAGTGGCTTACAATCCTTTTCCTTTCCTCTCTCCACAACAGACACCCTGTGAGGTAGGTGGGGCTGAGAGAGCTCTGAGAGAACTGTGACTGGCCCAAGGTCACCCAGCTGGTTGCATGTGGAGAAGTGGGGAATCAAATCAAGTTCTCCAGATTAGAGTCCACTGCTCTTAACCGCAACAACAAACTGGTGCTCAGGGAGGGGAGGGCCCTCAGCAGGGTACAATACCGTAGACTCCACCTTCGAAAGCAGCCATTTTCTCCAGGGGAGCTGATCAGCTGGAGCTCAGTTGTAATAGCGGGAGACCCCAGGCCCCACCTGCAGCCTGGATCTTTGCTCCCCCCCCACCCCCAGGGATCCTCTCAATTCCTGGCAATACCTCAGATGGGAGTAATAGTATCTCTCTACAATGCCTGCCTGTGCACGGACTTTCCCATATTGCGATCTTTACATGCCTCCCATCTATAGAAAATGATGAGATTGTTTGAAAAAGGATTGTGGTATTTTTTTTTCCTCCTCTCAGACAAAGAAATGTTGTCATTAAAAAAGAGGGATGCCAAGAGATGATCGCTCTTAGCCAGCAGTACCACTTAGAGAACAGGGAGTTCTGAATATATGCCATATCCGTTTTGAATAGCAACCATTTTTTAGAAAGGGTTCCTTTTCATTATTACATAGAATAATAGCTAGTCAATCGGCACTTCCCCCCAGGGTACTAGATGAGCAATAAGCAAACGGATCAGTACTTTTCAAGGGAAACTTGGGTGAGTTGCAAGCAAGTTGGTCAGCACTTTGCGTGAGGAACTAAATGCGGGATAATGGAGGGGCAGTGTCGGGTAGTGGTTAGAGACTCAGACTAGGATCTGGGTGACCCGGCTTTGAATCCCTACATTGCCATGGTTTAACAATAGGGTTTGGGGTAAGCGGTAGAGCATCACCCAACATGCAAACATCATTTGCGGGTCATGCCGGAAGTGACGTCATCATCCCCCCCCCAATTTGCTGCAGAATTTCCCACTGAGCATCAGTGGGCAACAAGTGCTCAAATCTTTTTTGGCTCCAAGATGGAGTGAAGTCATCCATGTTTCCTATGATTCCCCACTCCTCCACATGCAGCTGCTGGTGTGACCTTGGGTCAGTCATAAGTTCTTTCAGAGCTGTTCTCGAAAGGGCTCTCTCGGCCCCACCTACCTCACAGGGTGTCTGTTGTGGGGAGGGGAAGGGAAATGAGTTTGTAAGCCGCTCTGAGACTCCCTTCGGTAGTGAAGGGTGGGGTATAAATCCAATCTCCTCTTCTTCTATGCTTCCTGATCAGTCTGAGGAGGAGGAGATTGGATTTATACCCTTGCCCTTCACTCGGAGTCTCAGGGCGGCTTATAGACTCCTTTTCCTTCCCTTCCCCACAACAGATACCCTGTGAGGTAGGCCAGAGTGAGAGAGCTCTTTTCGGAACTGTCCTTGAGAGAACAGCTCTGACAGAACTATGGCTAGCCCAAGGTCATCCAGCAGCAACAAGTGGAGGAGTGGGGACTCAAACCCGGTTCTCCCAGATTAGAGTCCACGCACTTAACCACTACACTAAACTGGCTCTCTTGGTTTAAAAATACAGGCGAAAGAAGAATCCACAAACAGGTGGCAAACAACATGGGGGGGAGGAGGAGGTAAGGCTTCCTAAACGACCCTCTTAGTCTTTCAGCTTGTTTTAGGTGAAATTTTGGCACAGCTCATTGATTCCCAAAGGATTTATTTCAAAGTAAACGGGTTAAGCTTCCAGCCTAAGTCTGCAGAGTGCTTGAAAATCGTTCAGCCATCATAGCCCATTCAGTAACCCTTTTAGCGGGGATATATGAAACAGTTCTGCCTCACCAGAAACAAGAAAGGGATAGACAGTGCTTCTGACCGTAGGATTTTCCGCTTCATTATTCTGCATTTTCTTTCGCAGAGAGTTTGATTTCACGTGATCCTTTCTAGAAAGACTTGGGGACCTGGCTGGCTGGTGTATCTTGGTGCTTTGAAAGTGAACACCTTTGTCTTGTACGTCGTTTGGGAGAGGGGAGCTGGCCAAGAAATGGAGCCGGCCACAAAATGGCCGCCGCTAAATAGCTGCCACAGGATGGCAGAGCCAGACCCCAGCAAGGTATAATGCTGTGCAGGCAGAGGTCTTTCACATCACTTACAACCGGGGCTGACTTATCTACTAGGCACAGTAGGCACAGTGCCCAGGGCCCACGAGAATTTTAGGGCCCCACAAAAATGTGTTCATTTTATTTCCTCACTTCAGGCAAAACCCACTTGCAAACTGTCGCTGAAGTGGATTGAAATGCCATTATTTAGCATGTGTGAAAGTGCCCTACATTATTATCAGTGGTTGGTTAAAGGGATTGTATCACCCCTGTGCTGAAAAATCTGCACTGTTTGTGGGTATGATTCAAAGTGGGTATGATTCAAAGTTTTCTCTTGTGGTACCTCTCCTACAAAACACTGTCTCCTTTGAGGCTCATCTGGTGCCTCTTTAGAGAGAAAAATTTTAAAAAGCCCTGAAGCATCATGTATAGTCTTATGTTGTTGTTCAGTCGCACAGTCGAGTCCGACTCTTCGCGACCCCATGGACCAGATCACGCCAGGCCATCCTGTCTTCCGCTGTCCGCTGAAGTTTGCTCAATTTCATGTTCGTTGCATTGGTGACATTGTCTAACCATCTCATCCTTTGCCGTCCCCTTCTTCTTTGACCTTCAATTTTTCCCAGCATCAGGGTCTTCTCCAGTGAGCGCTCCCTTCTCATTTGGTCTTATGTCACTCCTGGCAAAAATCCGGAAGTGGTATAGGTAGGTCTAGGAATCACCGGAAACTCTATCATAGAAACATAAGAGTTGCCAGTGATTCCTAGACTTACTCTGTCACTTTGATTTTTTTTTTTTTTACCAGAAGTAAGAACATAAGAACATAAGAAAAGCCAATGTTGAATCAGGCCAATGGCCCATCTAGTCCAACACTCTGTCACACAGCAGCCAAAATATACCAGGTGTCATCAGGAGGTCCAGCAGTGGGGCCAGGACACTAGAAGCCCTCCCACTGCTGCCCCCTCCAGCACCAAGAATAGAGTGCATCACCTGCCCCAGACTGAGAGTTCCTATCTATACCCTGTGGCTAATAGCCACTGATGGACTTCTGCTCCATATGTTTATCTAATTCCCTCTTGAAACTGTCCATGTTTGTAGCTGCCACCACCTCCTGTGGCAGTGAATTCCATATGTTAATCACTCTTTGGGTGAAGAAGGACTTCCTTTTATCTGTTCTAACCCGACTGCTCAGCAATTTCATGGAGTGCCCATGAGTTCTTGTATTGTGAGAAAGGGAGAAAAGATGTGACACCACACCCAGAGTCACAGCCCCCCCATATTCCCGGCCACAACCCTCCCACCAGTTGCCATGCACTGCCTGGAAACCCTAACAGAAAGCCTATAGATTATTTGGAAATCTGTATAGGCCATCTTAGCCCTACCTCATCAGATCTCAGAAGCTAAGCCGGGTTGGTCCTGATTAATATTTGGATGGGAGACCGCCAAGGAAGTCTAGGGTTGCTACACAGAGGCAGGCAATGGTGAACTGCCTCTGAACGTATGTTGCCTGGAAAACCCCACAGGATCGCCATAAGTCAGCTGTGACTTGATGGCAAAATAAAATAAAAATAAAACCAGATAGTACATTTATATATACAGAGAGTATACTTACCCCCCACTCCCATGAATAAGCTTGAATTTAAACAACTTTGGTGAAACCTGAATCTTGAAGTCTTAAAGCTCACTTTGTGTTGTGTGCATAATCTAATATTAAGTTCGAGCTGGTTTCGTCCAGGAGGGAAATAAAAAAAACGAAGATAGACAGAAGAAGAGTTGGTTTTTATACCCTGCTTTTCTCTGCCCTAAGGAGTCTCAAAGTGGCTGACAATCGCCTTCCTTTCCTCTCTCCACAACAGGCAGCTTGTGAGGCAGGTGGGGCTGAGAGAGTTCTGAGAGAAGCGTGACCGGCCCAGGTTCACCCAGAAGCACCCATCATGTGTTTCAAAGTGGTTTACAATCTCCTTCCCTTCCTGTCCCCAGCAACAGGCAAAGAGAGCCAGTTCGGTGTAATGGTTAAGTGCACAGACTCTTATCTGGGAGAACCAGGTTTGATTCCCCCACTCCTCCACTTGCACCTGCTGATGTAACCTTGGGTCAGTCACAAGCTCTGGCACAGCTGTTCTCTCAAGGACAGTTTCTGTCAGAAGTTCTCTCAGCCCCACCTACCTCACAGGGTGGCTGTTGTGGGGAGGGGAAGGGAAAGGAGTTTGTGAGCCCCTCTGAGACACCTTTGGGCAGCGAAGGGCAGGGTATAAATCCAAACTCCTCCTCCTCCTCCTCCTCCTCCTCCTCCTCCTCCTCCTCCTCCTCCTCTTCTTCTTCTTCTTCTTCTTCTTCTTCTTCTTCTTCTTCTTCTTCTTCTTCTTCTTCTTCTTCTTCTTCTTCTTCTTCTTCTTCTTCTTCTTCTTCTTCTTCTTCTTCTTGTGAGGCAGGTGGGAATGAGAGAGTTCTGAGAGAAACTGTGACTGGCAAGCCAGAACAGAAGGGGGGGAACCCAACCCAAAGAAACAACAGAGCTGGGTACCCAAAGGCTAGGTGAGAGAAAACTATGAGATAAAAATTAAACAAAATATATGTATTTATTACAAAGTGCACTAAAACTACTTTAAAAACACAGGCACATTCTGCCCTTGAAGTAGCGAATATTTGAACTTAGAAGTCCTGAGTCTATGTGACATGATACAATTCAGTGTCTCTAGGTTAAGAGCCTTGAACCAATAAAACAGGATCAACTATTCTATATCTCTGTGCTGATAACCCTCAACCACATTAATAGAGAAATAAATGAATTTCGGCCTCAGTGGTCAAATTATTGTATACATGCACACTATGACATATAAACATGTGTTAGTGCCAAGGCAGGTTGATTATAGGGTATTCCAAATATTTGGTGTGAAAAAAGAATTAGGTTATATAAAATTTTTTCATAAACTTTTAAAGCACACACATCTAGAGAATGCAGATTCAATAACTCCTTTTGACCATGGCTTTCAAAACCCTTGGAGGGAGCATATATGCATCAACCTTTAACTGAAAGAACTGTGACTGTCCCAAGGTCACCTAGCCACAGTGGGCTTTTCGTAGAAAAACAGCTGCAGGAGCTCATTAGCATATAGTATGCTAATGAGCTATTAGGCTATTAGCATATGCCACGCCTCCTGACGTCACCGGAAGTAATGTCAGAAGGGGAAGCAAAAGGTGGGGGAGGCATCTTCAAAAGCCTCCCCTTCCCTTCCCCAGCTGGCCTTTAAACCCCTTCTCACTAGAGTTCAGCCACAGAAAGAGGAAAGAGGGAAGGAAAGTGAGAGAGTAGAGAGAAGGAAAGAAGGAAGGAAAGAGGGAAAGAAAGAGAAGGTAAGAAGGAGAGAAAGAAAGAGAGAGAAGGGAAGAAGGAGGGAAAGAGGAAAAGGAGAGAAGGAAAGGAGGGAATGAAAGAAAGAGAGAAGGAAAGGAGGAAAAGAGAGGAAGGAAAGAAGAGAAGGGAAAGAAGAGAAGGGAAAGAGAGAACGAAAGGAAGAAAAGAGAGGAAGAAAGGGAAAGAGAGAAAGAAAAGAAGGGAAAGAAAAGGAAAGGAGGGAAAGATGGCAAAGAGATGGAGGGAGGCTCTCCCCCCCACCCATCAAGGCCCCTTTGGTGGGGGCTGGGGAAACTGGTGGCAGGGCTCTCCAGCCTCCCCCGGGCCACAGCGCTCCTGTGTAGACCTGGGGGATGTGGCAGTGGCGCTCTCCTGGCGTTGCCCGAGCTGCAGCGCTCCTGCGCGGGCCTGGGGGATGTGGTGGCGGGGTTCTCTGGCCTCCCCTAAGCCGCAGTGCTCCTGCACGGGCCTGGGGGATGCAGCGGCAGGGCTCTCCTGGCATCCTCCGAGCCACAGCGCTTCTGCGTGGGCCTGGGGGACACAGCGGTGGGGCTCTCTGGCCTCCCCCGAGCTGCAGCATTCCTGTGCAGGCCCAGGGAATGTGGCGGCAGGACTCTCTTGGCATCCCCGAAGCCATAGTGCTCCTGTGTGGGCCTGGGGGACATGGTGGCAGGGCTCTCCGGCCTCCCCCGAGCCGCAGCGCTCTTATGCAGGCCTGGGGGATGTGGTGGCGGGGCTCTCCTGGCATCTCCCGAGCTGCAGCGCTTTTGGCATGGGGAGCTAGGGGCGGGGCTTGCCACCACCGCCATTAGTGCAGGCTCCTGGGCTGCCGGAGCAACGCTCCAACGTGCTCCGGCTCCAAAAGAGCCCTGCCTAGCAGGCTTCATGTGGAAGAGTGGGGAATCAAAGAATCAAACTTGGTTCTCCGGATTAGAGTCTGCCACTCTTAACCACTACCAACGATGAGCACAAACTGCATTTTGGTCGTTCAGTTTGTATATGAACTGGAACACTTGTTCGCAAATCGAATCAGTCTGTATGGATTCATGATCCCTGTTTTCTGCTCCCTGCCACTTTCCATGGGGAGCAGAAAGCAGGGGTTAAAATAGCTCCAAGTAATTTAAAACATTGCTTTCTGGTCCCTGTGGAAAATAGTGTTTTAAATGGTTCAGAGCTAAATTCAAGAAAGCCCCTTTAAATAGCTAAGCCACCCAGAGCTGAGCAGCTCATTCTGCATGGCTCAGCTGTTTAAAGGGTCTTTCTTGGACAGCTGCCAAAGAGAGCTCCTTTAAAGAGCTGAGAGGCACACAGCAATTTGAGCTTTAAAGGGATTGTATCAGAAAGCCCCAGCTGCTCCGCTGTTTTTGCATCTTTCTTCTGGCCAGGAACTGGCATGAACCCCATGAACTGCCTTAAAAGTCCACCTGTGACAAAACCACTCTGGCTCTTAACCACTACACAACACCGTCATAACAAAGTATGCAGGACACCACTTAACTGCCAGGGGCAGCACACAACACTGTCTTTGGAGGTCTCTGCAGTATAATGATCTCCCTCCCTTGCCCTTCCTACTGGCAACCATTTTAACAGTTAATAATAAAAGGAAACAAATACAACTCACAGTGGCACAGATATCTTTTTTTAAAATCAGCTTCTTGATTTTCTCGTTAAATTTCAGGATATTTCTCAATGGAATATGCATGGAACACATTTCTTAATGTGTCAAGTCTATTAACGTGCCCTTTGATAAAGAAAGCAAAAATACGTATATAAAAGAGTCACGCTATCTCTCAGGACAAGCACGCGTTTTCAGCTAAACCAACCCATTAGAAAAAAGTGTTTTGATCTTTCCCCCGCCCCCTGAAACACACACACCAAACCCAAAGCAGGCTTATCTGATAATGCATTCATGTCTGAAAAGATCAGCTCCTATTTGACTGCGCCCGACTCTCTTTGTAGTGAACAGTGTTTTCATAGTTTAACATCGTTTTCTGTGACTCTGTGCTCTTTTGATTTACTTTCAAAGGGGCTTAATAAGGTAAAGGGAGCAGCCAGGTTTGCATTAAGCTCTGAATGTTCGCTGTGGAAGAGAGATAAATACCTTCCTGCACTTTTGAGCACTGTGGGATCCCCAAAAAATTGGGCAAAAGAGGCCAAAGGTGGATGTTATGGAAGCAGAGTGGCTGCCACTGAATGCTGAAACCCTCAGAAGACGGATGATCTTCTGAACCAGAGGCACTTGGCTTCCAAGGAATTGGAGACCATTTCCTAGAACTCCCACCTTCATGCTGGAAGAAATGCCTTGATGGGGCAGATAGGGCTGGCAAACCAGCAGGAGGACTGAGGACAGGGGCATTGGGAGGCGTGCAATGTTGGCTGTGTCTCTGCCACTTCTGGGGTTTCTGTAGGGTAGCTCTTTGTTTCCATAGGGTAGCGCTATGAATCGGCAGAAACTCTTTGGTAAAAATGCATCACTTCCAGAAAAAAAACCTGGAAGTGACATAGGGTAGCTCTGGGAATTGCTGGAAACTCTATGGTAAGACGAAGAAGAAGAAGAAGAAGAAGAAGAAGAAGAAGAAGAAGAGGAGGAGTTTGGATTTATACCCCGCCCTTCACTGCTCAAAGGCGTCTCAGAGCGGCTTACAAACTCCTTTCCCTTCCCCTCCCCACAACAGACACCCCGTGAGGTAGGTGGGGGCTGAGAGAACTTCTGACAGAAACTGTCCTTGAGAGAACAGCTGTGCCAGAGCTTGTGACTGACCCAAGGTCACATCAGCAGGTGCAAGTGGAGGAGTGGGATAAGGTAAAACCATAGAGTTTCTGGCAATTCCTAAAGCTACCCTACATCATTTCCTGGTTTGTTTGTTTTTTTCTGGAAGTGATGCAGTGATACAGGTGACCAGTGTTCCCTCTAAGCTCCACAGTGCTGTGAGCAGAAATTCTACCTTCTGAGCAAAAAAAGGCTAGTAGCATTAAAGTTATGAGTGGCATTTGACAATCGCCTAAATTAGTTTTTTAGAAGATTATTTCCATAACCTTGCAAAAATCTCAGAATAAATTCTTTTAAATTATATCTAAATGATATTTTAAGAATAATTTAAACATTATAACAAAAAACGGACTCAAGTCCAATTTCACCCACAGCTTTCCACTATATTGGTAACTTGTCCTCCAGAGAACAGGTCTACTTGCCTGAGTCCACTATATTGGGAGACCTGGCCTCTGGAGAACAGGTCTACCCACCCCAGTCCATTATATTGGTAGACCTGGCCTTGGACCATCACCCTGCAATGAGGCTCTTTGGGGGTGGGGCTCCCCTGCCCTCATCAGGGCAATGACAACCCTACCTCAGCAAGGGGATTTCATCCTCCGAGCAGCCATTTTTTTTTCCTGGGAGAAATGATCTCCGTATTCTGGAGATGAGTTGTAATTCTGGGAGATCGCCAGGCCCCACCCAGATCTTGCCAGCCTCAACTGCAATTCAGGAATGATGCGTCAATGATGCTTCGGATGTTTTTTTTTTTTTAAAAAAAAGGTTGATACACATATGTACAAAGAGACAGTGTTCCAACAGCCACGTAAACATTTTCGGCGGGACCGACTCAGCTTCGGGAAGACAGAAAATGCTTGTCGGCGCTTATTATTAAGGCTCCCCACTCCATCCTTCGAGGAAATGGTTCCTGGGGCCAATATCTCCCTAGGAAGATTTAACTGCTTCCTGCGAGTTCCTTTTAGAAACAAAATGATGAATTTCCTTGAGTGCTCTACCTGCCATAAATAATCTTCAGTTCCATAGACAGAAATTATTATCTCGGTGCATTTGATTTACAGAGCCATTAAAAGCACTATTTCTGTGCTCGGCAGAAGACAGAGGAGTTTCAGCGTTCCGTTGGCTGGAATACTGACGATGCCTGTTAAGTTCCCAGCAGTCCCTCTTTACCAAGGAGTGTTCAGGGGGTTTGATACTGGGGAACCACACTTCTTAATTTGTCACATCGTTGCTTTTCAGTAAGATTTCTAAGATGCATTTCAAAGGTGTCATTGCTGCTACTTAATTCAAGACAAGAATTAGAACGTGAGAACGTAAGAGAAGCCATGTTGGATCAGGACAGTGGCCCATCTAGTCCAACACTCTGTTTCAGAGTGCCCCAAACCCAGGGGCCACCAGGAGGTCCACGAGCAGGGCCAGAACTCCAGAGGCCCTACCACTCTTGCCCCCTCCCCAAGCACAAAGAATACAGAGCATCACTGCCCCAGGCATAAGAACATAAGAGAAGCCATGTTGGATCAGGCCAATGGCCCATCCAGTCCAACACTCTGTGTCACACAGTGGCTGAAACCCAGATGACATCAGGAGGTCCACCAGTGGGGGCCAGAATTCCAGAAGCCCTCCATTGTTGCCCCCCAAGCACCAAGAATACAGAGCATCACTGCCCCAGACACGGTGTTCCACCTATACCTTCTGGCTAATAGCCACTGATGGACTTCTGCTCCATATGTTTATCCAGTCCCCTCTTGAAGCTGTCTATGCTTGTCACCGCCACCACTTCTTGTGGCAGTGAATCCCACATGATATGTAATGCTTCCACCCCCTCCTTAGATGTCTAAAAATTAATTTATCTGAGTTGTGTGGAGGCATCTAGCAGCCTGAATAGCCCAGCTTAGCCTAAACTCATCAAAACTTGGAAGCTAAGCTGGGTTGGCCCTGGTTAGGATGGGAGACCACCAAGGAAGACAAGGGTTGCAATGGGAAACCACCTCTGCTTGTCTCTTGCCTGGGATGCCCCATGGAATGTTTTATGTATTGGACTGTTTGAGCCACCGTAGACCCGGGGAGGGGCAGAGCTGAGAGTTCTCCCATGTACGGGAAAGCTGGGTGAGTTCAGCCTGTTACGAGTTGGTGGCAGACGTGAGTTGCGGTGCTGGTGTTTACACAACCAACGGTTGATTGTTGAATTACTGGACTGCTTGGCCATCTCAGTACTTAACAGAAAGGGTCACCATGAGTTGGTTATGAATCAATGGCGTGGTCTTCTTCATGGAGACATCTTGACTCTGATGCTCACATATCATTTAGATGTTCATTTTCCTAGAAAATGTGGCTGTTGTTAACTAGTAGGAGGTGCTGTTAAGGACTATAACATACAGGAGACGGAGGCTTGTGGGTGTGGGTGTAAAGTGCCATCAAGTCGCAGCCCATTTATGGTGACCCCAGCAAAGGGCTTTCAAGGCAAGTGAGAAGCAGAGATGTTTTGCCGTTGCTTTCCTCTGCAGCTTTCCTTGGAGGTCTCCAACCCAAGGACTAACCAGGGCTGACCCTGCTCAGCTTCGGAGATCTGACAAGATCGGACTACACCATGCCACCCTCTACCTGAAGGAGACTCATACCAGTCATGAAATTAGCAAACAACAACAACAACCCTTCACTCACATATTGGGTTTCCAGCTGCCCAGAGGGGGGAAGATGTCCTGTCTCTTTAATAGGGGCTTAATAGAATGTTATTTACCAGGTGATGTTATTTCCTTCCATGCTCTGACAAATGTCACCTGTCCATTTCCAAACACTGGTCCTCTAATCTGAGAGAACCAAGTTTGATTCCCCAACTCCTCCACATACAGCTGCTGGAGTGACCTTGGATCAGTCACAAGTTCTCTCAGAGCTGTTCTCTCACGAGCAGTCCTCGAAAGAGCTCTCTCAGCCCCACCTGCCTCACAAGGTGTCTGTTTGTGGAGAGGGGAAGGGAAATGAGATTGTAAGCTGCTCTGAGGCTCCAGGTGAAAGGCAGGGTATAAATCCCATCTCCTCTCCTCCTCTTCTTCTTCTTTTTGGGAAACCACAAAGTGGTCAGCTGCCTCCGCTACGAACCCCAAGCAAGCAGCCTTCCGACGTACACAGCCCTTGCATACGGAGGTTAAGACTCCAGCCTCTGCCCACCCTCTCCTTTTCCATTGTTCCCTCTAACCCCCCCACCCTGAGATTCTAAGAAACTCACTCTAATGACCAACAGGACACATTTGACTTGATCAACATCTCTGTGCATTGAAGAAAAGAATACCCACTGATGAATGACATGGAAGATACTGTTTCCAGGGTCAGAACTTGGTTTCCAAAGTACAAAAGAGAGCAAGGGAAAGGGCAGGGGGTGGCCATTGGGGGGGGCTGACCCATGATCCACTTTGTGACCCACTTTTGGGTCCTGACCCACAGGATGGGAAGCACTGTTCTAATACATGCTGTCCTGGACACCGGAGTTCATAACTCTGGCTCCCCGTCTGCTTGTCGGATTACTCAGATGCAGGGCCTTTTTTGTAGAAAAAGCCCAGCAGGAACTCATTAGCATAATAGGCCACACCCCCGACAGCACAGCTCATTAGCATATTAGGCCACACCCCCATGCTACCAGAAGTGTGGTCATCCAGCCACACCCAGCTCTTGCTTCTTATTCTGTTTACCTTGTTCATTGTCAAAACCCAGGGCTTTTTTTTATAGCAGGAACTCCTTTGCATGTTAGGCCACACACCCCTAATGTGGCCAATCCTAATGAGTTCCTGCTATTGGGCGTGGCCTATTATGCTAATGAGTTCCTGCTGGGTGTGGCCAACTCTGGAGCCAGCCAGAACTCCGTTCCTGTGCGTTCCTGCCCGAAAATAGCCCTGCTCAGATGTCAGGTGCTTGCAGCTCGATAGGTCTTGAGTCCACATAGGCCACTGACCTGTCGGATAAAGTGTCACAGGAAACTTCACGGTGTTGCAATTAGAGTCGCATCTATTGCAATTCCTTCCAACGGGGGTAGGGGTTTCCTTTTCCCCAAGGAAATCTCCGAATTATGTTTTTTTTTGTTCTTGCAAGCAAAAGAAAGTCTTCAAAAAAACAACAACACCCCATGCCAGAACCCCTTTTAATAGACAATAGTTGTCTCACCCTTTGATCGCAAAACACGAATATTAGCTTTTGGGGGTGAGTTTTAAAAAGGTCTTTGTGACTCGATATCTGAACACACACTCAAATGTGGAAACCTTTGCCCCTGGTGGTATTTCCCCCCTGCTGCATTGAGTTTGTCAAAGGCTTTCTTAAATCTGCCTGGATTTACGGATAAATCCTATTTCTGTGCTTTACTGTAGCATGTCTATTATGATTGAATTCATTTAGGAATCTCTTTCTATTACATGGCAACAGTTTAGGAGAGAAAAGAAAAGCCAGCGGCTCTTGTAAATTGCTGACGAGCATGAGCTAAAGGTCAAAGCAGACATCTGTCTGTCTCTCCACCTGTCTGCCTGTCTGTCCATCCGTCTGTTTGCCTATCTGTCTATCCATCTGTCTTTCTGTCCATGTGCCTGACTGCTCGTCCAACCATCCGTCTACCTGTCCATCTGTCCATCCATCCATCCATCCATCCATCCATCCATCCATCCATCCATCCATCCACCCATCCATCTGTCTGTTCATCCATCTGTCCATCTGTCCATCCGTCCGTCCATCCGCTCATTCACCCATCTGTCTGTTTGTCTATCTGTCCATACATCTGTCCATCTTTATATCTGTCCTTCCACCCAACTGTCTGTCGATCGATCGATCTGTCTGTCTAATTTTACATTTTTATCCTTTCTTTCTCTATTTTGTCGTCACTAGAACCCTATGAGGTAGGCTAAGCGGAGAGATTGTGAGCTTTTCTGCATGCCCCTCCCTGGTTCTGGTTTCTTTGTCCCGCCCACTCCTGCCCACCTCAATCCCACTTTTCCATCATTGGACGGTTGTTGTCATCAAACCACTCTCTCTTCTCTTCTCTCACTGCCCTGGCAAGTGGTTTCATTTTAATTTTTTTTTAAAAGGCTCTAAAATATTGATGTACTGACATACTGTCAAAGGCTTTCACGGCCGGAGTTCATTCGTTGCTGTAGATTTTCCAGGTTGTGGGGCCGTGGTCTTGGCATTGTAGGACCTGACGTTTCGCCAGTAGCTGTGACTGGCATCCTCAGAGGTATAACACAGAAAGAAAGATGGAGTACTCTCTGTGTCAAAGTGAGCAGAAAAATGGCAGGCAGGTAATTTGAATCTACAGAAGGTGTGGTAGGGCTGAGTCATTATCTTGTAGTAGTTCTCCAGGCTACGAACATGCTAATGGAGGAGCTTTCTTGAGGAGGTTCTTTTGTCTATGGATTGTTTCCTGAGGAGGTTTCCTGAGGAGGTTCTTTTGTGTGTGGAATGGCTGTTGAAACTCTGGTCTTATCTGTAGTGCTATTGTCAGCTGTAGAGCCTTTTGTGTTTTTCAGGACAGGAAACCATGCCCTATTTATTTTTAAACTCTCTTCTTTCCTGTTGAAATTGTGTTTATGTTTATGAATTTCAATGGCTTCCCTATGTAATCTGACATGGTAATTGGAAGTGTTGTTCAGTCTTTCGGTGTTTTGGAACCAAATACTGTGTCCTGTTTGGGTTAGGCTATGTTCAACCACTGATGATTTTTCAGGTTGGCCAAGTCTGCAGTGACTTTCATTTTCTTGTTATATTGTTGCTGTTTTTGAAACGGGTTGTAACAACAGCCAGGGTTCCCTAACATGTTAAGCCTCTGCAAACTTCTAGAATTTTGAGCAAGTATAGAGGGCACCGGAAAAGTCAATAATGCTCGGAAAAGTTGAAGGCATTAGGAACAGAGGAAGACCCAACATGAGATGGATGGACTCCATCAAGGAACATAAGAACATAAGAAGAGTTGTTCCGCCCTCGGTCTCCCATTTCCCCCAGTTGTATGGCTCAATTTCCCACTATTTGCTGCATGGCTGCATTTTGACCTGCATCTCCCCCCGCCTCAATTTCCCCACATCTTCTTGATCCTAAAAAAATAAGGATCAAGAAGACATGGAGGAAAACAGGGGGAGATACGGGTCAAAATGAGGTTGTTGAGCAGGAGAACCAGAGGAAATGGGAGACCGAGGATGGAACAACTGCTTTTGTGGAATTGGTCCAGAAGTTGCCATGACTTTCGGGCATGCAAGCATGCACACTCACACATAACATAAGAACATAAGAGAAGCCAATGTTGGATCAGGCCAATGGCCCATCCAGTCCAACACTCTGTCACACAGTGGCCAAAAATACCAGGTGCCATCAGGAGGTCCATCAGTGGGGCCAGGACACTAGAAGCCCTCCCACTCTTGACTCCTCCAAGCACCAAGAATACAGAGCATCACCTGCCCAAACTGAGAGTTCCTACCTATACCTTGTGGCTCATAGCCACCAATGGACTTCTGCTCTATATTGTTTATCCAATTCCCTCTTGAGGCCGTCTGTGCTTGCAGCCGCCACCACCTCCTGTGGCAGTGAATTCCATGTGTTGATCACTCTTTGGGTGAAGGACTTCCTTTTATCAGTTCTAACTGGACTGCTCAGCAGTTTCATTGAGTATACACACACAAACAACCGAGAATGCTGGATTTCATGGGCTTCTCCCGACCATTTAAAGGGGGAATCCAAGGAATCCAAATGCCTTTTGAATAGGAACTGCACATATCTAACCCACCTCTGATTTCTATCTATACAAATACTTGCATTAGGCAGGTAAGCAAAGAAAACAACAAAAGTTTTGCGGGTTTTTTTTAAAAAAACGGGAGCTCCTTTTGACATGCTCTAACATGTTTTCCAGTCAAGCGAGAGCACAGAGTATGTTCGCGGATTTTTAAACTATTACCCCAATAAAATGTAATTATAGTGATTAATTGCATAATGAGGACTGTAATCACAGCCTATTCTTAGTTGATTAAGAAAGACAGAAGAAACTTGTTTTCTTTAAAGCCTTCCAGAAGGGAAAGGGAAAAGAAAGGGCGGGGGAGTCCTGTCTATTTTTATGTTACTTAACAGTTGCAATTATCAAATCGCTTCTGAGAATTCTTCTCAAAGAGATGGATGTGGAAGGCAATTCCCATCCAGACCAGCCCAAAACCAAGTGATTCCCCCCACCCATGCTCAGATGTTGGTTGAAAAAAGTCATTGAATCTTGGCAATGCCACAAATGTCCTGATCCGGGTAGCCTGATCTCGTCAAATCTCAGAAGCTAAGTAGGGTTGGTATTTGGATGGGAGACCACCAAGGAGGACTCTGCATAGGAAGGCAATGGCCAATCACCTCTGCTTCTCACTTCCCTTGAAAGCCTCTTGCTGGGATCACCGTAGGATGGTTGTGACTTGACAGGCCAGGATGATCCGATCTCATCAGACCTCGGAAGCTAAGCAGCATGGGAAGGGAGACCACCAAGGAAGGCTCTACACAGGAAAGCACTGGCAAGCCACCTGTGCTTCTCACCTGCCTTGAAAGCCTCTTGCTGGGGTTGCCATAAATTGGTTGTGACTTGACAGGACAAGATAACCCTATCTTGTCAGATCTCAGAAGCAAAGCAGGGTTGGTACTTGGGAGGGAGACCACCAAGGAAGGCTCTGCGGAGGAAGGAAATGGCCAACCACCTCTGCTTCTCACTTCCCTTGAAAGCCTCTTGCTGGGATCACCGTGGGATGGTTGTGACTTGACAGGCCAGGATGATCCAATCTCATCAGACTTCAGAAGCTAAGCAGCATGGGAAGGGAGACCACCAAGGAAGGCTCTACAGAGGAAAGCACTGGCAAGCCACCTGTGCTTCTCACCTGCCTTGAAAGCCTCTTGCTGGGGTTGCCATAAATTGGTTGTGACTCGACAGGACAAGATAACCCTATCTTGTCAGATCACAGAAGCAAAGCAGGGTTGGTATTTGGGAGGGAGACCACCAAGGAAGGCTCTGCAGAGGAAGTCAACAGCAAACCACCTCTGCTTCTCACTTGCCTTGAAAGCCCCTGGCTGGGGTCACCATGGATTGGTTGTGACTTGACAGGCTCAGGCAAGCTTGATCTCACTGGATCTTGGAAGCTAAGCCGGGTTGGCCCTGACTAGTATTTGGATGGGAGACCACCAAGGAATACCAGAGTTGCAGTGCTGAGGCAGGCAATGGCAAGCCACCTCTGAACGTCTCTTGCATTCAGGACCCTATGGGGTCACCATAAGGCAGCTGTGACTGGTCGGGAAATTTATTTTTTTCAGAAAAGAAAACAAAAATATTTAAAAGATGATTCAGTTTTAGCATAGAAGTTAGTTCAATTATTAAAGCCATAATTTCTTTTATTGTTAATAGATTATCTCTAACTTTAGGAAAGTTCTTATTTACTCTCTAAAGAGAGAATCTGTCCCAAAATTCTGTAATGTTGATGTTTCAATGTCTGCCTCTGTGTCTGAAATATGTAATATATTTGGTAATATATCTGATCTCACTCGTTGTATGTAACAATTCATATTATTTGGCAAACCTGATGAATTTATATTTCCCCCACCCCCTTTTCTCTTCTGTATCCCACCTTTTTTCTAAGAAAATAATATATTTTTTAAAAAATATATATTTAAAAAGATATCAGCTGTACTTTTGTGAAGCTGGCTTACAATCAAATGTGGAAATCACCATAAATCAGCAATGTGTCAATATTTCCTAATCCCCACTCCCTTTTAATGCTTAAGTTATTTCTACTTTTGTCTCTGGTTTCAGTTCTCTTCTTTTTGCTGTTGGTGTTATAGATTTGTATGTATAGAGTGTGATTTAAATACCCCATGTACATGGCATTTCTGTGCACAATGGGCATCATCAATATCTGTATGTGCAGTATATAATGCTGAATTTTATCCATGTACAAACAACACTGGTCACTAAGCGAACAAAAGCCCAGGACCCAGAACCCCTTCCTCATGTATTGACTCACTATGCGAGGACGTTTGAGCATTCAGGTCCCACTCCTGGGGCACAGAGGCCAAGGCCTTCTCAAGAACATCAGAAGAGCCCCGCTGGATCAGACCAGTGGTCCATCTAGTCCAGCATCTTGTCTCACACAGTGGCCAACTATTTCCTCTGGAGGGCCAACAACAGGGCATAGAGGCTGAGGCCTTCCCCTGATAAGAACATCAGAAGAGCCCTGCTGGATCAGGCCAGTGGTCCATCTAGTCCAGCATCTTGTCTCACACAGTGGCCAACTAGTTCTTCTGGAGGGCCAACAACAGGGCATAGAGGCTGAGGCCTTCCCCTGATAAGAACCTAAGAGGAGCCCTGCTGAATTAGACCAGTGGTCCATCTAGTCCAGCATCCTGTCTCACATAGTGGCCAGCCAGTTCCTCTGGAGGGACAACAACAGGGCATAGAGGCCGAGGCCTTCTCCTGATGTTGCCATCTGGCACTGGGATTCAGAGATTTAGTGCCTCTGAGCATGTAAGTTCCCTTCAGTCACCAGGGCTAGTAGCCACTGATAGATCTCTCCTCCATGAATCTGTCCAACCCCTTGCAGAGCCATCTACACTGGTAGTAATCACTGTATCCTCTGTCAGTAATTTCCACATTGTAATCACTCGCTGTGTAAAGAAGTATTTCTTTTTGTCCCTCCTGAACCTACTGCCCATCAGCTTCACTGGATTCCCTTGAGTTCTAGTATTTTGGGAGAGGAAGAAAAGGTTCTCTGTGTCCACTCTCTCTCTCCTGTGCATAAATTTATAAACCACTGTTATGGTTACCAAGATTCCTGCTACAGTACTATGTATGGATGTGAAAGTTTGACAACAAAGAAAGCTGACTGGAAGAACATGGATTCATCTGAAATGTGGTATTAGAGGAGAGTTTTATGGATACCATGGACCACCAAAAAGACAAACAAGTGGGTTCTAAATCAAATAAAAACTGAACTCCCCCTAGAAATCTAAAATAACTGAGGCTACTATACTTTGATCACATTAGGGAAAGGCAGCAGGAAAAGAGGAAGGCCCAATGAGAGATGGATCAATTCAGCCGAGGAAGCCACGGCCTCCAGTTTGCAAGGCTGCTAAGAATAGGACATTTTGGAAGTCATTAACTGATAGGGTTTGCCATAAGTCAGAAGTGACTTGACAGCACTACACACACACATTTTATGTCCCCTCTTAGTCATCTCTTTCCTAAACGTCAGCCTTTCCTCCTCGGGAAGGTGCTCCAACCTGCTCATCATCTTGGTCGCCCTCCTCTGTGCTCTTTGTTTGGTGTAGTGGTTAAGTGTGCAGACTCTAATCTGGGAGAACCAGATTTGATTCCCTACTCCTCCACTTGCACCTGGCTGGATGACCTTGGGCAAGCTGTAGTTCTGATAAGAGCTGTCCTTGAAAAAGAGCAGTTCCTGTCAGACCTCTCTCAGCCCCACCTACCTCACAGGATGTCTGTTGTGTGGAGAGGAAGGGAAAGGAGTTTGTAAGCCGCTCTGAGACACCTTTGGGTAGTGAAGGTCGGGGTCTAAATCCAATCTCTCCTCCTCCTCCTCCTCCTCCTCCTCCTCTTCTTCTTCTTCTTCTTCTTCTTCTTCCTCTTCTTCTTCTTCCTCCTAGCTCTGTAATACCCATTGTGAAATATGGCAACCTGAACAGCACACAGTATCCCGAATGAGGCAGCACAATAGATATGTGCAAGGGCATTGCAATATTGGTTGTTTTATTTTCTGTCTCTTTCCTAATAGTCTCTAGCACTGAGTTTGCCTTTTTCGCCTCTGCAGCACGCTGGGGTGACACTTTCATTGAGCTTGCCACTATAACCCCAAGGTCTCTTTCCCTCTGAGTCTCAGCCAGTTCAGACCCCATCAGCCTATACTTGAAGTTGGGATTTTTTTTTACCCCACCATGCATCACCTTACCAACATTGAACTTCATTTCCCCATTGAACATTGTTGCCCATTTGCCCAATTTGTGGAGGTCCTCTCGGAGCTCTTCACAGTCAGCCTTGGTTTTCACCATCCTGATTAATTTTGTGTCATCTGCAAACGCAGCCACTGCACTTCTTACCTCTAGTTCCAGACGGTTTATTAAATAGGAAGGTTTCCTTTGCTCGAAAGCCAGTCAAATCCGACTCTAGGGATGCGGTGCTCATCTCCGTTTCCAAGCCGAAGAGCCAGCGCTGTCCGTAGACTTCTCCGTGGTCATGTGGCCGGCATGACTAAATGCGGAGGTGCATGGAATGCTGTTACCTCCCCACCAAAGTGGTACCTTTACATGTGCTGTGTGATGGAGTGAGCTCCCGTCTCTGGCCCCAGCTCCTGCCAACCTAGCAGTTCAAAAACCAAGAAATTGCAAGTAGATAAATAGGTACCACCAGGGCTCTTTTTGTAGCAGGAACTCCTTTGCTTATTAGATGACACACCCCCTAATATAGCCAATCCTCCAAGAGCTTACAGAGCTCTTCTTACAGAGGCTACTGTAAGCTCTTGGAGGATTGGCTACATCAGGGGTGTGTGGCCTAATATGCAAAGGAGTTCCTGCTACAAAAAGAGCCCTGGGTACCACTTTGGCGGGAAGGTAACAGCGTTCCATGTGCCTCGGCATTTACTCATGCCAGCCACATTACCATGGAGAAGTCTTAAGACAGCGCTGGCTCTTCGGCTTGTAAACAGAGATGAACACTGCCCCCTAGAGTCAGATTCGACTGGCTTTCAAGCAAGGGAAACCTTTACCTTTTTATGTAGATGTTCAGGGAGGGAGTCCCATCACGAGAAGTAATATTCATTACAATCCTGGCTTGGGCAGCAAATGCATCCTCTCCATCACGCTGTTTTATAAGCCCCTTGAGCTAAGCGCAAGTGGAGTGATTGTAGCGGGAGCTGCGTGCGCCATTTCAAAGGCACACACAGCCATTAGCGACACACATGCACACGCTTCTCTTCCCCGCCGACTTCTCCCTTTCTCGGCCCCTGCCGGAGACCTTCTGTGTACTCCCTTTTACTTACAATTCCGCCAAATACATCCTCTCTCTCTCTCTGTTTCTCCTGGAAAGGATATATTGAACCTGTCAACTTTATTTAAAGTAAAGTTGAAGCCAGGGAAACGCAAGAGGGTGTCAGCCAGGCGGGTACGTGGGGAAGGCATCCCAGACGAGGCCTTGCTCCACTTAGCCGGCTACAAATCCTCCGGATGTCGCGGGAAGCGCCGAGAAAAAGGTGGATGATAAATGGCAGGCGAGAAACGATGCCGTGATAGATGAGGCCGCGACGGCGGCTCGTATCACCGACAAACCCTTCTGCGTGGCAATTGCAAAGTGCTATTTATATAATCCAACCTGCCAGTGATCAGTCACAGAAGACGCGTGCCTCTACATCAATGCAATTTGCTGGGGGTGGGGGGGGGAGAGGAAGAAAGTGCAAGGCGGCTGTAGCGATTGTGTGATTTTGCAGGGTGGGGAGCGAGGTGGTCGTATTAACACATCGCCCTCTCCTTCCCCTCCAAGTGCCGGCATTCCCTTGTCATCTGCGAAGCCAGAACAGAAGAAGAAATGACAACTCGCAGTTCACCTGTGTCAAGTTTGATCATTCCGTCATCCTTAGCAAGCCCAGACAGCGAAAAGCAGATCCCGTACCTCGCACACAAAAACATAGGATTATCTACATAGGAATATCTACATTACACATCTAACACTGTATATGCCATTCAATGCCAGTGATGCCCTTCAGTTCTCTACATAGGGCAAACAGGTCAGACCCTATGCCAAAGGATCGATGGACACAAATCTGAAGAATCACAAACCTGAGAAACCTGTAGTGCTACACTTCAGCCTTCCAGGACACTCAGTGGGAGACCTCAAAGTTGCTCTTTTATTGCAAAAGAATTTCAGAAACAGATCAGAACAGGAGATTGTTGAGTTACAAATTATTACAACACTCAGGACAATGGAACCCCAGGACCTAACAGAGATATTGGTTTCTTATCTCGCCACACGGTTCTCACATCTGTTAATTTTTATTATGCTGTACGCTAATCTGCTGCTATTCACTGGTTTTACCAATTGCCTCAATTCAGTCTTAGCTTTATTTACTGCTCAGTTGCTTATGCATCTTGACTCTGATTGGTATTCCTGGCAACACCCTCCCCACCTTCTACCTATATGTAATGGTTGGTGACCTCTGTTTCAATGTATCTGAGAAGTGTGCGTGTAAACGAAAGCAATTACTCAGAATAAAGCTTTGTTGGCCTTAAAGGCCAACTGCTGGACTGTTGGCTGCTGGACTCAAACTTTGCTCTGCTGTTTCAGATCGACATAGCTCGCCACCTGAATCTACATTTGGTAGGGTTTGCCAACCTCCAGGTGGGGGCTGGAGCTAAACCACATTGATTATTTATTTATTTAAAATGTTTATTCCGGTCCAGGGCCCTGCAGGATCTTATGCAATTCTGTAGGACCTGTAAGGCAGAGATATTCTGCCAGGCTTCTGGTTGAGGGCAGCGACGGTTTACATCCTGGCTGGCACCCTCCCCCCACTCCCCCTCTCCTCAGACTGTTTTTACGTCCCTATAAACTTTCCCTATGAAGAAAGCATAAAGTGCATGGGGCTCTTTAGCCTGGAGAAATGACAATTGAGGGGTGAAAGGATTGAGGTTTACAGGTAGAGAAAGACGTACTTTTCTCCCTTTCTCACGATACAAGAACTTGTGGGCAGTCAGGTTGGAATGGATAAAAGGAAGTCCTTCTTCACCAAAGAGTGATTCACACATGGAATTCACTGCCACAGGAGGTGGTGGCAGTTACAAGCATGGATGGCTTCAAGAGGGGATTGGATAAACATCTGGTGCAGAGTTCAATCAGTGGCTATTAGCTACAAGGTACAGATAGGAACTCTCAGTCTGGGGCAAGTGATGCTCTGTCTTCTTGGTGCTTGGGGGGGGGTCAACAGTGGGAGGGCTTCTAGTGTCCTGGCCCCACTGGTGGACTGGTATTTTTGGCCACTGTGTGACACAGATTGTTGGACTGGATGGGCCACTGGCCTGATCCAAAGTTGGCTTCTCTTAGGTTCTCTTATATTCTCCCCCCACACACCACCCGCAAGGTGATCACAGGCCAGAAATGGGAGATTTTTAATTAATTAATGTATTAATGCCAATACTTTGTGTTTATTTTACAGCTTTAATCTTTTTATTATGTTGTACATTGCCCAGAGCCCTACAATCGCAGGGACTGGGCGATTCATATATTTTTTTTAAACAACTTTTATTAGGATACACAATATTTCACAACTTGGTCCACATCATAAATCTCATATCCTTTTTCTCAAAAACTCCTCTTCCCCCCTAATGGCTCCCAGCATTGCTTCCACCATTCAAACATCATATAATGCCAGTTAAATCCTTGTTAACATACTAAGTCTACAGGTAACATCCACATAGATATTAGTAACTACTATAAACACCCATTAACTGTAACAATTGTTGCACCATTAGTAGTTACCCAAACTGAAAACACTGTCCTTCATTTCCCAGTACTTCTGTATATATTCTCTGAAATTGCTCCAGTCTGCCAAAAAAGTTTCTTCATCTATGGACTGGACGATTCATAAATGTAATATAATAAAGAAATAAATTATCCCAGAGAAAATGGCTGCTTTAGAAAGGGGACCACATGGCCTTATACCCTACCCAGGTCCCTCCTCTCCTTAAACCCCACCCTCCCCAGGCTCCACCCTCAAACCTCCAGGTATTTCTGAACCTGGAGCTGGCAAGCCTAATATGTTATGATCAGGCACTGGAAAGGTGTGGTGCAATCCCTATATTTGTTTCCAATTTCAAAATCATAGACTCCTAGAGTTGGAAGGGACCTCCAAGGTCATCTAGTCCAACCCCCTGCACAATGCAGGAAATTCACAAATGCCTCCCCCTCCACACACCCCAGAGACCCGCTGTCCCATGCCCAGTGGGTGACAAAAAAACCTCCAGGATCCCCGGGGCAAACTGGCCAGGAGAAAAATTGCTTCCTGACCCCAACGTGGCGATCGGCATTTCCCTGTTTCTGAGTAGCAAGCCTGGAGTTCTTGGTGGTCTGGTTTCCAATTTGAGTACTCATCAGGGTCAACCCTGTTTAGCTTCTGAGATCTGATGAGATCAGGTAAGCCTGGACAATCCAGGTCAGGGCAAAAGACAAACTTCTTTAGGCAGAGAGTGCTTAAAATGTGGAATTCGCTACCAGAGGACGATGTAGTGACGGCCACAGGAATGAACAGCTTTAAAAGGGGATTAGATAGATTCATAGAGGATGAGTCTATCAGCGGCTACTAGCCATGGTGACCTAGAGGGACCTCCACATTTATTTATTTATTATTTGCATTTATATCCCATCCATCCCGCGGGCGGGCTCAGGGTGGGTGACATCATTAAAGTAAATACAATGTCAGTTTAAAACATTAAACATTAAAACACAATAAAACATTATAACAATGAAAAAAGCAGGTTGCTTACCTGTAACTGATGATCTTCGAGTGGTCATCTGTGCAGTACCACACATGGGTTGGGCGCCTGCGCACGACCTCGTTCGGAGAAACTTCTAGAGCTTTTCCTCAGAAGAGCTTTTGGCGGGCTCTCCCCCGCTCTGGGGAGGAGACATGCACTGCGCATGCCCAGAGCGGGAGAGAGAGCCGCCTCCCACTCAGTTCCTTCGACCGCCACTGTCAAGGCCAAAGAATCCAAAACAGGACATCTGGAGATGCCAGCAGCGGGGAAGGCTGGGTGGGATTGTGGTACTGCACAGATGACCACTCGAAGATCATCAGTTACAGGTAAGCAACCTGCTTATCTTCGTCGTGGTCTCTGTGCAGTCCCACACATGGGTGATTACAAGAGCTGAACCAGTTGGAGGAGGGAGCTGGCAGCTGCAAAGGACACAAAAATACTGGTTAAGACACAGCATCACCATCAAAACAAATCACCCACGGGTCCTACCTGAGGTTGTACCAGGATCAAGCGAAGAGAGATCGCAGCACCGTCTGACCAAAGGCAGCATCCCGCCGAGCTCGGACGTCGAGTGCATAGTGGGTCACGAAGGTCGATGCCGAGGACCACGTAGCAGCTACACAGACGTCTTCCAATGGGACACCGGCCAGGAAAGCGGTGGACGTCGACACCGCCCGAGTGGAATGGGCAGTGAGACAGGTAGGAACGGGTTGACGCGCCAGCTCATAGCAAAGGGCTATGGTGGAAGTCACCCACTTAGAGAGACGTTGAGAAGAAATGGGTTCCCCCGCATGAGGGGGGCCATAAGCTAGGAACAGCCGAGGAGATTTACGTATGGGCTGTGTCCTGTGTAGATAGAAAGAGAGCGCTCTGCGCACATCTAGATAGTGCAGGGCTCTCTGAGAGGCATCAGTCGGGTTCGGGAAGAATGTAGGCAGAACAGACGACTGAGAGAGGTGAAAGGCAGAGATGACTTTAGGGAGGAAGGAAGGATCTGTTCTAAGGACCACCTTCTCCCTATGAAAAACGGTATAGGGGGGATCGGCCCTAAAAGCCGCTAGCTCCCCTACTCTGCGTGCAGTGGTAATGGCTACGAGAAAGGCCGTCTTCCAGGACACTAACCTGAGGTCGGCGGTAGCCATCGGCTCGAACGGTTTAGCCATGAGCTGAGAAAGGACTAGAGACAAGCTCCAGGAAGGCACCAACGGTTTCCTAGGCGGGCACATGCAAAGAAGACCCTTGAGGAACGTCTTGGTGAGACGGTGGGAGAACACTGACGAGCCTTGGATAAGGGGGTGGTAGGCGGAGATCGCCGCCAAATGAACCCTCAAGGACGAGTATGCCAGGCCCGCATCCTTCAAATGCACGATGTATGCGAAGATCTCACGGAGAGATGATCGAATCAGATCGAAGGAGTGATCAGCAGCATAGGATTGGAATCTGTTCCACTTGAACTGATAGGAACGTCGAGTAGAAGGCTTCCGAGCATTCAGGAGGATTTCAGAGACCTGAGGCGGGAAGTCTAGGGCTGGATCTTCCAGGCCGTTAATTTGAAAAATCCCGGATTGGGATGGATGATTCTCCCTCGGGCCCGAGAAAGGAGATCTGGGACGACAGGGAGGGGGCGGAAGGATCGACAGGAGAGTTGAAGCAGGTGCGGGAACCAGACCTGGCGTGGCCACCACGGAGTGATCAGAATGCAGGAGGTGCGGTCTGCACGAATCTTCTGCACGACCCGAGAGATGAGAGGGAACGGAGGAAACAGATAAAACAGGGTTCCGTTCCATTTGTGGAGAAAGGCATCCCCGAGCGACCGAGCAGACGGGGGACCCCTGCTGAAAAACAGGCGACATCGAGCATTGTCGACGGACGCGAAGCCGTCGACAGATGGGTGACCGAACTCTTGAAACAGAGGCCGAAGGTACCGGAGGGGAATGGACCATTCATTGTCCGATGAGGCAGAACGACTCAACCGGTCGGCATCGACATTCTGATCCCCGGGAATATGGATCGCCGAGAGCGTGATGGAGTGACGGAGGCACCAGGACCAGAGGTCTATCGCCAACGTGCAGAGACGAACAGAGGCAGTGCTGCCCTGTCTGTTGACATAATAAACAGCCGTGGTGCTGTCGGAAGCCACTTGGACGACACGGCCTCGGAGGGTCGGAAGAAAGGACCGAAGGGCCAGGTAGATCGCTTGCAGCTCCAGATAATTTATGTGGCGAGCTGCATCTCGAGCAGACCAAGCCCCTTGAACAGTAAGCGTTCCGCTCCGGGCTCCCCAACCCGAGAGGGAAGTGTCCGTGGTCAACAGCAAGTCGGGAGGAGGAGGACGAAATGGCATCCCGGAAAGGAGGTGGACAGGTTGAGCCCACCACTCGAAGGAGGCGAGGACGGTTTGTGGGATCGACAGAACCGTGTGCCAAGGCCTCCGGAGGGGATCGAAGGCTCGTAGGAGCCAGAGCTGAAGCGGCCGCATCTTCAACCGGACGTTGCGGACAACGAACACCGTAGAGGCAAAGTGACCCAGAAGCCTCATGACCGAACGGGCGGATTGTTGGGGACATGTCTGAAAGGCGGACACCATCGCCCGAATGTCGGAAGCCCTGGACTCCGGAAGGAAAGCTGCTTCGAGGTTGGTGTCGAGTCGAGCTCCGAGGAATCGAAGGATTTGGAGGGGCTGAAGGGAGGACTTGGCGTGGTTGACGCAAAGGCCAAGAGCACGGAGGAGGGAGAGAGTCTCCCGAGTGTCGTGGAGCAATTGAGTTGGCGTTGGAGCCACGAGAAGCCAGTCTTCGATGTAAGGATAAAGAGTGACTCCCCGTCGGTGGAGTTTGGCTACCACCACAGCCATCAGCTTGGTGAACACCCGTGGAGCTGTAGAAAGGCCGAAGGGAAGCACCCTGTACTGGTAGTGGGCATCTCCAACGGCGAAGCGGAGAAACCGCCGATGTTGGGGACGGATCGTGACATGGAAGTATGCGTCGTGAAGATCGACTGACGCGAGCCACGCTGCCCGTGGAATGAGAGGGAGGATCGACTGCAGAGTGACCATTCTGAATTTTTGATACCGAATGTAACGGTTGAGATCCCGAAGGTCCATAATTGGTCTGAAGCCGCCGTCCCTCTTGGGGACCAGGAAATACTTCAAGTAGAAGCCGAGAGTTCGTTGCGCCTCCGGGACGACCTCGATGGCCCCCTTGGCAAGGAGAGCAGAAACCTCGAGATCGAGGAGGGGGTCTGGAGGCGTGACGACAAAGTGTGGGAGGATCGGAGGCGAAACGAACTCTATGGCGTACCTGACCCGCAGGATGGTGAGGACCCAAGAGTCGGTTGAAATTTCTTCCCAGGCTGGTAGAAAGGGGAAGAGGCGGGTACGGACGGAAGGAGTGAACGACATTGGAGAGAGACGGTGGGGACAGTCAAACAGACTGCTTAGGCTGCGGCGGCTTTTTGGTGGGTTGGGAACGGTGTTTGGAAGGAGGACGGGAGTCGTACGGTTTCCTCCTCCATTGGGAGTGAGGTGCAGGAGATAGGTACCGCCTGGAGGCGAAAGGTTTCCAGGAACGGTTTCTGGGACGGTAAGGTGCAGCCGAGACTCCAAGGTTTTGGGCCTGCTTACGACTCTCATCAACAGCCTTCAACACTTCGTCGGTGGTGGAGTGGAAGAGGCCGTTTCCGTCAAAGGGGAGGTCTTCTACACGGAACTTGACGTCCGGTTGTAGGGAGGTGCCCCGCAGCCAGGCATGACGCCGTAGAGCGACAGAAGACACCAGGAGTTTAGAGGAGCAGCTGACTGCATGACGAATGGAATTGATTTGTTGCTTTGATATGGCACAAACCTCAGACAAGGCAGCCGAGAGAGTGGGACGGTGCTCTTCCGGAACAAACTCCAGGACAGGGCGAATTGCATTGGCAACGTTGAATGCGTAAGCAGACAAATACGACAGATAAATATCGACCCGGAGATTCATGGAGGCCAGAGAGTACATCTTCTTGGCCAGAAGATCCAGTTTACGACCCTCACGGTCAGGGGGCGTGGACTGGCGAGCAGGCTGCCTCGATTTCGAAGAAGAGTGAACCACCATGGAGTTCGGTGGTGGCTGAGAAAGGAGGAATTTGCCAGGAGCATCCTGGATCCTATACAACCCATCAAAGCGCCTCGAAACCGGAGGGATCGAAGCCGGGTGTTCCCATGAGTCTTTCAACATAGAAAGGTGGACAGGCAGCAAAGGCAAGACGGGAGACGGAGGAAGATCAGCCTGGACCAACCGGTGAACGACGTCGGTCACTGCTGGGGACTCCGTAAAGCCCTGAACTTGGAGGGCAGTCGCCATCCTGGTAACGAGCTCCAAAAATGCCTTAGGGCCTTCTGTAGGGGAAATTGACCCCGAGCGTCGGTGCTCGTCCTCGATTCGAGAGACCTCGGGATCGAACTCCACCGAATCCGATCCGTCCGAGATCGACATAGGAGAGGAGGATCGGGGTTGGACAAGGTCGACAACCGGATGGTCGACGGCAGGACGGTGTCGAGGTTCCATTGGGGAACTCCTCGGAGCGTCCCGATTTCTGGGAAGGTCAGAAGGCTGTTCCTGAGAGGCAGAATGAGCCAAGGCCACAGATGCCGAGCGCCGAGGGCGGTCAGGGGCGTGGGCCTGATCTCCGCGTTCCGAATGCCGGATTCGGTCATAGCGGTGTCTCTCCGGTGTCGGAGACCTCGAATAATAGTAGGCCGCATCCGGACGCTCCCGACGGTCTTCGCAGGACCAGCATTGGTGGTCAGAGGCGGAATCAGACGACGACGGGGATTGCCTACGGATCAGGCATCGACGACCAAGTCGAGATCGGGACCGAGCATGGCGGTGCACAACCAGACCCTCGTCCAAAGTGTGGATCGGGGTAGTGGAGCGCCTCCGTGGAGACCGGGAGCCTGTTCGCGGAGACAGGTGCGGAGGCGATCTGGTCAACTGGCCCAACGGTATTGTCCCCGTAGGTGACGAGTGGGGGTGCTGCGGAGTCTGTTGTCGAGCCGCAGACTGCTGACATGTAGAGGCAAGGGCCGGCATCGACGTCGACAACCCAGTCACGATGATGGGGTCCACTTTCGAAACCGAAGCAGAGGGCGTGGCCTTCGACCTCGAAGGGTCTTATCTTCAGCCCGCTTAGGTTTCTGTTTCGGTGCCTTCGAGGAGGTGTCCGATTTCTTGGCTACCGAGACCTGGGAAGCTCCCGAAGACATTGTGGGACGCAGAGCCGATTCAACAAGAAGAGCTTTGAGCCTAGCCTCTCAATTACAGCGAGCCTGACGCAGTGAAACTTGCGCAATGAGGGCAAGAATCTACTCTATGGGCCTCTCCCAAACAAACTAAGCAAAGGTCGTGCCCGTCGTTGGATGGAATTTTAGCAGGGCAACGACGACAGACCTTAAAGAATTGAGTCTTTCCCATACAAAAATCCCCACCCACCCTCCAAAGAAAGGAGAGGGGGGAAGAGAGATAGACAAAGATTTTTTTTTTAATGTTTTTTAGAAGAGAAAGAAGCAAATGGAAAAAGAAAGCGAAAGCGAAGAAAGATATACTCAGCTGAGGTAAATGGAGGAACGACAGGAACGAGGTGTGAACACGAAGGCGGTCGAAGAAGAACTGAGTGGGAGGCGGCTCTCTCTCCCGCTCTGGGCATGCGCAGTGCATGTCTCCTCCCCCAGAGCGGGGGGAGAGCCCGCCAAAAGCTCTTCTGAGGAAAAGCTCTAGAAGTTTCTCCGAACGAGGTCGTGCGCAGGCGCCCAACCCATGTGTGGGACTGCACAGAGACCACGACGAAGATCAAATGGTACAGCCTGGAGTAGCATCAGATGGCTATAAAGTTCTGGCCCGATGGTACGATGAGTTAAAGGCCAGTTGTCGGTGGTCGGTAGAGAGGTGACGGACGGGTGACGGCAACCTCAAGGAGGCCATAGATGGGCGCCTGTCGCCTCAGCCAAAGGCCTGGCGGAACAGCTCCGTCTTGCAGGCCCTGCGGAACTGAAGAAGATCCCGCAGGGCCCTGGTCTCAGTAGGGAACATGTTCCACCAGGCTCTGTGTGAGAAAGAAAACTGGACCCGATGGTCTGATCTAGCAGGGCTCTTCTTACATTCTCATGATATACAGAGGTGATTTGTCGTTGCTTGCTTTTGCATAGCAGCTCTGGTATTCCTTGGTGGACTCCCATCCAAATACAAAAAAAGGCTAATGCGATCCCTGGGGTGTATCAACAGAGGCATAACGTCCAAATTGCAATATGTGACAGTCCCACTGTATGCTGCATTGGTATATTGTGCATCCGGAGAATTATGTGCAGTTCTGGAGGCCTCGCTTCCAAAAGGATGTGGACGGAATGGAGCGGGTGCAGAGGAGAGCGACGGGGATGATCGGGGGCCTGGAGACCAAGGAGCCCTGCGAGGAAAGGCTGAGGGACTTCTTGGGAATGTCCAGTCTGGAGAAGAGGAAGTTGAGGGGGGGGGCAAGGATGGTTCTCTTGAAGTATCGGAAGGGCTGTCGCTTAGAGGAGGAGGGCAGGGAGCTGTTCCCGTTGCCACCAGAGGAGAGGACTCACAATCACGGGTGGGAAGGTACCAGCTGGATCTGAGGGAAAACTTTTTGACAGTCCGAGTTGTGCAACAGTGGAATCAGCCGCCTGGGGAGGTGGTGAGCTCCCCTTTACTGGCAGTCTTGAAGCAGCGGCTGGACAAACCCTTGTCAGGGATGCTCTAGGCCGACCCTGCATTGAGGAGGGGCTTGGACTAGATGGTCAAGCTAACACTATATTATATAAAAATACAAATGTTTATTAAGGTGCACACATGTTAAAACATACTATGATTAAAAGAAAGAGTCTAAATTTCAGACTTTTAAAAGCTTTTCCAGTGCAAATACACTTGACGGGTAAACACTTTTTAACTTAGGATCAAATGCGTTTCGGCCCCTTCGGGCCTTCCTCAGTGGTCCCTGTTCTCTATGTTACACTGACGCCCATCCAAATACATGTATAAAAGTTTTTTTGTATACACACATATATAACCAGATGTTGTTTCCTTGTATGTTACATAAGAACATAAGAACATAAGAGAAGCCAATGTTGAATCAGGCCAATGGCCCATCTAGTCCAACACTCTGTCACACAGCGGCCAAAATATACCAGGTGCCATCAGGAGGTCCAGCAGTGGGGCCAGGACACTAGAAGCCCTCCCACTGCTGCCCCCTCCAGCACCAAGGATAGAGTGCATCACCTGCCCCAGACTGAGAGTTCCTAGCTATACCTTGTGGCTAATAGCCACTGATGGACTTCTGCTTCATATGTTTATCTAATTCCCTCTTGAAACTGTCCATGATTGCAGCTGCCACCACCTCCTGTGGCAGTGAATTCCATATGTTAATCACTCTTTGGGTGAAGAAGTATTTCCTTTTATCTGTTCTAACCCGACTGCTCAGCAATTTCATGGAGTGCCCATGAGTTCTTGTATTGTGAGAAAGGGAGAAAAGTACTTCTTTCTCAACCTGCTCCATCCCATTCATAATCTTATAAACCTCGATCATGTCACCCCTCAGCCGTCGTTTCTCCAAGCTAAAGAGCCCCAAGCGTTTTAACCTTTCTTCATAGGGAAGGTGTTCCAACCCTTGTATCATTCTAGTTGCCCTTCTCTGCACTTTTTCCAATGCTATAATATCCTTTTTGAGATGTGGTGACCAGAACTGTTACTGGTATATATGTTGGGCCATAGATATCGCCATGCCAGTTCCTCAAATCATTCTGGTATCAGAGATTTCATTGGTAATGACACACATCCAGACCAATGAAATCTCTGATACCAGAATAATTTGTTTTAACATGCGTGCACCTTAATAAACATTTGTATTTTTATATAATATAGTGTTAGCTTGACCCTCTTGGTTCGCAGATATATTTGGGGGTTGAGTTCCTCCCCCTTTTTCTGTTTTTGGTTGGACAAGATGCCCTGTACGGCCCCGTCCAGCTCTGGGATTCTATGATTCTACTAGTCCGGGCTGACCCTGCTTAGTTTCTAAGATCTGATGAGGTCAGGCTAACCTGGGCCACTCAGGTCAGGGCTTTGCAAGGTTATTTTTAAGAGTAATCAAGTTTTCTCCACTCTGCACATCTGTAAGACTTCTCTGCATGACGATGTACAGAAATAGACACTTTTCACCCTCCCTTATCCAGGTAGGAAACACAACTCTTGGAACTGCACACTGTACACTAATTGCAAAGCCTACGCAATGTTGCATCGACTCACATTGCCGTCTTTCCCCCCCACCCCCCGCGAGTGTCAATCACAGAAGCCGCGTGTCCCGCAAGCGCTCTACTTGATTGGCAAGAGACCCGTAACCCGGTTCTGAGTAGGTCATTACGCGAGGCTCAATATTTCCCACTCTCAGGTATTGGATCGAAAGGCTCCGCGGAGCCAACGGCAGCTTGATGGGGCGCATTGTTTCAAAACTGCGTATAATGAAATCACAAATGTGACTCGGAAAGGGTAAGAAAGAATAGCGCGCACGCTCAAAAAATTACAGTGTTCAGTCATTGGTGATTACAGTTGTTGCTGAATCTATTGACGAAAAAGCCCCATTGTATTTAAACATCACCGACAACTTCGGGTCAGGACAATCACAACTGCTCTGAGCATGATGGAATTTGCGCTTTCTCTTCAGGCCGGGAATATAAGACAAGGGTCCTTTCTTCACTAGACCTTAAATCCTGGTTCAACCTTGTCCCCAAACTTACATTCTACACTACATTCGAGTTCACGCCTGTAATTATCTCGGGGTATTTTTACATTCAGGGGCTGCAGTGGCTCAAGTGGTTCAGACACTGAACTGCAGACCGGAAGGTCGGTAGTTCAGCAGTTCGAGACCCGAGTGCTGCATGACAGAGTGAGCTCCCGTCTCTGGCCCCAGCTCCTGCCAACCAAGCACTTTGAAAGCAAGAAACTGCGAGTGGATAAATAGGTACTACTTTGGTGGGAAGGTAACAACGTTCCGTGCACTTCGGTGTCTAGTCATGCTGACCACATGACCACATAAATGTCTTTGGACAGTGCTGGCTCTTCAGCTTGGAAACAGAGATGAGCACCTTATCCCTAGAGTCAGGTTCAACTGGCTTTCGAGCAAGGGAAACCTTTACCTTTACCTATTTTTATATTCTACACTATACTCACGTTCACCCCTGTAATCACCTTGGGGTATTCCACATTGGATTGAGGTCATCCCGGTTTTGCCACACACTTGTCCCAGGATAAACAGATGCTGTTATAACCAGGGATAAATGCAAGGTATTGTGTCGCGAGTTGAACTCTGATAAAACCAGGGATGAGATCTGAAAAGTACGGAGATGGACGCATCGTAGAGTGATTATCAGCTCATGTTTTATTTAGTGATTCAAAAAGGAGGAGATGCTGTTGCCAGCTCGCAGGCTGCTTTTATGAACATTTCCAACCACACCCTTTACCCAGACTTATACTCGTTAGAGGCTATATACAAGGTTTCTAATCCTATAGGCTCTCTACAGAATCCTAGCTTGCTGGTTGGCTGGTTTTAGGGTCCTGGGTTCTATTGTTCCAGGTACTGAAGCTTAACTATTTTGTCAGGCCACATGTTGCCCCGACTGCGTGTGTGACTCGGCCAGTACACAACAAGATCCACGTGCAGAAAAGACCAAGGTGACAAATAGGGTAGCTGCCCCCCGGGTGGCACCTGGATATCTCCTGCTCAGACACCTGATCACCAGACAACAGAGATCAGTTCACTTGGAAAAGATGGCTGTTTTGGAGGGTAGGCCTCTTGGCGTTATATGCCAATGAGGTCCCTCCCCTTCCCAAGCTCCGCCCTCCCCAGACTCCACCACCAACGTCCCCAGGTGTTTCCCAACCCAGAGCTGGCAACTCGAGGGACAAGTCACGAAGCCCTCTCTGTTGCCAGAGCAGACACTTTCAATTGCTTCATAGAATCACGGAGTTGGAAGGGGCCATACAGACCATCTAGTCCAACCCCCTGCCCAATGCAGGACCAGCCTAAAGCATCTCTGACAAATATTCGCCCAGCCTCTTCTTGAAAGCTGTCAGTGAAGGGGAGCTCAGCACCCCCCTAGGCAGCTGATTCCACCTCTGTACCACTCTGACCATGAAAAACTGTTTCCTAATATCTGGCTGATACCTTTCTGCATGTAACTTAAACCCGTTGCTTCGGGTCCTAGCCTCTGCTGCCAGCTGGAACAGCTCCTTGCCCTCCTCCAAATGACATCCTTTCAAATATGTAAAGAGAGCAATCATGTCCCCCCTCAATCTCCTCTTCTCCAGACTAAACATTCCCAAGGCCCTTAGCCTTTCCTCATAGGGTTCAGCCTCCAGACCCCTGATCATCCTCGTCGTTCTCTTCTGCACCCTCTTGATTTTGCCCACATACATGGTGTTACCATTTTGTGCCACTAGGGGAAATCCAGTAAGCTCTGAGACCGCCAAGGGAAGCACAAGCTTCAGTAGATGAGCAAGGGCATACAGAAGGTGGAGTAGCAGACAGAGACACAGTACAGGCCACGTGGGAGCTGGTGTAGTAGTTTAGAGGGTCAGACTAGGAGAGGTTCTAGCTACAAAACTCACTGCTAGTATCATCAGTGTGGTTTCTGCCATGTGTTGTGAGAAAGAGAAGTGGGTGGGAGACGTGGACCACGTTGGGCTGACCCACTGGTTCATCATATCTCCCAGCATCTCCTGGGAGGAATTGGGAGGAAACACATTAGTGGTGTGCTGGTATGCTGACATCATTTCTAGTAAACAAACCAGAAGTGGCACCTTTTGACACTCTAGCATTTACAAAAAAGCCTCTATAGTTTTACCATAGAGTTTTTCTAAAAACCTAGAGCAATCCACATGGAAGTGACGTTAAGTGCACTGGTGCAACACATGCTCCCACCCATTTCCTGCTATAGTGCTATAATTTCGATTCATACCCTGCCTTGCCCACACAGCTATGGGGCTGCTTCCAGTTTCAGGTCTACTTCTGGTTGGGGGTGAAGTTTTTGTTTTTGGGCAAAACTCTATGGTTTGAAGCTGAATTTATCGTAAGAGTTTTGCCAAAATCCCAGTGCCATCCCAAACTGGGAGTAGGCCTGAAAATGCCCAACATCACTTCTGGTTTCCCAGAAGGATGTCAGGAGACCCCTGCTAGCCAGGTAAGTCTAGCAATTCAACCTGGGAAACCCTACCCCAAACCCTGTCCTCCTCAGGCTCCAAACCCCAAATCCCCAGGAATTTTCTAACCCAATGGGAGACAGTCATATTTTAAGGGGGAACCACGGAGGGCCTAAGGTTGCCAGGCCCAAGTTGGGAAATTCCTGAAGATTTGGGGGGGTGGAGCCTGAGTAGGGCGGGGTTTGGAGAAGGAAGGGGTTTCAGTGGGGTATAATGTCATAGATGACACCTTCCAAAGCAGCCATTTTCTCCAAGGAAACTGATCTCTATCGAAACATAAAATCGAATTTTAGAAGCCATTAAAACTACTCCCTTGACGCACCCATAAAAACCACAAAATAACAGTATTTCCTGCTGCTCTGTGTGAAGGGGGCTGGACTAGATGACCTGCAAGGTCCCTTCCAACTCTAACATTCTATGATTCTAAGCACTCCCTAGGAAAAATAAAGAAAAAGGGGGTGGGAATTAGGGTCGCCAGCCTCCAGGTAGTGGAAATAAGGAGAACAACCGTGAATCCATACTGGTGGATTTGATGAAAGTTACCACAAGAAATGGCCATACTGCTTGTTAAATGAATTCATTATATAGAAATGTCAGCACGACACACCCTGACAAAGTTTGTGAATGAAACCAGACTTGATACGCATAGTCCGTTAGTGTTGATGGTGCCACTGTGAAAGATCTTTGAGAGATTGAACTGCTCCAAATAAACTGGCTATTGGATAAGAACTCAATGGCCTTTGGGTATTCTTCACGGTTGTTCTGCTTATTTCTACCACCCATCCTCTGATCTCTCTTTTTGGTATGCAGCCCCCAGGTAGTTGCTGGGAATCTCCTGGGATTACAACGGATCTCTGGGTGAAAGAGATCAGTTCCACTAGAGAAAATGGCTGCTTTGGAAGGCGGACTCTATGGCATTATATCCCGCTGCAGCCCCTCCCCTCCACAAATCACACCGTAACCAGGCTCCACCCCCCAAATCTCCAGGAATTTCCTAACCCAGAGCTGTCAATCCTGCCTATGTTGTTGTCCAAAACTGCATGTGTACCAGCTATGGTTGCCAGTACTGGTTACAGAAATTCCTGGAGATTTAGGGATTGAGCCCAGGGAGGACAAGCCATAGAGATAAGTTCCTGTTGGTGTAAGATAGCCATCTGAGTTCCATGAGTTCCAAAAGTTTAAGTTATTTTTGTTTCTTGACAGATCACCAGGGCTCTTTTTGTAGCAGGAACTCCTTTGCATATTAGGCCACACGCCCCTAATGTAGCCAATCCTCCAAGAGTTTACGGAGCTCTTCTTACAGGGGCTACTGTAAGCTCTTGGGAGGATTGGCTACATTAGGGGTTTGTCACCTAATATGCAAAGGAGTTCCGGCTACAAAAAGAGCCCTGCAGATCACTATTTGGTGTAGTGGTTAAGTCCGCGCCAGTTTGGTGTGGTGGTTAAGTGTTAGGACTCTAATCAGGGAGAACTGGGTTTGATTCCCCACTCCTCCACTTGCAGCTGTTGGATGACCCTGGGCAAGCCATAGTTCTGTCAGAGCTGTCCTTGAAAAGAGCAGTTTCTGTCAGAGCTCTCTCAGCCCCACCTACCTCACAGGGTGTCTGTTGTGGGGAGGGGAAGGGAAAGGAGTTTGTTAGCCACTCTGAGACTCTGAGTGAAGGGTGGGGTATAAATCCAATCTCCTCCCTCTTCCTCCTCTGCCACAGAAGGTGGCGGCAGCTACAAGCATGGACAGCTTCAAGAGGGAATTAGATAAGCATATGGGGTCCATCGGTGGCTATTAGCCACAAGGTATAGATAGGAACTCTCAGTTTGGGGCAAGGGATGCATTGTTGCACCTGGTATTTTTGGCCACTGTGTGGCCCAGAGTGTTGGACTGGATGGGCCATTGGCCTGATCCAACATTGCCTTCTCTTATGTTCTTATGTTCCTCCTCCTCCTCCTCCTCCTCTTCTTCTTCTTTTCCCCTCATTTCAGGTCTATTCTGTGATAGAGATCAGCTCGCCTGGATAAAATGGCCACTTTGGAAGGTGGAATCTATGGCATTCTACCTCACTGAAGCCCCTCCCCTCTCCAATCCCTGCCCTCCCCAGGCTCCACCCCTAAAATCTCCAGGAATTTGTCAACCCAGAGCTGGCCAACCCTATCCATTGCCTGTTCCATCCCTTTCCAGATGCAGTCTGAGTCCTATTGAAGGCTCAGAGTATTTCAAAAGAATTTGACATCCTGAGGTCATCTCCCAGTTTAGAGTTAATTTATTTCACAGTCGTACAATGTAGAAAACGGGCTGGTATGAATGGAAGCCGCTTGTCTAGCACACACACACAGAGACGCACGCAAACACACATGCAATTGCACCCGCCGCCGCTGCTTGCATTTGTTCGTGTTTATGTAAGCAAAATTGGCAGGCATTATCTTTTTATGAGCCTTGCGATTTATTCTGTTTTTGTTGTCAGACCTCTGGGAATGCATTCTATAAACTTTATTGAGACAAGACATCTAGCGGCATTTGCATATATGTGAGCTCAGCACAATATTACTTTTTAATGCACTGTCAACTTTGTAAAGAGGTGATACCGGCTTCTGGGGCAGGGGCTGGGCGATGTGAAAGGGGAATATTTGATTATGTTTCGCGTCGGTATTCGTTTGGCTTCCTTTGGTTAAAAAAGCAGCTCCCCCCCCCCAACATGACAGGACTGTTGCCACGTAGCCAACTAATAATCATTAAAACAGATCGATGTGTTAAGCTAGGGTTACCAACCTCCAGGTGGGGCCTGGAGATCCCACAGAATTACAAAGGATCTCCAGATGATGGGGAACATTTCCCCTGGATAAAATGACTTTCGGGAGGGCTGCGGCTCAGAGGTGGAGCGTCAGCTTGATGTGCAGAAGTTCCCAGGTTCAATCCCCAACATCTCCAATTAAATGGATCAGGTAGGAGGTGAAGTGAAAGACCTCCGCCTGAGACCCTGGAGAGCCGCTGCCGGTCTGAGTAGACAATACTGACTTTTATGGACCAAGGGTCTGATTCAGTAGAAGGCAGCTTCATGCGTTCATGATTTCATGAGATAGATTTGGGGTTTCCAAATACTTGCCAGGGCCGGCCCTGCTTAGCTTCCGAGATCTGACAAGATCAAGGCATGGTTTCCTGTCCTGAGAAACACAAAAGGCTCTACATCTGACAATAGCACTACAGATAAGATTAGAATTTCAACAGCCAATACACATGCAAAAGAATCTCCTCAGGAAACAGGGAGCCTCCTGAGGAAACAGTCCATAGACAAAAGAACCTCCTCAGGAAAGCTCCTCCATTAGCATGTTCACAGCCTGGGGAACTCCTACGAGACAATTGACTCAGCCCTACCCCACCTTCTGGAGAAGATATAAATTACCTGCCTACCATTTTTCTTCTCACCTTGACACAGAGAGTACTCCATCTTTCTGTGTTGTACCTCGGAGGATGGCAGTCACAGCTACTGGTGAAACGTCAGGTCCTGCAATGCCAAGACTGCGGCCAGACAACCTGGAAAATCTACAACAGCTAATGAACTCTGGCGGTGAAAGCCTTCGACAACAGATTTGGGGTTTGTTTGATTTTTTTTGTATTTTTGCATTTGTGTGCTTGTGTGTGTGTTTGTGTGCCCATGCCTGGAGGTCATGGCGACCTCTGGCAACTCCTACTGGGGCATGGAGGACATTGATAGCCTGCCTCTGCCTCCCGGCCCTGGTATTCTTTGGAGGTCTCCCATCCAAGTACTTGCCAGGGTCAGCCCTGCTTAGCTTCCGAGATCTGAAGAGATCAGGCTTGCCCGGCCTATCTAGGTCACAGAGAAATGGATCTGGGTTTTGTCGTAGGATTTTCTAGGTAGAGCAGAACACAGGCTGCAATTTCATGTTGACACACATGCGCGTAATCCCCGGCCGTGCGTTTCCCCCAACTACTTACTCACGTCTGTTGTGGAGCCTTCTGCCTGGCGCTCCATCTGTCACCTGACAGGTGGGACCCCAGGCAGTTTAATGTGTTGGCACCCTGTGTCTAAACACATGTGCTCGTACACAAGGCTCGGGGATTTTCAGAGATTTTACCTTCAGGCGAAAGTGCCAAGGACCACAAGCAGGGCTTGCCAAGTTCCTGTTTTATTTGATTTTGGGAGGAGAGCGGAGGATGAAGGTTTGGAGAGAGCTCCTGCTGGATTCACAGAGTTTGATTTCCTGAAAGCTTTTTCTCTCCCCGTGATGAACAAGACAGAAGTATTCTTTTTTTTTTTTTACTTAAAGATAACGAGGCTTAAGACAGCACAAGTCCTTACTAAAAAAAGAACTCACCTTGGTTTTCTTTCAACCCCATTTGAGCCGGGGTTTTCTTTCACACCCACAGTTGTTCTGAAATGGCAATATGGATTGAGAGGCAGCAGCCGTAAGTCGCCTGCCACCCTCCTAGTAATGGCTGCAGATTGCCGGGGATTCTTTTTCAGAACTGTATATTAGAATACTGAATGTATGCAAGGGATATTAGGATGTCTGCTGTCGTAACAGCATTTTTAGGAAGGGGATGCAGTGTTAAGTGCCCTCCGCACCTGAGAGGAGAGAATGAACATAAGAAACTAAGAACACAAGAGAAGCCAATGTTGGATCAGACCAATGGCCCATCCAGTCCAACACTCTGTCACACAGTGGCCAGAAATACCAGGTACCATCAGGAGGTCCAGCAGTGGGGCCAGAACACTAGAAGCCCTCCCACTGTTGTCCCCCCCCCCAAGCATCAAGAATACAGAGCATCACTTGCCCCAGACTGAGAGTTCCTATCTATACCTTGTGGCTAATAGCCACTGATGGACCTCTGCTCCACATAAGAACATTAGAGAAGCCAACGTTGGATCAGGCCAATGGCCCATCCAGTCCAACACTCTGTGTCACACAGTGGCCAAAAATACCAGGTGCCATCAGGAGGTCTGGCAGTGGGGCCAGGACACTAGAAGCCCTCCCACTGTTGCCCCCCACCCAAGCACCAAGAAGACAGACCATCAATTGCCCCAGCCTGAGAGTCCCTATCTATACCTTGTGGCTAATAGCCACTGATGGACCTCTGCTCCAGAAGTTATCCAGTTCCCTCTTGAAGCTGTCCATGCTTGTAGCTGCCAACACCTCCTGTGGCAGTGAGTTCCATGGTGTTCATCATCCTTTGGGTGAAGAAGGACTTCCTCTTATTCGTTCTAACCTGACTGTTCAGCAATTTCATTGAGTGCCCATGAGTTCTTGCATTGTGAGAAAGGGAGAAAAGTACTTCCCATAATTGAAGTGAAGTGAAAAGTCACTTCCCATAATTAGAAAAGACACCTTTAGACATCTGTCTGCTAGTTTGACATCCAAGTCGTCCTATGAGGGGATAAGTATGGCTGGGGAACGCCTGACAGATGTGGCTGTCTGACTGCGCCCATTTGATCCGGAGGGGAGGAGTAACTGTGTTGGGCCAAACCACCCATGTGATCACGGCCTTAGACTCCCCATTCCGGCGCAGGGTCTTTATGCTGGCCCATTTAAATGCTTTCCCTCCCAAGGTTTTGTCAGGCAGATTTCAGCAAACTCAGGCTTTGTCCTTGTGAGCCGAGGACCCCAGATTCCTTACCCCATATTCTTTTAGAACGCCCTCTCTTTACTTCTCAAGGTAGACAGTTCTTATTAAACCATCGTCAACAAAATGATCTTTCCAACAAACAATGATTGACTCAACTCTTAGAAGATGTTAATCCCCCAAACCACCTTTTGTGTCGCCAGGCTATCGGTCGAGATTTTTAAGATGAAGATTAACCTGACCTAATTGCTTATCGTTCCTTTATTATCTCCTTGTTATTCTCCCTATTTCTATTAATCCATTAATTATAATATTTTATTCTTCCAGCAGGATACTTGATTCATTCCGGTAGTCAATGTGTAATCGACATTTGAATTTCTGACTGTTTTATTATATCAATATTTCACTGGAGCATTGTATTTACTTTTGATGTCGTTACTTATATTGCTGTCAGTGCTCCCGCTAAGCTGTGGAGTCTGGTGAGCAAAAAATCTACTTTGAGAGCCGCTGGCATTAAAGTTGTGATTGAGCAATTCGGCTGCTGCATAGATTAGTTTGCTCTGGAGCCCTCCTTCCTGAGCTACGACAAAAATGTGTGAACCGGAGGCTAAAAAACTGTGAGTTAGCTCACACTAACTCAGCTGAGAGGGGACACTGTATGCTGTGCCATTAAAAGGTATTTGATTGACTGATCATTGGATTAGGGTTGCCATTCCCAGGGGCCCAGTGGGGGATCCCCTGGTTTTGGGGAGCTTCTGTGACATTGCCATGCAATGACCCTGACATCACACAGAAGTGACATCATTGTGTCGGGGAGGTTGCACGGCAACACTCTGATTCTGGGGGAAATTCTATGGCAGGGGTGTCGAATTCATTTGTTAGGAGGGCCGGATCTGACATAAATGAGACCTCGTTGGGCTGGGCCACGTGTGTGTCATAAAATGTAACGCCAGGTAGCGGAGATATAAACTTTATAAAGGGCACAAACACAGAGGAGTTTTTTTTTTTTTACTTAAGATAAAAACATGCTCAAAACATCAACACTCTTGCAATATTTTATTTATTTAACCATGTCTGATAACTGACACTTCTTGCTCTGAATTACTGCATCAAAATGTCCGTGCTGTTGCAATCTTGAGCATGCTGTTCAGGTGTGTATCTGTAAGCTGCAAACCTATGATGATGCAATAGCAGCAGAACTGGAAGAAGAAGCAGAAGACAGCCAGTTCCACTGAGGGCCTGATAGAAGCCCTCTGGGAGCCTGATCCAGTCTCCGGGCCACATGTCTGACACCCCTGTTCTATGGTTTGATGCCTATTTTACCATAGAGTTTTGCCCCCAAACGGGAGTGTCATTCTGCAACGTCCCCAACATGATAACGTCACTTCCCATGTGACATCAGCATGCCATGTTGCTCTCCCCCTGCTCCTGGAAAGTTCCCTCCCACCCCCTGCCAGCGCAGACATTGGACTTGGCAACCCTAAATAGGATTGGGGCTAGGATTGCCAGCTCTAGGTTAGGAAGTTCCTGGAGATGAAGAGGAAGAGGAAGAAGAAGAAGAGGAAGAGGAAGAGGAAGAGGAAGAAGAAGAAGAAGAAGAAGAAGAAGAAGAAGAAGAAGAGGAGGAGGAGGAGGAGGAGGAGGAGGAGGAGGAGGAGGAGGAGGAGGAGGAGGAGGAGGAGATTGGATTTATACTCTGGCCTTCACTCGGAGTCTCAGAGCGGCTTACAAACTCCTTCCCCTTCCCCTCCCCACAACAGACACCCTGTGAGGCTGAGAGAGCTCTTTCAAGAACTGCCTGTTCAAGGACAGCTCTGACAGAACTATGGCTCGCCCAAGGTCATCCAGCAGCTGCAAGTGGAGGAGTGGGGAATCAAACTTGGTTCTCCCAGATTAGAATCCGTGCACTTAACCACTACACCAAACTGGCTCATTTGGGGGTGGATTCTGGGGGGTGGGGCTTGGGGAGGGGAGGGACTTCTGGAAAGTATAATGCTATCAAGTCCACCTTCCAAAGCAGCTGTTTCCTCCAAGGGACTTGATCTCTGTCCCCTGAAGGCATGGCCGGATCGCCCATAGGGTGAACTAGGCATTCGCCTAGGGCGTGCCCAGCCTCAGGGGCGCCAAATGGCGCCCCATTCCCACCCCCCAAAAGCGCCCCCCGCCGCCCTAACCGGGCGCCCGCCTCCACTAGACCCCTCCCCCTTCCCAGCTTTCCTGGGGGTCCCGCAGCCACGGAGCCCCCAGGAAAACCAGCGCTGGTGCAGCAGCCAAATCGCCGGCTCACAACTTTAATGCCAGCTGCTCCCAGAGTAGGATTATTGCTCACAGGACTCCACAGCTTAAAGGGAGCATTGCTTGCAAACCTTCCCCCCATCACCACCTCTCAGACGGGCTCCCAGGGAGGGCTGCCCGCCCTCCTCCTCCACCTCCTCACATGACCGAGGTGGCCAGCCTCCCCTCCGCCTGGGCCGGGCCTGAGCATCGCGGCTCCTTCCTTCCTCCCGCCCTTCCTTCCCTCCCCCTCGTCCGGTCATGGCAGCCCACCTGAGCTCAGGCCGGGTCAACCTGACGCTGCTGCGGGAGGCCGGCCACAGGGAGCTGCGCGAGTTCCTCGACAAGTGCACTGGATCCAAAGTCAGCAGCAGCAGCGCCCACACAGGCCTCCACATCCCCGCGCTCAACTCGGGCAGGCAGAGAGAGAGAGAGAGGCACGCCCCCCCCGCGCACTCTCTTAGCCTCCCCGCCCCATAAATTGCAGCCCCTCCGCCTTGTAGGCGGTCTGGGAGGAGGGGGTGGCGGCTAGATCCCCCGCCTCCTTCCCGGCTTTCCTGGGGGTCCCGCAGCTGCGGCGCCCCCAGGAAAGCTGGCGCTGGGAGGGAGGGGGTGGTGGCTAGACCCCCCACCCCCTTCCCTGGCTTTCCTGGGGGCCCCGCAGCTGCAGAGCCTCCAGGAAAGCCAGTGTTCCGCCGCTGCCGCTGCCCCCCCCCGGTCTCCAGGCCCCACCGGGAGGTTGGCATCCCCAGTGGGGGGAGCCCCAAGCTGTCCAGCCTAGGGCGCCCAGACACCTGGAGCCGCCCCTGCCTGAAGGTCCTTCGGGAGATCTCGAACCACGACCAGGAGGTCAGCAAGCCTACATAGTGCAGGGTGTAGAATGTTAGACTAGGAGCCTGGGAAATCTGTGTTCAAATTCTCACCTCTTATCAGGGAAGCTCACTGGGTGACCCTAGGCTCTTCACAAACTCTCAGCCCAGCCTGTCTCGCAGGGTCACTGTGATACAGGGGCAGAGGGGAGGTTCTAAGCCGCTTTGAGTCCCAGCTGGGGAGAATAGTGGGATAGAAATAACTGCAAGTTCCAGTGCATCACCCTGTTCAGCTACGTCTCATCCAGCTTCCATTAATATACTTCTATGAATCCTCTCAACGGAGCTCTGGAGACGGTTTAAAAAGGGTAACAGTCCATGAAAATTCAATACAGCAGCCGTGTCACACTGACAACTGGTTGCAAAATAATTACCAAGATAAGTAGCAGCAGCTCATGTAAAAGGGTAAAAATATGTCAGAGAGCGAGGACCACAGGACAGAATGAGGGTCAATGACAGCAGAATCAGCAAGGGTCGGGAAAAGCGTTTCAGGCTGATATCAGATTTCACGGGTTTGGTGCCGGATGGATGGCTCTAGAGACGGTGTTCTATAACCAAGGTGCCACAGCAAAAAAGGCCCTGTTCCAAGTCATAAGAACATAAGCGAAGCCATATTGGATCACGCCAGTGGCCCATCCAGTCCAACTCTCTGTTTCACAGAGTGCCCCAAACCCAGGTGCCATCAGTAGATCCACTAGAGGGGTCAGAACTCCAGAAGACCTCCCACTGTGGCCCCCCCAAGCACCAAGAACACAGAGCATCACTGCCCCAGACATAAGAACATAAGAGAAGCCATGTTAGATCAGACCAATGGCCCATCCAGTCCAATAATCTGTGTCACACAGGTTCCATCAGGAGGTCCACCAGTGGGTCCAATCGTGGCCTTGAATATTGTTTTGCATGTTCACTCTTGCCTTTTCCCTCACAGGTCTCATTTCCTTGTACTTGTGGGAGGCATCTTTATGACCGTCTCCCTCACATTAAGAACGTAAGAGAAGCCAATGTTGGATCAGGCCAATGGCCCATCCAGTCCAACACGCTGTCATACAGAGGCCAAACACACCAGGTGCCATCAGGAGGTCCACCAGTGGGGCCAGGACACTAGAAGCCCTCCCACTGTTGCCCCCCAAGCACAGAGAAGAAACAGCATCACTGTCCCAGAAAGAGTCTTCCATCTTAAGAACATAAGAACAGAAGAGAAGCCAGTGGCCCATCCAGTCCAACACTCTGTGTCACACAGAGGCCAAAAATACCAGGTGCCATCAGGAGGTCCACTGGTGGGACCAGTTGCAACCATTTTGGGAATGCTTTGTCTGGTAGCTGGAATTGTTTATCGAAACTGGACGACATGGTGGAGCTCTTGTTGTATATAGGTTGGGGGATTCCTGGAGATTTGTGGGCAGAACCTGGAGAGGGCGGGGCTTAGGGAAGGGAGGGACCCCAGCGGGATGTAATGCCACAGAGTCCACCCTCCAAAGCATCCATTTTCTCCAGGGGAACTGATCTCTGCAGTTGTGTAGACCAGCTGTAATTCCAGGGGATCCCCAGGTCTTACCTGGAGGATTGGCATCCCTACACCTGGGCCATTTGGGTCAGGGCATTTCCATTGCATATGTATATCCAACAGCGTCAGCAACTGGGACTGTCGGAAACAAGGACATCTTCCTTGCCCCGTCAACCGCAGACTCCTTTTCCGATCCAGGGCCTAGGTTTCTGAGGCACTCCGTTGTCAAATTAGGCATTCAAGATGCCGCGTTTGAAATATTTGTTGAGATTAGATTAGCGTGCTTTTTTTATTGAAAACACTCTTCCTGTCTCTCGCAAGCCAACGTGATACGATCTGGATAATGAAATTTACAGCTTCCAGTTCCACTTGCAGGGAAGTTGCTTACCAGCCAAGAGCCCCCCCCCCCTTTTAGTGGTTCATTTGATATTAAAATGAATCCCTCCCCGAGAACAACATATGCATTGTTCAAATTCTATGGAAGGCAGGTAGGGGAGCCGGTATAGCACAGGGGATAGAGTGTCCAACTAGGACCTGTGAGGCCTGGCTTTCAATCCCCAGTCTGCCATGCAAGCTTACTAAGTGAACTTGGGCCGATCACACATAGAATCATAGAGTTGGAAGGGTCATCTAGTCCGACCCCCTGCACGAGGCACGAAATTCATAAATACCTCCCCCTCCACTCCAATGTTCCCTCTAAGCTGAGTTAGTGTGAGCTAGCTCACAGTTTTTTAGCGTCCGGCTCACACATTTTTTGTCTCCACTCGGGAAGGGTGGCTCCAGAGCAAACTAATTTATGCAGTAGCCAAATCGCTCGCTCACAACTTTAATGCCGGTAGCTCACAAAGTAGAATTTTTGCTCACAAGACTCCACAGCTTAGAGGGAACAGCACTCCACACCCCTAGCGTCCCCTGTTCCACACCCAGAAGATGACAGAAAACTTCCAGGATCCCTGGCCAAACTGGCCTGGAGAAAAATGGCACCCTGACTCCAAAGTGGCGATCGGCATTTCCCTGGGCGTGTGAGAAAGGGCCACGAGAACTAAGCACTGAGGCAATCCTCCCTGCCCTCCCTTCTTGTGATCTGCCCAAGTTCACAGAATCTGCATTGCTGTCCGATGGCCATCTAGCCTCTGCTTGAAAACCTCCAAAGAAGGAGAGCCCGCCATCTCCCGAGGAAGCCTGTTCCACTGAGGAACCGCTCTGACTATCAGGGAGTTCTTCCTAATGCTTAGCCGAACTCTCTTCTGATTTAATTTCAACTCACTGGTTCTGCTCCAACATGCTCTGCCTAACCTACTTGACAGAGCGGTGTGTGTCTAAAGTGCCACCAAGCTGCAACCAACTTATGGTGGTGACCCGCTGGGGTTTTTAAAGCAAGAGGTTAACAGAGGTGGTTTGTCTCCTTCTGGATACAGACCCTGGAATTCCTTGGTGGTCTCCCATCTAAAAACCAAGCAGGGCTGACCCTGCTTTGCTTCCAAGATTTGATGAAATTGGGCTATCCTAGGCAATCAAGGTCAGGGTGGACCATCCAACACAGGGCAGTGGTTGTGAGCCAATGGAGGAGGAGGAGGAGGAGGAGAAGAGAAGGAGGAGAAGGAGAAGGAGGAGGAGGAGGAGGAGAAGGAGAAGAAGAAGAAGAGGAGGAGGAGGCGGAGGAGGAGGAGGAGGAGAGAGAAGAAGAGTAGAGTAGTAGTAGTAGTAGTAGTAGTAGTAGTAGTTGGATTTATACCCCGTCCTTCACTCGGAGTCTCAGGGTGATTCTGCATCTGGCATTCACTCCATATTTTCTCCACATTGATGAAAAGGTGCAGCTCAAAACCATATTCAAACACCCCGGGGGTAATGCCGTACTGACCGCGAAGTCACACCTGAACGGCCGTAAATCTATGCAGAAGGTACCGTAAAAAACGATGATCAAAGGAAGTGAAAGCGACATGCAATGCAGAGGGGAATTTCTGTTCCAAGGCGGGTTTGGTAAAACAACGGAGGGAAAAGCCAATGCAGATCGCCTGCAGAGCAACTTTCAATCTCCTTCCCATTCTCTTCCCTCAACAGACACCCTGTGAGGTACGTGCGGCTGAGAGAGCTCTGAGAGAACACCTCTGGGAGAACTTTGACTGACCCAAGGTTACCCAGCCAGCTGCAGGTGGAGGAGTGGGGAGTCAAACCCGGTTCTCCAGATTAGAGTCTGCCGCTCTTAATCACTACACCAAACTGGGAACAGTGCTGTAGGTTGCTTTGGGTCTCCATTAGGGAGCGAAGCAGGAGATCAATCAATACAAAAAGCACACGGAACTGTTAACAGGAGACATCAGGTTGCCAACGATAACCACATTGTGCTGTCGAGACCTGCTGTTACATCCAGCGAAACTCATCAATCACTCTGAGTCCGTCCTCTCCTGCTGCATATCATAGGCTGCGGCAGGCAGGGGGCGGGGAAACATGCTGTGTGATGAAGTCCCATCAGATACTGAGTATTATTAGATGTAACAGGAAAGAGTTGGGCAACTAAACACGCAAATGCCATTTTAGGGGGCAGCCATGAGATTAAAAGACGCCTGCTCCTTGGGAGGAAAGCGGTGGCAAACCTAGACAGCATAATAAAAAATAGAGACATCACCCTGCCAACAAAAGTCCATATGGTCAAAGCAATGGTATTCCCAGCAGTACTGTATGGCTGCAAGAGTTGGACCATAAGGAGGGCTGAGTGCCAAAGAATAGATGCTTTTGAACTATGTGCTGGAGAAGACTCTTGAGAGTCCCTTGGACTGTAAGGAGATCGAATCAGTCAATCCTAAAGGAAATCAACCCTGACGGTTCCCTGGAAGGCCAGAGATTGAAGCTGAAGCTCAAATACTTTGGCCACCCCAATGAGAAGGGAGCACTCACTGGAGAAGACCCCGATGCTGGGAAAGACTGAAGGCCAAAGAAGACAGGGATGGCAAAGGATGAGATGGTTAGACAGTGTCACCAATGCAATGAACATGAAATTGAGCAAACTCTGGAGGACGACAGAAGACAGGAGGGCCTGGCATGATGTGGTCCATGGGGTCACAAAGAGTCAGACTCGACTGTGCAACTGAACAACAACAACAACAACTGGGTCAGCAGTTATATACAGTTCCAGCATTGGAGTCAAGATAATGGGTGGTCCATGCTTGGGAGCCCTGTGTCCAGGGGTGGACTGGGAAGTTAAAATGGCCCTGGAGTAAACCAAGGATGCAGTCACACACAATAAATAATCCACTTTCAATGACTTTCCAACTGGATTTTACTGTGTGAACTGGCAAAATCCAGTTGGAAAATGCATTGAAAGCAGATTGAGATCATTTAGTTTGTGTGATCGCAGTCCAGGTCATCCCAGCTGTAGGCCACCTGAGCTCAGTGGGAACGGGATCATCCATGGCTTCCTCCATACGGTTGCCGACCTCCAGCTGGGGCCTGAAGTTCTCCTGGAATTTCAACTCATCTCCAAACAACAGAGATCAGCTCCCATGGAGGAAACAGCAGTTTTGGAGGGTGGATGGTCTGACATCACTTCCTGGATGGGCTCCCTCCCTTTCCCAAACTGCACCCTACTCAGACTCCATCCCCAAATCGCCAGGGTTTCTGTAACCCAGATTCAGCCAACCTAGTTCCCCTGGAGGCAACTTTGGAGGGTGGAGTACAGTGCCACATTCTTGCTAAGCTCTTCCCCAGAATCTCCCCTCAACTCTGCAGGAATTTCATAACCTGGAGTTGGCAAGCCTGTCCCACCGACTGGCAGGGCTGCCGGCTCTAGCTTGCAAAATACCTGGAGATTTGGGGGGCGGAGCCTGAGGAGGGCAGGGGAGGGGCTTCAATGGGGTATAAATGCCATCGAGTCCACCTTCCAAAGTGGCCATTCTCTTCAAGTGAACTGACCTCTGGAAATCAGTTGCAATCAATGCTCCCTCTAAGCTGTGAACAAAAATTCTACTCTGTGAGCTACTGGCATTAAAGTTGTGAGTGAGCGGTTCTGCTTGCTTCATAAATTAGTTTGCTCTGGAGCCCTCCTTCCTGGACTACGGCAAAAATGTGTGAGCCGGAGGCTAAAAACCTGTGAGCTAGCTTACACTAACTCATCTTAGAGGGAACATTGGTTGCAATCCCAGGAGACCTCCAACTACCACGTGGTGACTGGCATCCTTGCTAACTGGTGGCAGTGCTGGAAGAATGCAATGGGTGAGTTGACATTGACCCAAACTGCTATTGAAGGATAAGGACATAAGAACATAAGAGAAGCCAATGTTGGATCAGGCCAACGGCCCATCCAGTCCAACACTGTGACACACAGAGGCCAAAACCCAGGTACCATCAGGAGCCCTCCCACTGTGGCCCTCCCAAGCACTGAGAATACAGAGCATCACTGCCCCAGACATAAGAACATAAGAGAAGCCAATGTTGGATCAGGCCAACGGCCCATCCAGTCCAACACTGTGACACACAGTGGCCAAAACCCAGGTACCATCAGGAGCCCTCCCACTGTGGCCCTCCCAAGCACTGAGAATACAGAGCATCACTGCCCCAGACATAAGAACAGAAGAGAAGCCATGTTGGATCAGACCAATGGCCCACCCAGTCCAACACTCTGTGTCACACAGTGGCCAAAACCCCAGGGGTCATTAGGAGGACCACCAGAGGGGCTAGAACTCCATACACCCTCCCACTGTTGCCCTCCCAAGCACCAAGAATACAGAGCATCACTGCCCTAGACAGAGTGTTCCATCTCTACCTTCCAGCTAATAGCCACATCTGAGACAAGTGGCCCTTGAATTGCTATCAGAATCACCAGGGCGGGTCCGTGCTTTCTCCCAGCTGTCAGTGCCCTTCCAAGGCAACCACCTACTGGGACATTTCTCTGTAAGTTAAATGGCCACTCCACCTCTGACTGTTAGCCACAGGAATACTGCTGCAGAGCAGTGGGCGGATACGCTATCCAGAAAATCCCGCCTCGATGCCCTATGATATTGCCCCCTTCCCAGGTCCATTTTCCAGATTGCTTAACAGACTACAAACGAGTAACGAGCTTTTGTAAATGGGGGGGGGGGGAATGTGAGCTCAGCACTTCCCTGTAGGAAGGTGCGGAGGGGGAGAAAGGGAGACCCGCGTAATTGAATCAAGATGTTGCTTGGCAGGACGTGGGCCCGCGAGGACCAATTCTCCAACCCTTTGCTCACCCATTACCTTTTCGCACAACTGACAGAAATGAGACACTTAAACACGATTCTCGCTCGGTGCTGGGAAATTACCGGATTTTTAACAATGCAAAAAGGGCCCGTTTGGATCGTAACGGCCGGTCCCCGTCTGGCACGTATTAGCCAATAAATAACCATTAAAAATACAGCTTTAGGGACGTGCGGCTCATTTCCAAATGGAATTAAGGGGGAAGGCGTGCCAAATGAATCCGTCCTCCCCCCCACCCTTCCCATAGAAGGCAGCTGACACCACCAGGATGTGAGTTGAAAGTCAACAAGAAGGGATTTCGCCCATTAGGGTGTGCTTAGGTTAGCGGGAGCCACGTACATCCATCATCCTTTTGCTTGGGTTTTCTATTTTTGTCTTAGAGAATTGCAGTCGAAGGGAGACGTGCCGAGCAAGGCTACGTGAACCGTTATGCCGGACGCACTGCAGAATCTGATTCCAGCTAAATGGGAAACGGACCCGTAGAGAATGTATTTATCCACATAATTACAGAGGGCAGCCGTGGTGGTCTGCAGTGGAAGAGCTGGATTCGAATCCAGTAGCCCCTTAGAGACCAACAGGATTTTCAGGGTAGAAGCTATTGAGAAGATCAACCATGACTCGCTGTGATCAACACCGCTGGATGGGGTCAAGTAACATCGAGTGGCAGCCTTTTGCTATATAAGATACTGGAGAGTCTGATTGTGAAATTGATCCCATCTGGTTGAAGTCTGTTGTAATTATTGAGCACTTTAATGTGGAATCTTTTGTCTTGTGTTTATGTTGTTTTATCCTTTGGCACATGGTTGCCCTATTGTAAGCCGCCCTGAGCCTGTTCGCAGGGAGGGCGGGGTAAAAATGGAATAAATAATAATAAGTACCTTGGCATTAACCTGGACAGGACCTTGAGCTATTAAAGAGCGGAAATAAGCACACAAAACAACAGTTTGGTGTAGTGGTTAGGTATGTGGATTCTAATCTGGGTGAACCGGGTTTGATTCCCCACACCTCCACTTGCAGCTGCTGGATGACCTTGGGCAAGCCATAGTTCTCTCAAGGACAGTTCTGGAAAGAGCTCTCTCAGCCCCGCCAACCTCCCAGGGTGTCTATTGTGGGGAGGGGAAGGGAAAGGAGTTTATAAGCCACTTTGAGACTCTGAGTGAAGAGCAAAGTATAACTACAATCTCTTCTTCTTCTTCTTCTTCTTCTTCTTCTTCTTCTTCTTCTTCTTCTTCTTCTTCTTCTTCTTCTTCTTCTTCTTCTTCTTCTTCTTCTTCTTCTTCTTCTTCTTCTTCTTCTTCTTCTTCCTCTAAAAATTATAATGTACAACTTGGGGTGTGTCTGCCACAACACTTTTTCAGCTTTGGGGTTGGGTATATAGTACTGCGGAACATGGTGCTTCAATGTGGCTCAAGAGACCCCATGTTGTGGGGGGAGAGAAAGGAGTTTGTAAGCTGCTCGGAGACTCTAAGTGAAGGGTGGGGTATAAATCCAATCTCCTCTTCTTCTTCTTCTTCTTCAGTGCCAGAAGACAACATCATGGAAGGCCGTGGCTCTCCAGGGCAAATGGTTGGCCACTGTATGAAACCGGATTCATAGGACTAGGAATGGACCAGGTGGACTATTTCTCTGTCCCCGCAGGGCTCTTCTTATATCCTTATGAGCGCTTCTTTGTGCAGACTAGGGCTGCCAGGTGCTAGGGCTGCCAGGTTGAAATGCTGTGCCAGCGGAGGACAGGAGGGAACTTTCTGGGAGTGGGGCAGAGCGTCGCGACACGGTGACATCACACGGAAGTGACGTCAGGGACATTGTGTGGCGATGCTCTTGTTTCTGGGCAAAAAACACGGTGGCAAAATCAGCCTCCAACTGTAGAATTGTGCCCCAGAACAAGATTGTTGTCACGTGACGTTCCCGACATGATGCTAGTGTGTCACATTTATTTCCAGCAATGTGGCTGTTTGGGAGTAGGGTTTTTTCCCCACCAGCCAGCTGGCAGAAGCCCAGAAAACTGGAGGCCCCCAGGCTCCCAACTGGGGAATGGTAACCCTACCAGGTGTGGCTGTGGTGGCTCAGAGGTTAAGGTGCTGAGCTGCAGACTGGAAGGTCTGTAGTTCGGCGGTTTGAGACCCCCGTGCTGCATGACCGAGGGAGGCTCCCGTCTTTGGCCCCAGCTCCTGCCAACCTAGCAGCTCAAAAGCAAGAAATTGCAAGTAGATAAGTAGATACCGCTTCAGTGGGAAGGAAACAGCATTCCGTGTGCCTCGGCATTTAGTCATGCCGGCCATATGGCCAGGGAGAAGTCTTCGGACAGCGCTGGCTCTTCGGCTTGGAAATGGAGATGAGCACCGCCCCCTAGAGTTGGATTTGACTGGCTTTTGCGCAAGGGAAACCTTTATGTTTAACCCTACCAGGTGCTATCTGGACACCAGCAGGGGGTGGGCTGTAGGGTTGCCAGATCCAGCTTGGGAAACTCCTGAATATTTGGGGATGGAGCCCGGGGAGGGTAAGGTACGATGTCAAAGAGTCCATCCTCCAGAAGCAGTTACCAACTGCAGTCACTAGTATGTTGATGCTGCCCTGTTCTTGCCATCGCCACTTAGATTGTTCACCAGCGCCTTGCGTCATTTTTAAGCTTTTAAGCTACGATTTACACTGTTGTTTTAGCTACTGCATTTTATGTAAGCCACCCTGAGCCCGCTCGGGGGGCGGGGGTACAGATCAAATACATAAATAATAAATAAATAATAAATAAGCATCCATTTTCTCTCCATGGGAACGGATCTCTGTTGCCTGGAGATGAGATGCAATTCCAGGGCATCGCCAGGTCCCATCTGGAGGCTGGCATCCCTAGAGTGGAGTGCCCAGAAACCATAAAGCCCTTTCCATCTTTTAGAGCAAGGTCACAAAACGAGGCAACCAGGGGATCTTTGAAGTCCGCTCTTCAATGATAGCCAGCCAGGTGGACAACGTCAGCTGCCACCTGCCTCCGGACTTTTTCTAGACTAAACTCCGGTCTTTTTGGCAGCTCCGAGCCTCCAATCCGACCGCAATATACAACGGATTCCACCTACGACTGCTTTTCATTGCCTCCAAAGCAGATGAATAAATAAGGGGTTGTGGGGAGAGAGAATAATTCTGGGATCGGGGCTAAATGGGTTGTAACTCTTCCTAAATAGAATCATGCATCTTCATTGCCTTTCTCCCACCTCTTCTGGATGATTAAACTTACAGGAGGACTAGTAAATCTCAGCGGCTTCTCCGTCCTTCCCTTTTCTTTTCGAAATCTGGGGAACTTACACAATACGAAGGCATAAATAACTTAAATCATTTCTGTTTGAAGCCAGAAATTATGCCACCTCGAAGAAACTACAGGAAATAACGTGCCTCGCAATAAATCTTAACTGTTCTCGCGGAGTGTTTGAAAGGACCTGACGCTGTCAGGCTAGAAGAAAAGACAATTCCGTTCTCAGCGGCTGAGGATCGAGGTGGGGTGTTTTTTTTAATGTAATTACCTCACGTGCCGCTCCATCCCGATCAGCGGAGTTGCTCCAACGAGCTTTGTTTGATATTAATCAAATTTGCCTCCGCGCAAGAGCGTCTAAATTTAATGATCACGTCCCGCTAAGCAAATCAGATGTCATTCAGATTTGCTCGGGAGATGGATATATGTCTCCTTACATTATGATTAATGTGCCGAGCAGGAAAGGCAAAGTTTCCCTGGAAATTAAAAGTTAAGTGCGACGGCTTATTAGCAAACAAAGGTGCCCGAATTAGCAGAACACTGGCGCTTTAGTATTCCTGCCAGCCTTTATTTCGGAAACATGTTGCTGCGTTTGAAAGGAAAATGGTGCGTTGACAGTCCTGATATCCTTTTTTTTCTAGAAAGCCGCAGTCGTATAAGCTGGGATCTGGTTCTACCCAGGGGTAGATTGGGACGATAAGATGAGAACCAGGGTGGTATAGTGGTCAGAGCTGAGGTGTCGAACTCATTTGTTACGAGGGCCAGATCTGACATAAATGTCACTTTTGTCAGGCCTGGCCATGTGTGCCATAAAATGTAATGCTGGGTACCGGAGATATAAACTATATAAAGGTCAGCAGCTGGTAAGCTCTAAGTTGTTCTATCCTCACTGCAAGGCCCCTTGGGCTGGGAGGGGAGTCCAAAGGAAAATCCATATGGGTGGACTGCAGAGCCGGTGGTGCAGCCCTGGGCAGATGCTCCCACGCTGCTTGACTGCTGCAGGCGAGGTTGTTCCGCCCTGCTGAAGCCACAATCGGAGTGGCTCCGCCCACTCCCCCCAAGAAATCTCCTGTTCCCTTTCTTGCACTAGTTGCTCGCAGGCCACATAAGAGCCCTGAATGGGCCGGTTCCAGCCCCCGGGCCTTACGTCTGAAACTTCTGGGTTGGAGTGTTTGGACCAGGATCCGGGAGATCCAGGTTCTAATCACTACTGTGCCACTGGCTGGGGGGACCTGGGGCTAGTGACACACTCTCAGCCTAACCTTCCTCACAGGGTTCTGGTGAGGATAAAATGGAGGAAGGGAGGATGTTGGAAGCGACTTTAGGTTCCCACTTGGGAGAAAAATGGGGAAGGAAGGAAGGGAGGGAGGGAGGGAGGGAGGGAGGGAAGGAAGGAAGGAAGGAAGGGAGGGAGGGAGGGTGGGAGGGAAGGAAGGAAGGAAAGAAGGAAGGGAGGGAGGGAGGGAAGGAGGGAAGGAAGGGAGGGAGGGAAGGAAGGAAGGAAGGAAGGGAGGGAGGGAGGGAGGGAAGGAAGGAAGGAAGGAAGGGAGGGAGGGAGGGAGGGAGGGAAGGAAGGAAGGAAGGAAGGAAGGAAGGAAGGGAGGGAGGGAGGGAAGGAAGGAAGGAAGAAAGGAAAGAAGGGAGGGAGGGAGGGAAGGAAGGAAGGAAGGAAAGAAGGAAAGAAGGGAGGGAGGGAAGGAAGGAAGGAAGGAAAGAAGGGAGGGAGGGAGGGAGGGAGGGAAGGAAGGAAGGAAGGAAGGAGGGAAGGAAGGAAGGGACGATTCTGGAACAAGCAGACCTCAAGTTGCCCCTGCAGAGCTGGCAGTATGCCAGACTCTGCTCACAGGTGGGTGACAAGGACAATGGGGGTAAGCTTGCCTCTACTGACATTGGCATTGTTGCTGCAGCCCATCTCCAAACCAAATGGACTCTGCTGCACTGCCTGCCCCACAGGGACCACCTGCTGTCTCCATGCCATCAGTCCATCGCTGAGTTTCCCGGTAAGTTAAAGGACATCCCTGCCCCCGAGCTCTAGGCTCTCAAGAGTAGGTCTCCCATTCAACCACCCCAAGTGGGGAATTACCCACCCCAATTCCCCGCCCCCAAGGCTTCCACATAGTGACAGCCTAGGAATTTCCTAACGTCTCTATGGAAGGATCATAGACTGTAGGGAACAGATCAAGATGGGTAGCCGTGTCAGTCTCTCTGTAGCAGTAGAAAAGAGCCAGAGTCCTATAGCACCTTCAAAGCCTACAAAATTTCTGGCAGGGGGATGAGCTTTCATCAGTCACTGCCCACTTCTTCAGACAGAGCTAGAATGAGAGTCTATCTGTCCTTATATCTAGGAGAATGGAATGATTTCAAATGCAGGCAAATGACAATAGCAAGTGAATGACAACAGCTGGCTTGATTGGTTTAGGTGTGATATGCAGAGGAGGAATAGGCGTGGAAAAATAGATAATGAGACAGGAAACCTAGGTCTCAATTCATTCCAGGAGGAGGCACTGTCTTGAGCTTCATTATCAGTTGCAGTTCAGCAGTCTCTCTTTCTAACCACCTTAAACTAATGAGTAGGGAAAGCAGCCTAGTGTATCACCCAGAAATGACACCACAGTCTCCCCACACTTCACCCTCCCCAGTCACCACCACCCAAATCTTCAAGCATTTGCCAAAGCACAGCATGGTGTCGCAGTTAAAAGTGGCAGACTCTAATCTGAAGAAGCAGGTTTGATTTCCCATTCCTCCTCCCCATGAAGCCTGCTACGTGACCTTGGGCCAGTCACAGTCCTCTCAGAACTCTCTCAGTCTTACCTGCCTAACAAGGTGCCTGTGATGGGGGGAGGAAGGGAAAGGTGATTGTATTTATAAGCCACCTAGAGACTCTTTAGGGGAGAGAAAAGCTACTCTTCTTCGGAAGAAGAAACTGCTCTTCTTCCTGTACAAAAACCTACTTCTCTTCTCCAGTGTTGGATGCCCTACTCAAGAGGGCTTTGACCTGCATCCCCACTCATGCCAATCCCTTCTGAATACAGATTTATGTACCTGGAGAATTTGTATGCCACCGTGCCAGGCCCGTTTAAGGCAGCTCACAAGCATAAAACCAAACGTGCAAATAAAAGGAAACGAGAGCAATAAAAACATATAAATGCTGGTCAATAGTTTTAAAAATACCCACAAATGAGCAAATGTTCCTGATTTCATTGCTTTTTATATATGTGTCAACAGTTTGGGCTCCATGAAGCCATGGCAAAGGAAGAATCAGGACTCCTGAGTACCAGATCAGCACACTAAGTCCTACATCACACTGGCTCTTTTCTGCTTTTGCTGTTGTGGCTTTGTAACTTATTTGTATTGTGGATGCATCTTGTATGGTTTTTATACACCTTTTTCATGGCACTTATATATATATATATATATATATATATATATATATACACACACACACAATGTACATTGTTTACACATGTGCTATAAGATCTCTCACAGAGAAAGAGCCAGTTTGGTGGAGTGGTTATATACACAGACTCTAATCTGGGAGAACTGGGTTTGATTCCCCACGCCTCCACTTGCACCTGCTGATGTGACCTCGGGTCAGTCACAAGCTCTGGCACAGCTGTCCTTGAAAAAGAGCAGTTGCTCTCAGAGCTCTCTCAGCCCCACCTACCTCACAGGGTGTCTGTTATGGGGAGGGGAAGGGAGAGGAGTTTGTAAGCCACTCTGAGACTCCGAGTGAAGGGCGGGGTATAAAGTCAATCTCCTTCTTCTTCTTCCCGTGTCACCAAGCTCTTTGTACTAAAGGACCACTCTTTTATAGGTAAGTTTACTTGGAGGGGTGGACCTTCCAGGAAATCTGTCTTTTATAGGTCCTGTATTTGATGTTCATCGGTTTTATTGGAGATTTTATTTTTTGTATTAGGAGAGACAGTTCAGAATTTGCATCACCACAGATTCCCAGGTCTTTTGGTCACTGCATGAAGACTGTCTTCCCATTCACACAGTGCCAACAGTTTTCAGTGCAGTTGAGACATCCACAGCACAACTCAACTATGTGGGGTGACCATGTAGAGTAAGGCTATAGCTCAGGGCAGAATATCTGTTTTAGACACAGAAAGTCTGATGGCCAATCCCACTGCCAGTCAGAATGGTGATGGAAAGTACCATCTGTTGGAAATATATGTGTTGCAAGGTCTAAAATTCAGTCATTATAGGATTAATGTGTGTTTACCTTGTGTGCTATTGTTTAGACTGACCTGGAAGGGAACCTGGTAGGAAGCCAATGGGAAGAAAGCCCAGGAAAGTGAAGCCTATTTACTAACAATCATTGGTTAATGCATTCAGGTGATTTTCTTTTAGGGGTCAAGAAGAAGAAGAAGAAATCTCCATTGTTGTAGGCCATGTGGTCAAAGTGTAGGCCATGTGGTCAAAGTGTAGCCTTAGGTGTCTTTGTTGTTTTGTTTTGAAGATTTCCTGTGAACCCTTCCCTTAGAAATGAAGATTTTTACATGGAAGAAAATGCCTCCTCTCCAGTGAGGCAAAGATCCATTGCAGTCTCTGAATATTTAACTATTTGGCCAATTTTTCCAACACCATCAAGTTTCATTTGACCTACACCGTCCCATTAGGATTTTCAAGGCAAGAGGATTTCAGAGGTGGTTTGCCATTGCCTGCCTCTGTGTCGCAACCCCTGGGGTTCTTTGGTGGTCTCCCATCCAAGTACCAACCAGGGCGGACCCTGCTTATTTTCCCAGATCTGATGAGATCAGGCTAGCCTGGGCCATCCAGGTCAGGGCAAAAGACATACAGAGGTGGTTTGCCATTGCCTGGCTCTGTGTCACAACTATGGAGTTCTCTGGTAGTCTCCCGTCCAAATACTTGCCAGGGCTGACCCTGCTTAGCTTCCCAGGTCAGGGCTACTCAGAGTAGACAATACCAAACTTCACAGATGACTGGTCTGATTCAATAACTGTACTGTAATGCTGTATTGTAACGCTGTAACGCTCTCTACATGGGGCTGCCCTTGTCGCAAATCCAGAAGCTGCAGCTAGTGCAGAATGCCGCAGCCAGATGGGCCTTCCTAAATGGGAGCACATCCAGCCTGGGCTGAAGGCACTGCAATGGCTGCCAACAGCACACCGAATTCGCTTCAAGGTGTTGGTATTGACCTTTAAAGCCCTATACGGCCAGGGTCCAACATACCTGTGGGATCGCCTTTCCTTATATATACCCCAGAGACCACTATGTTGAGGAACACAACATCGACTGACCGTTCCAGGCCCTAAGGAAGCCAGGCTTGCTGCCACCAGGGCCAGGGCCTTTTCAGTATTGGCTCCATACTGGTGGAATGAGCTCCCGGAAGAGATCAGGGCCCTGCGGGAGCTTTTGTAGTTCCGCAGGGCCTGCAAGACAGAGCTCTTCCACCAGGCCTTCAATTAGGAGCCGCCACGTCACCACCAACAACAACATCTGGGGCTATGGGTTGGCTCTGGTCTGGAGATCATATTATATCATCATGCTATGCTGAAGATCACTAAGCTGGAAATAATTGTTAGTATGCCATCTCATTTCTTCAGAGATGATACTATCACTAACGCTTTAATTATCGGATTGTTTTAATGTTTTAATGCTTAATTACCGAATGTTAATGTTTATGCGTAAAGGTTTTAATCTTTGTATATGGTTTTATGGTACTGGGTACCAACTAATGTAAGCTGCCCTGAGCCTATTTGTGAGGAGGGCGGGGTATAAATTGAGACAATAAAATAAAATGTAAATGAAAGGGAGCCCTTTCGCAAAACCATTTTGTTTTGTTGTTGGGCTTTCTTTAATCGCTGCTCTAAATTTGGTCACATTGCTCCAAACTTCATTTAGGGGGCTCGGCCAAAAAGGTTCCTCCCATTTTGTGAGTCAGAAGCCTCTTAAATGGAATATGTGGAAAATTCTCTTTGATAAGCACTTCCTAGCTAGACCCTATGTCTTGGAATGGTTTGCTAATTTATCAAAATATTTCTCTTCCCCTTCCTTGATCAGTACCTAATAGAATGACAAGTCCTCACAGGGGCAGGGGACCCCCCCCCACCTCCCATTTCCTGCTCCCATTTCCTGCTGCCACTTGGAATCTACAGTCTTTCTATAGAATTGCTGGTGATTCCTAGAGAGGTGTGAAATCACTTCCGGGTTATTTCCAGAAGTGATGTCATGCCATCACCAGTGGAATCCCTATGTCCCTGCCCCCAATCTCCATACTACAGAGATTGATTCCCCTGGAGAAAATAGAAGAAAAAGAAGAGGAGGAGGAGGAGGAGGAGACTGGATTTATACCCTGCCCTTCACTACCCAAAGGAGTCTCAGAGCGGCTTACAAGCTCCTTTTTCCTCCCACTCCCCACAACAGACAGCCTGTGAGGCTGGTGGGGCTGAGAGAGCTCTGACAGAAACTGCTGTTTTTCAAGAACGGGTGTGCCAGAACTATGGCTTGCCCAAGGTCATCTAGCAGGTACAAGTGGAGGAGTGGAGAATCAAACCCGGTTCTCCCAGATTAGAGTCTGCGCACTTAACCACTACACCAAACTGGCTCTTTGGAGGATGAAGTCTATGGCATTATATCTCACTAAGGTCCCTGCTCTCCCCAGACTCCAGTCCCAGATCTCCAGGTGTTTCCCAGTCCAGAGCTGGCAACCCTACTATGAGTGCTAAACGACATCCTCAATGATTTCCCCAGATCCTAGAGTGTCCTCTGACGTGGTGACATCGCTTCTGTTGATGCAGCAGGAAATAACGTTGCAGCATCATGGGACACTTCTGTATAGAAAAAATATTTCTCTGATTCATTGATTAATCTCAAATGGTTGAGCTGGGAACAGATCGCTAGGACTTTCACACCTGACCAGATGGCAAGCACAAATGGCAAGCCTGGTTCTACATTTCAAAGGACACTTTGACACCTCACAGGGACAGCGTAGACATTCAGTCTCTGTCCCATACTTCAAAGCCTAGCCTACGTGACCCATTACACGTCAGCTATGGTGGGCACTTGCAAAGTAGACATGCCTTTCTGCTCTGGCATAATTGGGTACTGGCCATGCTTAATTGTGACAGAGGGAGGAGGAGAGTTGTCTTTGGCCTATCAAAAGGCACCCAGAACTCTCTTGGAAAGAGGGACCCCTTTCTAAGAGTTAGTCTCTGTTTGGATTACACTCTGGCAAGACTGAATTTTGCAAGGGGGGCAATACGCTGACTTTGATTGCCCATTGCAAGCATGGATTTCATCTTTAAAATCCCTTGGAGAAGGGACTTCGCTTGAATTGTTATCTGCACCAAGGATTGGTAACTATGATGCTTCTGTATGTTTTAGTTAGAGCGCTACAAAGCTCTAGGACTGTTTATTATTTTGTACCCTAAGTAGTCTCATGTCTTATAGTTGCTGTATTGAATAAAGATCTTATATAGATTAACCTGATCTGGTTTGGATCAATATTGTACCTGAACTCTAAGGCTAAATTCCAGAGCCTTACCTGCTCGCCTGAAAGCTACTAGTGTGTGTTAAATCATCTGCAGCTCTACCCCAGAGCTGATAAGTTGCTAAGTTCCAAGAACCAGGAAGGAGGGGGGGGGGACCTATTCTCCTGTCTGGTTGGGAACGATATTAAAATAGGTCCTGGTGGCAGAACACTGATTTTCAGTGCTCTTACAAAGCATGAGGGGGTGCAAGAAACAGGAACCCAGTGCTGGTTGGCAGCGTCTGGATTCTCTGGACCTGTGGGTGGAGAGTCTAGATCCTGTACAACTTCAAAATTACTTTGTTCGCACACCACAAAAGGGACTCTGTCCCACAGCAAATCTGGCAACCAAGAATCCCCGAAGTCTTTCAATATGCATACGTACAACCACCAATCTATTCCACAGCTCATCTGTGCCCATAAGGAGGGGGGAGAAACACGAGGGGTATCGTGTTATGTGGATCTGCTTCAATCAAATAAATCAGAGCGAAGAAATGGCCGGCATTTGCCTCCAGAGTGAGCGATCACAAGAACATTGCAGGCTCCTCATTTATTCATCTGCTGACTCCCTCGTGGTGGTGGTGGTGGGGAAACCAATAAAGAAGATTGACACAGAAGATTTGAAATATTTTCCTTCTAATCGGAGAAACAGTTTGATTAGAATAATAAAATTCACTCAGAAGAAAAAGATTGCTTCCTGCTTCCTTTATAGAGAGACTTTACAGTGCGGACTATTTGGCCATAAAACAGATGGCATCTTTCGGGAGGGAGAAAAGAAGCCTGAAGTATTATGTGAAGAACAGGGCTGGATGGGACCTCAGACAAAATGGCCAACTTCTGTTGCCTGAATGATGTAGGATCCTAGGGTTACCAATCCCCATTTGGGGGCGGGGGATCCCCTGGTTTGGAGCCCCTCTCCTCACTTCAGGGCTATCAGAAAGCAGGGGGGAAATGGCCGCTGGGCACTCCGTTATACCCTATGGAGACTGATCCCCATAGGGTATAATGGAGAATCGATCTATGGGTTGTTGGGGTTCTAGGGTGGCTGTTTTTTTGAGTGAGAGTCACCAAATTCTCAGCATAGCTGCTGGTGCCCCTTCTCAAAACACTTCCCAAGTTTCAAAAAGATTGGACCAGGGGTTCCAATTCTATGAGCCCCAAAATAAAGTACCCCCATCCTCCATTGCTTCCAACGGAGGGAAGGCATCTAAAAGGAACACGGTCCCTTTAAATGCAATGACCCAAACTCTCTTCAGAGTTCAATCATGCTTCTTCCTGCCCCTCTTCCGGAACCTCTTAGTAAGACCGGCTTGTCAGCCTCACCTGGCAACCCTATAGGATCCTTTGAGTTGAACTACCAGAACTACCAGAAAACTCTCCATGCCATGGGACCACACTGTCCTCCTTGAGACATACATGGCCCAGAATGTGGCTTTAGGGTTGCCATTCTCCAGGGCACGGCTGGAGATCTCCTGGAATTACACCTGCTCTCCAGGTTACAGAGATCAGTCCCCCCTGGAGAAAATGGCTTCTTTGGAAGGTGGACTCTGTGGCATTGTACCCCACTGAGGCCCCTCTCTCCTCAAAACCCACCCTCCCCGAGCCCCCCCACCAAAACCTCCAAGAATTCCCCAAACCGTGTTTTTGGTTGTTGACCAAAAATACATGTGTACCAACTAGGGCTGCCAGTTCCTGGAGATTTAGGGGTGGAGTCTGGGGAGGGTGGGGCTTGTGGGGAGGAGGGACCTCAGCATGGTATATTGCCAGAGAGGCCACCTCCAGAGGAAATGATCTGGAGATCACTGTGGAAGTACTGCATAATTATGGCTTCCAACTAGGGCTGCCAGGTTGCCTGCTTTGGTGGGAATCATCTTGGCTTTGGCCTCCTTCCCTGATGATGCCTGATAGCTTGGTGGTGGTGGGGAATGGAAGGCCTAAAAAAGAGTCAGTTCCAGCTGTGTAACCAGAAGTGACATCACTATCTTGCAGGATACTCTAGGATTCAGGGGAATCCCAAAGCTTCCCATAATGCAGTAGCATCACTTCCAGTTACACAGCCGGGAGTGACATTGAGGTGCCGTGACCTGTCATTTGCATACTCCCTCCCTCCAGTATCTTTCATCCTTAAAACACCAGTGTGTGTGTGTGTATGTTATGTGTTGTCAAGTTGCTTACGTCGCTTATGGCAACCCAATGAATTATGGTGATCTGAAGAAGAAGGAGGAGGAAGAAGAGGAGGAGGTTGGACTTATACCCTGCCCTTCACTATCTGAAGGAGTCTCAGAGTGGCATACAATCTCCTTTCCCTTCTCCTCCCCACAACAGACTCCCTGTGAGGTAGGTGGGACTGAGAGAGCTCTTTCGAGAACTGCTCTTGAGAGAACAGCTCTGAGGGAATTTATAACTGACCCAAGGTCACACCAGCAGCTGCATGTGGAGTAGTGGGGTTCACCCTCCAAATCAGCAGTTTTCTTCAGAGGAACTGAACACTGTTACTTGGAGTTCAGCTGTAATCCCAGGAGATGTCCAGTCACCCATATAATCCGACATTTGTTACATAGTTTTGTGCTATCAAATGTTCTTTTCCATACCATTCCAATGGCCCACTGCAAATTTCTATGTACTAAGTATGTATCTATATATTTCCAGTTCTTTCAATATTCACATACATTCAAGCAGTCAAAATTCTTCCAATCTGAAGTCTTTTTTTTTAAATCTGCTGTATTTTAGTTGAATATGTCACACCTGTCATTTTTAAGGTTTAGCACTTTTCCTGATGTATAAATTGCTTCAGCTCCCTCCATTCTTAAAAGGGAGGGTGTGTTACCAAGATATTATCTCCTCAGAATTTACCACCGTTAGCTCAAGTGAGTAGCCATGTTAGTCTGTAGTAGGAGAACAAAATTTGAGTCCAGTAGCACCTTTAAGACAAAATATAAAAAATACTGTGATCTGAGACTCATGAGAATGTAAGAAGAGCCCTACTGGATCAGACCGGTGGTTCATCTACTGCAGCATCCTGTCTCACATGGTGGCCAACCAGTTCCTCTGAAGTTCCAATAGATGAGGCATAGATTCAGAGGCTTCAGAGGATGACTACCTCTGAATGTGGACATTCCCTTTAGTCACCATGGCACTGATAGGCCTACCCTTGCATTAATTTGTCATCAGAACGTAAGAAGAGCCCTGCTGGATCAGACAAGTTGCCCATCTAGTCCAGCATCTTGTCTCACACAGTGGCCAACCAGTTCTTCTGGACAGACAACAACGTGGCACAAAGGCTGAGGCCTTCCCATGATATTGCTTCCTGGCTCTGGGATTCAGAGGTCGACTGCCTCTGAATGTGGAGCTTCCCTTTAGTTGCCATGGCTAGAAGCCACTGATGGACCCCTACACTGTGAATCTGTTTAATCCTGATTTGGAATCATAGAATCACAGAGTTGGAAGGGGTCATACAGGCCATTTAGTCTAACCCCTTGCTCAATGCAGGATCAGCCTAGAGCGTCTCTGTTTATGGACTGCCAGGGAGGGGGAGCTCACCACCTCCCTAGGCAGCTGATTCCACTGTTGTACAAGTCTTACTGTAAAAAAGTTTTTCTGTAATATCCAGCTGGTGCCTTCCCACCCTTCATTTTAACCCAGTATTGTGAGTCCTGTCCTCTGCTGCCAACAGGAACAGCTCCCTGCCCTCTTCCTCCTCTAAGTGACAGCCCTTCAGATCCTTCAAGAGAGCCATCTTGTCCCCCCTCCACCTCCTCTTCTCCAGACTGAACATTCCCAAGTCCCTCAGCCTTTCCTCGCAGGGCTTCTTGGTCTCCAGGCCCCCGATCATCCTCGTCACTCTACTCTGCACCCGCTCCATTCTGTCCACATCCTTTCTGAAGTGAGGCCTCCAGAAATGCACACAATACTCCAGGTGTGGCCTGACCAATGCCATGTACAGTGGGGCTGTGACATCTTGAGATTTGGATGTTACGCCTCGGTTGATACAACCCAAGATCACATTCGCCTTTTTTGTCGCTGCATCACACCGGCTGCAGCAACTATACCTGTGGCCATCGTTACATCGTCTGGCAGCAAATCCCACATTTTAATCCCACTCCTCTCTTACTGTAAAAAGACGCCATTGCGGTGGTGTATCCGGCGCATTAAGTAGGATCACTGCATTCTGGAAAATACATGCCAACCCCCTATTTGTTCTGAGAGCTAATTATTTGATATATTTATTTTGTTAAATCGCCTTGAGGCAGGCAAACAGGGAGGGAAGGGAAAATCTGCAGATGCCGACAAATTATCGAGAGGACAGCAAGGCTCAAGCCGGCTACTGAGCGCTTCCCTTTCAACGGAGCATTTCCAAGATGCTGAATCCCTTCCCTTCCTGTAGCCTCCGGCGCTTACTCATAACAACATTCTGAGTCATCGGCACGGGCAAGGAACCGTCAGCGAGCGCAGATGAAAATGACACAAAATGCTGCTTAACCCCCAAACATGTGTCACTATTGGCATCTGGGTTTTCATTCCATAGAAGTTCATCTGTACGTTAGGCACGTTCCGCAGCTGCGCTTTCATCCCTACGCTAAAAACCCATTTGAACCATCAAAGTGTGAGTCAGATGAGCCAACGTACACAATTCTTTGGTGTTCCTATTGTGACTGCTTTGTGCGTGTGGATGCAGATGCAATGTGTATTTCAATATCATGTATTTTATACGTATATTCTATAGGTTTTGTACGTGTGTGCATGTGTGAAAGAGCCACCAAGTCGGTTCCAACTTATGGTGGCCCTGTGAACGAGCATCCTTCAAAACAGCCTCTTGTTAACAGCCATTCTCAGGTCTTGCAAACGGAGGGTCGTGGCTTCCATCTCAATTTGGGTCTTCCTCTTTTCCTGCTGTCATCAGCTTTTCCAAGTGTTATCGTCTTTTCCAGTGAATCTCGTCTCCTCATGACGTGATCAAAGTACAACATGTGTTGCAGTTTGGTGGTTAGGTGCGCAGACTCTAATCTGGGAGAACGGGGTATGATTCCCCACTCCTCCACATGCAGCTGCTGGTGTGACCTTGGGCCAGTCACAAGTTCTTTCAGAGCTGTTCTCTCAAGGGCACTTCTCGAAAGAGCTCTCTCAGCCCCACCTACCTCACAGGGTATCTGTTGTGGGGAGAGGAATGGAATGGAGATTGGGTAGTGAAGGGCAGGGTATAAATCCAATCTCCTCCTCCTCCTCCTCCTCCTCCTCTTCTTCTTCTCCCTACTTAGGTCCCTTTCTTCTCCAGACTTTGCCTTTCCCAGACTCTACTCCCAAATCTCCAGGAATTTCCCAATCAGGAGTTGGCAAGTGTCTTGCCCAACAGAACCATTGTGATCTCCCTTTTTTGTAGCTCTCACACCTTAAGCAACACCCTGCAGTTCCAAGCATGGGCTTGCCTGAAATAAACATGCTGCTCAACAGTCATGGCCTCCCCACATTAATTGTGGAGATCGTAGTTTGGGGAGATGCAGAGAATTTGGTTTTAAAAATCGCTGCTCAGTCCTATCAATCACAGCATTACAATGGCAAGTTTTCCTGGGAACAGAGAATGGTACTTCAACTATTCTAAGTTGAAGGTGTAGATACGTCCCTAGTCTTTTCTGCTTTCCTAAGCAGCTCTTCATCTTTACCTTTGCTGAGTGGTGATGTAAGAAGGTGGTGGAGGAGGAGGAGGAGGATATTGGAGTTATACCCACCCTTTCACTCAGAGTCTCAGACTGGCTTACAATCTCCTTCTGTTCCTCTCCCTACCGCAGACACCCTGTGAGGTAGGTGGGGCTGAGAACTCTTCAGAGAACAGCTCTGAAAGAACTTGTGACTGACCCAAGGTCACCCAGCAGGCCTCACATGTCTCAGAGCAGCTTACAATCGCCTTCCCTTCCTCTCCCACAACAGGCACCTTTTGAGGTAGGTGGGGCTGAGAGAGTTCTGACAGAACTTATGTCTGACCCATCGACACCCAGCTGGCTTCATGTGGAGGAGGAATCGGGAATCAAACCTGGTTCTCCAGATTAGAGTCCACCACTCTTAACCACTACGCCAAACTGGCTCTCCAACTGTACCCATTACGCTTCAATTGATGTATATGTCTCCACTCTAAGGAAACTATCTCGCCCTGGTCTTGTTATTTTAACGGGTTATTCACTGGGGGAATTAGGCCTCAGTAAGTTTTGGGGTGGGGGAGAGTGTGGAAACCCTCCGCTTTAACTCAAGCATGTCAAATTTGGGGAGAATTTTGACGATCTTCTGGGCCAGGGGTCCTCAACAGGCTGCCCGTGGGTGCTATGGTTACCACTGACACTTTACCTGGTGTCTATCACATATTTTCAGAGAGTGGGTGGGGCCATTTCTGATTGGCCACTGGAGATCTGATTGGCTGTGCAGATTATAGGGACGTCGCTTCAGTGGCAGCTACCAACACAGTGTCAGTTATATTCTTTGTCCCATTCCTTTCCCCCAGTGTAGGGATGAAGCTCTGGCTCGGTGAAAGAGCCTCTGTTTAGCATGCAGAAGGTCCTAGGTCCAATCCCCGGCTGAACTGAGCAGGAGGTGATGGGAAAGACCTTTGCAAGAGACCCTGGAAAGCTGCTCTCAGTCTAAGCAGACAAGACTGACCCTGACGGACCGATGGTCTGATGATGATGAAGAAGAAGAAGATGGGGAGGAGGAGGAGGAAGAGGAGGAGATTGGATTTATATCCTGCCCTTTAATCCGAGTCCCAGAGTGGTTTACAGACTCCTTTCCCTTCCCCTACCCACAACAGAAACCCAGTGGGATAGGTGGGGCTGAGAGAGCTCTGACAGAACTGCCCTTGAGAGAACAGCTCTTGTCAGAACTATGGCTTGCCCAAGGTCATCCAGCAGCTGCGAGTGGAGGAGTGGGGAATCAAACCCGGCTCTCCCAGATTAGAGTCCGCGCACTTAACCACTACACCAAACTGGCTCACATGTACTTTCAGTCATACTTTGAAAATTCCCCCCCACGCTTGGCCTTCCTCTGAGTGTATGTGGCTTTGCCTCCTACGGCAGCCATTTTGTGATCAGCTTTACTTCTGGTGGCAGCCATTTTGTGGCTGTGCCCACCACCCTGTGTCAGAGTTCCAAGGGTGCCCACAGGCAAAGAAAGGCAGGGGACCCCCGACTTGTACTAAGACATTTGGCACATTAGCATGGCTGTGTGAAAAGTGACAAGAAGCTGCCATGATATGAGCGTCCTATTCTTTATATTTTTTTGTGGAGCGGCCGCCAGGCCCTTCAAAACCCAACAGGGTAAAGAATCATTAAGGGAGGATGGGACGGAGCTAATCACTCCTGTCAGCGCCTGCGTTGTTTTTGGCGTCGGCCGAATGACGAGCGCGCCAGACATCTATGAGAACAGGGGAGATGTGCTTCCCCCCGTAATGAAGATGCGATCCAATAAGAATCTACCGCATGTCATTTCCTCTCGCGGTCAGAATGACATCTCCATTCGGCGTACTTTTTAATCCCACAGAAAATGTCAAGCTGGTGCTAATTCAGAAAAGGCCCCGGAGGTGAGGCTAAGTCTGACAGCTTCTCGCAGTCAACCAACGGAAGAAAGCAGACGCTCGCCCTTTCATTGTTATCTGTGCTTCAATAGATTGACGGAATGGCTGCAGCCGACATGCAGAGTCTGAGAACTTTTATCGTCATCACCGCCACCACCATCATCAAATTTATAGGTCGCCTCTCACCGCCAAGTGGTCGCGAGGTGGCTAACAGCTAAAATATTAATATTATTAAAATAATATTATTGAAATGTTATCAATTTAAAAACATAATACAAATAAAACTAAAAGGCAGCCCACATAGACAGACCTGACTAATGAAAAGCTAAACGGAAGTGCTCTGCTTTATAGGCCCTGTGGAACTTAGATTAGTCCCACAGGGCGCACGTACCATTTGACAGCTGGTTCCACCAGGACGGGGCTACCACGAAGAAGGCCCTTGTCCTAGTAGATGCCAGGTGAACATCCCAGTGGCCAGGCACCACAAGCTGGTTGTGGGTTGAAGAGCTTAAATTTTGTGCAGGAATTTGAAAGATCACAGAATCATAGAATCACAGAGTCAGAAGGGGCCATACAGGTCATCTAGTCCAACCCCCTGCTCAATGAGGGATCAGCCTAGAGCATCCCTGACAAATGTCTTTCCAGCTGCTGCTTAAAGACTGCCAGTGAACGGGGAGCTCCCCAGCTCCCCAGGCAGCTGATTCCACTCTTGATTCCTGACTGGAAAAAGTGCACTGGAAAAAGTGCAGAGAAGGGCAACTAGAATGATAAAAGGGTTGGAACACTTTCCCTATGAAGAAAGGTTAAAACGTTTGGGGCTCTTTAGCTTGGAGAAACGACAGCTGAGGGGTGACATGATCGAGGTTTATAAGATTATGCATGGGATAGAGCAGGTTGAGAAAGAAGTACTTTTCTCCCTTTCTCACAATACAAAAACTCGTGGGCACTCAATGAAATTGCTGAGCAGTCAGGTTAGAACAGATAAAAGGAAGTCCTTCTTCACCTGAAGAGTGATTAACATATGGAATTCACTGCCACAGGAGGTGGTGGCGGCTACAAGCATGGACAGTTTCAAGAGGGAATTAGATAAACATATGGAGCAGAAGTCCATCAGTAGCTATTAGCCACAAGGTATAGATAGGAGCTCTCAGTCTGTGGCAGGTGATGCACTCTATCCTTGGTGCTGGAGGGGGCAGCAGTGGGAGGGCTTCTAGTGTCCTGGCCCCACTGCTGGACCTCCTGATGGCACCTGGTATTTTTGGCCACTGTGTGACAGAGTGTTGGACTTGATGGACCATCGGCCTGATTCAGCACTGACTTCTCTTATGTTCTTATGTTCTTATGATCATATACTGTATAGGAACATCACTATATTTTAATATCATTATTTTTCGCTTACTCTAATATGCAGCTTTTCATCTGTATTCTAGCTGCTTTATGTCGAATGCCTTGTATAATCTTTATGATATCAATAAAACTTATCAAAAATTTCTTCTGTGGGGGAACATGTCGGAAGAGGCGGTCTGCCAGGTAAAAGGTTGCAGGACATCTAGGGCTTTAAAGGTAATCATTAGCACCTTGAATTTGATCTGGAATTTAATTGGCAGCCGGTGCAGCAGACAGGATAGATATGATCTCTCCAAGGAGAATCTGTCAGCAATCTTGCCACTGCATTGTGGACTGCCTGTAATTTCCGGAGTGCCTTCAGGGTTTATACAGTGCTTTGGTATCGCTAGGCTTACCTGACAGCAAGCTCCATTGCCCGCTGGTGCTTTGAGTGGTGGCAGGAGAAAAATAATTTTAAAACAGTGACGTCACTTCTAGGTAAAAGGTGGAATTAACATAGCATAGCTCTAGGATTATCTAGGAGGAAGGGTAGGCGATTGTAAGCTGAGACTCCTTAGGGTAGAGTAAGGTAAAGGTAAAGGTTTCCCTCACTCGAAAGCCAGTCGAAACCGACTGTGGGGGGTGATGCTCATCTCCATTCCCAAGCTGAAGAGCCAGTGCTGTCCAAAGACTTTTTCCATGGTCATGTGGCCGGCATGACTAAACGGCGAGGCGCAAGGAACTCTGTTCCCTTCCCATCAAAGCGGTACCTATTTATCTACTTGCAGTTTCTTGCTTTTGAACTGCGAGAGCCAGTTTGGTGTGAGAGCCAGTTTGGTGCAGTGGTTAAGTGTGTGGACTCTAATCTGGGAGAACTGGGTTTAATTCCCCACTCCTACACTTGCACCTGCTGGATGACCTTGGGCAAGCTATAGTTCTGGCACAGCTGTTCTTGAAAAAAGAGCAGTTTCTGTCAGAGCTCTCTCAGCCCCACCTACCTCACAGGGTGTCTGTCATGGGGAGGGGAAGGGAAAGGGATTTGTGAGCTGCTCTTAAACTCCCTTGGATAGTGAAGGGTGGGGTATAAATCCAATTTCACTCTTCTTCTTCAAGGTTGGTAGGAGCTGGGGCCAGAGACAGGAACTCACTCCATCACATGGCACTCGGGTCTCGAACTGCCGAACTACAGACCTTCCAGTCTGCAGCTCAGCATTTTAGGGCCAATCTGCATTTAGCATTTTTACCAAACCCACACCGGAACAGAAAAAGATGCAGTTCAAAACCACATTCAGTAGAGTGGCAGCCGGGCTGAGAATTCAGCATAAATTCGCCATCTACCGATCTCTTTATCATCTGATTAACATTGTTTACAGAAGAAGCACCGCGAAACCCCGAGACTACAAGCAAGGTAACAAACAAACGATTAAGCGCTTACCGGTTTAAAGGAGACTGTGATATTGAAACGTATGGATAAGCGTTGAAACCTTTAAGGAACTATTTCGCTTGAATTAAAAGTAAAAAGAAAGCTTTCCGTTAGTGAAAAAGGCTGAAAAGAGACTTTGTTTTGCATTCCTGTGGTCAGCCAAGTCTAAACGTTACGTAGTAGAAACGAAACTAACTGTGACTCTGTGATACAGGAAGTGGGCTAGAGTGGAGGCTTTTAGAGGCTGTGGTGTTTGAAGAGGAGGGACATTTTATTGTGTGACACCACCCTTACTGGAAGTCGGATTACAGAGACGGACCGGTGAGTAGGAAGTTTGAAAGGAGCCTACTCTAGCCAAAAAAACCACAGAGAAATTGCGCCCGACATTTTGGGGAGGACTAAAATTTAAAATGTTATTTTCAAGCCGAAAAAGCGTCTAAACAAGTTCTAAAGGTGGCGATTTGGCTTGAAGATTGTTAATATAAAGTCTGATTAACATTGAAGTGGCCTCCAAGACGGATTTGAGAACAAGACCTAGAGCTGCTTCATCACCCAGTCCAAGAATGACTGCAAAGGAAAAAAAGAGTGGCAAGCAGCTATAGAAGCGATGGAGAAACGGATGACGGAGAATCTTGGAAAACAAATAGAATCACAGTTGCAACAACAATTGGAGCAAATAGAGCAAGTGCAAATCCAAGTACAGAAAAAAAATATGGAAGAATTGAAAGAACTGGTACTTGCAGAAGTGTCAGGGATTAAAAAAGATACAGAAGAACTTAAAAAGGAAGTCAAAAGTCTGGTGACAAAATCTGAAGATATGGAACAAAAGGTTAAAAAAACCTTGTCAGAGAATGCAAGGTTGGAGACCATGATGGATTACAGGGCTACTCAGAATCACTTGAGATTGAGAGGGATAGAAGAGGAGGAAGATCAAGATCTACGGGCCCTAGTAATTAAAACATTGACAACTTACATAGGGGAAGATGAAGGAGATTTGGATGCAGACTTTGACTTGATTTACAGAGTAAATTCGGCTTACGCCAAAAGAAAGCAATTACCCAGAGATGTAATTGTTCAATTTGTGACAACAAAGATGAAGGAAGACGTTTTCAAGAAACAATTTTCACAACCGTTGGAAATTAATGGAAAGAAAATAATAATCTTGAGAGAAATTCCGAGATCAATTCTACAAGATAGAAAGAAATTCAAGAAATTGACAGACAGGCTAAAAGAAATGAATATTAGATTCAGATGGGAGATTCCATATGGACTTACATTTATGTACAACTCGGTGAGATCAACTCTTAAAACTGAAGGAGACTTATATAGATTCAAAGCGAACAATCTGGACGATTTTAAAGATATTTAATTTAACACCATTATGGATTACAAATTTTTATCTTGGAACGTAAATGGATTAAATTCACCAGGTAAAAGAAGACTGGTGAATCATTGGCTGGAAAAACAAAAATGTAATATAATTTGTTTACAAGAAACACATATAAGAAAACAAGACGACAAATATCTGACTAATAAAAAATTGGGAGAAGAATTTCATTCTTCAGCAGTTAACAAGAAAAAAGGAACAGTGATTTATATTTCAAAAGATTTGGATCCTAAGCAAATTTTTTCCGACAAAGAAGGAAGGTATGTTGGCGTGGAAATCTGTATGGATAGAAAAAAGACATTGCTTGTTAATATATATGCACCCAATGGGGCAAAAGAGACCTTTTTCAATGATTTGACTAAAGAGTTGGAATGTTTAAATTATGACCAAATTGTTCTTGCGGGAGACTTTAATGGTACAGTGAACAACACATTGGATAGAAAGTCCAAAGCAAGTGGAGAGACAGTTGGAAAGTTACCAAAAAATTTCTTTCAATTGATGAAGCAAGAAAAGTTAGAAGATGTTTGGAGGAAGTGGAATCCTAAGACTAAGGATTACACGTTTTATTCGAATAGACATAATTCTTTTTCTCGAATTGACATGATTTGGATGTCAGAGGAGATGGCGCAAAAAACTTATAAAATACAAATTCTACCGAAAACTAACTCGGATCATAATCCCCTACTTTGGATATCTAAAGCAAAACCTAAACAGCTATTCTGGAGAATTAACGAAGATTTACTGGATCAAAAACAAATTAATGAAATCTTAAAAAAGGAAACGAAAAGTTTTTTTGAACTGAATTTGAATAAAGGCACGGACATACAAGTTGTATGGGATACATACAAAGCAGTAATCAGAGGCATGCTTATCTCTCTGAACTCCAAAGATAAAAAGCAAAAGATTCAGCAACAGAAAGATCTTCATGAAAAAATTCGACAAAAAGAAAAGGAACTAAAAAAAAGACCAGGGAAGAAGAAAATTGTTAAAGAGATCCACTTCCTGCAAGATCAGCTGAATGTTCTTTTAAACAGAGAATTATATTGGAACTTAAAAAAATTACAGCAAAAAGCATTTGAGGGTGCAAATAAACCAGGAAAGTTTTTGGCATGGCAATTGAAAAGTAGAAAAGATAGGAACTTTATATCCAAGATTGTTGAAGATGGAAAGGAGGTGATGAGCCTGAATGGTATAAAAAGAGCTTTTTTTAAATACTACGCCAAATTATTTCAAAAGAAAGGAATTGACCAACAGAGAATCAAGAAATACTTGGACACGATTGAAGTTCCAGAGCTGGGAAAACAAATTAAAGAACTATTAAATGGTTTAGTAACGAAAGAAGAAGTGACAATGGCGATAGAAGATGCAAAGTTGGGCAAAGCTCCAGGACCAGATGGCTTTACAGCAAAATTTTATAAGAAATTTAAAGAGGAGCTAACCCCTATTTTAGTACTTCTGTCAAATGAGATAAGACAGACCAAGCGGATCCCAGATTCATGGAAGGAAGCAAATATTTCATTGATACCTAAAGAAGGTTTGGATTTGACTCAAGTAAAGAACTATAGACCAATATCGCTATTAAATAATGACTACAAATTATTTGCAAAAATAATTTCAGAGAGACTGAAAAAATATTTGAAAGATACGATAGCGGAAGAACAAGCGGGATTTTTACCAAATAGACAAATTAGAGATAATCTAAGAGTGGTGATAGATGCAATTGAATATTATGACAAGCATCCTGAAAAAGAAGTTGGATTCCTCTTCTTAGATGCGGAAAAAGCTTTTGATAATTTAAATTGGGAGTTTATGCTGCAAGTTATTGAAAAAATGAATATTGGACAGTCCTTTTTAAACATGATTGTGGCAATATATTCAGAACAAAAAGCGGCTTTGAATATAAACAAAGAAAAGACGGACTTCTTCCGAGTCCAAAAGGGAACACGTCAAGGCTGCCCGTTATCCCCGTTGTTGTTTATTTGGATATTGGAAATACTACTAACAGCGATAAGAAAAGATGACAGTATTGAAGGACTTACAGTGAAAGGTTTTGCCTATAAGTATAGGGCATTTGCAGATGATGTAATGTTTATGATTCAAGACCCAATTGAGAAAATACCACAATTGATGGAAAAAATTGAAGAATTTGGTTCAGTTGCGGGATTTTATGTTAATAAAAATAAAACTAAAGTGATGTGCAAAAATATGACGAAACAAAGACAGACAGAACTTCAAGAGAAAATGCAATGTGAAGTAGTCACAAAGACTAAATATCTTGGAATTGATTTAACTATGAAAAATATTGATTTGTTTAAAAATAATTATGAAAAGGTGTGGCATAAGATTCAGCAAGATATGAAGAAATGGGATACTTTGAATTTATCATTGATGGGAAGAATCGCGACTGTAAAAATGAATATCTTGCCGCGTTTGATGTTTTTGTTTCAGACTATTCCAATACTAAAACAAAGGAAAATACTGGATTCGTGGCAGAAAGAATTATCCAAATTTGTATGGGCAGGAAGAAAGCCAAGGATTAAAATGAAAATTTTATGTGATGCAAGAGAGAGAGGAGGCTTACAACTACCAAATTTAAGACTGTATTATGATGCCGTCTGTTTAACATGGTTGCAACAGTGGATTAATTTGGAGAATAAGAAGTTATTGGCTCTTGAAGGACATGATAATAAATTCGGATGGCATGCATATTTATGGTATGGAAAAGTAAAAATGGATAAATTTTTTAAACACCACTTTGTAAGACAATCACTGTTCGAGACATGGACGAGATATAAAAAATTCTTCTCAGAAGAAAGACCACTTTGGATTGTACCAGCTGAAGTGATTAATCCATATTCAAGAAACCAAGGTCTAGACTGGCTACCTTACAAAAATCTTTTAAAATCTGAAGGGAAAAATTTTGTGTTAAAAGATAGATTTGATGTTGAATTTGAATATGATTGGTTGAAGTATAGACAGATTTATGACTTATTTAAGACCGATAAAAGAGAACATGGTTTTAGAGAAAAGAATATTGAAATTGAAACTGTATGGCTTGAGAAAGATAAAAAAATGATTTCTAAACTCTACAAGGTGTTATTGAAATGGTATACTGAGGATGAAGTTGTAAAGGAGCAAATGATAAAATGGGCAGTAAATGTTAATAATGAGATATTAATGACATCTTGGGAATACTTGTGGAAAAAATCAATGAAAATTTCAACGTGTGTAAATGTTAAAGAGAATTGTTATAAAATGATGTATAGATGGTATATGACGCCTAAAAAAATTGCTATTATAAATGAAAGTATGTCCAACAAATGTTGGAAATGTAAAAAACATGAGGGGTCTTTTTACCATATGTGGTGGACATGTGATAAAGCAGTAAAGTATTGGACAGAGATCCACAATGAGATACAAAAAATTTTGAATTGTACTTTTAAGAAAGACCCACAGATGTTATTGTTAGGTCTTAAAATGGAAGAAATAAATGTAGCCAAGAGAACATTATTATGGTACTTGACTACAGCAGCAAGACTGATTTTTGCTCAATGTTGGAAACAAGATAAAGTACCTGAAACATGGGAATGGATTAAAAAGACGTTGTTCTTAGCAGAAATGGATAAATTAACAAGAAAATTAAACAACGAAGAAGATGAAACTTTTTTTGAAGACTGGAAAGACTTTCAAAAATACTTGTTGAAAAATTGGGACATTAAGCGTGGTTTGGTTTGTTTTGATAGTTATTAAGTGGAAAATGAAATAGAATTAGATTTTTGAATTGTTACCGTTTGATAGAGAAAATAAGTTTAGAAATAATTGTAACAGAATAAGAGAGATATTAATGGGGTTGGAGCGGTGCGGGAAGTCTTGTTTGGGGGGGGGAGGAAAATTAGAGAAATGGGTATGTAGGTGGATTGAAAATGTTTGAACGTGTGATATATCCAATAATAAATTGTATTTACAAAAAAAAAAAAACCACATTCAGCTATCCGGGGCCAACACAGTGCTGACTGCAGAGTCACCCCCGAATGGCCATAAAACAGCCATAAATCTCTGCAGACAGCCACCATTAAACCAGAGATCAAATGAAGTGAAAGCAGCATGCAGTCTGGACACTGCCACAAAATGCAACACTCAATCAAAGTGAAAGTGGCATGCAATGTAGATGGGGATTTCTGTTCCAGTGTAGGTTTGGTAAGACAGTGGAGCAAATGCTAGATGCAGATCGGGCCTTAACCTCTGAGCCACCGTGGCCCCAGGGTAAAGTGGGGTATAAAAACCAACTTCAACTCTTCTTCCAGGTAGTGGTGGGAGATCTCCTGGGATTTCAACTGTTCTCCAGGTGACAGAGATCAGTTCGCCTGGAGAAAATGACCACTCTGGAAGGTGGACTCTATGGCATCATACCCCACTGAGGCCCCTTCCCTCCCCCAACCCCACCCTCCTCCCACTCCAGATCTCCAGGTATCTCCCAACCTGGCGCTGGCAAGCATAGATGGAAGTGACGTTGCCAGTCTCGGCGCCTTGATCCTGCAACATCTTTTTTCTTTCCTCCCCTTCTTGTCCTGCTCAAATACTGAGCCCAAAGACTTTTATTATTTATCATTATTTATTTGATTGGTTCATCGCCCTTTCCCTGCTTTTGCGCGGGCCTCTGGGCAATATACAACAAAAAGGCATAGAGCCATAAAACAAATACAAATCATGCAGCGACAAAGAAAAAAGAAAAGGCTAATGTGATCTTGGGATGTATCAACAGAGGCACAACATCCAAATTGCAAGAGGTCATAGTCCCGCTGCACACTGCATTGGTCAGGCCGCACCTGGAGTCTTGTATGCAGTTCTGGAGGCCTCACTTCAAAAAGGATGTGGACGGAATGGAGCGGGTGCAGAGGAGAGCGACGAGGATGATTGGGGGTCTGGGGACCAAGAAGCCCTGCGAGGAAAGGCTGAGGGACGTCTTGGGAATGCTCAGTCTGGAGAAGAGGAGGTTGAGGGGGGACAGGATGGCTCCCTTGAAGTATCTGAAGGGCTGTCACTTAGAGGAGGAGGGCAGGGAGCTGTTCCTGTTGGCAGCAGAGGAGAGGACTCGCAATACTGGGTTAAAATTAAGGGGGAGAAGCAGTGTTCCCTCTAAGCTGAGTCAGTGTGAGCTAGCTCACTGGGGTTTTTTTTAGCCTACGGCTCACACATTTTTGTCTTCGCTCAGGAAGGATGGCTTGAGAGCAAACTAATTTATGCAGTAGCCAAATCGTTCAATCACAACTTTAATGCCAGCAGCTCACAAAGTAGACTTTTTGCTCACAGGACTCCACAGCGTAGAGAGAGCATTGGTGGGAAGGCAGAGTAATTTTAGAGAAAACTTTTTTGACAGTCAGAGTTGTGCAACCGTGGAATCAGGTGCCCGGGGAGGTGGTGAGCTCCCCCTCCCTGGCAGTTTTCAAGCAGCAGCTGGACAAACCCTTGTCAGGGAGGCTCTATCTGATCCTGCACTGAGCAGGGGGTTGGACGAGATGGCCTGTCTGGCCCCTTCCACTTTCGTGACTCCCTGATTCCATGACCCTAAATGTACAAAACACTGACATTCTAATCATAACAAAATTAAAATAAGAAAGTTAAATTGTTCAATACTTCAAGGTGCTTTAGTTGCCCACCAGTGATGGGCAGAGATTCATGTTACTTAAGGAATATATTTTTTCCCCTAATAGATCACCAGTCTGCCTGGACAATCTCATCTGTCTTGTTCTATTGGCCAGCCCTCTGGCAGCAAGCAGGTAATACGCATGGCGCGGATGGTGAATGAATAAGAGCTCTCCACTGAGAACGTTTTGTCTGGTTATATTAAAGAAAAACCAAAGCTGAATCATTTTACAGCATATCATAACCTCTCTGTGTTTTGTCTTCTTTATGCAATGATCATCCTGTGAGGAAAAGCCACTTTTGGGACAATAACTCCCCAAATTCTCTCTTTCCTTACAAGTATTAGTGATGCTTGTTACTTATGTCAAGATATACTTTCTCTTGCCTGATTGCATTCCTGTTCTTTGTCTTTCTTCCAAGGGAGAACACCTCAGCCTCAGGGAGTTCAAGCTCTCATGCCTAGCGTATGAATTCTACTGTCAAATATATTTGAACACGATTATGCTCCCGACAGAGTCCAGTAACTTTGTTGCTAGGCCCAGCCTGGCAACCAATGAGAGACTGAGTAGGGTGGGGACATGGGAGGATGGCTGCCAGTGACGGCCTGACATCACTTCTGCAAAAACGAGGAAGTGATTTCATGCCCCTCTAGGAATCGCTGGAAACTCTGTGGTAAAACCATTCAGGTTTTGGTGATTCCTAGTAAGAGCTGGGGATGCAGAATGGTATAGTATAGCCTGATCTCTTCAGATTTCAGAAGCTAAGAAGGGTCAGTCCTTGGAGAAGAGAACACCAAGGAAGACTTTGTGGGAGAAGGCCATGGCAAACCACCTCTGCTTAACCGCTTGCCTCGAAAATCCTGTGGGGCTGCCATAAGTCAGCTGCGACTTGAGGGCACTTTACACACACAACAAAGAAATGTCACAACTAGGTTTTCCTGAATGTGACGCCACGTTGTCACCCATAGCAATTTTATTTATTTACTTTCTTTCTGCCGCTGGCCATTGGAGAGTTGGCAGATAAGGCCCTCTGGGGGCAGGAGATATGTGGGATTTTGTACCCATCTAATCTCATATATATATATATATATATATATATATAGGTTGCAGAATCATCACCTATTCACAGTCAAAGACTTATTGGAGCGTAGGTCTTTGTCTCCCAGTTCCATCCCATATGTGTGCTAGAACTTCCCACATGTCATTTTCTGACTATAGCTCCCCCAGTGACTTTTCTTGAAGGTTCCTCATGTTCTGGGAATCATTGGTCAGATGGCGCGAAGGAGCTGGACACTGCAAAAAACTCCACAGTTTCTCACTCGTAACGATAAACCAAGCCAGTGGCAGATCTTTAAATTAGATCTGGGGGTGGTGACTTAATTGCAGAAGTTTTGTACAAATAAGCCACTTGCCTCTGAATTCTGCCATGGAAGATGGTTTGATTACTTTGGGCCGGCTACTCTCTCTCAGCCTGGAGAACCTCACAAGTTTGTTGGTGCAAGAATAAAACATAGTGATAGGCCATGTGAAAGAATGTTCTCCTGCCTTCAAACTGTGAAAGATTATCTATAGAACTGTCCAATATGAGGACTTCCGGTTTGTGGCACATCATCTTTGGAAGATTCCCAGGAGAGCTCCCAAGGAACCACCGAATCTCCAGGTCCCACTGGGGGATCCAGGTCGCCCAGATCCCAATGAGTCTTCCTGGAGAGAGGCTCCTGGCAGGGGACTTGATTCAGGGGCTCTCGCATACAGCAGTACGTGAGTAGACCTTACATCATCCTGAAATTGTCAAATTGGTTTAGGTGCATAAAAGAATGATTCTATATATGTAAAACTTAAGTAGGTACATTGAGTACATGGTTCTTTTTCATTCTGTGTTAGTGTATCTGTAGTGTCTGTCCTTTTCTTTGTTGAAAATTAATAAAAGCTAATATATATATATTAATATATATATTAATAAAATTAATAAAAGCTAATTGAAGGGCAGGGTATAAATCCAATCTCTTCTCTCTTCTTTTCTTCTACAGTGTTTATATATATATATATATATATATATATATATATATATATATATATATATATATATATATAATCATTAGCTACTAGCCATGGTGACAGAGGGGAATCTCCACATTCAGAGGCACTAAGTGTCTGAATCCCAAAGCCAGGAGGCAAAATCAGGGGAAGGCCCTGGCCTCTATGCCCTGTTGTTGGCCACTGTGTGAGACAGGATGCTGGATTAGATGGACCATTGGTCCAGCAGGGCTCTTCGTATGTTCTTATGAAGGCCTCAGCCTCTCTGCCCTGTTGCTGGCCCTCCAGAGGAACTGGATGACCACTGTGTGAGACGGGATGCTGGACTAGATGGACTATTGGTCTGATCCAGCAAGGCTCTTCTTATGTTCTTATGAAGGCCTCAGCCTCTATGCCCTGTTGTTGGTTGTGCAGAGGAATTGGTTGACCACTGTGTGAGACAGGATGCTGGACTAGTTGGACCACCAGTCTGACCCAACAGGCCTCTTCTTATATTCTTATGAAGTCCTCGACCTCTATGCCCTGTTCTTGGCCATCCAAAGGAACTGGTTGGCCACTGTGTGAGACAGGATACTGGACTGGGTGGACTACTGGTCTGATCCAGCAGAGTTCTTCTTATGTTCTTAGGTTCTCCTCAGAGCCTTGCGGCTCTCTGAACCCCTTTCTTGCCTTGCCCCACTCCAGCTGGGTTTGCACAGGGCTGCTACTGTCTTCTTGTGAGGTACCCTGACCTATCCTGGGACATCTGCTGGTTTCTGCCCAGTACGTGGAGCCTCCTCTGACCACAAAGACAAAAATAAATAAATAAATAAATAAATAAAACTGCAAAGTTCCGCACACCAGAAAGGGGGCAACTGAAGGTATATTGTGCCTGCCAAACCTATGTAGTGTTGGGGATTCTAGCTTCTCTCTGTACTCATATTAATCCCTGATGCTCCTTAAGGGAATAAAAACTTCCTTCACCGCTTCTGTTTCTTGGTAGGAGATGGGAAGGAGGCACTGCTAGAAATAATTACATCTGCTAATTTACCCCACTTAATTAGCATAATTAGTACACAGATCTGCATAGAATGGAAATCATGCTGTTAACATTGTGGCTGAGATATGGCCGCTCGATACAGAGGGCATGATGCTTATGGAAGAGACAGGGCGAGGAATCTCCAGCACTGATGAGCATACAATGCTACGGCCCGAGAGCGCATCGCAATAACTTAGCTAAATGTAATTTGCCATCATACGTTCCCCATTAGAATGTGCAGACTTGCAACTCTAGCAAAAACCAATTATATTTCTCTGGGATTCATTCAACATAACATTAACTGTTATGACTAACTGTTTTGGTAGGCAAGGAGGCTGCGTATGTCTTCGGGGTTTTGAAGCTCAAGTTAACATTCTGCTACGCTACAGCATGACTGGATTTAATTTCTCTTTAAAACCTTTGGAAGAAATATGAAGCGCCAAAAGGAGGCCCCATTTTTGGACACAAAATATCCAAAACATAGTGAAATTGATGGAATTTCCATGTACGTTGGCTTACATTTAGCTCACTTTGGATCAAAAGTCTGCCCAGTGACTGGCAGTTTATGAGTTAATCTCTGGTCCCTCAGAACATCAAGGGAGAAGCATGTGGACATATTTATTCAGATTTGAGTCCTTTTACTTCTTAGTCACGGGACAGTGGTGGCTCAAGTGGTTAAGACTCTGAACCGCAGACCAGAAGGTCAGTAGTTTGGCAGTTTGAGACCCGAGAGTGCCACATCATGGAGTGAGCTCCCATCTCTGGTCCCAGCTCCTGCTGGCCTAGCAGTTTGAAAGCAAGAAAATTGCAAGTAGATAAACAGGTACCGCTTCAGTGGGAAGGTAACAGCATTCCGTGCACCTTGGCATTTAGTCATGTCAGCCACATGATCATGGAAACGTCTTTGGACTTCCATTAGTCGGAAGTGACTTGATGACGCTTAATACACATAGAAGAGGCCCATAGCCAAGCTGCGGAGTCTTGTGAGCAAAAATTCTACTTTGCCAGCTACTGGCATTAAAGTTATGAATGAGCAATTTGGCTACTGCAGAAATCAGTTTGCTCCGGAGCCATCCTTCCTGAGCTAAGACGAAAATGTGTGAGCCACAGGCTAGAAAACTGTGAACTAGCTCACACTAACTCAGCTTAGAGGGAACACTGCTCATAGCTTAGATCGGATTCATAGTCTTACTCAGACCTTCCAGGTCTTTTAACCAGTCATGTATTGTGCAGTTCCATAGATAGTCTTCCATATTTCAAAGGCAGGAGAATGTCCCTTTCACGTGGACTATTACTGTGTTTTATACCCACAACAACAACCCTGTGAGGTATGCTAAGCTGAGAGAGAGTAGCTGACTCAAGATCGTTCACCCGTCTTCCATGGCAGAGTTTAGGATTCAAACTTGGGTCTCCCAGACCTTAGACCAACAGTCTGCCCTAACCTGGATAGACCAGGTTAGCTTGATCTCGTCAGATCTCAGAATCTAAGCAGGGTCAGACCTGGCTAGTATCTGGAAGGGACACCACCAAGGAATACCAACACTTCTTCATCCAAAGAGTGATTAACACAGGGAATTCACTGCCACAGGAGGTGGTGGCAGCTACAAGCATGGATGGCTTCAAGAGGGAATTAGATAAACATATGGAGCAGAGATCCATCAGTGGCTATTAGCCACAAGGTATAGATAGGGACTTTCGGTCTGGGGCAAGGGACCCTCTGAATTCTTGGTGCTTGGGGGGGGGGCAATAGTGGGAGGGCTTCTAGTGTCCTGGCCCCACTGCTGGACCTCCTGATGGCACCTGGTATTTTTGGCCACTGTGTGACAGAGTGTTGGACTGGATGGGCCATTGGCCTGATCCAACATTGGCTTCTCTTATGTTCTTATGTGATGTGGAAGCTGGCAGTGGCAAACCACCTCCAAATGCCTCTTGCCTTGAAAACCCTATGGGGTCACCACATCAATTACCTGTGACTCGATGGCACACACAAGAAAGAGACCAACACTCTAACCACTATGCTGACTCTCACGGCTCATGAGGTTGTCCATATGGGACAGGATTTCCTCCATGGGTCTCTGTTCTCCATGGTACAGCAAGGGAGGAATGTGGCTCCCAAACTCATTAATCTATGGATTTCCATGGGTTTTCCTCTGCCAGGTCTGTGGTAACCGGAACAGAATCCCATGTCTTTGATGGTTAGAAACTTTCTTCTGTCCTCCAAACTGAAATTGGTTTTCTAACTTTCCGTAACCTATATTACTCAGTAACCCACATTGTGCGATCCCTCGGATGTATTCTGAGAATGCAAGCCTATTCCCCATTCAAATTCAAATCCCGTAATATATTTTAAGGGTTTTCTGCTCCAGACTTCTTTTTGTTTATCTCATGAGAAAGTTAGTGTCATTCCTTCGATACCCTCCAGTTAGGATTTGAGAGTTTTACCGCGTTGGAAACGATTATAGCAAAATAATTAATTATCCCCACTCTTTATTATGAAACATTTCCCTGGATATTGGAAGCGTTGCTTTGGGGGCTTTCATTTCAATTCCTTTAAAAAAAATCTATGTCAATAATATTATCCCAGAAGTAAATGGTTTAAGATGCATCAGTATAGATTTAGGCTGAAAAGTAGGAAGAAGCACATATACATAATAATCATTGAGCAATGGAAGAAATTGTCCAGTCAAGAATGTGTTTTCCACACATGAATTCTTACAGGGTGGAAAGCCTATAAATAAGATGAAGGTGCTCCATTTCAAAATTTAAAATCTAGAGGGCATAATTCAGCAAAGGTTAGGACCTAGACAAAGAGTGTTTTAGGAGTTGTTTATTAATAGGACCGGTAGTGGACAACCAGCAGGAGTCCAGGGGGTCAGGAATATGGAAGGAACCATTGGGCAATGCCATGACCTCAGTTTGGTGTAGTGGTTAGGAGTGTGGACTCTAAACTGGGAGACCCGGGTTTGATTCCCCACTCTGCCACATGTAGCCAGCTGGGTGACCCTGGGCAAGCCACAGTTCTCTCAGAGCATTCTTTCAGAGCTCTCTCAGCCCCACCTACCTCACAGGGTGTCTGTTGTGGGGAGAGGAAGGGAAGGAGATTGTAAGCCACTCTGAGACTCCAAGTGAAGGGCGGGGTATAAATCCAATCTCTTCTTCAAAAGTTTCTGAGAAAACCTGAAAGTGATGTCACGCCACTTTAGGAATCTCCAGAAACTCTATGGTAAAACTCCATGGCAATGCCTAGAGTGGCTGTGATGTCACTTCTGGGTTTTCCCCAGAACTGACGTCATACTGCTACTTTATGGTGATTTTATTTTTTTCCCTTTGCCAGCCTGCGGGGTACAGTGGACCACATTTGCAGGTGGGGGGAGATCTCCCACTCCCAGTGGGCAGCTGGCAAGCCTTCTTGGCCATGAAGCAATCGTGCAGGTGCAGCCCATGAAAGAAAGATCTCTTTGGTGTGTTTTACCCATGATGCTCTTTGAATACAGATACTGTGCTGGGATGGATTGGCTCTGAAACCTGCTGGGCATTTCCTGTTGGACTGCTGCTGATGGTCAGGAGCAAGCCAAGAGGACCCCTAGCTTCTCATCAAAATTGCCAGCGGATGAGCTGAATAGGCCCATCACTGAGAATCAGTGAAGTACTCTGAGCATTGGACTAGGATCTGGGACACCCTGGTTCAAATCCCCACTCAGACATGAAGCTCATGAGGTGACCTTGGGCCAGTAGCTTTCTTTTAGCTTAACCTGTCATACAGAGTTGTGGGAGCAAAGAGGAAAAGCGGAGAACCAAGTATGCCTCTTTGAGCTCTTTGAAGCAAGGATGGGATACAAAGGTGATAGACAGCTTGCTCCATGGGCCATTTTAAGAGCCCTGTTCCCCCTCCCCTTGTAGAGTGATGTATTCTTGGTGCATGGGGGGAACACAGTGGAAGGGCTTCTGGAATTTCTGGCCTGCTTGTGGAGTTCCCAATAGCACCTGGGGTTTTGGGCTATTATGTGACACGGAGTGTTCGACTGGATGGGCCATTGACCTGATTCAACATTGGCTTCTCTTATGTTCTTACGTCTGAGGCAGTGATGCTCTGTATTCTTGGTGGTTGGGGGGGGGCACAGTGGGAGGGCCTCTGGAGTTCTGGCCCTCTGGTGGACCTCCTGATGGCACCTGGTATTTTTGGCCACTGTGTGACGCAGAGTGTTGGACTGGATGGGCCACTGGCCTGATCCAACATTGGCTTCTCTTATGTTCTTATTAGTGCTATTCCCAAGAGAAAACCTGACGCCCCCCCACCCTGCTCTCATGAGCCAACATAAGTTGCCTTAGATTGATTCAGATCCACCTGGCCCATTTGAGGCTGAGTGAACGTTCCCTATTCTGTTTGCTTTCACACGCTTCTCAGTGATTCAGGGGTCTCTGCTTTTCCCTGTTTGCTCTGTGCTCTTCTTTTGTACTGTGTTTGCATGCTGTACATTTTTTGGTGTTCTATTTATATACACACTGCGTGTCATTTATATGTATAATGCTGGTTTACCGACACACAGGTAATATTGCAAAAATATATTCATTTTACGGGAAAAGATTGCATGCAGAAAAAAGAGAGAGTGGCTTGACAAAAAAGATTTACAGATTCAGCAGGCACCGGGAAAGGGGGGGGGAGAATAAAATAGAGATTTGAGAAATGAAAAGACCAAGATAAAGATCACTCCTAAATTCAGTACTGTCTACTTGCCCTGGTGGTGGAACTGTGACAGAGAAAAGCCTTTCGAAACACCTCAATTCCTTTTGCTGAAGAAGACATCAGGGGTTGGAATAGGGTTTCCAGCCTCATGCTGGCAAAAGATGGGAGTTTTGGGGAGCTGGGGACATAATAATTGGCATCCCTCTGGTGCCAGTACTAACCTGGAAGTGACGTCATAAAAATGGGGTGATGCTCTAGGATTCTATTGAAACTCTATGGTTTAACCAGAGCTTTTTGGTAGATTCCCAGAGTGTCGCTTACAACAAAATGTTGTAAGTACAACAAACACTGTGTAAAGGTAAAGGTTTCCCTTGCTTGAAAGCCAGTCGAATCCGACTCTAGGGTTGCGGTGCTCATCTCCGTTTCCTAGCCGAAGAGCCAGCGTTGTCTGAAGACGTTTCCATGGTCATGTGGCTGGCATGACTAGATGCCAAGGCACATGGAACGCTGTTACCTTCCCACCAGAGTGGTAGCTATTTATCTACTTGCAATTTCTCGAACTGCTAGGTTGGTAAGAGCTGGAACCAGAGACAGTCCATCATGCTCACTCCATCATGCGGCACTCGGGTCTTGAACTGCTGAATTACTGACCTTCCAGCCTGCAGTTCAGCGTCTTAACCACCAAGCCACCACAGCTCCTATACTGTGTGAAACAATACAGTAAATAATATAATAATAACAAGAATACTCTTTGTATTCAATGTATTATAGAAGAAATTTATTAAATCAATAGCCACGGCACAATGAGCACGTATGTATACACCAACTGGTGTTAATTCTCACAAGCAAAGTCTCTTTAATTTTTCGTCTGTTGACAGAATGATGTAGTCGACACGCTTCTCCGGACTGTAAGTAAGTGGTTTCAGTCAAACTTCCTCAGGACTGCAAATAGACTGGAACCAAAGCCTTCAGATATTAGACAAAGCAGAACAGAAGCCTCTAATCGGGTTAAATGGCTTGGTCAATATGCTCATTGTGCCATGGCTATTGACTTACTGAATGTATTCTATAGATATTGAATACAAAGAGTGTTACTGTTATTATTATATTATTGACTGTATTGTTTCACACAGTGGTGGTTGTATTTTTGGACTCCTTGCTCACCGTGATACCTTTTGTTACAGAACATCTGGGTTAGGGTTAGGGTTAAATGTCAAAGCAATGTCATTTCCAGCGGGGCTGCCAAGCGAGAGGTCTCCCCCTGGACCAGGAGACCTGGCAGCCCCAGTTCAGGCTTGGAACCTACTGTATGCAAGGTATGTGATATGCCACTGAGCTACCTAATGCCAAGATGTCAAGAAAACTAAAAAAAAAAAAAAAAGATTCTATATTGGATTTAGGAAACTGGTTCATTGTAATATAATATCACGAGGTGAGGATTGGCTTATAGCGATGGAGGGTGCCAGTCAATTTATGGTTTCTCAAGCCAAGAGACATTCAGAGGAGGTTCTGCCATTGGCATAGTAACCAGTGTTCCCTCTAAGCTGAGTTAGTGTGAGCTAGCTCACAGTTTTTTAGCCTCCGGCTCACACATTTTTGTCTTGGCTCAGGAAGGATGGCTCCAAAGCAAGCTAATTTATGCAGTAGCCACATCGCTCGCTCATAACTTTAATGGCAGTTGCTCGCAAAGTAGAATTTTTTGCTCACAAGACTCCGCAGCTTAGAGGGAGCATTGGTAGTAACCCTGGACTTCCTTGGAGGGCTCCCATCCAAGTACCAACCGGAACTGACCCTGCTTAGCCTTCCGAGATTTGATGAAATTGGGCTAGCCTGGGCCACCCGGGTCAGGGTGAAGATTTGCTTCCACAATCTGTATGTCACTCATCTCACCGAACCACGAGTTTATGCGTTGTTAGGTACAGTGCGCTTATCTCACTGACTTCTGTGTTTGAGATATAACACAGGCATGTGTTAGGCAGAAAGAGCTTGGCACCGCATTTACTGTAAAGCAAAATAATAACAAAATCTTTATTTTAAAACAAAACATGACCAAGAGGTGTTAAGAAAATGGATTTCCATGCTAGGTTTGTCGACTCCGATTTAGGAAATTCATGGAGATTTGGGGACAGTGCATGTGGAGGGAGGAATTTAGGGAGAGAGCTCAGACGGGATATGATGCAACAGAGCCCGCCCTCCAAAGGCGCCGTTTCCTCCAGGGGAACTGATTTCTGTTGTATTGGAATCACCTGGAATTCCAGGTGAACTTTAGGCCACACCCTGAGGTTTGTAACCCTACTTCGCAGTGGCTTGTGAAGGTTTCTGGAAGAATCCTTGTATCACTGCCCAGCTTGCTTTCACTGATTCTAGGTGTCCCTCTCTTTGTGAAACACCATTCATCAAGAACTTCCCTTCCATTTAGGGCTGCCGGACCTCCCCCAGGGGAGGCGGGGGGTTCCCCCACTGCCAGACCCCACCACTCTACCACTGATCAGCTGGCTGGTGGGGTGGACTTAACCAGAAAAAAACCAAGGCCCTGTCAACGTTGCAGTACCATGTCTACATCACTTCTGATGTGATGCAGAAGTGATGCTGTTGCACAGAGACATCAGGAGATGCTCCGGTATTTGGGCAAAAATGCTATGGTACATTTGGCTCCTACCATAGACAGGAGGACCTGGCATGATGTGGTTCATGGGTTCACGAAGAGTTGGACTCGACTGTGTGACTGAACAAGAACAACAACATAGAGTTTTGGCCCAAATACCAGAGTGTTGCCCCGATGTGATGACGTCACTTCCGAGTCACTTCAGAAGTGATGTAGACATGTTGCTGCAACACTGACAGGGCCTTGGTCTCTTGGCATGGTGGGGCCAATTTTTATTTGGGCCAAAACTCTATGGTAGGAGCCAAATTCACCACAGAGTTTTTGCCCAAATACCAGAGCGTCTCTTGACGTCACTGTGTGATGACGTCACTTCCGCGTCACATCAGAAGTGACGTAGACAAGTCGCTGCAACATTGGCTGGGCCTCCCTCCTGCTCCCAGTGAGTCCCCCCATCCCCCACTGATTGTCAAGAGGGACCGGGTGATACTCCTTCCATTGCATTATATCCTTTTAGTCCTTTTTGTTGTTGTTTCAGAGCAGGGACCATCCTATTCTTCCAGTTTGGTGTAGTGGTTAAGTGTGTGGACACTAATGTGGGAGAAATGGGTTTGATTCCCTACTCCTCCACTTGCAGCTGCTGGATGACCTTGGGCAAGCCACAGTCATGTCAGAGCTGTCCTTGAAAGAGCAGTTCTCTCAAAGCTCTCTCAGCCCCACCTACCTCACAGGGTGTCTGTTGTGGGGAGGGGAAGGGAAAGGAGACTGTAAGCCGCTCTGAGACTCTGCGTGAAGGGTGGGGTATAAATCCAATTTCCTCCTCCTCCTCCTCCTTCTCCTTCCAAGTTGGTTGGCTTGGGAGCGGAATCCTTCAGCACAGATTAAAGGGGGGAGGAGGAGAAAGGGAGACAGAAGCCCAGAATATATATCAAAAGCATGTTTCAGGAGACACACTCCAGAGACCGACAAGGCCTTTTATATAATCATGGGATACGTGACATGCCAGCATTTACATGCAGCTTAACTCTCATTTTAACTGACGGAGCCATAAAATTATTTGATTGTCAGTCTTGAATATCAATGGGAATCGGAATCCCTGAAGACGCCGGTTGCATAGGAAATGTTTTCCACAAAACCGATGGAATCAGAGGCCATACTGTATATCGGGAATCTTAATTCCTTGACAATATGAAGTCAGGGCGGGTTGTTTATTAATCTCATTCCTTGCAAAAAATAAATAAAATTAGGAACACACTCAGCATCGGAGTTTCACTAAAATTGCATTCCCCCCACCACCAATGTGTGGAATGCATATTTCCAAGGGAGCAACACTGTGTTGAAGAACGTCCTATCTACAAATAGCTCTGATTTCCCCTGTCTTTCATTTTTATGATATAAATGCCATCCTTCATAATGGGCCTGCTCTATTTGTTTTGAAATGTGGGCATCAACAGTTCCAGCAAACAAAGCTTCTCAATGCAACAGGGAGTAACAATTTCACACCTAGTTTCTCCCCCCCACACCGAAACAAACAATGCTTGTAGCAATGCACATCACACAGTTATGTGGAGAAGATAGAAGGACAGGACGAAATGTTCTTCCCCACAATAGAAGAACATGGAGAACTAGAATAGCAGTCGGTGGACACTAGAATCAGGGCAGAAGAAAAGTAGTACTTTTGGACATGATATACGGTTAATTTAAGGATGCCTTTACAGGACGTAAAGGAGGTGCGGTGGCTCAAGTGGTTAAGTTGCTGAACTTCAGGCTGTGGAAGGTCACTAGTTCAGCAGTTCGAGAACCGAGAGTGCTGCATGACGGAGTGAGCTCCTGTCTCTAGTTCCAGCTCCTGCCAACCTAGCAGTTTGAAAGCAAGAAATTGCAAGTAGATAAATAGGTACCATTTTGGTGGGAAGGTAACAGCATTCTGTGAGCCTTGGTGTTTAGTCATGCCGGCCACATGACCACGGAAACATCTTTGGACACTGCTGGCTCTTCGGCTTTGAAACAGAGATGAGCACCGCAACCCTAGAGTCGGATTCGATTGGCTTTCGAGCAAGGGAACCTTTACCTTTACTTTTTACAGGATGTGCCACAAACCACTAGCTTGCTTCTGGTGTAAACATAAATTAACCTTGGGAAGATTTCTGTTTCCATGTGACACCTTTATTCATTTATAAGAGCTGCCAGATGCATTTGGCATGTTTGGTTGACAGCTTGCCATCTCAGAACCCCACTTCAAAAAGTGGAACTTTTTTTCATTGTGCTCATGGGAGAGGAGGCTTTGGATATCTTCCAGTGTTCCCTCTAAGCTCTGGAGCCTTGTGAGCAAAAATCCTACTTTGTGAGCTACTGGCATTAATGTTGTGAGCAAGCGATTTGGCTGCTGCATCAATTAGTTTGCTCTGGAGCTGTCCTTCCTGAGCTAAGACAAAAATGTGTGAGCCGGAGGCTAAAGAACTGTGAACTAGCTCACACTAACCAGTTTTGATTCCCCACTCCTCCACTTGCAACTCCTGGATGACCTTTGGCAAGCCATAGTTCTGTCAAAGCTGTTCTCTCAAGGACAGTTCTCTGAGAGCTCTCTCAGCCCCACCTACCTCACAGGGTGTCTGCGGGAGGGAAGGGAAAGGAGTTTGTAAGCTGCTCTGAGACTCTGAGTGAAGGGCGGGGTATAAATCCCATCTTCTTCTTCTTCTTCTTCTTCTTCTTCTTCTTCTTCTTCTTCTTCTTCTTCTTCTTCTTCTTCTTCTTCTTCTTCTTCTTCTTCTTCTTCTTCCTTCCTCCTTCCTCCTCCTCCTCCTCCTCAGCTTAGAGGGAACACTGTCTTCCAGCCATTGATTCTGATGACAAACCATCCGAAAGAATGGCAGCCATTTGTCTATGGTTCTCCTTCAAAGTACTGGCTTCAACACATTCCTTTAGAAGGCTAGCCATTACTTATAGGAGCTCAGAATTGCCCTTGCCCAACCCCAACATATGACTTTTAAAGAAAAAAGTGAAGATGGTGAGAGATCTGGAGACCAAGTCCTATGAGGAAAGGCTGAAGGAGCTGGGTATGGTTAGCCTGGAGAGGAGATGACTGAGAAGTGATATGATAACCATCTTCAAGTACTTGAAGGGCTGTCCTATAGAGGATGGGGCGGAGTTGTTTTCTGTTGCCCCAGAAGGTTGGAGCAGATCAACGGGTTGAAATTAAATCAAAAGAGTTTTTGGCTAAACATTAGGAAGAACTTCCTGACAGAGTGGTTCCTCAGTGGAACAAGCTTCCTTGGGAGGTGGTGGGCTCTCCTTCTTTGGAGGTTTTCAAACAGAGGCCAGATGGCCATCTGACAGCAATGCTGATTCTGTGAACTGAGGCAGATAATGAGAGGGAGGGCAGGAAGGGTTGCTTCAGTGTTTTGTTCTTGTGGCCCTTTCTTACATGCCCAGGGAAATGCCAATTGCCACTTTGGGGTCAGGAAGCAATTCTTCTTCAGGCCAATTTGGCCGGGGATCCTGGAAGTTTTTTGTCATCTTCTGTGCATGGAACAGGGGTCATTGGGGGAGTGTGGGGGGAGGTATTTGTGAATTTCCTGCACTGTGCGAGGAGTTGGACTAGATGACCCTGGAAGTCCCTTCCAACTCTATGATTCTATGCCGGGAGTTCCACTCATGGAAACACTAACATCAAATGTAACTGAGCCCTAATGCTTCTTATGAGAAGATCCAGAAAGCTTTGAAACCTCGGAAATGGTTGTCAGTCAGGAAGCTGGCCATAATGCATCCACATCCAAACTTATAAGTGCTATCTGAAAAAAGGGGATTCCCCAGCCAAGCATGGCCCAACCCAGGTGAGCATGTCTCAGCACCACAGAACAGGAAGATTTCCCATCACTGCTGTGTGTGTGGCCTAGTCAGTTTTTATAGTCCTCGTTGCTTGATATAAGGGACAGTCTCCCTAAAGCTTTTGGAGTGAGCAGTAAAAGCACCAAAGAACTGACATCTAGGAGGATGTGCTCCCTGTCCATTGTATCACATCGCAATCTGACAGACTGCAGTGGTTAAGTCCTCATGAGACCAGAGAGCAGGACTATACTCTTGGGCTAGCGAATATCTTAAAGGTAGGAAGTCAGCACTCAAGTTACAAGAGAAAGAAAGGGGAGCCCTTGAAGAAATTCATAAGCCGCTCCCTCATTGAGCCTACAGTGGCTCAAGTGGTTAAGACGCTGAACTGCAGGCTGTGGAAGGTCAGTAGTTCAGCAGTTCGAGACCCGAGAGTGCCACATGATGGAGTGAGCTCCCATCTCTAGTTCCAGCTCCTGCCAACCTAGCAGTTCGAAAGCAAGAAATTGCAAGTAGATAAATAGGTACCACTTTGGTGGGAAGGTTCCGTGCGCCTTGGTGTTTAGTCATGCCGGCCACATGACCACGGAAACGTCTTCGGACAGCGCTGGCTCTTCGGCTTTGAAACAGAGATGAGCACCGCAACCCTAGAGTCGGATTTGACTGGCTTTCGAGCAAGGGAACCTTTACCTTTACCTTTACATTGAGCCTTTGCAATGTGAAAAAGGGCATGGTTCAGGGGTTGGACACCCGTTTTGAATGCCGTTCCAACCCTTGGCATCTCTACTTAAAAGGTTTTGAGGTATCAGGCTTTGGAAAAGACCATTCCTTAATGAGACCTTGAAGAGCTGCTGCCAGTTGAAGCAGGGAATTCTGAACTAGGTGGGCAATGTGTCATGCCTGCCCCTGATCTGGCGCCTGAAAGCTCGGCCGTGAGCTCGGAAACACCCCCTGACCCGGCACCAGAGAGCTCTACCCCCGATCTGGCCACGACCTCCTCAGACCCGGCACCAGAATCAGGGACGCGGCACCTTTAAGTCCCTCCGAGGCGCCGGAGTCCTCAGAGGATCTAAGTGCTGGGAGGGATGAGCTCCCAGCTACGAGACAGCAAGCATGTAGGGCAGATGCTTCCCCACCCGACTCGCCCCCATGTGCAGATCGTTTGCAAGACCACAGGTGCAGAGACTTAGTGGCTCGACGAAAGGAGGCACGTGTATGGGGGTGACAATCAATGAGCCCCGAGTATTAAACGGAGCAGGGACCTGGCAACGACCGGTTAATTAGTTAACAAGCCAGCATGGTATTTAGGAACATCCCCAGCCATGAGCAAACCGTGCTGGCAAACTCGATGAAAGATCGCTCACCTTGCACCTACCCTCGTTCCCTCGTCTCGTCATGACTCTCTGGCTCCCGACCTCGGCACATCTCTGAATGCTCTTCTGGCTCCTGATCTTGGCTCGGCTTCTGGACTCCGCTTTGACCTCTGGCTAATGGTGTACCTGACAATGGCTTTGTTCTCTGCTTTGAAACTCGTTTGCTTGGACTGGACTGATACCTTTGGCTGATCTCTGGAACTCTCTCTGACTATGGCACCGGACTGTCCCTCTGCACCCGGCCCCCGGGCCCCGTCGTGACACAATGGTCTGACTCAGGGGTGTACCTCCGGAAACCCCAAATAGAAAAAAAAATAAACCCAGGGAAAAAAGCCTTTTCATTGTTCCAGGATTTCTGGAATGTAACACAATTCCAGAATTCTTCAGGATTACAGAAATGCATAGCAGAGAATTCTGAGTTTTGGGGGGTTTGGGGGGCTTTTCAATTTGGAATGCTGGCTCAGGCTGCAGCCTTGTTTTTCTTTGATTCTCCTGATGTCTCAGGCAACAGGAACGAGACTTTCTCCCTTCTGATAGGATCTCTGGAAGGGATCAGGAAAGTCCTTCCTGACCAATCACAGCCTTGTCGAAGCCCTGGAGAAGGAACCATCATAAGGTAGCAGCCTCCATGCCACTTTTCATGCATGATGCTGTGGCCTGGGCTGTGGCCTGGGTTGCTGCTTCCCAGGAGTGGACAAAGAGGACAACCCTATGCTATGCTGTCACCAAGGGGTGCTTAGCCAAGCGGGACAAGGTGGGTGGGAATTTTGGGTCTGAATTATTTTGTTTTAGGGTTGCCAGGTCCCCTCCTTGCTCCAGCGGGGGGATTTGGGGGGCATTCCAGGGGTGGGCGGGAACACACCTGGCCACCCCTCTCTCTCCCCTCCTGCCCAGTTTAATGGGCTTCAGCTACTGGGCGGGGGCCACATGGCCTGCCGATCAGTTGGAGGGCTCTTTAAATCTAACAGGAGGGCAGGAGAGGGGTGGTCATGGGTCCTACGCTCAGCTTGCAAAAAGGCCCTTATTAATGGAGAAGATAACAGTTCGCCTAACTCAATCTGATATCTACCCAAGGAAAACAAACTCCACTAAGAAATGGCTTCTCTTCGTTACTCATGTTCTCATGCAAGATCTTGCTCCTCCAAACCAATCCTATCGTCAACTGCTTCTTCTCTATTCTCTTCATCTTTGTCCCCGGTTTCTTTCCTCTTCTATTTTTATCTCTCCTCCTCTCCAAAATGGTCTAGAGCAAACCTCCTATACAGTGGACATATCCCCAATCTGCAAGGCTCATGATACAAGACTACAAATATAACACATATCATACCTCTTAGTTTTCAAGTTAACTTCAGTCCTAGAACTTCACATTAGATGTTACATTGTCCCTACTATCCAGGGGTCTTTTTTTGGGGGGAGCGCACCTAGCACAGTTCAGGAGCCAAGCCCCGCCCCCAGCCAGCCTCCCGGGGAGTCTTTCAGGCCGCCGAATTCCAATTTCAGCTCCATTATATCCTATGGGCCATTGAAGTCAATGGTGAAAACATAGGGTATATTCTGGGGCCTGGAGGGGACGGGGTTTGAGGGAGAGGCTCCAAACTCACAGGGTAGCTGAAGGAGCCTCTCCCCAAGATACCCACCAAGTTTCAAGAACATTGGATCAGGGGGTCCAATTCTATGGGCCCCCAAACAGGTTGCCCCTATTCCCTCCATTGTTCTCTATGAGGGGGGAAAAGTAACTATTTTCCCACATAAAATCAACTCCGTGATTTTATGATTCCAGGCAGCAGCTGCCCTTTCAGCTGAAGTACGACTGCCACAAGGGGACATCCTTAGAGTATTCTGCTCTGCGTGAACTAGTCTCATTCCACACAAATGTCCTTCATGGTGCTCTGTGCCCTGCAATCTCACCTTTGGTCATGAGAGGGTCAGCCCTGCCACTATCCGCTAGAGAGGACAGACATTCTTTTGGTTTCCTCCTTTGCTTTCTCAATGCACAAAAATAAAATTAAAATTAAAAGGGAGGCTTAACAGAAAAAAAAAGAGAGAATAGTAACACCTTGTTCTGTGATTCTCCCCTGCCATTGAAACCCCCTTTCCACCCGTGTATTAAAACCCCAGTTTTCCATGTAACACGTAGATCCATTCTCGGTTTGTACTTAAAGAATTATTTGTGCTCTAATTTACGTCAGGGGTATGGGAACGTACCAAGCTCAAAACTGTATTTTGCTCAATGTGGGTTGCATTCATAGGTTGACGGGAGAACATTTCCTTTCTTCTGGAGCTGGCTTGAATCTATTCCACTTAAATATTGTCCCCCTATTCATTATATATGCGCTATTGTATGCGCTCCCACACTCCGTGTCTCTCACTCCGTAGCAAATTTTCAAACAATTATTTCTAAATCGTAAGGATTCATATTCGTTTCCCCTTCTCCCGCGTCTCTAAGGTTGTCCTCCCTATTTGCATAACGTAAAGAGCCTAGAGAATTCAAAGGAAAGGCTTTGTGTAAATAAATAAGCAATGATAATAAAAAAATCACACAGCATCAGCAAATTTGGGGGGATATTTGACAGTGCGGTTGACTCGATAGCATTAAGATTAAATTTGCTATGTGAAAACTGTCTAACCCCCCCCCAAATCCAAAAGGATTTCTTTATGCAACTGTTAATTTATTAAAGGTGTTCCCCCCTCCTTCTTTTTCTGCAAGAATGATTGTCAGTTGGAAGGCATTTATATTACTGGGGAGAGAGAAGTATCTAAGTATCCCCCCTTATCCCCCTTATTCAGATGCACTGTATCTGAATCCCAGAGCCAGGAGGGAACATCAGGGGAAGGCCTTGGCCTCTCTGCCCTGTTGATGGCCCTCCAGAGGAACTGGTTGGCCACTGTGTGAAACAGGATGCTGGACTAGATGGACCATTGGTCTGATCCAATGGAGCTCTTCTTATGAATCCTAGGAAAAGACAGCCCAGAGAGCATTTAATTGGCTTCAGAAGGCATTTAAATGCCTTTTGAGTTCCTTTCCACAGGGCAAGAAAGCTTAAAAGGGCACTCAAGAGTGGTACCATCAACACATCTCCAACAATCCCCCTTTCTGCTAGCCCAGTCCTGCTGTAGACCACCTAGGTCATGGTGAGTCTTTCAAAAGCATCCCCATGAGCCTTTGGGGAACATGCAAATTAAGTGTATGGAGCAAAACAGCATATTCAGTTATCACAAGAGTTTAGAAATGCAGCCTCTCCTAAAAATAAATCCCAATGGCAGAAAGAAAATAAAATTTAAACCAGGGAAACCTTAGCGGAATTAAGGAGAAAAGGTTGTTTTAACCTGATTTGGAAAGGAAGCAAGAGGGGAGAAGAGGGAAAAATCTGTATGACTCCAGGGCCACCACAAAAAAAGGCCCTGCCCCTTGTAGATGACAGTCAAGACATCTATGAAGCGCATGCCCTGCTTAATAATGTAATAAAGAGGAATGGGGAAGCAACCAGGAACATTTGTTCACGCAGCCATATATCTGGATGTATATCTTCACCCACATCATTATGCTCCTCTGAGACCCAAGGAAAAGGCTTAGGGCTACCAGGTCGCCTGGGGGTGGGCTGTCTGCTCTAAGGGCCCCCAACCCACCAGCCTGGATCCAGCCTCCAGGGGGAACTCCGCCTCCAAAGTGCCTGAATTGGGCTGATGTGCCCGGCGCGATGATGTCACCTGGAGGTGACGTCATCACACCGGACACATCGTTGGGGGATGCTCTAGTGTTCTAGCATTCAGGCTTAAAACTCCATGGTACCATAGAGTTTTATGCCCGAATGCTAGAACGTCCCTCAACAACATGCCCAGCGTGATGGCATCACTTCCGGGTGACACAGAGCCTGTACATCCTCTCCACCTGTACATCTTCTCCCCACTGCTGGATGCCAGGTAGGGACCTGGCAACCCTAAAAAGGCTGGATGCGTCTTTTGATGCAAATCTGCACGGAAGACCACCGAGTGACAAGTTGTCTATAACTGCAGCCAGATCGAGCCCATCCTATGTGAGCGGGCTGACAGCTTGCTGTTAAAATGCCATAATGGCACCTCTACATCCTACCGAGCTTGCCGCTGAAGTGCTATTTTCTTTTGCTTCAGATTCTTCACTCAAAGATCTATTGTAATGTGCAGCGATTATCGTTTTAATATCTATAGAGAAACCCTCTTGGTGGAACGACTCCAGTCACCAGTTTCCAAAGGGTAATTACTTGATAGTATGTTAAAAATATATTGCAGAAAATAGGCTTGTGAAACATTTCAGATTAATAAGCTGAAAGGTTGCACTGTGGAATGCGCCAGGCTCTTAAAAGAACATTTAGGAAGGAATGGAAACGATTGTGCATATGATGGGCCAAACTTGCACATAAGCATGGCTGAGACTCAAGAGGACGTAGTTAGAGTGGCAGCATGAATATACAATTCCCGACAGTCCAGAAAAGATATTCTTCAGAGATCTCACTTCACCAAATCCCGTAAGTTGTAGAAAACTTGTAAGAACTAGTTTCAGGTGAGTAGCTATGTTGGTCTTGCAGTCAAGCAGCAAGACTGGAGTCGAGTAGTGCCTTAGAGATGAACAATATTTCCAGGGTCTAAGCTTTCAAGAGTCAAAGCTCCCTTCATCAGAGTGTCTGGACTTGAATCTTGTGAAATTTGTTTTTTAAACAGAGGTACACATGGCCAAAAATGTGGGACTGTTACCCAAAATAACAGGCCTATTTTCAGTCCCCCCACACACACCTCTGTTAGATCTCACTGCATTTACACTATACTTTGACACCATTTCACCAGTCTTTCTCCCACCATCTTCCACACTGCCAACTGGCACTGTGGAAGGCAGAGAAAGATATATCAGGTTAGATCCCACAGGTCTGTTCTCCTATTGACTGTCCTTTCTTTTGGTGGAAAAGAGTTTTCTACTGATGGAAGAGGCTCTCTTAAAACCTCACAGGAACATCAGAAGAGCCCTGCTGGATCAGACCAGTGGTCCATCTAGTCCAGCACCCTGCCACACAGTGGCCAACCAGTTCCTCTAGACAGCCAAAAACGGGACAGGCTGAGGCCTTCCCCTGATAAGAACGTAAGAAGAGCCCTGCTGGATCAGACCAGTGGTCCATCTAGTCCAGCATCCTGTCTCACATAGTGGCCAACCAATTCCTCTGGAGGGCCAACAACAGGGCATAGAGGGACTGAGGCCTTCCCCTGATAAGAACATAAGAAGAGCCCTGCTGGATCAGACCAGTCGTCCATCCTGTCTCACACATTGGCCAATCAGTTCCTCTGGAGAGCCAACAACAGGGCAGAGAGGCCAAGGCCTTCCCCTGATAAGAACCTAAGAAGAGCCCTGTTGGATCAGACCAGTCGTCCATCTAGTCCAACATCCTGTCTCACACAGGTCGAACCTGCATTTGCATTTTTAAATCAGTTTCGTGCTGCCATGATGCCATCAAACATAGAGAAAGACAGTGTCACAGCAGCACGAAACTGGTTTAAAAATGCAAATACAGATTCGACCACAGTGGCTAATTAGTTCCTCTGGAGGACCAACAAGATAGAGGCTGAGGCCTTCCCCTGATGCTGCCTCTGGCTCTGGGTTTCAGAGGTTCAGTGCCTCTGAATGTGGAAGTTCCCCTAAGTCAACTTGGCTAATAACCATTGATAGACTTATCCTCCATGAATCCATCTAATCCCCTTTTAAAACCTCCTTGGACAAGAAGGAAGTGCCACCAGTCCATCAACAAAATGTACCTATGGGATACATACCATGGCAATAGTGTCATAATGCTCAGTAACTTGAGCTAGGCAATATGGGGGGAGCTTAACACAAGCCTTCCATTTTCAGCAGTAGCCCTGTGTCCATTGTAAAATCTAGTTTTGCCCACAACAAGAACTGTGAATACAAGCCACACAATAAGCTTTCTCCCTATATTATCATTTCAGCTGTTGAAGAGAATCTTCCCACTCCCTGAATATCTAATGGGGATGATTTTCAGTTTCTCAGACTCGAACTTGACAATCCTGATGTTGATGTCACTTTGCCCTTGTGTAATTCAAACACACAGTTCTAAATTTTGTGTCACGTTATGTTTCCATGCACCATATTTCCCCAATAATACGCATTTCCCAACACCATTTGTGCATCAGAAATCAACATTATACTGTGGGTGTGCTCCCAGGGGGGGTGGGGGGGAATGTTATAATTTCAGATCTGGGATGTTGGGGTGGTGGCAGATTTTACTGTGTTTGCTGATTTTCAGGTAGGACATTACTGGTTTGCAGGGCCGGCTCCAGGTGTCTGGGTGCCCTAGGCGGACAGCCTGGGGCGCCCCCCATTGGGGATGCCAACCTCCCGGTGGGACCTGGAGACCGGGGGCGTCGGCGGGGCGCTGGCTTTCCTGGAGGCTCCGCAGCTGCGGGACCCCCAGGAAAGCCGGGAAGGGGGCGGGGGGTCTAGCCTCCGCCCCCTCCCTCCTGGCGCCGGCTTTCTGCGGGCCCCGCGGCTGCGGGACCCCTAGAAAAGCCGGGAAGGGGGCGGGGGGAGGGGGCGGGGGGGTCTAGCCTCCGCCCCTCCCTCCCGGCGCCGGCTTTTCTGCGGGCCCCGCGGCTGCAGGACCCCCAGAAAAGCCGGGAAGGGGGCGGGGGGTCTAGCCTCCGCCCCCTCCCTCCCGGCGCCGGCTTTTCTGTGGGCCCCGCGGCTGCGGGACCCCCAGAAAAGCCGGGAAGGGGGCGGGGGGGTCTAGCCTCCGCCCCCTCCCTCCCGGCGCCGGCTTTTCTGCGGGCCCCGTGGCTGCAGGACCCCTAGAAAAGCCGGGAAGGGGGCGGGGGGAAGGGGGCGGGGGGTCTAGCCTCCGCCCCCTCCCTCCCAGCGCCGGCTTTCTGCGGGCCCCGCGGCTGCGGGACCCCTAGAAAAGCCGGGAAGGGGGCGGGGGGAAGGGGGCGGGGGGGTCTAGCCTCCGCCCCTCCCTCCCGGCGCTGGCTTTTCTGCGGGCCCCGCGGCTGCGGGACCCCCAGAAAAGCCGGGAAGGGGGCGGGGGGGGTCCAGCCTCCGCCCCCTCCCTCCCGGCGCCGGCTTTTCTGCGGGCCCCGCTGGGAAGGGGGCGGGGGTCTGGCGGCGCCGGCGGGCGCTGGGTTAGGACGGCGGGGGGAGAGCAGTTTTCGGGGGGGAGTGGGGCGCCATTTGGCGCCCCTCAGGCCGGAGCGCCCTAGGCGGGCGCCTAGTTCGCCCTATGGGCGGTCCGGCCCTGCTGGTTTGGGATTCAAATTGGTGTGGTTTCTTGGGTCCCAGAGTTTCTGGACCATTTCTGGATCAGTATTTTCAAAATAGGGTCTCATGCAGATGTTTCTGAAGATTGTGGAACCAAATTTGCACAGAGCATAGCCCTCCCTCTATTCTAAAGACAACCTAAGTTTCAAGAAGATTGAGCAAAGACAGGCCTGAGCTGGATAGCCCAGGCAAGCCCGATCTCATCAGATCTCGGAAGCTAAGCAGGGCCGACCCTGGCAAGTACCTGGATGGGAGACCTAAAAGGAATAGTAGGGCAGGGATGCAGTGGCAGGCAATAAAAAGCCACCTCTCTGAAACATCCAAGACCCACTAGGGGTCGCCAGAAGTGGACCGTGACTTCCAGGCACACACAGACACACACAATACTCACTCAAAAGAGAAGATCGAACAAAGAGGTTTTACAGACCTTCGAAGCAGGTGCCCTCTGCTGCAAACACACTTCTCTCCACTGATTCCTATCAGCCACCAGCATTGAGGGGGGAACACCCCTGTCTTTATTCATTTCATTTCCCTCCACTTACAGTGACTGACTGTCAAGGGTGGGAATATTACCTTTCTGCTGAAAACTCTGAATTTGCCATCCTTCCTTGAGGTGGACTGTTGTTGGCTCCCTTTCACAAAGCAGAGACGGAGGGAGGGAGGGAAGAAGAATCACAGCTCTGCGATTATCCCATATGGAGGAATGCGGGGGGGGGGGAGAGCTGGAGTGGCTGTCAGGGGTCATTTCGTAGAAAAAGAGGTGCAGGAGCTCATTAGCATAACTTATTTGCATATGCCACACCCCCTGACATCACTGGAAGCTACAGCCACCACTCAGGTGCCACTGGACTGTTTTAGATTGCTAGCTATGGGGAGGGGACACACGCCCATCTGCCCTCATAGAGGAGGGAGAGCTTGTACCTGAAGGCGGGCGGGAGGGTGCTGCAACTTACCTGGCTGCTTCTTGCTCCTAGTGGCCTGGCTGAGGGCTGGTGGGAGCAGGGGGCGGGGCTGGGGAGCTGGTGTTGCATGTGCCCACCCCCTGGGCTCCTTACTGTCGGAGCTCTGCTCCTGTGTGCTCCCACAGGAAATGACCCCTGTCTATATCTAATGACACCAAAATTGCTGGGGAGCTGGTGTTGCCAAGTTTCAAGAGGATTGACTCAAGGGGTCCAAGTTCTATGGGCCCCTGAACAAGGTGCCCCCAGCCATCCTACTTGCAGAGGGAAAATGGCTCTGCCCCCCCCCCGAGAAGAAGAAGAGTTGGTTTTTATACCTCACTTTTCACTAACCGAAGGAGTCTCAGAGCAGCTTACAATCTCCTTTCCTTTCCCCTCCCCACAACAGGCACCTTATGAGTTAGGTGGGGCTGTGGGATCTCTGAGAGAACTGACCTTGAGAGAACAGCTCTGAGAGAACTGAGACTGACCCAAGGTCACCCAGCTGGCTGCATGTGAAGGAGTGGGGAATCAAACCCGGTTCTCCCGGATTAGAGTCTGACATTCTTAACCACCACACCAAACTGGTTCTCAGGAGGGAGGAAAGAAGGGGCGAGCCAGAACTTCAGTTCTGCCGGACCTTGGCCCTGATTTGAACATGTCTTGTGCCAGCCAGAAGCCACCTTGCCTGGGCCACTGCCCGGGATATTCAGAGAATCAAAGAAAAACAAGATTCCGGCTGCTACTGGTGGCATGTTCCCAAACATGAAAACCTACATTTTTGGGAGGAAAGGATGTTTTACAGTGTCAAAGAATCCCAGATTTGTGTGGCCATTCTGGAAAATCACAGCATTTTGTCCCATGTATATTTTTGGCTCAGGAATTCTGGAAGACACACCTCTGCGTAATACTTGTATCAAGCCTGAACTGACCTGAGAAGCTGAAATGACTTAACTGAGGCTATCATATTTCGGTACATTATGAGATGACAAGGGTCACCGGAAAAGACAGTAATGCTAGCAAAAGTAGAAGGCGGCTGGAAAAGAGGAAGACCCAACCTGAGATTAGATCTAATGGATGGAAATTACAAGGGAGTCGTTACTGGCTAGATATCAGGAGAAACTTCCTAACTGTAAGAGTGGTTGAGCAGTGGAACAGTCTGCCTCAGAAGGTGGTGGATGCTCCCTCCCTGGTTGTTTTCAAGCGGAGGCTGGACGACCATCTTTCGGGTATGTTGTAGGTAGGCAGAGCTATCTTTCGGCTATGCTCCTGCAGAGTGCAGGGGGTTGGACTAGATGACCTGCAAAGTCCCTTCCAACTCTAACATTCTATGATTCTACGAACTGACTCAATCAAGGAAGAAGAAGAAAAGAAGAGATTGGATTTATACCCTGCCTTTCACTACCTGAAGGAGTCTCAGAGCGGCTTACAATCTCCTTTCCCTTCCCCTCCCCACAACAGACACCCTGTGAGGTCAGTGGGGCTGAGAGAGCTCTCTGGAGAATTGCCCTTGAGAGAACAGCTCTGAGAGAACTTGTGACTGACCCAAGGTCACTCCAGCAGCTGCATGTGGAGGAGTGGGGAATCAAACCTGGTTCTCCCAATTGGAGTCCGTGCTTCTAACCACTGCACCAAACTGGCCATCGGTTAGCCAGTCCTGAGCAAGGCCACTAACGACAGGAAGTTTTGGGGGTTATTGATCCATAGGGTCACCATAAGTTAGCAGTGACTTGACAACACTTACACACATATACATTATACTGAAAAATGGATTGTGGTATATGCGTAACTACTATATAAGTTGCATCTGAAAACAGTACGGCATGTCCACTCTATACGAGCAAATTTTACAAAACCATTGCACAAAAAGCGGAGGACCGCAGCTGTTGGCACAGATATAATAAGAAATTAAATAGGGACCATTAGTTCATCCCTAGTTTCTGACCAGGAGCAGGACACACGTGCTGCAGAATACATGAAAAATGGAAACAGGAGACACACAGTAATTTAGGCATTAATTGGGGTCAGCAATCCTCAAAGGAGATTGTGCTTCAATATATGGGCCGTTGTTATTTTATTCATTGGTATGAGTATGCCGTGCGTACTTTTGAGGATTTAATTCTGCGGGTTCAAACTTTATTGCAGCATCCGATTCATTTATTGCCATAAATTGCCTTTTTAATGGATAGTTTACTCTAACGTGGTGGTGGAAAGTGCCCTCAAGTCACAGCCGGATTATGGTGACCCCCGTGGGTTTTCAAAGGAAGATACAAATGGAGGGGGTTTGCCATTGCCTCCCTCCATGTCCTGACCCTGGTATTCCTTGGAAGCCTCCCATCCAAATACTAGCCAGGGCTGATCCAGCTTAGCTTCTGAGATCTGAGAAGGTCAGGCTAGCCTGGGCCATCCAGGTAGGGCAAAGACATACAGAGGTGGTTTGCCATGGCCTGCCTCTGCGTAGCAACCCTGGTCTTCCTTGGTGGTCTCCCATCCAAGTACTAACTGCAGCCGACCCAGCTTAGCTTCCAAGTTCAGTTGTGATCAGGCTAGCCTGGGCCATCCAGGTCAGGGCGGTGACCCTGAAACGTACCCACATTGCACTGGAACGAAACGTGTTCCTGACAGAAAGTTGCAAACATGTGATTATATACACACCGTGGCAAGTTGTTACTTGATAAATATTTGCCTGCAGCCTATTGCAGTTTAGTGTAGTGGTTAAGTGCGCGGACTCTAATCTGGGAGAACAGGGTTTGATTCCCCACTCCTCCACTTGCAGCTGCTGGATGACCTTGGGCAAGCCATAGTTCTGGCACAGCTGTTCTGGAAAAAGAGCAGTTTCTGTCAGAGCTCTCTCAGTCCCACCTACCCCACAGGGTGTCTGTTGTGGGGAGGGGAAGGGAAAGGAGTTTGTAAACCCCTCTGAGACTCCCTTGGATAGTGAAGGGCACAAATCCAACTCCTCCTCCTCCTCCTCTTCTATTTCAGACATGCATAAGGACTAGATATGGCCAATCAGATGTGGCCAACCCAATGTGATATCTGACATTTCCTGTACTGGATCTAATCAACAATATCCAATACCTTTCCCTAGATTTCCTGATTTCAATATTTTTTCTCCTGATAAATATTGGAAATATCTGGCATTGGATTGGGAAGCCTTTTACTGGTCACATTCACAGCTGGTCTGCAGGGGAGCTGACCTTTAAACTTCAAATGGCCATTATTTTCTGTTGAATAGCAAGATTCTAGTCTACTAGGACCTTAAAGCCTAACAAGATTTCCAGGAGAGGAGGAGGAGGAGGAGGAGAAGATTGGATTTGTATCCCGCCCTTTACTTGGAGTCTCAGAATGGCTTACAATCTCCTTTCCCTTCCCCTCCCTACAACAGACACCCTGTGAGGTTGGTGTCTGAAGTAGGACAAAAATGTGTGAGCTGGAGGCTAATCAACTATGAGCTAGCTCACACTTTGAGGGAACACTGGACTCCACCTTCCGGAGCAGCCATTTTCTCCGGGGGAACCGATCTCTGTCGCTTGGAGATCAGCGGTCATCCCAGGGGATCTCCAGCCACCACCTGGAGGTTGGCAGCCTCACACATTCTCTAAGACAGAGAGTACCAGCAGGAAATCGATCTGCGCTAGTTAATTTTCCGAACCGCCAGCAAAAGGTCGAGAGCTGTCATAAACTCCTCGGGAAACAAACAATCCCCCCCCCGCCCTGGTTTATGCAAACAAATGCACAGAGAGGGCCTTTCACGAGAAGGGCACGAGTGGGTGCAGTTCTAATATTAATGAGGCCTGGGAATTGACGCTGTTGCAGTCCCTGCCCTCCCGGCTTTAATCCATTAGTAGGTATAGATTCGGCGGCGTTTCGCACAGTTGGTCAAAACTGGCTGTGTGGGAAATTGATCCCAGGAAAGTGCTAGTCGGGGTGGTCGGTGCGCTCGTTAATGCTTTGAACTTCTGCTCTCCGATATCGGGAGTTCAGGCCAATGCTCCCTCTAAGCCAGGGTTGCCAAACTCATTTGTTATAAGGGCTGGATCTGGCATAAATGAGACCTTGTTGGGTAACTGGCCAGGTGTGTCATAAAACGTAATGCCAGGGAGCGGAGATATAAACTTTATAAAGGACACAAACAAAAAGGGGTGTTTTTTTTTTACTTAAAATAAAAACACGCTTGAAACGTCAGCACTCTTGCAATATTTTGTTTATTTAACAGCCTCTGATATAACTGACCCCTCTTGCTCTGAATGACTGCATCAAAATGCCTGTGCTGTTGCAATCCTGAGTCTGCCGTTCAGGTGTGTATCTGTAAGCTGCAAATCTACGATGATGCAGCAGCAGCAGAACTGGAAGAAGAAGCAGAAGGCAGCCAGTTCCATTGCGGGCCTGACAGAAGCCCTCCGGGGGGCTGATCCGGCCCCCGGGCCCCATGTTTGACACCCCTGCTCTAAGCTGCGGAGACTCGTGAGCAATAATTCTACTTTTGTGAGCTGCTGGCATTAAAGTTGTGAGCGAGCGATTTGGCTGCTGCATCAGTTAGTTTGCTCTGGAGCCATCCTTCCCGAGCTAAGACAAAACTGTGTGAGCTGGAGGCTAAAAAACTGCGAGCTAGCTCACACTAACTCAGCTTAGAGGGAACACTGGTTCAGACCTTCTCTGGGGAACTTGCACTCTCCCGGTGAGCTTTCCCAAGGGCTTAAGGAGGGCAGTGGGTGGCTGGTTGAAGCTCCGAGGCTTTAACTGAATTAACGAGAGAAACACCGAAATGAACGGCAGCTCCAATATAACCGTCTTGGCCGTTTTGGGCTTTGACTCGGCTTCCAAATCAGAGGGGTGTTTTTCTTTGGAGGCTACTTAGATCTTCCTCCTCCGATTGTCCACTCTATGGCTCTTCCTCGCCTTTGCTTGGATTGTTCCCCAAGCCTGCTTTGCTATGAAGCTTCTAGAAAGTTCACAGTGAAAATGGACCGGCACGCCGTCTGGATAGGAAAGTATGTATTTTTAAGTTTCCTGCCCACGTCAGCCATTATCATCTCACAGCCATCATTCCCACCCATGCTAATGCAGAACATTATGACTTTTTTAAAAAATGGTAGTTGCGATAGCATTATATTATAGTGATATAGCAGGGGTCCCCATTGTGGGGCTTGGGGGCACTGGGGCCCACTGACACCTTTCTTTTTTTCAGCTGGATTTATACCCCGTCCTTCACTCGGAGTCTCAGAGTGGCTTCTGATCTCCTTCCCTTTCTCTCCCCGTAACAGATATCCTGTGAGGTCGGTGGGGCTGAGAGAGCTCTTTTGAGAACTGCTCCTGAGACGACAGCTGTGAGAGAACTTGTGACTGACTCAAGGTCACACCAGCTGGCTGCATGTGGAGGAGTGGGGAATCAGACTCCGGTTCTCCCGGATTGGAGGCTGCCGCTCTTCATCACAACACCATGCTGGCTCTCGTCTTTCGCATGGAAACTCACCCTGAAGCTGGGGGCCGAGGTTGAGACTCCTAGCTTTATTTTCCAATGGGCTTTACCAACCACAGACAGAAAACCTGTAGCTTCCATTACAAATAGCAGGGGAAGGGAACGGGGGTTCTGACAGTAATCGGGGCCAACAAGGTCTGATTCCCTCCAATGGCAATGAACACCCCAAAGCTGGTGGCCAATTTCGAGATACCTAGCTTTATTTTCTGGTGAGTTATGCCTGCCACAGGCAACCGTAGCTTCCACTGCAAATATTTGTGTGCGTGGAGGGGTCCTTCTATAGATTACCTGGGCCAGGAAGTTCCAGGTACCTTCATTTTTGGCACTGCAAGTCCCATGATCATCCTGAAGCTGGTAAACAATGCTGAAACCCCTAGTTTTATTTTCCAGTGACTTCGGCCTACCTGGGGGCTTTTTGGCACTCTCACTTTCTTTACTTGTAAGTACTTGTTTCTTCAGTGGTTTTTCTCTTGTTTTGCATGTGTTTTGTTCCCTCTAGTGGTCAGTTAGATATTACGCCAGCTTATATCCAGCATATCTCCCCAAGATTTAAAGTTGAGGCTTTTCTGCCAGACATAGGCCCTGGTCACTCGTGCCAGATAATGCGGGGGGGGGCAAAACTATTTGCGCCATCGCAATTTGACCTGCCCCTACGCGATCAGATGCAATGGCGGTGAACCAGTGTAGTTTTCATTGGTGCGTGTTTCCGGCACGCTTCAACGAGGAAGCAGGGACACAAGAGGAGCGCACTGGAGCCATCACACGGAGAACATCCTTCCGCAACCTGTTGAAACTGTGTAATAGTGGACTTTCCCAGGTACTTTTTAACTCCACATCTTCGGACGGACAATACAGGTTGGCAATGGGTGTGCGACGCTTACCAGATGTTTCTGTGTGATCGCGCCCATATAATCCACCCGGCATTCATGGCTCTCCCACGGCAAATTCTGCATGTGAACGGGACCATAAAGTGGTATAATATCAAATTGACAACTAGAGAGAGGAAAACACAAGCAGAACAGCCCTGCCCCTTAAGAAACAGGAACTGGGAAACTCCTGGGGATTTGAGGGTGGAGTTTGAGGAGGACAGAGACCTCAGTGGGGTACGTTGCCATACTGAATTCAGTTCAAGGTGCTGGTTCTTACCTTTAAAGCCCTTTATGGTCAGGGGCCTAAATACCTAAGGGACCACCTTTCCCCACATGTCCCCCAGAGAGCACTACGATTGGGATCCCAAAACCGGCTGGCCCTTCTGGGCCCCAAAGAAGTCAGGCTGGCTGCGACAAGGGCCAGGGCCTTCTCAGCGGCAGCTCCATACTGGTGGAATGAGCTCCCCGAAGACATCAGGGCCCTGAGGGACCTTTTACAGTACCTCAGGGCCTGCAAGACAGAGCCCTTCCACCAGGCCTTCGACTAAGGAGCTGCACATCATAAACTGAGGCCCTGGTTCCAATATGAACATCATCATTACCAGCCTGCATTCGCCGATACGATCCAGACAAGGACATTAGAAGACTGTATGATTTGTTGGATGTTGCCAATGCTCACCATCACTTTGCGATTGGTAGTAATACTTTATGTACTGCACTTGTAGTAGTAGTAGTAGTAGTAGTAGTAGAAGACGAGGAGGAGGAGGAGATTGGATTTATACCCTGCCCTTAACTCGGAGTCTCAGAGTGGTCCTTTCCCTTCCCCTCCCCACAACAGACACCCTGGGAGGCAGGTGGGGCTGAGAGAGCTCTTTCGAGGACTGCCCTTGAAAGAACAGCTCTGTGACAACTTCTGACTGACCCAAGGTCACACCAGCAGCTGCATGTGGAGGAATGGGGGGATCAAACCCGGTTCTTCCAGATAAGAGTTTATGCTCTTAACCACTACACCAAACTGTACTGTTGTATTTTCTGTTTACTGTGACTTTATTCCACTTCTTGTTTTATCTGTTTAATTATCTCTGTGTAAGCCACCCTGAGCCTGCCTCGGTGGGGAGGGCGGGATGTAAATTTAAATAAATAAATAGAGTTCACCCTCCAAAGCATCCATTCCCCCCCCCCCGGGAGACTGATCTCTGTAGTCTGGAAATGAGCTATAATTATGGGAGATCCCCAGGCCCCACCTGGAGTCCGGCAATTTTGTCCTTGCATTTCTTGTATTTAAATAAAACTCGACTCTTCTGAGATGATCTCCTTGGTCCCCAAACAAAATGATGGTTCATAGCCAGTGTGGCGAATGGACCCAAGCGCTAGAGAGCTCAGGGAGAGAGACCTGAGGAGTACAGCAAACAGCTCAGACCGACCCGACGCGACAAATCAAATCCTTCCTTGCGACCGTCGGCCTGACAACGCCTGTTGCATTGGCTACATCTGGCAAATAAGTACTTTGCTTGACCTGTTAATTTTATTGACAGCCTTAAGCAGTGGAAAATACACTGTTGTTTTGATAGTTGCTACCCTTCCCTGGACAATCGCCAGCAAATGGCCGGGAACTTACGTGGGAAGACAGGTCGGCAAGAAATCAGGGAGAGAGAGAGAGAGCCACGAGCGCTCGATACGAGGCTGGAAAGTGGAGAGCGGAGAGCACAGAGAACTCTGGTAATTAATCTGAAATTCTCTCCTGTCAGTCCACGGGGTTTTTAGGATGACAAGATACTTTGCTACTTGACGAGATTCTCCCGCAGCCCAAAGCGCTGGCCAGAAAAAAAACAAACAAACCTCGCAAGCCAAGGAACAAAGACTGCTGAGCCAACCCAGCTTCTTGGTTAAAGAGCTTTGCGGATATGGAGATGTCCACATGGAGCTGCTGTAGACTGAATCGGACCCCTGGTCCATCAAAGTCTGCACTGTCAACTTGGACTGGCAGCAGATCTCCAGAGTCTCAGGTAAACATTTTCCGCATCGCCTGTTTCCTCATCCTTTTAACTGGAGATGCCAGGGATTGAACCCGGGACCTTCTGCATGTCATAGAATCATGGAATAATAGGATCTCAGAGTTAGGCCATGCAGACCATCTAGTCCAACTCCCTAGAGCATCCCTGACAAGGGTTTGTCCAGCCGCTGCTGAAAGACTAGCCAGCGAGGGGGAGCTCACTACCTCCCAAGGCAGCTGATTCCACTGTTGCACAGCTCTGACTGTTGAAAAGTTTTCCCTAATATCCAGCCGGTACCTTCCCACCCTTAACTTAAACCCATGATGGTGAGTTCTCTCCTCTGCTGCCAACAGGAACAGCTCCCTGCCCTCCTCTAAGTGACAGCCCTTCAAAGACTTCAAGAGCCATCCTGTCCCCCCTCCACCTCCTCTTCTCCAGACTGAACATTCCCAAGTCCCCTCAGCCTTCCCTCACAGGGCTTCTTGGTCTCCAGGCCCCTGATCATCATCATCACTCTCCTCTACACCTGCTCCATTCTGTCCATATCCTTTTTGAAGTGAGGCCTCCAGAAGTGCACACAATACTCCAGATGTATGCCTGACCAATGGTGGAGGGCTTTCTCAATTATAGCCCCCAAGCATTGGCACCCCCTGCCCTCAGAGGCTTAATTAGCCTTCATGGATGACCTTCTGGACACATGGAGGTGCCTTGTACTGAATCAGATCCTTGGTCCCTCAAGGTCAGTACTGCCTACTCATACTGGCAGTGGCTCTCCAGGGTCTCAGGCAGTCTTTCACATCACCATGGGAAGGGTTGGTGCTCAGTGAAAGAGCCTTTGCTTTGCATGCAGAAGATCCTAGGTTCAATCCCCAGCATCTCTGGTTAAGGATCTGGTAGGAGCTGATGGGAAGGACTTCCACCTGAGACCCTGGAGACCAGCTGCCAGTCTGAGTAGACAATATTGAACTTGATGGATTCAATAGAAGGCAGCTTCATGTGTGACCTACTGTCTGGTCCTTTTGACTGGAGATGCTGGGGGTTTGAACCTGTAACCTTCTCCATGTGAAGCACAGGTTCCGTCAGACTCTGGGTCAAGTTACTCTCAACTCAACACTCTCTTTGGCAATGATATGTTTATTGAAATTTAAGCATGATCCAGATCATAACTATGCTGTGTCAGAACTGGAGATTTTGGTGGGTACAATCACAGATATAGGTAATTCAAATGAGACCCCTCCTAATGGTCATTCATACGTCAGATCCATCCCGCCAAGCCATAGCACTTCTACCCCCTTTCCCCTAGGAAATATATGATCCCATTATCTACACAAGCAAGCTGGCACCAAAAGTTTCAAGGGAAGGGAAAGGCTTCCTTGGAAGAATTACAGCCTCTAAGATAGCGCAGTCACACACTCCACATTCACGCCCCCACCTAAGGAATTCCCCCCCCCGGCATCCATGGCAAACTGAGTAGAGCGATGTTTGACAGGCTCTTCCATTGAGCTACAGCCACAAACCCTCCACAAAGAACTCGGAAGAGGGCTAAAGCCCGGTGGCTTTTACTGTTTTTCTGTTTTGATCGCCGCAGCATCTCCTGTGTTTGGTGTAGTGGTTAAGTGCACGGACTCTTATCTGGGAGAACTGGGTTTGATTCCCCGCTCCTCCACTTGCACCTGCTGATGTGACCTTGGGTCAGTCACAAGCACTGGCACAGCTGTTCTCTCAAGGACAGTTTCTGTCAGAAGTTCTCTCAGTCCCGCCTACCTCACAGGGTGTCTGTTGTGGAGAGGGGAAGGGAAAGGAGTTTGTAAGCCGCTCTGAGACACCTTTGGGCAGTGAAGGGCGGGGTATAAATCCAATCTCTTCTCTTCTTCTTCTGCGTAGCTGAGATCATTTTATGATGGTAAAATTTGGGCTCTTGTTTTTGTTGCTTTTCACTGCCTGGCTTTGTACACACAAGCCACTAGGCATTTTATTTTAGATAGGAGGGGGTTGACAATTCTTTTAAATAAAATGTACAGTTTAATTGGTGATACGGAAGATTCAGTCTGGGATCTTGCCCAGCAACCCAGAAGGACAATGTGTGACAACACAATTTTGGGACATTTGGTTAATATAGTAGAGTTGGCCAGTCACAGAAGTATGATACTGAGTGCAGTAAATAAATCTCCCAAGACGTATATTGCATAAAAGATAAACATACATTTACTCTAGTAGATCCAGCTCGCATTCAGGTTGCAGTCAAAGGAAGAGAAATCTAACAGTATCTTGTGTATGGGAGTATGAGGGCATTTTCTCTACAGGAGAGATCTACAGGGATGTGTGTTCTCCATGGAAGGCCATGTTGAGTGAGTGAGAGGACAAAGCAAGAGAGAGGAGGGGTCAGAGGGCAGCTTCCGGGTTAAGACAAAGAGAGGCATCCAATTAAAGGAGGTAATGCCTACACACACTTTAGAGTGATATAGCACCACCCAAAGTCCGGGAAAGCTGAGTTGCTCACTCCAGCACAGAAGATAGGAAGTGAAGAAGTCCATGCGTGCACATTAAAGCTCATACCTTGAATAAAACTTTGTTGGTCTTAAAGGTACCACCGGACCCAAACTTTGTTCTACTGCTTCAGACGAGCGTGGCCCCCCACCTGGACATAGAACAGGGGTCTCTGTGGGAAGGGGGAGCAGCTGTGAATTTCCTACAAAGTGGACTAGATGACCCTTATGGTTCCCTTCCAGATTTGTGTTTCTATGTTTCTAGCATGGAGGAGGGTGCATGGATCACTAGTAGAGCGCCTGCTTTGCATGCAGAAGGTCAAGGTTCAGTCCCCGGCATCTCCAGTTAAAGGACTCCGATGGTACGTGATGCAAAAGAGCTCCACCTCAGACCCCGGGGAGTCACTTCCAGTCTGAGTACACTGTCCAGGGTTTAATAGATTCCGTAGAAGGCAGCTTCATGTGTTCAGCAGTAATGGGCTACAGTAGGCTTTATTAAAGAAGGATCCACATAATTATTTAAACACCTGTTTAAATACCAGCAATTCCCAAGTGCCGTTTACATTTAACAGGCAGCCTTAATGAGCTGCCTGGGTATTTGGGTAGCCAGCACAAGGCAGGATGTTCACCATTGGCGGGGTGGGGGGGAGTCACCATCAACATAATGACATTGCCGGCATTTGGTCTAACATTTGGTCACAGCTCTATGCAAGTCATACGGTCATAAGGCAAGTCCACAAATTCCCAGTTCTTCAACACTGTTAAATACAAGGGAACATCTCTAAATTCTGTCAGTGGAAACACACGGCTGAATGCAGTCCTTGGGCTCTACCATGACTCCATGGCACCTTCCGAGAAGCTTCATCCTTTGCATATCCACCCTTCAAATATTCCACAGTCCGACATGCAAGCTATATTGCACTAGCTATCTTTGGCGGTAGAAGACAAAGAAGAAGAGAAGGTTTGTATACCCCGCTTTTCTTTACCCTTAGGAGTCTCAAAGCAGCTTACAATCAGCTTCCCTTCTTTTCTCCACAATAGGTACCTTGTGAGGTAGGTGGGGCTGAGAGAGTTCTGAGAGATCTGTGACTGGCCCAAGATCACCTAGCAGGCTTCATGTGGAGGAGTGGGGAACCAAACCCGGTTCTCCGGATTAGAGAGAACCACTTAGCTACTATCTCTGTGCTGGTTCTCAGTGACTTGCCCAGATCTATCAAGTCACTCCATGATTCAGGTGATTAACTCTGAAGCCAAATCTTCTCCAACATCTAAGAACATAAGAGAAGCCAACAGCCCATCCAGTCCAACACTCTGTGTCACACAGTGGCCAAAAATACCAGGTGCAATCAGGAAGTCCAGCAGTGGGGCCAGGACACTAGAAGCCCCTCCCACTGTTGCCCCCCTCAGCACCAAGACTACAGTGCATCACTTGCTCCAGACGGAGAGTTCCCATCTATACCCTGTGGCTAGTAGCCACTAATGGACTTCTGCTCCATCTGCTTATCTAATTCCCTCTTGAAGCCGTCCATGCTTGTAGCTGCCACCACCTCCTGTGGCAGTGAATTCCATGTGGTAATCACTCTTTGAAGTACTTCCTTCTCTCTCTCTCTGTCTCTCTCTCTCTGTCTCTCTCTCTCTCTCTCTCTCTCTCTCTGGATCCCTGCAGTACTGAACTGACACAAATAACTGGGCAAAGGCCATCTCTAGATGCCCTCAAAATGGATGTTATTTCTTGGTGCAGGTAAATTTGAGATGGTCCTTGAGGGAGCAGAGTGGCTTGAACTTCCTCAAGTCGAACGTGTTCAGTAAACATAATCAAGAAGACAAATGTTTCATTCTTAATTGGGTGGTATGGATTCTCCCCGCCACCCCCAGGCTGTATCTCCATTACTGGAAGGGGCTATGAGTGGATTTTCCAGAATGGTGCTATAAAAAATAAAGATGATTGATTAATTCAATACACCTAGAGGTAGGAAATGTCTTCCAGGAAAATTCAGAGGAAACGTAAAGCATTCCACAAATAGACCCCGTTTACCATTTGCATATTAAGCTTTCGAGGTTGTTAACGTTTTCCATTATCATCGTTCCAGTTCTGGATGAATGGCTGAGATTTATTTTGGCTTTATTTTTATGGGACATTTTTATCCCTCTTTTCAGCATACAAGGATCCCCGAGAACAATAATCAGCCATCACAGACTAAATCCCCCACTTATATAATGCTCAAATTAAAACAATACTAATACTGAGCGTGTATTCATCAAATTTGGGAAGCTAAGCAGGGTTGGCCCTGGCTTGTGCTTGGATGGGAGACCTCCGAAGGAAGACAAGAACTGTGACGTGGAGGCAGGCAACAGCAAACCACCTCGGAACATTTCTTGCCTTGAAGAGCTTATGGAGCTGCCATAAGTCAGCTGTGACTTGGCAGAGCTTTCCACCACCATACAGTTCCTTTGAAGAGCCCGAATTAATTCTCATTGCTTCTGAAGAAGAATTCTTTGACTGTCGAAAGGCTATATCCTGAAGATCTTGTTGGTCTCTAAGGTGTTACTGGCCCTGGTTGGTATTTGGATGGGAGACCAACAAGGAAACCCAGGGTCACGACGCAAAAGGAAGGCACTAACAAACCATCTTGGAATGTGTCTTGCCTTGAAAACCCTACAGGGTCGCCATAAGTTGGCTGCAGCTTGACAGATCTTTCCACCAAAGTGCTACTGGACTCAAATCTAGCTCTTCTGCTGCAGCCCAACTTGGCGACCTTCTGAAACAAATAGCTTTTGTATACATTTTTATAGTACCACATTAGAACACGCTCGTACAGTTGGAGAATGTTGTTATCCCTATGCTGGGAGGAGGAGAGTGGGCATGAACCATCTAAGGTCATCTGATGAATTTGTGACAGGGGTGAGAATTTGACTGGGCCATTACTCGAGAAACAGGGTTGGATTCGAGGCTGGCTTCTCCAGTGCCTGGGTTTACCAATGGTAAAGAACAGCTTTATAAGATTATGAATGGGATTGAGCAGGTTGAGAAAGAAGTCCTTTTCTCCCTTTCTCACAATACAAGAACTCGTGGGCACTCCATGAAATTGCTGAGCAGTCGGGTTAGAACAGATAAAAGGAAGTACTCCTTCACCCAAAGAGTGATTAACAGATGGAATCCACTGCCACAGGAGGTGGTGGCAGCTGCAAGCATGGACAGTTTCAAGAGGGAATTAGATAAACATCTGGAGCAGAAGTCCATCAGTGGCTATTAGCCACAGGGTATAGATGGGAACTCTCAGTCTGGGGCAGGTGATGCACTCTATCCTTGGTGCTGGAGGGGGCAGCAGTGGGAGGGCTCCTAGTGTCCTGGCCCCACTGCTGGACCTCCTGATGGCACCTGGTATATTTTGGCCGCTGTGTGACAGAGTGTTGGACTAGATGGGCCATTGGCCTGATTCAACATTGGCTTCTCTCATGTTCTTAGCTGTAGTCCCCCCAACCCAAGGGCATGCAATTCAGTCTCTCTAGGGATGTTTCTGAAATCCCTTTTATTTATTTATTTACTTAGTTAGACCAGGACTTGTGGGCTGGGGTGTTAAGTGCCATCAAGTAGCTTCCAGCTTATGATGACTCTACGAATTAACATCCTCCAAAACATCCTATTGTTAAGGTCTTTGCTCAGATCTTGCAGACGGAGGGCCCTGGCTTCCTTGATCGAGTCCATCCATCTCATGTTGGGTCTTCCTCTTTTCTTGCTGCCTTCAGCTTTTCCTAGAATTATTGTTTTTTTCCCAGTGACTCTTGTCATCACATCATGTGACCAAAGTATAACAGCCTCATTTTAGTCATTTCGGCCTCTGGGGAGAGTTCAGGTTTGATCTAGAACAGACTGATTTGTCTTTTTGGCCATCCAATGTATCTGTAAAACCAACAAATCTTCTTCTTCAGAGACCAAAGTATGGTAGAGCAAAGTATGATAGCCTCTGTTTCATCATTTCAGCTTCTAGGGAGAGTTTGGGCTTGGTTTCATCGAGAACCCACTGACTGTCTTTTTGGCCACCCACAGTTTCTGTAAAACTCTCCTCCAACACCACACTTCAAATCAACTTTCTTCCTTGGAGATAGATCAAGACGGAAGCTGTCTATGTCTGGCTGGAGCAGGAGAAAAGAGCAAGAGTCCAATAGCACCTTAAAGAAGAAGAGGAGGAGGAGGAGATTGGATTTATACCCTGCCCTTCACTCGGAGTCTCAGAGCGGCTGACAAACTCCTCTCCCTTCCCCTCCCCACAACAGACACCCTGTGAGGTAGGTGGGGCTGAGAGAACTCTGACACAAACTGCTCTTTCAGGAACAGCTGTGCCAGCGCTTGTGGCTGAGCCAAGGTCACATCAGCAGCTGCAAGTGGAGGAGTGGGGAATCAAACCCGGTTCTCCCAGATTAGAGTCCGCGCACTTAACCACTACACCAAACTGGCTCCAAATTTAAGGTGCTTCTGAACTCTTGCAACTTTCTTTCTGTCAGCTTTCTTTAATGTCCACCTTTCATACCCATACATAGTAATGGGGAATACTATGGCATAAATTAATTTAATCTTGGTCAACCCTGACACATCCTCACACTTCAGAATCTTTTCTAGCTCCTTCAGGGCTGCCCTTCCCAAGACTAGAACTTGGAAGATTTTAATTCATATGCCCCCTTAGACTAACCTAGCTCACAGGTTTGTTGTGGAGATTATCATTATTAGGGATGGGCACAAACCTTTGGTTTGCGAACCACGAACCGGCGATGTTCATCAGGAAATTATGTTCATGACGAAGTTCGTACCCATCCCTAATAATTATGCTGCCTGGAGCTAGCAACCCTAGGCCATGTAGCCTCTGTTTCCTGGGTAACACAACACATAGCAGGAAGATATCCTCATGAAGCCAAGCTCAGTTGCTCCAGATCCAAGCGGTTTCGGTCTCTGAGCTGAAGTGGAATTAATTCAATGCAAAGAAGGGCGTTTTTGTCCTTTGCAATCTTAAGAACGAGTTTTTCCAATCAGGCCTTCTAGGCTAGTCCTAGAAGCACTATTATTTTCATTAAACCCAGCCTCAGGAGCAGTCTCGATTGACACACGAAATGCACACTTTCCCTCGATGCAGTTAAATCATCCCGTCTTATGTTTAATGATAATGGGGGATAAGTGCGAGAGCGAACATTCTCTTTGGAGTTCATGGCTTGTTAACAGCACGACGGACTTGTATGTACCATACATTCAGGAAAAAATAAGTCTCTGTAATCAATCTTGTGCTTGGTGCAACATTTCATTTCCAGCTGGAACAAACTGCCCATTTATGCAAATTGTTTTGTTTTTCTTTCCATTCCTCTGGAGATTGACAGGGCAGCGGGGCTCGGGGAGACAGGGGAAATCTGGTCTTTTTCAGTGGTTTCGGAGAAGGAAACCTGTAGAACTTGGAACTGAAGAAAAGTTGGGCCGAGCCCCCATCCCCCAGGATAGGCCATCAAATTGACTGAAATTCCTTTCCCCCCTTTTATCTGATGGTTCCTCAGCGGCATTGGCTTGCCAACATCCAGGTGGTGGCTGGAGATCTCCTGGGATTACAGCTGATCTCCAGGTGGCAGAGATCAGTTCCCCTGGAGAAAATGGCCACATTGGAAGGTGCATTCTATGGCATTATACCCCACTGAGGTCCCTCCCCTCTCCAAGCCCCGCCCTCCTCAGGCTCCCCCACAAAATCTCCAGGTATTTCCCAACCCAGACCTGGACACCCTACAGATTCATCTGAACCACTGCTTTTAAGTGAATTTTAATTTGTATTTTGTATTATGTAATTTTGTATACTGAATGCACTTGGTGCCTTATGTAAGCCGCCTGAGGGCGGGGTATAAATGTCATAAAATAAATAAATTAATTAATAAATAAATTCAAGGGTAATTCTAATTTTGTGGCTGTGATTTGGGGAGTGGGGAAACAAGGTATATGTAGGGCTGCCAGTTCTGGGTTGAGAAATACCTGGAGATTTGGGGGGGCGGAGCTTGAGGAAGGCGGGGTTTGGGGAATGGAAAGACTCCTGTGGGGTATAATGCCTTCCACCTTCCAAAGTGGCCATTTTCACCGAGTGAAGGCATCTCTGTTGCCTAGAGATTAATTGTAATTACGGATGCCAGCCTCCAGGTGAGATCTGGGGATCCCCTGGAATTCCAGTTCATCCCCAGACCACAGAGATCAGTTTCGCTGGAGAAAATGAATGCTTTGGAGTAGGGTTCCCAGCCTCCAGGTGGGACTTGGAGATCTCCCGCTTTCACAACTGATCTCCAGCTGACAGAGATCAGCTCCCCTGGAGAAAATGGCTGCTTTGGAGGGAGGAGTCTATGGCATTGTACCATGCTGAGGCCCCTCTCCAAACCCTACCATCTCTTGGATCTACCCCCAAAATCTCCAGGCTGGGCTCTTTTTGTAGCAGGAACTCCTTTGCATATTAGGTGACACCCCCCCTAATGTAGCCAATCATAAGAACATAAGAACATAAGAACATAAGAGAAGCCAATGTTGAATCAGGCCAATGGCCCATCTAGTCCAACACTCTGTCACACAGCAGCCAAAATATACCAGGTGCCATCAGGAGGTCCAGCAGTGGGGCCCCTGTAAGAAGAGCTCTGTAAGCTCTTGGAGGATTGGCTACATTAAGGGTGTGTTGCCTAATATGCAAAGGAGTTCCTGCTACAAAAAGAGCCCCTGTCTCTAGGTATTTTCCAACCTAGACCTGGCAACCCTAGCTGTAATCTCAGGAGATCTCTAGCTGCCACCAGGAGGTTGGACAACCCTATCTATACGGGGGTGGGGAAGAGCACCCCTATTATGTCAGCAGCTGCATCCAGCAGAGTGGGAAGGGTGGGGACAGCATCTACGCGCAACCACCCCTGTCTGTACCCTTGTTCCTACACTCATATAAAACTGGGGATACAACAATTTCATTGGTACCCCCTATCATTCGGAACCCCCCTTCCCCCCTAATTTTTCCTTTCCCTACTGAGCAAAGCTAAATGTAGATCAGGGGCTATCGTTCCGGGGCCTCTTTATGAGAAGACAAGAATCACGGGAAAAGTTGCACGCAGCAGGAGAAGAGGAAGACTCGTCATGAGACGGAATGACTCAGTCAAGGAAGCCACAGCCGCCCTGACCTGGATAAGCCAGGCGAACCTGATCTCGTCAAATCTCAGAAGCTAAGCAGGGCCGACCCTGGCAAGTATTTGGATGGGAGACCACCAAAGAATACCAGGGCCGGGAGGCAGAGGCAGGCTATCAAGCCACTTCTCTGAATGTCCTCCATGTCTCAGTAGGAGTCACCAGGGGGTCACCATGACCTCCAGGCACAAATGCGTACAGACACGCACACGCACAGAAATGAAGCCACAGCCCTCCGTGTGCAAGATCTGGGCAAGGATGTTAATTTTATGACATTTTGGAGGCCATTACTTCATGGGGGTCAGCCTAAATCGAAACGCCTTGACAGCACTTAACACACAAATGTGGATCGGTAGGGAAAGAAGGGAAGCTCTTCAAGGGGCAAAAGATGACGTGTAGCTCACACCATTTTGGAAATAGAACTTAGCTCCTCCTCCCCATAATGGACACTTCCCCACAGCCAATCTGCTGATTCCCCTTGGAGCTGAAATTAAAACAGGTCTATTTATTTTTATATATCTGGCCTATCAAGAAATGCTCAGAATGAGTCATGCTCATGGATGAGCATGAAGTCATGTGTGTGTGGGGGAATTCCCACGGTGAAGCATCCCAGCATCATGGTTTTCCAAAATAGAAATATAGTCTATATTTAGGTTTATCAGATGCCCACTAATGGCGGGCAAACTCTGGGTAATTTTTTGCTGATGCCCACCCTTGGTCAGCAGGAGGAATCAGGCTGGCAAAATGGGGAGAAGGCAATCTTCGTCATGTGTGATGACATCAGTTCCGGTGAGACCCAGAAGCTCTGGCATCACACGAGGGCGATGCTCTAGCACTTGTCAAGAAACACCACAGAGTTTGGGGGTGGGTGCTAGAGTGTCGCCTCAGTGTGATGCCAGAACTTCCGGGTCACGCCGGAAGTGACGTTGTCACCAGGTGATGAAAATTGCCTGGCAACCGGCGAGGCATAGGAGAGGCGGCAGTTCTCATAATAACATACCAAACGTTTAGCCAAAGGAAAAGAGGATGGGAGGTGGAGGGCTGATCACACCCTTCAAAGACTTGTCACACAACAGAGGGGAAGGATGTGCTTCCTCCTGCCCCAGAGGGCACAACTCGATCTCGTGGCATTGCATGAATGGCAGCCATTCACTAACATGGAAGGAAGCAGTGGGGAAGTCTTGGTCTAAACCTGAATGGATGACCTTAAAGACAGAGGCAATGTGTAGGTTCCCTTTTCTGTGACCCGGACCACAGCCCTTGTGGATCACAGCCTGTGGAGATCCCAGCCTATTGGCATAACCTACCTCACAGGGTCGTTGTTGTGCAGAGAAAATTGAAACGGGGAGAATGCACCGAGGGGAAAAAAACATGGTATAAGTCTCTCAATAAAATGAACCAAAATAAAAGATGACTCAGGGGGCATCTAAGCTAGGATCTGGCACCAAGCTATGGGGAACGTCCGAATGAAGAGAACTCTGGACGGAGCTTGCACCTTTTCTTTGCAGGAAGAAGCAGCACACTTGCTTTTCTTTTTAAATAAAGTCTTTTGCAATCTGGTAGCTATTTCAAAGGGTAGAGAAATCAAAGAGCTGAGGCACGGATGCCCTTTGAAGAGACAGGAAGGCATTACCGCAGAAGGAGAGGTATTTATGAAGAGCATTGTAACTAATGTCTCTCTTTAACGGCAATCATCACCTTCCCCTGTCACTTCACACAGAAAAGGGGAAACAAATAAGCTTTAAAAACCGGATTTTCTACCGGGCGGTAATAGCCTTAGCATTCTGTATTCCAGAGCACAGGGCTTGACGTATGCTTCTTAACTTGGGGGGGGGGGCTTTTATCATTGCAGAACATCCCATCGATTTCTGTGGTCCCTTTCCAGGAGGAGGGGGCAAAGAAAGGTTAATGCCAGAACCAAATGCTTGGGACAATTCCAAATTATCGTAATCTGAAACTGAATTTGGAGCCTCCCAAAGAATGAAAATAAGCGTTCGCATTTAGAAGAAGAAGAAGAGTTGGTTTCTATTGTTATTTACTTGAGAAAGATCCAAACGCTTGACAAAGATTATCTCGGTAAACTTTACAACAACTTTGCAAGGTAGGACAAGTTCCACAAGGGCTGTTCAGGTGCTCATTTAGGCAGAAAGGAATATGTGGAGAGTGGACCAGGGCTGTGCTCACTATGTATTTAAGTGGCATCAAGAAGAAGAAGAAGAAGAAGAAGAAGAAGAAGAAGAAGAAGAAGAAGAAGAAGAAGAAGAGGAAGAAGAGGAGGAGGAGGAGGAGGAGGAGGAGGAGGAGGAGGAGATTGGATTTATACCCCGTCCTTCACTACCCAAAGGTAGTGCTACTTACAAACTCCTTTCCCTTCCCCTCCCCACAACAGACACCCTGTGAGGTAGGTGAGGCTGAGAGAGCTCTGACAGAAACTGCTTTTTTTCACGAACACCTCTGACAGAACTATGGTTTGCCCAAGGTCATCCAGCAGGTGCAAGTGGAGGAGTGGGGAATCAAACCTGGTTCTTCCAGATTAGAGTCCATGCACTTAACCACTACACCAAACCACTACACCATAAGTCACAACCGACTTTTGGCGACCCCAGCAAGAGACATTCAAGCCAAGCGAGAAGCGGAAGTGGCTTGCCATTGCTTTCCTCTGGTGGTCTCCCATCCAGGTACGGACCCTGCTTAGCTTCTGAGATCTGATGAGATCAGGCTGTACTGTGCTACCTTGGGAAGGGGCCTTGGCTCAGCAACAGAGCATCTGCTTGGTATGCAGAAGGCTGTCACGGAGAGGAGGAGGGCGGGGAGCTCTTCCTGCGGGCAGCAGAGGAGAGGACTCGCAAGAATGGGTTTCAATGAAGGGTGGGAAGGTACCGCCTGGAAATTAGGAAAAACTTTTTGACAGTCCAGAGTTGTGTCACAGTGGGATCAGCTTGCTGTCAGAAATGCTTCTTTAATGTTTCTCACTGAATCCATTGTTATGTGTTCCCTACCCTGCTTTGATGCTTTGCGCTTGCGTAGCTATGCAGGCAGAAACGTGGGAGCTTCTTCCCTGCCGCTTTTCCTTATCACGGTGGCCTTGAATGTAGGCTTTGGGCTATTCTCGTGTTGCTGAGAATTTTCCAGTCCTGGGAAGGCAGAGGGAGGGGGGGAGTAGTCTCCCGCTCATGAAGTATATCTCCCGCCGGGAGTTTCCCGCGCGTGCGCTCATGTTTCATTTGCTAGGCGCTTTTTTGCATCACACTATAAATTAGCTTGCATTGCTTCGCCCCCCATTCCTGACAATGACCTCCTACTGTGGGTTTTAGCAAGATTATCCAATAAAACCTTTCTTTGCATAAGAATGCCTGGATCCACTTGTTATTGAACCTGACACTTGCCAGGGATGCTCTAGGCCCGGGGTGGCCAAACTGCGGCTCGGGAGCCACATGCAGCTCTTTCACACATGTTGTGCGGCTCCCGGCAGGGTGGCTGGGGAAGCGAAGGGGAGGCAGGCTTCCCATCCCCAGCCAGTGTTCTCCTCCCTAGGTAAGCTTGAGGTGGGGGGGAGCAGAGAAAGCAACTTTAAACGCATTCTCAAAGCCCCCCCCTCCCCCCCGGCCAGCTTGGAGAAAGCATTTCTCTCTTTAATTATATAATCGTCAATATCCATTTTTACCCCCTTTTTAAATTTCTGGCAGTCTTATCGGGCAGTTCCGTAGGGCCTGCAAAGCGGAGCTCTTCCACCAGGCTTTCGAGTAGGAGCCGCCGTCGCCACCGTACCACCATTGTACCCCCACTGTACCGCTACCACAAAGAGCGAGGAGGCCATCGGGTACATGACGGCCCTGGGGCAAAGGTCAGAAGGCGGGGTTGTCCTGGAGCCTGCTTCGTCGTTTTGGTTACATCTTCCAGGACCCATCTTGGAACTCTGAACTCTTAGAGCACCAGCACTTTACTGTAATTTTGTACTGTTTTATCTGGGTTTTACTGTTTTATTAAGGCTTCGAGCCCTTATTGTTAGCCACCCTGAGCCCGCTGGGGAGGGCGGGATATAAATGTGAAAAATAAATAAATAAATAGATTATCGAATGTCAATGTTAATAAAAAGCAAATCTGCATATTTTCCAATTAAAAAATGTGTGTGATATTTGTCCCTGTCTTGCAGCTCTCGGACATCTGATGTTACTTCTGTGTGGCTCTTCTTGCTAAGCAAGTTTGACCGCCCTTGCGAGTCTAGGCTGATCCTGCATTGAGCGGGGGGTTGGACTAGATGACCTGTATGGCCCCTTCCGACTATGATTCTGTGATTCTGTGGTTTAGTGGATACAAGAGGGAATCAAACGAGAAATGGAGGACTTCAGGTCAAACCAAACAAAGATAAGAAATTCGATAACATCTCTGTTTAAAGTTCTTTCATGGAAACATGAATGCCCATATATCAGGGACGGGTAAATCAATTTTGAACCCACATAAAGGCTCTGAGAGAAAGGCATGACCTTTGGAAGGGGGAGTTTGCGCTGACCCCCTGTGTTTTGTTGCATTTCCAAGAAGTTTGTGCGATATACACATGAACGGTGCTCGTGTCACCAACACTGGAGCGGCTATGCCACGTTACCTCTTTGATATAACCTGTCAGGTTGCATTCGTCAAGGGAACTTACGTCGGAGATGTAACAAAACCTGACCAAAGCCATCAGATGTAGTGACTTAACATGCCAACCAAAACGTACATCCCAGAAAACTGTGGCTAAAGAAACTGCAAGTTAGGAATATGGAATGTGGGAAAGAAGACGCCTGGCATATAGTTAAAACTTTTGAAGGTCATAAGGAGGGGGGCGGCTATGAACGGGGTCGAGAGGACAAGCAGTCTGTGGCTTATCGTTAATAATGAGAACGGGGCCATGGAAGGTCATCGCTACTCTATGGCACTGTGAGTATATTTAAAAATTCTCAACTGCTTTCTCCTAACTTGAACAATTCTACGGTTGCCAATTTCCAGTGGCTGCAGCTCAGTGATGGAGCATCTGTTTGGTATGCAGAAGGTCTCAGGTTCAATCCCCAGCATCTCCAGTTAAGAACATCGGACCATCACCCTGTGCTGAGCCTTAGAAAACATACCAGCACTTGGGGTGCGGGGTGGGGAACTCTTGCCATTTACTTGGGGGTTTTTTTGTTGTTTTTTTAAGTGAAATATGACAAATTTACAGGTGAAGTATAACAGAGGTGGAACAATCACTGTCAAAACCCTGACTAACCCAACGAACAGGAAGTTGCTTAAATGTTATCACCCTGCCCCCACTACTTCTTTATTCAAATATTTATATCCCACTTTTCCTGTGGCTCAAGGCAGCTTAGAAATCATACTGAAAGGCATAATAGGCATGTGCAAAAAAAATAAATAAAAAATCCTGCTCCATTATAGCCTATGGGGACCACTATAGTCAATGGGCTCCATGGGCTATAATGGAGAACTGATCTGGGTGTATCTGGGGCTCTGGAGGATTGTTTTTTTGAGGTAGAGGCATCAAATTTTCACCATAGCTGCTGGTGCCTCCCCTAAAAAAAACCCAAAAAACCTCCAAATTTCAAAATGATTGGATCAGGGGGTCCAATTATATGGGCCCCAGAATGAGGCATCCTCATCCTCCATTGTTTCCAATGGAGGGAGAGAAGTCTTGTGGGCAAGGAGCTGAAACCTGTGAGCAGCCAGCTAAAACTCTGCATGCTATCACCCCCTATCACAGCTTAGAGGGAACACTGGTTGGAAGTCAAGGAAGCAATAGGACCCAGGTGATCATATGACACAGAACAGCCTAATATGCTCACACAGCTTCTGTTGCTGTGTTTCTTACAAGATAAATAAATACTAAATAAGAGATTTATGTAGTCTGGAGGTCAGATGTCATTCCGGGCAATCTCTAGCCCACACCTGGATTCCTGGGGGTCAGAAGGGGCCGCAATAGTAGAGAGAAATGTGGGGGAACTGGATACACTCCACTGCTTTGAACTCCACTTTTTCCAGTGATGCCAGAAAAATTGACAGGGATGCAGTCTCCCCAGCAGAGGGCATCCACCAAGACAAGGTTGCCAACCTCCAGGAGGGATCTGGAGATCTCCTGGGATTGCAGCTGATCTCTAGACTAGACAGATCAGTTCCCCAGGAGAAAATGGAAGCTGGATTCTACAAAAGGATGCCCCTACAGAGTCCCCTCCCCTCCTCAAACTCTCCCCCCAAAGTTCTGGGGATTTCCCAACCAATACCAAGCTCTCCCCCAAACCAGGCCTGGGAGCCAGATTTTAGCAGACCAATCACAATAAATCCCATACCTTTCTTTACAGCCTCCATGTCAGCTTTTATCTTTGAACAACTTTATAGTCCCCTGTGGATGCTTTTTAGAACAAATGTTCCTTTGGTAAAAAGACAAAGCACATCCTTGGCTCGGGTCCCACGGAAAAGATGAATGGGCAATCTGTAGCGTGCCTCTCCTTTTGAAAATCGAGGCCTAAATAAAGACCAGAGCCTTAACAAATAACAGAATGTGGATTCTAATTGAGACCAGTGGTGAGAACACAGAAACAAGTAAGAGCAAGAAAAGCAGCGACCCAATGTGCCCCATGCCATTGAAGTGTGAATTGAAATCATCTAGGATCTCAAAAATCCTCATCTCTTAACACAAAGCAAGGAAAACCATAGATCCAGGTGGGTAGCCGTGCCAATCTGAAGCAGGAGAACAAAGTTTGAGTCCAGTGGCACCTTTAAAACCATCAGAGTTTAATTCTGGGTATAACCTTTTGTGTCCATGCATACTTCTTCAGATACACTGAAACAAAACTCCCTCAACCATTACAGATCTTGACTCTAGATACAACCTCCCAGGGCACTCAATGGGGGAACTCAGAGTAGCTGTTTCATTGCAAAGGATTTCAGAAACAGACTGGAATGGGAGATTGCTGAATTACAAATCATTACAACACTCAGGACAATGGAACCCTCGGGGCTTAACATAGATACTGAGTTCTTATCTCACTACACATACTAAGTCACTCAGTTCTTGCTTATACCCAGAATTAAACTTTGTTGGTCTTAAAGGTGTCACTGGATTCAAACTTAGTTCTCACATCTGTTTGTTAACTGTTTTATTATCTGTATGCTAATTTGCTGCTGTTCACAGGTCTTACTAACTGCGTTAATCCAATCTTAGCTATACTTATCAGTGTTACTTATGCATCTTGCCTCTAATCAGCCCTTCCTGGCAACTAAGCCCCACCCAATAGGCAATGGTTGAGGAAATCTTGTTTCAATGTATTTGAAGAAGGGGACATGCGCACAAAAATTTGTGCAAGGAAAACTATGTCACACTATGATGACAAACATATTTAAGACTTATTCTTGGCCTACAAAGCATCCTGAGAACTGGCATTCTATAAGGGCAGGGTGGGTAAAGTTTTGCAACAGAGAATATTCAGCAATCCTATGGAATAGGGTTGCCAGCCTCCACGTGTTGGCTGGAAATCTCCCACTATTACAAATGAACTCCAGGCAACAGAGATTAATTCACCTGGACAAAATGGCCACTTTGGAAGGTGGACTCTATGGCATTATACCCCATTGAAGTGAAGTCCCTCCCCTCCCCAAACCCCGCCCTCCTCTGGCTCCATCCCCCAAATCTCCAGGAACTTCCCAACCCAGAGCTGGCAACCCTACTATGGAACTACAAAGAGGCAAGCTCTAGGGCTGCCAGATCTGGGCTGGGAAATTTCTGGAGATTTTTTTCAGGGTATTGGAGCCTCAGGAGGGTTGGTTGTTGAGAAAGGGAGGGAGTTCAGCAGGATATAATGCCATAGAGTTTGCCCTCCAAAGCAGCCATTTCCTCTAGGGAAACTGTTCTTTACAGTTTGGAGATCAGGTGTAGTTTCAGGAGATCTCCAGGCGACACCTGCAGGTTGGCACCCCTAGTAAGGTCCGTTCAGCTCAGTTCGGAGGTGGCTCTGAAACTTATGAGCATTTCAGATAAGCTCATATATTTTTGAAAGCTCTCTCCTGGAAGAAGAAGAGGAGGAGGAGGAGGAGGGAGGAGGAGGAGGAGGAGATCAGATTTATACCCTGCCCTTCACTACCCGAAGGAGTCTCAGAGCAGCTTACAATCTCCTTTCCTTTCCCCTCCCCACAACAGACACCCTGTGAGGGAGGTGGGGCTGAGAATCGTCCTCTGTTTAAAGAGCCACCCTCAAGGGCCAGTTACTGTCCATCTTCTGGAAACTGGATTGCCAGCTGGCCTGGAGAAAACCATCCTGTCCTTTTAGAAGAGAAGAAGAGAAGAGATTGGATTTATACCCCGCCCTTCACTACCCAAAGGATTCTCAGAACAGCTTACAAACTCCTTTCCTTCCCCCTCCTCACAACAGATGCCCTGTGAGGTAGGTGGGGCTGAGAGCTCTTTCCAGGACTGCTCCTGAGAGAACAGCTGTGAGAGAACTTATGACTGACCCAAGGTCACACCAGCAGCTGCATATGGAGGAGCTGAGACAAGTAGCACCTTAGAGACCAACAAGATTTCCTGGGTATGAGCTTTCAGTAGTCAGAGCTCCCTTCGTCAGGTACAAGAAAGTTTCCAGAGGATAGAATCTGAGTCCAGTAGTACCTTGGAGACCAACAAGATGTATCTGCTGAAGGGTGCTTTGGCTCTTGGAAACTCATACATTGAAAATCTTGCTGGTCTCTAAGATGCTATTGGATTCGAATCTAGATCTTCTACTGCAGACCAACACAGATACCCCCTGCAACTCTCCTGGCTTGTAATGACAGCACAAGATGGCGGCACCCTGTGCATAAATGTCAATGTACGCCCCTCTGGGAAACGTAGCCTGGTTTGGTGTAGTGCTTAAGTGTGCGGACTCTAATCTGGGAGAACTGGGTTTGATTCCCCACTCCTCAGAGCTGTTCTTTCAAGAGCAGTTCTTGAAAACGCTCTCTCAGCCCCACCTACCTCACAGGGTGTCCGTTATGGGGAGGGGAAGGGAAAGGAGATTGTAAGCTGCTCTCCTTCAGATTGTGAAGGGTGGGGTATAAATCCAATTTCTTCTTCTTCTTCTTCTTCTTCTTCTTCTTCTTCTTCTTCTTCTTCTTCTTCTTCTTCTTCTTCTTCTTCTTCTTCTTCTTCTTCTTCTTCTTCTTCTTCTTCTTCTTCTTCTTCTTCTTCTTCTTCTACCTCCAAACCACCAACCATGGTGAAACACTTGGAAATCCAACTGTTCTCCCTTAACAAATAACACAGGAGGGCTTTAGACCTGGATGGCATTAACAAACCATATATATTTATTGCCATCAAGTCACAGCTGACTTCTGGTGACCCCATAGGGTTTTCAAGGCAAGAGATGTTCAGAGCTGCTTTGCCGTTGTCTGCGTCTGCGTTGCAACCCTGGTGTTCCTTGGTGGTCCAACAGTAGACGGAGCCGACCCTGCTTAGCTTCTGAGATCTGACAGGCTATCCAGGTAAGGGCAAACCATCTGATACATTTGTAAGAAATAAACGTAGTGCTCCAAGTAGACAATGGTGCTCTCCAAACAACCTGGCGGAACTCTCTGCCAAACAGCATCAGGGTGCTGGGGGTATCTGAGGCAATTCCGCAAGGCCTATAAGGAAGAGATGTTCCACCGGGCTTTTAGCGAAGGGCAGCAACAGTTAACTCTGGCACCCTCTTTTTCTTCCTGTGACCCCCACATCCCCTTTCCTGCCCTGCTGAGCAGACAGCAGTGTAGCCGGCAAAAGGGGTTTATATATATCGCCATCTGGACTGGTTAATTCGTTGGTGTATGGTGACAATTTTATGCTGATTGTATTTTTAACTGCTTTTAAGGTTGTAAATCGCCCAGAGCCTGCTTGCAACATGGACAAGTCATAAATTTAAAAGAAACAAATAAATAGTGAGCTGCTTGCTTGGTGTGATCATGTGGTTAAAAACATAAGAACATAAGAGAAGCCAATGTTGGATCAGGCCAATGGCCCATCCAGTCCTGCTTGCGGGGAGGGCGGAGTATGAATCTAATGAATAAATTAAAATAAATAATTAAATAAAACACGCTGTGTCACACAGTGGCCAAAACCCAGGGGCCATCAGGAGGTATACCAGTGGGGCCACAACTCCAGAAGTCCTCCCACTGTTGCCCCCTTCCCAATGTACAAGAAGACAGCACATCACTGCCCCAGACATAAGAACATAAGGGAAGCCATGTCAGATCAGGCCAATGGTCCATCCAGTTCAACACTCTGTGTCACACAGTGGCCAAAACCCAGGTTCCAGCAGGTGGTCCACCAGCGGGGTCAGAACTCCAGAAGCCCTCCCACTGTGCCCCCCCCCAAGCACCAAGAATACAGAGCATCACAGCCCCAGACAGAAGCTTCTATCTATACCTTGTGGCTAAGAGCCACTGATGGACCTCTGCTCCATATGTTTATACCAGTCCCCTCTTGAAGCTGTCTATGCTTGCAGCCACCATCACTTCTTGTGGCAGTTAATTCCATGTGTTAATTAGTCTTTGGGTGAAGAAGGACTTTTATCTGTTCATAGCCATCAACCAGAGATTAATTCAGAATACAGAGCTAACATGAAATCAGTTCTATGCATTATGTGCCCCGTCTGCTGAATCCTGGCCACGTGTATGAAAACTCTCATTTAACATTCTGAATAGGAAATGGACCCAGGGGCTCAAGGGGGTGGGGTGGGACACGCTCACATAGTTCACAATACAACCAAACTTCACAGGCTGGACAAATTCGTATACCATACCAGGTAATTAGGTGAACTTTGGTGACATCGCTCGTTCGAGTGAATACTGAACAGAGTTTCCTGAATGCTTTTCTTCGCCCCTTGAAAATAAAGGGCCATAAGACCCCAAATACATCGGGGATTTTACAGAAGGCTGAAAGAATATCATTAAGCTCAAATGAGCAGTACGGATGTACAATACCGATTTTATATTTCATACATTACTTTTGTGTGGCAAGGCCTGTAACGGTAGAATCTGAGAGTTCTTCCTGAAAAATCCTGACTTTTTGTTCCTTTGGGGAAAAAGACCTCTAACATTTGTGAATGTGCTCATTTGGACACACACTCCAATACCTACATTCTGGCCCGGCACCCATACAGAGCTCTGCCACACTCAAATGCTTCCCCCACCGACTTTCATTAAAGGGATGACTCTTTCCCAGGGTTCTCCAACATGGTTGCCCACCAGTACTTCCCTAGATGTCCACCAAGCTTTCCAGAGAGCGGACAGGGATGTTGTAAGTCATGGCTTATTACTGGGGTACCCTTATTTAAATGAAAGGGGTTTCCAGTGGAGGATGAGGAGGACTTGTAAAAGCGTTTGAGTTTTCCTTAGTGTTTGGTGCCATTCCCCCTTTAGGATTCCCTTCTTCCCAGGAGGTGTGAAGTGGGAGGTACTCCATTCGGTTCCTCCTCCTGAGGCAACCATTTGGAGTTTGGTTCCACCCCCATGGCAGCCATTTTGAGGTGGCACTCTCCACCCGCATCAAAATTCCAAAGGTGCTCACAGGCTCAAAAAGACTAGGACCCCTGCTCCGTCCAGTGATACACCCAGACGCTAGGCATTGAAATCATTGGAGTAAGTTTATTTGTACAGGACATGGGCACGCACGTCACAGCTCACAAGGAACTGTCATTGGGACCTGGTGACTACAAGACACTCTAGTGCTGGCCAAACGGCGTCTCCATTGCTCAGCACGCAGGCTTGTTTATTGATTTCATTCATACGCCTCCTTTTAAGCAGTATTGATTGTTAATTAATTAAGCTGATTACTGATTACATCCGCTTACAACACAATCCAAGAACAGACTGTATCAAGCACAGAAACAAGACCTCGTTAAGCACTAAAAACCACCCAGGCACACCACTTTGTGGAAATTGTATCATTTGGAAGGCTAGACTATTCCCCAAATCCACCACGATGTTTACTTTTGAGCACCAGATCCAAGGCTCTTTTTGTAGCAGGAACACCCCTAATGTAGCCAATCCTCCAAGAGCTTACAGTAGCCCCTGTAAGAAGAGCTCTGTAAGCTCTTGGAGGATTGGCTACATTAGGGGTGCATGGCCTAATATGCAAAGGAGTTCCTGCTACAAAAAGAGCCCTGGCTCAATCTTTGGTGTTTGCCATACCTCTAAGATACCACTCCATCACTCTCTGGCCTTCAGATCTTTTCTTCCTGGTGATCCTAGACAATCCAGAATCACAGAGCGAATGAGTCACTGCCACCACACTAGGAAGCCAATCAGATTTAGGTGGGTGTTGATACCACGGAAGTTAAGTGACATTCAAGAAGTTCAGCTGAGGAAACATGGTCCTCACTTCACACTTTTGACACTTCGGTCTCACTTTTGTCTGCCTCTCACGCAGTGCCCAAAATCACCAAAAGGAGTCATTCTTGCTGCTACTGAATATGTTTGCAAAAAGCGCCCTCAAATCTTTAGGTCTATGGCTTGCCAAAAGGCCCCTAATCTAAAACACATACACACCAACAACACCAGACTAACAGATACATAAACCCTGAGACCGGATCCTGTAATAAAACACAATGCCAACTTTGTTTCTCATGAACTCATAACATCAGGGGATCATTCATCTGCTCATATTCCAGGTCTTCTCCTGACCTTTCCACCACTCAACATGGCAGTGGGGGAAAGGGGGGATTTGGCATCGCACTATGTCTGGCACAAAACCAGAGGTGATTTCATCACGTCAGGGCTACATCCTAGGATTCACCCAAAACTCTATGGTTAATCATAGAATTTGGTGTCAGTCCTAGACTGCCACCTCAGCACAATGATACTACTTCCGGTTTTGCACCAGAAGTGATGTTGGACATCAGCACAACACCGAATCACCTGTTTGCACCTCCCAAGTTCTCTTGCCAGAGTGCCAGGTGGCAACCCTATCCAACATGCTCCATGCTGTCAAAGCCAGCCTTCTGCAAAAGATAAACAACTATGAATCTAAACAAGAAAATAAATGGATGCAATCCTGACCAAAAAAAAGAAAAAGAATTCCATTCAGAAACCAGCAGAAGAACATTTTTATGTCCCTAGAGACTCTACGGCTGACAATATTTCAACAAAAAGACTTCAAGGCAAGTTCAACAAAAGTTCAATTAAAAAAAAAAGACTCCAAGAGAAGTTCCAGTGAGAAAGGGACTAAACTAGAATTCATCGTGCAGCAGAAAGGAACAGTAGGATACTAGTATTTCTGATGACCAATGCATAGCTAGTTTCATTAGAATGCATGCAAAAAATGATCACATCAATACATGTTATTCATTTGCATAATTAGTTGAGCAGAACTGAGCATTCACAAATCTTGCATTTTAAAACAATGCATTTGATAGGGGAGAACTGTTTGATGAGCAATATTCTAATCCACTCCAACGTCAGTTTTTCGAAAGAGCAGTCGGGTACCATTTTTGATATTTCCCCCTTACTCGAGTCTGCCAGAGAAGCATACAAAATGGCAGGGCCCACAGCACAGACCATCTAAGAGGCAACACGAAAGCTCTCCTTGCTGGCTTTCCATTTTAACATTGACCGATTTGCCTCCTGGTTTTCTCAAAACCCGATCTAAGATACTTCTCACCGCCAGGAATGAACTGCCCCAATTCAGTACGCAACCCCACATGATCACTCCCAGACTCCAAACAGCTGTTCCGTGTTGCTCAACTGAAAAAGCTACACATGTTTCCAAAAGAGCTGAGCAAAGAGCTATAAAAAAGGTGCGAAGTCACAGGACAGCGGCATTAGCAAAACACAAGTTAATCAGCTTGATACCTTAATTAGAGCCCTCCTTCAACATCTGCGACGTGGTGAGGAAATTGTTTTGCCAAGAAATAAAGGGTATCCATCCTAGGAATGAAACAGCATTAAGACAGTTATTAGAATTTTTTAAGGGCTTGGTTCATTTAGTACAATATTAAAGTTAAAACGGCAAGACGAATGACTCATTCCTGTTCGGAAATGAGGAGGGGGAACACAAAAAAGAAAGGAAAGTTTAAAGATTTTTATGGTCTTCATAAACCCACACTTCCGTACATTATTGAGAGAATTACTTTCAGTCGAAGTGCCTCAGGGCCAAGATGAAGCGGTCAGCAAAATCCAGTCAGAAAGTTTGTCACAGAATGAGCCTGTGCAGCCTGGCAGGGTGTTTGAGTCAGGGGTCTCCATTGTGGTGCCCATGGGTGCTACAGGGCCTGACAACATCTTCCCTGACACCTGACAAGGGCTTTCAGGAAATGGGTGGGGTCTGGTTGGGCTTCTGCCTAGCAAGGTAGGGGACTGAGTGTGGTAGGGGAGTGTGGTAGGGGGGACATGATTAAGGCTTCCAGACCCCGGTGGATGAAGGGGTCCTCCACTCCCAGGCCCTGCCTCCCAGCTGCCAATCAGAAGCCTCCCAGCTGCCAGCAGTAGAAAGAAGAAACCCTAGACCATGTTGCCGGCATCACACAGGAAGTGATGTCATCACATCGGTGAGGTCTGGGTGATGCTCTGGTATTTGGGCAAAAACTCTATGGTAGAATTCAATTTTACCATAGAGTTTTTCCCAAATACCTGAGCATCACCCAGAAGTTGCTGGCGTGGTGGCATCACTTCCTGCATGATGAAAGTGTTGTGGCCTAGGCCTTCTTCTTTCTACTGCTAAGTCCCTCACCCATGCCCTACCAGTTGCCAGGAGGGGCCTGGCAACCCGGCAACCCTAACTCTACAGCATTATAGCCACTGGGGTCACTACCATCTCTGAACCTCACCCTTCCCAGGCCCCACCCCCAAATTCTACAGGAAGTTTCCAACCTGGAGCTGGCAACCCTAGACTTGATAGAGGTTTATAAAATTATGCCTGGGATAGAGAGAGTTGACAGAGAGAACTTTTTCTTTCAAAATACTAGAACTTGAGGGTATCCAATGAAGCTGTTGGGCAGTACGTTCAGGAAAGTCAAAGGGAAATACTTCTTTACAAAGTGTGTGATTAAGTGTGTGATTAAAATGTGGAATTTGCTGCCAGAGGATGTAGTGATGGCCACAGGTGCAGACAGCTTTAAGGGCAGATTAGACAGATTCATGGAGGATAAGTCTATCAGTGGCTACTAGCCATGGTGACTGAGGGGAACCTCCACATTCAGAGAGAGTCAGCCTCTGAATCCCAGTGCCAGCAGGCAAAATCAGAGGATGGCCTCACCTTTCATGCTATTCCGCCCTGCCTTCCAAGGTTTTTCCCAGCACTTGGAGAGGTTTTCCTTTCTCTCTTGGGTAGCCTGCCGCCACCCAAGTAGTGGATGGGTCAGGACTCCCAGCTTCTCTTCCAAGTTCTGAGGCCTTGCCTTTGTGTCTCCTGCTGTCTGGCACCTGGTTACCCCGGGAACAGCTTACTGCCTTGTGCGCCCCTGGGGGAATAGACAGTTGCCAACTGCCTGCTTTCCCCCCCTCCTGGGGCTCCCTTTTTAAAATAGCTTATCAAAAACAGTGTGTGGGGGTCTATGTGGTACAGAGAACCACTTCCAGAATCATATGTGCCACTAGCATATGTGCCACTCCCTGCAAAACTTTAGTGTTCTTATCTTCAGTTATTGGCATCATATTAGGCATTGCATTTTTGTTTCGCTCCTCCATAGGATTTGGTTTAAAGCCTTCTCTATTAGGTTTGCAAGGCTCTTACCAAATATATTATTTCCTACCCTCATGAGGTGCAAACCATTTCCTGATACAGAGCTTCATCTCGAAAGTGTAAGCCATGGTCCAAAAATCCAACCTTTTCCTGATGACACCATCTATGTAGTTCAGTATTGCTGACTGGCAGCAGCTCCCCGGGGTCTCAAGTCTTCGTGTTTTCATATCACCTACTACCTCATATTTGAAGCTGGAGATGCTGAGGGATTGAACCTGGGACCTTCTGCATACTGAGCACAAGCTCTACCACTGAGCCACAGCTCTACCCACACTGAGACTGGTGTGGTGGGTGGGGCACTGTACTGGAACTGGGGAGACCCAGGCCCAAAACTTCACTCAGCCTTGAAGCTCACTGGGTGACCTTGAGCCAGGCAGTCCCGCTCAGTATAAACGACCTCACAGAGTTGTTGTGAGGCTAAAATGGAGGTGGGGAGAGCTTTGTACCCTGCCAGTGAGCTGCCTCCTTGAAGTACAGGTAAGGTTGCCGGGCCTAGGCCCACAACTTCTGGGGTGGGGCTTGGGGGATGATCACATCTGAGCAGGAAATGATGTTACTTCTAGACAACACTCTAGGAACCCATCCCCAAGCCTGCATAGTAAAAACCATAGAGAATGGGGTGGTTAGGCTTGCCATTTGCCTTGCTGCCAGGGGAAGAATCCCTGCTGGCCCTCCACTTCCCTCACAGGCATCCCATAGGGCAGTGGGTTGGAAATGGGAGGGGCAGAGTGGCATCCACCAATTCCATGAAGTCACTTCTTGCTGTGTAACCAGAATTGTGTCACTACATCATTGGGGCGTTCTGGGATTCACCTCAAACTTATGGGCTTTTTTTAACCATAGAGATTTAGGTAAACCCCGCAGCATCCCAAGATGCTGACATCACTTCCTGTTACACAGCTGGAAGTGACACTGTGGTGGCAACAGATGCCGTTGCAGTAAGCATGACCCCGCCATCTCCTGGGGTCGCTAACTCAGCTCAGCCAGTACATTTATTAAGTTGTTTCTAACAATTTGACAAGTGCAAGCCTCATGAAGGTCTTGCCTCCGCACCACAATGAATCTGCACTGTGGAAGAGTTTTCTGGAGGAAATTCTATCACGCCAGTGTACTGCTGGAGAACTGTTGTAATTCAGGGAGACCTCCAGCCCAAGTGCCTGTCCTCGGTTTTGTTTTTCGTGAACTATTTTATCTCTGTCTTACAAACAGTTGTATGCAAGCACATGCAGGATATCCATGCATTCACCGTAACATGAACATGGTTACTGAATCAGACCCTTCACCAAGGACAGTATTGTCTACTCAGACTGGCAGTGGCTCTCTAGGGTCTCAGGCTGAGTTCTTCCACATCACCTACTGCCTGGTTCTTTTTACCTGGAGATGCTGAACCTGGGACCTTCTGCATGCCAAGCAGATGCTCCACCACTGAGCCATGGTCCCTCTCCATAGTTCTCCAGGGTCTCAGGCAGAGGTCTTCCACATCACCTACTGCTTGGTCCTTTTTACTTGGAGATGCTGAACCTGGGACCTTCTGCATGCCAAGCAGGTGCTCCACCACTGAGCCATGGTCCCTCTCCATAGTTCTCCAGGGTCTCAGGCAGAGGTCTTCCACATCACCTACTGCTTGGTCCTTTTTACTTGGAGATGCTGAACCTGGGACCTTCTGCATGCCAAGCAGATGCTCCACCACTGAGCCATGGTCCCTCTCCATAGTTCTCCAGGGTCTCAGGCAGAGGTCTTCCACATCACCTACTGCTTGGTCCTTTTTACTTGGAGATGCTGAACCTGGGACCTTCTGCATGCCAAGCAGGTGCTCCACCACTGAGCCATGGTCCCTCTCCATAGTTCTCCAGGGTCTCAGGCAGAGGTCTTCCACATCACCTACTGCCTGGTCCTTTTTACCTGGAGATGCTGAACCTGGGACCTTCTGCATGCCAAGCAGATGCTCCACCACTGAGCCATGGTCCATCTCCATAGTTCTCCAGGGTCTCAGGCAGAGGTCTTCTACATCACCTACTGCCTGGACCTTTTTACCTGGAGATGCTGAACCTGGGACCTTCTGCATGCCAAGCAGGTGCTCCACCACTGAGCCATGGTCCCTCTCCATAGTTCTCCAGGGTCTCAGGCAGAGGTCTTCCACATCACCTACTGCCTGGTCCTTTTTACCTGGAGATGCTGAACCTGGAACCTTCTGCATGCCAAGCAGATGCTTCACCACTGAGCCATGGTCCATCTCCATAGTTCTCCAGGGTCTCAGGCAGAGGTCTTCTACATCACCTACTGCCTGGACCTTTCAATTGGAGATGCCAGGGATTGAACCTGGGAATATCGGGCTTAACCGCTGTGCCACAGCCTGTTCCAATCAGATGAGTTAAACATTTCTGGTTGGCCCTGGACCTTTTGCCAGTCATTTGTGCCTTGGCATGTGCCCTGGCATGCTACCCCTCGACGTTGGCTTTCACCATTCCCTCATCTCCATTATTTTTCATGCAGAGTGAAATCCCGAGAACTCGACAAGACCACAGGATGCTTTTTCATAGCACCAGTATCTATTCCCCAGCCTTTATACATTATACAGCAAGTCCAACGGTAAGCCACGGAGTGACAATGGCACAAAACAAATGACAAACTGCCTGAAAGAATCAGTGGCTGCAATTTACAATGACAATGTTTGTCATGGCAGATTTGCAGTTTGTCCTTCACACTTAAGGAGATGGGGCAATGTGCCGTGTGTGTGCTTCGGCGCCAGTGTTGAAACAGGAGCTCAGAGAGATATTGCAGAGAAGAGGACCAGTACGTGCCGAGAGGAACACGGCATCCTCCAGCTGGAACATTTGGAATTTCAGTCCTCTACAGACCGGCATATGACATCACCAAGGCCGCTGCGATAGGTTTAGAAGAGCGCCCTTGTCTTATGGTAGCTGCTCTCTGAAAAACGTGAAATGTGAACTGGCACATATGGTGTGTATGCTGAAAGTCAACCTGTTATTTGGGATGGGAAGCACCATGCTCATTTGTGCACTGTGGTTTTAGTGTTTTTGATGCCACCCGCAAGATCAGGCCTGCCAACTTCCAGGCTGGGCCTGGGGATCTCCTGGAATTACAACTGATCTCCAGCTGCTAGAAAACAGCTCCCCGGGAGAAGAAGAAGAAAAAAAAGAAGAAGAGATTGGATTTATATCCCACCCTTCACTACCCGAAGGAGTCTCAGAGTGGCTTACAGTCTCCTTTCCCTTCCCCTCCCCACAGCAGACACCCTGTGAGGGAGGTGGGGCTGAGAGAGCTCTTTTGAGGACTGCCCTTGAGAGAACAGCTCTGAGAGAAGTTGTAACTGACCCAAGGTCACACCAGCAGCTGCATTTGGAGGAGTGGGGAATCAAACCTGGTCCTCCCAGATTAGAGTCCTCACTCTTAACCACTATGAGAACCAGTTTGGTGTAGTGGTTAAGTGCGCGGACTCTAATCTGGGAGAACCGGGTTTGATTTCCCACTCCTCCACTTGCACCTGGCTGGATGATCTTGGGCAAGCCGTAGTTCTGATAAGAGCTGTTCTTGAAAAAAAGAGCAGTTTCTGTCAAGAGCTCTCTCAGCCCCACCTGCCTCCCAGGGTGTCTGTTGTGGGGAGGGGAAGGGAAAGGAGTTTGTAAGCCGCTCTGAGACTCCCAAGTGAAGGGCGGGGTATAAATCCAATCTCTTCTTCTTCTTCTATATCAAACTGACTTAAGCACTACACCAAACTCTCTCCATTTGTAGGTTGATAGAAATACCCTCCCCGCAGATACACCTTTTGTGTGACCCAGATCTGCAGGGCGGAGCCTGTAGAGAATGGAGTTTGGGGATGCCATAAAGTCCGCCCTCCAAAGCAGCTACTTTCTCCATTTTCTCTCTCTGCAGTCAGGAGATCAGTTGCAGTTCCAGGACATCTGCAGGTCCCACCTGGAGGTTGGCCACCCAACTTCAGGTTCCTCTGAACCTCATCTGTAGTTTTTGGGCTGACAGGGCTCTTTTTGTAGCAGGAACTCCTTTGCATATTAGGCGACACCCCCCCTAATGTAGCCAATCCTCCGAGAGTTTACAGAGCTCTTCTTACAGGGGCTGCTGTAAGCTCTTGGAGGATTGGCTACCTTGGGGTGTCTCGCCTAATATGCAAAGGAGTTCCTGCTACAAAAAGAGTCCTGGCCTGGCTGCATAGGAATGAGGATGTGGCAGAATGATCCACGAACTCTCTCCATTGGTGGGTTACTGGATCCAGCCTGTCCAACCGAGCTGAAAATGTAAACAATCTTCTGAAACTGAAATACTGTCCCGAAAAAGCCAGGACTGATGAAGAATAGGCGTGTGTCAGAATACCATTCCTTCCTTATCACGACTCCATCTTATTTTTTAAAAGCACATTCTTCCAGCCTGTGTCACTTCCAAAAGGTACATAATCATCTTTGCAAGATTAACATGTCGGAAAACTTGCCAAGACGTTTAAGGAATCAAGCGATGTCTTGATGTGTTATTAATGGAACACGACTGCGGTAGAGATTCAGTAAGGAAATTCGGAGACAGATGATTGGACAACGGCTTAGACACGATTGGCTGATCAATTGCCTATGTAAATGTGTTTGGCGTTAAAAGAAGCTGCAACGGATACTGACATCTCAATTTCGATACGCTGTTCTGCATGGAGAGACCATGAACGCATGAAACTGCCTCATATCGGATCAGACCTTCGGCCCATCAAGGTCTACTCGGAGTGGCAGCTGGCTCTCCAGAGACTCAGGTAGAAGTCTTTCTTATTGCCTGCTCCTTTTAACTGGGAATTCTGGGGACTGAACCTGGGACCTTCTGCGCGGCAAGCAGATGTTCTGCCACTGAACTCTGGCCTCTCCCATGGTTCATTTGTCGTTTATATCCAAGGGTGGAGACATAGTCATCTTGTTTTATGGGTGCCAGGTCCAGGCTAGCCTGATCTCATCAGATCTCAGAAGCTAAGCAGGGTCAGCCCTGGATAGCACATGGATGGGAGACCACCAAGGAAGTCCAGGGTCGCTATGCAGAGGCAGGCAATGGCAAGCCACCTCTGAGCGTCTCTTGCCTTGAAAACCCTACCGGATTGCCATAAGCCCACTCTGACTTGATGGCACTTTCCAGAGTTGGTTTGATAGCTCCTCCACTGTACTATTTGAACACACACACATAACATAAGTACCTTCTCCATGTCAAACAGATACTCTACCAATGAGCCGCAGCCTCTCCCAAATGCATCATCATGGCTTTCTGTGCTACCAGATCAAGAACTTGTTCATACCTGTTGTTGAACATAGATAGGAACTCTCATAGATAGGTATCGATAGGGATTCTCAGTCTGGGGCAAGGGATGCTCTGTATTCTTGGTGCTTGGGGAGGGGCAACAGTGGGAGGGCTTCTAGTGCCCTGGCCCCACTGGTGGACCTCCTAATGACACCTGGTATTTTTGGCCACTGTGTGACAGAGTGTTGGACTGGATGGGCCATTGGCCTGATCCGACATTGGCTTCTCTTCTTATGGACCTTTGGATCTGTGGTTGTGCGGCATCCGGGCAAAACCTGTGTTGATTTGGCTGAACCTGGAAGCTGCATTGGGGCATGAGAGAAGTGTGTGTACATGAAACACAATTTGTGGTTCCTCCTCAACAGAAACGCTCGAGGAAAGTTGAGGGAAACTGCAAAAAAACAAAACAAAACAGATAACTCTATTGAGAGTTCTGAGCTGTGATTTCTCTCTGCCTGGGAGACAGTGTAGCCTAGTGGTTAAGAGAGAGAGGGTTGTGATTCTCCACTTCAACTCTTGCATCTACCACAATGGCCTTAGGCAATTATCCTGCTGTCAGCTTTGGTTCTCCATTTACAATATGGCAATAATAGTGCCCATTCTTGCATGGCTGCTTAGAGTTGCTAATCTCCAGGTGAAGCCTGGAGATCTGGAGATCTCCTGGAATTGTCACCAAGATGATTGGGGGGGGGCTGTGCACCTTTCCTAAGAGGAAAGGATAAAGATTCTGGGCCTTTTCAGTTTAGAAAAGAGATTACTAAGGAGGGGGCATAAGAGAGGTTTATCAAATTATGCATGGGGTAGAGAGAGTTGACAAAGAGAACTGTTTCTCCCTCTCTCAAAAGACTAGAACTCGAGGGCATCCAATGAAACTGATGGGAAGTAGGTTCGGGATGGACAAAAGGAAATACTACTTTACATAGAGGGTGATTAAAATGTGGAATTCACTGCCAGAGGATGTAGTCATGGCCACTGGAAGAAACAGCTTTAAAAGGGGATTAAATAGATTCCTGGAGGATAAGTCTATCAGTGGCTACTGGCCATGGTGACTGAGGGGAACCTCCACATTTCAAGGCACTAAACCTCTGGATCCCAGTGCCAGAAGGCAACCTGAGGGGAAGGCCTTGGTCTCTATGCCCTGTGGTTGGCCCTCCAGAGGAATTGGTTGGCCACTATGTGAGACAGGATGCTGGACTAGATGGACCATTGGTCTGATTCAGCGGGGCTCTTCTTAAGTTCTTCTAAAGGCCTCAGCCCCTATGCCCTGTTGTTGGCCATCTGGAGGAACAGGCTGGCCACTGTGTGAGATGGGATGCTGGAGTAGATGGACTATTGGTCTGCTCCAGCTGGGCTCTTATGTTCTCAATTTATCTTCAGATTACTGGGATCCATTTCCCTGCAGAAAACGGCTGCTTTGGAAGGTGGATTGTATGACATTATGACCCATGAGGTCACTCCCCTCCCCAAATCCCCTAGGTTCCACCCACAAATCTCTGGGAAATTTCTAAACTGGAGTTGACAAGCCTCGGTAGCCCAGTCGTTTCAAGGATTACCATGAGCAGAGCACCAGTAAAACAAGGACAAGGGGAAGTAGAACTCCAATGGACTGTTGGAGAATATGCATGAGTGAAAAGATTGAACACACTGTCCTTAGGGTTGCCTGTCTCCTGGAAGGTCTCCTGGAATTACAACAGGTCTCCAGATATCGATCAGCTCCCTTGGAAAAAAAGTGGCCATTTTGGAGAATGGACTCTATGGCACGACACCCTACTGAGGTCCTTCCACTCACCAAACCCCGCCCTCTCCAGGCTCCACCAAAATCTCCAGGAATTTCCCAACTCAGCTGGCAACAACCCATGCTCCTTTCCATTGGAGGCCTTGCAAACCTTATTTGGGGTCAGGAGAGCAGAGGGCAAGCAAGCTAGTCTGGACCAGGCAGAGTGCCACACTTACGAAGATATAAAGTGACACGACTTGCTGAACAGCCATGAATGGGCCAATGAACAAACCAAAAGTCTGTCAGAGAACCGGTTGCTTGATTGTGACCGGTGCACAGAACACGAGCTGAGCCATCAAGGGTTTGAGCATTCCCTGCTCTCAGAAAGGCCAAGTTCTATTACCTATTTAATGCATATCAATGTGTCCCCTATTCACCACCTATAGAACCTACCTCACTGTGTTTGCTGGTCATGGATATGGATTTGTATTTAATATCCCAACTGAGGCTGAAGTGTCAAAAAATGGTTGTCATTTAACCGATCTCAGATTTCAGAATTTGTTTCGCAGCGAATACCGAATTTTCATCCCTATCCATCTGCTTTTTTAACAGTACGTCCCAACCTTGTCATTATGATGTAATTATATGGTGACGCCACGATATTCCAGTGCTAACACAGCATGGCACTTGCTGCCTTGGCTCGTGTGCTTTATGCGCCAATGCTTTCTAATGCAATGCACGCCTGTGCAATATTTCCCTCTTTTATAAAATGTCTCACGCTGTTCGCGATGTCTTGCCTGATTAGTGGAAGAGACTCATTCATTCCCCGAGACAGAAGTCTCACACTTCGAGGTCAGGTGATGTCAGTGGAGTGTAAAAAACCTATTGCATTATGGGAAATATCCATCAAACGGATGCTGAGTTTTCAGCAAGGGCCCATGCGCATGTAGTAAACAGTTTTCTCCCCAACAATTTTTTCATGCAATAGACAAATACAGCGAATAATCACGTACCCTGGTCCCAGGGTTATCTAAGGTCATTTCAGCTGTTTTCTGCTACACCTAAGGAGTGAGTTACACATAGTAACTTTGCACAAGGGAGAAACTCAATCACTAATACAATTCTCAGGTCAAAACAGCAGGGATGACACAGTCAAAATCATTACTAGGTGACTCAGGGGATTATTGACCCACAAGATCACAATGCTCAATGGGTTGGCCCTTAAAGTTTCCTTTCACCAAGCGAGAAAACAATGATCTATTCCTGGAATACTCCTTCTGTTCCCAGAAGGACCCAGAGAGCCAGTTTGGTGTAGTTGTTAAGTGCACATAGTCTAATCTGGGAGAACCAGGTTTGAATCCCCACAGCTGCTGGATGACCTTGGGTCAGTCACAAGTTCTGTCAGAGCTGTTCTCTCACAAGCAGTTCTCAAAAGAGCTCTCTCAGCCCCACCTCCCTCACAGAGTGTCTGTTGTGGGGAGGGGAAGTTGAAGGAGATTGTAAGCCACTCTGAGACTCCGAGTGAAGGGCAGGGTATAAATCCAATCTCTTCTTCCTCTTCTTCTTCATTCCATCCACAAATGGAAAAGCTTTTCCATCCATGTTAGCTTCCTCACAGCATTACACAACCAAATGAACATTACAAGCGAACACACGCTTCTGCTTTGGTAATTTATGGATGAACCGCAAATGAAATCCCATATGTTCTGCTTGGCTTGTAAATGTTTATGGCTTGCAACACATCCCCCGCTCAAATAACAGCATTTAAAGATGACATGGAATCTGAGAGAGGTACATTTTCTTAGAATAAGTCCAAAGGAGCTCAATGGTGTGTGTGGCTGTGTGCCTCTTGGGACAGCCCGATGCCACCCTGTCCACCTGCCTGATTCAATGAGGTTTGGGCTGAGAGCAGATAGATTCAGCCCCACCCTGCTGGATGGAAGGGAAATGGCCCCCGTAGTACTATGGTGGCCCAGGAGAGCCAAGCACCAAAGTCCCAGCAATTACTATTGGCTCCCAACATCACACCGCCAAGGCCAGGGGAAAAGAGTGAGGGAACTGAGGGGAATTAGGGTTGCCAACTTCCAGCAAAGACCTAGGAATATTCTGGAGTTACAATTTATCTCCAGATGACAGATATCCGTTGACTGGAAGAAAATGGCTGCTTTGGAGGGTAGACTATGTGGTATTCTACTCTGCTGAGATTCCTTCACTCCCCAAAGCCTGCCCTTCCCAGGGTTCACCTCCAAATATCCAGGAATTTCCCAACCCAGAGTTGGTAACCTTAAGGGGAAAGGATATGGAAGGGTTATAAGGGACTAAGAACATAAGAGAAGCCATGTTGGATCGGGCGAGTGGTCCATCCAGTCCAACACTCTGTGTCACACGGTGGCCAAAACCCAGGGGGCATCAGCAGGTCCACCAGCGAGGCCAGAACTCCAGACGCCCTCCCACTGTGGCTCCCCAATCACCAAGACTACAGAGCGTCACGGCCTGAGACAGGGTGTTCCCTCTATACCTTGTGATTAATAGCCACAGATGGGCCTCTGCTCCATATGTCTATCCAATCCCCTCTTTTTTATTAATTTGTATTGAGTTTTAATGTATTATGGGACAAAAAATATAAGGGTGGGGAAGGGTACAAGATGTGGGATACGACATAAAGGAAAATTTCATCAAATTTGTAAAGCAGCTGTTACACGATTTCAGTCTTAATGCTTTGTTTCCAGTTCTGTTTCTTCGTATAATTACTAAGGTTAGTATCACTTAATCGCTGACATATTCTGTTATGTTTCCTCATAAGAGTCTAATTCTCTCTAGTTCCAGCTGGAGTTTCTCCCAATTTGTATTATGTTTATTCATTGTTCTTGGTCTTCAAGGTTTCTTTCCACCCAGTAATAAAACAGTGCCCAGCCATTTCTTACGTTTTGTTTACTTTTGTCCTTCAATAGGTTTGACAATATATCTGCTATCCAATCCCCTCTTAAAGCTGTCTGTGCTTGTAGCCGCCAGCGTTTCCTGTGGCTATTTAAACCCTCACAGCCAGATGCCAAATAGGATGCAATTGGGACCAGTGTTCCCTCTAAGCTGAGTTAGTGTGAGCCAGCTTACAGTTTTTTTAGCCTCCAGCTCACACAGTTTTGTCTTCGCTCGGGAAGGGATGGCTCCAGGGCAAACTAATTGACGCAGAAGCCACATCGCTCGCTCACAACTTTAATGCCGGTAGCTCACGAAGTAGAATTTTTGCTCACAGGACTCCGCAGCTTAGAGGGAGGCATCGGCTGGGACTGCTTCTGTCCCTGAGACAGAGGGTGAAGAAAGAGAGAGCAAACAAGGGGAGAAAGGAAAGACCAAGAGAAGAGGGATCTGCGTAAACTGCAACCCCGCTTCCCTTCCAGACTCGGAGGCGCAAAGGCAAAGCACCTCTCCTCTAGCTGGTACACAGAAGTAATGGGGTGCCACTTTAATGCCCTCCCCTTTTAGCCTCAAGAGACCCCTAAGCAAGCTAAACCCTCCTCTGCCCTTCCCTCTGGTAGCCTGGTTGGCTTGGTTGGTCAATCAAGCCAAGTCAATCAGAAGAAGTCAGAAGAAGACGAAGAAGAAGAAGAAGAAGAAGAAGAAGAAGAAGAAGAAGAAGAAGAAGAAGAAGAAGAAGAAGAAGAAGAAGAAGAAGAAGAGGAGGAGGAGTTTGGATTTATACCCCGCCCTTCACTGCCCAAAGGCGTCTCAGAGCGGCTTACAAACTCCTTTCCCTTCCCCTCCCCACAACAGAGGCCCTGTGAGGTAGGTGGGGCTGAGAGAACTTCTGACAGAAACTGTCCTTGAGAGAACAGCTGTGCCAGAGCTTGTGACTGACCCAAGGTCACATCAGCAGGTGCAAGTGGAGGAGCGGGGAATCAAACCCGGTTCTCCCAGATAAGAGTCCGCTCACTTGACCACTACACCAAACATAAGAACATAAGAGAAGCCAATGTTGAATCAGGCCAATGGCCCATCTAGTCCAACACTCTGTCACTCAGTGGCCAAAATATACCAGGTGCCATCAGGAGGTCCAGCAGCGGGGCCAGGACACCAGAAGCCCTCCCACTGCTGCCCCCTCCAGCACCAAGAATAGAGTGCATCACCTGCCCCAGACTGAGAGTTCCCATCTATACCTTGTGGCTAATAGCCACTGGTGGACTTCTGCTCCAGATGTTTATCTAATTCCCTCTTGAAACTGTCCAGGCTTGTAGCTGCCACCACCTCCTGTGGCAGTGAATTCCATGTGCTAATCACTCTTTGGGTAAAAAAGTGTTGGTGAATCAAGTGTTGATTTTGGGTGAATCAAGTGTTGTTGAGCTTGATTGACTTGGGACTCTGACAGCAGCACCCATTCCCCACATAAATATGACGGCAGGCCTACAAGGTTTTAAACATAATCGCTTTTGTGGCTCAATGAGTTGTGGGCAGTTCGGAAAAGCCAGAGCACCATCCCAACTGCACTGGTGGCCATTAAAAAAAAAAATACTCCATAATTTGGGTGACCGATTGCTTGTCTGAGAGGGGAGAAGAGGAAGAAGAGATTGGATTTATACCCGACCTTCACTCAGAGCGGCTTACAATCTCCTTTCCCTTCCCCCTCCCTGCAACAGACACCCTGTGAGGTAGGTGGGGCTGAGAGAGCTCTGACAGAAACTGCTCTTTTTCAAGGACACCTGTGCCAGAACTATGGCATGCCCAAGGTCATCCAGCAGGTGCAAGTGGAGGAGTGGGGGAATCAAACCCGGTTCTCCCAGATTAGAGCCCGCGCACTTAACCACTACACCAAACTGGCTCTCAAGGGAGGAAGCTGCATCGCCTTATTCCTCCTTCTTTCTGTACTCTGTGGAGCAAATGACTTCTACCATAATGCTTTTGCTCAAATACCAGAGCGTCTCTGTGTTTGCCAGTGATGTGATGACATCATTTCTGGTGCATGCTGGGAGTGATGTTGCTGCATTACCAGCAACCCTGGCTGAGGCTCCTCTTTGCTCCCAGTGAGCCCCCCACTTTGCTAGTTGCCAGGGGGTTGCCTGGGAGCCACGATCCCTTCCCATTTGGGTTACCAACTTGGGAATGGGAAATTCCTGGATATTTGGGGTGGTGTTTGGGCAGGGAAGGGGCCTCAGTAGTATATAACGCCACAAAGCCCACCATCAAAAGCCACGGCTTTCTCCAGGGGGACTGGTCTCTGTAGTCTGGAGATCAGGTGTAATTCCAGGAGATTTCCAGGCTCTGGCTGGAGGTGGCAACCCTACCTCTCATGGGCCTGCTCGTCTTCTTTATCCTTTCACACAACCAGGGCTTTTTGTGTAGAAAAAGCCCAGCAGCAACTCATTAGCATAATAGGCCACACCCAACAGCAGAAACTCATTAGCATGATAGGCCACAACCCTGACCGCACAGCTCATTAGCATATTAGGCCACAAACCCCGTGTTACCAGAAGTGTGGTCATCCAGCCACACCCACCTTTTGCTTCTTATTCTGTTTACCTTGTTCATTGTCAAAACCCAGGGCTTTTTTTGGAGCAGGAACTCCTTTGCATGTTAGGCCACACACCCCTAATGTAGCCAATCCTAATGAGTTTCTGCTATTGGGTGTGGCCTGTTATGCTAATGACTTCCTACTGGGTGTGGCCAACTTGGGAGCCAGCCAGAACTCCGTTCCTGTGTGTTCCCACCCAAAAATAGCCCGGCACACAACCGAAGTGTTCTAGAGTCCTGTCTCAGCTGCAGCTACCTCCTGGGTTGCTTCCTCCCCCGGCAGGTGTTGATGATATGACTGGCCACACCTGGTTTCAAGTTCAGTTACTTGATTCGGAATTGGGCACGCCCAGGCTGTGCTGTGGCAGCTTCCAGTTGTGCACGGTTTGTCTCAGACCAGGTAAGTTGCCCTTACAAGTCTGGGGTGGGCCCTGTTACTGGACCCTCATGCATTCTCATGAAATCGCCATTCTGGCGATAAACCCTGTGCATCCGTGCAAGCAAGATGTTCTTGCCCCCACTGACTATGAAGCCAATGATGCAGTGAAATCATGAGTTGACACTCATGCATGACAATATCCAAGGTGTTTAAATATCCACTGCTGTGAGTTTTCCTGTTTATCGGCAGTATTCAGTGGCCATAATCTGGGTTGAGTTCTGTTTAGAATAAATGCTGTGCGTTACTTGTACATAAATCCTTGTCAAGTCAAAAAGCTTGCTGGATAGCCTTCAGCCATCATTAGTTCTTTGCCTAACCTATCTCACAGCTCTTTATGAGGTTAAAAGAAGCAAGAAAATCAATGTAACTATGTAACTGGCGCATAGTGAAATCCTTGAAGGAAAGAGTAGAATAAAATGGCAACCATCTGTATATACAACCAAAGTCAGGACTAGTTCTGTTCACATTACACTGAATGGAGTCACGTTCAATCTGTACAATGTACGTTTGAGTTTTCTTTATATGTATGTTGATGTCACCTTGAGTGCATTTATGACTGACTGTGTGATTGAAACCACTCATTTATGCAGGAATTAGTCCCCGCTTTCATTTGTAAACTCAACACACACTGGCCAGCTTGGTGTAGTGCTTCAGAGCAGCAATCTCTGATCTGGAGAACCGGGTTTGATTCCCCAGTCCTCCACATGAAGCCAGCTGGGTGATCTCGGGTCAGTCACAGTTCTCTCAGAACTCTCTGCGGCAGAAACACTGCGGCAAGACATGCACCCCCAGAATTCCAAGAGTCTTCTTCCTCTGGTGAGAGCTTTGCCATCATTTTTGGTTGCTTAAGTATCCACAGTGACCGGAAGGGTTACCAAGGTCAACTCAAGCTATGGCTCAATGCTTGCTTGAGGAAGGAATCTTGCGAGAGTTGAAGAAGTCTGTGTGCTTTACCACACTCTTTAAAAAGGGCAATGGAAATAAGGGGGCTAGGGGAATTAGCTGCGGTGGCTTCTCGGTGAAGGAAGCAGCGAGATTGGTCTGACTGCTAACATGCTTGGCAATGGCAGGCAGCGCTGACACCATCTTGTGTTCTGCATCAGGCACCGAAATCTTTCAGCCAGTACCAAAGACAAGCAGTCAAAGTGAATTGGTAGCTGTATTTTCTGTGGAGATCCATCACTCACCGTCAGGCAAAGAAATCAGGAAAACATTCCCATTTGGTGAGGGATTATGTCTTTAGGAAGGACTGTGGCTCAGTGGCAGAGCTTCTGCTTGGCATGCAGAAGGTCCCAGGTTCAATCCCCGGCATCTCCACTTAGAAGGCACTAGGTAGTGTGAGAGACCTCTGCCTAAGACCCTGGAGAGCCACTGCCAGTCTGCGTAGACCATAGTGACTTTGATGGACCAATAGTCTGATTAGGGTTGGTGAGAACTTGCTGGCAGCAAACTGAGGCCTAGGCCTCTGTGGCCAGCATAGGGTTGCCAGGTGAGGCCAACAAGCCAGCAGGGGACTTACTAGAAGGTTCTGGGAGAGGGGAGGGAAGAGGCGCGATTAAACTCCAAAGCGAATTTGAGGTGAGCTGGCTGTCACAGGAACCACATTCCTTTTAAATACCTTCTCTCTATTAGAAATAATAGGAAGATGGGGGCACCTTCTTTTGGGGCTCATAGAATTGGACCCCCTGGTCCAATCTTTTTGAAACTTGGGTGTTGTTGTTTTTTGAGGTGAGGCACCAGCAGCTATGCTGAAAATTTGGTGCCTCTACCTCAAAAACAGCTGCCCTAGAACCCCAGCTACCCACAGATTGATTCTCCATTATACCCAATAGAGTGCCCTCCCTTCTGATAGCCCTAAAGTGGGGGGAGGGGCTCCAAACTGGGGATTCCTTGCCCCCAACTGGGGATTGGCAACCTTATGCCAACAACATGGCATTGACATTTCGAGTGCGCACCAGAAGCTGTGTCTTCACGTCTCCGGAGATGTGGGGATGCATTTTACCACAGACTTTTTGCCCAAACATCAGAGCACCCATGCATCGCCAGCAACATGATGACGTCACTTCCAGTACATGCCAGAATTGCTATCACTGTGCTCCCAGTGTGACAGAAGCCTAGGCCTCAATTTGCTGCTGGTAAGTCCCCCTGCCAGCGTGCTGAGTGGTGCCGGTGGGAAGGTCCCTAATGTGGGGGATTCCCCACCACCAGTTGGGGTCTGGTAGAGATCTCCAGACTATAGAGAGCAGTTCCCCTGGAGAAAATGGATGCTTTTGAGGGTAGACTCTGGCACTGTACCCCACTGAAGTCCCTGCCCTCCCCGGACTCCATCCACAAATTCCAGGCATTTCCCAACCTGGATCTGGCAACCCAGTGACTAGGTACAACCTGGCAGCCTTCAGGTCTGGGAACCCTAGGTCTGATTCAGTACAAAGCAGCTTCATGGACCCAACACAATCCCTCTAGTTGCTGTTGTACATGTGTGACGTCCCGTGTTCCCCAAACCCTGCGCAAAATTGCATGAAAAGTTTGGTGAGACCCTCAAGTCACTTAACGAACACGGAGGGAAGATATTCCTTAGTATGTCTGTCAGGAAAAGGTCCTAAACATTACTTTATCTCCCTGTCACTTGCCTTGAAAGGGCAGATTACCTTCTTCTCAAACTTGGCACATCCAATTAGCTAGACTCACTCGCTGGGCAGATGTGTAAAGTGCAAGCCGGCGCTTGTCCGGTGTTTATAATTATCAATGGGGGAAAAAAAGTTAAGTGCCCAGGCCTGTCAAAGCTGTTACCGTGACAACCACTAGTATTTTGAGGCTCAGCCGTGGCAAACATGACAGCCCAACAACTTTCCCCATCTCAAAGGCGATAACGGCGCTCTCCTTCACGCCTCTCCTCTCTTCCTGAATCCTTGCTCTTCACTAGCTTCTGGAATGCTCTCCTAGCATCAGCTGTCCTAATTCAGAGCTGGGTTCATCCGTTGTAGCAAAATTACACCGGAATCCAACAGCATCTTAAAAGATTAGCCAAATTTATTTCCACATGCACTTTTGTGACTCAGAGAGCTCACTTTCTCAGATGCATAGATGTGTGTGTGGAGACCCTATGAATTAGTGGCCTCCAGCCAGTTTGGTGTAGTGGTTAAGTGCGCGGACTCTAATCTGGGAGAACCGGGTTTGATTCCCCACTCTTCCACTTGCAGCTGCTGGATGACCTTGGGCAAGCCATAGTTCTGACAAGAGCTGTCCTTGAAAGGGCAATTCTTGGAAGAGCTCTCTCAGCCCCACCTTCCTCATAGGATGTCTGTTGTGGGGAGGGGAAGGGAAAGGAGTTTGTAAGCCACTCTGAGACTCTGAGTGAAGGGTGGGGTATAAATCCAATCTCCTCCTCCTCCTCCTCCTCCTCCTCCTCCTCCTCCTCCTCCTCCTCTTCTTCTTTGGCAGCCTTGCTCAGGTCTTGCAAACCGAGGGCCATGGCTTCCTTGGCTGAGTCAACCCATCTCACATTGAGTCTTCCTCTTTTCCCAATGCCTTCAGCTTTTCCTACCATGACTGCCTTTTCCAGTGAGTCTTGTCTTCTCATCATGTGATCCAAGGAAGATAGCCTGAGTTCGGTCATTTTAGCTTCTAGGGAGAGTTCAGGCTTGATTTGATCTTATTTGTCTTTTTGGCAGTCCATGTACACATCTTAGAGAGTAGAGTGATTTCAGATGCCGAATGACAAGAGCAGGCATGACTGGATTAGGTGTGATATGCAGAGGAATAGTAGGTGTGGAGAAATCAGCACTGGTGATGTGACAGGAAACCGAGGTCTCCATTCAGTCCAGGAGGACTTTCATTTGTCTGCTATTGTCATTCGGCATCTGAAATCACTCCACTCTCCAAGAGATAAGGACACCCACATCCCAAATCTCCAGATATTCCCCAATCCATAACTGGAAATGTTATGCATGTATGTATGCCTCCTCTCTAGGATAGCTACCTAGAAGCATTTGTGGGGCAGGAGAATGTGGGGATGGAAGCACTAGGGGAAAGACTAGAGAAACATGTGGTGCTCTGACAGCTCTGGGTTGGGAAATCACTGGAGATTTGGGGGCAGAGCCCGAGGAGGGAAGTGGGAGGTGTCTCAGCATGGTATAATATCATAGATTCCACCCTCCAACGCAGCCATTTTCTCTAGGGGAACTGATCTCTGTCGTCTGGAGACTGGCGACTCTAAAATTGAGTAAATAAATATCCATACCTGCTCCTTGGGAAAAGCTATGGACAATCTAGACAGCATAATAGAAAGTAGAGACATCACCCTGCCAACAAAAGTCCATATGGTCAAAGCAATGGCATTTCCAGTAGTAATGTATGGCTGCGAGAGTTGGATCATAAGGAAGGCTGAGCGCCAAAGAATAGATGCCTTCGAATTATGGTGCTGGAGAAGGCTCTTGAGAGTCCCTTCGTCTGCAAGGAGACCAATTAATGAATCCTAAAATAAATCAACCCTGACTGTTCCCTCGAAGGCCAGAGACTGAAGCTGAAGCTCAAATACTTTGGCCACCAAATGAGAAGGGAGCCCTCACTGGAGAAGACCCTGGTGATGGGAAAGACTGAAAGTAAAAGAAGAAGGGGATGGCAAAGGATAAGACGGTCAGACAGTGTCATCGATGCAATGAACGTGAAATTAAGCAAATTCTAGAGGACAGCGGAAGACAGGAGGGCTTGGCATGATGTAGTCCACGGGGTCGCGAAGAGTTGGACTTGACTGTGTGACTGACCAACAAAGAGTAATTTCCACATATCTTTATGGTCTTCCCAGAGAGACTGGGGAAATTCCTAGAGTGTCACCAGGAAGGGATGTCGCATCCTCCCCAAACTTCATCATCCCAGACATTGTCATCAAAATCTCCCTGCATTTTCCAAGGCAGTGTTGACAACCTTGTTTAAAAAGAAACTAGACAAATCTATGGTGGTCTTTCCACTCAGTCTAATAAAATCATGGAATCTAAACAGGGTTGCAACTTGGATGGAAGACCACTAAGGAAGACTCTGCAGAGGAAGTCAATGGCCAACCAATTCTGTTTTTCACTTGCCTTGAAAGCCCCTTGTTGGGGGTCATCATGAGTCACACACACACACACACACACGTGAACACATGACGCGGCCTTATACTGAATCAGACCATTGGTCCATCAAGATCAGTATTGTCTACTCAGATGGGCAGTAGCTTTCCAGGATCTTAGGATGAGGTCTTTCACATCACCTACTACCTGGTCCTTTCAACTGGAGATGCTGGTGGTGACCGAACCTGGGACCTTCTGCATGCCAAGCAGATGCTCTGCCACTGCCCTTTTCCCCTTGTGACTTGATGGGACTTGTGTATATATGTTCAACAGCAATTAGTCATGATGGCAGAATGGAACCTCCCTGTTAGAACAATAGAAGAGCCATACTGGATCAGACCAGTGTTCCATCTAGTCCAGCATCCTGTCTCACACAGTGGCCAGACAGTTTCTTTGGAGGGCCAACAGCAGGGAACAGAGGTGAAGGCCTTCCACTAATGTTGCTCCTGATCTTTAGGGGCAGCATACCGCCCTAAAAAGTAACTCAGGGAGTGGTCAATAATCGTGGGAAGCTGTAGCTGTTGCAGTCTGCTTGCAGGCTTCTCAAGGGTATCTGGTGACCCACAGAAGAAACAATACGCTGGATGATATGGACCTTTGGACTGATCCAGCTGTTTTTTTCCTGAAGTTAACAGCTCTGTCTTTACTCACACCTCCTCTTCAAGCCTTAAGCCTGAAGACATGGTTTGTTACCATGATGTTGGTTTTCTATCAAGAGCCTAGTTATTCTAGATGCTGTAGAAATGAATAATAGTAAAACGAATTGAAAAAGTAACATCCATCTTTTTGTAATGTCCAGATTATGATCTACTACATACCATTCTGCGTGGAGCATGCAATGTTTGCATAGCTGCCTAATTTTGATTCTTATTTTCTTCGATTCCCTTGTGCTTGGTCAGCTATTAATGTTTCCTAGAGAGCCAGCATGCGAAAAATGTGAGCCATGGTGTGCTAGTATAGTACAACTAGCACAATTCCCGGGGCTGGTTTTTGCTCAAAGGGCAGCAGTAGCTGACCTCTAGTTACTGACTTCATGTTGCCTGAATAATTTAAATATAGCAGACAGGGCCTAGTATATTTACTGCTGGCAGGGGAGGGAGTCGTGAAGATTCTGCTGGCTTGCTAGCAATGGCTGAATACCATCTGGATAGAATTTATTTCTCCTTGGCTGGCAGGTACTTAGCCTGGGAGTGGCCAGAGGCATTTCTGGCAGGGGAAGATGCTGGAAAGATCTTACTACCATAAGAACATAAGAGAAGCCAATGCTGGATCAGGCCAATGGCCCATCCAGTCCAACACTCTGTGTCACACAGTGGCCAAAAATAACAAGTGCCATCAGGAGGTCCACCAGTGGGGTCAGGATGCCAGAAGCCCTCCCAATGTTGACCCCCCCCAAGCACCAAGAATACAGAGCATCACCTGCCCCAAATTCCCTATCTATACCTTGGACCTCTGCTCCATATGTTTATCCAATTCCCTCTTGAAGCCATCAATGCTTGTTGCCACCACCACCTCCTGTGGCAGTGAATTCCATATGTTAATCACTCTTTGGATGAAGAAGTACTTCCTTTTATCTCTTCTCACCCGACCGCTCAACAATTTCATCGAGTGCCCACGAGTTCTTGTATTGTGAGAAAGGAAGAAACGGGCCTCTTTCTCTACCTGCTCTATCCTATACATAATCTTATAAACCTCGATCATGTCACCCCTCAGCCGTCATTTCTCCAAGCTAAACAGCCCAGCAGCTGGACATCATCTGGATTCAGTTTGTTTCTCCTCTGCTTGCAGGTACTTAGGCTGGGTGAGGCCAGAGTCGTTTCTGGCATGGGAAAAAACCTGGGAAGATTCTGGTAGCTTACAAGCAGCAGCTGAATGCCACCTGGGGTGAGTTTGTTTCTCCCCTGCTTGCAGGTACTTAGCCTGGCCATGACCAGAGTCATGTCTGGTAGGGTAGAAATGGCAAAGATCCTGCCAGCTTGTTAGCAACAGCAGCTGAATACTCACTTAGGCTGCGGTCAGACACCAAGCTTGGTGTGCTTTGATCATGCCTCAGATTCAATCCAATGTTCTTTGTGCTGGGGAGTGTCAATCAAACATCCCCCGGTAACTGGCTGGGGCATGCGATCACCCCATTGTCAGCCACCCACTTTTGTTCCTGAAGGGAGTCCTGTGCCAGCATGCGCATAAGCATAGTCTTCCAGTTGGCAAGGACTCCCAAGCTGGGCATGCATAAACGCTTATGCGCACTTTGCTTACTGTGCGAAAAAATGGTGGCCATGAACTGGAAGCTACAGACTTCCCCAAATAACTTAGTGGCGCAAAGGAATGATCAGACGTCCGGGACTGCAGAATGCTCCTGTTAACATCAGACTTCTCCTGGTATCTGTCTAATCCATTTGGGAGATGGATTAGAATGGGAGCCCAATGACTGGGGACCAAGAGCCAGGTGTCACAGTCTGATCATCCACTTTTAATCCATGAGGGAACCACAAGGAAAGTGGATAAAACCAGGTGCCATCAGGAGGTCCACCAGTGGGGCCAGGACACTCACTAGAAGCCCTCCCACTGTTGCCAACCCCCCCAAGCACCAAGAATACAGAGCATCACTTGCCCCAATCTGAGAGTTCCTATCTATACCTTGTGGCTAATAGCCACTGATGGACCTCTGCTCCATATGTCTATCTAATTCCCTCTTGAAGCCGCCCATGCTTGTAGCTGCCACCACCTCCTGTGGCAGTGAATTCCATGTGTTAATCACTCTTTGGGTGAAGAAGGACTTCCTTTAATCCGTTCTAAACCAGCTGCTCAGCAATTTTATGGCGTGCCCATCCTCTAATGCAGTGTTTATTTATTTACTCTGTTCTCTGTGGGGGGGGGGAAATGACTCGAAGTGTCTTCTATAGGGTTGCCAACCTTTAGGTGGTGGCTGGAGATCTCCCAGGGTTACAAAGATCTTCTGGACAACATGACTGCTTTGGAAAGTGGAATCTATGGCATTATAACCCATCGAAGCCTCTTCCCTTCCCAAACCCTGCCCCCCTCAGGCTCCACCCCCCAAAAAACATCTCCAGATATTTCCCAACCAGGGACTGAACCTGGGACCTTCTGCATGCCCGGCAGATGCTCTGCAACTAAGTCACAGCCCCTCCAATGCACTCCTTGAGAATGTGTCCATGTCATGAACACATGGACATTTAAAGCTGCCTTCTACTGAATCAGACCCTTGGTCCATCAAAGTCAGCATTGTCCGATAGCTTAGGCACTCATACAGGGGTGGCCAAACTGTGGCTCTTTCACACATATTGTGTGGCTCTCCGCAGGGCAGCTGGGGAAGTGAAAACAAGCCATGCTTCCTCTCCCTCCCATCTATTTGTTTTCTTTGTTTCTCTTTCTCTCTCTTTCTTCTCAACTCTTTCCTTCTTTCTTTCTTTCCACCTCTCTCTTAGACACATAAATATCATTAGCAAACAAATAAATATCATTGGACAAATAAATATCATTATCAGTATCTGTTTTTACCCTTTTGGTTTTTATTTTTGGCAGCCCCATTTATAACGTTAATAAAAAGCAAATGTGCATATTTTTAAAATAAAAATGTGTGTAATATTCATGTCTTGCAGCTCTCAAACATCTGACACTTATTCTATGTGGCTCTTACACTGAGCACGTTTCGCCACCCCTGCACTAATACAACTGCATTAATATAATTAAGGTTGTTAGAGATAATACTACAATGGTATAAATATAGGTGTTCTTTGCAATGATGTTGTATTCAAGACCATAAAAATAGTTTTGACGTGTTTTAGAAATGCTCTTAAAATGTACTTTTTGATTATAGTTTGATTATAACAATTGCAGTGGTATTAAAATGTAATGGAACATATAATGCAATAATCAATGTCTAACAGTTAATAAATGCTAAGGTTTAATAATAAATGTGTACAGTATGTAAAAACCTTCCAAATATTCTGTATTTTAAATGTTTATGTTAAATGCTCTATATTTTCTCTGATGTTGATCATCCTTGATATGAATAAGTCATAGATTACTATAATATCTATGTCTCCCTTCCCCCCTTGTGTTTCTGTATCCCTCTTTTAATTTAAAAATAACAACAAGAATAACAAAGCTCTTTAAAAAAAAAGTCAGTCTTGTCTGCTCAGACTGGCAGCAGCTCTCCAGGGTCTCAAGCAGAGGTCTTTCACATCACCTCCTATGTGGTCCTTTAAACTGGAGGTGCCGGGGATTGAACCTGAGACCTTCTGCATGCCAAACATATGCTCTGCCAGTGAGCCACAGCCTCTCTCCTCCATTGGTGCTCACATATGTTAGACCAGGAGACAGTGACTGGCCCAAGGTCACCTAGCAAACTCCCATGGCAGAATGGGAATTCGAACTTGGGTTTCCCCGATCCTAGTCCCTGAGACACTACACCGCACAATCAAGGAATCCAGGCAGGAGATGAGAGTCATTAACCCAAGTTAAGAGAAGAGTGAATGTTGTCCCGATCTTCAAGAAGGGGGAAAAGACAGACCCGGGAAATTACAGGCCTGTCAGCTTGACATCAATACCTGGGAAAATTCTAGAGCAGATTATCAAATGCTCTGTCTGTGAGCACCTTGAATGGAATGAGTTAATTGGTCGTAGCCAGCATGGGTTTATCAAGAATAAGTCATGCCAGACCAACCTTATCTCCTTTTTTGACAGAGTTACTAAAATGGTTGACTCTGGCAATGCTGTGGACATAGTGTATCTAGATTTCAGTAAAGCATTTGACAAAGTTTCTCATGATATCCTTGAGGATAAGCTGGTTAAGTGTGGGCTGGATGGTGCAACTAGTGGATGGATTCATGGTTGGTTGAAAAATTGTACCCAACAAGTACTTGTAAATGGCTCTGCGTCTACGTGGAGGGAAGTCTCGAGTGGAGTGCCACAAGGCTCGGTCCTAGGCCCAGTGTTGTTTAATGTTTTTATAAATGACCTGGAAGAAGACATAGAGGGGATGTTTATCAAATTTGCAGATGATACAAAGCTGGGCAAGATTGCTAATTCTGAAGAAGACAGAGTCAGGATTCAAAATGATCTAGATAGGCTGGAACAGTGGGCTGAGGCAAATAAAATGAATTTCACGAGAGATAAGTACAAAGTCCTACACTTAAGTACAAAAAATCAAAGGCACAGATATAGAATGGGAGGGATTTGGCTTGACAGCAGCACATGTGAAAGGGATCTAGGTGTTCTGGTTGACCACAAGCTAAACATGAGCCTGCAGTGTGATGTGGCTGCGAAGAAAGCTAATGCAATCTTAGGATGCATTAACAGAAGCATTGTGCCGAGATCACGGGAGGTGGTAGTTCCGTTCTATTTGGCTATGGTCAGGCCTCACCTGGAGTACTGTGTCCAGTTTTGGGCACCACACTTTAGGAAGGATGTTGACAAGCTCGAGCGTGTCCAAAAGAGGGCAACCAGGATGGTGAGAGGGTTGGAATCCAAGTCTTATGAGGAAAGGCTGAAAGAGTTGGGTATGTTTAGCCTAGGAAAGAGAAGGCTTAAAGGGGACATGATTGCAGTCTTCAAGTATTTGAAGGGCTGTCATGTAGAAGCTGGAGCAGATCTATTCTCTCTTGCTCTGGATTGCAAGACTAGATCTAATGGGTGGAAATTACGAGGGAGTTGTTACCGGTTAAATATCAGGAGAAACTTCCTAAGAGTGGTTGAGCAGTGGAACGGCCTGCCTCGGGAGGTGATGGATGCTCCTTCGCTGAATGTTTCCAAGGGGAGGCGGGGCGACCATCTTTTGGGTATGTTGTAGGTATGTAGGTATGTAGGGCTATCTTTTGGCTCTGCTCCTGCAAAGTCCCTTCCAGCTCTAACATTCGATGATTCTATGTTGTTGTCTTTTTGCCTACCACAGCCTCTCCACTTCATTTCAGAAATCAGGAATTTGTAAGTGCTTGATTGAGAAAGGTCACATTAGACATCTAAATATTGAAAAGAACGATAATGAGAGAAAACAGCAAAAAAAAGAGATCCGAATCAAATAAAACAATCTTTAATCACAAGTATCTGCATTTAGTAACGTTTATGCCACGCTTCATAGTTTGGAGTTCAACAAGCTATCCAATAAAATGGGGTGGGTGGGGAGAGAAACAATTAAAAGAACTATGTTCAACTGAAATACAAGACTGCCCTAGAAGCTGTGCTATTATGGGATGAAACAGACTATTACAGTTGTCGAGCTCTGTGAGGTTCAATATATAGTCCGTAAGACTTGGACATAATAACCTACTGCAGAAATTAATTGAAACAGAGAATGCAAATTAGTTCAGGTGATAAAAATTGTGACCTAGTTGACTCATTTGCCTTGGCAAGGTTTGAAACACTTTGTTGGTAATATTTATAGGCAGACAACCCTCTTCAAAACCGCACCAATACTGACACATTCACATGGAGCTTTGCACGAGTTAGATTGGCTGTTCTCCCTGTTGGTTAGCACCATACCCAAGCGTGAGTGATTCCTTGGCTTGTCATTTGCCCACTGACAACCTCCATATTTGCACGTAATCCTCTGCACAAAATGATTTGAAAGTACTTTCCGCACTAGACCTTAAATCCTGGTTCAGCCCTGTCCCCGAACTTACATTCTACACTGCACGTGAGTTCACCCCTGTAATTATCTCAGGGTATTTTTTTTGTTTCCACATCACATTGAGGTCACCCTGTTTTTGCCCCACACTTGTCCCGGGATAAACGGATGCTGTTATATAACCAGGGATAAATGCAAGGAATCGTGTCGCAAGTTGAACTCTGATAAAACCAGGGAGGAGATCCAAGCATGGAAAGGACTGAAGAGTGGGAGAAAAGATAAGGGAGGGAATAGGGTTGATGGTGGCACTCTAGGATGTCCATTATCTCTATGCTAAATCATAGAGATCGGAGGGATTCCTAGAGAATCACCTGGAAGTGATGTCAGTTCCTCCCCCAAATTAAAAAAAACCTGGCAATCAGCAGACCAGAGTAGCAGCAGCCTCTCCCTTCTCAGTGTCAAGGAGCAGTTTTTATATAGGGTTGCCAGCCCCTGCTGATAGAAGAGGAGGAGGAGGAGGAAGGGGAGGAGAGATTGTATTTATACCCTGCCCTTCACTACCTGAAGGAGTCTTAGAGCAGCTTACCATCTCCTTTCCTTCCCCCACAACAGACATCCTGTGAGGTAGGTGGGGGCTGAGAGAGCTCTGAGAGAACTTGTGACTGACCCAAGGTCACCCAGCTGGCTGCATGTGGAGGAATGGGGTGTGTGTGTCAAACCCGGTTCTCCCAGATCAGAGTCCGTGACTCTTAACCACTATGCAAAATTGGTTCTTTCTTTATATGCTTTTAGGAGAGAAAAAGTACCTCAATTGTGCTTGAGCAGCCTGTACGGCTCCTTCAGGAGGACAATTCCTGCTAGGGGATCTGTGTTCCAGTCAGACGACTGCTTATCTGACCGTTTCGCTCCTCCAGATGGTATGCCTCCCCACTAGGGCCTTATCCACTCCACTACACTGGCTCTAGTATGTTGACCATAGATTTTATTTCAAAATGCTAGAGCATCCCTTGTGTCACTTCTGTTTTTGTACCAGAAGTGACATAAGCACACCAGCATGCCAGGCCTCACCCTTCTCAATTTCCCACAAGGGATTGGCACCGTGGCCAAAGAACCCTACATACGGAAGAGGCATAAGGGAAGGAACTACAATTTATTGGTTGGTTTACTTTATCTCTCTCGCGCTTTTCACCCCAACGGGGAGCCCAAGCGGCTGACATCATTCTCCTTGCCTCTGTCGTATCCTCACGACAACCCTTTGAGGAAGGTTAGTCTGTGAAAAGTACCGAGGTCGGAGACTCAGCACGGTGAAATCAGCTCTAGTTTATTTAGTTACATCAAAATGGAAGATAAAATAGCCGGTCCCCAGCCGGTTTATATTCTAGTCGGCACAAACACACAACACCCCCCCAACTCCCGTGATAGGTTCTATTTACATGGCCCTGGAAACTCTAGGTTCCCTGCAGGATCCTGGCGCTCCTATTGGTCCGCGCCTAGGATGCGCGGTGTCCATTGTTCTAGGACCGAAGGTCTGTAGGTCCGTTCGACCACACGGGCAGGCACACGCAGTCGCAGCCATCTTAATACATAACAGTGAGAACATGTGATTGGCTGAAGGCCACACAGCAAGCTTTTGTGGCATGAGTGGGGATTTGAACCTGGGTCTTCCAGATCCTAATCTGACACTTCACCATACTGGCAATCTGAATCAGCGGCTGATGACTGCTCAAAGGGGCCAGGTGCCGTTTGAATGCTACCTTCCCAAGAAGGTACTTGAAATAAGAAAAACAGCCCAGCTGACATCCAGAACAGATTGACTACCTGGAATCTGCAGTGCAATCTTACCTGTGGCAGGAAAAGGGAAGGAGCATTTTTTTATTTTAAAAAAGGGGGCATTAAAGTTCTCTGCCTAATGGAGCACAATTATTTACTGCTAACGTTTATTTGTAGTGCAAATATCCGAATTTCCATGCCAGTGCCTGCAGCTCATCTTACCGAAAGGCAATGCAGTGAGACTGTGGTAGTTGCCCTCTGTGCATCGTGTAGGGTTACTTTTCCTCAACCAGTGGGAAGCCACCTGAGAGAAGGAATAATCAGGAAATGCACATTCTGTCTTTCCTCTCACAAGGTGCATGTCTGTTCATGAGATGATTGGAGAGCAGGGTAAGGAGGTTTCTCTGCTAGGCATGAGACTATGGGCAGCATTTGTGAAGAAGAAGAAGAAGAAGAAGAAGAAGAAGAAGAAGAAGAAGAAGAAGAAGAAGAAGAAGAAGAAGAAGAAGAAGAAGAAGAAGAAGAAGAAGAAGAAGAAGAAGAAGAAGAAGAAGAAGAAGAAGAGGAGGAGGAGGAGGAGGAGGAGGAGGAGGAGATTGGATTTGTACCCCAGCCTTCACTCAGACTCCCTCATGGATCACTGCCTTGTCGTGGCGAGGGGGCTGGCGTGGTTCGATGAGGCTGTGGGCTATGCCGTGGAGGGCCACCCAGGACGGACAGGCCACAGCAGAGAACTCAGACCAAGCGTGATCCCCCTGGAGAAGGAAATGGCAACCCACTCCAGTATCTTTGCCAAGAAAACCCCATGGACAGTAACAAAAGGCTAAAAGATATGACGCCGGAAGATGAGCCCCTCAGGTCGGAAGGTGTCCAATATGCTACTGGGGAAGAGCAGAGGGCAAGTACGAGTAACCCCAGAAAGAGTGAAGCGGCTGGGCCAAAGCCGAAAGGACGCTCAGTTGTGGATGTGTCTGACGGTGAAAGGAAAGTTCGATGCTGCAAAGAACAATACTGCATAGGAACCTGGAATGTAAGATCTATGAATCAAGGTAAGCTTGACGTGGTCAAAAATGAGATGGCAAGAATGAACATCGACATCTTGGGAATCAGTGAACTAAAGTGGACAGGAATGGGCGAATTTAACTCAGAAGACCATTATATCTACTACTGTGGCCAGGAATCCCGTAGAAAAAATGGTGTGGCCTTTATAGTCAACAAGAGAGTGAGAAAGGCAGTATTGGGATACAATCTCAAAAATGACAGAATGATCTCGGTCCGAATCCAAGGCAAACCATTCAATATCACAATAATCCAAGTCTATGCCCCAACCACTGCTGCAGAAGAGGCTGAAGTGGACCAGTTCTTCGAAGACCTACAACAGCTCGTAGAACTAACACCAAAAAATGATGTCCTCATCATCATAGGGGACTGGAATGCTAAAGTAGGAAATCGAAAGGTAACCGGAATAACAGACAAGTTTGGCCTTGGAGAACAAAATGAAGCAGGGCAAAGGCTAACAGAGTTTTGTCAAGAGAACACGCTGGTCATAGCAAACACCCTTTTCCAACAACCTAAGAGGTGTCTCTACACATGGACATCACCAGATGGGCAACACCGAAATCAGATTGACTATATAATTTGCAGTCAAAGATGGAGAAGCTCTATCCAGTCAGTAAAAACAAGACCTGGAGCTGACTGTGGCTCAGATCATGAGCTACTCATTGCAAAATTCAGACTTAAATTGAAGAAAGTTGGGAAAACCACAAGGCCATTCAGATTTGACCTAGATCGCATCCCCGATGAATATACAGTAGAGGTGAAGAATAGGTTTAAGGGACTAGATTTGATAGACAGAGTGCCTGAAGAACTATGGACAGAGGTCCGTGACATTGTAAAGGAGGCAGCACTCACCGCCATCCCAAAGAAAAAGAAATGCAAAAAAGCAAAGTGGCTGTCTGATGAGGCTTTGCACATAGCAGAGGAAAGAAGGAAAGCTAAAGGCAACGGTGAAAAGGAAAGATTTGCCCAACTGAATGCAGATTTCCAGAGAACAGCAAGGAGAGATAAGGAGGCTTTCCTGAATGAACAATGCAAAGTAATAGAGGAAAACAATAGATTGGGAAGGACTAGAGATCTGTTCAAGAAAATTGGAGAAATCAAGGGAACGTTCCATGCAAAGCTGGCCATGATAAAGGACAAAAACGGTAGGGACCTAACAGAAGCAGAAGAGATTAGGAAAAGATGGCAAGAATACACAGAAGAACTATACAAGAAGGACCTCGATGTCCTTGACAACCACGATGGCATAATCACTGACCTTGAGCCAGACATCCTGGAAAGCGAAGTTAAATGGGCCTTAGAAAGCATTACTAACAACAAAGCTAGTGGAGGTGATGGTATCCCAGCTGAGTTATTCAAAGTCTTAAAAGAAGATGCTGTTAAAGTGCTGCACTCAATTTGCCAACAAATTTGGAAAACACAACAGTGGCCACAGGATTGGAAAAGGTCAGTTTACATTCCAATCCCAAAGAAGGGCAACGTCAAGGAATGTTCAGACTATCGCACAATTGCACTCATTTCACACGCTAGCAAGGTCATGCTCAAAATCCTACAAGCTAGGCTCCAACAGTACGTGGATAGAGAACTGCCAGAAGTACAAGCTGGGTTTCGAAGAGGTAGAGGAACTAGAGATCAAATTGCCAACATTCGCTGGATTATGGAGAAAGCAAGAGAGTACCAGAAAAACATCTACTTCTGCTTCATTGACTATGCTAAAGCCTTTGATTGTGTGGATCACAATAAATTATGGCAGGTTCTTAAAGAGATGGGAGTACCAGACCACCTCATATGTCTCCTGAGAAACCTGTATAAGGGTCAAGAAGCAACAGTTAGAACCGGATATGGAACAACTGATTGGTTTAGCATAGGAAAAGGAGTACGACAAGGATGTATATTGTCACCTTGCTTATTTAATTTATATGCAGAGTACATCATGCGACATGCTGGCCTGGATGAATCACAAGCTGGAGTTAAGATTGCTGGGGAAAAGATCAATAACCTCAGATATGCAGACGATACCACTCTGGTGGCAGAAAGTGAAGAGGACCTAAAGAGCCTCTTGCTCAGGGTAAAAGAGGAGAGTGCAAAAGTGGGCTTGAAGCTCAACATCAAAAAAACTAAGATCATGGCATCTGGGCCAATCACTCCTTGGCAAATAGAAGGGGAAGTCGTAGAAGTAGTGACAGACTTCACGTTCCTAGGATCCCAGATCACTGCAGATGGTGACTGCAGCCATGATATTAAAAGACGCCTGCTCCTTGGGAGGAAAGCGATGGCAAACCTAAACAGCATGATAAAAAGCAGAGACATCACCTTGCCAACAAAAGTCCGCATGGTCAAAGCAATGGTATTCCCCGTAGTAATGTATGGCTGTGAGAGTTGGACTATAAGGAAGGCCGAGCGCCGAAGAATAGATTCTTTTGAACTATGGTGCTGGAGAAGACTCTTGAGAGTCCCTTGGACTGCAAGGAGATCAAATCAGTCAATCCTAAAAGAAATCAACCCTGACTGTTCCCTGGAAGGCCAGATCCTGAAGCTGAAGCTCAAATACTTTGGCCACCAAATGAGAAGGGAGCACTCCCTGGAGAAGAACCTGATGCTGGGAAAGATTGAAGGTCAAAGAAGAAGGGGACGGCAAAGAATGAGATGGTTAGACAGTGTCATCGATGCAACGAACATGAAATTGAGCAAACTTCAGCGGACAGCAGAAGACAGGAGGGCCTGGCGTAATCTGGTCCATGGGGTCGCGAAGAGTCGGACTCGACTGTGCGACTGAACAACAACAACAACTTCACTCAGAGTCTCAGAGCAGATTACAATCTCCTTCCCTTCCTCTCCCCGCAACAGGCACATTGTGAGGAAGGCGGGCCTGAGAGAGTTCTGAGATTGCTGTGATCGGCCCATGGTCACCCAGCAGGCTTCATGTGGAAATCAAACCTGGTCCTCCAGATCAGAGTCCATGGCTCTTAACTGCTACACCACACTGGCTCTCAGGATTTATGAACCTCAGGTAGGGCGACCAAGCTGCAGCCAGTAACCCCTGGGGGGGAAATGGGGTGGGGCCTGGTACACCAGTGTCATGCTGGTGTGCTTATACCACTTCTGTTAAAAACAAGATGTGACAAGGAGGATGCTCTAGCATTTTGTAAAATAATCTCTATGATAGAGCCATAGTAGGGGTTTTTTTTGTAAAATGCTAGTGTCCACCATGTCACGTCTGGTTTTTACCCAAACTTGTGAGTACGATGCTGGCACATGTTCCTTTCCCTACTTCATTTCCTTCTGCCAGTGCTTTGGGCACCAGCAGGTAACAAAATGGGATACTTACTGGGAGGCCTCCCGGTGTAACAGGAGTTCTGATATCCCTAACTATAGTCCTCTGCTTAACTTTTTTGCATTTTTCTTTTTGCTGTCCTCTTGTGGTACTGAGAGTTGCAGTGCCATTTTAAAAACCTAATTTACCCCCCAAGACCTAAAAAATTATTGGCATCACTCCGATTTGGGTTCAGAATTTGCATGTTGACTACATTGTCTTGTCAGGAAGCCAATTCCAAGCGAGGGGCAATGCCTCCTGTCCTCACTCTGGTATATGGTTACCGTTTACCCAGTAATGGAGGGAAATCTTGAAAATTTTAAAGTAGTCATGATGTCATTTCCTGTTTCAAAGCAGAAAATGACTTCCAAATTGGGGGGGGGCAATGGCATTCAGTGACATAGCGCACACAATCACTGCTGCTGGTAATTTAGGAAAACATGTCCTCTGTTTTCCAGTTTTTCTGGTGGATCTGCAAAGAGGGCCACAATTTTACCAACCTGTGAACAGTGAACAAAATCAGGGGGGTCATTTTGGCTTGGTCCTAAGCTATGCCCTCTCTGTTAACCAGGGCAGTGCAGAAGTTCTCACGTTCCACAGACAAGACCACACTGATCTGTTTCATATCTGTTAGTCTGCAGTAGCTGACACCTCTTGGATCCTCAGCAAGAGACGCACTACATGTTCAGAGGAATCACATAACTGATTGTCTTTGCATCTTACCAGGAAAAGCGGAACATTTGGGCCAATTCCTGGACAGGAATAATGTTGTTTCCAAGGGAAATCTATATATGATGTAGTTCTCTCTAGCAGTAGAAAAGAAGAAGAAGAAGAAGAAGAAGAGGAAGAGGAAGAAGAGGAGGAGGAGGAGATTGGATTTATACCCCGCCCTTCACTATCCAACGGAGTCTCAGAGAGCGGCTTATGATCCCTTTCCCTACCCTGTGAGGTAGGTGGGGCTGAGTGAGCTCTGACAGAAACAGTGTTGTGGGTACTAGGTCTGCTGAGGCTGACTACTTCTCAGATGAGGAAGAGGCAGAGAGCAACCCAGCCTCCTCTGCAGTCAGCCCAGAAGAAGAACCCTCAATACCTGAGGAGGAAGAGTCCCCAGCAGCTGCATAGGAGGTGCAGCCAAAAGGAGAGGCTGATCCTGATCCTGGCCCAGTACCCCCAATTGCTGACACCCCAAGGCCAGACTCCCTGCCTAGTTCTCCTGAATGCCCCAGATGTAGGGCATGCCATAGGCTGACTATGCAGGAGCGAAGAAGGAGCGCCAGACTTCAGCTCCTGCAGAGGCAGAGGGAAGAACTGTAAGCCTTTGCAGACTCAACCCCAGGGAAGGAAGGACCTGCTCAAAAGCACTCCGTGTACCTGGTTTAACGTGGTAGGAACTTTGCTTACTCAGACCTGCTCCTGTGTGTGTAGCAGCCACGCCTTGTCCTTGCAACCTTGACTTCCCAGCTCTTTGACTCTTGGCTCTGTGACTGACCTTGATTCCGGACTGTGTTTACAAGCTTCCAGGGTATGGTCTCTGTGGCAGCCAGCCAAGCAGCACAAACAGTTCTTTTCAAGGACAGCTCTGACAGAACTATGGCTTGTTCAAGGTCATCCAGCAGGTGTGAATGGAGGAGTGGGGAATCAAACTCAGTTTGTCTGCACACTTAACCACTACACCAAACCGGTCCAGTAGTACCTTTAAAAACTAACAAAATATGTAGCAGGGAATGAGCTTTCATGAGTCACTGCTCATGTCTTCTTCGCTCTAGGAATCATTGAAAACTCTATGGTTTTGCAATAGAATTTACATCAGTTCCCAGAGAAACATATCACTTCCACATTTTCTCTGGAAGTGACATCACACCATCATTGACAGCTGCCCCTCCATGTCCCCAGCCCATTCAGTCTCCTGCTGGGTGCCAGGCCTGGCAAACCCTATCCACACCATTGACACATTCAACCAGATTTCATTGTTCTAACCGCACACTAGAGCCATATGAGATGAATCGGTGCGATTAATTAATGCAAATGGTCTCTGAAAGATCATTTTTAACAACCTCATAAAACTACAATCCCCAGGATTCCTTGGGAGAAGCAACAACCATGAAACCATTTTAAATCTATGTCCTGCTCTTCGCATGCTTGGCTTGCAGGGCTATGCTGCTGTGTCAATGCACGGAAACTCCATTTATCAGCTCTCCACAGCCCTCGAAGTCCTCAGTGAGCCATCAGAGTTCTTTGCCAAAGGCCTTTCCTGGATTTTTTTGTCGTTGCAGTTTCCCTCAGAATGATGGGATGGAATTCATCTGAGAACTGATGCTTTGTCAATTTTTAATAGCTCTAATTGCCTCGTTAGCTGCTCCGGTGCAACAGGCAAACCTTTTAGTATTTCAGGGGGCTCCCCTCCCCTGAAAGAAATCCCTTTGATGCTTAGGGATTCTCCTGTGTCTTCTGATTCTTTTGTCTACATGGAGAAATTGCTTAAAGCCCTTAGCGATGGCAATTCCAACTCACACTAACTTTCAGCTGTGCCCTTCAAAGAACTTTCCCATGCATCAGTTTGGTGAAGTGGTTAGGAGAGTGGACTCTAATCTGGGAGAACTGGGTTCGATTCCCCACTCCTCCATGTGCAGCTGCTGGTGTGCCCTTGGGTCAGTCACAAGTTCTCTCAGAGCTGCTCTCTCAAGAGCAGTCCTCCGAAGAGCTCTCTCAGCCCCACCCACCTCACAGGGTGTCTGTTGTGGGGAGGGGAAGGGGAAGGAGATTGTAAGCCACTCAGACTCTGAGTGAAGGGAGGGGTATAAATCCAAAATTGCTTCTTCTTCTCTAGGGAGCCAGTTTGGTGTAATGATTAAGTGCGCGGACTCTTATCTGGGAGAACCGGGTTTGATTCCCCACTCCTCCACTTGCACCTGCTGATGTGACCTTGGGTCAGTCACAAGCTCTGGCACAGGTGTTCTTGAAAAAGAGCAGTTACTGTCAGAGCTCTCTCAGCCCCGCCTACCTCACAGGGTGTCTGTTGTGGGGAGGGGAAGGGAAAAGAGATTGTAAGCCACTCTGAGACTCCCTTGGGTAGTGAAAGGCGGGGTATAAATCCAATCTCCTCTTCCTCTTCTTCTTCTTGTTTGCTTGCCTGGTTTGCTGTGTTGTGGACGCTGCAAGTTTTAGCAATTACGACTACCCTTTTGGTTTCATTTTCTGTCTTTAACCTTCAATGGCTTTACTGCTACACAATATTGGACTGGTTGACCTCAGAGTCTGTACAGGAATCCCAAATGTGGGCAGAAGCCACCGAGTGGCTGTTATAGCCATTGACTTGGATATTCCCAACAGTCTCCTAGAACGAGTTCTTTGGCAGTCGTTTCTAAATGGTGTCACTGCCAGACCCAGCAGCGCCCGGTGGAGTAACTAAGGTGACTTCTTGTTTTCTCTGCTCTTGGAAAAAAGCCAGAGGCTGACTATGTTGCCAGGTTAGTAAGTGTTGCCAGGTTAGCAAGAGAGCAGCCCTACTGAGAGTAAACTGCAAAGGACTTCTCTGCAGATGGAAGTAGCTGCCACTGTCACTTAGAGGCTTCTAGCCCTGTGGGAGACTGTTAGTACTGTTAGCTGTTAGTTGTCATTACAGCTGAAGGTTTGGTTTCGGTGCATCATTACATATTAATATTGTTCATTGCATTGATGCATTTCAGCTTATGATCCTGAAGTCCATTACTGGTACGTGAAACTTTAGAAAGTGTTGATAATTTCAGGCACCTACAGAACAAATAATGTGGCTTATCTTGAATCTTAAGGACTGCCTGTCCTTGTATGAACTTATGACCAGCTATGTTCTTCAGGTCAGTCCATATTTGCTTTCCCCTCCCACAGGGAAGTTAAAATGGTGGCGGCCCATTCCATGGAAGCGGTGGTCCTGCCCTACCACAGGCAACCTGTCAGGGTATTAACTTTCCTTCCTCTCTGTCTTCCACAAATGTTCCAGGTTCCACAAGTTGTACAAGAGCGTCCCTCTGTTGAGTCTTTACGTTGCTAGAATGGACAGTGCCTTGAGCTGGATAGCTCAGACTAACCCGATCTTGTCAGATCTTGGAAACTAAGCAAGGTTGGCCCTTGGTTAGTACTTGGATGGGAGACCACCAAGGAAATCTAGGGCTCCTCCATACAGACAGTCAATGACAAACCACCTCTGCTCATCTCTTGTGTTCAAAACCGCACGAGGTGGAATTTTGTGAGGTTGCCATGAGTCAGTTGTGACTTGATGGAGGGGAATTGTTTTCCGTTGCCCCAGAAGGTTGGATCAGAACCAACAGGTTGAAATTAAATCAAAAGAGTTTCCGGCTAAGCATTAGGAAGCACTTCCTGACAGAGCGGTTCCTCAGTGGAACAGGCTTCCATGGTAGGTGGTGGGCTCTCCTTCTTTGGAGGTTTTCAAACAGAGGCTAGATGGCCCTCTGACAGCCATGCTGATCCTGTGAACTTAAGCAGATCACGAGAGGGAGGGAAGGAAGGGTTGCCTCAGTGCTTAGTTCTCGTGGCCCTTTCTTACACGCCCAGGGAAATGCTGATCACCACTTCGGGGTCAGGAAGCAATTTTCCTTCAGGCCAGTTTGGCTGGAGGTCCTGGAGGTTTTTTGTCATCTTCTGGACATGGAACTGTGGTCACTGGGGGTGTGGAGGGGGAGGTATTTGTGAATTTCCTGCCTTCTGCAGGGGGTTGGAGTAGATGACCCTGGAGGTCCCTTCCAACTCTATGATTCTATGATTTCAATGGTCCTAACCTGGATGGCCCAGGCTAGCCCAATCTCATCATATCTCAGAAGCTAAGCAAGGTCAGCTTGGCTATTGGGATGGGAGACCATCAAGGAAGTCCAGGATTCCAGTGCAGAGGCAGGCAATGGCAAACCACTTCTGCTCATCTCCTGCCTTGGGAACCCTACGGGGCTGCCATAAGTCAGCAGCAAAAAAGACAGCAAAAAACAACAAAATATGTACTGCCATTTCCCCAAGGACATCATTTTATAGCCAGTTTTAATTCTCTATCGTGGATATTTTGACGTACTCGTCAGATTTTACGCTGTGCTTTTCACACCGTTTTATGATGCAAGCCTCCTTGACCCTCTGTTTTTACTGGGGAAAGGCAGCCTAGAAGTCCTTTAATCCATCAGTCAATATCACCTAAATAGAGCTTTCAAGAGGAGAAGGTTTTCCCAGTTGGAAGGGACAATTATTTTCTAAGAATGTCAGCACCGGGCGGACCGGGAGGAAGCCAGACAGCTCGTTTCAGGCTCTGCCATGCCTCCCTACGAGATCTGACCTACTTGGGCTATGGAAGGGGAGTGGCCCGACATGCTACATTAGAAACCAACAGCCCGAGATCCGTTCTGTGTCTGCCAGGAAGATTATTTGGTTCGCCCGCTGAGAAGTAGTTAATGGTTTTCTTTGGATTGCCGCCTGGCCTGGTACGGTGCACAGTTCTCGGCAAAGAGAGCCTGACAGGAGAGGCAGCCTGGGCCAGCTGGCATTGACTGGCGGACCATTTTGCCTGTTTGTTCAGTTTAGGTTTATTGGCAGCAGAACACGGGCTTATTTTTATTTGGGGGTTAGATCCAGTGGAAGGGTCAGAACAGGGATTTTTGCTTCCTTTCCCTTTGCTTACAGCAGTCCATCTGACCCCTGGAAAGTTAGAATCATAGAATCACAGAGGCGGAAGAGGCCAAACAGGCCATCTAGTCCAACCCCCTGCTCAATGCAGGATCAGCCTAGAGCATCCCTGGCAAGGGTTTGTCCAGCCACTGCTTGAAGACTGCCAGGGAGGGGGAGCTCACCACCTCCCCAGGCAGCTGATTCCACTCTTGCACAACTCTGACTGTCAAAAAAGTTTTTCCTAAGATCCAGCTGGTATCTTCCCACCCTTAATTGAAACCCATTCTTGCGAGTCCTCTCCTCTGCTGCCAACAGGAACAGCTCCTTGCCCTCCTCTAAATGACAGCCCTTCAGATTGTTCAAGAGAGCAGTCATGTCCCCCTCAACCTCCTCTTCTCCAGACTAAATATTCCCAAGCCCCTCAGCCTTTCCTCACAGGGCTTCTTGGTCTCCAGGCCCCTGATCACCCTCGTCGCTCTCCTCTGCACCCGCTCCATTCTGTCCACATCCTTTTTGAAGTGAGGCCTCCAGAAGTGCACACAATACTCCAGCTGTGGCCTGACCAATGTGGTGTACAGCAGGACTATAACGTCTTGTGATTAGGATGTTATGCCTTTGTTGATACACCCCAAGATTGCATTAGCCCTTTTTGTCGTTGCATCACACTGGCTGCTTGTATTTAACTTACAGTCCGGAGTCCGCCCTTACCCCAAGATCTTGTTCACACATACTGCTATTGAGAAGTGTATCCCCCATCTAGTATGTATGTTCCTCATTTTTGTTACCCAGATGTAGAACTCAGCACATCTCCTCCTCCTATGACAAAAGAGGGAAGTAAGAAGTCATATATGGCCATACACAAAGCTGCCTTTATACTGAATCAGGCCCTTGGTCTATCAAGGTCAATGCTGCCTATTCTCACTGGCAGCAGCTCTCTAGGGTCTTAGGCAAAGGTCTTTCCCATCACATGCTACCTGATCCTTAATTGGGGATGCCGGGGATTGAACCTGGGACCTTTTACATACAAAGCAGAGACTCTTCCACTGAGCCACAGTCCCTTCCCCTTCTGCATTGGAACCTCCTCAACCAGAGAAGGAAGAGACTTTTGGGGAGATGGAACGAGGCAAAACTCTACATCTGCCAGCATCTTCTGCTGACAGATCACTCAGCCCAACCACACAAGCGGTAAGAAGCATTTGCTCTTATGTAAGGTGCTATGGACAAGAATTTCATTAGCTTTAGAACTATTTCTTTTTCCTATTACCAGTTTTACAAAATATTCAAACAAGTTTTGAAATGAAGGTCTGAACTACATGTTGCCTGAAATTTGTGATTTCCATAGGGACTTGAGACCATACAGCAGCTGCGAGTTACCCGTGAGAACTCAGTTTTGTAACACCATGGGGTCTCAATTAAGATCAGGACTGTGGTGCAGGAGGAGGACAGAATTCAGCCTTCTATTCCATTAGGTCTGCCATTTTCTTGCTTATAGTGGGCAACCCCCTGCTTTCATGCCCTGTTCCCTGCAGGTACTCAGTGGTGTGGTGGGGAGAAAGGCGGGGGGGATGATATCATGCACTACAATGAGACTTCAGGAATTTTGTCTGATCTCTATGGTCCTTACCAATTTTTCTGGACTGGAACTCAGAAAACGCTCTAGGATTTCCCCGATTCTCTATGGTTCATACCATAGAAACTGGGATAAATCCTAGTGTGACCTTTGAATTCCTAGCCAGAAAAATTACACTGAAGTGTCATGAAGTCTCATGGCTGGGAGGGGGAATGATATCATGCAGTACAGTGAGACTCTAGGAATTTTACTGATCTCTATGGTTCTTATCAAATTTTCTGTCTAGAATCTCAGAAAGCACTGTTAAGATTTCCTTGATTCTCTATGGTTTATACCATAGAGACTGGGGGGAAATCTGAGCATGACTTCTGAGTTCCTAGCCAGTAAAATTACACTGACGTGTCATGAAGTCTCCATCCCCCTAGTGCACCTGCCATAACCTGGCCTGACAACTCTACCCCCATACCACTTTCCCGACTCAAAATGAGGGGAATAATTGGGGGGAGGAATAACACACCAACTCAAAATAGCCCCATCAGAGAGTTGCTCATGGTGAAGTGAGCAACTCAGAATGCCTGGACATTTTTTTTTGTGTGTGTGTGTGTGCTACATCACTCCAGGTGTGTACAGGTGTCACTTCCTTGAATGGGATCACTCTGTTTGTCTTATCCCTGGGGGCTGCCCTCTGATCCCTCCTCGTTTTGTCTTCTCCCTCCCTTTACATGCCCTCATACACCCTCACACGATGCCAGACAAGCTGGCCGTTCTGGTCTTCTTCAATTTGTCATTCTAATTGTGCTATATTTGAATTGTTAATGTTTTGTACATTCGTTTTATGGCTTTGTGCCTCTGCTGTACATCGCCCAGAGCCTCTGCTGTACATCGCCCAGAGCCTGGTGCAAGCTGGCATGGGGCGAAGAAATAATAGTAGTAATAGTAATAGAATAGTAATAATAATAATGATAATGGCTCTTTTTGTAGCAGGAACTCCTTCGCATATTAGGCGACACCAGGGCTCTTTTTGTAGCAGGCACTCCTTTGCGTATTAGGCGGCACACCCCCTAATGTAGCCAATCGTCCAAGAGCTGACAGTAGCCCCTGTAAGAAGAGCTCTGTAAGCTCTTGGAGGATTGGCTACATTAGGGGTGTGTCGCCTAATATGCAAAGGAGTGCCTGCTACAAAAGAGCCCTGGGTGACACACCCCCTAATGTAGCCAATCCTCCAAGAGCTTACAGAGCTCTTCTTACACGGTCTCCTGTAAGCTCTTGGAGGATTGGCTACATTAGGGGTGTGTCGCCTAATATGCAAAAGAGTTCCTGCTATAATAATAATAATAATAATAATAATAATAATAATAATAATAATAATAATAATAATAATAATAATAACAACAACAACAACAACAACAACAACAACAACAACAACAACAATAATAATTGTGAAAGGGAAAGTACTCTTTACATTAGGCTTCTTTCTCTTTCTTTGACTGCAGTTTACTGAATGTAAACTGGATCTACCTGAATAAACATAAGTTTACCTTTCTGTGCGATATACCTCCTGGGAGATCTATTTACTACACTCAGGATCACACTTCTATGACTGGCCAAAACTGCTATATTCACCAAATACCCCAATACCTCATGTATTGAACACTTGCATGTGGAGACTCCCCCATGGAGTAAATCAAGCCTGCCAAGGCCGTTTCAGGTCAGGAAACCAGTGCAAGGGGAAGACTGAACACCCTTTTCCCCCTTGCGCCACAGTCCTTAGCTTAATCAGCCCCCCTGTGTCATTTCAGAATTGAGTTCCCCACGGGGAACTCACAGCTGGCATCCTTCTGCGAGTCCCTGTGGTGATCACATGTTAAATGTAACGTGTAGTTTAAGCCTAAGAAAGACCCTACTTATTTTTCTAAGCAAAATGATGAACAATGATAATCAATCCCTTTTGCTCTTCCTCCTCTTGATAATTCTGCCCGTGCGTCACGATGGCTTTGGATCCAGTGACCTCATAATTACCATATCCTAAGATGAGCCAACAAGTTTGACGAGATAGGTTCCTTAAGCCATTACTGTCCCATTCCCAGTTTCTGCCAAGCCTGACAATCAATCAAGTGCCTCAGAAGCAAAAATCAGATCTGAAACCTATCAGCCTGTCAAACTGACTCGGACATCCAGCGCTTTAGTTATTTAGAAAATCCACAGTCCCGTCTTTCTGTGATACAAACAGCACGGAAAGCAGGCCCCAGCCAACAATGATGAAACAAATTGTTAAAAAGACCTAACGGAGCAGCTGGACAATAATCATAAAGCCGGCAATAAAACTTTTAAAAAGAAGAGATTAAAAGATGTAAAAAAGCAGAAGCTCGTCGTAAAAATAGCAATAGCAATATACAGAACACAACCACTGTGAAGAACAGAAACACAAAACGGCCTCTGGAATGAAACTGGTTTCGTAAACCCTGACTGCGTCCTTTTCAACAGACCCTGCTGTCTAAGATCCACCTTAGTCAAGGCACAAACATTCTTAGCTGTTTCTTAGGCAATCTGGAATTTCTTGTTGAAGAAGAAGAGCGGGGAGAAGGAGGAGGAGGAGGAGACTGGATTTATACCCTGCCCTTCACTTGGGAGTCTCAGAGTGGCTTACAATCGCCTTCCCCTTCCCCTCCCCACAACAGACACCCTGTGAGGTAGGTGGGGCTGAGAGAGCTCTTGAGAGAACTGCCCTTAAGAGAACAGCTCAGAAAGAACTTGTGACTGACCCAAGGCACCATTCCTTTTTTTTTTTTTTTTGGTTTTAATTTAAAAAAATTACTTTGTAGAGCTTTTTAGTGATTTCCTAGGGAATATGTATACTTATATTGACGAAGACCAGTGTAGGGTAGCAGTTAGAGTAATGGACCAGGAAAACCCCAGTTAAGGACCCCGCTCAGCTATGGAACTATGTTGGAGTGAGCGACTCAGCATGCCTGGACGTTGGGGGGCACTACAGCACTCTGAGTGTGTATAGGTGGTATCTCCTTGAATGTGGACACTTCTTTCTTTGTCTTAACCTGGGAGACGCCCTCTGACTCCTCCTCCCGCATAGCCCTGCATGTAGTCACATGTCTCTCTCCTGCAGAAACAAAGCCCTCATACTTGCATACACCTGATGCCAGACAACCTGACCATTTGAGAAAAGGAAAGGACTGTTTAGATTAGGCTTTCTCTCTCTCTCCTTGGACTGCAAGGAGATCAAATCAGTCAATCCTAAAAGAAATCAATCCTGATTGTTCCCTGGAAGGCCAGATCCTGAAGCTGAAGCTCAAATACTTTGGCCACCAAATGAGAAGGGAGCATTCACTGGAGAAGACCCTGATGCTGGGAAAGATTGAAGGTCAAAGAAGAAGGGGACGGCAAAGGATGAGATGGTTAGACAGTGTCATCGATGCAACGAACATGAAATTGAGCAAACTTCAGCGGACAGCAGAAGACAGGAGGGCCTGGTCCATGGGGTCGCGAAGAGTCGGATTCGACTGTGCGACTGAACAACAACAACTCTCTCCTTTTGACTGCAACCTGAATATGAACTGGATCTACTTGAATAAATGCAAGTTAACTTTTGCAATATACTTCATGGGAGATTGCTTGCGTACTGCACGCACTATCACACTTCTATAACTGGGCAAACTGTGCTATATTAACCAAGTATCCCAATATAAATTTGTTGGGTGGCTTTGGGCCTAGAGATGCCAGCACTGGAGGACAGACACTTCTTGGAAGTAACTTCCTGTACTGAAACAGGAAGTGTCATCGTGGCGCTCTAGGAATTTAAAAAACTCTATAGTGTTACCATAGAGATTTTGAAATTCCCAAAGTACTGTGAGTCACTTCCTGTTCCGAGTCAGGAAGTGACATTCATGTGCTTTCTCTCTCACTGCTCCATTGAGTGAGGGCAAGAAACATGGAGAATCACCAGGAGTTCCCTCATCATTAGTAAGTGGCAACTCTACTTGGCTCTCTCATTCTATTCCAGCCTAACCTACCTTTCTGGGTTGGTATGGCAACCCACCAACCTCACATGTGTTTAAGCACATGTGCTTGAGCAGCTGATCTTAACATAATAATAATAATTATTATTATTAACTCACAGTGACCACATGAAGTTCCACCTTATGGGGTTTTCAAAGCAAGACACGAGCAGAGGTAGTTTGCCATGGCCATCCTCTGCATAGCAGCCCCAGCCTTCCTTGGTGGTCTCTCATTCAACTGTTAACCCTCATCATAGCCTTGCCAGTCCCAAGGTTGGGTGGGGGCTCCCCTAGTTTTTGGGACTTCAGCCTGCCGCTAACCAGGTGGCTGTCGGAGGAAACCCCATCCCCAAACAGCCACGTCCCCACGTGACTTCCCCAATCTGATGATGTCACCTGGAAGTGACATCATCACACTGAGGGTGTTGCATGTGGACGCTCTGATTTGAGGGCAAAACTCTATGTTTTTAAGCCCATTTTACCATAGAGTTTGGTGTACTGGTTAAGAGTGTGGACCCTAATCTGAGAGAACCGGGTTTGATTCCCCACTCCTCTACATGCAGCTGCTGAAGTGACCTTGGGTCAGTCACAAGTTTTCTCAGAGCTGGTCTCTCACAAACAGTCCTCAAATGAGCTCTCTGAGACCCACCTACCTCACAAGGTGTCTGTTGTGGGGAGGGGAAGGGAAGGAGATTGTCAGCCACTCTGAGGTCGAATCTGCATTTGCATTTTTAAATCAGCTGCGGGCTGCTGTGACGCCATCTTACTCTATGCTTGTTTGAATGTGGCTTGGAGAAGATTCTTTTAAAGCAGTGCGGAGGTGCAATGACAGTGGAGCCGCCCCAAAAGGACGATAAACATATGAGCGAAAGTATGCTAGCACTGTTGAGGTATGAAAACAACACCAAATGTGGACAGCTTTTTTGAAGACGGAGTCAAAAGGCGGGGACACTGGTGGGTAAGACAAATGCAGATTCGGCCTGAGACTCCAAGTGAAGGACAGGGTATAAATCCAATCTCCTCCTCCTCCTCCTCCTCTTCTACATCTTCGTCTCTGCCTCCACCTTCTCCATCTTCTCCATCTTCTTTGTCTTCTTCTTGAAACCAGGGCATCCCCACGCAACATCCCCAGCATGATTATGTTACTCCCTAGTGACGTCATCATGCCAGGGATGTCCTGGTACACCCCCCCCCAAAAAAAATACCCCCACTGGAGCGACAAGGGGACCTCACAACCCTACCTGCTTAGCTTCCGAGGAGTGAGGAGATTGGGCAAGCCTAGAGCTGCTACAAAAAAAGAGAATATTCCCCAACACGAGGCTCAAAACCCATGATCCTGACAGTAAGAGTCTCGTGTTCTGCCGACTGAGCCAGCCAGCAGTGCACTAATTTAAGAACTCCACATTATCATGACGCCCTGTGCTTAAGATGCCCTGAGACCCTGGAAAACTGCCACCAGTCGGAGTAGACAATACTAACTTTGATGGATCAAGGGTCTGATTCGGGATAAGGCAGCTTCATGTGTTCGTGGATAGCTCAGGCTAGCCTGAACTCGTCAGATCATGGAAGCCAAGCTAAGAACATAAGAACATAAGAGAAGCCAATGTTGAATCAGGCCAATGGCCCATCTAGTCCAACACTCTGTCACACAGTGGCCAAAAATACCACATGCTATCAGGAGGTCCAGCAGTGGGGCCAGGACACTAGAAGCCCTCCCACTGCTGCCCCCCCAGCACCAAGGATAGAGTGCATCACCTGCCCCAGACTGAGAGTTCCCATCTATACCCTGTGGCTAATAGCCACTGATGGACTTCTGCTCCAGATGTTTATCTAATTCCCTCTTGAAACTGTCTAAGCTTGTAGCCGCCGCCATCTCCTGTGGCAGTGAATTCCATGTGTTAATCACTCTTTGGGTAAAGAAGTATTTCCTTTTATCTGTTCTAACCCGACTGCTCAGCAATTTCATGGAGTGCCCACGAGGCCTTGTATTGTGAGAAAGGGAGAAAAGTACTTCTTTCTCAACCTGCTCTATCCCATGCATAATCTTATAAACCTCAATCATGTCACCCCTCAGCCATCGTTTCTCCAAGCTAAAGAGCCCCAAGCGTTTTTTTTAAAAAAACATTTTATTAACTTTTATAAATACAACATAAAATAACATACATCAGGTAAGGGTATAACTTGCATATATATACAACAGTAGCCAAAAAAAGGGAAAAGAAACAAACCATACAGAAAAACGTAGCTATGATCATAATACAATAACATTTCTCTAACAAAATCTACCAAAGATGCAAGGTATCCATTATTGGAGGGACTACACTCTGTTCTGTCAAATATTGTATAATTGGGAACCAAATTGATGTAAAGGAAGATGAAGTATTAAGATTATGTTTTTCACTAATATTTTCTGTAATTTTAGCCATTATATAAATGTTCCAGAGTTTTGTATGCCATTGTTGTCTAGAGGGACTAATAGAGTTTTTCCAATGATAAGCAACTGTATTTTTCGCTGCCACTAATAGAATTGTTACTCTCTTGTATAGACTGGAACCATAGTCATTTGGATTCCATCTATTTAACAATATGTTTTCTGCATTGGATTGTACTACGTATCCAGGTATATAAGCTATTTGATCTAATATGTCTACCCAAAACATTGCTATTTTTGGGCATTCAAGCCAACAATGTAAGTATGATCCAAGTTGACCACAATGTCTCCAGCAAAAAGGTTTGAAAGATGAAGACATGTAAGATAGCTTTTGTGGAGTAAGATACCAAAAGGTAATAATCTTAAATGTTTGCAATTTAAACTCAATAATCTTAGAATTAAAAGGAAACGATAGCCAAATATGCTTCCATTCCGTGTCAGTTAAAGTATTATTGATGAGTTTATGCCATTTAGTTTGGTTAGGTAGTAGTTTATTTATTTCTAATTCACACAATATTAGATATAATTTAGAGATAAGAGATTTTCTGGAGGATTGCATAACTTTATAAATTTGTTCAAATTGTGATAAAGGACGTTTAAGAATATTAGTTATGTGTATTTGCGTACAAAGATGCTTTAACTGTGTATAGGAAAACCAGGTTATTTCAAAGCCTAATTTTCTTTCTAGAATTTCTAGCCCCAAGGGTTTTAACCTTTCTTCATAGGGAAAGTGTTCCAACCCTTTTATCATTCTGGTTGCCCTTCTCTGCACTTTTTCCAATGCTATAATATCCTTTCTGAGATGGGGCGACCAGAACTGTACACAGTATTCCAAATGAGGTCGCACCAATGATTTATACAGGGTCCACCCTGGTCAGTGTTTGGAAGGGAGACCACCAAGGAATACCCAGGTTGGGACGCAAAGTCAGGCAATGGCAAACTGCCTCTGAACATCTCTGGCCTTGAAAACCCCACATGGTCGCCGTAAGTCGGTTGTGACTTGGCAGCAAAAAAAAAAGCTTCAGATCCGTGCTGCTACAGTTCCTGAAACAGCCCAATGAAAAAGAGAGAGAGAGAGAGAGAGAGAGAGAGAGAGAGAGAGAGAGAGAGAGAGAGAGAGAGAGAGAGAGAGAGAGACTGCACAAAAAAATTGAACCTTAGTAGAGCAAAGAACAAAAGACCGTGATAAAAATTTGTCTTCGAAATGAAACATGCTCCAACCTATTGACCGGAAAAAAGGGAAGAGGATTTGGGGGAATGTTATGGAAGGAGAGGGAGGGAAATCCCTAAAGCCGTCGGCTCAGTTTAAACTGCACGGCAAACAGCAGACAGGATGCGGGTTATCTGCGGGGAACACAGGCGAAAATCAATGAGAAGCGCTGGTTCTGCTAGAGTTTCACTGCCAAACGAGGCCGCGGATCAACCCGAGCTTTAGCGCTTCATCCAGTTTTAGTCACCTTCACACACAAAGAAGACGCACAAGGAATCATCCCGTGCGCACGACCCCGGAGGGAAGATCATTTCCTCGCACTTGTTCTGGCTGGGTTCGAGAAGGCAAGAGGGAAGCTAGGCTTAGCTATCAGACATCTCTGACAAGATGCAAGCTTTTTGCGCATGAAGTCAATGCACAGGAATGAACAAAAACGTTGCGGGGATTTCAGAGTAACCCATGACTGGCGGTCCAGGGGCACCCAATGGCGAGGCTATGGCTCTACTCAAAGGCGGTATAGCAGGAAGCTGAGAAGCCCAGCTTGGAGTCAGGAGGTGGAACTCGGGGATGTAACAAGATGCCCTTTTAAAAATGCTTGTTATCAGTTTTCCCGATTTGTGTTGCTGTGGTGGTTAATGGTCCTGATTTCTCTGTTTCTTTAGTAGCATGCAACTGTGATTTATATGCAACTGATGGAAGAAAGAAGAAGAAGATGAAGAAGATGACGACATTGGATTTATACTCTGTCCTTCACTACCCAAGGGAGTCTCAGAGCAGCTTTCAAACTCCTTTCCCTTCCCCTCCCCACAATAGTCACCCTGTGAGGTTAGGTGGGGCTGAGAGAGCTCTGACAGTAACTGCTCTTTTTCAAGAACAGCTGTGCCAGAACGATGGGTGGCCAAGGTCATCCAGCAGGTGCAAGTGGAGGAGTAGGGAATCAAACCCAGTTCTCCCAGATTAGATTCCGCACACTTAACCACTACACCAAACTGGCTCTAGAAACAGGCATGTGGGAATCGTTCCATCGTTCAAAAGCTGATTTCACATCCCAAGAGAGAAAAGCACAGAGCAGAAAGTGAGATTCTCAAATCATAACGGCAGAGGGGATCAGGGTAGGGCATTTTACTTTGCAGGCAGGTGGCCCCAGCTTCAATCTCCTGTTAAAAGGATCTGGTAGTATGATGAGAATGTAAGAACCTAAGAGAAGCCATGTTGGATCAGTCCAATGGCCCATTCAGTTCAATACTCTGTGTCACACAGTGGCCAAAACCCAGGGGCCATCAGGAGGTCCACCATTGGGGCCAGAACTCCAGAAGCCCTCCCACGCTTGCCCCCCCCATCAAAAGCACCAACAGTACAGAACATCACTGCTGCAGACTGAGAGTTCCTATCTATACCTTGTGGCTGATGGACCTCTGCTCCATACGTTTCTCCAATCCCCTCTTGAAGCTGTCTGTTCTTGTTGATGCCACCACTTCCTGTAGCAGTGAATTCCAATGTGCTAATGACTCTTTGGGTGAAGAAGTACTTCCTTTCATCCGTTCTAAGCTTCAGAGTTTATTAATTTCATTGAGTACCCACAAGTACTTACATTGTGAGACAGGGAGAAAAGGGAGAGCCAGTTTGGTGTAGCGGTTAAGAGTGGCAGGAATCAAATCTGGAGAACCGGGTTTGATTCCTCACTCCTCCACATGAAGAAAGCTGGGTGGACCCTGGGTCAGTCACAGTGCTCTCAGAGTTGTCTCAGCCCCACCTACCTCACAGGGTGCCTGTTGTGGAGAGGGGAAGGGAAGGAGAGCATAAGTCACTCTGAGACCCCTTCAGGTAGTGGAGGACAGGGTATAAAACCAACTCTTCTTCTTCTTCTTCTTCTTCTTCTTCTTCTTCTTCTTCTTCTTCTTCTTCTTCTTCTTCTTCTTCTTCTTCTTCTTCTTCTTCTTCTTCTTCTTCTTCTTCTTCTTCCTCCTCCTCCTCCTCCTCCTCCTCCTCCTCCTCCTCCTCTATCCCATGCATACTTTTGTAACCCAGAAGAAGGAGGAAGAGGAGGAGACTGGATTTATACCCTGCCCTTCACTACTTGAAGGAGTCTTAGAGCAGTTTATAATCCCCTTCCTCTCCCCACAACAGACACCCTATGAGATAGGTGGGGCTGAGAGAGCTCTGAGAGAACCTGTGACTGACCCAAGGTCACTCAGCTGGCTGCATGTGGAGAAGTGGGGAATCAAACCTGGTTCTCCCAGATTAGAGTTCACGTTCCTAACCACTACACCAAAATTGTTGCCCTGTACGGCGCTTATAGCACTCTTATGGACTTATAGTTCGTAAGTGATAAAAACCTGGACTTTGCAAGTAGTGTGCAAAAGGGACTGAACGGTGTGGTAACCCAAAAGTGATGCCAGTTACAGACACATGCCCAGAAGAAGAAAGCCTTCCTTTTGAGATGATGTGCCAATGGTTCTTGAGGTTACCTACCATCTTACCTGCTGTGAGATGGACCAGCTCCCTAGCCACATGAAGCACTGAAAGCCAGGCAGATGCCATGCCAAGGCAGAAGACCAAAGACATAGAATTCAAACTCCATGTGGAGTTTCTTCTTTCCACCCTCAGGCAACACTCCCTTCCCCCACCCAGCCTCACCTAGGTGAAGCTACAGCCATAAGTTAATCAAGGAACCACATGGAATAACAATGACTCTGGCCGCATGAGTCATCATCTCTCCAGGTGCCACTGCCCTGCCCAAAGTTGCTAGATCTCAATGTTGTTCACTCCCTTAGTCCCTTCTCCTGAACCGAGTTCCAATCAGCATGCTTTGGGGACGGACCAGCAAGAGGTATGCCAGGGGATGTGGCCAGCTTAGCCCACCCCCCAAGCTCCTTCATAAAAGAGGGCACCCAGCCATGTGCTCCCCCTCTCTCTCCTAACCTCTATACCCACCCTGCCTCCACAACTCTTGGTTAGCACTGCCAGAGTCTCCACGTGTTTCTGCTGGTTCAGGACATGACCCTAATATCCCATAGTCTCCCTTAATTTTCCTAAGGATCACTTCATCCCGCTGAGGACAGGTAACGTATTACCCCTCAACAAAACATCCTGCTAATGCAAATGTTGCTATCCTCTTCTCTCTAATTTTCCTAGATCTGTGCAATTGTGAGTGTGTTTGAATTGCTGTATGCTTGTGATATAATCCCTAGTAAAAGGAACCATTTTATAGTGAAGTCAGTATCTGAGTCTATTTCTGGTGCGTCTGGAACAAGCAGGACCCCTGTATATATAGGTGCTTGCTCCCTTATTTGCCTATTGCCTTGCGTAATATCGTAATTCCACAAAGCTATTAATAATTCCTGGCAATTTGGCTAACCAACTGACATAATTGAAGTGGAAATGCTTGGGGGGAAGCATGGGTGAGAAGTCTGAAATGGTCATAGAGAAGGCTAGAGTGCAACCTATTTTTCTGCTTTGCTCGTTTTCTATGTGGGGGTTTATTTTGTATGGGGGATCATTCAGTCATGCAGTCTCACACATGTGGTCCAGAATGGTACCATCCAGATGAGGTTTACTATAGCCCTGTTCTCATGTTTCTGCAAACATGTGAATAATCCATGTACAGTGTACACTTGATTGTTCTTTGTACGTGTGTCGAGTAATTCTCCAGTTACGGTCAAGACATGTGCAGCTGCACCTGTGATGCAAACCCCAGATCGATCCATGTATTGATCTTGCTGTCATTTTTAAACTGAACAAGCGTTGGCTCTTCCTTACAGACAGGTGGGTGCACGTACGTGCAGGTGAGAAGTTTGTGCATTCACTGTGAACGGGCCTTGTCAATCAGAAATGTGTGAACAGGCCTTGTCAATCAGAAAGAAGGCTCTAAGCTTCGTGTCTTAATACTATTCTCATAGTTAACGCTTTCTTTTTGCACATCGTATTGAGGCCTCTTGTGGGATTTGACTGTAATAGCACAATTAGATTGCTTTAGGTCCCAGTGGGGAGGCATACCATTTGGAGGAGTGAAGTGGTGGGACAGACAGTCATTTAACTGGGGCACAGATCCCCGAGCAGGAATTCTCCTCCCAAAGGAGCCGCACAGGCTGCTCAAGCACAATCGAGGTACGTTTTGTCTCCTAAAAGCTTACAGAGAAAGAGCCTGTTTGGTGTAGTGGTTAAGAGTGCGGACTCTAATCTGGGAGAACTGGGTTTGATTCCCCACTCCTCCACTTGCAGCTGCTGGATGACCTTGGGCGAGCCATAGTTTCTGTCAGAGCTGTTCTCTCAAGAGCAGTTATCAAAAGAGCTCTCTCAGCCCCACCTACCTCACAGGGTGTCTGTTGTGGAGAGGGGAAGGGAAAGGAGATTGCAAGCTGCTCTGAGACTCCAAGTGAAGGGTGTGTTATGAATCCAATCTCCTCCTCCTCCTCCTCCATGCCATTTATGCTAGGCAGCTTCACACTTCACAGTAGCTCACTGGAGCTTGTGTCTGGTTGCCAGGCAGGGCCTGAAGACTGGCATAAGGGTTGTGGGCTGGGAGTAGGGTTGCAAGGTCCATTAGAGACACTGGGTGGGGGACGTTCTGGGAGCTGGAAGCATTACCCTTGATGTGCCAATGTCACCAGAAGTGACACCGCGCACCGCATCTACGTCACTTGGAAGTGATGTAGGCATGTCGGGGTGATGCTCTGGGTTTTGGGCAAAACTCCATGGTAAAATCACCCTCAAACCATAGAGTTTTGCCCAAAAGCCAGTGTGGCCCCCAACATGCCCACATCACTTTCGGGTGATGTAGACATGATATGATGCTGTTGGGGGGGGATTTCCTCCCACTGGCCAGCAGCGGCCAGGCGTCCAAAAACCAGGCAATCCCCTGCCCCCTAACTGGGGATTACAACCTAGTTAGGAAACAGGGAGGGCCTTGACTCTGCGCTGCTGTGTCTCTTCTGGGGACAACCCAGAAGTGACTTCATGTAGCTCTGCAGTTTTACCACAGAATCCCCAGGCAATCCTAGAGCTACCCTACATCACTTCCTAGTTCTCCCCGGAAATGATGCTGATGATGCTTGATTTTTCTCTCTCCCAATGCTACTTCAAGGAGCAGTAGGCAACACAATCTAGAGGCAGGGGATTCCTACACTCTCACTGGGCAAATTCACATTCTCACCATGGGAATGGCAAACCTAAACTTGCAGCTGGTTTTAACCAATCTAAGAACTAAATCTTAGACAAGCAGAGGAAGTGTATCCCAATGCCCTTCTTGTCTGGTCATTCAGTTGATCAGGTTGTGTAAAGCATGAGGTTGCTTATGGAGCAGAGGTCCAGCAGTGGCTATAGACAGGAACTCTCAGGCTGGGGCAAGTGAAGTTCTTGGTGTTTGGGTGGGGGGTCAACAGTGGGAGGGCTTCCAGTGTCCTGGCCCCACTGCTGGACCTCCTGATGGCACCTGGTATTTCTGGCCACTGTGTGACACAGAGTGTTGGACTGGATGGGCCATTGGCTTGATCCAACACTGGCTTCTCTAATGTTCTTATGGATAAACATCTGGAGCAGAGGTCCATCAGTATGGCTCTTAGCCACAAGGTATAGATAGGGACTCTCAGGTTGGGGCAAGGGATGCTCTGTATTCTTGGTGCTGGGGGGGGCTACAGTGGGAGGGCTTCCAGTGTCCTGGCCCCATTGCTGGACCTCCTGATGCCCCCTGGTGTTTTTGGTCACTGTGTGACACAGAGTGTTGGCCTAGATGGGCCACTGGCCTGATCCAACATTGGCTTCTCTTATGTTCAGAAATCTGTTCTTATTAGACAGGAACTCTCGGTCTGGGGCAAGCAATGCTCTGTATTCTTGGTGCTTGGGGGTGGGCAGCAGCGTGAGGGCTTCTAGTGTCCTGGTCCCACTGCTGGACCTCCTGATGGCACCTGGTATTTTTGGCCACTGTGTGACACAGAGTGTTGGACTGGATGGGCGGTTGGCCTGATCCAATATTGGCTTCTCTTATGTTCAGAAATCTGACTGATCCTCCCCTTTTTTTATTACGTGCCTTTCAAAATTAAAGTATCAACAAGTGCCACGGGGGGGGGGTGGCTTCATGAAAGTAACAAACTGGACCCACTGAAATATCCTCAGATCGGTGAGCCAGATGTGACCGGGACCAACCATGTATTTGAGCGTCAGTAATGCAAAGGAGGGTTCTTTTTTTTAAAAAAGAAAAGAATCGAAATCTGTAGCTCCTCACAGCTCTTGAACTGAGCAATCCTACAATCCATTCTGCATCCAGTTTAAAATACAAGCAAATACGCATGTACATTCTCACGTCGCTGTCTTCTTCCTCATGTCCATTTCAAAGCTGTTTTAAAAACCACTGTTTCCCATTGTTGCCTTATTCTTAGGGAGAGAGAATCGTGTGGTTGTCTGTCTAATGTTCTTTCCTCAGTTTGATTGCTTAATTCAGTTTATTCATCATGGGAAACATTTTCTTGCACAGTCACCTAGGAACTGTCGCTCAGTCCTGCAGCTTCTGTGAATATGCCAACATGACCAATGGCGTTGCAGCTTTGCCAGGTTCCCATTCCCCACCAAGGTTTGGAGAGTGACACGACTTCTGAGGAAAACCAGGAAGTAGTATCGGCCCTCTCTAGCAATCACCAGAAACTCTATGGCTGAAAAATAATCAGCTTGACTATAACTCCTATGATGCACTGTGAGAGTGTATGAAATAATGCACATAAGGACTAGAGATGTGCAATTAAAAAAATAGTATTTTTTAAGAAGAGAGAAGAGAAGAGGTTGTATTTATACCCTGCCCTTCACTACCCAAAGGAGTCTCAGAGCAACTTAAAACCTCCTTTCCCTTCCCCTCCCCACAACAGACATCCTGTGAGGTAGATGGGGCTGAGAGAGCTCTCTCGAGGACTGCTCTTGAGAGAACAGCTCTGAGAGAACTTGTGACTGACCCAAAGTCACACCAGCAGCTGCATGTGGAGGAGTGGGGAATTAAACCCAGTTCTCCCAGATCTGAGTCTGCGCTCCTAACCACTACACCAAATTGGCTCCCACTATACTAAATCTGGGTTTTAAAATCCACATATCAGGGAGCCGAAAAAATATCAGATTTCCTGGGATCCAAATACTAGTTTACAATTCGAATTTGGCTTGTTCGGGGGATTCCAACATATTTTGGCTTCATCATTCCATATGGGAACTATTTCTGGGAGGCTGGAGTGGCTGATTTTAAAGGTACTGACTCCAAAATTGCTGCAGACCTGCTGGTGCCTGTCGTTTAAATAACCCCAGATCTCAAGTGACTTGGACCTCTTGGGTCCCTGAATGAGATGCCTCCAGCCATGTTCCATTGATTCCTAGGGGGGGAAGTAAAAAGAACAAGAAAAAAGATAAAACCTGAGAATCCATGTCAAGGTACAACACGAGAATCTGAAGGACTGTCAAGCCCTAGAATCCACCACAAGGAGCAAGCCTGACATGAAGCAACTTGCACAAAGAACACAACTTTTCAAAGTCTACAAAAACAATTTAAAAGGGAATAATCTCAGACAAATCAACCAGGCACCCCAATACCAAGCCCAGGAAAACACAGGCACTCTCAAACCCCGCCCCCAACAAACCCAGTCACTGACTCCCGATACTCCCAGTTAATCCTGAATATTTCAGGGTTTTTCAGGACTTTATTTATTTATTGAGATTTTTATTCCGCCTTCCCCAAATTTGACTCAGGGTGGATCACAAGAAGCCGAGTCCAAGACTCGTTATGATGAAATCACATTAAAATCAGTTAAGACAATAAACTATCTCAGAAAATCCCAGATACCATCTGAAGACCCAAATATATCTGAAAAATGCTGATAGGGTGTGTTTTTTGATATACATTCACCTCAGATCCATCCAAATGCACATCCCTAATAATAATTACTGAGAGCTCCTATTGCTTTCAGAGCACAAAACCCATGATGCAGTGTGATCACCAGTCAAGAAAAATATCTGACAACATTCAAGGCCTCGATGAAAAAAAAATCAAACCAATGGAACTCAGCAAAATCTTAATCAACCAATCCACAGAAATTCATTGCTTCAGCTCAGAAAACCAGACTTGGCTACGGAATTCCTCCAGTGAGTTTTACATGTCTCTGGTTGAATGACAGCGTCCTTGGCAAACTATTTGATTTTTCTTATAAATCCAGCCAAAACGATTTAACACCCCCCACACCCCGCTTAGTTAAACAAAGATCAGGAATTTAAGATCAAGAACTTAATTACTGCAATATTTCGATTATTATCTCCAACCTAGAAGAGTCTAGGGTAGAAAATATACATCAGAAGAAAATAATCATTGAAATAAAGATGATAGATACAAAGGAGGTTTAAGGGGGGGGGGGAGGTCTACAGTGGTGTGAAAACTGCAGAAGGGTCCAGTCAAATGTTAACAGAAAAGGCCGCCTTTCAGTGTCTTGAATCCATTTAATTTGTTGGGCTTAAATTAAAACAATTTTTCATTCTTCCTTTGCTGTCTCCTTGCATAAAAGATTATTTGTAACCCTGCGCATGTTCCGCCCTTTGTATTGCTGCTCTGCTTATTAAACCTTGAATGATTTAAGCATTTTGCCTTTACGGCTCCCTCGTCATGGCGGCCTGGTTTCCTAAGGGGACGGCGAAATCCAATTGTGACATTATTAGTAGATTAGTTAAGAGGTTTGCTTTACGACAAATTAGAGGGATGCAGAGAGCGTATTTACAAAACATTTGGAGCCAAACTGGGGAATATTCAGAGGTTAATAAAGAGATTGAAGTTAGAACGATTCTCCAAAGGCAGGCAGGCATGGAAGCTCTTCGGCAAACCTGGTTTTCACATGTGGCTTTTGAATGATCAGAGTGAACAGTGTAAGCATCATGCCTGAGGGGGCCTGAGTTGGATACACAATAATTCAATATATACTACTGAGCCACGTGACATTGGCGGGGGCTGAAAGTGCCATCAAGTTGCAGCTGAACGGTGGACACCCTGTAGGATTTCCAAGGCAAGAGACAAACAGACGTGGTTTGCCCTTGCCTGCCTCTGCATAGCAACCCTGGACTTCCTTGGTGGTCTCCCATCCAAGTACTAACCAGGGCTGACCCTGCTTAGCTTCCGAGATCTGACAAGATCAGGCTAGCCTGGGCCATCCTGGTTAGGGCAAAGGACATCAGAGGAGGTCTGCCATTGCCTGCCTCTAGAAAAAGCAATTATGCTCAGATTGGTTAGCGGCAAAAGGAAACGGGGCCGCCAAAGGACATGGTGGCCAGCAGGGCTCTTTTTGTAGCAGGAACTCCTTTGCATATTAGGTGACACACCCCTAATGTAGCCAAAACTCCAAGAGCTCACAGAGCTCTTCTTACAGCGGCTACTGTAAGCTCTTGGAGGATTGGCTATATTAGGGGTGTGTTGTCTAATATGCAAAGGAGTTCCTGCTACAAAATGAGCCCTGGTGGCTAGACACCATAAAAGTCGACACCAGCCTGAGCATGGAACATCGCAGAGAAACAAGTACAAGATTGGAAAATGTGGAGAGAGCTAGGCTAGCCCATAGAACTGCCGAGAGTTGAACATGACTGAATGGCTCACAACAACAACTCTGCATAGCAATCCTAGACTTCCTGGGGGCCTCCCATCCAAGTGGTAACACCAGGGCCGACCCTGCTTAGCTTCCAAGATCTGACAAGAGTGGGCTAGCCTGGGCCATCCAGGTCAGGGCAGCCACGCGACATTGCATGTTTTGAACTCAAAACTCATAGAGGAGGAGTCACAGAGGCAGTATGGGCTGGAGTACGCTGGCCCCACTCCACTGGCACATGATTGCCACCTTGTGACCAGGGTTTATGTGTGTAGAAGTGTGCAAGGACTGTATTTGTATCTACCTGTTTGAGAAACAGGGTTGCCAGCCTCCAGGTGGGGCCTGGAGATCTCCCAGAGCTACAATTGATTTCTAAACAACAGAGATATGTTCCACTAGAGGAAATCACTGCTTTGGAGGGTGGACTCCAAGCCATGAAAGGAAAGGCTGAGGGACTTGGAAATGTTCAGTCTGCAAAAGAAGTGGTTGAGGGGGGACAGGATGGCTCTCTTGAAGTATCTGAAGGGTTGTCACTTAGAGGAAGAAGGCAAGGAGCTGTTCCTGTCGGCAGCAGAGGAGAGGACTCGCAAATCATGGGTTGAAATGAAGGGTGGGAAGGAACCAGCTGGATTTTAGGAAGAACTTTTTTATAGTCAGAGTTGTGCAAAAGTGGAGTCAGCTGCCTCAGGAGGTGGTGAGCTCCCCCTCCCTGGCAGTCTTCAAACAGCGGCTGGACAAACTCTTGTCAGGGATGCTCTAGGCTGATCCCGCATTGAGCAGGGGGCTGGACCAGATGGCCTGAATGGTCCCTTCCAACGCTGTGATTCTATATGATTCTATGACTCTATGACATTAAACCCTGCCAAGGTTCCCCCCCAAAAAACTCTGCCCTCCTCGGGCTCCACCCTCCAAATCTCCAGGAATTTCCCAACATGGATCTGGCAACCCTACTGGGAAAGATTTTTTAGAAAAAGGATACTTTATCACAAGGATGGAGCCTATGAACGTACACTTCCCACGTGTGTAGAATTTGGGGTCGCAAGGTGGTGCCTGATCCCCCTCTATGGGCTTTCATTTCAACATGCGTGATGTCATCTGCAGAGGACTTGTATGCCACGTCCATAAGGAAGCGATCCTCAGGAAGTCTACTCAGCAGTCAGTCCCATTTTATTCAGGTGGGCTTACTTCCAGGAGCATGACTCAGGACTGCAGCCTAAACGTGTGTCCTCAAAACTATGTTTGTTGCTGTATCCGGAGAGCCTTGCGCTCTGCAGGGAGCCATCTGCTGGTTGTCCCTGGCCTGAAAGATGCCCATCTAGCCTCAGCCACAGGGCTTTTTCATTCCAGGCCCCAACCTGGTGGAATATGCTCCCGATTGAGAACAGGGCCCTGTGAGACCTGTTGCACTTTCTCAGGAGCTGTTCCACCAGGCTGAGGCAGTGGGCATCTACCAGCTGACCCCTCCTGTCGCTGCTGCATTGGCCCATTTACCTCCTGGCTGTAGAAAGTGGGACTGAATGTGCTGCACTGCTCATTTTAAACATTTTAAATTGGTTTTTATTGTATTATCTGATTGTATTATTTTATAATTGTATTATATTTATTGCTGGAAGCCTCCCTGAGCCCATTCACAGGAAGGGCAGGATATAAATTGAAATAATAAACAAACAAATAAGGTGAATGAGAGGATGGGAGAGGCGGCTAAGCCAGTTTGGTGTAGTGGTTAAGAGCGTGGAGGTTAAGAGGTTTGATTCCCCACTTCTCCACATGCAGCTGCTGGTGGGAGCTTGGGTCACTTATGAGTTCTTTCAGAGCCGTTCTCTCAGGAGCAGTCCTCAAAAGAGCTCTCTCAGCCCCCCCCCCACCTCACAGAGTGTCTGTTGTGGGGAGGGGAAGGGAAGGTGATTGTAAACTGCTCTGAGATTCCTTCAGGTAGTGAAGGACAAAGTATAAATCCAATTTCTTCTCCTTCTCCGCCTACTATGCAGGCTGTTGCTAGGGATGGGCATGAAACGGGATTTTGTGGCTCATGATGGTTTGTGGTTTGTAGTGTACCTAGTTTGGGAAGCACAAACTTTCACAGATTTGTAGGGGTTAAATCAAGATGGGTCACTGTGTTTGTCTGTAGCAGTAGAAAAGAATAAGAGTCCAGTAGTACCTTAAAGACTAGCAAAATTGGTGGTAGGATATGAGCTTTCATGAGTCATTGTTTGCTTCTTCATATACTAACCACTAGAAGGATTATAGTGTATAACATATATGTGTTAACAAAACAGTTCCACTGTAATGAAATGCACTTGAATTTTTTTAAAAATAAATCTTATAAACATTACTCATTTTAAAGTCTGATTTTAAAAATATGCTTTATATTTTCTATGTGAAAATATCAAATTCTATAAAGGCATCATATACAAAAATCACAACCTCATAATCAAAACCACCAAAATACATTAAATACAATCCAGAATATCCAGATCTTGGTGTAATAATTAGTCAATATACAGGAAGTCATCAAGTTCATCAGAAGAGAAGCTCAAGTCAATATTCATCAAGTTGGAAGTCTCATCAGATTAATCAATTCAATCAGCTGAATATTGTCTTCAGTGAGACAAACAGTAACAGGTTACAATTTCTGTGAACTTCTTTAATCACAAGGCGACGGAAAGTCACAATCATTTCCTCAGTTTGTACAAAACGTTTTCAAATCTGGACACCACTCCACAGCTCCAAATTGAAATGACTCAGAACGTTACAATTATGGTATAGCCTGGTTGTCCGTCACCTTGAAATTTAAGAAGTCCCATGCTTTAATCACTCTCTGTGTAAAGTAGTATTTCCTTTTGAACCTACTGCCCATCAGCTTCATGGGACGCCCTCGTGTTTCTTCTGAGATCCCCCTCCTTCCCAAAATCTGCCCTCCCCAGACTCCACCCCCAAATCTCTGGGAATTCCCCCACCTGGAGTCAGTAACCCTACCTACAGTACATGCTGCCTCAGCTAAAGGTGACCCACGGGAACAGCCGAGCACATATTAAATTTATGATTCAAGTGTGGGCTGCGCTCTTATGATCAGACCTTTCGTCTCCGGCCGCCGTACAGGACTCGCGGCTAGCAGCCTGTCATTGCTCAGACGCCCGTCTGGGATTAATCCGGCCCTTCCCCGTCTCCCCGACACAATCATTGCTCGATAGTCAGTTAAAATTTGATTCGGTTTTCGCAGCCACAGAGGATTTCTGCAAGCGGGGAGGAATCGCACAGCAGAGAGAAAATTGGGTCCACCAGGGCCCAGCCGGCAGCCGCTTCCCTTATTGGAAACGTCTCCGTTATTGTCTGGGTCTTCTTATCAGCCATCTGACAGCTGTCTCACCCACAAGAGGCCCTGCCAAAGTGAAATGCATTTACAGACAAGTGCCGCAGCGGCTCTTCTCGCTGCTCTGGGATGACATGTTCCTTTCGCCCGGCCTTCCTACTCTTCTCGCTGCTCTTCAGAATTACCGGGGTGTTGGTTTCCCCCCTTCCTTCTTTTCTTTCATTCTTTTTTTTTTAAAAAAAGTGATGCCTTTGACAAATGTGCTGAACACGAGCCTTTAACTTCACTAAAAAGACACGGCACCTGAGACACGGGAAGTAATGGAACTCCTTTATTAGTGGCGGATGAGATCTCCGCTAGAACGCTGCCTCCCTTTTTAGTTCAGGGATAGGGCAGGGAAGAGAACGCATTTCCCCATTTGGTTTCCTTTTCGCTTTTGTTGGTTCCTCCGCTTTTTCTTGTGTGTTTGGTCAATTTGCTCTGCTGGGTAGACTTGCGAATTTTGCGTCCGTGTTCTTTGACAGGGTGTTTATAGGTTAGCTCTGAACTGGGTGAACCCAGGCTAGCCTGATCAGGGGTCCCCAATGTGGTGACCATGGGTGCATGGAATCACGGAATCACAGAGTTGGAAGGGACCTCCAGGGTCATCTAGTCTGACCCCCTGCACAAGGCAGGAAATTCACAAATACCTCCCCACACACACACCCAGTGACCCCTGTTCCATGCCCAGAAGATGGCAAAAAACCTTTAGGATCCCCAGCCAAACTAGCCTGGAGAAAAATTGCTTCCTGACCCCAAAGTGGCAACCAGCATTTCCCTGGGGGTATAAGAAAGGGCCATGGGAACTAAGCACTAAGGCAACCCTTCCTGCCCTCCCTTCTCAAGATCTGCCCAAGTTCACAGAATCAGCATTGCAATCAAAATGCTGTCTAGCCTCTGTTTGAAAACCTCCAAACAAGGAAAGCCCACCACCTCCCGAGGAAGCCTCTTCCACTGAGGAACCGCTCTGCCAGAAAGTTCTTCCTAATGCTTAGCCGAGAGATCTTTAGATTTAATTTTAGCCTGTTGGTTCTGATCTGATCTTCTGGGGCAACAGAAAACAACTCTGCAGCATCCTCTATATGACAGCCCTTCAAGTACTTGAAGATGGTTATCATATCACTTCTCAGTCATCTTCTCTCCAGGCTAAACATATAACCTATTTGAAGATATATTGTTTACTATTGAGGAAGTTCTTCGAAATGGAGTTCTTAATATCTGGATTCTCCATTTATCATTCTTCATACATCTTCACCTCAAGAAGAAACTCTTCTACTTTAATATTGTCCTTATATGTTTGTATTTGTATTAATACTTTGGTCATTATTGAACTAGTGTTAGCATCTTTTCCACACAGATTACTATTTCCTTGTATACCTACACTGTGTGTTCCTCTTTGATTGCTGTTAGCAATGCCATTTCCAGTCAAAAACCCAGAAGTGATGCCATCATACCGCAAAACTCTCTAGGAAACGGAAAAAGCAATAGAGGACTTGGAAATTCCTAGAGCGTTGCACAATGCAGCCACATCACTTCTAGGTTTTCAACTGGAAATGACATTGGGGTGTTGCCTGAGTCCACTCTCCAAGGCATCCATTTTCTCCAGGGGGAACACTGTAGTCTAGAGATCAGCTGTAATTCCAAGGGGGGGATCCCCAGGTCCCACCTGGAGGCTGGCAACCTGCAGCTTTCCACTGATGCAAGACATGGAATTAAGGTTGCCAACAACCTGGCTGCAATCCCAGACTGATTTCCCACAAGCCGCTGCTCCACGCTCGCTCTTCCCTTTGCCTCGATGGTACATGTCAATTTCACACTAAGTCCTGTGCGGCCACATTTTGCCCCGTAGCTTCGCGTGATTTTCCCCATGTCTACTCAATCCTGTTTTTTGAGGATGCGCGCGAAGCTGCGGGGCAAAATGCCGCACAGCACTTAGTGTGAAACTGACATGTACCATTGGGGCAAAAGAGAAGAGCGAGCATGGAGCAGCGCTTGTTGGAAATCAGTCCCACACATTAAATAATCCACTTTCAATACACTGCCAATGCCCTTTCCAACTAGATTTTATTGTGTCAACTGGCAAAATCCAATTTGAAAGCGCACTGAAAGTGGATTGAAAGTGGATTATTTAGTGTGTGTGATCGCAGCCCCTGTCCCTTCAATAGAGGCTTAACATGTGGAAGTAGACAGTCCAAGCTTTCCACGGAATAGAGGTAAATACCATCACCAGATAAATTACATCCCATTTAGCCCTTAAGGGCACTGGACTCTTTTATCTCATTTTTGGTTTGTTTGTTTTTTTAGGTATGAAGCTTTTGCTATGAGAAGGCCTCTTATAACAGACTTAACTGTATCCCAGGGCCTTTTCAGTAGTGGCTCCGTACTGGTGGAATGAGCTCCTGGAAGACATCAGGGCCTTGCGGGCCCTCTTACGGTGCCGCAGGGCCTACAAAATGGAGCTCTTCCACCAGGCCTTTGATTAAGAGCTGCTCCCAACAACCGAACTGTGGTAAGGCCCCCTATACTATCACCAGCAGCCTGCAACAGTTTTTATAAATGGTCTGATAAGCTGCTTACCAACTCCGGCTATACTCTGTTGTGACCATTCCACCATGGCCTACTAGGATTTCTATGTAATATCATACCACCACTAGCACTCTATTCTGTTACTGTGTATGATTTTTATGATGTTTTAATGTATTTTAATGTATTTTAACTTTTAATATAAGCCTCCCTAAGCGTGGGATATAAATTGAATTAAATACATACATAAATAAATAAATAAATATGATGATTGGAGCCATACCCTTTGTGTCATTGTCAGTAAAATAGTTTTTTATATGGATTTCAGTTTCTATGGCTACTTCTGGATTAGCTAATAAAGCCCTATTTAAAACCCAACGATAGTCACTGTGATGTCTCATTTTTTAGATGAAATATACAGTTAATCCAGTTGTGGTCAGACCATTGTAAGGGACCAGTTTGTGTAGATTGCACCTTATTTACTAGTGTGGGAGATATTAAAATATAGTCAATCCAAGTGTATGTTGTATGACTTGCTGAGAAATCAGAATAATCTCATTCTCCGGGATGAAGTTTTCTCCAAATGTCTACTAATGGAAATTTTTCTAGAATTTTTGCTAATCGAGTAGTTGATTTTTTTTTTAGGATTTTTCTCTTTTTTTGAATAAGAAGATTTGAGGACTCTTTTTTTCCCCTCCAGGTAGTTGGCAACATTATTTGTAATAGCTCAGACTAGTTTCTGGTCCTTTCCGCACTTGGATCTTGCCCTGGTTTAACAGAGTTCAACTCGTGACACAATACCTTGCATTTATCCCTGGTTATAACAGCATCCGTTTATCCTGGGACAAGTGTGGGGCGAAACTGGGGTGACCTCAATGTAATATGGAAACAGAAAACATCCCAAAATAAATTACAGGGGTGAACTTGAGTGTCATGTAGAATGTAAAGATACCCCGAGATAAATTACAGGTGTGAACTCGCGTGTCTTGTAGGATGTAAAAATATCCCGAGATAATTACAGGAGTGAACTCGAGTGTAGAAGAAGAAGAAGAGATTGGGTTTATACCCCTCCCTTCACTGCACAAGGGAGTCTCAGAGCGGCTTACAAACTCCTTTCCCTTCCCCTCCCCACAACAGACACCCTGTGAGGTAGGCGGGGCTGAGAGAGCTCTGACAGAAACTGCTCTTTTTCAAGGACAGCTGTGCCAGAGCTTGTGACTGACCCAAGGTCACATCAGCAGGTGCAAGTGGAGTAGTGGGGAATCAAACCCAGTTCTCCCAGATTAGAGTCTGCGCACTTAACCACTACACCAAACTGGCTTTGTGTAGAATGTAAAAATACCCCAAGATAATTCCCAGCAGGAACTCATTAGCATAATACATCACACCCAGCAGCAGAAACCTATTAGGACTGGCTACATGAGGGGTGTGTGGCCTAACATGCAAAGGAGTTCCTGCTACCAAAAAAGCCCTGGGTTTTGACAACAAACAAGGTCAAGAGAATAAGAAGCAAAAGGTGGGTGTGGCTGGATGACCACACTCCTGGTAACATGGGGGTGTGGCCTAATATGCTAAGGAGCTTTGCTGTCAGGGGTGTGGCCTAATGTGCTAATGAGTTCCTGCTGGGGTTTTTTTTTACAAAAAAAGCCCTGAGTGTAGAGAGTCGGTTTGATGTAGTGGTTAAGTGTGCGGACTCTTATCTGGGAGAACCAGGTTTGATTCCCCACTCCTCCACTTGCACCTGCTAATGTGACCTTGGGTCAGTCACAAGCTCTGGCACAGCTGTTCTCTCAAGGACAGTTTCTGTCAGAAGTTCTCTCAGCCCCACCTACCTCACAGGGTGCTTGTTGTGGGGAGGGGGAGGGAAAGGAGTTTGTAAGCTGCTCGGAAACGCCTTTGGGCAGTGAAGGGCGGGATATAAATCCAAACTCTTCTTCTTCTAAGTTTGGGGACAGGGTTGAACCAGGATTTAAGGTCTAGTGTGGAAAGGACCTCTGTCTTCCCAAGGCTCCACCCCCAAATCTCCAGGCGTTTCCCCGTCTAGCACTAGCAACCCTCCATCTCCATTGCACCACTTGGAAACAGTGACCATAATGTCATTGAGTTTAACATTTGTACAGATAGGGAGTTGCCCAAAAAGACTGACGCAACCACTTTTAACTTTAAAAGGGGTAACTTCTCTGGTATGAGGGGACATGTGAGGAAGAAATTGAAAGGAAGAGTGGAGAAGGTCAAAACCATTGGGGAAGCTTGGAGACTATTTAAAAAGACAATCCTAGAAGCTCAGAAAAAATATATACCGCAGGTTAGGAAAGGTACAAATAGGTATAGAAAAAAGCCTGCATGGTTAACAAATAAAGTAATGGAAGCTGTAAAAGGTAAGAAGGATTCCTTTAAGCAGTGGAAAGCTAGTCTTAGTGAGGTTGATAAAAGGGAACACAGACTATGGCAAATAAAATGCAAGTCTGTGATCAGGCAAGCAAAAAGGGAATATGAGGAGCATATCACAAAAAACATAAAGACCAACAATAAAACTTTTTTCAAATACATTAGAAGTAGGAAGCCAGCCAGGGAGGCAGTGGGGCCCTTGGATGACCAAGGGGTAAAAGGAGTAGTGAAGGATGATAGGGAAATGGCTGAGAAGCTGAATGCATTTTTTGCCTCTGTCTTCACTGTGGAAGAGGAGAAGTGTTTGCCCACTCCAGAAGCACTGATTTCGGGAGGGGGTTTGAAAGACCTGAATCAGATTGCGGTGACAAGAGAGGAAGTCCTCCGACTGATGGACAATTTAAAAACTAATAAATCACCAGGCCCGGATGGCATTCATCCGAGAGTTCTGAAAGAACTCAAATGTGAACTTGTGGATCTCCTGACAAAAATATGTAATCTTTCTTTAAAATCTGCCTCCATTCCTGATGACTGGAAGGTAGCTAATGTCACTCCCATCTTTAAAAAGGGCTCCAGGGGAGATCCAGGAAATTACAGGCCAGTCAGTCTGACATCGATACCGGGTAAGTTGGTGGAAACTGTTATTAAGGAAAGAATTAGTAGGCACATTGATGAACAAAAACTATTGAGGCAGACTCAGCATGGGTTCTGTAAGGGAAGATCTTGTCTCACTAACCTGTTAGTGTTTTTTGAGGGAGTGAACAAACATGTGGACAAGGGGGACCCAATAGATATTATTTACCTTGACTTCCGGAAAGCTTTTGATACAGTTCCTCATCAAAGGCTCCTAAGTAAGCTCAATAGTCATGGGATAAAAGGACAAGTCCTCTTGTGGATCAAAAACTGGCTTATAAATAGGAAACAGAGAGTGAGTATAAATGGGAAACTTTCTCAGTGGAGGGTGGTAAGCAGTGGGGTACCACAGGGATCAGTACTCGGTCCCATGCTTTTTAACTTGTTTATTAACGATTTGGAATTGGGAGTAAGCAGTGATGTGGCTAAATTTGCAGATGACACGAAGTTGTTCAGGGTGGTGAAAACCAGGGAGGATTGTGAGGCACTCCAAAGGGATCTGTTGAGGATGGGTGAGTGGGCGTCAACGTGGCAAATGGGGTTCAATGTGGCCAAGTGCAAAGTGATGCACATTGGAGCCAAAAATCCTAAATATAAATACACGTTGATGGGGTCTGATCTGGCAGAGACTGACCAAGAGAGAGATCTTGGAGTCGTAGTGGATAACTCGCTGAAAATGTCTACACAATGTGTAGCTGCAATAAAGAAGGCCAACGCTATGCTGGGGATTATTAGGAAGGGAATTGATAACAAATCAGCCAGTATCATCATGCCCCTGTATAAATCATTGGTGCGACCTCATTTGGAATACTGTGTACAGTTCTGGTCACCACATCTCAAAAAGGATATTATAGCATTGGAAAAAGTGCAGAGAAGGGCAACTAGAATGATAAAAGGGTTGGAACACCTTCCCTATGAAGAAAGGTTAAAATGCTTGGGGCTCTTTAGCTTGGAGAAACGACGGCTGAGGGGTGACATGATCGAGGTTTATAAGATTATGAATGGGATTGAGCAGGTTGAGAAAGAAGTCCTTTTCTCCCTTTCTCACAATACAAGAACTCGTGGGCACTCTATGAAATTGCTGAGCAGTCGGGTTAGAACAGATAAAAGGAAATACTTCTTCACCCAAAGAGTGATTAACATATGGAATTCACTGCCACAGGAGGTCGTGGCAGCTGCAAGCATGGACAGTTTCAAGAGGAAATTAGATAAACATATGGAGCAGAAGTCCACCAGTGGCTATTAGCCACAGGGTATAGAATGAGAACTCTCAGTCTGGGGCAGGTGATGCACTCTATTCTTGGTGCTGGAGGGGGCAGCAGTGGGAGGGCTTCTGGTGCCCTGGCCCCACTGCTGGACCTCCTGATGGCACCTGGTATATTTTGGCCGCTGTGTGACAGAGTGTTGGACTAGATGGGCCATTGGCCTGATTCAACATTGGCTTCTCTCATGTTCTTATGTTCTTATCTCCATCTCCTGCCTGGTGGCCAGGGGTCGCTGGCAACCCTAGGAAAGCCCCATAGAGCTGAATCGTACAGCAGATATCCTCGATGCAAGTAAGGACAATCCGGCCTTTGCCTGGAAAACGAAAACAATTAAACAGACATGGCGGCTGCACGGCAGCTGCTTGCTAATTAGGGGGCGACGGCGCCATCGCAGGCGCAAAGTAATTCCAAAACTAACAAGCATCCCACCAAAAAAAGGGATAAATAAACGATGCTATGTGCAAAGGATTAATAACACAATCCAAATGGGGCTGAAAGATAATTAACAAATGAGATGGCAAAACTTACCAAACATGAAGGGTGAAATTTACTAGGCAGTAAATCAAATAGAGAGATGACTAACGGGGGGGGGGGCCTTGAACGAGTGTGGCTAATTGGATAGGATAAGGAACAAAAGCAAGGCACACACAAAAAGAATGGGTCTTATTTATTGATTTAGATGCTCCATCTCTCTTGTGCCCCACCCTCCCAGGTTTGGGGATTCCTGAAAACGCTTGAAGCAAACTCAAAGAAAGCAATTATTTAGGACTGCGCTCCCGGTCGGGAAAATACCAGACTCTGCGATACGCTAGAAAAGAGAGCAGCACGATGTCAGACTCAAGCTGGGGAGATTCAGGTTCAAATCTTCACTCGGCCGTGAATCTCACTTGATGACCTCGGGCTGGTCATGCTCGCTCTCAGCCTCTGTTATCTCTAAGGGACCTCACCAGCAGGGGGCACTGGTGCACCCTCCCACAAGCCTCAGACTGTGGAGAGAAGGAAGTTTCCTACACCCTGGTTTATCACCTCTCTCCTAAGAAGGTAAGAAGAGACCTTGCTGGATCAGACCAGTGGTCCACCTAGTCCAGCATCCTGTCTCAAACAGCGGCCAACCAGTTCCTCTGTAGGTCCAACTACAGAGCATAGAGGCTGAGGCCCTTCCCTAATAAGAACCTAAGAAGAGCCCTGCTGGATCAGACCAGTGAGGGTCCATCGAGTCCAGCATCCTGTCTCACACAGCGGCCAACCAGTTCCTCTGTAGGTCCAACTACAGAGCATAGAGGCTGAGGCCTTTCCCTAATAAGAACCTAAGAAGAGCCCTGCTGGATCAAACCAGTGGTCCATCTAGTCCAGCATCCTGTCTCACACAGCGGCCAACCAGTTCCTCTGTAGGTCCAACTACAGAGCATAGAGGCTGAGGCCTTTCCCTAATAAGAACCTAAGAAGAGCCCTGCTGGATCAAACCAGTGGTCCATCTAGTCCAGCATCCTGTCTCACACAGCGGCCAACCAGTTCCTCTGTAGGTCCAACTACAGAGCATAGAGGCTGAGGCCTTTCCCTAATAAGAACCTAAGAAGAGCCCTGCTGGATCAGACCAGTGAGAGTCCATCGAGTCCAGCATCCTGTCTCACACAGCGGCCAACCAGTTCCTCTGTAGGTCCAACTACAGAGCATAGAGGCTGAGGCCCTTCCCTAATAAGAACCTAAGAAGAGCCCTGCTGGATCAGACCAGTGAGGGTCCATCAAGTCCAGCATCCTGTCTCACACAGCGGCCAACCAGTTCCTCTGTAGGTCCAACTACAGAGCATAGAGGCTGAGGCCTTTCCCTAATAAGAACCTAAGAAGAGCCCTGCTGGATCAGACCAGTGGTCCATCTAGTCCAGCATCCTGTCTCACACAGCGGCCAACCAGTTCCTCTGTAGGTCCAACTACAGAGCATAGAGGCTGAGGCCCTTCCCTAATAAGAACCTAAGAAGAGCCCTGCTGGATCAAACCAGTGGTCCATCTAGTCCAGCATCCCGTCTCACGCAGTGGCCAACCAGTTCCTCTGTAGGTCCAACTACAGAGCATAGAGGCTGAGGCCCTCCCCTAATAGGAACATAAGAAGAGCCCTGCTGGATCAAACCAGTGGTCCATCCAGTCCCACATCCTGTCTCACACAGTGGCCAACCAGTTCCTCTTGACAGCCAACAACAGGGCACAGAGGCCGAGGCCTTCCCCTGATAGGAATCTAAGTAGAGCCCTGCTGGATCAGACCAGTGGTCTACTTAGTCCAACATCTTGTCTCATGCAGTGGCCCAACCTCCCTGAGGTTGCTGTCACCTGTCTACTGACCACCGACAAGTGGCCTTTAACTCCTTGTACCATCAGACCAGAATTTTATAGCCAACTTATGCTGTTCCAAGCTGTATCTGTTGTTTTAATTGTTGTAATGTTTTATTGTGTTTTAATGCTTAATGTTTTATACTGAAATAGTATTTATTTCAATGATGTTACCCGTCCTGAGCCCACCTGCAGGATGGGTGGGCTATAAATCAAAACAATAAAATAAATAAATAAATAAAATGGTTCTTTTGGAGGGCCAACAACAGGGTATAGAGGTCAAGGCCTTCCCCTGATGTTGCCTCTTGGCACTGGGATTCAGAGGGTGACAGCCTGTGTGTGGAGGTCCCCTTTAGTCACCATGTCCCAGTAGCCACTGATAGATCCGTTCTCCACAGATTTGCCCAATCCCTTTTTAAAGCTGTGCCCATGGCCATCAGCATATCCTCTGATCTTGTCCCTTTCTCTCTCGACCTTCATTCTTTCAACCTCAGGGGCAACAGCCAGTGTGTCCTCTGTGACCTATTTTCCCTTTCCCCTATGAAGGGCCTAGCTCATCCCAGAACCGGCCCCTTTGGACACTCCACAACCTCTGAGCCATTGCTGTGGGAAGCTGCTGCACCCCCCCTAAATCCTAGCTGTGACTGATGGTCATCTCCCAGGCCTGTTAATTAACTCACACATTGCAGCTGTGAATCTGAGAAGGGAAGGGGAGCTTGCTCCTGTCCAGAATATTCCATGGAAACAGCCCTGTGATTGGTTGGGGAAGGTCAGGAGCTTGTGGTGTACTTTTTCTATAAAGTATATCCTGTGATGGAAAAGAGTGGAGAGAAGTGGCATAGTATAGTCTAATCTTTTTGGATCTTGGAAGATAAGAACATAAGAGAAGGTATGTTGGAGCAGGCCAATGACCCATCCAGTTCAACACTAGATCACACAGTGGCCCAAACCCAGGTGCCATCAGGAGGTCCACCAGCAGGGCTAGAACTCCAGAAGTTCTTCCACCATGACCCCCCAAGCACCAAGAATACAGAGCATCACTGCCCCAGAAAGAATGTTTCATCTGTCCCTTGTGACTAAGAGTCACTGATAGACTTCTACTCCATATGTTCATCCAATCCCCTCTTGAAGATGTCTATGCTTGTAGCCTCCATCGCTTCCTGTGGCAATGAATTCCACATGTTAATGACTTTTTGGGTGAAGAAGGACTTTCTCTGATCTGTTCTAAACCCACTGTTCCTTAATTTCATTGAGTGCCCGTGAGATCTGGTATTGTGAGAAAGGGGGGAAAGCCCTTCTTTCTCTACCTTCTCTATCCCATGCAAAATTTTTGTAAACCTCAAACAAGATGAGATAAGCAGGCTTGGTACTTTGAAGAGAGACCACCAAGGGAGACTGCATACAGAGGAAGGCAGCGGCAAACCCCCTCTGCTTTTCACTTGCCTGGAAAGCACCTTGCTGGGGTTGCCATAAGTCAGCTATGACTTGATGACATAAGAACAGAAGAGAAGCCAATGCTGGATCAGGCCAATGGCCCATCCAGTCCAACACTCAGTTACACAGTGGCCAAAAACACCAGGTGCCATCAGGAGGTCCACCAGTGGGGCCAGGACACTAGAAGCCCTCCCATTGTTATTCCCCTCAAGCACCAAGAATACAGAGCATCACCTGCCCCAGAAGGAGAGTTCCTCCCTATACCCTGTGGCTAATAGCCACTGATGGACTTCTGCTCCATATGTTTATCCAATTCCCTCATGAAACCTGATAAGTACGAGACAACACACCGGAGGTAAGTTCAAAAAGTGATTTCCGCTTTATTTCAGCTCCAAGTTAGACCAGCTAAGGACTAGACCAGCTAGACAAAATACAGCTCCAAAATAGCAGTTTATATACACTTCAGGCTGTAGTAGCCACACCCACAGAATGTAAAACGCGCCAATAACATTTGAACAAGGCAGCCAATCATAAGGCAGTTATAAGGACCAATCATATTCCATAACAATAGCCAATCAAAGATGTTCCCTTCATAAGCCCTTTGATTGGGCAATACAGTACAGTATTTCCGATCCGCATAATGAGCACCTGCTCGATTATGCTGTCACTTATGTCTATGAAGACATAACAAAACCATCCATACTTGTATCTGCCACTACCTCCTGTGGCAGTGAATTCCATCTGTTAATCACTCTTTGGGTGAAGTAGTACTTCTTTTATCCGTTCTAACCCAACTGCTCAGCAATTTCATGGAGTGCCCACAAGTTCTTTTGTTGTAGGAAAGGGAGAAAAGTACCTCTTTCACTACCTGCTCTATCCCATGCATAATCTTATAAACCTTGATTATGTCACCCCTCAGCTGTCGTTTCTCCGAGCTAAAGAGCCCCAGGTGCTTTAACCTTTCTTCATACACACTCACACATGATGGAAGAAGACATCTTTTTTCCCCTCTTTGCATTTCTTATTTTCTTCCACTTACCCTTCTTGTGCCATCTGAAAATACTTGCTGTAAGCTCTGGAACGCCTGGCTTCAGCTAGAAGCAGCCCGTCTCTCTGCTGTAAGAGTCGTAGCTAACCCAGTAGTTAGCAAGTCTAGCTTCATTGGTTTTCTGTGCATTTTGACTGCCGCTGAACTATATGCAATGTTTTGAGAAACTTTTCTTGCATTTCTTCCACAAAGCCTTTTTTTTCATCGTGGAGTGTGTTAACTGGGGAGTGATCTGAACTGAAACCAGGGTGACGAACTGTGGGTTGGAAAACACCTGGAGATTTTGAGGGTGCAGCCTGAGGAGGGTGGAGTTTGGGGAGGGGAGGGACTTCATTGGGGTAGAAAGCCACAGAGTCCACCTTCCATAGCCGCCATTTGCTTCAGGTGAACTGACCTCTGTTGCCCGGAGGTCAGTTGTAATCAATGTTCCCTCTAAGCTGTGGACTCCTATAAGCAAAAATTCTATTTTGTGCTCTAGTGGCATTAAAGTTGTGAGTGAGTGATTTGTCTCCTCTGTAAATTAGTTTGTTCTGGAGCCATCTTTCCTGAGCTATGATAAAAATGTGTGAGCTGGAGGCCAGGGCTATTTTTGGGCAGGAACGCACAGAAACGGAGTTCCGACTGGCTCCTGAGTTGGCCACACCCAGCAGGAACTCATTAACATAATAGGCCACACCCAACAGCAGAAACTCATCCAGATTGGCTACATGAGGGGTGTGTGGCCTAACATGCAAAGGAGTTCCTGCTCCAAAAAAAGCCCTGGGGTTTTGACAACAAAGAAGGTAAACAGAATAAGAAGCAAAAGGCGGGTGTGGCTGGATGGCCACACTTCTGGTAACACGGGGGTGTGGCCTAATATGCTAATAAGATGTGCTCTCAGGGGTGTGGCCTAATATGCTAATGAGTTTCTGTTGTTGGGTGTGACCCATTATGCTAATGAGTTCCTGCTGGACTTTTTCCACAAACAAAGCCCTGCCAGAGGCTAAAAACCTGGGAGCTAGCTCACACTAACTCAGCCCAGAGGAAACACTAGTTGCAATCCCAGGAGATCACCAGCGACTACCTGGAGGCTTACGATTAACAAGGTAACACCATGCTCAAAATGTTTACTGCATACTGATTATTAGAATTTACTATCATTGAGCACATGAAATCCCAACAATATAATTTTACAAACAATTACTCAAAGGTATAGTTTCCCAATTATTCAAAGACAAAAAGTTTCAGAAGGAAGGAGGAACAATGAAAGGTTAACACCTATTCCAAAGCTTGTTAAAGCAGCCAAAAAGCTGTTTGTTTGTCTTTTAGGAGTTGCTCCCAGTATTTAACCGTGAACAATGTAGTCCAATTGCAACATTACAATAGACTACTTGGAGGCTGGCAACTTTTTTGGTGTAGCGGTTTGGTGAGCCAGTCAGGTGTAGTGGTTAAGTGAGCAGACTCTAATCTGGGAGAACCGGGTTTGATCCCCCACTCCTCCACATGCAGCTGCTGGTGTGACCTTGGGTCAGTCACAAGTTCTTTCAGAGTGGTTCTCTCAAGAGCAGTCCTCAAAAGAGCTCTCCCAGCCCCACCTACCTCCCAGGGTGTCTGTTGTGGGGAGGTGAAGGGAAAGGAGGTTGTAAGCCGCTCTGAGACTCTGAGTGAAGGGCAGGGTATAAATCCAATCTCCTCCTCCTCCTCTTCTTCTTCCTCTTCTTCTTCTTTTTCTTTGACACTGAGGGTGGGTCCCTGGTTTCTCTCAAAGTTGCAAAACCTGGGAGTTGCTCAGGTACCCAACAGAGGCTTACATCTGAGTAAACATGCATAGCAATGGGTTTGGAAGTTGAAAAAGAACTGGTTTTATACTCTGATCTTCACCACCTGAAGGAGTCTCAGAGCAGCTTACAATCCCCTTCCTTCCTCTCCCCACAAGAGGCAACTTGTGAGGCAGGTGAGACTGAGAGAGCTTTGAGAGAACTTGTGACTGACCCAGGGTCACCCAGCTGGCTGCATGTGGAGGAGTGGGAAATCAAGCCTGGTTCTCCAGATTAGAGTCCGCTGCTCCTAACCAGTATACCACAGCTGGCTCTCCAGCTGTACATCTCTCCAGTTGTATATCTCCTCTCTCTTCCTCCTCCGTTTCCCACTAGGCCAATGCAGGCAAAGAGCCAGCTCCATGTGACTGAAGAGAATCAAAACACTTCCTGTACAGAAAGATAGCACTTCAATTATTTTCAGTTCTGTTTTTCCTCACTGTGAGAGAAAAAAAAAATCATTTCAAGAATATATTCCTGCTGGGAACTGAACGCTTTTGAACTGGAAGGTTCATAAATGTTTGGCAATAAAAGAAAGGAACGGCCTTTTAAGTTCTCTGATGGTGTTGATATGCTTTAAAACGTACTGGGGGCTCACTAAGAAAAAGTCCTGGGAATGGTTTGACGATTTTAAAAAATCTATATGAACGTAAGAAGAGTTTTGCAGGATCAGAACCACGGTCCTTCTAGTCCAGCCTCCTGTCTCCCACAGAGGCCAACCAGTTTCTCTGGAGGACCAGCAACAGGGCACAGAGGCCGAGGCCTCCCCTTCAAGTTGCCTCCTGGCACTGGGATTCAGAGGTTGACTGCCTCTGAATGTGGAGGTTCCCCTCAGTCACCATGGCTAGTAGCCCTGATAGACTTATCCTCCAGGAATCTGTCTAATCTCCTTTTAAAGCTGTCTGTTCTTGAGGCCATCACTACATCCTCTGGCAGCACATTCTACATTTTAATTACTCTCTGGGTAAAGGAGTATTTCCTTTTGCCCATCCTGAATCTTCTGTCCATCAGGCACTGTGCTGTGGTGGTGAAGAGCAGTGGATTCTAATCTGGGGAAAATGGGTTTGATTTCCCAGTCCTCCACATGCAGCCTCCGGGCCACTCACAGTTCTCTCAGACCTGTTCTCTCAGGAGCAGTTCTCTCAGAGCTCTCTCGGCCCCACCTACCTCACAGGATGTCTGTAGTGGGGAGGGGAAGGGAAGGAGATTGTAAGCCGCTCTGAGACTCCGACTGAAGGGTGGGGTCTAAATCCAATCTCTTCTTCTTCACTGGATCCCCAATCCACACCCACCTTGCTGATTTCTAACTTGATTTCTGACTCACTTCCCCATACTCTTCGTGCCTCACTAGTTCACACAATAAAATCCAGTTGGAAAGTGCAGTGAATTGAAAGTGCAGTGAATTGAAAGTAGATTATTTAGCGTGTGTGGCCGCAGCCTTAAGCTGCAGTTCATCCTGGCAGATAAGTTCAGACAAGTTAGCAACCTACACCTCTAGTTATATTAAAGCAGGGGTCCCCAAAGTGGTGTCCAGGGGCACCTTTTCCGGTCCCCACCAAGCATTTTAAGAAAATGGGTGTGGCCAGATGGGACTTGGGCCCAGGAGGGGTTTTGACCGGCCAGGGGAGATCTGGTTGGACCTCAGATTTTTTTTTTTTAATGCTTTGGGCAGCAGCTGCTGCTACAGCATAAGAGTCTTCACCAGGGGTGGCCAGACTTGCTCAGCATAAGAGCCACATAGAATAAACATCAGATGTCTGAGAGCCGCAAGACATGAACAAATATCACACACACGCTTTTTATTTAAAAATATACAGATCTGCTTTTTATTAACGTTAAATGAGACTGCCAAAAATAAAAACAGAAGGGGCAAAAACAGATATCGATAATGAAATTTATCTGTCCAACGATATTTGTTTGCTAATGGTATTTATTTGTCTAAGAGAGAGAGAGAAAGGGAGAGAGGTGGAAAGAAAGAATGAAAGAGATGGAAAGAGAGAGAGAGAGAGAACCAAGAAAGCAAATAGACCGGGGGGGAGGGAGAAAAGGCGTGCCTCCCCTTCGCTTCCCCAACCGCCCTGCCGGGAGCCGCATGATATGTGTGAAAGAGTCGCATGTGGTTCCTGAGCCGCAGTTTGGCCACCCCTGGTCTTCACTGTGTGACTGAAGCTAAGCTGTGTGTGTGTGTGTGTGCAAGAAAATATTGTAAAACAATATGGACATTTAAAATGGCATCCTCTTCAACTTCACTCCCTTATGTTTTGTCATTGGCTTCACCTTCTGTGGCAACTATTTTGTGGTTAATTCCATCTCCTGTGGCAGCCATTTTGAGGTTGATTCTGTCTCCTGTGGCAGCCATTTTGTGGTTGTGCCCATGGCTCACAATTCTAAAAGTGCCCACATAGGCTCAAAAAGATTGGGGACCCCTGTCTTAAAACAACAAGATGTTTTGTGGCCCCTTAAAGACATAATCCAGAGAATGGCCATTCGCAGACTTGGATTAGGGTGGCCATTTACCCAGTTATGGTGGGCATTCTCCCCCTTTTGCGATATCCTTCCCGCTGCTTTCCTCCCATCAGCTGAAAGGAAACAGGAGGGAATCTACTGCATGTGTCATGACATCACTTCCATCAACTCAGGGCACTTAAAGAATGCCCCACATCTCTATGGTCTTCACCAAAGGCTCCTTAGGGATTCCTAAAGCGTCACACTGTGGCTGTGATTGCACATCTGGGATCTCGCCAGAACCTGGCTTCAGGGTGCAAGTGATGCTATTTTTCAAGGGTTCCCTTACATGAATCAGAGAGTGATTAAAATGTGGTTTGATTAGCTTTGACAGTTATTAAGAAGAAATGGAAAGAGAATTAGACTTTTGTATTGTTACCGTTAGTAAGAGAAAATAAGTTTAGAAGCAATTGTAATGGAATAAGAGTATTAATGGGGTTGGAGCAGTGCTGGAAGCCTGATGTGGGGGGAGAAAGGGAAAAAAAAAAATGGGTATGTATTGGTATGTTTAAATTGTATGAACTTGTGATATATCCAATAATAAATTGTATTTACAAAAAAAAAGAGAGTGATTAAAATGTGGAATTCGCTGCCAGAGGGTGGAGTGATGGCCACAAGTGTAAACAGCTTTAAAGGGGGATTAGATAGATTCATGGAGGTTAAGTCTATCAATGGGTACTAGCCATGGTAACTGAAGGGAACCTCTGCATCCCAGAGCCAGGAGACATTACCAGGGGAATGCCACAGCATCTATGCCCTGTTGTTGGCTGTTCAGAGGAACTGATTGGCCACTGTGGAAGAAAGAGGAAAAAGAAGAAGAAGAAGAAGAGAGAGGAGGAGGAGGTGGTGGTGGAGGAGGAGATTGGATTTATACCCAGAGTCTCAGAGTGGCTTACAAAAGACTTTCCCTTCCCCTCTCCACAATAGAGGTAGGTGGGGCTGAGAGAGCTCTTTCCAGAACTGCCCTTTCAAAGACAGCTCTGACAAAACTATGGCTTGCCCAAGGTCATCCAGCAGCTGCAAGTGGAGGAACGGGGGGATCAAACCCAGTTCTTCCAGATTAGAGTCTGCACACTTAACCACTACACCAAACTGGCAGGATGATAGACTAAATGGACCACTGGTCTGATCCAGCAGGGTTCTTGTTAGGTTCTTATGAAGGCCTCAGTATCTATGCCCTGTTGCTAGCCCTCCAGGGGAACCGGCTGGCCACTGTGTGAGACAGGATGCTGGAGTAGATGGACCACTGGTCTGATCCTGCAGCGCTCTTCTGATGTTCTTATCAGGGGAAGGCCTCGGCCTATATGCCCTGTTGTTGGCCCTCCAGAGGAACTGGCTTGCCACTGTGAGAGACGGGACGCTGGACTAGATGGACCACTGGTCTGATCCAGGAGGGCTCTTCTGATGTTCTTATCAGGGGAAGGCCTTGAACTGTATGCCCTGTTGTTGGCCCTCCAAAGGAACTGTTTGGCCGCTGTTTAAGACAGGATGCTGGATTAGATGGACCATTAGTCTGATCCAGCAGAGCTCTTCTGATGTTCTTATTTTTAGGTCGGATCCTGACAGTGGGTACTATCCAACCACCCACAGACTTTCCAAATGTGGACTTTCCTGCTCCTCTACCCACTGTAGACCCTTGGGGTTTTTTTCTGAGGGGGGGCTCTGCAGATTGTGTAGAATAGGGCAAAGAGGCTGAATTGCTTCTTCAGAAATGCACAATTGTTGGGGGGGGAGGGTGATGGGACCGGGCCATGTTTCTTGACGTGAGGAAAAGGGTGTTACCGGCATGCCTCTCTGTTTCATCTGTGAAATGTCAGAAGCTTTGTGGTTCTAACAAGAAGCCTGAGCTGGGAAAGGGAACTCTTTTTTTAAGATTTTTGTCTGCTGGGAGCGCATGACCAGCTGCCTCATTCCTTCTCGCTTGTCTCACAGTTTCCCATCTGGTATTTATCGTTTTTTAGAGCAGCCACAACAGCCAGCATGTGGTTCCATTTTGCACATATTCTCGAACATCTCTGTTTACACCATGTCACCAGAAAGCGCGGAGGGCTTCTCCCTCCCCCACCCCGCAGAAAGATAAAACGAGTCCGGGCCTTTGCTCCAGATGCCAAAATGTTTTCCTTCAAGGCAAGCGAGGCCGCCTCTGGCCAGGTATGAAGAGGAAGGAGAAAGCTTCCCAGAGGCAGAGCCCAGTTGTCTGAGGCCTCCCGTCCATGTGGACACGGGAAGAAAGAGTAGGTGGGCTGCCTGGGGGTTATTATCTGTGCGGTGGGATGTGCCAGTGTTTAGGGAAACCAACACAAAAAGCAGACAGTTTCTGCAAGCCAGGTGGTAGAAGGTCTCATCTATCATTGCTGAAGGGGGGTTTGAGACTGTGACTTCGCGTCACCGTGCTTGAACAAACTCAGTGAAGTGGAGAAGGAGAAGAAAGCTTTTCTCTTATCTTGCTTATCCCCCCCCCCGAACACTAGAATTTGAGGGTATCCAATGAAGCTGATGGACAGGAGCTTCAAGACGGACAAGAGGAAATGCTTCTTTATACAAGTGATTAAAATGTGGAATCTACTACCAGTGACTGTGGGGGACCTCCATGTTCAGAAGAAGAAGAAGAGGAGGAGGAGATTGGATTTATACCCCACCCTTCACTCGGAGTCTCAGAGCGGCTTACAATCTCCTTCCCCTTCCCCTCCCCACAACAGACACCCTGTGAGGTAGGTGGGGCTGAGAGAGCTCTTTCCAGAACTGTCCTCGAGAGAACAGCTCTGACAGAACTATGGCTTGCCCAAGGTCATCCAGCGGCTGCAAGTGGAGGAGTGGGGGGCAGTGGAGACAACACAAATAGATAGCTCCCTATAAAGGACCCAATCCAAGTGCTGTACAAAACATGAATTATTATTAAATATATATATATATATACATACACACCTTTCTCCATAGTTTTCTTCATACAAAAACATTATAAGGAGACACAGACTCAAAAAGTGGAACACAAAGGCAATGTAGGTTTAAAGACCCTATATATAATAGTCCAATATCTTGTGTCTAGGCACACAATTCCAAAATAAGGTCCAACAGTTTAACTCTCATGTCACCAGATAGAAGGAACAGCCGAATAATATGCACAAGAGATTGGACTATTATCTATAGGGTCTTTAAACCTACATTGCCTTTGTGTTCCACTTTTTGAGACTGTATCTCCTTGTAATGTTTTTGTAAGAAAAAAATTATGGAGAAAGATATATTTTTAAAATAATAATTCATGATTTGTACAGCACTTGGATTGGATCTTTTACAGTGAGCTTTCTACAAGAAGAAGAAGAAGAAGAGGAGGAGGAGGAGATTGGATTTCACTTGGAGTTTCAGAGCGCCTTACAAACTCCTTTCCCTTCCCCTCCCTACAACAGACACCTTGTGAGGGAGATGGGGCTGAGAGAGCTCTTTTGAGGACTGCCCTTGAGAGAACAGCTCTGACAGAACTATGGCTTGCCCAAGGTCATCCAGCAGCTGCAAGTGGAGGAGTGGGGAATCAAACCCAGTTCTCCTAGATTAGAGAGAAACTGGCTACACCAAACTGGCTCTCTACAAGAAGCAGCATACACAGTTTCCCCCTCTTCCGTTTTACCCTCAGAGGAGTGACTTCCCCTGGGTTTCCCAGCAGGCTTGCCATTTGCCCACCCATGGCAGGTGAACCTCTGTCCTCTGCTCCAATCCCCCACTCTAAAGGAAATGAGGAATGGAAGAAAAAATGGGTGGAAAACAGCCTCCCTAGTGATGTGGCAGGAATCTCCTCATGTTTCTTTACAATAGAGATTGGGGAAATGCCTAGAACATCACCAAGAAGTGATGTCACATTGGTCTGTAGCTACTTGGGACATCTCGGGGCTAGGCCCCCCAACTTGCTGGCAAGGCCCCCTGACTTCCCATCCAGCCCAGGGTGTCACAGCCTTCTCCCCCAGGTTAACCTGATTAGCCAGTGCCCCCCAAGAAATTTAAATGCCCCCCTGATTTTTTAAAAAATCCTGGCTATGGGCCTGTGCCACATCCTCCCGGAACTCCACCCCCAACATCTCCTGGCATTTGCAAATGAGGCAGTCCTGGCAACCTGAAAACCCAGTGAGTTACTACACAGCTCCCGCTGGTGGGCCTCTTGATGGCACCTGGGTTTGGGCCCCTGTGTGACACAGAGTGTTGGACTAGAGGGTCCATTGGCCTGATCCAACACGGCTTCCCTTATGTTCTTATGGCTGAGTGGGGATTTGAACTTGGATTGTACCAATATGAGTCTGACAAAAGAGTAGTCAGGCATGGCCTGGCAAACAGCAAGAGACCCAGAAGGAATGGGGGCATGGGTGTGTGTGTCTGTCAGCAATGACAGGATGGCACTTCCGGGGAAACCCAGAAGTGACATCATACCCGTTTAAGAATCACCAGAACTGTATGGTAAAACCATAGAAGTTTTTGGTGATCCCTAGAGAGGACTGACATTACTCCTGGGCTTTATCCTGGAAGTGACATCACACTGTTGGCCTCACAGTCATTTCTCCTGTCCCTCTCCCCTCTGAGTGGTGGGAGGAAACAAACACTGGGGTGGGGGGCCCGAAGCCTATCTGATGATCTAATCACTACACAACATTTTTGGTCTATTTTACCTGATTGGATTGTTCTGTGTGGTATGGATCTATGAGGAACCAATTAACACCAAAAAAAACAATTAATTTTAATTTTTCACAACCTCAGAGAAGTGCAATCCCTAGAAATCCTTGGGAGAAGTGGTAACAATGAAACAAGTTTATTTTTTAATTATTCTATTCACTTATTATTTTTTTGCTCAGATGTTCTCCACAGGGCTATGGCAATCACCTAAAAAAAAGTCAGCGCAGGTATACACATATGCTTCTCCCTCCCTCTTTTTTCGCCGTTTCTGAGACCAGTGATGAGATGGCCACATCTGATTAACAAGCCCAGTAGTCCAACAGGACCGCAAATTGCCTTTCTGGACCAAAGCACCATCCACCTATGGCATTCTGTTCCCAACAGAGGGCACAGAGGTGCTTCAAGGAAGCTCAAAGGGAGGCCATTGAGTCATGGCTCCCCCTACTGTTTGTCTCTAGCATTTGATAGCCCCTGGATGGTCCATGCTAACCCAGTCTCATCAGATCTTGGAAGCTAAGCAGGGTCAACCTCGGTTAATATTTGGAATGGGAGACCACCCAGGAATTCCGGGGTTGCTACACAGAAGCAGGCAATGGTAAACCACTTCTGTTCATCTCTTGCCTTGAAAACCCTATGCTGTGACTTGATGGCACTTTACACACATACACACACACACATTGGTACTCAGAGCTTTTATGGCTTCTGTTCCCAGAAGTCCATTGACCTAGGAAGGTTAATTGCTGTTGATAGATGCCTCCTCCATGGCCCTGCCTAATCCCAATATAAAGCCACCTAAACCAGTGACTGTCCATTCACTTTGAGGCTAGTGTCTTCCATAAGTTATTGATGAACTCTGAGCAGAACAGTTCCCTTTGGTCAGTCCTGTTTCTGTGGCTGATAAGTTCATTGGGTGGACCCAAGCTTCAGTATCCTATATATATAAAAGCCCAGCATGTTGGGACTTTCTGGCTCTCCCTTTGGCTATGCTGTGTGCGCCATCAGCCATTGGCCCATCAATTGCCACTCAAGAGTACTCGTGGGCCATTGGCTGGGTCCTGGTCCAATCCTCTCCCTCACCCACTGCCAGCCTGGACACTCTGCCCTGACAAAATAAACTGCAAAAATGGCTGTCTCTCCTGACAAAGATACTTCTCCTGCAGCTGGCTAGCTCCTGTGGAGCTAACTTTTCCTTCAGTGGCTGTTGCTAGGCAACCAAGCTTGGTTCTGTCAATAAAAAGGCAAAGGCAGGAGCCCTTTCCAGGCCTTCTTTGGCCTTTGTGAGGAACTCATTGGGGTCAGTCCTGACTAGGGTTGCTAGCTCCAGGTTGGGAAATTCCTGGATATTTTGTGGTGGAGTCTACAGAAGCCAGAGTTTGGGGAGGAGAGAGACCTCAGCTGAATAGAATGCCATAGAGGCCACCCTCCAAAGCAGTTATTTTCTCCAGGGGGAGAGAGATCTGTTGTCTGGAGTTCAAATGATCTTCAGGCTCCACCTGGAGGTTGGCTACCCTAAGCATAGCAGTTAGCACTTTAGAGAAGGTTCTGCCAGACCCAGGTTCTTGCTGTGGAAGCTGAGTGGATGATTTCAGACCAGTCACAGACTTTCAGCCTAACCTACATCACAGAGTGGTTGTGTAGGTCAAAAAGGGGAGAGAATGATGTAAGCTGCTTTGGCCCCCACTGCAGAGAAAAACTGTACTTTTCCTCCTGGGGAACCATTGCTGCCATTGTCCAGATGAGAGCTGGAGATCACTCAGAACTGAAACTGCTCTCCAGATGACAGAGATCAGTTCCCCTGGAGAAAACAGCTGCTTTGCAGGGTGGACTCTGTGTCATTATACCCTGGTGAGGTCGCTTCTCCTCCTGCTTGGGTCCTCACTGTGAAGGAGAAAGACTACTTTTCCTAAGTAGAGGCTCCAGGTGTGTGTGTGTGTGGGGGAGAGATGGAAAGCTGAAGTCAAAGGGGCAAAGTAGGTTGATGGTTGGCTGGGAAGGAAATAGCATTGCCAACTCCAGGTTGGGAAATTCCTGGAAATTTGAGGGGTGGAGCCTGGAGAAGGTGGGTCTCCCTGAGACCCACACTGACACTCCCTGTAAGGTAGGCTCTGGCAAAGTACAACCTCCTCCCAGAAAGGTCCCTTCACCAGTACATCCACCAACTCAAGTGCCCTCAAGACAGGAGGCATCAGTATGGGCGGACCCCCTTCCAGACCCACAAAATTTCCTGCCCCAGGACTTAGGGTTGCCAGGTCTGATTGACCTGGCAGTGGGAGAGGAGGAGGGACTTTCTGGGAGGGGGAGCATAATATGCGCGCAACGTAATGACGTCACCCAGAAGTGATGTCAACACATTGGTGACACCATGGAGCAACATTTGGGTATTTTGGGCAAAACTGTATAGGGTTTTGCCCCCCAAAACCAGGGCGTTGCTGACATGATGATGTCACTTCTGTGTGACGTCATCATGTTGTGTTTGGGGGTGGGATTTCCCTCCAGCCAGCTGGCCAGTGGGGGGGGGGGGAACTGACCCAAAAATGGGGGGATCTCCCACCCCCACCTGGGAATGGCATCTCTACCAGGACCTCGGTAAAGGACAATGCGTGGAGATACTTAGGCATTTTTATTCCACCTAGCTTCAAACAATTATTTGATAGTAACTTTAAAAAATTGAAACAAGAAATCAAAACTTTGTTAAAAACTTGGAGTAAAAAGTTGCTAAGTTGGATGGATAGACTACACTTAATAAAAAATTTCATAATACCAAAATTTTTATTTCTCTTTAGAGCTCTCCCACTATATATACCTAAAAAAATTATTAAAGGATGGCAGAGTGAATTGAATAATTTTTTTTGGAATAATAAAAAGCCAAGAACAAATTATAAGACACTTTTTAGATCCTCTGCTCGAGGAGGACTTGACTTTCCTAATCTATACACATATTATGAAGCAACAAACTTGGCGGCTCTGATAAAAGCTGCAACAGCCCAAAATCCACCAACCTGGGTTCAATGAAATAAGTCCATTATCTAATATCTCACTATATGACTTATTATGGAACCCAGAACTAATCACATGACATAAAGATACTTTTAGTAAGACAATAATTAACTCCTTAAATATCTGGTATAAAAGACAAAAGTTATTAGCACCAGATATTTCATCCCAAGCATCTTTTATTAACCAATCTTGGTTTGGTCCAGGACAAGATCCTATAGCATTCAATACATGGTTAAAAGCAGGCATTACAAGAATATCTCATCTTTTGGAAAAAGGATCAATAATTGATAAAGAAAAGATAGAACAGAAACTACATCATAAAATTCACTGGTACAAATATTTGCAAATTAAAAATTTAATAGAATCCCCACGATTGAAACTGACAAGAACCAGACAAATGACCCCCTTTGAATTAATGCTAAATGAAGCAAAAGAACAAAATCCAGGTTTGATAACAAAAATATACCAATTTTTAAACCAATTAGATGAAGAAGAGAAAACCTTATATAAAAAGCAATGGGAAGAAGACCTGAAAATAGTCTTAACAAAAGATGAATGGTTTTCAATTTGGAACACTCCAAGCCAAACTTCAAAAATATTTTCTGTTAAATTTCAAGCTTTTAAAATTTTAGTACGTTGGCATATTCCTCCAACAATCTCTCACAGAATAAATAATATGTACTCTCCTAATTGTAGAAAATGTGGGCAAATTGCAAATTATATGCATAATTGGTGGCTTTGTCCCAACATTATAGAATTTTGGACCCAAATTTTACTAAATATAAAAAATATTACATCTGTCACTTTACCATTAAAACCAGATGTAATTTTATTAGAAAATTGGGGAACGTTACATATAGCACCAAATGAAAAAGAAGGAATTACAATATTACTAGCGATAGCTAAGTCATTAATTGCTTTAAAATGGATAGACAAGAAATCACCGACTATACAACAATGGTTAATGAAAATATGGGAATATTTTATTTTGTATAAAATGTCTTTCACATTATGTAATACTTCACCATTACAATATCAAAACAAAGTAGTAAAAACTTGGTATCCAATAATAAGTTACTTGGTGGAAAAAGATATTCTTCCACAATCTACTATGTACAAAAACCTGATTTATTTTTAATTGTCTCTTTCCTATGTTTATTTATACTGTATATAGAAAATTTTCTTTCTTTTTCTGTTGTATCTTGTTTTAAATGTTGAAATATTTGTTTGTTGATAATGTTAAAATATTAAAAATTGTTAATAAAATAAAAAAAAGACAATGCGGAGGCCTTCAGCCAATGCAGGAGTGCGTGCCTGGCAGCCCACAGCTGTTCTTCCCTTGTAGAAGCAAGGGACTACAGCAGAGGTGGCCAAACTGTGGCTTGGGAGCCACATGCGACTCTTTCACACATATTGTGCGGCTCCCGGCAGGGCGGCTGTGGGAGCTAAATATCATTTGTAAACAAATATCATTGGACAAATAAGTATCATTATCAATATCTGTTTTTACTACTTTTGTTATTATTGTTGGCAGTCTCATTTAATGTTAATAAAAAGCAAACTTTCATATTTCCCAATAAAAATGTGTGTGTGATATTTGTTCATGTCTTGCGACTCTCAAACATCTGACGCTTATTCTATGTGGCTCTTACGTTAAGCAAGTTTGGCCACCCTCGGACTACAGTGATGAGTCTTTACAGGATCTGGGCCCTGCTGCTCCTCAGAAGGAGGAAGGATGACTCAGCTAGGGGCACCAGCCCTGAAGCCTGGACCACCAGGAAGGTCAACTGGCTCCTGAAGCTGGTTGTGAAACCAAGGTCAGTGTAGGATCAAGGTGTCTGCAAGCTAGTGGGTGATCTTGCCTTGGGATTGTGCCTCTGGATGGGAGAATCTGTTGCCTCACCATAGACCAGAGCTGGACTCTGCTTCTTGGATTCACCCCTGTTCGTACCGCCTGCTTGTGAGTGGGGACTTTTGGCTTGATCTTGGACTGTTTTGGTTTCTATGGCCGGGCTGCACTGCCTATCTGTTGCCAGGGATGGGCTGAAGCAGTGGACCTGGACTTGCCCTTGCTTGGTAAGTGGGACGGAGGGATCATTAGTACCACCAGAAGGATTTCTGCCTCCTTATCCTTCTTTGCCACTCCCAGGGTGGAGCTTCCCAATAGCTTGAAGGTACATCAGTCACCCCACTGGGCCCAGTGGCTGCTGGGTTGGACCCCATGGGGGGATGAGAAAGAGGGAGGCATGGTGTTGTCTCCACTGCCCCCCAACAATACCCAGCATAGCCCCCCTTACTTGTCCCCACAGGTATGGCGCCATTTTTTCTCCATCGGTGGAAGGTCACATTTGTAAGAGGAGTTCAAAGAAACTGGTGAATGATAAATGATTTTCCCCATGTTTGGCAGAAGCATGGGGAGAATCTTCTCACCTTAGACCAAGGACTTACATGTATTTGGTGGTGGAAAGTGCCTTCAAGCCGCAGCCAATTTACAGTGACCCCCATAGGGTTTTCAAGGCAAAAGATGAACAGAGGTGGTTTGCCATTGCCTGCCTCTGCATAGAGACCTTGGACTTCCTTGGTGGTCTCACATCCAAGTACTAACCAGGGGCTGACCTTGCTTGGTTTCTGAGATCTGATGAGATCAGACTAGCCTGGGCCATCCAGGTCGGGCCAGAAGACATACAAAGTTGGTTGGCCATTGCCCGTCTCTGCGTAGCAGCCCTGGACTTCCTTGGTACTCTCCCATCCATGTAGTTGTTGTTGTTGTTGTTCAGTCGCACAGTCGAGTCCGACTCTTCGCGACCCCATGGACCAGATTACGCCAGGCCCTCCTGTCTTCCACTGTCCGCTGAAGTCTGCTCAATTTCATGTTCGTTGCATCGATGACACTGTCTAACCATCTCATCCTTTGCCGTCCCCTTCTTTGACCTTCAATCTTTCCCAGAATCAGGGTCTTCTCCAGTGAATGCTCCCTTCTCATTTGGTGGCCAAAGTATTTGAGCTTCAGCTTCAGGATCTGGCCTTCAAGGGAACAGTCAGGGTTGATTTTTTTTAGGATTGACTGATTTGATCTCCTTGCAGTCCAAGGGACTCTCAAGAGTCTTCTCCAGCACCATAGTTCAAAAGAATCTATTCTTCGGCGCTCAGCCTTCCTTATAGTCCAACTCTCGCAGCCATACATTACTACGGGGAATACCATTGCTTTGACCATGCGGACTTTTGTTGGCAAGGTGATGTCTCTGCTTTTTATCATGCTGTTTAGGTTTGCCATCGCTTTCCTCCCAAGGAGCAGGCGTCTTTTAATTTCATGGCTGCAGTCACCATCTGCAGTGATCTGGGATCCTAGGAACGTGAAGTCTGTCACTACTTCTACGACTTCCCCTTCTATTTGCCAAGGAGTGATGGGGCCAGATGCCATGATCTTAGTTTTTTTGATGTTGAGCTTCAAGCCCACTTTTGCGCTCTCCTCTTTCACCCTGAGCAAGAGGCTCTTTAGGTCCTCTTCACTTTCTGCCATCAGAGTGGTATTGTCTGCATATCTGAGGTTATTGATCTTTTCCCCAGCAATCTTAACTCCAGCTTGTGATTCATCCAGGCCAGCATTTCGCATGATGTACTCTGCATATAAATTAAATAAGCAAGGTGACAATATACATCCTTGTCGTACTCCTTTTCCTATGCTAAACCAATCAGTTGTTCCATATCCGGTTCTAACTGTTGCTTCTTGACCCTTATACAGGTTTCTCAGGAGACAGGTGAGGTGGTCTAGTACTCCCATCTCTTTAAGAACCTGCCATAATTTATTGTGATCCACACAATCAAAGGCTTTAGCATAGTCAATGAAGCAGAAGTAGATGTTTTTCTGGTACTCTCTTGCTTTCTCCATAATCCAGCGAATGTTGGCAATTTGATCTCTAGTTCCTCTACCTCTTTGAAACCCAGCTTGTACTTCTGGGAGTTCTCTATCCACGTACTGTTGGAGCCTAGCTTGTAGGATTTTGAGCATGACCTTGCTAGCGTGTGAAATGAGTGCAATTGTGCGATAGTTTGAACATTCTTTGATGTTGCCCTTCTTTGGGATTGGAATGTAAACTGACCTTTTCCAATCCTGTGGCCACTGTTGTGTTTTCCAAATTTGTTGGCAAATTGAGTGCAGCACTTTAACAGCATCTTCTTTTAAGACTTTGAATAACTCAGCTGGGATACCATCACCTCCACTAGCTTTGTTGTTAGTAATGCTTTCTAAGGCCCATTTAACTTCGCTTTCCAGGATGTCTGGCTCGAGGTCAGTGATTATATCATCGTGGTTGTCAAGGACATCGAGGTCCTTCTTGTATAGTTCTTCTGTGTATTCTTGCCATCTTTTCCTAATCTCTTCTGCTTCTGTTAGGTCCCTACCGTTTTTGTCCTTTATCATGGCCAGCTTTGCATGGAACGTTCCCTTGATTTCCCCAATTTTCTTGAAGAGATCTCTAGTCCTTCCCAATCTATTTTCCTCTATTACTCTGCATTGTTCATTCAGGAAAGCCTCCTTATCTCTCCTTGCTGTTCTCTGGAAATCTGCATTAAATTGGGCAAATCTTTCCTTATCCCCATTGCCTTTAGCTTTCCTTCTTTCCTCTGCTATGTGTAAAGCCTCATCAGACAGCCACTTTGCTTTTTTGCATTTCTTTTTCTTTGGGATGGCGGTGAGTGCTGCCTCCTTTACAATGTCACGGACCTCTGTCCATAGTTCTTCAGGCACTCTGTCTATCAAATCTAGTCCCTTAAACCTATTCTTCACCTCTACTGTATATTCATCGGGGATGTGATCTAGGTCAAATCTGAATGGCCTTGTGGTCTTCCCAACTTTCTTCAATTTAAGTCTGAATTTTGCAATGAGTAGCTCATGATCTGAGCCACAGTCAGCTCCAGGTCTTGTTTTTACTGACTGGATAGAGCTTCTCCATCTTTGACTGCAAATTATATAGTCAATCTGATTTCGGTGTTGCCCATCTGGTGATGTCCATGTGTAGAGACGCCTCTTAGGTTGTTGGAAAAGGGTGTTTACTATGACCAGCGTGTTCTCTTGACAAAACTCTGTTAGCCTTTGCCCTGCTTCATTTTGTTCTCCAAGGCCAAATTTGTCTGTTATTCCGGTTACCTTTTGATTTCCTACTTTAGCATTCCAGTCCCCTATGATGATGAGGACATCATTTTTTGGTGTTAGTTCTACGAGCTGTTGTAGGTCTTCGTAGAACTGGTAGTAATCAGGGCCAACCCTGCTTAATATCTGAGGTGGGATTAGATTTGGCTAACCTGGGCCCATTTGGGTGATGGCAAAAGACATACAGAGGTGGCTTGCCCTTGCCTGTCTCTGCATGCTAACCCTGGACTTCCTTGGTGGTCTCCCATCCATGTACTATCCAGGGCTGACCCTGCTTAGTGTCTGAGATCTGATGAGATCAGGCTAGCCTGGGCCATTCAGCTCAGGGCAAAAGATATACAGAGGTGCTTTGCCATTGCCTGCCTCTGTATGGCAACCCCTAGACTTCCTTGGTGGTCTCTCATCCACGTAGTAACCAGGGCTGACGCTGCTTAACTCCTGAGACCTGATGAGATTGGGCTAGCCTGGGCGATCCAGGTCAGGGCATGTGTATTTTAGTGTCTCTGAACTGCTTGTTGGGACTGTTTGAAGAACAGTCGTTTTGAGCTTTTACTTACTTGCTGTGAACATCTTTCTCAAATAAATAGCATTCTTAATGTATGCACGCTTTGCCAGCCCCCCGCCATGCTCAGTCATAATACTTAACAGGAAATTGCGTAAGGCTCACTTAAGCTCAGTAAGGGACAGAGTGATGTCAAAACATCGACCCTGAACCAGAAGGAACATTGGATGTGCCATAATGGTTGCGTGGGTCAAAAGCCATGTGGAGTGGGGAGGGGGAGCATCAACCACTGCTTTCCTAGACAGAAATGTTCGTTAAAAAATCTCATTCTTTAAATGGAAGTTGCCATCACAAATTGGCTAATCCCATACAAAGCCCTTCATGTCCCCGGAGCCTCTTATTTACGGGACCGCCTCTCTCCCTGGGCTCCGCCGCGGCAACTTCACTCAGCTCAGCAGGGGCTTCTGCAGGGACCAGCCCGCAAATGGGCAAAATCAACATCTGCCTGGGCATGTGCTTTCTCTGGTGGTAGCTCCTGCTTCGTGGAAAGTTTTGTCTCAGGAGGGCAGGAATACGGGTGGGGCACGAACCGGGAAAATTGAGGTTTGCTTTGGTTCATGGGGCTACACGAACCATGTGAACGTTCGTGAACCTTCCCATTTACTGTTTGTTTCATGAGGTTCGTGATGCAGTAGAATTGCCCCCCCCCTCTGCAGGCTAGAGATGCCAGACTTGTAGTGAGTCTCTGGCTGACTCTTCTCTACCTGGTGAGGATTGCATTTAGGGGGGCTGAGTTACGACTCCCCCAAAGCAGCTGCCCCCAGGAAAGTGCTCTCTGGGGAAACCACAGCTGCAGGTTCAGGAGTATCTCAAATGGACCCCCTGTAAGGTAGGGTCACCAAACCTGCAGAGGACTTCCCTGGGGCATCCCTTTACCTGCCATCCAAGTTGTGTGCAGAATGGCTGGTGGGGGGAGCCCTGGTAGTGGAATGCTGCCGATGGGGGGGGGGAAGGCTGTGTGTATGCTGGAGATATACTATTCTGCTCCCATACAGCAGAACAGGAGCTCTCTTATTGGTGGTCAGCACTGCCTGTTAAACGTTGAAGGGCCACTATTGGTTTCCAGGGCTGTAGAAGTCGACCCCTCCTGTTGCTTTTACGATTGTAATTCATATGCTCCAGTGTGTCTGCCACGGACACCACTGACACGCACAAAGTGCCCTAATCTTCGAAAACTACATGGAGGGTCATGGGAGGTTTGTTGCAGGTGAGACTGCACAAACCTCAGCTCACAAACCATGAACCAGGCTATTTTAGTCACGAATTTAGGTTTGTGGGCCGGTTCGTGCCCATCCCTTGTTAGGAAAGTGCCTGTTCTCCTGGCTTTTGACAAACTATACAAAACTGAACTTTTCTGCACAATCAGTAGGATTGCACTGTACAAAAGGGTTTTACAAACTGATAAATGATTAGGGATTGTGGTCTATACCACTATGTATAACTTATTGTAAGTAGTATCCTATTCATGTAATTTCTGTACTGCTTAATCTGTCATGTGAATACCTAAAGCACTGGGTACTGAAGGTTCGATTTTGTTGAGTCTACTGACTCACTATGTGTAACCCGCCTTGAGTCCCTGTGAGAAAGGCGGACTATAAATGACATAAATAAAATTTAAATATATATTCAAAAATTCCAAGGAAGGGCAAACCAACGAGGTGTGCCATAAATTGTTGCTACCTGGATATCTTACAGCACCTGTGCTATAAGTCAGCCATAGGGATGGGCACATATCAGGAATATGTTGTTCAGTTTGTGGTGTGCTTGATTCATAAACCACAAACTGTCACAAACTTTTTGTTCAGTTTGTGAGGTTCATGATGTGGTAAAATGCCCTCCTTGGCATGCTAGAGACACCAAGTTTTCACGGGATCTCTGGCCAACTCTCCTCCACCTTCTCTCCAAGTTTGGTGAGGATTGGATTTAAGAGGTCCGAATTACAGCTCCCCAAAGAAGGTACCCCCAGGAAAGGCCTTTCTGGGGAAATTTTGGCAGGCACAGGTTCAGGAGCTAGAGACATCAAACTCACAGGGAACCTTCCCCTCATGCTCCTCTACATGCCCCTAATGTGCAGATTGGACTTCAGGTGCCCGAGTTATGGCCACCCAAAGAAGATGTTCCCAGGAAAGTGTTTTTTGGGAAAATGTCAGGTGCAGGTTCCAAAGAGCAAGCTACACACATCGAACACACAGGGAACCTATTGGTGTTTCCAAGGCTGGGAAATTCTGCCCCCTCCCAATTGCTTTGAAGTGGTTTTGTTGCTTTGAAGTTTGGTAAACATTTTGTTTGAGCAGAAACAGTCTGTCTGGAAATATATCCATTCACGTTCACGAGGAGGGTGGGATAGAAATTTAATTAATAAATAAATAAACTGCTGTGAATTGCCATGAACGGCTTGAAAGTTTGTGCTGGTTGATCTGCCATGAACATCAGTTCACAGTCCACAAACTGGTGAAAATTCATCACAAACTGTAGTTTGTGAGCTGGTTCGTGCCCATCCTTAGTCAGCTATCAAAAATACCCTTGTTGGGAATGATTTTAAAGTTATCCTTGCAAATCCCCATTTCGATTTCTTCCTCTGGAAGGTGCCTTGAACCCATGCAGCAGTTTTCTGTTTCTCTGCACCAAATCCTTCCCCATAGCATGAACACATGTTGCAATATGCTCTGTGCATCAACAAGCCAGCTTTTGACATCGATAAGTATAATAGCTGCATATAAATACTACATGGATTGTGCATTAAAAAAGCTGTACCCTGTGAGTATATAATATAAAAGATCAACAAAACCAGTGCCGAAAAGCAAAGAATTAAAATCTGTGATAGAAGCAGAAAGATTTAAAAATAGATTACAGGGAGCATGCATTATTCCCTACATCCTATTCAATTAACATGCTCTTATCCTTGAAGTGACAGCACAGATTTTTAAGAAGAAGAAGACAAGAGATTGGATTTATATCCCACCCTTCACTCAGAGTCTCAGGGTGGTTTACAAACTCCTTTCCCTTCCCCTCCCCTCAACAGACACCCTGTGAGGTAGGTGGGGCTGAGAGAGCTTTGACAGAAACTGCTCTTTTTCAAGAACAGCTCTGACAGAACTATTGCTTGCCCAAGGTCATCCAGCAGCTGTAAGTGGAGGAGTAGGGAATCAGACCCAGTTCTCCCAGATTACAGTCCGCGCACTTAATCACTATACCAAACTGGTTAGAAAGAGATTCCTTCGGTTGGAGGAAAGGGTTGCCAACTTCAGGTTGGGAAAGTTCTAGAAAACTAGGGGTGGAGCCTGGGGAAAGCAGAGTTTGGAGAGGGGAGGGGCCTCTGCAGGATATAATTCCATAGAGTCCGCTCTCCAGAACAGGCAGGGAAACAGATCTCTGCACTCTGGAGATCAGTTATAATTCCCAGAGATCTCCAGGCCCCACCTAGGGATTGGCAACCCTCCTGGAGGAAGCCTTCCTATTCCGTTGAGCAGAGCGGTAGGCCCCCGCGTTCCAAGGCTCTCTTTGATATGCAGCTCCGCTTCCTGCATTGTTTTACAACCTTATTTGTACAAATGTAATTAGACAGATTACAAGATGCCCGTGCGCGTCTCTGAAGTTGCCAAAAAATGTCACGCGCCGCTTTATTAGGCAAACACGATTTGATTGGGCTGCTGTAATGACACATAATTAATGCTGATCGGGTGACCCCATTACTGGTGTCCTTGCTTGATCTTAGAAGACGCTGTACGAGGAAACCCACAAGCCGCTTGCCGAAGTTCTTTGTTAAAGACAAAGGTGCGAGCCTCCCATGATGTATAATAGAAAGTCGGGGGAAATAACACGAGCGTCTGTTTCCCGAGGAAGACGAATGTTCTCCAGAACAGGTTCCTTTTGTTTTGCTGAATGCCATTCATTTTCTGGCAACCCGCCATGCGTGACGGACCGTGTGTGCCCGTAAGGACCTGCCTGTACTTTGAGGTCATCATCTGAAGAACGGCTGCGGGGGACTGCGGCCCTCAAGGTTAGACAGGTGACAATCTAGGCCCAGGCCCTCTTGATGCATCATTTTTTTGGAAAGTCTCTTCAGTCTCTCTGATGTAGTGGTTAGGTGCGCGGACGCTAATCTGGGAGAACCGGGTGTGATTCCCCACTCCTCCACTTGCAGCTGCTGGATGACCTTGGGCAAACCATAGTTCTGTCAGAAGTGTTCTTGAAAAAGAGCAGTTTCTGTCAGAGCTCTCTCAGCTCCAGCTACCTCACAGGGGGTCTGTTGTGGGGAGGGGAGGGGAAAGGAGTTTGTAAGTTGCTCTGAGACTCCGAGTGAAGGGCGGGGTACAAATCCAATCTCTTTCTTCTGCTGCTGCTGTTTCCTCTTTTCGGTTTGAAATTAAAACAATTTCCCCAAGCGTCTGACATATTGCAAGGCATTTCCTGCATCAGACCCGGCCCTCGGCCATGCACTGAGATTTCAGTTCCATTCGGGAAGCTCTCCCCGGCCTCAGAATGGGTGCAGGAGCCCAAAGAAAGCTGCTCCATTCCCCCAGCTGTTCGGTTCCTGGAAAAGTGAACCCTCCTCCCTCTTCCTCCCCCGTCGCTTGGGAAGCTTCCTTTATTAAAGGGAGGTTGCTCCACCCCCTCCTGCTCACTGGTCAATGGGGTTTGTCCATCTCCAGTTCCCTCGTTTTCCCGACTTTGCCCTGCACCCCTGACCACAATCATTGGCTGAAGCCAGCCCCTCCCATTCTCCCTGTCTCTGCCTGTTCTGCACATATCCCAGCTGCTTTCCCCCAACTCCAGGCCATGCCTCTGGGCTACTCACAAGAATATTGGCATGCCCAGCTAGTTTGGTACAGTGGCTAAGTGCCTGGACTCTAATCTGGGAGAACTGGGTTTGATTCCCCACTCCTCCACTTGCAGCTGCTGGATGACCCTGGGCAAGCCAGAGTTCTGTCAGAGATGTTCTCTCAAGAGCAGTTCTCTCAGAGCTCTCTCAGCCCCACCTACCTCACATCGTGGGGAGGGGAAGGGAAAGGAGTTTGTAAGCCACTCTGAGACTCCAAGTGAAGGGTGGGGTATAAATCCAATTCTTCTTCAGGCTCACCTGTCTCATTTTGTGCTGGCTCATTAAGGTTTGAGCTGCCGGAGCCAACCTTTGCAGCTGGGGTGGGTGGGTCTGAACCTTCCCTTTGCTCCCCCCAACCCTAGGCTGAATGCTGGCGGTGAGGGTGAAAGAGAGCTGCTGAATGCTCGCCCAGATCCGCATGGTTGCCCACTCACCCCATTTGCTGGGATCATCCTAGAGCTCGTCACAATCCTAAATAATGGGTCCTCTGCAAACTTGGCCGTTCCAATCAGCACCCCAGCGGCACCAGTTCTGCACCAACTGAAGTTTCAACACTTCTCAAGGGCAGCCGCACATAAGAGTGTATCACAGTAATCTAATCTCAGTAATCCAATCTAGATTACCGTGCACAGAGAGGCTTCAAAGATCTATCTAGGGACTTATTGTAAGGAGTTGTTTTCTGCTGCCCCAGAAGGTCAGACCGAAACCAACAGGTTGAAATTAAATCAGAAGAGTTTACTGATGGTTACAGTGGTTCCCCAGAGGAACAGGCTTCCTCAGGAGGTGGGGGGCTCTCCTTCCTTGGAGGTCTTTTTAAAAAGGCTTAGATGGCCCTCTGACAGCAATACTGATTCTGTGAACTTGGGCAGATCATGAGAGGGAGGGCAGGAAGGGTTGCCTCCGTGCTTAGTTCTTGTGGCCCTTTCTTACATGCCCAGGGAAATGCTGATCACCACGTTGGAGTCAGGAAGCCATTTTCCTCCAGGCCAGTTTGGCTGGGGATCCTGGAGGATTTTTTTTTTTTTGGCCTTCTGGGCATGGAACAGGGGTCATTGGGTGTATGGGGCTTAAAGCAACCTGGGAGAGGTACCCACAACTAGGCCTTTCTGTGACTGCCTCTAAATGTTCATTTAGAGAGCCCGGGAACACAGGCTTCACATGGTGCCCTCTCTTAAGATTGTATTGTATTTATTTAATTCATTTGTATGACGGCTGAGGGGTGACATGATCGAGGTTTATAAGATTATGCATGGGATACAGCAGGTTGAGAAAGAGGTACTTTTCTCCCTTTCTCACAATACAAAAACTCGTGGGTGCTCCATGAAATTGCTGAGCAGTCGGGTTAGAACGGATAAAAGGAAGTACTCCTTCACCCAAAGAGCGATTAGCACATGGAATTCACTGCCTTGGGAGGTGGCAGTGGCTACAAGCATGGACGGCTTCAAGGGGGAATTGGATAAACATATGGAGCAGAGGCCCTTCAGTGGCTATTAGCCACAAGGTATAGACAGGAACTCTCAGGCTGGGGCAAGTGATGCTCTGTATTCTTGGTGCCTGGTGGGGGGGCAGCAGTGGGAGGGCTTCTAGTGTCCTGGCCCCGCTGGTGGACCTCCTGATGGCTCCTGGTATTTTTGGCCGCTGTGTGACAAGGAGTGTTGGACTGGATAGGCCGTTGGCCTGATCCAACATTGGCTTCTCTTATGTTCTTATGTTCTTATGCCTTTCACCCCAAAGAGGACCCAGAGTGGCTTATCTCATCCCCCTTGTCTCTCTTTTATCCTCACAACAACCCTGTGAGGTAGGCTAGGCTGAAAGAGCATGACTGTTCCAATGTCACCTAGTGAGCTTCCGTGGCAATTGCAGGGATCTGAACCCGGGTCTCCCAGGTACTAGCCCAACACTCTTAACCACTACGCCAGGCTGGATCTCTTACTATAGCAACAGTTAGGTCATGGGCATTTTCTAGTGTTACCAACCTCCTGTTGGGGTCTGGAGCTCTCCCAGAATCAAAACTGATTTCTTCAGCGGAACCAAATCTCAGTAGTCTGGAGCACGGTTGTCATTCTGGGAGATCCCACCAGGAGACTGGCCTTGAGTTCCATTGGCTTGTGTTTTTTTTTTGGAAATTAAGTTACAAGCATGCCTGGGGATCTTCCCAGAATTAGAACGGCTTTCAAATGATAGAGATCAATTCCCCTGCCAGTTTGGTGCAGGGGTTAGCAGTGCGGACTCTGATCTGGGAGAACTGGGTTTGATTCCCCATTCCTCCACATGCAGCAGCTGGTGTGACTTTGGGTCAGTCACAAGTTCTCTCACAGCTGTTCTCTCAAGGGAAGTCCTCGAAAGAGCTCTCTCAGCCCCATCTACCTCACAGGGTGTCTGTTGTGGGGAGGGGAGGGGAAGGGAAAGGAGATTGTAAGCCACTCTGAGACTCCTTTGGGTAGGGAAGGGCGGGGTATGAATCCAATCTCTTCTTCTTCTGGCTTTGGAGGGTGAACTCTGTAGCATTGTTCCCACTGAGGCCCCTCCTCAGGCTCCACCCACAAAATCTGCAGGTATTTCTGAACCCAGAGTTGGCAACCCAAGCCTCTTCTGTGGTAGGTCCAGTCCTTTAAACTGGCTTACAGGAATGGGGGGGATAGAATGTCTTCACTTTCTGCAAAACAATTTTATTCCAGAGGGAATATGGGGAAGGGTAAACTGTTTCTTTGGGCCAATCCGGCTATGTTTTTATCTCGTGTGCTAATATGGTTTATACCCATTTGCAACTGGTTGTTGCTTAGGAAAGCTACCTTGAGTCTAAGGAGAGAAGGCAGGAAAATCAATATTTTAAATAAAAAAATGAATAAAATGTTGACTTTAGCTGATGCGCAACAATGCAGACAAACCCACAAAGCTGCCTCATGCAATTAGATCACCGGACGATCAAGGTCAGTGTAATCTACTCTGACTGGCAGCGAGTCTCCAAACTCTTGGGTAGAGGTCTTTCACATCGCCAACTGCCTGGTCTTTCTAACTGGAAATGCCGGAGATCAAACCTGGGACCTTCTGGATGTGAAAGCAGTTGCTCTACCCACTGAGCCATGGACCCTGTCTGTATAAACGGTAGAACACACTTACAAGAAAGGGGGGAGGGGTGTAATCCTCCTTTTCTCCCCCCCTTCACTTTCCAGTCTTAGTGTGGTGTAGTGGTTAGGAGCATGGACTCTAATGTGGGAGAATTGGGTTTGATTTCCCATTCCTCGACATGCAGCTGCTTGTGTGATCTTGGGTCAGTTACAAGTTCTCTCAGAGCTGTTCTCTCAGGAGCAGTTCTCAAAAGAGCTCTCTCAGCCCCACCTACCTCACAGGGTGTCTGTTGTGGGGAGGGGAAGGGAAAGGAGACTGTAAGCCACTCTGAGACTCCAAGTGAAGGGCAGGGTATAAATCCAATCTCCTCCTCCCTTTCATCATCATCATCATCATCATCTTTGGGGACATATAAGGAGTATGGCTACACAAATGGGAAGGCTGTGTAGACTGTGCAGGTTTGGGTAACGGGACAGGTGCCGTTCGAGATCAGGACACACTCTTTAAAAGCTCCAGAAGGCAGAAGAAACAAGAGAACTGATTTCCTGCTAATTGCCTCCCCTTGCTTTCTCCCTCCCCCCCCCCCCTTAATATTTCCACAGATTTTCATTTCTCTTTCAAAAAACGTGGGAAGGGGAAGACAGCTTTCTCACACTTCCCAGAAGCGACGTTTCTCTCCCCGCCGCCTGTTGTTTTCTTCTGACGATCACGTCCCAATCGCGCTCCAGCCACGAAGGAGAGCGGTGGCGTTACGTGCCAGAGGCGACCCTCGAGAAAAGAGCTGCCGTGTCTTTTGTGTGCGCTTGCAGATAACGATTTCTCCCTTTGGTTTTGACTATTGTTACGTGCCATCCCAGATCCGTGCTCCTTCCCTCTCGCCAGACAGAAAGACACGCTGGCTTTCGATGCCAAACGTTGTGCTGGATTTGATGGGTTCCTTTGCTGCCCAGCATCTTTCCTTGTTAACAGGTAAACCTGAATCATAGTAACTGGCCTAGACGTTAAGGCAGGAAATCAGACAGGGGATGCAAGAATGAAAAGGAAGGAAATGTTCTATGCCAGGGGTGGCCAAACTTGCTTAACGTAAGAGCTGCATAGATTAAACATCAGCTGTTTGAGAGCCACAAGACATGAACAAATATTACATGTTTTTATTGGAAAATATGCCAATTTGCTTTTTATTGACATTAAATGAGACTGCCAACGATAATAACAAAAGGGGCAAAAGCAGATATTGATAACGATATTTATTTCTCCAATGATATTTGTTTGCTAATGATATGTAGCTTCCCCAGCCACCCTGCCGGGAGCCCCACAATATATGTGAAAGGCCTGCATGCGGCTCCCGAGCCACAGTTTGGCCACCCCTGTTCTATGCCAATTCACTGCCCCCCAGGCCCGTAGCTACAGTGGGGCATCTCGGGGCTAGGCCCCCTGACTTGCTGGCAAGGCCCTCTGACTTCCCATCTAGCCCAGGGTGTCACGGCCTGCCCCCGGATTACATCGATTAGCCAGTGCCCCCTAAGAAATTTAAATGCTCCCCTGACTTAAAAAATCCTGGCTACAGGCCTGCTGCCCCCTCCTTTTTTAAAAACAAAAAAGATTCTGAACATAAGTTGTTCCGAGGAAACAATAATGCTGTTCCACTTTTCAAAGTGTTCATGAGAACATAAGAAGAGCTCTGCAGGATCAGACCAGTGGGGGTCCATCTAGTCCAGCATCCTGCCTCACACAGTGGCCAACCTGTTCCTCTGGATGGTTAACAACAGGACAGAGAGGCCGAGGCCTTCCCCTGAGGTTGCCTCCTGGCTCTGGATTTAGAGGCTTAGTGCCTCTGAATGTGGAGATTCCCCTTTATCACCGTGGCTAGTAACCAATGATAGACCTCTCCTCAAAGAATCTATCTAATCCCATTTTAAAGCTGTTTCTTCCTGTGGCCATCACTAGGGATGTGCATTTGGCCCTTAAAGGCTAACAAAATTTGTGGCAGGGGATGAGATTTTGCGAGTCACTGCTCACTTCTTCAGATACAGCTAGAATGTGAGTCCGTCTGTCCTTACATCTTGGAGAGTGGAGTGATTTCAGATGCCGAATAACAATAGCAGATGAATGACAAGAGCAGGTATGATTGGATTAGGTGTGATATGCAGAGGAATAGTAGGAGTGGAGAAATCAGCATTGGTGATGAGACAGGAAACCAAGGTCTCCATTCAGTCCAGGAGGATTTTCATTTGTCTGCTATTGTCATTTGGCATCTGAAATCACTCCACTCTCCAAGAGATAAGGACACCCACATCCCAAATCTCCAGGTATTCCCCAATCCATAACTGGAAATGTTATGTATGTATGTATGCCTCCTACCTAGAAGCATTTGTGGGGCAGGAGAATGTGGGGATGGAAGCACTAGGGGGAAAGACTAGAGAAAACATGTGGCGCTCTGACAGCTCTGGGTTGGGAAATCACTGGAGATTTGGGGGCAGAGCCCGAGGAGGAAAGTGGGAGGTGTCTCAGCATGGTATAATATCATAGATCCTACCCTCCAAAGCAGCCATTTTCTCCAGGGGAACTGATCTCTGTCATCCAGAGACTGGCGACTCTAAAATTGAGTAAACAAATATCCATACCTGCTCCTTGGGAGGAAAGCTACGGCCAATCTAGACAGCATAATAAAAAGTAAAGACATCACCCTGCCAACAAAAGTCTGTATGGTCAAAGCAATGGCGTTCCCAGTAGTAATGTATGGCTGCAAGTGCTGGACCATAAGGAAGGCCAAGCGTCAAAGAATAGATGCTTTCGAATTATGATGCTGGAGAAGAGTCCTGAGAGTCCCTTGAACTGCAAGAAGATCAAATCAGTCAATCCTAAAAGAAATCAACCCTGACCGTTCCCTGGAAGGCCAGATCCTGAAGCTGAAGCTCCAATACTTTGGCCACCAAATGAGAAGGGAATCCTGACTGGAGAAGACACTGATGCTGGGAAAGACTGAAGGTCAAAGAAGAAGGAGATGGCAAAGGATGAGATAGTTAGACAGTGTTATCAATGCAACGGACATGAAGTTGAGCAAACTGTGGAGGACAATGGAAGACAGGAGGACCGAAGAGGCTGGATCTTCCAACAAGGACTCAGACTCCTAATTGGGGACGTTTGGCCCCCAAACAAGCTATCATTTGAGATATAAAAAGGGGAAAAATAGATCATCAATGTGCTGTGGAACTCTTAAAGAATGTTCATTTTATATTGTTATTCACAGCTTTTTATGAAGTTTACATTGTTGGTGAAATACCGAAATGCTTTATTAGATAGATGATCATTTTCGGTGGAAGCCAATCTGCATTTAAGAGGGAAAGCAATTACATGAAATGTTTGTGTGATCACCGTTCCTTGGGTTTTTGGAGGGTTTTCTTTACTTTCTCTTCTAGGTGGTAGTTCCCCCTCCCTATTTTTTTCTGTTTGTAGTTTTTAGTTTGTAGTTATTAGAAAATGCAATACAAAAATCCCCTATGGGGAGGGGGGGTCCCCCCAAAAAAAGGAAGACAGGAGGACCTGGCGTGATGTGTTCCGGGGGTCGCAAAGAGTCCGAATCGACTGTGCGACTGAACAACAACAACCTGCATCCTACACCCAGACCAGGAAATCTTTTGAGCACAGTGGTTCAGAATGTACTATTCATTTTCTTCATGCTCTAAGGCAGGGTTCCTCTGCAACTCTGACATGGGGCGGTGGGCGCAACTACAAAATGGCTGCTGCAGGAAGCGATGCCACACACAGAGGAAGCCCAAGTGCGGGGAGAAGAGGAAAAGGAGTGTGAGAGAGAATAAAATCAACACTGTGGTGGCAGCATTTAATCTGCACAGCCCATCAGCTCTCCAATGGCCAATCAGAAGCCCTGTGTGGCAGAGAACCCTACCTGTCCCCGCCCACTTTTGAAGAAGGAGAAGATGAGATTGGATTTATACCCCGCCCTTCACTACCCAAAGGAGTCTCAGAGCGGCTCCCAATCTCCTCCCCCTTTCCCCTCTCCACCACAGACACCCTGTGAGGCAGGTGGGCCTGAGAGAGAGCTCTCTCGAGAACTGCCCTTGAGAGAACAGCTCTGAAAGAACTTCTGACTGACTCAAGGTCACATTAATATTTGTGTGGTTTTTTTCCTTTCAACAGATACATATTTCATTTGTGCATAAATTCATATTTCATCAATTCCGTCTCATTAACAAAGTCTTCGGATTGTGATCTTCGTTTTCGGAAGTCTTCTTCCAGAATATCAAAATATCATCTCATCAATTTCGGAATATGTAAAATTGTAAAACAGCTTCACTGCTCAATCCAAATCTTTGTTAGGTTACAGTCATTTCATCTAGAGTTTCAGAAGGTGGACCACCAGAAACACATTTAACACAGATTAGCAACACAGAGAGAGTCACTGCGTTAAGCAATCCGGAGGCTTGGCTAATGAAATGCAATTTATGAAATATGAATTTATGCACAAATGAAATATGTATTTGTTGAAAGAAAAAAACCCACACATAAATGTTAATAGTTCTTTTATTATTTGAAAGTTGTTATAATTCATTAGTGCTTCCATACACAGTTGGTTGTGTTCTGGCTTCTGTAGATTTGACTGTGTGATCTCTTGTTATTTTTGACCCACCGAGGTCACCACCAGCAGCTACATGTGAAGAAGGGGGGAATCAAACCTGGCTCTCCCAGATTAGAGTCCGTGCTCCTAACCACTACATCAAACTAACCACTACGTCAGGGGTGGCCAAACTTGCTTAACATAAGAGCCACATAGATTAAACATCAGATGTTTGAGAGCCAGAAGACATGAACAGATATTACATGTTTTTATTGGAAAATATGCAAATTTGCTTTTTATTAACATTAAATGAGACTGCCAACAATAATAACAAAAGGAGTAAAAGCAGATACTGATACTGATATTTATTTGTCTAATTATATTTGTTTGCTAATGATATTTAGCTTCCCCAGCCACCCTGCCGGGAGCTGCACAAGATGTGTGAAAGAGCCGCATGTGGCTTCCGAGCCACAGTTTGGCCACCCCTGCACTACACCAAAAACAATTGTTGGGCACCGGGAAACGTGTTGGCAGGTGCTATGTTGCCCCTGGGCACCATGTTGGGGAAGCTTGCTCTAAGCGCTGTAGCTGAAAAAGCCTTGATTCACTGCACAAGTCAACAAGATTTGTTGATTCCAGACAATGATCCTGAATTAACAATGCCGGGTATCCCTGGCATAGATCTTGGGAGGATGTAAGTAGGGGAAGCAGCCAACCGCAGCCTGACATATCCAGCTCTGGGTATTGCGAGGTGAGTAAGAAGATACAAGCAGGATCAGGCTGTTTGGAAATGTAATTGAAACTCATTTTTAACCCATCTGCTAAATCAGTGAACCTTTCAACTTCTAAAGAAGGCAGCTTTTAAAGCAACTGCCTTTACAAGACTGAATTACCTAGGAATAATAATTACGAAGGATCTTTAAAGTGCAATCAGACCTAGCTTTGATCTGATTCGGATTTGCATGCAGCCGCATGCCGTTCAGAGCAAGCAATTAAAATGAGCTCTATGGGGCAAAGCTGACGGAGCCGACAAAATAACCTCTTATCTTAAACTTGTGCTTGTGTGGAAATTGCCTTGAAACAGGCACACGACAATTTCGTTTGCATCCTGCCCTGTGGTTGCATCCTGCCCTGCTGCCGGTCTGAGTAGACAATGCTGAACGTTGATGGACCAAGGGTCTGATTCAGTATAAGGCAGGGTAATGATTTCAAGTTTGTTATATGTGTGTGTTTCTTTAAATGGGAGCTGCGGTGGCTCAAGTGGTTAAGACGCTGAACTGCAGGCTGTGGAGGGTCAGTAGTTCAGCAGTTCGAGACCCGAGAGTGCCGCATGACGGAGTGAGCTCCCGTCTGTAGTTCTAGCTCCTGCCATCCTAGCAGTTCGAAAGCAAGAAATGGCAAGCAGATAAATAGGTACCACTTCGGTGGGAAGGTAACAGCGTTCCGTGCACCTTGGTGTTTAGTCGTGCCGGCCACATGACCATGGAAACGTCTTTGGACAGCACTGGCTCTTCGGCTTTGAAATGGAGATGAGCACCGCAAGCCTAGAGTCGGATTCGACTGGCTTTCAAGCAAGGGAACCTTTACCTTCTTTAAATGGTTGGTAAGTGTCAGAAGAACAAGGGGGGGTAAAAGAGGGAGATGAGTGAGTGAGGTGATTGGTTGGTGACTGAGAGTGTGTGGGCGGAGCTAGGTTTGTGTGTGTGGAGAGAGAGAAGGTGGCGGGTTCAGTCTGAAGTCGCAAGTTTGAGTTTGAAGTCTGAAGTCAGCAGCTGTCAGTTGTGGTCAATCTACAGCGTCTGAGAAGCAGTCTTCTCATTGGAATCATATAGAAGTGCTGTGAAAGGCATTAAGATTCTAAAAGGAGGAAGAACATATACGTAAAGGGGGGGATATTACAAAGCATCGAATATAGTCAGAGTATTTTAAGAGTGTGAGGGGAAAAAGCTGACAGAGACCGGAATAAAAAGAGAGAGATTTTACTGAGCAGCTTCATGAAACATCTTGTAACCAATACACTTCTTTTACCAATAAAGTTTTGTCTTCTTTATTGTTAACCCAGAGTCTTATCCTCAGAACCACATAGCCCAACAAAGGAGCCTTAGGCCAAATCCGCATTTGTCTTTCCCATCAATGTCCCTGCCTTTTGACTCTGTCTTCAAAAAGGCTATCCACATTTGGTGTCATTTTCACACCTCAACAGTGCTAGCATACTTTTGCACTTCCACATATGTTTATCGTCCTTCCGGGGTGGCTCCACTGTCATTGCACCTCCGCACTGCTTTAAAAGAATCTTCTCCAAACTACATTCAAACAAGCATAGAGAAAGACGGCGTCACAGCAGCACGCAACTGATTTAAAAATGCAAATGCAGATTCGACCTTAGAGCTTGGGCACAATACTGTGGGAAAGGTTAACTGAAGACTGGAATTAAATTCCTGGTGGCAGCGATAGATACCTTGAGTGAGAGAATGAAACCACAGGATATTTAAAACTACATCACACCTAGCTACACAAAATAAGAGAGATGTACCGTCACAGGCAGCTTTGTGTGTTCATGTATTTTTTTAAAAAAGAAAACAGCACAGTGAATCCATATTCAAGAATCTGGCTTCTCCTGTCCAGCTCTGGAGCCTCAGCAAGTATAAGCTCCAAGTGACAGAGCTCGGTTCCCCGGGAGAAAATGGCTCTCTTGGAGGGTGAACTCACTGGCATCGTACCCCGCTGAGGTCCCTCTCCAGGCTCCGCCCACAAAATCTCCAGGTATTCCCCAATTCAACCTGACTTCCTTCTTTAACTGGAGATGCCAGGAGTTGACATTGGGTCTCTGCTGCTCTGCTGCTGAGCTGCAGCCCCGTCCCCAAATCAGTCCCTCCCCCACAACTTTTGCCGGAATGCTAGGCTTGGATACCTGGTTTCCCCTCCATTTTTCGCCAGTCCAGCCCTAAAGCTTGGAAGGCGCCTGGGAAATGGAGGCAAACCACAAAATTTACACAAGGCCTCAAGGCCTTTGTGGAAGAGAGGCCTTCTTGGGCCTACAGGCTGCCTCTTTCCTCGGTCTTGGGCCCAGGATTGTGACAGGAGGCCTCAGAGATTTCATCTGGGTCTGTGTAGAAATAATAGCAAATTAGTAGGGTTTCCAGCTCTGAGTTGGGAAATACTAGGAGTTTTGAGGGGTGGAGCCTGGGGAGGGTGGGGTTAGGAGAGGGGAGGGGCCTTAGCTAGGGTTGCCAGACCCTCCCCCAATGGAGGCAGGGATCCTCACCGCCAGGCCCTGCCCCCCCAGCTGCTGACCAACTAATCAGCACGGGACTTACCAGTAGTAAGAAGAAGGTCTAGGTCACATTGCTGGTGTCATGGACGAAGTGACATCATCTTGCCAGGGGTAGCCAGGTGACGCTCTGGTGTTCAGGCCAAAACTCTGGTAGAAACTGGTTTTATCATAGAGTTTTTGCCCAAATACCACAGTGTCACCCAGACGTTGCTAGCATGATGACATCACTTCCTGTGCAACACTGGTGACGTGGCCTAGGCCTTCTAGCTACTGGTAATTCCTCTGCACACAGGGTACAATGCCACCCTCCAAAGCAGCCATTTTTCTCCAGAGAAACTGATCTCTGTCATCCGGAGATTAATTAAAATAGTGGGAGAGCTCCAGGTGCCACCTGGAGGCTGGCAACCCTAGTTCATTGAGCTGGCTTCTGTAAGATGACTCGCAAAGCTGTTGTGAGGGGGGGAAAGCACATTATACATAGGGTTGAAAGCCTGAAATAGCACACAAAGCCCATTAAAACACCCCACCAGAGAGGAATGAATCGGAAGTGAGCAGAGGTGCATCCCTAGCTATGCGCACAGTCTGGTGAAAGGTATACTGCAGCCTCACAGACTTCCTTGATACAGTTGTTCAGTTATGGCTGTTTCTCAGAAGAGTACGAAGCCACTTTTTGCTAGGTAGAAGGTTGAACAGCTTTTAAGTGGGCAACTGCATGGAGGATAACGCTCCGTACATCCAAAAGGTGTACATTTCCTGACCTCCTGTATCGAGTGCGCTGATCGAAAAGTGGTTAGCCTTTGCGCTAAAAGCTTTTCACCTTGCTCGCACTTTTAGAATGGTGACTCAAGATGGTCATGCGTAGCTGATAGAAGGATTTGCTTCCCTCCAGACTGCGGTGTTTGGGAAAATGAGAACACTCTTCTAGGTTGGTCCAAAAAGAGTTGAGGTGAGGGGGTATAAAAGAAGAAGAAGAAGATGATGAAGAAGACGACAACGAAGAAGACGACGAAGAAGACGAAGATGAAGATGACAGATTGGATTTATATCCAGCCCATCTCTCAGAGTAGTTTATAATCTCCTTTCCCTCCCCACAATGTGAGGTAGGTGAGGCTGAGAGAGCTCTGAGAGAACTACTCCTGAGAGATTTGTGACTGACCCAAAGTCACACCAGAAGCTGCATATGGAGGAGTGGGGACTCAAACCCGGTTCTCCAAGATTAGAGTCTGCACTTCTAATCACTACACCAAACTGGCTCTCTTTAATTTACTTTATTTATATCCCACCTTTAACCCCAGTGGGGACCCAAGGTGACTTCCACCATCCTCCTCTCCTCCATTTTTACCTTCACAACAACCCTGTGAGGTAGGTTAGGCTGGGTGTGTGCGAGTGACCCAAGATCACCCAGCAAGTTTCCATAGCATCAGTGGAGATTAAAACCTGGATTTCCTAAATCCTAGTCATATACTTTATCAGCAAGATTTCAGTCTTCAGCCCAAGATGCTCTTGGTTCTGAGGAACATGGAAGTGATTGAGTTAAGTCATTGATAGAAGGGTAGAGTGAGAGGAACAGGGAAGGACTGGCCATTAAAGCGACTGGGGAAAGTCCTGGTGGGCTTATAGCTGCCTCCCACTCAGGGTCTAGGACAGCCCCAAAGAGGATGAGAGCTCAATAGTCATGGGATAAAAGGACAAGTCCTCTTGTGGATCAAAAACTAGCTTATAAATAGGAAACAGAGAATGGGAAACTTTCTCAGTGGAGGGTGGTAAGCAGTGGGGTACCACAGGGATCGGTACTCGGTCCGATGCTTTTTAATTTGTTTATTAATGATTTGGAATTGGGAGTAAGCAGTGAAGTGGCTAAATTTGCAGATGACATGAAGTTGTTCAGGGTGGTGAAAACCAGGGAGGATTGTGAGGCACTCCAAAGGGATTTTTCAAGGATGGGTGAGTGGGCGTCAATGTGGCAAATGGAGTTCAATGTGGCCAAGTGCAAAGTGATACACATTGGAGCCAAAAATCCTAAATATAAATACACGTTGATGGGGTCTGAACTGGCAGAGACGGACCAAGAGAGAGATCTTGGAGTCGTAGTAGATAACTCAATAAAAATGTCTAGACAGTTTGTAGCTGTAATAAAGAAGGCCAACGCTATGCTGGGGATTCTTAGGAAGGGAACTGACAACAAATCAGGCAGTATCATCATGCCCCTGTATAAATCATTGGTGCAACCTCATTTGGAATACTGTGTACAGTTCTGGTCGCCACATCTCAAAAAGGATATCATAGCATTGGAAAAAGTGCAGAGAAGGGCAACTAGAATGATAAAAGGGTTGGAACACCTTCCCTACGAAGAAAAGTTAAAATGCTTGGGGCTCTTTAGCTTGGAGAAACGACGGCTGTGGTCGAGATTTATAAGATTATGAATGGGATTGAGCAGGTTGAGAAAGAAGTACTTTTCTTCCTTTCTCACAATACAAGAACTCATGGGCACTCCATGAAATTGCTGAGTAGTCGGGTTAGAACAGATAAAAGGAAGTCCTTCTTCACCCAAAGAGTGTTTAACAAATGGAATTCACTGCCACAGGAGGTGGTGGCAGCTACAAGCATGGACAGTTTCAAGAGGGAATTAGATAAACATATGGAGCAGAAGTCCATCAGTGGCTATTAGCCACAGGGTATAGGTGGGAACTCTCAGTCTGGGGCAGGTGATGCACTCTATTCTTGGTGCTGGAGGGGGCAGCAGTGGGAGGGCTTCTAGTGTCCTGGCCCCACTGCTGGACTTCCTGATGGCACCTGGTATATTTTGGCCACTGTGTGACAGAGTGTTGGACTAGATGGGCCATTGGCCTGATTCAACATTGGCTTCTCTTATGTAGAGTTGCCTCACACAGACCAGCCCCACATGAGATGGATGGGATCTACCATAAGTGTTCCCTCTAAGCTGAATTAGTGTGAGCTAGCTCACAGGTTTTTAGCCTCCGGCTCACACATTGATGTCTTAGCTCAGGAAGGATGGCTCCACAGCAAACTAATTTATGCAGCAGCCGAATGGCTCGCTCACAACTTTAATGCCAGTAGCTCACAAAGTGGAATTTCTGCTCACAAGACTCCACAGCTTAGAGGGAACATTGACCATGACCACAAGCTGGTGGCTCTCTCTTCACACACGGAGTCGGCAGCCTTCGTGACATGTGAGGAACTGGAGAAGATACAGAGAATGCCAGGTATTTATTTGTTTATTTACGTTCAATTTATATCCCGCCTAGCCGCACTGGGAACGTCAAGTCAACGGTGAGATGACGCACAGCCCATTGTTGCCCTGACTTTATTTCCTGTCAGGAACAGGATATTTGCCTGAAGTTTATATTTAGGGTGCCGTGCCCCCACTGGAGGTGGGGGAATCTCCCACCCACGGCAACTCTGCTTCCAGCATGTGCCAGAAGCGACACTGCCACGTTGCTGGTGACGTTGCTGACACACGTCAGCCTTTCCCTCTGCTGTAAGCGTCCCCACTCCACCCCATGCTGATTGCTGGAGCCACACAGCAACCTTATCAGTCCTCTCGGAGAAAATGCCTGCTGTGGATGGCAGCTACTGTAGCATCAGGGCTATTTTTGGGCAGGAACGCACAGGAATGGAGTTCCAGCTGGCTCCCGAGTTGGCCACACCCAGCAGGAACTCATTAGCATAATAGTCCACACTCAACAGCAGACACTCATTAGGATTTGCTATATTAGGGGGTGTGTGGCCTAACATGCAAACGAGTTCCTGCTACGAAAAAAGCCCTGGGTTTTGACAACAAACAAGGTAAACAGAACAAGAAGCAAAAGGTGGGTGTGGCTGGATGACCACACTTCTGGTAACAGGGGGCGTGGCCTAATATGCTAATATGCTGTGCTATCAAGGGTGTGTCCTAATATGCTAATAAGTTTCTGCTGTTTGGTGTGGCCTGTTGTGCTAATGAGTTCCTGCTGGGCTTTTTCTACAAAAAAAGCCCTGTGTAGCATCATCACCTCCTGAAGTCCCTCCCTTCCCGAAACCTGCACTGTCCATGCTCCACCCCCAGAGCTTCGGGAATTTCCCAGCCCAGAGGTGATAACCCTGCATACCAGCTTCTGTTCTGCGTCTCCTCCTACACCTACGTTCAATTTCTGGAAACTTCCTTCAGGGCTTTTTCTGTGATTGCTGCAGCATTCTGAAAAGGGCTTCCAGGAGAACTGAGATGGGACCCCCTTCTTTGCAGGTATAGTTAGGAACGGTTTTTATTTTATTTTATTTTATCACCTCGGAACTGTTGATTTGGAGTGACGCTGTGTTCCCCAGTGCTAAGGTAATCTTGTTTTTACTTTTTTAAAAAATGTACATGTTGTAGCATGTCTTGGAAATCACCTTGGGCCTCCTTGCTGTGAAAAGACTGTTCGTAAATATATATTTTTCATAAAAAAAACCCCACAGCTTTGTAGAATTGCCGCCTTATCTCTTTAGCTCCTTTGGTCTATCCTAAGGCTTGGGCTGACGAGTAACAACCAAATATAAAGCCACACCAAGTAAAATGGAATTTAAGCCTACAGATATATAGCAAAACACCCCCCCCTCCTGCCACAGTTTTACAAGAAATGCCTTAAAACGTTTCTCAAAGATGAATGTAGGAGGGTTTTTATAGGTTTGCCAACCTCCAAGTGTTGGCTAGAGATCTCCTGGAATTACAACTCATCTCCAGACAACATAGATCAGCTCCCCTGGAGAAACTGGCTGCTTTGGAAAGTGGACTCATAAGAACAGAAGAGAAGCCAATGTCGGATCAGGCCAATGGCCCATCCAGTCCAACACTCTGTCACATGGTGGCCAAAAATACCAGGTGCCATCAGGAGGTCCAGCAGTGGGGCCAGGACACTAGAAGCCCTCCCACTGCTGCCTCAGCCCCCCAAGCACCAAGAATACAGAGCATCACTTGCCCCAGACTGAGAGTTCCTATCTATACCTTGTGGCTAATAGCCACTGATGGACCTCTGCTCCATATGTTTATCTAATTCCTTCTTAAAGCCGTCCATGCTTGTAGCCGCCACCACCTCCTGTGGCAGTGAATTCCATGTGTTAATCACTCTTTGGGTGAAGAAGGACTTCCTTTTATGTGTTCTAACTCAACTGCTCAGCAATTTCATGGAGTGCCCACGAGTTCTTGTATTGTGAGGAAGGGATAAAAGTACTTCTTTCTCTACCTGCTCTATCCCATGCATAGTCTTATAAACCTCGATCATGTCACCCCTCAGCCATCATTTTTCCAAGCTAAAGAGCCCCAGGTGCTTTAACCTTTCTTCACAGGGAAAGTAACCCAACCCTTTTATCATTCTAGTTGTCCTCTTCTGCACTTTTTCCAATTCTATAATATCCTTTCTGAGGTGTGGTGACCAGAACTGTACACAGTACTCCAAATGAGGTCGCACCATTGATTTATACAGGCGGCGGCGCATGATGATACTGGCTGATATACTCTACGATATATCCTTCTGAGGTCCCTCCTCCCCTAACCCCACCCTTCCCAGGCTCTAGCCTCCAAATCTCCAGTACTTTCCCAACCCAGAACTGGCAACCAGGAGCTCTGTGATTTAAGTGAGGCCTCAATATCCTTGGCTAATAGGATAAACAGTAAAGTATTAGTAGTATTGCCAAGTTGGGGGTGGGGCATTGGGATCATGTGATGTCGGCATCACTAACATCGCTAAGTTGCTTCCAGGAACAACCCGGAAGTGTCGGTGGGTAGCTCTAGGAATGCTGGAAACCATATGGTAGAATTACAGAGAGTGGTGATGGGCAACAGAGACGATGAGCAGGAGGCTTCCCACCATGGAGTTAGGCCCAGCAACTCTAACAGTAGTAGATTTAAATCAATTGTGCTGCAGTCGGAAATTTCCAGTCTTGTCAAAACATATAGCAAAGACCAAAATCTGCGACTGTCACTACCTTCCATGGAGAGACTCCATTAGACTTCCGTGAACCTCGAACTTGAACTGTATCCCCAGGCAACCAAACCCATTAACCTTTCCCTCTCACCCAGTTGATAGAAACATATAAAATAAAGAAGACAAAAAGGGTTCTCTTCCGCTGCATCTATTTCAAAGTGTTTTTTTTTAAAGAAAACTCCAGGATGAAAGAGAGATGAAACGAAACAATTGAATGCAATCATGCAGAATAGAAAATTATGGGATCCAGGTATGCATGGGGAACGGGGGAGGGATATCGCCTTTGGCTTGTCCTCCTCTGCTCTTGGGTCGAGTTCCGAAAGCCGGGTTGGAAAATTAGGTTCCAGGTGTGGGGAAATAAGGAAACAAAATGGAGTCTGGTCTCCATTTGAGCAAAGCAGACAGGTCAGGTATGCTTGGTGCTAGGCTGAGAAACCCCAAGACCAGAGTCTTCCCCATCACAAGACTCAGCAAAGGTTCTATTAGAGAAGTGGCAGATGTTTCTAGTTAAGAATTGTGTTTTCCAACCCTGACCTGGATAGCCCAGGCAAGCTTGATCTCATTGGATCTTGGAAGCTAAACAGGGTTGACTCTAGCAAATACTTGGATGGGAGACCTCCTTGAAATTCCATAGGCAGAGGCAGGTGCTTTATTTGGCCACCTCTCTGAATATTCTCCAGGCCCCCAGTAGGGGTCAGTCACTGACTTCCAGGTGCACACACAGTCAGTCACTAGAGGTCACCATGACTTCCAGGTGCACTCTCTCTCTCTCACACACACACACACACATTTGAAGCTGTAACATTCCTTTTGAGCAACTCAGACATAGACAGTATCATCTCGGTATTTTTCACTATGAATCACTCTTGCCTTTGTATACCCCGTGTTCTTGTTTTCAGAGAGCCAGCCATCACAGTGGGATGAGGTACTCCTGTGATCAATCACAAATAAACTAGTTCAAGGGACTCACTCTGTGTCTGTTTGCTGTCAGCCTCCCAGCTGACGAGCTCAGTTGGCTATAGGCCACTTCCCTGTCACAGGTCTATCCTAGAGCGTCACTCGATGTGATGATGTCACTTCCAGGTTCATACTGAAAGTGATGTTGTGGCGTCAGCGTAGTGCTGATTTCATTGTCTCTGTCCCCCATCATCTCCAGGCAATTGCTAGTGCTCGGCTAGCAATGCTATTTGCAGCTTCCTAGCTGGGTCCTATCCATGGGGCTGTGGCTACCAGTAGGGGGGTAGGTTTGCCAGTTCCAGATTGGGAAACTCCTGGAGATTTGGGGGTGGAGCCGGTGAGGACAGGGACCTCAGTGAGGTACAGTGCCATAGAGTCAACCCTCAATAGCATCCATTTTCTCCAGGGGAACTGATATCTGTAGTCCCCCCTGGCTACCAGTAGAGGGGGTATGTTTGCCAGTTCCAGGATGGGAAAATCCTGGGAATTTGGGGGTGGAGCCTGGAGAGGACAGGGACCTCAGTGGGGTACAAGGCCACAGAGTCCACCATTTTCTCCAGGAGAACTGATCTCTGTTGTCTGGAGATGAGCTGTAATTCCAGGGGATCCCCAGGGCCCACCTGAAGGCTGGCATCCCTAGCCCCAAGGCACTGCCCCACAGATTGGCAGGAGAGGTGACCCCGATCCTCATTCCTCAAGCATACATCTAGGTACCAGAAAAATTCTCCATGGGTACATTGGTGCTGGTACCATAGCCAGAATCCATGGTCCAATGGTTTGTGAGCAGATCACCCTCTGTCCCTGGCCCTGCAGCATGGTCACTCCACCAGGAAATCTTCCAGTGAGTTTAACGGCTAGACCGCCCCTTCCACTGTACGGTGATCAAGGAGGAAGTCCACTTTTATTACTGGTGAGTGTTTAAGGGAGGTGGTGGAAGCTGGATAGAGATGCCAGCCTCCAGGTGGGGCCTGGGGGATACCCTGGAATTACAGCTTACCTCCGAACGGCAGAGGTCAGTTCCCTGGGAGAAAACAGATGCTTTGGAGGGTGGAATCCTTGGTATTGTACCCCACAGAGGCCCTTGCCCTCCCCAGGCTTCCTCCTCAAATCTCTAGCAGTTTCCCAGCATGCAGCTGGCAAACCTACTGCCCCCCTCCCCCACTGGTAGCCAGGAAGGTCCCAGCAACCTTAGTCAGAGCAGTGTTGCAGCCTCAGTAGTGACTCCTGAATGGGTGTTGGCTGTTGACTAGGCAGGGCTATTATTGGGCAGGAAGGCACAGGAAGGGAGTTCTGGCTGGCTCCCGAGTTGGCCACGCCTAGCAGGAACTCATTAGCATAACAGGCCACACCCAACAGCAGAAACTCATTAGGATTGGCTACATTAGGGGTGTGTGGCCTAACATGCAAAGGAGTTCCTGCCACAAAAAAAGCCCTGGGTTTTGACGACAAACAAGGTAGACAGAATAAGAAGCAAAAGGTGGGTGTGGCTGGATGACCACACTTCTGGTAATATGGGGGTGTGGCCTAATGTGCTAATGAGTTTCTGCTGTTGGGTGTGGCCTTTTATGCTAATGAGTTCCTGCCGAGTTTTTTTTACCAAAAAAAGCCCTGTGACTAGGGATGGACTAGCAAGAAGATTTTTGGGTTCTTTTATGGGGGGGGAAGGCTTATGTTTGTCAAGTCCATATTTTCACCTCCTAATTACGTCTTTAGAATTTATTTTCCAGTTATTTCTTTAACAACCTGAACTGGATAGCCCAGGCTAGCCCAGTCTTGACAGACCCCAAGGGCTGTCGTCCCGAGGCTCCGTGATGTTGAATTACAAAATGAAGAAGCTTCGCTACGCAACAACTTCAGAAATCTAAAATTGTGGCCTAAGTTTTACTGCTGCCCCTTATTGATTTAACATTTCCTATGAGCCCTATAGATGGGCCTTTTCCAGAGCCCGTTTTGAGGCACTCCCTTCCGCTGTACTGCAAGGTAAATTCACTCGAGTTCCAGCGCACTAATGTATATGCCCAGGCATGGCTAATAATAATTACTCATGTCCTCCTGTTCTGCAGATTCTATCAGGAGGATTGAGATCATTTTATACTACCCCTTCTGTCCAGATTTAACCCTCTGCAGTCTTATCTTGACTTTGGGCCAGGAGTCCTTCGTAAATTCCTCCTAGAAAATGTTCAGACTTCAGTGACTTACGCTGTGGCAAAATTGTGTTTCTTAGCTATTAGGAAGTATTTTAGCTGGAAATTTTAGCTGGAAAAAACCCCCCATTATTCTCTTATTCTTATTATTTTATTTTACTGATTTTCTTAATTGTCTCTTGTTAATGTTTTCATGCTCTTGCTATGTTATTGCTGTTTTAATTTCTCTTATGTCAGAATTGTGCTGTTTTACTGGCTCTTGCTGTAATAAATAAGATCTATTGATCAAAGGCAAAGCAGGGTCAGCCTTGGGCAGTATTTGGACAGCAGACCCTCAAGGAATAGCAGGGTTGTCGGGAAGAGGCAGGCAACAGCAAACCATCCCTGAAGGCCTCTTGCCTTGAAAGCCTGTAGCTCAGTGGTAGTGAAGCCACCTTGGCATGCAGAAGGTCCCAGGTTCAATCCCTGGTATCTCCAATTAAAAGGATCAGGTAGGCGGTGATATGAAAGCTCTCTGCTGGAGACCCCTGGAGAGCCGCTGCCAGTCTGAGTAGACGATACTGACTTTGATGGAACGATGGTCTGATTCAGTTCAAGGCAACTTCATATGCCCATATTTTCATAGGACCCAAAGGATCTCAGAAGCTACACAGGATTGGCCTGAGTTAGTCCTGGTGGATGGAGACCTCCAAGGGAGTCCAGGGTTGCTACAGCAGAGGCTAGGGTTGCCAGGTCTTACCTGCGTCCTGGTGGGGGGCTCCAGCCCGGCTCCCGAGGTCTTACGAAGTGCACATGCTGTGATTACATCACCCAGAAGTGACGTCATTAGGCCAGACATGTCATTCAGGGGACGCTCTAGCATTTGGGTAAAAAACTCTATGGTCACCATAGAGTTTTTACCCAAATGCTAGAGTGTCCCCCACATGATGTGCCTGGTGCAACAATGTCAACTCCAGGTAACATCGTCATGCCAGGCATGTCAGGCGTGATGGGGCTCCCCCCACTGGCCAGAGGTGAATTGGGGGCCCTAGAAGTGGGGAAAACTCCACCCCCATCTGGGGGATGGCAACCGCAGCAGAGGCAGCCAATGGCAAACCACCTCTGCTAATCTCTTGCCTTGAAAACCTGATGGGGTCACCATAAGTCGACTGCCACTTGACGACACAATAATTTTTTTTGTTTAAACTTCATTGGTGGTTTTATGTCAGCATTATGCTGTTCTGACTTTTATTTTACAACAGTTTAACTTCTCGGTGGCAACTTAACCTTTTCAATAACGCCTGCGATTTACCTCTCGGCTTGCCATTGTTCCTCTCCAATGACTCCTATTGTTGAGACTTCTGTGTCATCCTTGTAGTTTTCTTAGAAAACAAGACCCTAATTTTAGAAGTATGTTTTGCCTTTGGGGCGCGAAAGGTGGATGTAGCTTTTCGCTTCCGAGGAGAGAGAACATGGGAATCTTACGGCCTTCGTTTGGTGACATTGGCTTTCTTTATGGATACACAGCAGAATCTCTGCCTTCGGCCCAAAACAAAACATGTCCCCTGCCCTCAGCTAGTGGGGTCACTTTCTCCATGTTCTCATGGATACGTAACAAAGTTAGTTTCAAAGGGTAGCCAAGTTGGTCTTCAGGAAAGGGGCTCGATTCGAATCCAGTACCACCTTAGAGACCAAAGAGTCTCAAAGGCAGGCTTTTTGGGGGTGGGGGGGTGAAGGTGCCTGAACTCTCAAGAGGGAAATGAAGTTTTCAGCCTGTATACCAAAAACTCATGAACATTTAACCAGTTTTAAAAGAATTTTGTGGAAGAGGTTCCAAAACTCCATTCTGGCACGTTCCCCCAGAAAAATAAAAAGCCCTGCTCAAAGGTGCTACTGGACATGAATCTGACTGTTTAACAAACCTATTGGAGTCGATGACCCTGGAGGTCCCTTCCAACACTATGATTCTATAATTCTATGCAGATAAAAGCTACTTGGGAGCTCCAAATTTGAAACAAGCATCAACCGTGATACCATTTCCTCATATCAACATTAATCCATTAGTTTAAGTCGACTGTGATTTTGGTCTGCAGGTGAAAGATCCCATGGGAAACTCCTGTGTTGGAGACAGCCTTAGTCTTGTTGCTGAAAAACGTGAGCACTGTGGGCTGTTAGTTCTGAGCGAAGACAAAAATGCGTGAGCCGGAGGTTAAAATACTGTGAGCTAGCTCACACTAACTTAGCTTAGAGGGAACACTACCAGTAACCGTAAATTGAGCTGTAATTCCAGGGGATACTCTGAGTCCCAACTGGAGGCTGGCATCCGTAGCCCTGAGAGACAGAAATCCTTAGCAGGTCAACACAGAACCCTACTCAGACAACAGCCAATCCACATGCAAAAGAACCTCCCGGGAAACAGGAAACCTCCTCAGGAAACAATCCATGTCCGAAAGAACCTCCTCAGGAAAGCTCCTCCATTAGCATGTTTCACAGCCTGGGGAACTCCTACATGATAATGACTCAGCCCTACCCCACCTTCCTGAGTAGATATAAATTACCTGCCTACCATTTTTCTTCACACCTTGACACAGAGAGTGCTCCAGCTTTCTGTGTTATACCTCTGAGGATGCCAGTCACAGCTGCTGGTGAAACGTCAGGTCCTACAATGCCAAGACCATGGCCAGACAACCCGGAAGATCTACAACAGCTAACTACTCAGATCTGTTCAGTGGGGTTTGCTTCTGGGCAAGTGCTCTTCGGATTTCACGGTGAGGCCCTCAGAGGATCACTGAGAAACGCTGCCGCCTCCTGAAGAAATGTTCATTGTGTGATTATGACAGGCATTCTTCAAAAACTTAACAGCCCTGAAATATAAGATTTCCAGGGATTGTACATCCTGGAATGACAAGTCCCCTCATTTCCATCTCAAAAGGCGTTCAGGTATTCTTACTGTCGGCTGCCAAGCCTAAATGCTGATGATAAGAAAGATGGAGGGCCCAGTTTGCTTATGAAATACTTTAGGGGTAGGGAAATTTTGCCCTGACCTGGAGAGCCTGGGATAACCTTATCTTGCCAGATCTTGGAAGCTAAGCAGGGGCTGGCCATGGCTAGTGTTTGGATGGGAGACCTCCAAGGAAGCCCAGGGTTGCTACCCAGAAGTCTCCTGGCCTGTATGGGCCAGGCTGGCCCATTCTTGTCAGTAGGATTGCCAACTTCCGGGTGGCACCTGGAGATCTCCCATTATTACATTTGATCTCCAGACAGTCAAGATCTGTTCCCCTGGATAAATCGGCTGCTTTGGAGAGTGGGCTCCCTGGCATTATGCCCTGCCGAGGTCCCTCCCCTCCCCAGACCCCACCCTCCCTAGACTCCACCCCCCAAAACTCCAGGTGTTTCCCAATCCAGAGCTGGCAGCCCTGCTTGTCAGATCTCAGCAGCTAAGCAGGTAAGTATTTAGAAGGGAACCACTGAGGAATACCAGGGTCATGACATGGAGGCTGGCAATGGCAAACCACCTCTGAATGTCTCTTGTTTTTGAAAACGCGACGGGGTTAAGAACATAAGAACATAAGAGAAGCCAGTGTTGGATCAGGCCAATGGCCCATCCAGTCCAACACTCTGTCATGCAGTGGCCAAAAATACCCGGTGCCATCAGGAGGTCCACCAGTAGGGCCAGGACACCAGAAGCCCTCCCACTGTTGCCCCCCCCCAGCACTAAGAATACAGAGAATACAGGGGTTGCCATACATCAGCTGTGACTGTGAACAGTGAAAGGTTTGAGACCAGTACCTGAGATCTGTGTTTTTCTAGGCTCCCTCTAGAATTACTGTTGAAGGGGGGGAAGCCGAGCATCTGAAAGTTTTGACAGAAGGACATCATAAATATCCCACGGAGTCAGGCCTACCCAATGTAATTAGGGTTGCCATCCCCCCATGGAGGCGGGGTTTCCCTAATTTTTTTAAAAAAGAACTTTATTAATAGGATATATTATCACGTTCCATATTTCATAATATTTTTTTATACATCCTTTCCTAATATCCCCTCCCTCCCCCCCACCTGGCTTCCAGCGATGCTCCACCCCAATTATCATTTCAATCAATATTCACTAACAATAAAAACGTGTCCAATATTCAATTCTTCGTTAGGGGTTTCCCTAATTTTGAGGGCCCCGATCCACTGCTGGCCAGCTGGCTGGCGGAGGGAGCCCCACCCCCCAAAGAGCCCCATCTCACTCAACCTCGCTCTTCTCTTTCCCCAGATTGTATGTGTCAATTTCCCACTATTTGCTGTGTGGTTGCATTTTGACCCACAGCTTCACCCGATTTCGCCCGTGTCTTCTGGAGCCTCAAAAAACAGGATTGAGAGGATGTGGGGAGAATCAAGCAAAGCTGTGGGTCAAAATGCGAGCGCAGCAAATAGTGGGAAGTTGACGCATACAACTGGGGAAAAAGGAAGAGCAGGGGCGGAGCAGCGGCTGGTGGGAAATCGGTCATTGTCTTTTCCAACAGCAACTTCTGCTTTGTTGCTGTGGCTGTGGTTCTCTTTGCCTGACGGGTCTGTCACGCCCGCTGAGCCACACTGACCTTCTAACCTCTGCCACCCTGTCCATAAAAGTCAAATGCAAACGGACACGGATGCTAAAACCCGCAAGAGAAAAACAATGCTGCTCAGCCACCGATGAATACTAATGCAGGACTCCAAAGTGATCCACCAGCAGGACAGCTTCCTGCCCATGGCAAGATTTTAGTAAGGAAAAAAATATATATTTTCCACTTCCCAGAGTCAGGGCAACAGGGTCGTTTGAAAGGAAGGCCCTGTCGTTTCAAACTGGGTGGCAATCCAATCTATCGTCTCCTCTGTGTTAATGACAGATCTCCCCTCAAGGAACGCAACTGCCAGGTTAAACTTGCATTTGCGGGATGGGAGCTGGAGTCACACACAGCTTGGTTCGCTACACCCGTTGGACTGGCTGGCTGCCAACAAAGCGTCTCTCAGACAATGGCTGGCAGGTGAAATTTCAATCCCAGCTGCCAGGACCAACCGAAGGGAAGAGAAGAGTGTTGCAGGAGCATTTTCCACTGGACCAAGTTTGACTAGGAAGGGGGACCTACTTCGCATTCCAAGCACGAGTGAAAACCAAGCGTTTGAAAGTCACAGGCCACTCACTCGGACCTTGCTAATTCATAATGATAACAACAACTTCATAAAGTTTGAGTCCAGGCACCTTTAAGACCAATAAAGCTTTGTTTAAACTCTGTAAGCTCTTGGAGGATTGGCTACATTAGGGGTGTGTCGCCTAATATGCAAAGGAGTTCCTGCTACAAAAAGAGCCCTAGTTTAAGGCATAAACATTCGTGTCTTCAAGGTGCCCTTGGACTCAAACTTTGTTCTTCTGCTTCAGATCAACACGGTGACCCACCTGAGTCTAACTTCATAAAGTTATTTTAATACAAGTGGGTTGGTTGGTGTTCTCCATTCAGTCATGTCCGACTCTTGGTGATTCTATGGGCCAACTCTCTCCATGTTTTCCGAACTTGTACTGTTTCTTTGAGTTGTTCCATGCTCAGGCTGGTGTCAATTTCTATGTGTCTAGCCACCATGTTCTCTGGTGGCCCAGTTTCCTTTTGTCACTAACCAATCCAAGCATAATTGCTTTTTCTAATGAGTTCTTCTGCATGACATGGCCAAAATAAGTCAGTCACAGTTTTATGATTTTTCCTTCCAAGGACATGTCTGGTTTTATGCACTCTAATACTTGCTTGTTTGTCACCTTCGTTGTCCAAGGAATGCACAGGAGCCTTCTCCAGCACACAAGTTAGAATGCCATAATTCACCTTATTCAACCAACCATCACTTATCTGTAGGACCATCACTCTTTTGAAGAAGCCAAACTATCAGCTTGGGTCTAGCTCACAAGGGTTCTTATAATTACTTCTTCAGTCAAGTCAAAATATATCACAAGGCTTTTGTTGTTGTGGCTCACACTCTCATCTCAATGAGGCTGAAGCTATCTTAGACTGAATCAGATCATTAATGCATCAAAATCAGTATTGTCTACTCAGATCAACAGTGGCTTTCCAGGGTCTCGAGCAGAGGTCTTTCACATCACCTACTACCTAGCCCTCCTAACTGGAGATGCCAGGGGTTGAACCTGGGACCTTGAGCCAGTTTGGTGTAGTGGTTAAGTGCGTGGACTCTAATCTGGGAGAACTGGGTTTGATTCCCCACTCCTCCCTTTGCACCTGCTGGATGACCTTGGGCAAGCCATAGTTCTGGCACAGCTGTTCTTGAAAAAGAGCAGTTTCTTCAGAGCTCTCTCAGCCCCACCTACCTCACAAGCTACCTTTTGTGGGGAGGGGAAGGGAAAGGAGTTTGTAAACCACTCTGAGACTCCTTTGGGTAGTGAAGGGCAAGGTATAAATCCAATCTCCTCCTCCTCCTCCTCCTCCTCTTCTTCTTCTTCCACATGCAGTCAGCTGGATGACCTTGGGCCAGTCACAGTTCTCTCAGAACTGTTCTGTCAAGAACAGTTGTCTCAGAGCTCTCATAGCCCCACCTACCTCACAGGGTGCCTGTTGTGGGGAGAAGAAGGGAAGGAGATTGTAAGTCGCTTGGAGACTCCAAGTGAAGGGTGGGGTATAAATCCAACTACTACTCCCCTTCCTCCTCTTCCTTCTTCTTCCTCTTCCTCCAAAGAAGAGGCTCTTCCACTGAACCACAGCCCCTCCCACAACTGTTCTCTTGCAAACTTCCAAGCCCTCAAGTCACAGCCGACTCATGGTGACCCTGTAGGGTTTTCAAGGCAAGAGACGAACAGAGGTGGCTTGCCATTGCCTGCCTCTGCGTAGGGACTCTGGTATTTCTTGGTGGTCTCCCATCCAAGTACTAACCAGGGCTGACTCTGCTTAGCTTCTGAGCTCTGATGTGATTGGGCTAGTCAGGCCAGGGCGCAAGCTTCCATCAGAGGAGCAAAATGTTTCAGATAAGTTTTTTTAGCTGAGTTGCAGGAAGAAAAAACATTCTCCCCTGGTTTTTATTATCACTCATGCAGGAGAAAAACTCAAGTTGTAGTTGTCGCATATTGGAAGAGACAGGAGGCTTAGAGCACATCACGGAATCCCTGAAACCATGGCAATGTCATTTCCACAAGAGGTGGGGAATAAAAATGTGGCATGGAGTCAGGAAAACAGGAATTGGATTTCATAAAAACCCGACTGTGAGTAGGGAGGTGTGGGCTACATGTCAGGTAACCTGATTAGAAGAGTTGGGGGGGATCTCCCACGAGGGACAGGATTCCTGACTCTGGATTGGGGGAGGTTTCCGTCAGCGCAGGCAGAAAGGTTCAGAAGGTGGAATCTTGAACACATGAAGCTGCCTTGTACTGAATCAGACCGTTGGTCCATCAAGGTCAGTATGGTCTGCTCAGACTGGCAGCAGCTCTCCAGGGTCTCAGGCTGAGGTCTTGCACATCGCCTGTTGCCTGGTCCTGTTTTAACTGGAGTTGGTGGGGATTGAACCTGGGACCTTCTGCATGTAAAGCAATTACTCTTCCAATGAGCCACATCCGCTCCTTTGTTCTTGGTTCAAATACCTTGCCCAGATGCTGTGACTTAGACTGGGGCCCAAGCACCTCCTCAAAGTGGGGTGGGGGGAAGCAGAGTGTTTGGGGTCGTTTGTTCCACCTAAGGTATTGTCTTGTATGAAGAAGTGAGCAATGACTCACAAAAGCTCCTACCCTGCTACATATTTTGTTAGTCAAGAAGAAGAAGAGGAGGAGGAAGAGATTGGATTTATACCCCACCCTTCACTCAGAGCCTCAGAGCAGCTTACAAACTCCTTTCCCTTCCCCTCCCCACAACAGACACCCTGTGAGGTAGGCGGGGCTGAGGGAGCTCTTTCGAGGACTGTCCTTGAGTCCCTTGGACTGCAAGAAGATCAAATCAGTCAATCCTAAAAGAAATCAACCCTGACTGTTCCCTGGAAGGCCAGATACTGAAGTTGAAGCTCAAATACTTTGGCCACCAAAGGAGAAGGGAGCCCTCACTGGAGAAGACCCTGATGCTGGGAAAGACTGAAGGTCAAAGATGAAGAGGACAGCAAAGGATGAGATGGTTGGACAGTGTTACCGAGGCAATGAACATGAAATTGAGCAAACTCCGGAGCATAACAGAAGACAGGAGGACTGGGCATAATGTGGTCCATGGGGTCTTGAAGAGTTGGACTTGACTGTGTAACTGAACAAGAAGAACCTTGAGAGAACAGCTCTTATCAGAACTATGGCTAAGGTACTGCTGGACACTTGCTCTTTTCAACTACTACAGATAGACAAACAGGGCTACCCATCTTGATCTATCTCCATGGGAGGCACCACATTTAGCCCTACAGAATGGAAATCCATCAACCTTGTGACATAAGGACAGATGGATTCCCGTTCTCACTGTATCTGAAGAAGTGAGCAGTGGCTCCTGAAAGCTCCTCCTGTGCCACAAATTTTGTTAGTCTTGAAGCTGCTTCAAGACTCTGGCTCTTTTCTACTGCTACAGACAGACTAACACAGCTACCCATCTTGATCTGTCTTGTATGGTAACTTAGCTAGACTTAATGTGTTTGAGTTCCTTTCCTTATATCTGTACTCACTAGGCATGACAGCTATTTTCCATGTGTGTGCTCTAGTTTAATCTTTAGCAACAAAGCTTCTTTCCTGCTTAACAAAGTGAACTGTGATTCAAATCCTACCTACGTGCCTAGACTGCTCATACACACTAAGAACACATGCTGGGGAGGGGTGAAGTAACTGGAAAGCTTGCCCTTTGCACGGGCTCAGAGGCAGACTTACTACGGTCCCCCAAGGCGCTGGTTATGTGACAGGCTGGGTTTTACTACTTGGAGAGGTGGCACGAAGAGAAACGTGCTTTTGCATGCAGGCAGACGTGCAACATGCATGTGAGAACACACAGACCCAGGTGGGTTTGTGACAGTGATCAGGGTTGCCAACAAGCCTGGGGAGTCAGCTGCCCCTTTAAAAGGAAACCTAATGGGATGTATCTCTGCGCCATGAAAAGCGTCAGCTGCCCATTTCTTCACATTCAGCCTCTGTCAAAGGGAAAGGATGTTTCTTTCTCCAGGCCTGTCAGCAACTCTAACTGCAAGGCCTGCTTCAGGTTGGAGTTGAGCAATTTAAGTCGCCAAACTTTGCATTCCGAGCCATTGTGAGCACCGGTGGCATCGACGATCCCTTGGCAGTGCGGTGGCCCGCTCCGTCCTGCCTCCTGCATCTGTTTCCCCAAAAGCAAAATTGGGGAAGTGCCAAAAACGCAGGGATCACTCCAAGTCAACAGGGATGGATGGAGCTGATGATGGCGCGTTCTGTGAGTCTGTCCCACTTTTATTTTCCCCTTCCTCTTAGGGACTCAGGGCAACATATAGGGCTCTGATCTCCTCCATTCGATGTTCACAACAGCCCTTTAAGGTTGGTTTAGGCTGAGCGAGTGACTGCCCCAAGGACCCCTCATGAGCTGCATGGTGATGTGTTTATTCATTAGGTATTATTCAGATATTTATACCCCCGCTTTTCTCTACAGTGGGGACTCAAACTAGCTTGCAACATTATCCTCATCTCCTCGATTTTATCTTCACATACCTATGTGAGGTGTGCAAGGCTAGGACAGGTTGATTGGCCCAAGATCTGTTGATCCCGAAGGTTGGACTAGAACCCACAGGCTTGAAATTAAACCTAAAGAGTTTTCGGCTAAATGTTAGGAGGAACTTCCTGACCGTTCAAGCGGTTCCCCAGCAGAACAGGTTTCCTCGGGAGGTGGTGGGCTCTCCTTCTTTGGAGGTTTTCAAACAGAGGGCTAGGTGGCCACCTGACAACAGTGCAGGTTCTGTGAACTGAGGCAGATCATGAGAGGGAGGGCGGGAAGGGTTGCCTCAGTACTTAGTTCTTGTGGCCCTTTCTTACACACCCAGGGAAATGCTGATGGCCACTTTGGGGTCAGGAAGCCATTTTTCTCCAGGCCAGTTTGGCCAGGGAGCCTGGAGGGTTTCTGCCACCTTCTGGGCATGGAACAGGGGTCACTGGGAGAGTGCGGGGAGGTATTTGTGGATTTCCTGAATTGTGCAAGGGGTTGGACTAGATGACCCTGGAGATCCCTTCCAGCTCTGTGATTCTAAGAGAACTTGCGTGGAAGATTCAAACCTGCCCAGATCCCAGTCTGATACTCTAAGCCAGGGGTCTCCAAAAGGCTGCCCGTGGGCACCAAGGTACCCATTGGCAACTTCACTGGTGTCTGCCAAATGTTTTTAAGAAGTGGGCGGGTCCAGGTAGGGCTTTTGCCCAGCAATGCTTCTGATGGGCTATTCAAGATTTGATTGGCTTGTGCAGTTTTCTTTTTCATGTTACTTTGGCAGCAGCTGCCACCAGAGCACAGGGATCTGCACTGTGCTACTGAAGTTAAGCTGTGGCGATCATTTTGCAGCGGGCTCCGCCTCCTACAGCAGCCATCTTGTGGCAGCCATTTTGTTGCCCCGCCCACCGTGCCGCGTCAGAATTCCAAACGTGCCCACCGGCTCCAAAGGGTTGGGGGCCCCATGCTGGCTCTAAATCTGAACCCACGCCTCCCAAACCCCAGTCCAAGACACTAACCACTACACCACACCAGTTCTGCCACTGGCAATCCAAGTAGGAATATCCTCCCCCTTCAGAAGTGGTACAATCCCCACACAAAGGCATTGCCGGATTTACTGAGCGTGTGCGGCCGCTCTTACTCACAGAGCAAACTTATGCCTGTTTATGGCGAAGCTGACAGAACGTAGACCTTTATGACCCAGTGACAAGCAAAGAGAGTCAATTTGCTCTGTAAACATCATATAACTTTGAGGCTCGCTTATGAAGTAGCTGTCACAGTGTGTTCTGCCGAAAGAGACTCATTCCACATTTCATTTTGTGCTTTGCCTCAAGGTCATTCTATTTATCAGGGAGTACATCAGCATCTCTTACTGGAAATCTCACTCTCTCCCTTCCAGATAATGCTCTGCCACACTTCCCTCCCGGCCACCGGAGGTCAGGACACTGAGTTCACCCGTTGGTAATACCGCAGATTCTAATTAGCAGAGGGAAACCCTAAAGGTGTTTACATTAAGGAAGTGTAAATTGGTAAGAGCAGAAGATGATCAGAACTGCTTTGCTGAGTCGGGCAAAAAAAAAAAGTCCATCTAGTTAAGTGATCGTGGCAACAATTTGGAATTAAGGAATTTGTACTTGCAGAACATAGGAAGAGTCTTGCTGGATCAGACCAGTGGTCCATCTAGTCCAGCATCCTGTCTCACACAGTGACCAGCCAGTTCCTCTGGAGGGCCAACAACAGAGAGGCCGAGGCCTTCCCCTGATAAGAACCTAAGAAGAGCCTGCTGGATCAGACCATTGGTCCATCTAATCCTCCATCCTGTCTCATACAGTGACCAGCCAGTTCCTCTGGAGGGCCAGCAACATGGCAGAGAGGCTGAGGCCTTCTCCTGATGAGAACCTAAGAAGAGCCCTGCTGGATCAGACCATTGGTCCATCTAGTCCTCCATCCTGTCTCATACAGTGGCCAGCCAGTTCCTCTGAAGGGCCAACAACAGGGCAGAGAGGCTGAGGCCTTCTCCTGATGTTGCCTCCTGGCTCTGGGATTCAGAGGCTGACTGCCACTGAATGTGGAGATTTCCCTCAGTCACCATGGCTAGGAGCCACTGATAAACTTATCCTCCATGAATTTATCTAACCCCCTTTCAAAGCTGTCTATTCCTGTGGCCATCACAACATCCTCTGGTAGCGAGTTACACATTTTAATCACTCTCTGTGTAAAGTATTATTTCCTTTTGTCTGTCCTGACAAAAGCTTCATTGGATGCTCTCGAGTTTCTTCTGAGCTCCCCTCCTTCTCAACATCCCCCCCCCGGCTCTGCTCCCAAATCTCCAGGAATCTCCCAACTTGGAGTCAGTAACAGAGCATAGAGGCCAAGGCCTTCCCCTCATGTTGTCTCCTGACACTGGGATTCAAACATTGTCAAATGTCTGTTTCGAACATCTGCAGCTTGGAAATTCCAGGCTAATTATAAGCCAAGCCCAAACCTCTTTAAAGTTTGGGCTCAGCTCATTAATTAGCTCAGCACCAGCATAGCTGGTCCCTTCCCTTTCCTGTTGAAGCACCTGATGGTCAGGGTTTACTTATGATTACGTACTTATGTATGTAATCACTCCATCAGAAAGAAGGTGGCGTGGTATCGCCAGTCTCGTCAGCTCTTAGAAGCTAAGCAGGGCTGGGACTTGGATGGGAGGCCTCCAAGGAAGGCTCTGCAGAGGAAGGCGATGGCAAACCACCTCTGCTTCTCAGAAGCTTTGAAAGCCCCATGCAGGGCAGGGGCCGTCGTAAGCCTGTGATGACTTGATGACACTTACATACTTGATCATATGGGAGGGAAGGCAGTGTGGTACAGCCCTATTATTCTAGGGTTGCCAGGTGCCTACCGTCTGCTGGTGGGGGCTCCAGGATGCTCCCCGCGATCTTTTGGCATGTGCACTTTGTGCGTGTGCTGCAATGATGTCACCCAGAAGTGATGTCATTGCACCGGGCACGTTGTGCAGGGGACGCTCTAGCATTTGGCCAAAAAAACCCTCTATGGTCACCATAGAGATTTTAGCCAAATGCTAGTGTATCCCCCATGTGACACGCCCAGTGAGGCTCTTTGGGGGCAGCCCTCCTCACTGGCCAGCTGGCCGCTGGCGGTTAGGGGCCCTGAAATTGGGGGGAAACCCACCCCCATAGGGGGAATAGCACCCCTAATCTCATCCCAGAGCTGGCAACTTTATGTTGTCCTGTGTTCAAAGAGGTTTCCCCTACTGGTACTTATTCTTTCTCCTTGCAAAGCTAAGGTTTTGTTGTACTGGCAGAGGGGGAGCAGGCAAAGGAGGGGCACACCTGAGGCACTGTTAGAAATCCTCTCGAGCACAGTTATTTATTTATTTATCTATCTATTTATTGGAAATCTCCGGGGTTTTGGAGAATTCAGCAGCCATTACTTGTGTTATGTACCACCCTATGTAGATAGCCTGAATGAAGAATGAGTCTGAGCTTCAGCCACAACCTCCACAGACCCTCAGTATCCTAAAATCTACAACCTGATTGGATGCTGTTGTGGAACAGACCAATTATGAAAGAGTATGACTTTCGGCGAGAACAAACTCTATTGGGCTTAAGTGCTCACTCATGATTGGACCTTAATACATTAGGTGTGTGGTTTAGCTAGTTCCAGATTGTATATAAATTGGGATTGTTCTGTGTGTTGTTGTGTTCTGAGCTGAATAAAGAAATCACTTTTGAGAAAGCCCAGTATATAATACTTGCAATATGCATTTCTTCCTTCCCACTGAGCCAGGGGGGAGTGGGTCCTTTCCCATTGTGAGCTATTGTGAGCTAAGAACAGAGATGCCAACAAACCTGGAGAAAAATTTCTTCTCCCTTTTAATAGAGGCTTAATGTGCCAAAATAGATGGTTGAAGCTTTCCATGGCATACTTTGAAAGGCAAAAATGAGGACGTATTTCCTGTCTTTCATGACTGATGACTCCAAACAAGTGATCGCTATGACACATCTCATTTTAAATACCCCCACTATTTAATCTGCTGTAATGGCTACTAAGTAGGAACATTCCTAACCTTCCAACTCCCAAAAGGGACATTTTCGTCAGTTTTTTTAAAAAGAGGATGGACACCTGAAAAAGAGGACGCATTCTCTAAAAAGAGGACACCGGGTAACCCTTATCATCCGGTAAGTAACATCCCACAAAGCTTCCAATAAAGGAAGGACACATCTAGAAGCTAACCTGCTTGGACCGAAGTGATCATACTGAGGTCTCATTAAGAGAAGACAAGACTCACTAGAAAAGACAATAATGCTAAGAAAAGTTGAAGGCAGCAGGAAAAGAGGACGTCCCAACATGAGATGGATGGACTCAATCGAGGAAGGAGCTAGGAACCAATAACGGGATGACATTCAAACACAGTACCTTTAAGACCAACAAAGTTTAATTCTGGGTAGAAGTTTTCGTCTGCATGGATACTTCTTCAGATACACTTCTTCAGATAGATTCAGGTGGCTAGCCGTGTTGGCCTGAAGCAGTAGAACAAAGTTTGAGTCCAGTGGCACTTTTAAGACCAACAAAGTTGAATTCTGGGTAGAAGCTTTCGTGTGCATGGACACTTCTTCAGATATCTGAAGAAGCGTGCATGCACACAAACAGGGCTCTTTTTGTAGCAGGAACTCCTTTGCATATTAGGCGACACACCCCTAACGTAGCCAATCCTCCAAGAGCTTACAAGTAGCCCCCGTAAGAAGAGCTCTGTAAGCTCTTGGAGGATTGGCTACATTAGAGGTGTGTCGCCTAATATGCAAAGGAGTTCCTGCTACAAAAGAGCCCTGCACACAAAAGCTTATACCCAGAATTAAAGTTTGTCGGTCTTAAAGGTGCCACTGGACTCAAACTGTGTCTGAATGCCATCCCGTTATTGGTTCCTAGCTCCAGGTGCTCAGAATGCATGCTGCCTCCGAAAAAGAGAGATTCATTTAGTTATTGTGGTTTCTATGTGAATCTGTCTAATCCTTTTCAGAAGTCATCTGAATCCATTGCCGTTGCTGCTTGGTGGTAAATTCCGCGAGCTATTCATCATGCAAAGAAGTACTTCCCTTTGTCCTTCCTTCCGTTTGTCCATCCCAAACTCAGAGAGTCAACATCATTGAGTGACCTCGAGTTGCAGTTTAACACAAAAACATATTTCTTTCTATCGACTTCCACCGCTTTGTCCATTACTATACAAATCTCTAGGTCTGTTGAACAAAATAACTATTAAATAACTGAACTGGAATTCCACCGAGGTTTATTTACAACTCTATCTGTCCAGTCCTAATAATATTTTCCTGGGATTAAACCCAATTGAATAGATCTGAGTAGGGTTTGCATTAACCCCATTTCGAACACTTGTACATCATGAAGACAACCTTTTACAGCTGTTTTATGGATGTTTTTAGGCTGTTCAGAGGTTGTTTTATGCTAGTTTGGTGTAGTGGTTAGGAACGCGGACTCTAATCTTGGAAAACTGGGTTTGATTCCCCACTCCTTCACATGCAGCTGCTGTTGTGACCTTGGGTCAGTCACAAGTTCTTTCAGAGCTAATCTCTCAAGGGCAGTTCTCGGGAGAGCTCTCTCAGCCCCTCACAGGGTATCTGTTGCGAGGAGGGGAAGGGAAAGGAGAGATTGTAAACAGCTTTGAGACTCATTCAGGTAGTGAAGGGCGGGGTATAACAATCCAATCTCTTCTCAAGGCAATTGTAGGATGCCCTGAGACGCCTTAAAATAGAGCAAAGCAGGACATAAAAAACTTCTTTTTCTTCCCCTCTTCCTTCCAGTTTGGTGTAGTGGTTAAGTGTGCGGACTCTAATCTGGGAGAACCGGGTTTGATTTTCCCACTCCTCCACTTGCAACTGATGGATGACCTTGGGCAAGCCATAGTTCTGACAAGAGCTGTCCTTGAAAGAACAGTTCTTGAGAGAGCTCTCTCAGCCCCACATACCTCACAGGGTGTCTGTTGTGGAGAGGGGAAGGGAAAGGAGTGAAGGGCGGGGTATAAATCCAATCTCCTCCTCTTCTTTTCCTCCTCCTCCTCTTCCTTTTCTTCCTCTTCCTCCACCTCCACCAGGAGGTGGGTAATTTCATAAAAAGGGCTGCCCAGGGTCTGGATGGCTTATATTCCCCCCCTGACTCCTCCTCCTGTCAAAGGAAGGTGCCTCATTGGCTAAAAACTGCTCTCCTGATCTCTCTGCTGAATCAGATAGGATAGTAGTCTCGTGCCATCCCTCCCTCTAGTTGCCCAGGAAACAAAGAGAACAGACAAACCAGCATAGCACAGGAAAGGCCCTGTAACTGGAGCAAATGTGCACTCTGTGCTCACAGATAGAGTGAGCATGCTCAGTCCCAAGTAAGGAGAGTGTGCTGGATATCTCTGCTCCGTGGCACAGTGGCCCCGAACAGACGTGTGTCCTGTCTACAGCGTGTGGAGGCCTTGGAGGTTTCTCTGTCATTCCTGTTTTCTGCCTTCTCTAACTATGCAGCTAGGGTTGCCAACTCTAGCTTGGGAGAATCCTAGAGATTACTGGACAGTGCCTGGGAAGGGCATAGTTTGAGGAGGGGAGGGAGTAGAGTAGGGCTGTCTTGCCAGTCTAGGACTTCAGCTACTCCTCAGTACTATGGTATGCCATAGAATCTGACATCTGAAGCTGTCATCTCCTTCAGAGAAACTGTCAATTGTAATCTGGAGATCTGTTGTACTTCTGGGAGAACTCCAGACTCCACCTGGCAACTACAGAGACAGCTATTTTCTAGCTAAAGAGACCAGAAAAAAAGAGAATCATAGCAGAAGTAGAAATTGTTGCAGTCATGTCTCCCTTTAGTCATGAAAACACCCAAACGTTTTCATATTTCCTTTGAGGGAAAGTGCTTGCCAAAAAAACATCATAAAGACTTATTTACAGTGACTTTATTCTTTTTTTTAAAAAAAAATGCAGCTGATATTGCGATAGGGAAACGGTACTCTTGGCAGAAATATTTCATAAAAGGAGGCAAATCTCTCCATCTACCAAATGTTCAGCGCTCAGGTGTTCTCCACGTGCCCAAATGAAGGGCTCCTTTCTGTCTAGTTGTTTTAAGACTCGGGTTGTTGTCAAACAGGGATTAGACTTCTGCATGAAGCAACTGGGTTTGCCACCACAGTAACACAGATGGTTAGCTAGCTCACACCAACTCAGCTCAGAGGAAACACTGCTGGAACTGCAGTTCCAATTGTGCCAGTTTTGAACATATCCCAAACATGACACAGGGATGACTGAGGAACCGAACAAAACGCATAGATGCAATAGAGCACGAAAACCTTATATCGATGATTTTAAGCAAGGCACCTTGTTGAATTCCAACACTGTGCAGATCTAAGGATCTGAAAGACGGCGACTCTCGAGCTGCAGACAAATCATCGAGGCAATCAAAAGAGTGTTCAGCTCAATGTGAAATGGACAGTTCGAGCATTAATGGCTTTAATGTTCCCAGCATCCCCAATTGTGGCTGTCGGGCAAGACTTGGGGATTCTCTGCAGTGGCAGGGACTGCCGGAATATCAATGACTATCAAAGCCCACAGAGATAAATGAAGCCTATCAAAAGCCATGCGCCGGCTTGTCCTTAAAACAGGATTTCCTTTGTAAGTTTTTTTTTTAAATGTCCACACAGACACTCAGCACTTGGCCATTCAGATACCCAGGAATTTGCCAGTGCTCCGTTTCACGTTAGCATCTCCACTTCGTTAGTAGAATGACATTGCCTAGAGCTCAGTTGGATCAAGAGGTTTAGTTTTTCTTAATAGGCTTCAGGGTTTATTATCTTCAGGAGAGAATCTCTGTCGTTCCCAGCTTGTAATATATATGAACAGGAGCAGACAAGTGAACTTACTCCTTTCTCCTGAACTGACATGGTGCTGGCTGTGGAATGCTGTGGCAACCGTACCTTTCTCTCCCGCACACACTTTATCTCCCACACACACAGTTTGGTTGTAGTGTTTAGGAGTGCGGACTCTAATCTGGGAGAACCAGGTCTGATTCCCCACTTCTCCACATGCAGCCAGCTGGGTGACCCTGAGCAAGCCACAGTTCTCTCGGAGCTGTTCTCTTATGGCTATATATGGAGCAGAGGTCCATCAGTGGCTATATATGGAGCAGAGGTCCATCAGTGGCTATTAGCCACAAGGTATAGATAGTGATGCTCTGTATTCTTGGTGCTTCGGGGGGGTCAGCAGTGGGAGGGCTTCTAGTGTCCTGGCCCCACTACTGGACCTCCTAATGGCACCTAGTATTTTTGGTCACTGTGTGACACAGAGTGTTGGACTGGATGGGCCAGTGGCCTGATCCCACGTTGGCTTCTCTTATGTTCTTACGAGCAGTCCTCAAAAAAGCTCTCTCAGCCACTCAGCTACCTCACAGGCAATGCTCTCTCTAAGCTGTGGTGTCTTGTGAGCAAAAATTCTACTTTGTGAGCTACTGGCATTAAAGTTGTGAGCAAGTGATTTGGCTACTGCATAAATTAGTTCGCTCCGGAGCTATCCTTCCTGAGCTAAGACAAAAAGGTGTGAGCTGGAGGCTAAAAATCTGTGAGCTATCTCACACTAACTCAGCTTAGAGGGAACACTGCTCACAGGGAGTCTGTTGTGGGGAGAGGAAGGGAAAAGAGTTTGCAAGCTGCTCTGAGACTCTGAGTGAAGGGCGGGGTATAAATCCAATCTCCTCCTCCTCCCTTTCCTTTTCTTCTTCTCTTGTCCACCACACTAAGGATGAACAGACAGATATTTCTGATTTTATTTTTTAAAAATTGCTCATATTTTCAGCACTTATTATGGTTCTCTGCTTTTCATTGCCAATTCTGTAGATCCATTTCAGTTCTGTACACATATCGTAAAGAGTTTTTACATGGAGTGTACTTGATGTTCAGTAGGTGAGATATACACAATAACCAAATTTACACTGGAACACTCCCCCCCCCACGTTTGGTGGTGGAACGTGCCATCAGGTTGCAGCTGTCATGTGGTGATCCCCTAGGGTTTCCCAAGCAAGGGACACTCAGAGGTGATTTGCCCTTGCCTGCCTCTGCGTAGCCACCCTGGGTTTCCTCGGTGGTCTCCCATCCAAGTACTAACCAGGGCTGACCCTGCTTAGCTTCCGAGATCTGAAGAGAATGGGCTAGCCTGGGCCATCCAGGTCAGGGCAATGTTTGCCCTCCACCTTTAGGGTCTCCTTTATCCCCCAAGAGTTCCTGAACTGGCACCACATTTCCTCTCCCAAAATACTGGAATTTGGGGACATCCAATGAAGCTGATGGGCAGTAGGTTCAGGAGCCACAGCCCAGCCACATTCCTCTGAGCAGGGCTCTTTTTGTAGGAAAGGCCCAGCAGGAACTCATTAGCATATTAGGCCACACCCCCATTTTTACCAGAAGTGTGGTCATCTAGCCACACCCACTTTTTGCTTCTTATTCTGTTTACCTTGTTTGTTGTCAAAACCCAGGGCTTTTTTTGCAGCAGGAACTCCTTTGCATGTTAGGCCACACACCCCTCATGTAGCCAATCTTAACGTGTTCCTGCTGTTGGGTGTGGCCTGTTATGCTAATGAGTTCCTGCTGGGCATGGCCAACTTGGGAGCCAGCTGGAACTCCATTCCTGTGCGCTTCTGCCCAAAAATAGCCCTGCCTCTGAGGTTCCCTGGCATTGGCCAAGCTGGCATTTGGTTTGGATTTAGAAACAATAGCAAAATTGCCTAAGTTAGCGAAGCTGAGAGGCAGTAGGTTCAGGATGGACAAAAGGGAAATACCACTTTACACAGAGAGTGAGATTAAAATGTGGAATTCGTTGCCAGGGGATGTCATGATGGCCATAGGAATAAACAGCTTTAAAAGGGGATTAGACAGATTCATGGAGGATAGGTCTATCAGTGGCTACTAGCCATGATGACTGAGGGGAACGGCCACATTCAGAGGCACTAAGCCTCTGAATCCCAGAGCCAGGAATCAACATCACGGGAAGGCCTCGGCCTCTATGTCCTGTTGTTGGCCCCCCAGAGGAACTGGTTGGCCACTGTGAGAGACAGGAGGCTGGTCTAGATGGACCACTGGTTTGATCCAGCAGGGCTCTTCTGGTGTTCTTATCAAGGGAAGGCCTCTTCTCTTATTCTGTATATAACTACAACTGCTAGAATTTTGTACGCTAAACATTGGAGACTTAACAGAGACACCTTCGAGACAAGAATTCCTAAGCAAAATGCTAGAAACGGTGGAAATGGATACATTAACTCTGACTTTGAAAGGACAGCTGGAGATATTATTTGAGAATACATGGTCAAGATTCTACCAATGGTTCCAAGATTATTCTAAATCAACAGAGACATTTAACCTTTGTTTAGGTTTGGTGTAGTGGTTAAGTGCGTGGACTCTTATCTGGGAGAACCAGGTTTGATTCCCCACTCCTCCACTTGCACCTGCTGATGTGACCTTGGGTTAGTCACAAGCTCTGGCACAGCTGTTCTCTCAAGGACAGTTTCTGTCAGAAGTTCTCTCAGCCCCACCTACCTCACAGGGTGTCTGCTGTGGGGAAGGGAAGGGAAAGGAGTTTGTAAGCCGCTCTGAGATGCCTTTGGGCAGTGAAGGGCGGGGTATAAATCCAATCTCTTCTTCTTCTTCTTCTTTTATTTTATAATTAACATATATCTGCAATTGATATGCTTATTGTTACAATGTGAACGATAAACTTTGAAGATATTCTAGGCAATAATGTGATATGATATTAAGAAACTGAATTTCCCCTTTATATGTTTGTTTTGTATGTTGAAAAATAAAAAATATACGGGAAAAAGGGAAGGCCTTGGTCTCTATGCTCTGTTGTTGGCCATCCAGAGGACAGGATGCTGAACTAGATAGAATACTGGTCCGATCCATCATGGCTCTTCTTATGTTCGAATGACTGAAAACTTGGTTCTGCTGTTTCAGATGCAGTTCTGAGAACTGTCCATTTCTTGCTTTAAACAGTACTGAGAAAAAACTCTGGTTCAAAATTTCAGCCTGACTTATTTGCACATGTTAGGCTCACGTATCAAAGAAAATTCCCATGCAAATGATTTGCTCCTGATTTCCCCCCCCCCTTTGGCATATTTATCAAACACATCTCTGCCATGCTCAGGCCAGTGCACACAAAATATAAAAGCAATTTGCTTTTAAAAAAAATCAAACCATCACGTATTCTCTTCCTTGCTAATTACCAAGGTACTTGTGTGCAAACAGAAGCCTGCTTTCCGTTTCTCTAATTGAAAATTTATTATGGGCAAACAAAAGGGGGAAATTAGAAGTCATATATATGCATGCGTGGAGAGTGAACTGAAATTAGCTCCTTGCTTAAAGGCAAAAAAAAAAATCTACTGTAGTTCCTTCCTTTCTGAAACCTACAACAGGTTGGAATGCAGAGTCCACAGCTTCAACTGTTTGTCAAAGAAAAGGTTAGAACACCATGGTCAGTAAAAGGAGTAAAATTAGGGTTGCCAGGTCTGGTTTGGCAAATACTGGGAGACTTTGGGGGGTGGATCTGGGAGAGGGCGGGGTTTGGGGAGGGGAGGGGCCTCAGCATGGTACAATGCCATAGAGTCCCCCCTTCAAAGCAGCCATTTTCTCCAGGGGAGCTGATCTCTGTCAGCTGGAGATCAGTTGTAGAAGTGGGAGATCTCCAGGACCCACCTGGAGGCTGGCAACCCTAAGAGAAAGGTTTGTTTAAAAAGTTTGTCACACCGTTTAGGGCACAGGTCCCCAACATGGTGCCCGTGGGTGCCATAATGTCCGCCAATACCTTTCCTGGCATCCGCCAAGTGCTTTTGGAATGTGGGAGGGGATAGCTGGGATGTTTGCCCAGCAAGGCTTCTGATTGGCTGGGCAGATTAGAAGGCATCCTGTTAAACAGAGCTGCTTCCTGATATGTCGAATTTTATTATTAGAGTCATGCATAACTTCACTCCTTGACATTTTGTGGTCCTCCTGTGGCAGCCATTTTGTGATTGGCTCTACTTCCTGTGGCAGCCATTTTGTGATTGGCTCCACCTCCCGTGGCAGCCATTTTTTATTCTGCCCCACTGCCCTGTGTCAGAAATCCAAAGGTGCCTGCAGGCTCAAAAAAAAAAAAAATTAGGGACCCCAGGTCTAAGGTACCAAAACTATCAGAAAACAATGAAGGAATGGATTCTGTTCATTTCTCTGACGTGTTTTGTCCTTAATTTCCTTTAAGACTGGTACCTTTTTTCCTATCTGTCTAAAATTTGACAGAGGATCATATGGATACTGTGAGGCAGCATCTTTGGTCCCTTTCAGCATTGTCCAATCTGATTGGCAAACCATCTCTGAACGTTTCTTGCCTTGCAAACCCCAAGGGTTTTCTTCACCCAATACTTCTTCACCCAAAGAGTGATTAACATATGGAATTCACTGCCACAGGAGGTGGTGGCAGCTACAAGCATGGACAGTTTAAAGAGGGAATTAGATAAACATCTGGAGCAGAAGTCCATCAGTGGCTATTAGCCACAGGGTATAGATGGGAACTCTCAGTCTGGGGCAGGTGATGCACTCTATTCTTGGTGCTGGAGGGGGCAGCAGTGGGAGGGCTTCTAGTGTCCTGGCCCCACTGCTGGACCTTCTGATGGCACCTGGTATTTTTGGCCACTGTGTGACAGAGTGTTGGACTAGATGGGCCATTGGCCTGATTCAACATTGGCTTCTCTTATGTTCTTATGTTCTTAAGGGGTCGCCCTGAGTCAGGTGCAACCAGGTGGAACTTTCCATACATTAAAAAACCTTTTTAACTGGAGTGGGAAGGAACTGAAACTATCTTTCTAGATGTACCCCCCACTTCTTCCAAACAACTTAGAGTGGTGTACCTGGATCCTCTGCTCCCATTTTGTCCCCACAACTACCCTATCAGGTAGGTGTGGCTGGCCCAACATTACTCAGTGAGTTTCGAGGCACAACACATATCTGAATCCTCGTCTCCCAAGTCCGAGTCTGACATGCAAGCGACTCCACTCCATCAGTTGCCTCTGAATCTGGGTCCTTCTTCAGTCACATCTCTACCTCTGAGCTTCATCTTTTAGGTCTTCCTCCTCTTCTTCCTCCTCTTCTTCCTCCTCTTCCTCCTCCTCCTCCTCTTCTTCCTTCTCTCCCTCTTCTTCCTTCTCTTCCTCCTCCTCTTCTCCTTTCCTTCTCCTTCTCCTCCTCTTCTTCCTCCTCTTCCTCCTCTTCTTCCTTCTCCTCCTCTCCTCCTCCTGTCCTCCTCCTCCTCTTCCTCCTCCTCTCCTCCTCCTCTCCTCCTCCTCCTCTTCTTCCTCTCTCCTCCTCCTCTTCTTCCTTCTCTTCCTCCTCCTCCTCCTCCTCCTCTCTCCTTCTCCTCCTCTTCTACCTTCTCTTCCTCCTCCTCCTCCTCTTCTTCCTTCTCTTCCTCCTCCTCTTCTTCCTCCTTCTCCTTTTGAAGTTGAAACTCTTGCAAAGCGTTTCCAAGTGGGGTTGCCTTCCCCCCCATTCTTTACCACTCAAACAACTACCAGATGGTGAGATCCGTAGCTTCACTGATGCCTTCCTTAATTGCTTTTTACCCCATTACTAAGGAGACTATAAACAAATCCAGGACTCAAGAGTATGAAGCCCCATGCTGGGTTGTTCTGCTACCTGTTTATTATATGTGATTAGAGAATGCAACAGTGACTTTGAAGTGCCAAAGAGTCCGTGGCATACAAATACATGGCTCCCCACCTCAATTACAGTGTTCCTCTGCTGTGAGGCCTATAATTTCTTTAATCATCTTAGACCTTCTTGTTTCTCTGCCTACAACCTATGATTATGATTCTCCCATAGCATTAGGTAACGCTTGTTTTATTGCTGAGCGTCGTTTAGTTATACCTTGCTGGAGAACAGAGGGAAGAGCAGAATAGATAGTGTATTCTTTTCTAGAGATATTTAAAACACTCTGAGAAATGGGTGTTCACCTCGTCCAAAAGTTATTTGCATTTTTTTAAAGCTCGGATCCCCACAACTGCTTTGCTAGAGAAGAACAAACATAGCACAACCTTCCTTTTTTTTTGTAGTGTTTCGGGAGGTAACAAAGAAGTAGACCATACCTGGATAGCCCTGGATAGCGCAATCCCAGTCAGACCTCAGAAGCTAAGCAGGGTTGGACCTGGCTAGAGAGCCAGTTTGGTGTACTGGTTAAAAGCGGGCTCTAATCTGGGAGAACCAGGTCTGATCCCCCACTCCTCCACATGCAGCTGCTGGTGTGACCTTGGGTCAGCCACAAGTTCTCTCAGGGCTGTTCTCTCAAAAGCAGCTCTCGAAGGAGCTCTCTCAGCCCAACCTCCCTCACAGGGTGTCTGTTGTGAGGAGGGGAAAGGAGATTATAAACTGCTCTGAGACTCCTTTGGGTGGTGAAGGGCAGGATATAAATCCAACCTCCTCCTCCTCCTCCTATTTGGATGGGAGACCACCAAGGAATACCAGGGACGGGTCATGAAAAGGAGGCAGGCAGGCCATGGCAAACCACCGCTGTTAGTCTCTTGCCTTGAGACAGACTAATACGGCTACCCATCTTAACACATGGAATTCACTGCCACAGGAGGTGGCGGCAGCTACAAGCATGGACAGCTTCAAGAGGGAATTAGATAAGCATATGGAGCAGAAGTCCATCAGTGGCTATTAGCCACAAGGTATAGATAGGGACTCTGGGGCCAGGTGATGCTCTATATTCTTGGTGCTTCTTGGTGCTTGGGGGCGACAACAGTGGGAGGGCTTCTGGTGTCCTGGCCCCACTGCTGAACCTCCTGATGGCACCTGGTGTTTTTGGCAACTGTGTGACAGAGTGTTGGACTAGATGGGCCATTGGCCTGATCCAACATTGGCTTCTCTTATGTTCTTCTGATCCATCTAAAGATGGTAAAGGCCAATGCAGTGCATTGGGAGCAATGCTGAAGCAAAATGCCTAGGATAAATATACCATCTGCAGGACACAAGGCGACATCTACAGCAAAACGTCTTTGAGATGAACCATATCCTACCAGGACCAAATGCAAAAGTCCCGCAGAAATGTGAAGTTTGGTTTTGCGACAACCCCGTGGAGTCGAAGGGAAACTGCCGCTTTCATGAAACAACGAAATCCTCGTATTAAAATCTCTGTTACATACTGATATTTCTCACTGGGACATCAAAACAGCCCACCTAGTCCAGCATCAGGTTATCCAACCAGATGCCCTGGAAGACCTTGCAAACAAGACTCCCCAAACAGCATTTAACTGCCGTCTTTATTTCTCATACCCAAACAATGACTCTTCCAAAGAATCTGCATTAAAAATAACCACCAATGCAAAGATGAACACATTTCTCAACATGGCTGAATTCATTTTGGGCCATTCAGCGCCAAGCCTATTAAATATACATATATTTCTTTTTGCCATGTCCATTAATCATAAAAAGACCTGTCTTGAGTTACTCAATCATCTGACATAATGTATTCTCTTCCCGCACCTTGGGTGAGCAATCAAAAGGAGATTGACTTTCTTCATTTAGTCAAATAGATTTATCTGAGCCATGTTTCAAATGACTAGATTAAGTGGGGTAATGCTTATTCTTTGTGTCAGTGAGGGGAAAAAAATCTGTTCGGTATGAAGGCTCCTTTGATTTCCGACTTGGAATCTCCCATGAAATGGACCAGTGTCCTTCCTCTATCATTCACGCGGCATCTATTTGGTATCACAAACGAGTGAATATTCATCATGTACAACATTCGACCAGGACAAAAAGGAAACGCGTTCCTAGACAAAAGAAGGATTCATCATGGAGGATGGCTTTCTATTGCCTGTAGCATATGAATTGGAGCTGACAGGAGAGGTCCGTCATAACAGGATCTGGTCTAGAATAGAATCAGATTTGGGGGCAAGGGATGGTTAGGTCTGTCAATGCTAAGAGTGGGGTCCTATGTACTAGGTAGTTTGGTGTAGTGGTCAGGAGCGCGGACTCTAATCTGGGAGAACCAGGTTTGATTCCTCATTCCTCCTCCACGTGCAGCTGCTGGCGTGACCTTGGGTCAGTCACAAGTTCTCTCAGAGCTGTTCTCTCACAAGCAGTTCTGAAAAGAGCTCTCTCAGCCCCCACCTGCCTCACAGGGTGTCTGTTGCCGGGAGGGGAAGGGAAAGCAGATTGTAAGCCACTCTGAGACTCCTTTGGATAGTGAAAAGTGGGCTATAAAAACCAACTCCTCCTCCTCCTCCTCCTCCTCCTCCTCCTCCTCCTCCTCCTCCTCCTCCTCCTCCTCCTCCTCCTCCTCCTCCTCCTCCTCCTCTCTCCTCCTCCTCCTCCTCTTCCTCTTCTTCTTCTTCTTCTTCTTCTTCTTCTTCTTCTTCTTCTTCTTCTTCTTCTTCTTCTTCTTCTTCTTCTTCTTCTTCTTCTTCTTCTTCTTCTTCTTCTTCTTCTTCTTCTTCTTCTTCTTCCAGAGTGGTGATGGGGCTAGAGATCTTCCCAACTGATCTCCCCACGAAGACAGAGATTTGTTTATTTATTTATAACCTGCCTTTTCTCTTGGTTCAGGAGATCAGTTCCCTTGGAGAAAATGGCTGCTCTGGAGGGTGGACTCCATGGCATTATACCCTCCCCTCCCTAAAACCTCCCCTCTCCAGGCTCCACCTCCCAAATCTCTAGGAATTTCCCAACCTGGAGTTGGCAAGCCTCCGTTTGAGCCAGTTTGCCCAGTTCTGGGCGTGCACAGTGCTCGTTAACTACCCTCAGCTTTTCCCCATCATCCCCCCATCGGACTCTGCTGCTCTTAATGATAGACTGTATTGGGCCGGTCTGAATTGTCCATAAAAGGAAATGAATTAATTATTTGTAGAAGTTCCAGGCTATGGCATCTAACACAACATAAATGCCCTCCACTTGTGTGGGCATGTGTGTTTGGGAGTGACATTTTGCCTCCTCCTTCTTTAGCATCCTTCCTAATGAGGGTTATGCTGGCTAGAAGTCATAACTTTTTGGTAAGTGGGGTTCTCGGGAAAGAGGTCGTCAAGGAGACAGCGGGATCCCCCATGCTCAGATCTCGTGTAGCGCATGTTTCACAGCCAATGGATTAAAACAAAGAAGCCAATGCTATTTAGAGACTGAAAACCCCGTTTCTTTTGTCTCGGCTCCTGTTTAATTTGGGTTTTAAAAGACTACTTAACGGGGATATTTAGTTGCTGGTTTGATGGCCACTCGCCAGCTCACACTTTCTCTCCCCCAGTCTCAGAGAAGACTTTTCCCCTCACCCTTGTCATTTGGTAAAGTTGCCGTTACTTAACAAAATGCGGAGATCATTTAAGCAGATGCAGATTTTACTATGTAAAATGAAGGCCAAGGTTTTAGTGTTAATTGAAAAATGCTTCTGTTGTTCTCTATTGAAGACAAAAATAGCACTTGGAGAGAGGGGGAGAGAAAGAGGTGGAGAGAGAGAGAGGGACAGAGGGAGAGAGAGAGAGAGAGAGAGAGAGAGAGAGATGTCAGCACTGGCTGTGAAAACAGGAGATCGTTTTGCAGATTTCTGTTGCATTCCATTGGGGCTGGTTCTGCTTCTGGCATTCACTCCACTGTTTTACCAAACCCGCACTGGAACAGAAAAAGATGTGGCTCAAAACCACATTCAAATACCCCGGGGCCAACTCCACTGTACTGACTGAGGAGTCACTCCTGAATAGCCATAAATCAGCCATAAATCTATGCAGACGGCTACCATAAAACCGAGAGATCAAATGAAGTGGAAGCGGCCTGCAGTCTGGACACTGCCGTAAAATCCGACAATCAATCAAAGCGAAAGTGGCATGCAATGTAGAGGGGGATTTCTGTTCCAAGGTGGGTTTGGCAAAACAGTGGAGGAAATGCTAGATGCAGATTGAGTCACTGAGGAAAAGGTGCAGCTCAAAACCACATTCAAATACCCCGGGGGGCTACACCGTACTGACTGCAAAGTCACCCCTGAATGGCCATACATCTATGCAGTAGGTACCATAAAACCCGATGATCAAAGAAAGTGAAAGTGGCATGCAATGTGGAGGTTACCATAAAATCCGATGATCAAAGAAAGTGAAAGCGGCATGCAATGCAGAAGGGACCGCTGCCTCGCTGAGGGAAAAACAGAGGGAAAAGCCAATGCAGAATTGCCCTGGGTCTCATGGCAAGCTGCACAGGAAGAATTGCCAACTACCAAGTGAGGGCTGGAGTTCTCCCGGAATTAAAAACTGATCTCCATCCAAAAGAGATCAGTTCCCCCTGGAGAAAATGGCAGCTTTGAAAAGTGGACTGTGGAATTTTGCCCTACTTAAGGTTACCAACCTGCAGATGGTGTGCTAAAAAAATTATCTTTTCTTAAACAGTGTATTAATTACCTAATAATTATATTACACCTAAGGCACAACAAGCATATCAACACCAACAGGTGTAAATGCTCACACCAGAAATCAGTCAGAGTCTTTTTTGCAGAAGATGAAACCGGTCAGATGAACGCAGTCGGGCAGTCAACTCCCTACTCCGGACTGAAAAGTGGTTTCGATCAGACTTCCTCACGACCGCCCATCAATGGGAACCAAAGTCTTCATATATTAAATAAAGCAGAGCAAACATCTCCAAGGGGGTTTAACAGCTGTCTCATTTCTTTTACTGTGAACAAAAGAGGTCCTGCCTTCCCTCCCTAAAACCCACCCTCTCCGTCCTGAAGCTCCACACCCCCAAATCTCTGTATTTCCCAACTCAGAGCTGGCAACTCAATGCACAGGTTGTTGTGGAGAGTGCAACACAACACGGCAAACCCTCAGGAATAGCAGTGCTGCCAAACTTTGGGCAGAGGAGATTGGGAAAGTGCGTTTTCCCAGCTTGAAATGTTTACATGTTTTGTTCTGAGTCTGGCTCAGGCTGCTTTGAATCTGGGCCCACGTGGAAACGGCACACAGATTTATCCTTCATTTGCTTATTAAACTTGCCTTTCCTGACAGGCAAAAGGAGATATTAAATACTGCTTTACACAGAGATTGATTGAAATGTGGAATTTGCTGCCAGAGGATGTCGTGGTGGTCACAGGAGTGAACAGCTTTAAAAGGGGCCTGGATGGATTCATGGAGAAGAAGTCTGTCAATGGCTATGAGCCATGGTGACTGAGGGGAACCTTCACATTCAGAGGCACTAAACCTCTGAATCCCAGAGCCAGGAGGCAACATCAGGGGAAGGCCTCGGCCTCTGTGCCCTGTTGTTGGACCTCCTGAGGAACTGGCTGGCCACTGTGCGAGAGAGGATGCTGGACTAGATGGACTACTGGTCTGATCCAGCAGGGCTCTTCTTAAGTTCTTATGAGGGGAAGGCCTTGGCCTCTCTACCCTGTTGTTGGCTCTCCAGAGGAACTGGTTGGCCACTGCAAGAGACAGGAGGGAACACTGGTCTGATCCAGCAGGGCTTTTCTTACGTTCTTATGCACTTATGGTTCAAAGTGGTACCTGCTACTATGATCTTCTCTTCCTTGCTTGCCACAAACCTTACCTTTAAGGGGAGGAGTAGAAAAAAACAAGAATCCAGCAGCACCATAAACACTAGAGAAATATGTAGCAGAGGATGAGCTTTCGTGATTCACTGCTCACTTCTTCAAGTATCTGAAGAAGTGAGCAGTGACTCTTGAAAGCTCACACTTGGCCACACAGTTTGTTAGTCTTGAAGGTGCTCCTGGACTCTTGCTCTTTTCTGCTGCTACAGATGGACAAACATGGCTACCTATCTTGATCTTTAAGGGGAGGGTCTTCAAACAGAACTGTCTTATCCTCTGTTTAAAAAGCCACCCCCCAGGGCCAGTTACTCTCCATTCTCTGGAAACTGGGTTGCCAGCTGGCCTGGAGAAAACCATCCTGTCCTTTTAGAAGAGAAGAAGAGAAGAGATTGGATTTATACCCTTCACTACCCAAAGGAGTCTCAGAATGGCTTACAATCTCCTTTCCCTTTCCCTCCCCACAACAGACACCCCGTGAGGTAGGTGGGGCTGAGAGAGCTCTCTTGAAAACTGCCCTTGAGAGAACAGCTCTGAGAGAACTTGTGACTGATCCAAGGTCACGCCAGCAGCTGAATGTGGAGGAGGAATGGGGAATCAAACCCGGTTCTCCCAGATTAGAATCCGTGCACTTAACCACTACACCAAACATTTCCTAGGAATTGTGTATAATTTAATCCATAATTTAATCTAAAACCTACTCTGGACTGTTCTGTCTCGTGGGCAGGTTAAGGAAGAAGAAGAAGAAGAAGGAGAAGAAGAAGGAGAAGGAGAAGAAGAAGAAGAAGAAGAAGAAGAAGAAGAAGAAGAAGAAGAAGAAGAGGAGGAGGAGGAGATTAGATTTATACCCCACCCTTCACTGCCCAAAGGTGTCTCAGAGCAGCTCACAAACTCCTTTCCCTTCCCCTCCCCACAACAGACACCCTGTGAGGTAGGCGGGACTGAGAGAACTTCTGACAGAAACTGTCCTTGAGAGAACAGCTGTGCCAGAGCTTGTGACTGACCCAAGGTCACATCAGCAGGTGCAAGTGGAGGAGTGGGGAATCAAACCTGGTTCTCCCAGATAAGAGTCCGCGCACTTAACCACTATACCAAACTGGCTCTCACAGGAAAAGGCTGAGGTGGGCAGAATGGAAGAAAAGAGGGTGCCAGCTATGATGGAGAATCCTTGCTGCCCTCAACCAAAAGCCTGACGGAACATATCTGCCTTACAGGCTCTGTGGAATTGTACTAAGTCCAACAGGGCCTTGAAGGAAGTTGGCAGAGAGTTCCACCAGGTCAGAGAAAGGGCCGAGAAAGCCCTGATTCTGGTCGAGGACAGCCGGATGTCTTAGATCAGATACCACCAAGGAAGATTCTGCAGAGGAACGCAATGGCAAACCACTTCTGCTTCTTACGTGCCTTGGAAGACCCATTCTGGGCTTGCTGTAAGTCAATGGCAACCTGATGGTACTACTTACATATGTAATTGCCTTTTTTTTTTTTTTACAGTTAAGCATCTCTCTGAACAGGTTTTGGGAAATACCTTACTCTGCAGGACAGACACTCCCAGACTCTGGGTTTACTTGCCTTGGATCTGCTTATTTCATTGTGAGGCCTACTTAAGAGATGCTAATGAAGTTTGGCTCAGAATATTGGAGGAATTTCCCAGCTGAACAGGGCAGCCTGGTGATGTGCCTTAAGGCAGCTTCGTAGGCTCACTCTTGTACCACCAAGCCCCAGCCCTATTCGGTTATTCGTGTATATTTGTTCCAGACTGAAGCACTCAATGTCGGGCGGTGGGGTCTACAGTGGTTCCCTTGCTATCATGATTTTGGTTTTTTATAGAATAATTAGGGATGGGCATGAACCAGGGAAATGTGGCTTGAGTCGGTTTGTGGTTCATGATGTGCCCCACTTGCAAACCACAAACCGTCCCAAACTTTTAAGAGCTAAACAAACCAGTTTGGTTCATGAGGTTTGTGACGCAGTAGAATGCCCACCTTGACATGCTGGAAACACCAAACTTGCCAGGGATCTCTGGCTGACACTTCTCTACCTGCCTTCACATTTGGTGAGGATTGGATTTACAGGGTCTGAGTTGCAGCCCCCCCAAAGAAGGTGCTCCCATCCTCCATTGTTTCCAATGGAAGGAGAAAAAGACATTTAAAAAAGCAAGAGCAATAGAACCCCAGCAGAACAGAATCGAAGTCCCCAAGAATCTCTGCAGTAGAAACTGGAAGGGGGGCATTTTTGCAAGCCCAGCAGAACCAGTGCAATGTGCCCAGCAGAACCAGTGCCACTGTAGCACTGCAAACTCAACAGGACTAAGGTCAAGCCAGAGAATCTCTGCAGTAGAAACTGAAGGGGAGGATTTTGCAAGCCCAGCAGAACCAGTGCAATGTACTAGGGCCCAGCAGAAACCCAGCGCAATCAAAGAGTGCCCAGAAGAACCCAGTGCCATTGTGGCAATTTCAGGTCAACAGGAATGATGCGAAGCACAGAATTATACTCCAAGCAGGGGAGAGGCTTGAAAGCCTAGCAGTATCAGTGTAATGTACTAGTGCCCGGTGCCACTGTATCAATGCAAGTAAAAAGGGGACTAATGTCGAACCAGAGAATCCCTCCAGTTAAAATGTGCAGAATGCCCAGCAGAACCCAGTGCTACTGGCATTGCAAGCTTAAAAGGACTGCTCTCAAAGCACAGAATCGCAACAAATGCAAGTGATGGGTGGAATATAGCAAGCTCTGTGCAAGGAAATGGGAAAGGAACACAGGAAGGCTGGCAAAGGGGGGGGGCTCTTGAAACTGACACGAGTAGTTTGAAACTGACCAGAGTGTTTCCAAGGCTAGAGAATCCACCCCCATTGCTTTGAAGTTTGGTAAACATTGGAATTGAAAGGAGACATTCTGTCTGGTAACGAACCTCCACAGCTTGAAAGTTCATGGAAAGCTTGTGCCGGTTTACTAGCCACAAACTTCACTTCACAAACCACGAACAGGCCAAAGTTCATCACAAGCATTAGTTCGTGAGCCGCTTCATGCCCATCCCTAAGAATAATCCTTGACAGAGTTACTCCTGTCAAAGCCCACTGACTTCAATGGATGGAGAAGAGTATAACCCTTGTTAGGATTGCACTGCTAATTCTGCCAGAGGCCCGTGGTCTCTAAGGTGCTACCAGACTCAAATCTAGCTCCTTTATTGCAGACCAACATGGCTACCCTCCTGAAACTATGTCCTTCTACATTGTTGAGATTTAGCAACAGAGGGGACTGTGAGCTCCACATGTCACAAACCACAAGTAAACTTCCACTGTGTGAATGTCATAAATCTGGACCTTAAAAAAGCTCTTTCTCAGCTCATCTCCTGTGCGACCTCTTCAATATCCTGAAGGATGCTGGTACTAATTTACTTGGCTTTTCATTAAAGAGCAACTCCACTTGGCTATCAATTGCTGCCCTTCAGCAATTGCTCAGAGCAGGCTTCCCTGTGCCTTTCGTCTGTGTTATTTCCACGAAGACAGCTTCAGGAAATTAATGCCACACAGATCTTGGGCATCAAAGCACCAAGAATAAACATCACAATGGGGACTTAGGAAAGGCGTCATCGTTCTTTGTCCATCGTACTGTAAGACTGTCGAATCTGGTTAATTCATATTATGGATAGCCCAGGCGAGCCTGGTCTTGTCGGATCTTGGTAGATGAGCAGAGTCAGCCCTGGTTAATACTTGGGTGGGAGACCACCGAGGAAGTCCAGGGTTGGTATGCAGAGGCAGGCAACGGCAAGCCACGTCTGCTCATCTCTTGCCTTGAAAACCGTACAGGGTTGCTATAAGTCAGCTAATGACTCAATGGCAAACACACACACACCCTGGCTCCTTTCCTATCTTGATTTTGGTTTCCTTTGCTATCATGATAATAAGTTACGCAAACTGAGTGGTTAGAATTCACTCCACCATTGATTCTGATTCATTCTCGTTGTCCCAGATTGTGAAAGTCACATTAAAGAGAAACAGGAGGGGGAAGTTTCCCCACCACCACCCAGAGAGTTTACAATCAACATTTTAGTAAGGAGGAGAGCAAAGGAACACTCGTGCCGTTAGGAGGTGGCAGACTTTGGTCTTCATTGTCTTAGGGACCCTTTGTCAGCATAAAGTCTGACTTAAAAGATGCTGATGAAGTTTAGCTAGATTCAAGTCTGGTAACAACTCAGAGAACAACAACAAAAAATGAGGGGGTGGTATGAGCTTTTGAGAGTCAAAGCTGTTGGAGTTGAGTGACTCAGCATGCCTGGACATTGGGAGGTGCTACGTCACTAAGGGTCTACAGGTCATCTCCTTGAATGAACTGCCTCTTCGTCTTAACCTGGGAGCTGCCCTCTGACCCCTCCTTTCGCTTTGTCCTCTCCCTCTCGTCACATGGCCTTAAGAGCATAAGAGAAGCCAATGTTGGATCAGGCCAATGGCCCATCCAGTCCAACACTCTGTGTCACACAGTGGCCAAAAGTACCAGGTGCCATCAGGAGGTCCACCAGTGGGGCCAGGACACTAGAAGCCCTCCCACTGCTGACCCCCTCCCAGCACCAAGAATAGAGTGCATCACCTGCCCCAGACTGAGAGTTCCCATCTATACCCTGTGGCTAATAGCCACTGATGGACCTCTGCTCCATGTGCTTATCTAATTCCCTCTTGAAGCTGTCCATGCTTGTAGCCAGCACCACCTCCTGTGGCAGTGAATTCCGTGTGTTCATCACTCTTTGGGTGAAGAAATACTTCCTTTTATCTGTTCTAACCCGACTGCTCAGCAATTTCATGGAGTGCCCACGAGTTCTTGTATTGTGTGAAAGGGAGAAAAGTACTTCTTTCTCTACCTGCTCTATCCCATGCATAATCTTATAAACCTCGATCATGTCACCCCTCAGCTGTTGTTTCTCCAAGCTGAAGAGCCCCAAGCATTTTAACCTTTCTTCATAGGGAAAGTGTTCCAACCCTTTTATCATTCTAGTTGCCCTTTTCTGCACTTTTTCCAAAGCTATAATATCCTCTCTGAGGTGTGGTGACCAGAACTGTACACAGTACTCCAAATGAGGTCGCACCATAGATTTATACAGGGGCATGATGATACTGGCTGATTTGTTTTCAATCCCCTTCCTAATAATCCTCAGCATGGCATTGGTCTTTTTTTTATTGCGGTCGCACACTGACTAGACATTTTCATTGAGCTATCTACTACGACTCCAAGATCTCTTCTATGGAGACATGTCTCTGCAGGTCTGTCCTGTGCAAACAATGCCCTCACATTCCCACACACACGATGCTGGACAAGCTGGCTATTTGTGACAGGGAAAGAGCTCTTTAGATTAGGCTTCTGTCTCTTCTTTTGACTGCTGCCTCAATAGGAACTGGATCTACTTGAATAAACATAAGTTTACCTTTGTGGCAATATACTTCTTGGGAGATTTATTTACCGAACTCAGGGGCATGCTTATGACTGAGCAAAACTCGCTATGCTAACCAAATATCCCCATAAAACCTCCCTTAGTCATGTATCTGGATAATACAGGACTCTCCCGTGCTCATACTTTGAAAAACTTGTTGATCTCTAAGGTGCTTCTGGGCTTGACTGGGTCAAATCTAGCTGTTCTACCCAAGACCAACATGGCTACCGTCTGAAGCTGGTGAAGCGTGGCTCAGAATAAGGGAGGACAATTCCCAGCTGCCCAAATCCCTCTCTTGCTGAGCTAATAAATCTGAGCTAGAGAAGCCTGTAAGCTGAAGAATCATAATTCCCAGAATGCTTAGGGGGAGAGGTTGCATATTCCATCTGGGAAATCCCCGGAGATTTGGGGACATTGCCTAGGGCGGGTGGAGTGTGGGGAGGGCGAGGAGCTCAGTGGGGAAAGTGATGCCATAGAGACTGTCCTTTAAAGCTGCCATTTCCTCCAGGGGAATTGATCTTTGTGGTCATGGTCAATGCTCCTTCTAAGCTGTGGAGTCTTGTGAACAAAATTTCTACTTTGTGAGCAATTGGCATTAAGGTTGTGAGCGAGCGATTTGGCTGCTGCCTAAATTAGTTTGCTCTGGAGCCCTCCTTCCCGAGCTGAGACAAAAATCTGTGAGCCAGAGGCTAAAAAACTATGCGCTAGCTCACACTAACTCAGCTTAGAGGGGACACTGGTTGTTTGTAATAAATTGAATGCAAAGCTCATTTCAGTTTCAGGCCCAGATCTGAAGGGATCTGAGGTTGACTAGAAAATACCGTGAGGCATTCTCAAGTGGCAGGGGTTCATTTTACAAGAACCCCCCCCTCCAATTAATGCTACTTGGTGACGTTTCGTCCATTCTATTTTAGATCGGAAGGTTGAACTGAATGATTTGTTGAGTTCCTTCCAGTGCGACGATTTTAAAGAGCTTTCTTTAATCTTATCCCACCTTGCAATTAAGTATTTAAATCATTAAAGCAATTTGAGCATTTACTTTTTTTGATTTTTAGCAACACAGTCATTTATTAAAAAAATATTACTCAAGATAGGAATAAAATATGACAAAAAGCAATTAAAGTTGTGTCTAAACGAGACAAGTCACCCACTTAAATTTATATGAAAGTGCTTCACCCCACCTGATATTTTTTTAACAGAAAAAAAAGAAAATCCGGCACTCAGAGTCTTATCTTTGTAAAATGACGCAAATTAGCCTCGAATTCTGTTTGATAATCATTTGCTTGTACTTCAAGTACTTGTCTGATGGGTGAAAGGCCATTCTTGTAAAACAAACATTTGTTTTGCAGTGAAACAACATGCTTTTAACTGTGAGATTCCACCCGCTTTCAACCAAGCTCTCATAATCTGTATTAAACATTTCTCTGCCTTGCAAGGAGATCAAATCAGTCCAGGGCCGGATCGCCCATAGGGTGAACTAGGCGCCCGCTTAGGGCACACCGGCCTCAGGGGCGCCAAATGGTGCCCCACTCCCCCCAAAAAAGTGCCCCCCCGCCGCCCTAACTGGGCGCCCGCCGCCACCGCCGCTGCCAGACCCCCACCCCCTTCCCGGCTTTCCTGGGAGTCCCGCAGCCGCGGAGCCCCCAGAAAAGCCGGCGCCGGGAGGGAGGGGGCAGAGGCTGGACCCCCTGCTCCCTTCCCTAGCTTCCCCGCAGCTGCGGACCCTCCAGGAAAGCCAGCGCCCCGCCGCCGCCCCTGGTCTCCAGGCCCCACCAGGAGGTTGGCATCCCCGGTGGGGGGTGCCCCAGGCTGTCCTGCCTAGGGCGCCCAGACACCTGGAGCTGGCCCTGAATCAGTCAACCCTGAAAGAAATCAACCCTGACTGTTCCCTGGAAGGCCAGATACTGAAGTTGAAGCTCAAATACTTTGGCCACCAAAGGAGAAGGGAGCACTCACTGAATAAGACCCCGATGCTGGGAAAGATTGAAGGAAAAAGAAGAAGGGGACGGCAAAGGATGAGATGGTTGGACAGTGTTATCGATATAACAAACATGAAGTTAAGCAAACTCCAGAGCACGACAGAAGACAGGAGGGCCTGGCGTGATATGGTCCGTGGGGTCGCAAAGAGTCGGACTCAACTGTGTGACTGAACAACAACAACAGCATCAGAAAGTGTAGAAGCCGCTTTCACCAGCCTGAGGACCGAGGGTCCCACTTCCTCCTAAGGATGGAGTTGCCAATTTGCTACCAGTGACCTCGAAAAGACTGCCAGGAGGAGAGTCCTGGAAAATGGTGGTGTTACAGACTCCATGACATCATTTGGGGGAGAAAACCAAGGAGTGATGTCACAGCCCCCCTGACAATCTAGGAATTCCATTAATCTCTATGATAAAGACTATTAGGGTTCCCAGGGGGCTCCCCCTGCTTCTGGGGGCTTCAGTCTGCCCCCGGCCACCTGGCTGGTGGGAGAAGCCCTACCCCAAGCCCCACCCTCAAAAGCCCTGGACTGCATTTTGACACCCCTGCTTTAAAGGGTCTTTTTGTGAGCGGGGTGGCGGCCGCTGTGCAGAGCTGATTTCACTCAAATGGGCATTGGGCAGTGCAAGACCCCATGTGGCTCCAGACCGCTGCGTGGTGGGGCTTCCTGTGTTAATGAGCAGCCACTTACATGCACAGCACAGTTTAGAGGGAACACTGCCTGGGACCTTCTGCATGCAAAATGGAAATGCTCAACCACCAAACCCCCCATGGGAACAGCCATTCTTTTAATTTTCATACATCATCAATGTTAGTATGCCCATCCTGCCAGCTTTCATCATTAGTTTTTTTTTATCTTTCCATTTAATTTTTAGGATGTTTTTGTGGCATTTTCCACCACATTATTGCAATACATTTGAACTTTGTCTATATGTCACATTTATGTTCATAAGTCATACACCATGTAAACACAAATCAGGTCCCTTTCCCCGCTCAAATGTAAGTATTTTGGTCAAGAAACCGATAGCCACAATTACATTCTAAGCACTGAGGATTCATAATAGCAGTCCAGTTTGGTGTAGTGGTTAAGTGCGCGGACTCTAATCTGGGAGAACCAGGATTGATTCCTCACTCCTCCACATGCAGCTGCTGGATGACCTTGGGCAAGCCATAGTTCTCTTAGAGCTGTTCTCTCAAGGGCAGTTCTTGAAAGAGCTCTCTCAGCCCCATCGACCTCACAGGGTATCTGTTGTGGGGAGTGGAAGGGAAAGGAAAGGAGTTTGTAAGCCGCTCTGAGACTCCGAGTGAAGGGCCGGGTATAAATCCAATCTCCTCCTCCTCCTCTTCTTCTCATTGAAGTTTTCCTCTTCAAGTTACATATATGCCAAAGAGAAGATTTGCCTCTAGCCCAGAAGTCCCCAACATAGTTCCTATGGTTGCCATGGCACTCACCAACACTTTTCCTGGCAGTCGCCAAGTGCTTCTAGAAAGTGGGTGGGGCCAGGTGGGGCTTTTGACCAGCAACAACTTATGATTGGCCATTGGAGATCTGATTGGCTGTGAAGATTTTTTTTAAAAATGTAGCTTTGGCAACAGCTATCTTGAAGCACAAGGGTCTTCACTGTGTGACTGAAGGTAAGCTGTGGCAGCCATTTTGTGGCTGTGCCCAGCTCACTGTGCTGGAATTCCAAGCATGCCTACAGGCTCATAAAGGTTGAGGACCCCTGCTCCAGGCTGCCTTTGTCCTGAATATTCTCATGATGCTGTCTTATTGGGAGGAGGAGGAGGAGAAGGAGATTGGAGCCACCCTTCACTTACCCGAAGGAGTCTCAGAGCAGCTTACTATCTCCTTTCCCTTCCCCTCCCTGTGAGGTAGGTGGGGCTGAGAGAGCTCTCTCGAGGACTGCTCCTGAGAGAACAGCTCCGAGAGAACTTGTGACTGACCCAAGGTTAAGCCACCAGCAGCTGCATGTGAAAGAGTAGGGGAATCAGACCTGGTTCTCCCAGATTTCAGTCCACGCTCCTTACCACAACACCAAAATGGCTCTCATTGTTCTCCTCTTAGAGATAATAGAACGTATCCTACCACTTCACAGAGCAGTGTTTTAAGTCTTCCTCTACCTTAAGGAGACTTTCCCCAACTCAAGCAGCTTTTCCTCCAATGGTTGACCCAGTTGAATTGGAGGAAGGCTAGCAAAGGACTCTTCAGGCTGAAGGAAGCTCCTCCCGTCCAAGGTCCATTACGTGGGAAATCTTTGCTCAAGGTTTCAGGGTCATTGCCAACTCCTCATTTTCATTGGGGAGCAATATGAGGGTATTGCATCAGACAATAGTCCTGGGTCTTTTCTGCTTCTGCCCAAAGAGGGAAGAAGCTGCAAGTCTCATGCAAAGTCCTCATGTTGTTCCCCAACAAAGATGAGGACTTTGTAATCTGAAGATAAACCATCAGGGATGGAAGGTGGCATGGTATTGCCTGATGTCATTAAATCTTGGATGCTAAACAGGGTCGGTATTTGGAAGGGAGGCCACCAAGGAAGGCTCTCCAGAAAGCATTGGCAAATGACCTCTGCTTCTCACTTGCCTTCAAAATCCCTTCCTGGGATCACCATAAATTGGAAGCTAAGCAGGTTAGGTACTTGGAAGGAAGACTCTGCAGGGGAAGGCACCGGCAAACTGTCTCTGTTTCTCACTTGCCTTGAAAGTCCCTTGCTGGGGTCACCATAAGTTGGAGGTTAAGCAGGGTCAGTACTTGGAAGGGAGAATACCAAGGAAGACTGTGAAGAAGAAGAAGGCACTGGCCAACCACCTCTGCTTCTCACTTCCCTTGAAAGCCCCTTGCTAGGATCACCATAAGTTGGAAGCTAGGCAGGGTCAGAAGGGAGACCACCAAGGAAGACTCTGCAGAGGAATGTGATGGCCAACCACCTCTGCCTCTCACTTGCCTTGAGAGGCCCTTGTTGGGGTTTGCTGTAAGTTGACTGTGACTTGAGGATAACTTTACATACAAAGAGATAAGCTGTTCATAGTTTGGAGAACTACTACAAGATAATGACTCAGCCCTACCCCACCTTCCAGGGTAGATATAAATCACCTGCCTACCATTTTTCTGCTCACCTTGACACAGGGAGTACTCCATCTTTCTGTGTTATACCTCTGAGAATGCCAGTCACAGCTACTGGCGAAACGTCAGGTCCTATAATGCCAAGACCCTGGCCACACAACCCGGAAAATCTACAGCAACTAATGAAAGCCTTCGACAACACAGAGAGATAAGCCTTCAGGCACAGATCTCTCACACCCTGGTGCTCAGTCCATTTAGCTGGAGATTGGAGAATGAATCTGGGGGCTCCTGAAAAGAAAGTAAACTTTCTACCACATACACTGCTCCTTCTGCAAGGGACAGATTTATGTGCCTTTGTCCGTTTGATTCAGAAAGCGAGCGGTGTTTCTGGAGTGCCTCGTTATACAGGAGAAAATGGAAATAAACCTAGTTTGCCCCATCTCCCCCTCTTCAACTGCATCCAGTCCCACCCAGGGTTTGAGTTAAAGTGAGGAACCGCACATTATCTAAGATGCAGCAATACCGTAGGTAAGACAGCAGGAACGGAGCACCAGTGAAGCGTGAATATGGCCTGATTAGCATAATGAGAGCTCCTGCCATTGTCAAGCTCTCTCATTTAAATGAGCGCATTTGGTGTCGATAGAGAGGGGGAAAAAAGGGCGAGCTTAAAGGAGACAAAAGATTTCAGGAGCTGATTGCCCTATTTCACCCCCTGCAACCAAGTACCCTAGCGAAAGGGCTCGGTGATGCGATACTACAAAAATCCCACTACATATGCTAACTTGTCTCACTAAATATGCTAACCTCATCCAGCCCTTACATCTGTATTCTCACCAATCCCCCAGAAGGGCCATTTTATTTTATCCCTTATTTGGAATAATAGATTAGAATAGTAGATTGTGCTGTAAGGTAATGAATAGTAGAAATTGGAATGTATTTCTCTGGTCTGGGGACAGGGGAGATAAATCCGCATGGCTAGCCATCCCACTTCAAAGAAGAACTTTGTGAACTTGGGCAGACTCCGGGCCGTGGATTTAATGTCATCAATTCACTGTAGTGCTAACACTTTGTTTTGCTTTTGTATTCCCACTTGCTTGGCACATCTGGCTTTGCTCTTATGCCCTTATCGTTTGGCCTCACTGACACGTTATTTTATTTTTATTTACTTCCAATTTGTATCCCGCCTTGCCGGTGCAAACGGGCTCAAGGCTGCGTACATAAGTTAAAAGACATGGCATTCCTAGGGGTGGGGGGAGTGAGTGTGAGACTGTCTGTAGTTTAGGGATGTGCCGCAGTAACTCTTCTCCACACAGCCCCCAAGGGAGTCGACCATGGGAGAGATAAAACTTTGAGAATAGCTAGTAGGGTTGTATATCTATCATGACCCTTAGTAACACTGGTGTGTGTGACATATGTTTGGAATGTGGGCCTTGTTCCTTTATGTTTAAATCCCTGCTTCGGCATTGCCCGTCCTGACAAAGACATTCACCTCTAACAGTTAACCAAACCTTCCCAATAAACTTCTTCAAAGAAAGATTATGTGAAGAGTGGTTCTATTGCCGGAGAGCAGATCATGAGAGGGAGGGCAGGAAGGGTTGCATCGGTGCTTAGTTCTTACGCTCCCAGGGAAATGCCGATCACCACTTTGGGGGTCAGAAAGCAATTTTTCTCCAGGCCAGTTTGGCTGGAGATCCTGGAGGTTTTTTGTCATCTTCTGGGCGTAGAACAGTGGCCACCGCGGGTGTGGAGGGGGAGGTATTTGTGTATTTCCTGCATTGTGCAGAGGGTGGGACTAGATGACCCTGGAGGTCCCTTCCAACTCTGTGATTCTATAAGGAATAAAATATACCATTACAGATAGAAGTCATTAAAACCACTGACCATATAAACTAAGCTTATTATCCTTGTTTGGTCCTTGAATCTGTTAAACATCTTCATTATACTGTATGATAATTTACTGCTCACCGTCTACCTATATGTATGGATGGGTAATTTCCATTTTTGCTTCCGTCTCGACTCTAATCGGCCCTTCCTGGCAACTAACATCCCCCCTTCTATATGTAACAGTCAAGGAAATTATGCTTCACTGTATCTGAAGAAGAGTGCTTGCACACAAAACCTTATACCTTGAGTAGAACTTTGTTGGTCTTCAAGGTGCCAGAGGACTCGAACTTTGTTCTGCTGCTTCAGACCAACATGGCTACCCACCTCAATCTACAAAAATCTCAATTATGTTTCTCTCATCTCCTGTTCATGCTGCTCAGGGACATCTTTCCATAGGAGGCACCCAGAGATCTGAGATAACGATTTAACAGTCTGGGTGGCTGCTTTGAAGACTTGGATGGGTCACCCAGCAAGCAGCCCTCTCCTCCCATGTCTCTTCCATCATTTAGAACTCCCCGTCCAAAGCCGCAATTAGCTCTGCATGGAAGAAAAGACAGGGACACACAGGTAAGCTTGTTTTCCTCCCCCTCTCAGAGATAATTGGAGCTCCCAAGAGGCATTTTTCAAGTGTGGGAAGAGTTATGGGAGGAAAGGGTTAAACACCTTCCAATCCTGTATCCTTTCCCTGATCTTCACAGCGGTCCCCACAGGGGCTGCTAATTAGGTTTTTCCCCTATTCCTTTTTTTTAGTGGAAGATTCTAATCTCAGATCTTTGTTTGGCTCGGTTCCTCCATACGGAGAATAAAGGGTATTTATTATACTCATCACCCTTATGCATGTCCTTATTTCACCAGCTGCCAATTTGCTTCTGGGCACAATTAATCTTTTTTTGTCCCCGTACACAGGGCTGGGTAGCGAAGCTAAGCTGCGAGCAAAGCAAAGTGAAGGTACATTCCCGCATGGCATGGTCGGAGTTCAGTTCCTAGGTCCTACGGAGTCAGAAACGGGGGCAGGTTCAGGGCAAATACAAAAGTCGAGGTCCAGATACAGTCCAGAGTCAAAGTCATGAGACAGAGGAAGGGTCAGGAAGAATTTGATGCATTGCTTCCTCAGCCAGTCTCTCCCTCTGCCCTTTATAGCCGAGATGTTCATCTCATAGCTGGGTTCTATCACATAGGTGCGCGCGCTCTCCTCCCGACTATCTAGACCCAGGTGTCTCTGAGCTGCTGATTGTGCACTCTGCCTTCTTTCCAGCATCTCACGATGGACCCTTCTCTGTTTACGTTCCAATAGTTCTGGAGACGAGGGAGGTGAGGTGGATGGTGGGATGCTATCTGGTTCTGAGCGAGGGACCTAAACACCTGGGAAGCTACTGTCAGACTCTAATCGCTACTTGGCAGGGTCGCAGTATCTTTCTGCAGCAGGTCGTCTGCAACTGACCAAGAGCTGGGACCTCCTTTGGCTGCCCGTTCCTCTTCCACAGAGTCCTCTGCCTTTGCAGGGTTGGCTGTGCTCGGCTGATCCACAACACTTTCGTTGTTACCTGTAATGGCTAAATAGTATGGAACCCAGATACTTAATGGATTATCAGTGTCTAATTTTTGAGTCTACCCGTCAAGTAAGGTCAAATTCCAAGGTCTTGGTCCACTTGTCCAGGTATCTGATGAAGAAAGCTTTGACTCTGAGAAGCTTGTACCCTGAAAATCTTGTTGGTCTCTAAGGACTCAAATCTAGCCAATACATGAAGGACTGGCTCATCTTCAGATGGTGAACTTTGGAGGGTGGGAGTCTCCATTAACCCTAACATGGATAACCCAGGCTAGCCTGATCTCATCAGATCTTAGAAGCTAAGCAGTGTCAGCCCTGGTTAGTACTTGGATGGGAGACTACCAAGGAACCTCAGGGTTGCTACGCAGAGGCAGGCAGTGGCAAACCACCTCTGTTAGTCGTTTGAACTGAAAACCCTACGGGGCCACCATAAGTCAGCTGCAACCTGATAGTACTGCAGGCCTGTAGCTATGGCAGGGCATTTGGGGGCCATGCCCCCTAAATTTTGAACCATGTCCCCTATGCCTCTCCACCAAAAGCCTAGATTGCCTGGGAGCTTCGGTATCTGGCTGCACTTGACTGCCTCACTCTCCATCCTTCTTTGCTCTCTACCTGCCCCCACCCCTGCTCCACATGGAATCCAAGGCTTACGAGGAAAGGCTGAAAGAGTTGGGTATGTTTAGCCTGGGAAAGAGAAGGCTTAGAGGGGACATGATTGCAGTCTTCAAGTATTTGAAGGGCTGTCATGTAGAAGATGGAGTAGATCTATTCTCTCTTGCTCCGGCTTGCAAGACTAGATCTAATGGGTGGAAATTACAAGGGAGTCGTTACTGGCTAAATATCAGGAGAAACTTCCTAACTGTAAGAGTGTTTGAGCAGTGGAACAGACTGCCTCGGGAGGTGGTGGATGCTCTTTCGCTGGACATTTTCAAGCGGAGGCTGGACGACCATCTTTTGGGTATGTTGTAGGTATGTAGGTATGTAGGGCTATCTCTTGGCTATGCTCCTGCAGAGTGCAGAGGGTTGGACTAGATGACCTGCAAGGTCTCTTCCAATTCTAACATTCTATGATTCTATGCCTCTCCACCCCTGCCCAAAAAGCCAGGAAGAGACCAGGATTCCATTTTCTCATCTTCCCCCTTGAGCTGATCAATGTATTTTTATTTACTGAGATTCCACCTTTCTTCCATCATGAAACTGAAATTGGCTTAGACAGAGTTCCCAGGTGATAGCCCATCCAAGAACTGATCGGCCTTGACCTGCGTAGCTGCAAATAAGGACACCGTGGGACTTCAGATCAATGAGAAGTGAAGTGCTCTCGGAGTGCTATACTTGGGATCCTTGTCTAAATTGTACTCAGCCTTGGCTGCTCTCAGAGATTGTACTTTGCTTGGCCCCTATCACAATCCTTTCTTTTTAAAGCTCCAGTCGAGCCCCCTGAGATGCTGTAATAAAGAACAGTCTGGTAACCACAGCAATCAGGAACACAGAGAAGATATTGGCGGAAGACCTAATGACTTATGAACATGCCGGAATGAAAGTGCTAACAAGTCATTACTGCCGGAGCTGTAATTACAATACGTTGTCTCAAGTACCCCAAATCTGATTTTCAATTTCTTTCAGGACAAAGGTCTAAGTAACGGATAATCAGTTAAAAACCCTCCAAAGGAAATTGATGCCATCAGCAGCCGTATTAATGCTGACACTCGCATTCAAGTCATGGAGCTCATGAAGTTCATAACTTGTGTGTTATGGGTTTAAAAGGACCCCTTGAAACCAGAAATGCAATTATGGACTGCTTTTATGCATGTTTATTCATAAGTAAGTCCCACTTAGTTCTGTGAGATTTAGGTAAGCGGACAAAAGATATTGGTATATTGGGAAGGTCCCTTCAAACCCAAACTTTATTTGTAACCTGGGGATAACCAGAGAATTGATGCCAGACTTTAAAGCCCTCCACAGTCTGGGACCAAAATATCTTCAGGACTGCCTCTCCTGGCAGACCCCCCAAAGAGTGTTTTGCTCCTCAAGCTACAACACACTGATGGTCCCGGAGCAAAGGACCATTCACCTGGCTTCAACCAGAGTTAGGGCTTTTTCAGTGGAATGCCCTTCCAAGTGAGATCCAGGCCCTGCAGGACTTAGCTTAATTCTGTAGGGCCTGTAAACTGGAACTGTATCACCAGGCTCATGGGTGAGATCACTGTTTATATACTGTCCTCTATTTCGTCCCCTTCCCTCTCTCCCAGGGAACAGTGACATAGTTGATACGACATCTGGTTAATTTTTTTTTAAAAAAAGGATTGTTTCAGGAAGGGGGGGGCACCTCTTGAGCAATGCTCCCTCTAAGTTGTGGAGTCTTGTGAGCAAAAATTCTACTTTGTGAGCTACTGGCATTAAGGCTGTGAGTGAGCGATTTGGGTACTGCCTAAATTAGTCTGCTCTGGGGCCATCCTTCCTGAGCCAAGACAAAAATCTGTGAGCTGGAGGCTAAAGAACTGTGAGCTAGTTCACACTAACTCAGCTTAGAGGGAACACGGGGGGTTAGTTATACCAGCACCCTGGATTTGTATTTCCCAAAAAAACACTGTACTGATCGAACTAGCCATTTCTGTACATATTTTCGTTATGCACACCCCAAAATATCAGGGAAATCTTATGCAGAGTTCCTGAAGGGCTGAGCCCGTTGAAACAAATGGACTGAGACTGAAGTAACCGTGTATAGGAACGCGCTGCTAGCGAACCATTCTAACATAACTTACGCCAAATACAGTTCTTTAATTCTGATTCTTGGGCAAAGCCATTGTTGACTTTGCGAATGACAGGCTAGGAAACTGGCTCTGCATCGTTGCGGTGGAGGGGGGGAGTGTGCTTTATTTAAACACAGCTATCTTATCAGGCAAGTACTCAATTATCATTTGCATTTGAAAATACTGGAGGCTTATTTGCTCTGAGCAAATATTAATTTCGGCTGGTGTGATGGACAGAGTTGAGGGTCCTAAAGATCAGCTTAAAAATAGGATTTATTTTTTTTTTAAAAACCCATCACATTGGCTATTCTGAATATTAAAATGACACATGAAACTGCCTTATACTGAATCAGAGCTTTGGTCCATCAAGGTTAGCACTGTCTACTCAGACACACAAGTCCAAATTTACTTTGTCTGGTGGCCCGTCCAGGGCTGGTCCAAGGTTTTGAGTGCCGCAAGCAAACTATGACTTTGGACGTCCACCGAGCTTTCTGTTATCTCCATCAGCCAACCGGAGGTTTCTGAGAAACCCACAGGGCCTGCAAGACGGAGCTCTTCCGCCAGGCTTTTGAGTAGGAGCTGCCACCATCACTGTATCACCATCGCACCTCTACCATAAATGGTGCCGGTACTACCGAGGTGCAAGACGGCCCTGAGACGAAGACTGGAGGGCAGTGTGTTATGGAACTTACGCCGCTGGTTTGGGCTTATTTTATTAGAATCCATCTTGGAATTGAGGACTGAAGTGACATCTAAAGGATTGTAGTGACATCTAGAGCACCCGCACTTTATGTAGTATTGGACTGTTTTATGTTGTTTTAATGTTTTAATCATGGCTCTGTGCCTAATTGTTTAATCTTAGCATTGAGCCCTAATTGTTAGCTGCCCTGAGCTCATTTGGGGAGGGCGGGATATAAATCAAATAATTAATAAATAAGTAAATAAAACATCACACAATGGGTGTAGCTGCCTCCACAACGAAACCCAAGCGAAAACTTGCAGCGAACCAGAGTGGGTGTAAGGGCTTGAGCGATGAATGAGAGCCGGGTTCAAATCGCCACTTCGTGACAAAGCTTTCAGTTAGTTTTGGGCCAGCCCCTCACTATCTAGCCTAACCTAACACCAAAAATTGTTGCGTGGATAAAAGGAATGAGGAAAGAGACACTAGTACCACCCCAAAATTCCTCGGGAAAGGGGGTGAGATGAAAAAGGGAATAGATTGTAATGCTTTATTTATTTTTATTTCAGTTATTCATAGTCTACCTTTCTAACGGACTCAAGGCAGGTAACATCTAGTGAGCCAGAACAATTATAAAAAAACCCCGGGACATTCAATAACCAGTGGAACCACCAGAAAGAACTGAATCATAACATAAAAAAACACACGAACCCATGAATCTGCCTTATATGAGCCCACCCGTGGGATGAGGGGGATATCAATGCAAATAAAAAATAAATAAAATAGTGAATCAGACCCTTGTTCCATCGCAGTCCAGTTTTATCTACTCAGACTGGCAACAGCTCTCCAGGGTCTCAGGCTGAGGTCTTTCCCATTGCCTCCTGTGTGGCCTTTTTAAACTGGAGATGCTGGAGATTGAACCTGGGAGTCTGGGACCTTCTGCATGCCAAGCAGATGCTCTACCACTGAGCCACAGCCCCTTACCTGACACGTTAAGCAGCACAGAAATGACATAATTGGGATCCTACTTACAATAAGAAGAAAAGTTGGTTTTGATACTCCTCTTTTCTCTACCCTAAGGAGTCTCAAAGTGGCTCACAATCACCTTCCCTTCCTCTCCCCACAACAGGCACCTCGTGAGGCAGGTGGGGCTGAGAGAGCTCAGAGAGAACTGGGACTGGCCCAAGGGCACCCAGCAGGCTTCATGTGGAGGAGTAGGGAATCAAAACTTGATTCTCCAGATTAGAGTTCACTGCTCCTAACCGCTACACCATACTGGTTCTAACACAGCAGTGTAGACCACAGTCATAGAATCCTAGAATCACAGAGCTGGAAGGGGTCCTACAGGCCATCTAGTCCAACCCCCTGCTCAATGCAGGATCAGCCTAGAGCATCCCTGACAAGGGTTTGTCCTGCTGATGCTTGAAGACTGCCAGTGAGGGGGAGCTCACCACCTCCCCAGGCACCTGATTCCACTGTTGCAAGACTCTTTATGGTAAAAAAAGAGGTTTCTCTAATATCCAGCTGGTGCCTTCCCACCAGTGTTGTTCCCTCTAAGCTGAGTTAGTGTGAGCTAGCTCACAGTTTATCAGCCTCTGGCGCACACATTTTTGTCTTACCTCAGGAAAGGATGGCTCCAGAGCAAACTGATATATGCGCTATACAAATTGCTCACTCACAACTTTAATTCCAGTAGCTCGCAAAGTAGAATTTTTGCTCACAAGTCTTCACAGCTTAGAGGGAGCATTGCTTCGCACCCTTAATTTAAACCCATTATTGCGAGTCCTCTCCTCTGCTGCCAACAGGAACAGCTCCCTGCCCTCCTCCTCTAAGCGACATAGAACCATAGAACCACAGAGCTGGAAGGGGCCAGACAGGCCATCTAGTCCCACCCCTTGCTCAATGCAGGATCAGTCTCGAGCATCCCTGAAAAGGGGTTCTCCAGCTGCTGCTTCAAGACTGCCAGTGAAGGGGAGCTCACCACCTCCCTAGGCAGCTGATTCCACTGTAGCATAACTCTGACTGCAATTCCCTCCCCTAATATCCAGTTGGACATCCAGCCTAATGTCCAAGGAAGTTTGTGAAACCTTTTTGTACTGTGCAGCTCCATTAAAGGTTCCCTTGCTCGAAAGCCAGTCGAATCCGACTCTAGGGTTGCGGTGCTCATCTCCGTTTCAAAGCTGAAGAGCCAGCGCTGTCCGAAGACGTTTCTGTGGTCATGTGGCTGGCATGACTAAACACCAAGGCGCACAGAATGCTGTTACCTTCCCACCAAAGTGGTACCTATTTATCTACTTGCAATTTCTTGCTTTCAAACTGCTAGGTTGGCAGGAGCTGGAACTAGAGACGGGAGCTCACCCCGTCATGTGGCACTCTCGGGTCTCAAACTGCTGCAGTTCAGCGTCTTAACCACTTGAGCCACCGCAGCTCCATTACCTGTGCACAAAAGCTCTCCTGAATAGTTCAGTTTTGCAGAATCTGCAGGGGGCCGGGTGAACAGGAGTTTTCCTGACCTTGGGCAGGTCGTTCCACAAGATGGGAGCCACAACAGAGAAAGCACGTGCACATGCGTGATTTTGCCCACTTGCAGCTTTCCAGTGAGGGCTGAAAGAATCTCAGTTTGAGGAACCTTATCAAAACTGTTTTGCCTTCCCTCAAACTTACTCCTACGCTTTGTCTCACATTCAGGTTGGACAGCTCCTTTGGACAAAGAGGATAACGATGCATTTGTCAAGATGCACGCCATAGCCCACTCTAGCTAACTGCGGGGACTCAATAATGGGATGCACAGGATTATCACTAAGTTGGTTGACCCTCCCTTTCAGTTGATTGATGGATTGCAGTAATTTCGAAGTATTTGCGGTGGTATATATTTTTTTCTTTGCCTGAAGGAAGGCGGGGAGCCAGCGAGCAAGAGAGAGATGGAAAGGGTTATACAAACAGATCATGGAGTGGTAAAGCAATCTCTCCCTCCTTTCTGTGCATATGTGTACTAAGTGGCATTAGAGGAAAAAGAGAAAGCAGGTCATGCCGGGGGAAATTTATGTCCATTAATAACAGACTGGATAGCAAGGTTAAGACAACTGAGCTGAGGTGAAGCTCGGAGCTCCAGACAAATTCATCCTTTAAAAAAAAGGAAAAGGGAAAAAAAGATCCCGGTATCAAAAGTGTGATTCAGTACCTTCTGTCAGGCATTGCATTGTGTTCCCTTTTTATTGCTGATGCACTGAAGTTGTTAAACTTCCAGAATGATGGATGTCTTAGTATTATAATTACAGTCGTGTTGGTGCAAGGAAGGGGTAATCCCCCTAGGGCAACTGAGCTTCCCATATTGGGTAGAGAGAAAAAAAGAATTCCTCACACATTGATTGTAACGGGAAGGATAAATCAAGTCAACATAAGGGGCATGCATTCTGCATAAGCTGAACCAACCCCCCCCGAAAAATACCTTACTGGTATTTTTTGGGTATTATTTCAGCTGAATATGGATCACAGCAGGGCTTTTTTTGTAGAAAAAGCCCAGCAGGAGCTCATTAGCATAATAGGCTGCACCAACAGCAGAAACTCATTAGCATAATAGGCCACACCCCTGACAGCACAGCTCATTCACCTATTAGGCCACACCCCCATGTTGCCAGAAGTGTGGTCATCCAGCCACACCCACCTTTTGATTCTTATTCTGTTTACCTTCTTTGTTGTCAAAACCCAGGGCTTTTTTTTGGAGCAGGATCTCCCTTGCATGTTAGGTCACACACCCCAAATGTAGCCAATCCTAATGAGTTTCTGCTGTTGGGTGTGGCCTATTATGCTAATGAGTTCCTGCTGGGTGTGGCAAACTCAGGAGCCAGCTGGAATCCTGTTCCTGTGCATGCCTGCCCAAAAATAGCCCTGGATCACAGAATCTGATCAGCTACCGATATAGCTGAGCCCGAATAAAGCCGATTTTTTTCCAGCTTTTATTTAGGTATAGTCAGCTATACCGAATAGCTGGTGGGCTTCTCTTGCAGTTCAGTTTAAACTGAACTGCAAGAGGAGCCAGCCCAGGATCGGCCAGGGCAGCGGGAGCTCAGACACAAAGTGTTGGATTGGATGGGCCATTGGCCTGATCCAACATGGCTTCTCTTACGTTCTTACGAAAAGCAGAGAATGAAAATCACTAACCAAAAAAAAATCATCAAGCATAAAAGAAGCAAAATAAAGAACATTTGATCTATGGTTTATAGCAGTAAAGTATCTGTGTTTGTTTTACTTATTTGTTCAGTTCATTTCCTGACTTTCTTCTCAGTGGGGACAGCATTGCCTCTCCTCCATTTAATCCTTACAACAAGAACCCTGTCATGTAAGTTAGACTCAGAGTGTATGACCAGCCAAGGTCATCCAGCAAATTTCTATTCCAGAGAGGGGATTTCAACTCGATCCTAGTCTGACACTCTAACCATTATGAACGCCCATTTGTGTCATTGGAAGTTTAATGAATAATTTTCAAAAATCCCTACACAGATACACAATTAATAATGCTAAGAATAATTGTATACTTTCATAACAACTAAACCAAAATGTTTTCCAGAACTACACAGTAGTGTGTGTTCCAAAAGTAGTATTATATACCAAGGGAAAATACAAGTAAAATTACAAGGAGTTTGGGGTGGTTGCACTGTTAACATAAGAATATAAGAGAAGCCTTGTTGGATCAGGCTAATGGCTCATCAAGGCCAACACTCTGTGTCACACAGTGGACAAAAGCCGGGGGCCATCAGGAGGTCCACCAGTGGAGCCAAAACTCCAGAAGACCTCCCACCGTTGCCCCCAAGCACCAAGAATACGAGCATCACTGCTCCAGACAGAGTGTTCCATCTATACCTTGTGGCTAAGAGCCACTCATGGACCTCTGCTCTATATGTTTATCCAATCTCCCTCTTGAAACTGTCCATGCTTGTAGCTGTCACCACTTCCTGTGGCAGTGAATTCCATGTGTTAATTACTCTTTGGGTGAAGAAGTACTTCCTTTTTTGTTAGCCAAATTGCTACATGTTTTGGGCCTGTAATGTGCAAAGCATCCTCTCTACATGTAGGGTCAGACTGAGTTAAGTGTTTGGGCACCGAATATTTTTGTGCATGCCCTTTCCCCCCCAATGTGGTATTGTTACTTATAATTAAAATATGCCCTAGCTTCACCTCAAATAAAAACTGCCATGTCACAACCCCTTTCAGAATTTTATATCTTCTGATGGATAGCAAACAAAATTCAAAAGGTCTAATTTCTAAGCTTTATAAAATTCTATCGACAAATATTAGTTATGAAATTCTACCTTTTCAAAAAGAATTGGCAACAAGATCTTTCGAATAGACTTAAGACAGAAGATTGGGAAAAAATTGGAAATCCTACTCCTTTAGGTCTCCAATTTTTAATGTAAAATTTCAAATTATAAAAAGTTCAACAAATTCCCCCTGTTGTAAGAGGAAGTGTGGTCAGTTAGGTGACTTTTTCCACATATGGTGGTCTTGCCCAATCATTGTGTCCTTTTGGAAACAGGTTCATAACACACACACACACACACACACACACACACACACACACATACATAATTACAGATGTAAAATTAAATTTTCTACCTGAGCCCTTCTTAGTAGACTATCAAAATCCTCTCATAGGTAACACAAAACACAATGAGTTAATTTCCATTTTACTTTTCACAATAAGAAACACTGCTGCTGCTTTCTGGAAAAATCCTTTGCCACCCCACATTGATACTTGGTTTAATCGTATATGGTTTTATTTTATTATGGTGAAGATTACTGTTGGCACTATCCAACCATACTCAGATCAAGTGAACAATAATTAAGTGGCAACTTGGTTTCCGCGAATCCAATTTCTGTCTCAATAGGCTATTGTTTTGAATAATCCAGTTTACAAAGATATGATTTTTTGGGGGGGTCTAATCTTGGCCTAACCCTATATTTCCTTTTTTTCCTTTTTTTTGGTTAAAATTTGGAGGTTCTGATAGTGTACTTACACTTGTGTAATATATTTATATGTATTACCACATAAAATTTGAAAAAAAAGAAACCATGAAATTAAACCAATCAAGATGGCAATAAGTAATCCTCCATTGTCGGCCACACCGCTGTCCCGCACGGCAGGGCAAGGGAGGGTATGTGGGGGACCATAGAAGAGAAAAAGAGAAGAAGAGAGAGGGTGCCAGCCTTAACCTCTTGTTGCTGCCCTCAACTAAGAGCCTGGCGGAACCACTCTGCCTTACAGGCCCCGCGGAATTGCATCAGATCTCACAAGGCCCTGACGTTATTCGGCAGAGAGTCCCACCAGGTCCCCCATAAGTCCTTGCCCTCACTTGTACTACTATAATGTGCATCCCTAGGTTTCCCATTTGTATTTAAGAACACCATCAATCTGAGCTCCCAAATCCAATGGGAAACCAAGGGACACAAGTTATTCTTGTAGTTGGAGATCTATGCCTCCTAGAGCCAGTTTGATCTAGAGCCAGTTTGGTGTAGTGGTTAAGTGCACAGACTCTAATCTGGGAGAACCGGGTTTGATTCCCCACTCCTCAACTCACAGCTGCTGGATGACATTGGGCAATCCATAGCTCTATCAGAGCTGTTCTTGAAGAAGAGCAGGTTCTGTCAGAGCTCTCTCAGCCCCACCTACCTCACAGGGTGTCTGTTGTGGGGAAAAGGATATTATAGCATTGGAAAAAGTGCAGAGAAGGGCAACTAGAATGATAAAAGGGTTGGAACACCTTCCCTATGAAGAAAGGTTAAAATGCTTGGGGCTCTTTAGCTTGGAGAAACGACGGCTGAGGGGTGACATGATCGAGGTTTATAAGATTATGAATGGGATTGAGCAGGTTGAGAAAGAAGTACTTTTCTCCCTTTCTCACAATACAAGAACTCGTGGGCACTCTATGAAATTGCTGAGCAGTCGGGTTAAAACAGATAAAAGGAAATACTTCTTCACCCAAAGAGTGATTAACATATGGAATTCACTGCCACAGGAGGTCGTGGCAGCTGCAAGCATGGACAGTTTCAAGAGGAAATTAGATAAACATATGGAGCAGAAGTCCACCAGTGGCTATTAGCCACAGGGTATGGATGGGAACTCTCAGTCTGGGGCGGCAGGTGATGCACTCTATTCTTGGTGCTGGAGGGGGCAGCAGTGGGAGGGCTTCTGGTGCCCTGGCCCCACTGCTGGACCTCCGGATGGCACCTGGTATATTTTGGCCGCTGTGTGACAGAGTGTTGGACTAGATGGGCCATTGGCCTGATTCAACATTGGCTTCTCTTATGTTCTTATGTTCTTATGTTCTTAAGGAGTGTGTAAGACGCTCTGAGACTCTGAGTGAAGGGCGGGGTATAAATCCAATCTCCTCCTACTACTCTTCTTCTTCCTCTTCCTCTTCCTCTTCCTCTTCTTCTTCTTCTTGGGCCAGCCCTAATCCCAACTACACAATACTGGCACAGACTAGCCCAATCTCGTCAGATCCCGGAAGCTGAGCAGGGTCAGCCATGGATAGTATTTGGATGGGAGACCTCCAAGGAGTGCCAGGGTTGCGGCATAAAGGCAGCCGATGGCAAACCACCTCTGAATGTCTCTTGCCTTGAAAACCTTTTGCAGTCGCCATAACTCAGCTGTGACTTGACAGCAAAACAAAACCAACAAAAGATGGGTGGAACCAGCCACGCCTGGTGGATGCCTGCTGTAAACTTGGTGGCGCAAGGGCACCGCTGTGCATTTTTTGATACACCCACCACAACTGCTTAGAAATGGTGGCCTGGGTAGAATGCACGGAAGTCGACAGGACTTAGCCAAACTAAACATAGGACTGCGGCCCCCGGGGGAGAAAACAAGCCACATAACCAGAAGCTAAAGAAATCGGTTCGAGTGGGACCCATTTTATGCTTTGCCCGTGATCGACAGGAGCCATCGGCTCTCTTTCAAAGACAATCTGAGGGCCTAAAAGGGGGGGGGGAAATCAATGACAAGTTGAATTTGTGCCTTGAGTCCTCTGACATATCACCCATTTAATGAAAGGATTTGACCGGTCAAAGCCTCATGCAATAAATACACCTCGGTTTACACGCTCCCATTTAACAAGGTCATTGTGAAATGATCCATCAAGCACATCATACAGGTGCTTTAGGAAGATGGAAGGAAATGGAACATTTCATCCAATGTTCCTTGACCAAAAGAGAGAGCGCCCCCCCCGAAAACAGCAGCAGTGAAGGATTCTCTGATGGGATATGAAAGCCCTTGTGGCCATCCCGGTGACAGGATGTGAGAGGCACTGCAAACTGGATGGCCATCTGCCATTTAAGAAACCCACATCACATCTTCTAATTTCGACATTGCATTACAAAGAACTCTAAATTGCTGGAGGATCTTTTTTGGAAACGTCAGCTCAGAAGTGTAATAAAAGACCAATTAACAATTGAATAGGAAGCAAAGATGCCATTTGCATGGGTTGCTGCATTGATTTCCAGGGCACTGCCTTACCAGAAATGCAGGGTGGAGGATTTCAGAGAAGAGTGACCAAAATGAGCAGAGGATTTTAAAAGTGTTCATTATGAGGATGTGCAGGGAGTGCTTGAAGGAGTCCAATTGATAGGCGGGACCCTAATAGGTCCTGACTGTAGACTTCTAACTATGGGTAGATCACCACTGGTTAGGTCAACAGAGTTCACGTCTAGAGTCATCTTCAAAGGGATTGGATAAACATCTGGAGCAGAGGCCCATCAGTGGCTATTAGACACAACCTATAGATGGAACACTCTGTCTGGGGCAGTGATGCTCTGTACTAATGGTGCTTGGGGGGCACTGGGAGGGCTTCTGGAGTTCTGGCCCTGCTGGTGGACCTCCTGATGGCACCTGGCTTTTGGCCACTGTGTGACATCAAGTGTTGGACTGGATGGGCCATTGGCCTGGTTCAACATGGCTTCTCATATGTTCTTATGTCTGGGGCCGTGATGCTTGGGGGGCAAGAGTGGGAGGGCTTCTGGAGTTCTGCCCCTGCTGGTGGACCTCCTAATGGCCCCTGGGTTTTGGCCACTGTGTGACACACAGTGTTTGACTGGATGCGCCATTGGCCTGACGCAACATGGCTTCTCTTATGGCTTCAAGCTCAAAGAAGCAGCAAGGGGATATAAAGTCACTTGGCAAGGTAACATGGAAATAATTAGCTGGTTGAAATGGTTTTGTTAGCAAGTCAAATACCACAGACAAGCCGGGTTGGCTGCAGTTAGTGTTTGGATAGGAGACCACCATGGGAGACCAGAGCTGGTATGGAGAGAATGGTGATGGCAAACTAGCTTTGTTCATCTGTTTCCATGAAAACTCCACGAGGGGTCTCCATAAATCGATTGTGACTTGACAGCACTTAATAGATATTATTAAGTTCTTGATGACACTTTATATTCGATGAAGAGGAGGAGGAAGAGGAGGACAACAATGAGGATGAATTGTCACAGTCAGATATTTGACTGGTCGACTGTGTTCTGCAATTCAAAATCTAGCCAAGCTCTTGGGAATTGCAGGTGTATCTTGGGTAGCATTCTTGCAGTTCCCAGCAATACAGCCTTTTGGAGCTGAGCTGGTGTTACTTGCTCAATGCCCAGAATGTCCAGGCACTTCTTGAGACTTCAAGGTACCGCTCCAAGGGCTCCCATGACAACTGGCACTATGATGATAATGACTGGTTTTTTTTATTCCAGCACCCTAGCAGACATTGTAAAAATTAGTAAGGTAAAGGTAAAGGTTTCCCTTGCTCGAAAGCTAATTGAATCTGACTCTAGGGGGCGGTGCTCATCTCCATTTACAAGCTGAAGAGCCAGCGCGGTCCGAAGACGTTTCCATGGTCATGTGGCCCGAATGACTAAAGCCGAGGCGCTCGGAACGCTGTCACCTTCCCACCAAAGCAGCACCTATTTATCTACTTGCAATTTCTTGCTTTTGAACTGCTAGGTTGGCAGGAGCTTGGGCCAGAGACAGGAGCTCGCTCTGTCATGCGGCACTAGAGTCTCAAACTGCTGAACTACAGATTTTCTGGTCTGCAGCTCAGCGTCTTAACCTCTGAGCCACCACGGCACCGTAAAAAAGTAGTAATAAATGACAAATGGCAAACGGAACAGCTCCTGATCTTTGGAGCTGCTTAGATGTGCATCCTTCTTCTTCTGCTCCTCCTTTGGCGTGTTCAATAAAAAGCAAACTTCTCGAGTGTCCTGGAGTGCAGTTCGTAATTTACTACAATCAAATAGGGATTTGACTTGAGCAGTGGTCACCCTTGCCTGGTTCTCTTATGACAGCTTTGCCCTCAACTTGTTGAACTCTAGCTCGCCATTTCATAAAAAGTTCTTGGGGCATTGCTAGTACACAGAGGTGAAAGTGGTTGATATCTTTCCCCAGGATTTTGCAGTGTTAAATGGGTCCTCTATAGCAGTGTTCCCCAGTCTGTGAGTCGGGACCCAAAAGTGGTTCATGAAGCCTCTGAAAGTAGGCCGTGGGCTGGCCTTCCTTAATAGCTGCCCCTGACCTTTCCGTTGCTCTCTTTTGTATTTTGGAAACCAAGATCTGACCCCAGAAACAGTATCTTCCATGTCATACATTAGCTAGTATTTCTTCTTCACTGCATATACATGCTGGTCAAGTAAAACATGTTGGAAATATGTGTGTTGCAACTTGGTTTAAAATTCAGCCATTATAGGGTTAAGGCGCTTTACCTTGTGTGCTATTGTTTAGACTGACCTGGAAGGAAACCTGGCACATAGCCAATGGAAACAAGGCCCACAAAACTGAAGTCTGTTTACTCACAATCATTGGCTAATGTATTCAGGTGATTTCCTTCTAGGGGTCAAGAAGAAGAAGGATCTCCATTGTTGTAGACTGTGTGGTCAAAGTGTAAAGATGTAGCCTTAGGTGTCTTTGTTGTTTTGTAGAATTCCTGTGACCCCTTCCCTTTAGAAATAAAGATTTTTACATAGAAAAAAATGCCTCCTCTCCAGTGTAGCAAAGATACATTGCAATCTCTGAATATTCAACTATTTTTACCATTTTTTCCAACAAAACATGTCCTGATGGTTACTAGAATGAGTTTCCTAGAATCTAAGGAGGGATTAGAAGGAGTAATGGAGAAGGAGAGGGTGATCAAAGGCTGGGATGTAACCTCCATATGCAAAGGATGTGTACAGCTGTGGCTACACTGGCGGCTTGGCACAATATGGTGCTGCCTCTAATTGAAGTGTTGTGGGGCACACCAGCCACAGAGCACGCCCGGCTGTGGGTTACCCATGCAGACATCCTGTGGTCAAGCATCCACATTATTGCAGCACCTCAGCCATGTAACGCACTGCCCAATTTTTTTTCAAAATGCATGTGTGCATGTACGTTCATACATGCACATAAGTGCACATGATCATGAACACATGTGCATACAGGCAATTAAAAAAAACCCCTCCCTAGTGGCAGAATGGATCTCCAGGTTCGAACTGCCAAATCCATTCTGGGCACGCTTCCCCACATTCAGACATCCAGCCATGTGCAATGACTCCACGGGGAACCAAAAACACTGTCCAGGGCAGTGATGCTCTGTATTCTCAGTGCTTGGGGGGACAACGGTGGGAGGGATTTTGGAGTTCTGGCCCCGCTGGTGGACCTCCTGATGGCCCCGCTGGTTTTTGGTCACTGTGTGACACAGAATGTTGGACTGGATGGGCCATTGGCACTAACATTAAGATAACAACATAAGAACATAAGAACATAAGAAAAGCCAATGTTGAATCAGGCCAATGGCCCATCTAGTCCAATACTCTGTCATACAGCGGCCAAAATATACCAGGTGCCATCGGGAGGTCCAGCAGTGGGGCCAGGACACTAGAAGCCCTCCCACTGCTGCCCCCTCCAACACCAAGAATAGAGTGCATCACCTGCCCCAGACTGAGAGTTCCCATCTATACCCTGTGGCTAATAGCCACTGATGGACTTCTGCTCCATATGTTTATCTAATTCCCTCTTGAAACTGTCCATGCTTGTAGCTGCCACCACCTCCTGTGGCAGTGAATTCCATATGTTAATCAATCTTTGGGTGAAGAAGTATTTCCTTTTATCTGTTCTAACCCAACTGCTCAGCAATTTCATGGAGTGCCCACGAGTTCTTGTATTGTGAGAAAGGGAGAAAAGTACCTCTTTCTCAACCTGCTCAATCCCATTCATAATCTTATAAACCTCGATCATGTCACCCCTCAGCCGTCGTTTCTCCAAGCTAAAGAGCCCCAAGCGTTTTAACCTTTCTTCATAGGGATAGTTCTGGGGGAAAAAACACTGCATCACAACTTAGTAACATTCTCCCAGTTTGGTACAGTGGTTAGGAGCACAGACTCAAATCTGGGAGAACTGGGTTTGATTCCCCACTCCTCCACATGCAACTGCTGGTGTGATCTGGGGTCAGTTACAAGTTCCTTCCGAGTTGTTCTCTCAGGAGCAGTTCCTGAAAGAGCTGTCTCAGCCCCACCTACCCCACAGGGTGTCTGCTGTGCGGAGGGGAACGGAAAGGGATTGTAAGCTGCTCTGAGACTCTTCCTGGTAGTCAAGGGAGGGGTATAAATCCAATCTCTTCTTCTTCCTCCTCTGGGAATTCATCAGAGGCTGAGTGGGAACACAAACCAAATGTGTCCAAAGACTTTCCAGTTTGGAACGGCTTGGAAGAGAGCTGGTGTGGTGTAGCGGTTAGCGTGTAGAGCTAAGACCTGGGAAACACAAGTTTGAATCCCACATTCTGACATGGAAGCTTTCAGGGCGACCTTGGGCCAGTAATATTCCCTCAGTATGTTTTTGTTGTATGGATAAACTGGGGGAGAGGAGAAGGATGTAAGCCATTTTGGGTCCCCACTGGGGGAAAAGGTGGGGTAAAAATGAAGTAAATCATAAGTAGATTAACACAGAAGGGGTAATTTCAGTTTTTGCCAGTATTTAATATTTTGTGTACGTAAATGTCATCAGGTCGCAACCAACTTATGGTGACCCCAGCAAGACCTCCTACTTATGGGTTTTGACAGAACAACCAGGATGTATCCTCTACAGAACTACAATGCACTTTAGGTATTTGATTTGTTCTGAATGCTGCATATATGTTTAAATATTTTGGTCTTAAACGTTTCTGCATTACAGTTTTCAAGACCTAATAAATAGTTTCAAAGGTAAAGCCACTGCCTCGGTTGTCTCTCACTGTGAAATCTCTCTTGCCAGTCTCATTCCAGCCCGTTGAATGTTAGTGGGGAGCCCAGCTATTTCCTGGACATTGGAAGCCACTCAACAGCAGTCCCCCATCCAAGTACCAACCCAGCTTAGCTTCCAACTTACGATGACCCCAGCAAGGGGCTTTCAAGGCAAGTGAGAAGCAGAGGTGGTCTGTCATTGCCTTCCTCTGCAGAGTCTACCTTGGTGGCCTCCCATCCATGTACCAACCCAGCTTAGCTTCCAACTTATGATGACCCCAGCAAGGGGCTTTCAAGGCAAGTGAGAAGCAGAGGTGGTCTGGTCAGTGCCTTCCTCTGCAGAGTCTACCTTGGTGGCCTCCCATCCATGTACCAACCCAGCTTAGCTTCCAACTTACGGTGACCCCAGCAAGGGGCTTTCAAGACAAGTAAGAAGCAGAGGTGGTTGGCCAGTGCCTTCCTCTGCAGAGTCTTCCTTGGTGACCTCCCATCCAAGTACTGGACCTGCTTAGCTTCACGGTGACCCCAGCAAGGGGCTTTCAAGGCAAGTGAGAAGCAGAGGTGGTCTGTCATTGCCTTCCTCTGCAGAGTCTACCTTGGTGGCCTCCCATCCATGTACCAACCCAGCTTAGCTTCCAACTTACGATGACCCCAGCAAGGGGCTTTCAAGGCAAGTGAGAAGCAGAGGTGGTCTGGTCAGTGCCTTCCTCTGCAGAGTCTTCCTTGGTGGCCTCCCATCCATGTGCCAACCCAGCTTAGCTTCCAACTTACGGTGACCCCAGCAAGGGGCTTTCAAGACAAGTAAGAAGCAGAGGTGGTTGGCCAGTGCCTTCCTCTGCAGAGTCTTCCTTGGTGGCCTCCCATCCATGTACCAACCCAGCTTAGCTTCCAACTTACGGTGACCCCAGCAAGGGGCTTTCAAGACAAGTAAGAAGCAGAGGTGGTTGGCCAGTGCCTTCCTCTGCAGAGTCTTCCTTGGTGGCCTCCCATCCATGTACCAACCCAGCTTAGCTTCCAACTTACGGTGACCCCAGCAAGGGGCTTTCAAGACAAGTAAGAAGCAGAGGTGGTTGGCCAGTGCCTTCCTCTGCAGAGTCTACCTTGGTGGCCTCCCATCCATGTACCAACCCAGCTTAGCTTCCAACTTACGATGACCCCAGCAAGGGGCTTTCAAGACAAGTGAGAAGCAGAGGTGGTCTGTCATTGCCTTCCTCTGCAGAGTCTACCTTGGTGGCCTCCCATCCATGTACCAACCCAGCTTAGCTTCCAACTTATGATGACCCCAGCAAGGGGCTTTCAAGACAAGTGAGAAGCAGAGGTGGTTGGCCAGTGCCTTCCTCTGCAGAGTCTACCTTGGTGGCCTCCCATCCATGTACCAACCCAGCTTAGCTTCCAACTTACGGTGACCCCAGCAAGGGGCTTTCAAGACAAGTAAGAAGCAGAGGTGGTTGGCCAGTGCCTTCCTCTGCAGAGTCTTCCTTGGTGACCTCCCATCCAAGTACTGGACCTGCTTAGCTTCACGGTGACCCCAGCAAGGGGCTTTCAAGGCAAGTGAGAAGCAGAGGTGGTCTGTCATTGCCTTCCTCTGCAGAGTCTACCTTGGTGGCCTCCCATCCATGTACCAACCCAGCTTAGCTTCCAACTTACGGTGACCCCAGCAAGGGGCTTTCAAGGCAAGTGAGAAGCAGAGGTGGTCTGGTCAGTGCCTTCCTCTGCAGAGTCTACCTTGGTGGCCTCCCATCCATGTACCAACCCAGCTTAGCTTCCAACTTATGATGACCCCAGCAAGGGGCTTTCAAGACAAGTGAGAAGCAGAGGTGGTCTGGCCAGTGCCTTCCTCTGCAGAGTCTACCTTGGTGGCCTCCCATCCATGTACCAACCCAGCTTAGCTTCCAACTTACGGTGACCCCAGCAAGGGGCTTTCAAGACAAGTAAGAAGCAGAGGTGGTCTGGCCAGTGCCTTCCTCTGCAGAGTCTTCCTTGGTGGCCTCCCATCCATGTACCAACCCAGCTTAGCTTCCAACTTACGGTGACCCCAGCAAGGGGCTTTCAAGACAAGTGAGAAGCAGAGGTGGTCTGGTCAGTGCCTTCCTCTGCAGAGTCTACCTTGGTGGCCTCCCATCCATGTACCAACCCAGCTTAGCTTCCAACTTACGATGACCCCAGCAAGGGGCTTTCAAGACAAGTGAGAAGCAGAGGTGGTCTGTCATTGCCTTCCTCTGCAGAGTCTACCTTGGTGGCCTCCCATCCATGTACCAACCCAGCTTAGCTTCCAACTTATGATGACCCCAGCAAGGGGCTTTCAAGACAAGTGAGAAGCAGAGGTGGTCTGTCAGTGCCTTCCTCTGCAGAGTCTACCTTGGTGGCCTCCCATCCATGTACCAACCCAGCTTAGCTTCCAACTTACGATGACCCCAGCAAGGGGCTTTCAAGACAAGTGAGAAGCAGAGGTGGTCTGGTCAGTGCCTTCCTCTGCAGAGTCTACCTTGGTGGCCTCCCATCCATGTACCAACCCAGCTTAGCTTCCAACTTACGGTGACCCCAGCAAGGGGCTTTCAAGACAAGTAAGAAGCAGAGGTGGTTGGCCAGTGCCTTCCTCTGCAGAGTCTTCCTTGGTGACCTCCCATCCAAGTACTGGACCTGCTTAGCTTCACGGTGACCCCAGCAAGGGGCTTTCAAGGCAAGTGAGAAGCAGAGGTGGTCTGTCATTGCCTTCCTCTGCAGAGTCTACCTTGGTGGCCTCCCATCCATGTACCAACCCAGCTTAGCTTCCAACTTACGATGACCCCAGCAAGGGGCTTTCAAGACAAGTGAGAAGCAGAGGTGGTCTGTCAGTGCCTTCCTCTGCAGAGTCTACCTTGGTGGCCTCCCATCCATGTACCAACCCAGCTTAGCTTCCAACTTACGGTGACCCCAGCAAGGGGCTTTCAAGACAAGTAAGAAGCAGAGGTGGTTGGCCAGTGCCTTCCTCTGCAGAGTCTTCCTTGGTGACCTCCCATCCAAGTACTGGACCTGCTTAGCTTCACGGTGACCCCAGCAAGGGGCTTTCCAAGGCAAGTGAGAAGCAGAGGTGGTCTGTCATTGCCTTCCTCTGCAGAGTCTACCTTGGTGGCCTCCCATCCATGTACCAACCCAGCTTAGCTTCCAACTTACGATGACCCCAGCAAGGGGCTTTCAAGACAAGTGAGAAGCAGAGGTGGTCTGTCATTGCCTTCCTCTGCAGAGTCTACCTTGGTGGCCTCCCATCCATGTACCAACCCAGCTTAGCTTCGAACTTACGATGACCCCAGCAAGGGGCTTTCAAGACAAGTGAGAAGCAGAGGTGGTCTGTCATTGCCTTCCTCTGCAGAGTCTACCTTGGTGGCCTCCCATCCATGTACCAACCCAGCTTAGCTTCCAACTTATGATGACCCCAGCAAGGGGCTTTCAAGACAAGTGAGAAGCAGAGGTGGTTGGCCAGTGCCTTCCTCTGCAGAGTCTACCTTGGTGGCCTCCCATCCATGTACCAACCCAGCTTAGCTTCCAACTTACGGTGACCCCAGCAAGGGGCTTTCAAGACAAGTAAGAAGCAGAGGTGGTTGGCCAGTGCCTTCCTCTGCAGAGTCTTCCTTGGTGACCTCCCATCCAAGTACTGGACCTGCTTAGCTTCACGGTGACCCCAGCAAGGGGCTTTCAAGGCAAGTGAGAAGCAGAGGTGGTCTGTCATTGCCTTCCTCTGCAGAGTCTACCTTGGTGGCCTCCCATCCATGTACCAACCCAGCTTAGCTTCCAACTTACGATGACCCCAGCAAGGGGCTTTCAAGACAAGTGAGAAGCAGAGGTGGTCTGTCATTGCCTTCCTCTGCAGAGTCTACCTTGGTGGCCTCCCATCCATGTACCAACCCAGCTTAGCTTCCAACTTATGATGACCCCAGCAAGGGGCTTTCAAGACAAGTGAGAAGCAGAGGTGGTTGGCCAGTGCCTTCCTCTGCAGAGTCTACCTTGGTGGCCTCCCATCCATGTACCAACCCAGCTTAGCTTCCAACTTACGGTGACCCCAGCAAGGGGCTTTCAAGACAAGTAAGAAGCAGAGGTGGTTGGCCAGTGCCTTCCTCTGCAGAGTCTTCCTTGGTGACCTCCCATCCAAGTACTGGACCTGCTTAGCTTCACGGTGACCCCAGCAAGGGGCTTTCAAGGCAAGTGAGAAGCAGAGGTGGTCTGTCATTGCCTTCCTCTGCAGAGTCTACCTTGGTGGCCTCCCATCCATGTACCAACCCAGCTTAGCTTCCAACTTACGATGACCCCAGCAAGGGGCTTTCAAGACAAGTGAGAAGCAGAGGTGGTCTGTCATTGCCTTCCTCTGCAGAGTCTACCTTGGTGGCCTCCCATCCATGTACCAACCCAGCTTAGCTTCCAACTTACGGTGACCCCAGCAAGGGGCTTTCAAGACAAGTAAGAAGCAGAGGTGGTTGGCCAGTGCCTTCCTCTGCAGAGTCTTCCTTGGTGACCTCCCATCCAAGTACTGGACCTGCTTAGCTTCACGGTGACCCCAGCAAGGGGCTTTCAAGGCAAGTGAGAAGCAGAGGTGGTCTGTCATTGCCTTCCTCTGCAGAGTCTACCTTGGTGGCCTCCCATCCATGTACCAACCCAGCTTAGCTTCCAACTTACGATGACCCCAGCAAGGGGCTTTCAAGACAAGTGAGAAGCAGAGGTGGTCTGTCATTGCCTTCCTCTGCAGAGTCTACCTTGGTGGCCTCCCATCCATGTACCAACCCAGCTTAGCTTCCAACTTATGATGACCCCAGCAAGGGGCTTTCAAGACAAGTGAGAAGCAGAGGTGGTCTGGCCAGTGCCTTCCTCTGCAGAGTCTACCTTGGTGGCCTCCCATCCATGTACCAACCCAGCTTAGCTTCCAACTTACGGTGACCCCAGCAAGGGGCTTTCAAGACAAGTAAGAAGCAGAGGTGGTTGGCCAGTGCCTTCCTCTGCAGAGTCTTCCTTGGTGACCTCCCATCCAAGTACTGGACCTGCTTAGCTTCACGGTGACCCCAGCAAGGGGCTTTCAAGGCAAGTGAGAAGCAGAGGTGGTCTGTCATTGCCTTCCTCTGCAGAGTCTACCTTGGTGGCCTCCCATCCATGTACCAACCCAGCATAGCTTCGAACTTACGATGACCCCAGCAAGGGGCTTTCAAGACAAGTGAGAAGCAGAGGTGGTCTGTCATTGCCTTCCTCTGCAGAGTCTACCTTGGTGGCCTCCCATCCATGTACCAACCCAGCTTAGCTTCCAACTTATGATGACCCCAGCAAGGGGCTTTCAAGACAAGTGAGAAGCAGAGGTGGTCTGGTCAGTGCCTTCCTCTGCAGAGTCTACCTTGGTGGCCTCCCATCCATGTACCAACCCAGCTTAGCTTCCAACTTACGGTGACCCCAGCAAGGGGCTTTCAAGACAAGTAAGAAGCAGAGGTGGTTGGCCAGTGCCTTCCTCTGCAGAGTCTTCCTTGGTGACCTCCCATCCAAGTACTGGACCTGCTTAGCTTCACGGTGACCCCAGCAAGGGGCTTTCAAGGCAAGTGAGAAGCAGAGGTGGTCTGTCATTGCCTTCCTCTGCAGAGTCTACCTTGGTGGCCTCCCATCCATGTACCAACCCAGCTTAGCTTCCAACTTACGATGACCCCAGCAAGGGGCTTTCAAGACAAGTGAGAAGCAGAGGTGGTCTGTCATTGCCTTCCTCTGCAGAGTCTACCTTGGTGGCCTCCCATCCATGTACCAACCCAGCTTAGCTTCCAACTTATGATGACCCCAGCAAGGGGCTTTCAAGACAAGTGAGAAGCAGAGGTGGTCTGGTCAGTGCCTTCCTCTGCAGAGTCTACCTTGGTGGCCTCCCATCCATGTACCAACCCAGCTTAGCTTCCAACTTACGGTGACCCCAGCAAGGGGCTTTCAAGACAAGTAAGAAGCAGAGGTGGTTGGCCAGTGCCTTCCTCTGCAGAGTCTTCCTTGGTGACCTCCCATCCAAGTACTGGACCTGCTTAGCTTCACGGTGACCCCAGCAAGGGGCTTTCAAGGCAAGTGAGAAGCAGAGGTGGTCTGTCATTGCCTTCCTCTGCAGAGTCTACCTTGGTGGCCTCCCATCCATGTACCAACCCAGCTTAGCTTCCAACTTACGATGATCCCAGCAAGGGGCTTTCAAGACAAGTGAGAAGCAGAGGTGGTCTGTCATTGCCTTCCTCTGCAGAGTCTACCTTGGTGGCCTCCCATCCATGTACCAACCCAGCTTAGCTTCCAACTTATGATGACCCCAGCAAGGGGCTTTCAAGACAAGTGAGAAGCAGAGGTGGTTGGCCAGTGCCTTCCTCTGCAGAGTCTACCTTGGTGGCCTCCCATCCATGTACCAACCCAGCTTAGCTTCCAACTTACGGTGACCCCAGCAAGGGGCTTTCAAGACAAGTAAGAAGCAGAGGTGGTTGGCCAGTGCCTTCCTCTGCAGAGTCTTCCTTGGTGACCTCCCATCCAAGTACTGGACCTGCTTAGCTTCACGGTGACCCCAGCAAGGGGCTTTCAAGGCAAGTGAGAAGCAGAGGTGGTCTGTCATTGCCTTCCTCTGCAGAGTCTACCTTGGTGGCCTCCCATCCATGTACCAACCCAGCTTAGCTTCCAACTTACGGTGACCCCAGCAAGGGGCTTTCAAGACAAGTAAGAAGCAGAGGTGGTTGGCCAGTGCCTTCCTCTGCAGAGTCTTCCTTGGTGACCTCCCATCCAAGTACTGGACCTGCTTAGCTTCACGGTGACCCCAGCAAGGGGCTTTCAAGGCAAGTGAGAAGCAGAGGTGGTCTGTCATTGCCTTCCTCTGCAGAGTCTACCTTGGTGGCCTCCCATCCATGTACCAACCCAGCTTAGCTTCCAACTTACGGTGACCCCAGCAAGGGGCTTTCAAGACAAGTAAGAAGCAGAGGTGGTTGGCCAGTGCCTTCCTCTGCAGAGTCTACCTTGGTGACCTCCCATCCAAGTACTGGACCTATCTTAGCTTCCACGGTGACCCCAGCAAGGGGCTTTCAAGGCAAGTGAGAAGCAGAGGTGGTCTGTCATTGCCTTCCTCTGCAGAGTCTACCTTGGTGGCCTCCCATCCATGTACCAACCCAGCATAGCTTCAAACTTACGATGACCCCAGCAAGGGGCTTTCAAGACAAGTAAGAAGCAGAGGTGGTCTGTCATTGCCTTCCTCTGCAGAGTCTACCTTGGTGGCCTCCCATCCATGTACCAACCCAGCTTAGCTTCCAACTTACGGTGACCCCAGCAAGGGGCTTTCAAGGCAAGTGAGAAGCAGAGGTGGTTGGCCAGTGCCTTCCTCTGCAGAGTCTACCTTGGTGGCCTCCCATCCATGTACCAACCCAGCTTAGCTTCCAACTTACGATGACCCCAGCAAGGGGCTTTCAAGGCAAGTGAGAAGCAGAGGTGGTCTGTCATTGCCTTCCTCTGCAGAGTCTACCTTGGTGGCCTCCCATCCATGTACCAACCCAGCTTAGCTTCCAACTTACGGTGACCCCAGCAAGGGGCTTTCAAGACAAGTAAGAAGCAGAGGTGGTTGGCCAGTGCCTTCCTCTGCAGAGTCTACCTTGGTGACCTCCCATCCAAGTACTGGACCTGCTTAGCTTCACGGTGACCCCAGCAAGGGGCTTTCAAGGCAAGTGAGAAGCAGAGGTGGTCTGTCATTGCCTTCCTCTGCAGAGTCTACCTTGGTGGCCTCCCATCCATGTACCAACCCAGCATAGCTTCAAACTTACGATGACCCCAGCAAGGGGCTTTCAAGACAAGTAAGAAGCAGAGGTGGTCTGTCATTGCCTTCCTCTGCAGAGTCTACCTTGGTGGCCTCCCATCCATGTACCAACCCAGCATAGCTTCAAACTTACGATGACCCCAGCAAGGGGCTTTCAAGACAAGTGAGAAGCAGAGGTGGTCTGTCATTGCCTTCCTCTGCAGAGTCTACCTTGGTGGCCTCCCATCCATGTACCAACCCAGCATAGCTTCAAACTTACGATGACCCCAGCAAGGGGCTTTCAAGACAAGTAAGAAGCAGAGGTGGTCTGTCATTGCCTTCCTCTGCAGAGTCTACCTTGGTGGCCTCCCATCCATGTACCAACCCAGCTTAGCTTCCAACTTACGGTGACCCCAGCAAGGGGCTTTCAAGACAAGTAAGAAGCAGAGGTGGTTGGCCAGTGCCTTCCTCTGCAGAGTCTTCCTTGGTGACCTCCCATCCAAGTACTGGACCTGCTTAGCTTCACGGTGACCCCAGCAAGGGGCTTTCAAGGCAAGTGAGAAGCAGAGGTGGTCTGTCATTGCCTTCCTCTGCAGAGTCTACCTTGGTGGCCTCCCATCCATGTACCAACCCAGCTTAGCTTCCAACTTACGGTGACCCCAGCAAGGGGCTTTCAAGACAAGTAAGAAGCAGAGGTGGTTGGCCAGTGCCTTCCTCTGCAGAGTCTTCCTTGGTGACCTCCCATCCAAGTACTGGACCTGCTTAGCTTCACGGTGACCCCAGCAAGGGGCTTTCAAGGCAAGTGAGAAGCAGAGGTGGTCTGTCATTGCCTTCCTCTGCAGAGTCTACCTTGGTGGCCTCCCATCCATGTACCAACCCAGCATAGCTTCCAACTTACGATGACCCCAGCAAGGGGCTTTCAAGACAAGTGAGAAGCAGAGGTGGTCTGTCATTGCCTTCCTCTGCAGAGTCTACCTTGGTGGCCTCCCATCCATGTACCAACCCAGCTTAGCTTCCAACTTACGGTGACCCCAGCAAGGGGCTTTCAAGACAAGTAAGAAGCAGAGGTGGTTGGCCAGTGCCTTCCTCTGCAGAGTCTTCCTTGGTGACCTCCCATCCAAGTACTGGACCTGCTTAGCTTCACGGTGACCCCAGCAAGGGGCTTTCAAGGCAAGTGAGAAGCAGAGGTGGCTTGCCATTGCTTTCCTCTGTAGAGTCTTCCTTGGTGGTCCCCCACTCAAGTACCAACTTTGCTTAGCCTCTGAGATCTGATGAGGTCAGGCTATACCATACTGCCTTCTCTCCCATTTCATATTTTAGAGTGTAATATTTTTCTATTTTTTTTTCATCACCTCTAGAGTTTTGTTTTTAAAAAGTTTAGTGTTGGGGGGGCCCCTCTACAAATTCTGAGCCCTTTGTTGGGTGGACATGTTGGTGTGGAGACGTTTTCATGCCAGAGTATTCTTCCTGCTCCAGCGCTATGGATGCTCAAGATAAATTTAGCGGTATGCCCCCCCATCCCCTCACCCCTGTCACCCACACTCTGTTGCCTGGCAACAAGGCCTGCCTGGCTGCTCAAAGCATTGACCCAAAGGACAGGAACTGAACAACTCCCCTCCCCGGCTCTGCTGATTGCTGCAGGGAGGGAGGGAGGGAGGGAGGGAGGGAGGGAGGGAGGAAATGCGGTTTTCAATCCATATCCTGAAGACTCATTAACTTTTTAACATTTTTAAAAGTTTTTTGTCAAAGAGGTTCCGGAACTCCATTCCAGTGCATTCCCCCAGAAAAAAAAAATATCTGGTAACAATGTCAGTTTGTTGAAGGGAAGGGAAGGGAAGGGAAGGGAAGGAAGGGAAGGGAAGGGAAGGGAAGGGAAGGGAAGGGAAGGAAGGGAAGAGAAGAGAAGAGAAGAGAAGAGAAGAGAAGAGAAGAGAAGAGAAGAGAAGAGAAGAGAAGAGAAGAGAAGAGAAGAGAAGAGAAGAGATTGGATTTATATCCCACCCTTCACTACCCAAAGGAGTCTCCGAGTGGCTTATAAACTCCTTTCCCTTCCCCTCCCCACAACAGGCACCCTGTGAGGTGGGTGGGGCTGAGAGAGCTCTGACAGAAACTGCTCTTTTTCAGGGACAGCTGTGCCAGAGCTATGGCTTGCCCAAGGTCATCCAGCAGCTGCAAGTGGAGGAGTGGGGGAATCAAACCCGCTTCTCCCAGATTAGAGTCCACGCACTTAACCGCTACGACAAACTTCTAGATTCTGCTACATCTGCAACATCGTTACCAAGAGTTACTGCCAGTAGCACTTTAATTGCACTTATTTGTGAACTGTATCTGTAAAGTATATGAATTTTTATGAGGTGTTTGTATGTAAGGAATTTGTGTTTTATTGAATTTTAAATCTTTTAATGTGAGCTGCCCTGAGCCTGCTTTGGCAGGAAGGGCAGGATAAATCTAAATAAATAAATAAATAAATAAATAAATAAATAAATAAATAAATAAATAAATAAGATAGATTGGAGTCCAGTAGCACATTAAAACCATCAAGAATTTGGAGGTGAACTCTTTGAGAGTCAAAGTTCCCTTCATCAGCTATCTGACAACAGGAATGTTGACTCTTGAGTGCTGATACGTCTGAAATCTTGTTAGTTCTATGTTGCTACTGGAATCGAATCTAGCTCTCGTCACAGCATGTGGACTATTCCCGGAGTTCCAGCATTGGTGGTTCCCCCAGTAAAAGTCTCACACCCACTGGGGGATTCCAACCCACATTTCGAGAACCGTGATTCGAATGGTTGCTTCACCCCCTAGACTAGATCTGGTTGGGACTTCCTAAAAAGCCAGGTGCCGAGGACACCCATCGGATAGCAGGTGGGCGTACAAACAACCTTCCTGTAAGCTCGGCGGGAACACAAGCTGCCTTCCTGACCTCCCTGGTGCTAAACTCGGCAGGCAGCTGTGAATTGTTGATAAATGCTTTAAATCAACGTGCAGCAGCTCTTGCGGAGTGTCTCCTTTTCAACTTATCCTCAGATTGCAAAGTTCATTACAGAAACTGTATGAAGACATGCATTGCTAATTGACTCGTTGCATTATCGGGCGACAATGCAGGGGGCTGTTTAGAATCTGTTTGTGAAGCGATACCGTAGAGTTAATGAAGCTTTGGAACATATCGTATTCAAGCCCCAAGACAGGTGGGAGGATGTTAACTACAGCTGAGCCAAATTTTCACACATTTCCATTTTCTTGTCAATATTTGCATATTTAATGAAGGGGAAAAGCCTTTCATCAAGCCCATCGCACCCAAATCAAAGAAGAGTTTCCACTGCTTTTCATCCAACCTCAGTACACAAAAGGCTGGCTTTTAAGGCTCAGGAGCACAGCTGGGAGATGCTTTCAGAGCTTAAACTGGTGCAGAATTTCTCGATTTCTTTCTGGTTTGGTGCAGGGGTTAAGTGCACGGATTCTAATCTGGGAGCACCGGGTTTGATTCCCCACTCCTCCACATGCAGCTGCTGGTGTGACCTGAGGTCAGTCACAAGTTCTCTTGGAGCTGTGCTCTCAAGAGCAGTTCTTGAATGAACTCTTTCAGCCTCACCTCCCTCACAGGGTATCTGTTGTGGGGAGGGGAAGGGAAAGGAGATTGTTACCTGGTCTGAGACTCCGAGTGAAGGGCGGGATATAAATACAATCTCTTCTTCTTCTTCTTCTTCTTCTTCTTCTTCTTCTTCTTCTTCTTCTTCTTCTTCTTCTTCTTCTTCTTCTTCTTCTTCTTCTTCTTCTTCTTCTTCTTCTTCTTCTTCTTCTTCTTCCTCCTCACCAGGTGACTGCAGGCATGACTGGGGCAGGACTGTTCCTAGTTACTGTTTCTCTCTTCTCACACTTCCAACTCTATGATTCTGTGATTCTGATCTAGCTCAGCTCTGTATAGGACGAAGGATGAATGAACCCACTGGGTTTGGCCTGATTTTTTTTGTTGCTGATGCAAGCACTTCATGTATCACGAGGGATTAGAGGTTTCTTGGTCTCCCCAACTGAACCAGCTTAAGAATACAAGTCCCATTACTCCTGTTTCAAGTGGGGCAGTAATTCGTTGAGAGTCAGGCAAGAGGAATAAGAAAAGTGTTTATTCAACAAATCTGTTTGTATCTCCTGAACTCTCTGCCTCTCCCGGCTCTTCCCTGTGTGTTTCTCTGCTGAGTCACTTCCAATGCTCCCTGTAAGCCGTGGAGTCTTGTGAGCAAAAATTCTACTTTGTGAGCTCCTGGCATGAAAGTTGTGAGCAAGCGATTTTGGCTGCTGCATAAATTAGTTTGCTCTGGAGCCATCCTTTCTGAGCTAAGACAAAAATGTGTGAGTTGGGAGCTAAAAAACTGTGAGCTAGCTCACACTGACTCAGCTTAGAGGGAACACTGGTCACTTCCTGCAGCTGTTCCCCAATTTCTACCTTCTCCTGTGGCCCTGCGTTACTCCCCCTCTCTACTTTCTTAACATTCTCAGTTCCACAGACGTTCATGCAAGCCCAAGCCGTAAACAGGGGGGCCAGGTCCCCTACCATAGTGAGAGACTATCCGGCAGTGACCCCCAATCCCCGCTGCTGCTTCAGGAGCTGATGTGGGGTGGAAGAAAATGGGAGGGCCCTCTGGTGTCATGCTGATCTGGTATCACTTCTGGCGCAAAACCAGAAGTGATGTCATCTCCTTGCACTGATGTTTTAAGATTTAACCATAAAGTTCGGAGTGAAGCCTAGAGGATCACCCTGGCACGATGATATCACTGTTGGTTATGCACTGGAAGTGAGACTGTGGGCTGGTGGGACACCAGTGCACCTGTCCCCAACCTCAAATGTCTCCTGATGGGCTGCTGGCTGCAGGTGGTAACCCTAGTAGCAAATGACAGCTGTGGAAGATTGTAATTGTCTTTACAAGACAAATAGGACATTTTGAGGCCTGTCGTAGGTTTAAGATGTGCTCTGTTGCCAATTACTCCTCCATAACAGCGGAGCTGCGGTGGCTCAAGTGGTTAAGACGCTGAACTGCAGGCTGTGGAAGGTCAGTAGTTCAGCAGTTCAAGACCCAGGTGCCGCATGACGGGGTGAGCTCCTGTCTCTAGTTCCAGCTCCTGCCAACCTAGCAGTTCGAAAGCAAGAAATTGCAAGTAGATAAATAGGTACCACTTTGGTGGGAAGGTAACAGTGTTCCGTGCACCTAGGTGTTTAGTCATGCTGGCCACATGACCATGGAAACGTCTTCAGACAGCGCTGGCTCTTCGGCTTTGAAACGGAGATGAGCACCACAACCCTAGAGTTGGATTCGACTGGCTTTCAAGCAAGGGAACTTTTACCTTTACTAACAGTGTTATCTGGACAAAAGGTGGGACAGTGGTAAAGGAAATGATGAATGTAAGATTGAATCAGGCCCAGAATCCAAAGGCTCTACTCCTGATTTCAATAGGATAAGTCTTTTTCAAACTGGGGAGTTTGTATGTCTCCCCATCAACCCAAAGTTTGCTACCATCACTTTGAGGAACCCCTCTGAGAAATGTTGATACTCTTTCTCAAAACTTCTCAAAATGACTCTGATTAGGGTTGCCAATTCATTGCAGGCAACCCCCCCTTCAACTGGGGGTGGGGACTGGTGTGTTGGCACCACAATGGCTCGTTGATGTCATTTCTGGTAAAAACCAGAAGTGACATCATGGGATGCTCTAGGGATTGTGAAACTCTACGGTAAACCTGTTAAATTTCTGTGCAATCCCTACAGCATTCTATGATGTCACTTCCACTAATCACCAGAAGTGACAGCAGCACCTTGGTATAGGGTCGCCAGGTCCCTTTGTTGTGCCAGAGGGGGATTTGGGGGGGCATTCTGGGGGTGGGCAGGGATGTCGCATGACATGCTGACGTCACCTGGAAGTGATGCCAGTGCATTGACGATGTTAGGGATGATACTCTGCTTTCTGGGCAAAACTCTATGGTAAAAATGGCCTCAAGCCATAATGGTTTTGCCCCAAAAGCAGAGCATCGCCCCTGATGTCTCCGATGCACTGATGTCACTTCCAGATGGTGTCAGTGCCTCATGCACAGTGTTGGCAGTGGGGGAAATTTCCTCCTGCCAGTCAGCTGGGGGGGCCACAGGCAAGAGCCCACAAAAGTGGAGGATTCCCTTCCCCCCCCGGGGAATGGTATCCCTACCTTGGTGCGATAGTGGCATGCCCCTCATTCCCTCCCACTGGCATCTTATGGATTGGCAGGTAATGTACAGGAGTGCTGAGGGGTCTCCAGCAGGGGGCCTGGCCATCCTGGCTCCAATATTGTACTTTAAGCAAGAACCTCGAGCATTGCTTTGACGTTCGGCTTTAGGTAAAGTTTTGCGTGGCCCAGGCTAGGCTGGTCTCGTCAGATCTCAGAAGCCATGCAAGGTCAGCCTTGGTTAGTATTTGTATGGGAGACCACCAAGGAGAGCCAGGGTAATGCTACGGAGGGGTAGGCAATGGCAAACCACTTTTGTATGTCTTCTGCCCTGACCTGGATAGCCCAGGCTAGAGCCCGATCTCCTGAGATGACAGAAGCTAAGCAGGGTTGGCCCTGGTTAGCACTGGGATGGGAGACCACCAAAGGAGTCCGGGTCACCATGCAGGAACAGGCAAATGGGAAGCCATCTCTGAACAACTCTTGCCTTGAAAACCCCTCGAGGGGTCTCTATAAGTCACCTGCGACTTAATAGCAGTCTCCACCACCACAGTTTTACAGCGCCTCTACAGAGGAACAAAGCACTTCCTCCAGGGTAATCCCTACAGAAATCCACCTTTGCTTCTGTGTTGCGTCTAGAGTTGTCTCTGAATTTTACTTAAGGTGAAATGTGGGGTTAAGTCTGGAGATCCCCACTCAGGAAAAACAATACAAGAACTCGTGGGCACTCCATGGAATTGCTGAGCAGTTGGGTTAGAACAGATTAAAGGAAGTCCTTCTTCACCCAAAGAGTGATTAACATATGGAATTCACTGCCACAGGAGGTGGCAGCAGCTACAAGCATGGACAGTTTCAAGAGGGAATTAGATAAACATATGGAGCAGAGGTCCATCAGTGGCTATTAGCCACAAGGTATAGACAGGAACTCTCAGTCTGGGGCAAGTGATTCTCTGTATTCTTGGTGCTGGGTGGGGGTCAACAATGGGAGGGCTTCTAGTGTCCTGGACCCACTGATGGACCTCCTGATGGCACCTGGTATTTTTGGCCAGTGTGGGACACAGAATGTTGGACTGGATGGACCATTGGCCTGATCCAACATTGGCTTCTCTTATGTTCTTATCTGTGGGAATTTTGTGAAGGACAGATATATATATCTGCCAGATGGCTATCAAAACGTGCAGGTTAACAGCATCACTCACGGGCTGCATAAAATCACCCTTAGCTGAATAGCACCTTAGAATGAAAATATATGGAAAATAATTGGCTCCCTAATGTTGGCCTTGGTTGAATACGTTTGTTCGCACTACAGCTAAATATCAATCCCTACCATTGTGTTCACTCTCCCCCTCTCCCCACCACCTTGAAAGCAGCGGCTGAATTCAAAGAGGAAGGACATTTCCATTAGAGATTTCTCATCAAAGTCGTCAAAGCACATATCTGTCATTCAATGTAGCCGTGGTTGTTCTAACACGTTCTATAAATAGAGGTTGTTTACAAGCACTCAGAGGCAAGGTCCACTTTGCCATTACAGCTAACAGGTTGCAATGGGAGAGAGAAACAACAAGAAGGTATCATGTGGAAAGCATTTCACGGTACCACTGTACACAAACACGGCAACTGTTTCGGACTGGCTTTTCAAGAGTCTAAACATAAGGCCCGGGGGCCAGAAGTGGCCCATCCAGGGCTCTTACGTGGTCCACAAGCAACTGGCATGTATTGAAATGTAAAGTACTCCCCTTTTTATGGTATCCCTTGGGGGAAAAAACCTAGTCTTGCATATGATTAAATACATTTATTGGGGCTTTTATGGGTTTTCCAGTAAATTAATTGCTTTCACTGCTAGGAATCAATTGCTTTTGTTTGTATGTTGAGTAAAAAATAATATCGTTAATTGGGTTTGTCTGTGTCCTTTACAGAGTTTATATCTCTGGTGCCTGGCATTACATTTTATGGCACAGATGGCCCTGCCTGACAAACTGAAATTTATGTCAGATCTGGCCCTCATAACAAATTAATTTGACACCTCTGTTAAAACCAAGGCTCTGCAAGGTCAAGCGTGTGAGACACGACACTGAATGCAAGCCTGGAAAATGGCCCCCGGCCTAGGCATGCTCGAACACCTGTTGGTTTGGCTCGTGTCCTGCTTGCCAGTCGCAAACAGAGACACCATTTTTCAATGATCAGTTCAATAATGTGTCCAACTGTTTACCAATTCATCTGAATCAGCACTTCCGGGTGACATCATCACTTTGGGGACATCGCACGGCAATGTCCCAGTTTAGGGGCAGGTTTCCCACTAAGACAGAAGGAGGGGCCGCGGTGGCTCAGAGGTTAAGATGCTGAGCTGCAGACCGAAAGGACTGTGGTTCAGCAGTTTGAGACCCTAGCGCTGCATGATGGAGTGAGCTCCCGTCTCTGGCCCCAGCTCTTGCCAACGTAGCAGTTCAAAAGCAAGAAATTTCAAGTAGATAGATAGGTACCTCTTTGGTGGGAAGGTAACAGCATTCCATGTGCCTTGGTATTTAGTCATGCTGGCCACATGACCACAGAAATGTCTTCAGACAGCGCTGGCTCTTTGGCTTGGAAACCGAGAGGAGCACCACCCCCTAGAGTTGGATTCGACTTGCTCTCGAGCAAGGGAAACCTTTACCTTTACTTTCCCTACCTGGTCTGTGGCAGGGAGAAGCCCCTGAAACTGGGGGATCTGGACCTCTCTTTGTCATTGTTCCAACAGTAATCATGATATCGTGCTAGAAAACAAGCAGTGGAATTGATGCTTGCGTATATGCCAAGTGGAATGAGTGACAGACAAACACAAGCTATCAGTGTGCATACCTGTCGCCTGAGTAACCCAGAACAACTCAATATCTGGGGTGCATTGAAAATAATCACTAAGACGGAAGAACATAACACACAAGACGGAGAACCTGGCTTCGATTCTGTCACAACTATCGGCTGATGGAGCAAGTTTCAGGGGGTATCCATATTGGTCTGCAGTAGGACAGCTAGATTCGAATCCAGACCAACAACAGTTTTGGAGCATGAACTTTCAAGAGTCAAAACTCCTGAGGAAGGGAGCTTGGGCTCTCGAAGGCTCACCTGCCCCCCCAAATGTTGTTGGTCTCTAAGATGCTACCGGACTCAAATAAAATCATGCACGGGGTGAAGACAGTTGACAAAAAACAATGTTTCTCCCTTTCCCGAAAGACTGGAAGCAAAAGGGTACACCAGCAGCTCTGAGAAGATGGTTGACCAGATGAACTATTGGTCTGATCCAACAGGATTTCTTATCTTATGATTCTTATTTTCAAAAACATGCCCCCGCCATTGGATCATGAACATTTTGCTGAGTTCTCTCTGGGAGGGAAAGCAGCATAGAATAATAGAATCATAGAGCTGGAAGGGACCTCCAGGGTCATCTAGTCCAACCCCCTGCACAAGCAGGAAATTCACAAATACCTCTCCCTCCACACCCCCAGTGACCCCTGTTCCATGCCCAGAAGATGACAAAAAGACTCCAGGATCCATGGCCAAACTGGCCTGGAGAAAAATTGCTTCCTGACCTGAAGTGGCAATCAGCATTTCCATGGGTGTGCAACAAGGGCCATGAGAACTAAGCACTGAGGCAAGCCTTCCTGCCCTACCTCTCATGATTTGCCTAAGTTTACAGAATCAGCATTGCTGTCAGATGGCCATCTAGCCTCTGTTTAAAAACCTCCAAAGAAGGAGAGTCCTCCCGAGGAAGCCTGTTCCACTGAGCAACCACTCTGTCAGGAAGTTCTTCCTAATGTTTAGCTAAAAACTCTTCTGATTTAATTTCAACCCGTTGGTTCTGATCTGACCTTCTGGGGCAACAGAAAACAACTCCGTACCATCCTCCTTATGACAGCCAGCTCTCATGATAGAGCCCGCTCCCGGAAGCTAAGCTGGGTCAGAACTTGGATGGGAAGACCATCAAGGAAGACTCTGCCGGGGAAGAGAATGGCAAACCACCCCTGCTTTTCACTTGCCTTAAATGCCAATGGCTGGGGCTCTTCATTATGGCCTGGTTCAGACAGAACTGTGAACCCATAATCAATTCATGTCTGATCACCACAACTGAACATGGTGGTTTTGACTGTCAGAGATGTTTGCTGTGACATTTGTTTGCTGTGACATTTGTGACATTCCTAGTTACTGGGCATAGAACATAAGCTGGGCATAGAACATAAGCCAACAGCTGCTTAGAAGGACAAGCAGTGGAAAGAAGGTTTTTTGTTACATTCTGTCTACGGAACAGAGATCCATCAGTGGCTATTAGCCGCAAGTTATAGATGGAACATATCTGGGGCAGTGATGCTCTGTATTTTTGATGCTTGCGGGGGAGGGGTCAACAGTGGGAGGGCTTCTGGAGTTCTGGCCCTGCTGGTGGACCTCCTGATGGAACCTGGGTTTTGGCCACTGTGTGACACAGAGTGTTGGACTGGACGGGCCACTGGCCCGATCCAACATTGGCTTCTCTCTTATGTTCTTATGTCTGGGGCAGTGATGCTCTATATTCTTGGTGCTTGGTGGGGCAACTGTGTGTGTGGAGGGGCTTCTGGAGTTCTGGACCCACTGGTGGACCGCCTGATGGCATCTGGGTTTTGTCCACTGTGTGACATAGAGTGTTGGACTAGATGGGCCACTGGCCTGATCCAAAATGTCCTCTCTTACATTCTTATGTCTACCTTAGTGTGACGTTCAGAGTGAGCTAACTAGGAAAGTGGGAGGGAAGGCAGTATAGTACGGTCAGCTCTTGGAAGGTAAGCAGGGTTGGTACTTGGATGGGAGATGATCAAGGAAGACTCTACCTACCGAGGAAGGCAAGGGCAAACTGCTTCAGCTTCACATTTGCCTCCAAAGCTCCTAGCCAGGGTTGCTATCGGGCAGTTGTGACTTCACAGAACTTACATATGTAATATTTTCCCGACACAACTCATGTCCCATTCTGAAGTGCTCTGGAGGGTAAGGAGACCAGGGTCCTTTTCGCATTTGCTTGCCACTCTGGATTTTCTCAGTGTTTGAGTTAAGGTGATTTAAGTCCACGGCAAAACAGCATCCAAAAAACCCGGAGCAACAGCAGGCTGAAACCGGGCTGACCCCCAAAGGGAGGTATGTTAAGTATGCAACTCAACAAGAAGGATTTCAGTAAAAGTGATTCAGCTTTATTGTAACAGCAAACTTCAACTCAGAACACACAACAAACAAGTGGAGCACAGCTCCCTTTTTAAACTATCCCGGGCTGTCAAATCCACACCCATAATAAGTTAACATCCAATCAAATACTGTGGATAAAGACCAATCAGGTCTCTTCCCTCTTTGATACATATTTACATGGTGATTGGTTATTTACAATGGTTTTGCAGAAACCAGCCAATAGAATGCGACATCTTATAATCCACATTCAGCCTGAGGCTTAACATAGAAAAGAATAGGCAGGATTCAAGCTTCAGTACATTACAGGTAACATAATGCAGAACAGGAAAAGGGGGGAAAAAACAGAATAAAAAGGTTGAATTTGGTTTTAGTGCAGAACTGGGGGGGGAATGGATTAAAAAGAAGGTTGAATCCGATTTTAGTGCAGAATTGCTTGGAGGACACTGCAGTGGACATGGATTAAAAGGAGAGTGTGGAAAGGGCCCAGGTCTACCAGACACAGGAACACCAAAGCTGAATACAACCATGTATCTGAAGTATTCAAAGTCTTTGGAAGGCTGTCGCTTAGAGGAGGGCGGGGAGCTGTTCCTGTTGGCAGCAGAGGAGAGGACTTGCAATCATGGACTTAAATAATGAGCAGAAAGGTATAGGCTGGATCTTAGGGAAAACTTTTTTACAGCAGTGGAAATGGTTGCCTAGGGAGGTGGTGAGCTCCCCCTCCCTGGCAGTCTTCAAGCAGGGGCTGGACAAACGCTTCTCAAGGATGCTCCAGGCTGATCCTGCATGGAGCAGGGGGTTGGGCTAGAAGAAGAAGAGAGAAGAGATTGGATTTATACCCCTGCCCTTCACTATCCAAAGGTGTCTCAGAGCGGCTTACAAACTCCTTTCCCTTCCCCTCCCCACAACAGACACCCTGTGAGGTAGGTGGGGCTGAGAGAGCTCTTGGCAGAAACAGCTCTTTTTCAAGAACAACTCTTATCAGAACTACGGCTTGCCCGAGGCCATCCAGGCAGGTGCAAGTGGAGGAGTGGGGAATCAAACCCGGTTCTCCCAGATTAGAGTCTGCGCACTTAACCACTACACCCAGGGCTATTTTTGGGCAGGAACGCGCAGGAACGGAGTTCCGGCTGGCTCCCGAGTTGGCCATGCCCAGCAGGAACTCATTAGCATAATAGGCCACACCCATCAGCAGAAACTCATTAGGATTGGCTACATGAGGGGTGTGTGGCCTAACATGCAAAGAAGTTCCTGCTACAAAGAAAGCCCTGGGTTTTGACAACAAACAAGGTCAACAGAATAAGAAGCAAAAGGTGGCTGGATGACCACGTTTCTGGTAACATGGGGGTGTGGCCTAATATGCTAATGAGATGTTGTCAGGGGTGTGGCCTAATATGCTAATGAGTTTCTGCTGGTGGGTGTGGCCAATTATGCTAATGAGTTCCTGCTGGGCTTTTTCTATTAAAAAAGCCCTGACTACACCAAAGTGGCACTAAACTTGATGACCTGTATGGCCCCTTCCAACTCTGTGATTTATGATTCTATGTTTCCAATCTTGCTTGCCATCTGATTCAGCAGATCGTATTCCTGGCTTAGGAATGTTTTCTTTCAGAGTTTCACCACTGCATCACTAAAGGATGACAATATTTGTTACATGTTATATCTTCTTCTTTTTTCGGCTTCAGTTCCAAGATCTCCCCAAGGTTCAATCTCCAGGGAGGCTGGACTCCATAGGGAGAACGGTATCTCCCTCCCCCCTCCGTACCTCTTTCTCGAGATCATGCGGCATCCCTCCTTCTCACACCAGGCAGTCATTTGACATCGTTACAAATTTATGCATCCCAGAAATATCGTTTCCTGTCATATTTATAGTAATTATGTCAAATGCTGAATTTAAAGCATTTGATTTGATTACCGCTGGTTTGGGAAAACACACTGTTTGATCTAGTCGCAAGCTGTAATTACTGTATATGGAATGTAATCACATGGAATAGTATTTTTTTTAAAAGAAGAGCCAAGAGGAAAGGATGTATACGAAGGGCGTGATTTCTCCGAGAGAGGAACACGTTCTTAAATCTGTCCCGAGGAGATCCGTGGGATCTAACTTTGGTGAGATGATGCCCTAAAGAAATACTGTCTTCTTGGTGCTTTACGGTACATTCTTATGCAGAATGTCACTTCACAGTAAAGCCAGTGAAACCAGTGGTCTTAAACTGGAGTAACTCATGGATTCCCCCCCCCCCGGCATCCCTTAATGAGCAATGTTACCTGTGTACAACCAATGTGGCACAGTGGATAGAGTATCGGACTAGAATCCTGGGAGACTTGGGTTCAAATACCCATTCTAATAAGGAAGCTTGCTGGGCAGGTCTGTAGTTACAATGGGGCATCCTGGGGCCTGCCCCCCCGACTTACTGCCAAGGTCCCCTGTCTTCCCCTCCAGCCCAGGCCCCCCAACTTCCAATTTTTTATTTTATTTGTGGCACTTCCTTGGAGTATGTGCGTGGTGCCCCCTGACTTATTTAAAGCCCCCCCCCAATTTAAAAATCCTGGCTATGGGCCTGTTGCTGGGTGACCTGGGGCCTGTCACAAATTCTCAGCCCTTTTATCAGATCGGTACAAGAAGATCTGGGATATATTTATTATGGGGAGAAAACTGGACCAACAGACGCAGATCGAATCCAAGTCTTATGAGGAAAGGCTAAAAGGAATCCAAGTCTTATGAGGAAAGGCTAAAAGAGTTGGGTATGTTTAGCCTGGGAAAGAGAAGGCTTAGAGGGGACATGATTGCAGTCTTCAAGTATTTGAAGGGCTGTCACGTAGAAGATGGAGCAGATCTATTCTCTCTTGCTCCGGATTGCAAGACTAGATCTAATGGGTGGAAATTATGAGGGAGTCGTTACCGGCTAGATATCAGGAGAAACTTCCTAACTGTAAGAGTGTTTGAGTAGTGGAACAGACTGCCTCAGGAGGCGGTGGATGCTCCTTCCTTGGACATTTTCAAGTGGAGGCTGGACGACCATCTTTCGGGTATGTTGTAGGTATGTAGGGCTATCTTTTGGCTATGCTCCTGCAGAGTGCAGGGGGTTGGACTAGATGACCTATAAGGTCCCTTCCAACTCTACCATTCTATGATTCTATGAATCAAATCAATATATCTCTAATTTTGTTGAATTGTGGTCCCCAATAATTGAATCGATAGCAAATAATGATAGTCTTCCATGTCACCCACCCCAAACAGTTCTTAGTTTGTAATGCAGACATGTAGTCAGTTATAGCTCTAAATACAACTGTAAGGAAGGCTATAAGGAAGGCCGAGCACTGAAGAATAGATTCTTAATAATTATGGTGCTGGAGAAGACTCTTGAGAGTCCCTTGGACTGCAAGGAGATCGAATCAGTCAATCCTAAAGGAAACCAACCCTGACTGTTGGCCACCAAAGGAGAAGGGAGCACTCACTGGAGAAGACCCTGATGCTGGGAAAGACTGAAGGTAAAAGAAGAAGGAGATGGCAAAGGATGAGATGTTTAGACAGTGTTATCGATGCAACAAACATGAAATTAAGCAAACTCCAGAGGATGACGGAAGACTGGAGGCCTGGCATGATGTGGTCCATGGGGTCGCGAAGAGTCGGACTCGACTGTGCGACTGGACAACAACACAATCGTAAATACGTTTAGTAGTTTTGTTGTGGTTTCTCTTTAACTTAGTTATTTAGCTAGTGTTTATTTAAATCTGAAATATTATAATTGTCAAAGTTGGTGTACTTTCTGGATCACTGGTCTGTATTTATATGTGTCATTTCTTAACATATTGACTTTTAATTTGGGGTGTGTGTGTTGTTTTTGTGATCTTATTGTAAAACTTTTAGCTGGTTCAATGAAGTTCTTTAAAAAAAAACCCTCTCCGCTTGACCTCACAGATGGGTTTTTGTGAGAAAATGGAGGGGTGGAGAACAATGTTCTAAGCCACTTTGAATCCCAAGAGGGGAGAAAAGCAGAATATGAATTAATAAATGCTAATGTGAAACACAATGCAATAAGAATCAGAGCCACGCATGAAGCAGGGATGAGTGGGTTTAACCTTTTCCCCATTTATGGCACTTTACCAATGGGAAAACGCTCTCCTCCCTATGTTACTATTAACCCTGCATTCACCTTGAAACGGAGAGGAAATGCTTTTATAGGTTTTGCACCTGTAGGACTAGCAGAAACAGGAAGAGGAGGGGTTGTTAGTGGACATGGAAGGCTTAACTCCCCCATTTTTCCCTCTGATCCAACCAGGGTTTCACATCCTGACAATCAGAGGTGTAGGGATGCTCCAGAGAAATATCATCCATCTCATAAGAAGAGCCCTGCTGGGTCAGATCAATAGTCCATCTAGTCCAGCATCCTGTCTCACACGGTGGGCAACCAATTTCTTTGGCAGGCCAACAACAGGGCAGAGAGGCCGAGGCCTTCCCTCAAGGTTGCCTCCTGGCACTGAGATTCAGAGGTTCCCCTCAGCCACCACAGCTAGTAGCCATTGTCCTCCATGAAGTCATTTTATCCTCCATGAATCTATCTAATCCCCTTTTAAAGCTGTTTATCCATGCATCCATCACTACAGCCTCTGGCAGCGAACTCCACATTTTAACCACTCTCTATAAAGTGGTATTTCCTTTTGTCTGTCCTGAACCTACTGCCCATCAGCTTCATTGGATGCCCTCGAGTTCTAGTCTTCTGGGAGAGGGAGAAACATTTCTCTTTGTCAGCCCTCTCCACCCCATGCATAATTTGTTGAACCTCTCTTATGTCCCCGCTTCGTTGTCTCTTTTCATTGTCTCCTTGAAGATCCTCCCCCCTTCCCTCAAAAACCCAACCGGTTTAGGGATGCTACAGACTTTGCAGCAGGAAGGTTTGGCAAGAGTGCTCAAATGCCATGATTGCTTGCAGGCCATACTTCCTGTCCCCCAACCTCCCCACAGCCCTCCCATTGATGAACCCTGAGCCAAGATGGCAGTTCTGCGAGGAAGGGAGAGGTATGAGGTTCTGCCAAGATGTAGTGGATCTATGGAGGAGAAGATATGGGTGGCTGCTGATGAGTGGGGGTAGGGCTCTTTTTGTAGCAGGAACTCCTTTGCATATTAGGCGACACCCCCCCTAATGTAGCCAATCCTCCAAGAGCTTACAGAGCTCTTCTTACAGGGACTACTGTAAGCTCTTGGAGGATTGGCCACATTAGGGGTGTCTCGCCTAATATGCAAAGGAATTCCTGCTACAAAAAGAGCCCTGAGTGGGGGTGAGTCTATGAGGGAGGCACGGGGGAAATGATAACAGTGACCTCATGGGGTCTGGGGAAAGAGGGGAGGGTTTCCACGGAGGTTGTGGGTGCAGGCATGGTGTGGGGGGCATCGTCACAAGTGAGATGAGGTCACGGCTGAAAAATATCCAGAAGAGATGGTGGTAGCCTTAGGAATCTCTCTTCATCAGTCTGGTGTAGTGGCTAAGCACACAGACTCTAATCTGGGAGAACCGGGTTTGATTCCCTACTCCTCCACTCACAGCTGCTGGATGACCTTGGGCAAGCCATAGTTCTGTCAGAGTTGTCCTTGAAAGGGCGGTCCTTGAAAGAGCTCTCTCAGCCCTACCTACCTCGCAGGCCATCTGTTGTGGGGAGGGGAAGGGAAAGGAGTTTGTAAGCCACTCTGAGACTCCAAGTGAAGGGCAGGGTATAAATCCAATCTCCTCCTCCTCCTCCTCCTCCTCTTCTTCTTCTTCTTCGCTCTTTACTGATTATTATGCAGATTTACCATATTTCTCAATACATCACTGCCAAGTTGGGTTTTTTAAATTGCCAGCTTATTGTGTAATTATTCAAACTGGTACTTTGTGACATGTAAATTCCTCCAACTGATTTTTCACTTAGTATTTAATGTTTGGTGTCAGCGCTGTAAAGTAAATCTTTATCATGATAATAATATTTTATGTGCTACTCTGGAGCCACATACTTAGTACTTTTCGTTGCATTATAGTGTGGCTCGGCTACTATGGTATCCACGAGCTCTAGGAATCGCCAGAAACTCGAGTTCCTAAAGTTACCACCATTGCTTCCAGGTATTCCCTGGAACTGATGTCACCACACCTGTGTCAAATTTGGGATCCCATTTGCCATGGCTTATGGGAATTTGGGGGCCTGCAAAGGAATGGAAATTCCAGGGAGGGGAGGTGCAAGTGTGAGAGTAGCTTTGTTGTAGTGGCAATGTTTATAAGTTTATGCATGGGATAGAGCAGGTAGATAAAGAAGTACTTTTCTCCCTTTCTCACAATACCAGAACTTGTGGGCACTCGATGAAATCGCTGAGCAGTCGGGTTAGAACAGATAAAAGGAAGTACTTCTTCACCCAAAGAGTGATTAAGACGTGGAATTCACTGCCACAGGAGGTGGTGGCAGCTACAAGCATGGACAGTTTCAAGAGGGAATTAGATAAATATCTGGAGCAGAGGTCCATCAGTGGCTATTAGCCACAAAGTATAGATAGGGACTCTGGAGCAAGTGAGGCTCTGTATTCTTTGTGTTTGGAGGCGGGTCAACAATGGGAGGGCTTCTAGCGCCCTGGCCCCACTGCTGGACCTCCTGATGGCACCTGGTATTTTTGGCCACTGTGTGACACAGAGTGTTGGACTGGATGGGCCATTGGCCTGATCCAACACTGGCTTCTCTTATGTTCTTAATGTAACTCTTCTACGATGCCTCCCTTCTCAGGGATGACCTTGGACACTGTCTCTGCTTGCCCTCGCTGCCATAGATAATATAACAGTAGATTTACAGGCAGGAGTTTGGAGCACACGAAAGCTAGGCAGGATGTCTGCAGGGTATGATTGGATCGGACCTGGGGGGGGGGGGGCTTGTTTGAACTTTGTATAACTATGGATTTTGGCACCAGAACCTTAGTTCTGACACAGAAGTCTTCGTTTGGAACTTGGTTTGTTTGTAAGCCGCCCTGAGCCGGCCTCGGCCAGGAGGGTGGGAAAAAGAAAGAAAGAAAGAAAGAAAGAGAGAGAGAGAGAGAGAGAGAGAGAGAGAGAGAGAGAGAGAGAGAGAGAGAGAGAGAGAGAGAGAGAGAGAGAGAGAATCTGACAACTTGTGATGTTAGTGAGTTTTTTAAAAATTTGATTAAATATATAGAGAGATAACCCTCCCAGTGCTGCTCAAAATGGTGGCGGGGGTGGGAGAGAGATTCCCTGCCTCAACTAGGGTCTTGGCAGCCCTAGAGGAGGGTCGTGCCCTCTGTCAGCTTTGCTCCTTGCTTGTGACCGGGTGGCAGTGCATGGTAGGTTTTCAAGCAACTCTGGTTTGGTTTAGGAATGAAAGGACCTTCCCCCTTTCCAATCTGTTTTTCTTGTTGTTGTAGTTCTTGTTCTGCAGTTTCACTATGACTTAGGCTCCACTCATCCTGAGATTTGTTTGATCTGGGAGACTTTATGAAATCCAATCCAGAATTGGAGCACGCGCCTTTCCTTTCATTTGCCACTCGCCGACCATGTTTGTGTGTTCATTGACAAAACATGTAGGCATGTTGTGAAATTCAACACAATCTCCCCGTGAATTTACCTTGCAGGATTCTTTCCATCAGATGCTAAGAGAGCCGATTGGATTCCATCAGATCCTGACTGGAACACCTTGAGCGTCTGTCAGAGTTCACATCGAGCAGTTATTTTCCGGTGCAATAGCTGGCTATTCTACAGGGTGAGACTATTGCAGATTCTGTTTGCTGCAGTTCCTCTTGTCAACCTCTGAGTGGCTTGCTCTGATCACAGTTTTTATTTCCCATTGTTTTTAACTGTCATGATTAGACCATTAAACTTTTCCTACCATTAGGCAATGTCATAGTGTTAATGGTCTCAAACTGGAAAAAAAATGCAATTACAATTCTGCTCTTATCAGTAAATGTGGGGGAAGTGGAGAACAAACAGTACATGAATTCAATAACAGGCACAGAAGGTACACAGAGAGACATAAATAGTAAGTCACAAGTCAAGCATTTTTCATCTTTCAACTATATTCCTCTTAAACTACAGGGATATGAGCATGGCTGATCTGGGGAAAAAGCAATATAATTGTGCGAGAAAGTGGCATAATAATGCAAGAGAGACACATCCAAATTTGTTCTGACGCATCCAAGGGGCTCATCAGATTATCAGTTCCCTGTTTGGAAATGGCAAGACATGATTTGAACTACTAAAAAATATGCCCCCCAAGCAATTTTTCTGTTATAATACAAATGATGGCATCAAGATTCTTTTCTGTGGTGTTTCAATATTGCTTTTTTTGCAGTGTTTTATCAATGGACGTGTGCATCAATAATTGGCGGGAGACTATCAGACTAAAATGTACACACACAATGTTCTTTACAGACTCCAGAAACAGAACAAAGTACTGGAGAGTCAGTCTAGTGCAGTGGCTAAATTGTTGGACTAAAAGACCTGAGAGCCAGTTTGGTGTAGTGGTTAGGAGCGCGGACTCTAATCTGGGAGAACTGGGTTTAATTCCCCATTCCTCCACATGTGGCTCTTGGTGTGACCTTGGGTCAGCTACAAGATCTTTCCGACTATTCTCTCAAGGGCAGTTCTTGAGAGAGCTCTCTCAGCCCCACCTACCTCTGCTGTGGGGAAAGGAAAGGAAAGGAGATTGTAAACCACCCTGAGACTCCTTCGGGTAGTGAAAGGCAGTGTTTCTTCTCCTTCTTCTCTCCTGTGGTCCAGTCATGACCTTGGGCCAGTCATTATCCTGTCAGACAACCTACCTTGCAGGGTTCTTGTGAGGATGAAACAGAGCAAGGGAGGCCCACTGACCAGAGGTCCTTGGTGGAAGGATGAGGTAAAATGTAGTTCCACTTAAGAAACTGACTCAGATAATTTGGAGTTTCTAAATCAGGAGACAATAATTGGGATAACGAGAACATCTGAATTTCTGAAGCATCCTTAGTTTCTGCATCAGCAATGGTCACTGGATTTCACCTTTGGTGAAATACCAAATCTAACATGATCAGAATCTCCAGGATAATGTTGGGTTTGGACTGCATGTGGGTTTGCCAGCTTCCAAAGGCCTGAAGACCTTCTAGAACAGGGGTGTTGAACTCATTTGTTATGAGGGTCGGATCTGACATAAATGAGACCTTGCTGGGCCAGGCCACGTGTGTCATAAAATGTAATGCCAGGCAGCAGAGATATAAACTTTTAAAGGACACAGACAAGCAAAACTAACTTTCACATTGCTTTCTTACTGAGAAAGACTGGACCATGAGGGCATGAACACAGTGAAAAGGGGGAGGGAACCTAGTTGTACCCAGGAGAGCCCTGGCATAAGGAGCCCAACAAAACATACACACACAGCAGAAGGAGCCCAACAGAATACAAACACACTGTAGCAAGGCACACAAAAGCTCATACCTTGAACAAAACTGTGTTGGTCCTAAAGGTGCCTGATATTTTTGCCATGCAATTGAGGCAGCCCAGCAAAACAAGCTCTCCCTCGTTCCCTCCCTCCCTGCCTCCCTTCAGGAAGAAGCCTCAACCGGTGGAAGGAAAGAAAGGCTTCTCTCTGTCTCCTGAATACGATAGACACAGCTTGGCCAGGAAGCTAGCTCTGGCTGGTTCCCTCCCTCCCCCGGGAGGTAAAGCCAGAGCTTTACCAGACTCTCTCAATTGCACAGGAGAGGCTTGCCTATCTATCTCTCTTACGCAATAGAGTCTGTTAAAGTAAGCTGTAAAGCAGCAGCTGAACTGGAAAAGGATGCAGGAAACAGCCAGGGCCTTGTGGGCCAGATTGCAGCCCTCTGAGGGCCTGATCTGGGCCTCACGTTTGACATCCTTGTTCTAGAATCTCCATTTCTAGAGATCAGTTCCTCTGAAGAAAATAGCTGTTTTGGAGAGTGGACCATATGGCATTACACACTGCTGAGGTCCCTCCCCCATTAGATCTGGAACATTCCAGGACTATCTACCAGAGACTGGTTAAGCTTGGAGCTCTAGAACAATAGCCCACCAGGACTCTGGAAGTGACCAATGAGAAACTAATATTATGCAAATAGCCTATCATTGGGAGTTTGGAGTGTTTGGGTGTGTTTTTTGCATGCTATTTAAACAGGGCTGTTGCCTTGGTGTTTCAGTCTTGTTCCTGAAATCACTTAATAAAGTAGAGCTGTTCACTGCAATGCATCTTGAACCCAGTACTTAATAGTTTCATTCCCAAATCACAGGAATTTCCCAACCCAGAGTTGGCAACCTTCAATGAATGTGAATAATAGAATCACAGAGTTGGAAGGAACCCTATAGGACACCTAGTCCAACCTTCTGCTCAATATCCAGCCAGTACTTTTCTGCCTATAATTTAAACCCATTATTGTGAGTCCTATTGTCTGCTGCCACCAGGAGAGCCAGTTAATGCAGTGGTTAGGAGTGCGGACTGTAAACTGGGTTGATTCCCAACTCCTCCACATGCAGCTGCTGGTGTGAACTTGTGTCAGTTACAAGTTCTTTCAGAGCTGTTCTCTCAGAAGCAGTTCTCAAAAGAGCTCTCTCAGCCTCACCTACCTCACGGGGGGGTCTGTTGTGAGAAGGAGAAGGGAAAGGAGATTGTAAGCCGCTCTGAGACTCCTTGAGGTGGTGAAGGGTAGGCTATAAATCCAACCTCCTCCCTCCTCCTCCCTGCCCTCATTTAAGGAACAGCCTTTCAATACTTAAAGGGAGCAATCATGCTCCCCTCAAACTCCTCTTCTCAGATATCTAAACATATGAAGCTGTCTTATACTGAATCAGTCACTTGGTACATCAGAGTCAGTATTGTCTACTCACACTGGCCGCAGCTCTCCAGCGTCTCAGGCTGAGGTCTTCCACATCACCTCCTATGTGATCCTGTTAACTGGAGATGCCGGGGATTGAACCTGGGGCCTTCTGCATGCCAAGAAGATGCTCTGCCCTTGCTCCTCCTTCAGGCTGAACATTCCTAAGTCCCTCAACCTTCCCTCATAGGGCTTGGTCTCCAGCCAGGCACACATAAGTCTCAGAGACCTCCCTGTTGCTCAGGTCTTTTCTTTCTCTGGACCGTCAGTGGCGCTAAAACAAAATCTCCATCAGAACAGCTTAAGCCAAGCTTTCACGAACATGCTTAGTGCCTGGAAATGAAAACAACATTTGCGCTTTTTGGGGGAAACTGTGTAATTAGACGAAAAGGAAAGGGAGGGGGAGCCGAGTCCTTCCCTTGGCGCTGATGTATGCAAAGGTAACCAGCAGGTAAGCCATTACCGCGTTCCTGGACACATCCCTCATTCAGCCACTGGCAACGTCTGAAATCTCCGTGGAGTTATTAAAGGCTTTTCTCCCCCCTTTTCCCACTTTGCTGTTCTATTGTGCTGATAAATTCATTCCGTAAACACAAATTGGAGATCTGCACAACGGCCGCCATATTTCAGGTTTTTATGAGGTAACTAAAGGTCATGTTTCATTCTACTTTTTTAAAAAAGGTTGTTTTTGTACCTTTCTGGAGCCCTTGTGTGTCGACGATATCCTAGTAGAAGATTGTACTGGGTAGAGCACTGGAGTGGAATGGGCCACCCAGAAAGGTGGTAGTTTTCATCTACCCTCCCTTTTATTTATTTTTTTAAGTAATATTTTATTCAGTTTTCCATTTTCAACAACAAATAAAACAAACATTATAAAGGATAAGTAGATTTTAAGGTAGCCATTTAAAAAAGGAAAACATTCTATTCATTATAGACACAGAATTGACATAGTAGCCAACATTTAACGCCCCCTCCTTTTATTTAAACATTTTTGTCCATCTTGATTTATGACAAAGTGGGAGGGAGGTTAGCCTTTGGAACCAAGAAAGAGCCTACTTATCCAGACCTTTCAAAATTATTTTCAGTGACCTTTGAAACCCAGCAGGTCAAATCCCCTCCATTGTTAGAGCTGTCTAAATAACTCATTACGCTTCCATGGCAAATTGACAAAGGCAATTTGTTCTGATGAAACGGCATGCAGATGAGTTCCCACAAAAAAAGAAGAAGCAAAATTAATACGTTAACGGAGAGCTGTGGGAAACGCAGGCATGGGGAACTGAGGGAAGTTCACAAGGCCATGCGTAATGGTGCATCTCTCTTGGCTTGGATTTGGAAGCTATTGAGAGCCAGTTTGGTGTAGTGGTTAAGTGCACGGACTCTTATCTGGGAGAACCGGGTTTGATTCCCCACTCCTCCACTTGCACCTGCTGATGTGACCTTGGGTCAGTCACAAGCTCTGGCACAGCTGTTCTCTCAAGGACAGTTTGTGTTAGAGTTCTCTCAGCCCCACCTACCTCACAGGGTGGCTGTTGTGGGGAGGGGAAGGGAAAGGAGTTTGTAAGCCGCTCGGAGACGCCTTTGGGCAGTGAAGGGCGGGGTATAAATCCAAACTCTCTCTCTCTCTCTATTGCGCCTTCCCACACCAAGAAACATGACATGCTGGCCTAAAGGTGGAGAGTTAGAAGAGGTTAAACAGCTCTGAAGAGAGAGGGGACAAATGCCATTGTCTCTACATATACGCAGTGTTTTCCATAGGGTTAAGAACGTAAGAGAACATAAGAAAACCCAATGTTGGATCAGGCCAATGGCCCATCCAATCCAACACTCTGTGTCACACAGTGGCCAGAAATACCAGGTGCCATCAGGAGGTCCAGCAGTAGGGCCAGGACATTAGAAGACCTCCCACTGTTGCCCCCCCCAAGCACCAAGAATACAGAGCATCCCTTGTCCCAGACTGCGAGTTCCTATCTATACCTTGTGGCTAATAACCACCGATGGACTTCTGCTCCATATTGTCAGCCCCCCCCAGGCTGGGGAGGGGTCTCCCGCTTTTCAACACTCCTCTGCCCCCCAAATTACCCCCTCTTACCTCCGAGAAGCTGGAAATAACCCCAATGTGCATACATAACCCAAAAGTGACATAGGCACATCAGGGAACGTTGTGTGGCTATGCTCTGGTTTTTGGGCAAAACTCTATGATTTGTAGCCAAAAAACCAGAGCGTCACCGCCCAACATCCCAAACATGCCTGCACCACTCCCAGCTGATGTAGGCACATTGTGGCACTCTTCCCTGCTCCCGGAAAGTTCCCTCCCACCCCCACTGGCACGTCATTGGGACCTGGCAACCCTCATTTTCCATCATATTTTAGGTTTTGTGCATGTATTAAGTGTTGTCATGTCACAGCCTGGCTCAGGTCTTACAAACTGAGGCCCGCGGCTTCCTTGATTGAATCAATCCATTTCATGTTGGGTCCTCGTCTTGTCCTGCTGCCTTCGGCTTTTCCTAGCATTCTTGCCTTTTCCAGTGATCTTGACTCCTCATCATGTGGCCAAAGTACGATAGCCTCAGCTCTGAAGAAGAGGGCGGTGACTCACAAAAGCTCATCTCCTGCCACAATTTTTGTTAGTCTTTAAGATGCCCCTGGACTCCTGCTCTTTTCTACCACTACAGACAAATTAATATGGCTACTGTTGTGTCCTGGGATCAGAAGGCAGAGCTGGCGAAATACAGCCAAGCTTCGTTCTCTGAGAACAATAGGGACTAGGTTCCTGAGCTCGCCAGTAGTGAACCAATGGCAGCATTGGCGGGCGATTCAAACCCGCCAATAGGAATATAGGGCCGTCCCCCCTAACTGTATATAGTTGGCCTCCGGCCGTTACTGTGTGTTCTTGTCTTATGTGAAGTACGAATAAACGCGTCTTCTCTTATGTCGTCGTCCGAGTCATGAGGCCCGAAACCCAGTACTTTACAGTGGCGACGAGGATGGGATTTCAACGCCTTCCGTGACTCCATGAGCGATGAAAGGGACACCGCCGAGCGCCGCATCGCTGACCCCGAGAGCAGCACCGCACCGCTCGCCGAGCATCGCATCGCTGACCCCGAGAGCAGCCCCGCACCGCTCGCCCCGGCGCACGCCGTTCCAGACAGAACCATGGCCGCTTCCCATGTAACACTGGAGCACTTCGACCCGTCGCAGCCAGAAACCTGGGACGCATGGGTCGACCAGCTCATCAGCTACTTGGAGCTCAACGAAATCCGCCACCCCGACCAGAAACGAGCGATCCTCCTGAACGCCTGCGGCACCCAAACCGTCCGCCTCGCCAAGAGCCTCTTGGTGCCCCGCACGGCCTTGGAGAGCTCGTTTGGGGAGATCCTGGATGTCCTCAATGCCTACTTCAGCCCCCGACCGACCTTCCTGGCCAAGAGGATGGATTTCCAGAGGCGAGTCCAGGCCTAAGGGGAATCCATTGCCAACTTCCTGGCCGCGCTAAGGGCGCTCGCGGTGGACTGCGGATTCCCGAAGGTGGAGGACAACCTGCTGACGCAGTTCGTGTGGGGCCTGGCGGACTCCAAGCTGAGGCGCAAGTTGGTGGGACACCGGAGGCTCTCCTTAGACGAGGCCCTAGACGCCGCAACAGCCCACGAGGCCGCGGAAGGGGAACGCCCAGTCGCGACCGCCCATGTGGTCGGAAGGAGTCCGAGCCCTGGGTATGCAGATACGGAAGAGGTCTTCGCCCTCAGACCTCAACAACGCCAGCCGGCGCCGTTCCTGCAGGCCAACAGAGAGCCAACCAAGCCTTCCGGCAACCGGACCGTCTGTGCCAGCTGCGGGGAAGGCCACGGAAGGAAATCCTGCAAGTTCCGGGATGCCGTTTGTCACGGGTGCGGAAAGCAGGGACACCTCGCACGGGTCTGCCGGTCCAAGGGCCACAGGAATTCGAGAGCATTGGTTCCACCGCACCGCGCATCGTCCACCGCCTACGAGACGACGGAAGAGGTCGCCGAGTTGTACCACCTCACCGACCAGCCGCTGCAGGTACTTCGCCTCCCCAACCCCAACCTCTCCTCTGCCCCGAAGATCCAAGTAACCGTGCGGATCGAGGGGTCCCCTGTTGCATGGAAGTGGACTCGGGATCGGCGGCGTCCATCATTTCCCTAGACACTTTAAAAAGACTTTGCCCATTAGGGGGACCCCCTCTTCGTCCATCGCCACTAAGCTTGGTGGACTTTCAAAAGAACCCTGTCCCCATCCGGGGAGTCGGCACTTTCCGAGTGCAGTACAGAGACTTTGAGGGGAACTTGGACTTGGTGGTGGTAGAGGGAAATCTCGTGAGTCTCCTGGGGCGGGCGTGGTTCGAAGCCCTAGGCATAACGATTGGGGAAGTGAATAAGTGCGGGGTGCGGGACTGGGGGGCGGTGTGCAAGGAATTCCCGGAGGTCTTTGATGGGAAACTGGGATGTTACAAAGGGCCCCCGGTGTCGCTTCACTTAGACCCCACCGTGACGCCCGTCCGACGGCGCTTCCGCACCGTGCCCCTGGCCCTCCGCCCGAAAATAGAGGCCGAACTGGACCGGTTAGTGGCCCAGGGAGTCCTAGAGCCCGTCCCGAACGCTCGATGGGAGACCCCGATTGTGACACCCGTCAAGCCAAACGGGGAAATCCCATTCTCTCCCGGGTCCTAAACTGGGTGGTGAGGGGATGGCCAGCGGAACAGACAGGGCCAGAGTTCACGGCATACAAAGCCAGGCGGGAAGAGCTATCCGCCTTAAAAGGGTGCTTGTTATGGGGGGACAGGGTGGTCATCCCGGGGCCCATGAGACAAGGGGTTATAGAAACGCTACATGAGGCCCACCCCGGCATTGTACGAATGAAAGCTCTGGCAAGGAGCTACGTGTGGTGGCCCGGGATGGACGCCGAAATTGAAACCTGGGTCCGAGGGTGCACACGGTGTCAGGAAGTACGCCCCAATCCCCCGAGAGCGCCAACCCAAAGCTGGGAGTCTACCCACAAGCCGTGGTCACGCCTACACATAGACTTTGCGGGGCCGTTTCAGGGGCTCCAGTTCATGGTGACGGTAGACTCCTACTCGAAATGGGTGGAAATAAGCCCAGTGTCTACCACCTCTGCCAAAACGGCAATAAGGGCCCTGCGGAAAATATTCGCGACGCACGGGGCAGCGTTCACATCTGCTGAGTTTCAAGCGTTCCTCGAAAGGAACCTCATCAGGCACATACGATCAGCGCCCTTCCACCCGGCAACCAATGGACAGGCGGAGAGGACGGTACGGACCGCCAAAGAGGCCCTGAGCCGCATAACGGAGGGGGACTGGGAGTTCCGGCTGGCCCGCTTCCTTCTCACATACCGCATCACCCCAAACCCCATCTCCGGGCATTGCCCCGCAGAACTATTAATGGGCCGCCGCCCTACCACTTTATTAGACAGACTCCACCCGGACCGAGCCCCAGAGAGAAAGCTGGTCGAGAACAGGGAGGCGCCCCGAAGCTTCCTACCGGGAGACCCTGTCTACTTCCGGAACTACGGGACGGGGCCGCAGTGGGTGGCCGGGCGCATCCTAAAACCCACCGGGCCAGTGTCATACGAAGTCCTAACAGATGGGGACCGGGTCCTCCGTAAACACGTCGACCAGCTCCGGAGGCGGCAAGACCCCGACACAGAGATCCAGTTACCGGGAAATGCCGCCGCCGCCCCATCATCCGATCGACCGCAAGCACCGACAGCGGAGCCAGCGCCAGAAAGTCCACGGAATCCGGAGGGGCCCCGGTGACAGCTGAACCGCCGCCGCTGCTGCCGCCGCCGTTACAGCCGCCACCGTCACCGCCTCGGCTACTACCAGAGGTCCAAGCTCCTGGTGCTGGCGGACCACCCGATAGGGGCCCCGCCAGTCCGGTACCGGCCCCCCGACGTTCGCTAAGAGAACGGAGGGCACCAACATACTTAAAAGACTACGTCACCTGATAGGAGACGAACTATGGGGGAGGGGTGTTGTGTCCTGGGATCAGAAGGCAGAGCTGGCGAAATACAGCCAAGCTTCGTTCTCTGAGAACAATAGGGACTAGGTTCCTGAGCTCGCCAGTAGTGAACCAATGGCAGCATTGGCGGGCGATTCAAACCCGCCAATAGGAATATAGGGCCGTCCCCCCTAACTGTATATAGTTGGCCTCCGGCCGTTACTGTGTGTTCTTGTCTTATGTGAAGTACGAATAAACGCGTCTTCTCTTATGTCGTCGTCCGAGTCATGAGGCCCGAAACCCAGTACTTTACAGCTACCCATCTTGATCCAGCCTCAGTTCAGAAATTTTAGCTTCTAGGAAGAATTTTAGGTTTTACTGGTGGCCAGTGGATCAGTAGGGGGTTGGACAGCATTTGCCGAAGATTTGCTCTTGGGTATCATCAGGTTTATTTACTTATTGATTTCGTTTATAGCTTACCTTTCTCACTGGAACTCAAGGCAGATTGCAAAATATCAGAACAGGCTCCAACCCTACAATCTCCAGGAATCTCCTTCCCAACCCAGAATTAGCACCCCCACTTCTGGGCCATTATTTAGAAGAAGAAGAAGAGAAGAGGTTGGATTTATACCCCACCCTTCACTACCCAAAGGTGTCTCAGAGCGGCTTACGAACTCCCTTCCCTACCTCTCCCCACAACAGGCACCCTGTGAGGTAGGTGGGGCTGAGAGAGCTCTTGACAGAAACTGCTCTTTTTCAAGGACAGCTCTTATCAGGCCAATGGCCCATCCAGTCCAACACTCTGTCACACAGTGGCCAAAAATACCAGGTGCCATCAGGAGGTATCAGATCTATGGCTTGCCCAAGGTCATCCAGCCAGGTGCAAGTGGAGGAGTGGGGAATCAAACACGGTTCTCTCAGATTAGAGTCCGTGTACTTAAGCACTACACCAAACTGGCTCTTTAAAGCTTTGTTCTCTTGTACTGTCATATGGCTCTCCAGTTGGCGGGATCCAACCTGGAGGCCCCCAAAATACTTCCATCCGTCTCTCCATCTGCTGTTGCCTCGCCTCAGCTGCAAGGAACTGGGACTTTTTAGGATGCATTTAAAAATAATCCCATGTGGTTGGAGCGAGTACATCAATAATGCGTTCCATTCCCAGACTGATTGCTCTGCCGTGCGGCCCACCTTCTGAAAGACAGGCATATTGACAGATCTAGGTGACAATGTACAGTGTAGGGTGACAAACTCCAAGTAGCTACATCCCAGAACAGGTGGGGATAGTTATTCATAGCTTGGGCACATATGCCAATTTAATTAAGCAACGGCTCCATATTGTTTCACCGTTTAATGCCAACCATTTCCATTGGTCCCCTCGGCTTAATGAGGTGAGACACTGACCTGGGCTCAGATGCTTTCGCCTTCCCTGACAATCTCACTCAATGGTAATAGATATGCTCGGTCCTTTTTCGGCTAATTAGTTACATTTTCCGGTCCTTGGTGTGGAACAATGGCATTCAGCAAAGCTCCAGGAGGGTCACGTTTGGGCTTCTTTTTTTGCCTTTCCCCCCTTCTCTCAGCAAGAATTAAAGAATTAATTTAGCTACGGCGTTGCATACTGTGCTAACTGCACCTCTTAATTAACCGGAAAGGTTTCTCATAATTAATAAATTACCCCGGCGATGGAGCCAATTAAGGTTTAAAGGGGGAAAGAAACAAATGCATGGCAGGTTCGGAATGAAGGGAAAAAATGAAGAACCCTCAAAGTTGTTTTTTGTAACAAAAGAGTTCTTTGGTCTTCAGCTTACCCTCTATTTAGGGGTGTCCTACTTTGGGAAGTTATGGAATTTCATGACAGCTTGGGTTCTGCTTGAAAGTTCAAGTCTTCTTTTACGGTTTCTCAACATTCAGGACGAAATGGTGCCTGTCTCCTTTTCCAGCTGTTTTAATGAACTTTGATAAAAATGTTGCTGTTTGATGCCAGTTTTTGCATCAATTGAATGTGTGTGTGTGTGTGTGTGTGTGTGTGTGTGTGTGTAAATGGCATGTGAATGGCATGAAAATGCTGTAAAAGGACCAAGCAGAATGGGAAATTCATCAGTGAAAATCCAGGATGAAAATGGACATTCCAGTCATTTTAATCGAAAGAGTTTCTTTGCCAAACAGCACCCAGCATGTTCTTTTCCAACCATTTTCCTTTAAATTCCAAGTCAAGACACTCCTTTTCCAAAGTTTCAACTTTGTTGTTGCTGTTATTATTAACAACAACAACAACAACAACAACAACAATAATAATAATAATAATAATAATTTAATTTATATTCTGCCCTCCCTGCACAGGCAGGCTCAGGGTGGCTTACAGAACATATATATGTGTGTGTGTGTGTATATATAAAGTGTGTGTGTGTGTGATTAAAAGATATGATTAAAACACAAAATTTAAATAAAACACAGCATAAAAACATAGGTGCTAGTAACATAAGTGCTGGTAAATGGTGGTGGCATTCTCTTATTAACAAAGATATGCCTGAACCATATTACTGTAAGATTATGGGTGACTCCATGAGCATGAAACTCATCAAATGTGCTAGAGATGGTCAAAGTATGGGTGTGTGTGCTTAGTGACGGAAAGTCCCTTCACGTTGCAATTGACATGGTGACCCCATAAGGTTTCCAAGGTAGTAGACCAACAGAGGTGGTTTGACATTGCCTGCCTCTGTGGAGCAAACCTTGCCTTCCTTGGTGGCCTCCCTTCCACATACTAATCATGGAGAACATCCAAACATAACATCCAGATTGCAAAATGTGTTAGTCCTGCAGTACACTGCATTGGTCAGGCCGCACCTGGAGTCTTGTGTGCCGTTCTGGAGGCCTCACTTCAAAAAGGATGTGGATGGAATGGAGCAGGTGCAGAGGAGAGCATTGAGGATGATCAGGGGCCTGGAGACCAAGAAGCCCTATGAGGAAAGGCTGAGGGACTTCTTGGGAATGTTCAGTCTGGAGAAGAGGAGGTTGAGGGGGGACAGGATGGCTCTCTTGAAGTCTCTGAAGGGCTGTCACTTAGAGGAGGAGGAGGACAGGGAGCTGTTCCTATTGGCAGCAGAGGATAGGACTCACAATAATAGGTTTAAATTACAGGTGGGAAGGTACCGGCTGGATATTAGGGAAAACGTTTTTACAATAAGAGTTGTGCAACAGTGGGGTCATATGCCTAGGGAGGTGGTGAACTCCCCCTCAGTACTGGCAGTCTTTAAGCAGTGGCTGGACAAACCCTTTGTCAGGGATGCTCTGGGCTGATCCTGCATTGAGCAGGGGGCTGGACTAGATAACCTGTATGGCCCCTTCCAACTCTGTGATTCTACGATTCTCTGTTTACCCATCCCTAAGTAACGAATAGTACTGTGTAGAAGCAGGCAGTGGTGAACCTCTTTGATCACCTCACAACTCAAAAACCTTATGATGAGACAGCCCCAAATGAATGAAAATATAGTGCTGGATGCAGGACCTCCAGGCTGGAAGACACTCAATTAGTTACAACAGGATGATTTGGAGGTCCTTCATTCACAGGGTCTTTCAGTGGCTACTAGTCATGATGGACAGCTACTCCCTCCAGTACCAGAGGTAGTATGCTTTTTTGTATCAGTTTCTGGGGAACACAGGAAGGATGATGCTGTTGCAGTCTTCCTGTTTGTAGGCTTCCCAGAGGTAGCTGGTCGACCACTGTGTGAACAGAATTATGGACAATATGGGCCTTTGGTCTGATCCAGCTTGGCTCTTTTTATATTCTTAGGGTTGCCATGAGCCATAGAATCATAGAGCTGGAAGGGACCTCCAAGGTCATCTAGTGTAAAAGGTAAAGGTAAAGGTTCCCTTGCTCGAAAGCCAGTCGAATCCGACTCTAGGGTTGCGGTGCTCATCTCCATTTCAAAGCCGAAGAGCCAGAGCTGTCCGAAGACATTTCCGTGGTCATGTGGCCGGCATGACTAAACACCAAGGCGCACGGAATGCTGTTACCTTCCCACTGAAGTGGTACCTATTTATCTACTTGCAATTTCTTGCTTTCGAACTGCTAGGTTGGCAGGAGCTGGAACTAGAGACGGGAGCTCACCCCGTCATGCGGCACTCACGGGTCTCGAACTGCTGAACTACTGACCTTCCACAGCCTGCAGTTCAGCGTCTTAACCACTTGAGCCACCGCAGCTACATTGTACATCTAGTGTACAATGTAGGAAATTCACAAATACCCCCCCTCCAATACCCCCAGTGACTGCTGTTCCACACCCAGAAGATGGCAGAAAATCTCCAGAATCCCTGGCCAAACTGGCCTGGAGAAAAAAATGCTGCCTAACCCCAAATTGGCAATTGGCATTTCCCGGGGCATGCAAGAAAGGGCCACAAGAACTAAGCACTGAGGCAACCCTTCCCGCCCTCCCTCTCACAATCTGCCTAAGTTCACAGGATCCACATTGCTGTCAGACGGCCACCTAGCCTCTGTTTGAACAACTCCAAAGGAGGAGAGCCCACCACCTCCCGAGGAAGCCCGTTCCACTGAGGAACCGCTCTGACTGTCAGGAAGTTCTTCCTAAGGTTTAGCTGAAACGTTGAAAGCAATTTGACAGCACTTCACACACACACAAATAACAGCAGTAGCAAATATTGTCCTTGATTGGAAACTTCTTCACTGTCTGCGGGGGAGGAAAAGTTTCTGTGCAAGAAACAGAGAGTATATCAAGCCTAGATTGACATGTATAAAGCCAAAGCCAGACTCATTTGGAATGGCGTTGAGAGCCGGCATTTTCTGCAGCCGTTCTTCAGCCTGAATCAAAACTGAACACTTCATAGCAAACTCATGAATCAACATCTCCTTTGCAGAAGAAACAAGTGATTTGCCACCAAGGCACCCTCAAGCTTCTCCAATTGCCAAACTGTACACAAGCCCGGAGTAAGAAATCTGCATTGTGGTTTATTGATAAACAAATGCCAGGTCAGAGAAACATTTCCTGTGGAGTGAAAGGACTGGAGTGGGGTGGGGGAGATGTGTTAAGTTACCTGGTTAATTTCTTTCCACCAATGGAAGTATACGTCAGTATTAACATACGTATTGTAGACGTATTCAAAACCGCATCTCAAAATAAGCTCTCAACTGCTTTGGCCTGTGGGTACATTTATTTATGTATTACACTGCTATCCTGACTTTCTTTCCATCTTTACACTCAACTCCCCTCCCTGATCTTCCTATGGTCCTGATCTGAATCGGGCTAATACTGGTTGCTGATAGATTAAAACGATTCATTAGATGCTTGTTAACTTGCAATGATGACTGTCCCTGAAACTTTCGGTATATTTGGCGTTGATAATTTCTCAAGCCACGTTTAGAAATAGAGAGCCAGTTTGGTGCAGTGGTTAAGTGAGGCAGGACTCTAATCTGGGAGAACTGGGTTTGATTTCCCACTCCTCCACAAGAAGGAGAAGGAGAAGGAGAAGGAGAAGGAGAAGGAGAAGAAGGAGAAGAGGAGAAGGAGAAGGAGAAGGAGAAGGAGATTGGATTTATACCCCACCCTTCACTTGGAGTCTCAGAGCGGCTTACAAACTCCTTTCCCTTCCCCTCCCCACAACAGACACCCTGTGAGGTAGGTGAGGCTGAGAGAGCTCTTCCAAGAACTGACCTTTCAAGGACAGCTCTTGTCAAAACTATGGCTTGCCCAAGGTCATCCAACAGCTGCAAGTGGAGGAGTGGGGAATCAAACACGGTTCTCCCAGATTAGAGTCTGTGCACTTAGCCACTACATCAGCTGGGTGACCTTGGGTCAGTCACAGTCCTCTCAGAGTTCTCTCAGCCCCCTCCAAAATAAGTCTAGCTCACCACCTAATGGTGCATAATGCATAAATGGTGTGTCGTCTAACGAGCTAGAGCTCCTGGATGCCAGACAATCTTCAGATATCCTGGCTATACTGGACACACTGCCATGCAATAATGATTAATTATTATTATTGAGACTGGGAAGGGCAGCCATGAAGGAGCTAGAAAAGATTCTTGAAGTGTAAGGATGTGTCACTAGCGACCAAGATCAAGGTAATTCCGGCCATAGTATTCCCCATTACTATGTATGTGTATGAAAGTTGGACAATGAAGAAAGCCGATAGGAGGACAGTTGACTCATTTGAAATGTGTTGTTGGAGGAGAGTTTTATGGACACCGTGGACTGCAAGAAAGAAAAGTCAGCGGGCTCTGGATTGAATCAAGCCTGAACCCTCCCTAGAAGCTCAAATGAGCAGAATAAGGCTATCATACTTTGGTCACATTCTAAGAAGAGAAGAGTCACTCGGAAAGATAATAATGCTAGGAAAACTGGAAGGCAGCAGGAAAAGAGAAGAAGAGGAGATTGGATTTATACCCTGCCCTACACTACCCAAGGGAGTCTCAGAGCGGCTTACAAACTCCCTTCCCTTCCCCTCCCCGCAACAGGCACCCTGTGAGGTAGGCGGGGCTGAGAGAGCTCTGATAGAAACTGCTCTTTTTTCAAGAACAGCTGTGCCAGAACTATGGCTTGCCCAAGGTCATCCAGCCAGGTGCAAGTGGAGGAGTGGGAAATCAAACCCAGTTCTCCCAGATTAGAGTCTGCGCACTTAAACCACTACACGAAACTGGCTACTACACCAAACATCAAGAGGAAGATCCAACATGAGATGAATGGACTAAATCAAGGAAACCATGGCCCTTTGTTTGCAAGACATGAGCAAGGCCGTTAATGATAGTTGACGGCACTTAACACACACACACAGAGGCATGTGGTGAAGCAACCCGGCGAGCAATGCAGCACAATGAAATCGGCTTTCCATGCATGTGCATTCTCACACAGTGTGATGGAGGTCTATCACCCCCTCCTTGCCGTGCCACTGCTCTGCTCAGCAGACAATTGCTTAAACAGGCAGTTAAACCAATCATAGGTCATAGAGATGCCATGCATGCATGCTTTGTTTGAAAAAAAAATCCAACTAGTCAGTGCTCTTCTAACTAGACCTTATCAATGTTAATGGTTGCTGATCTGTGTGGATCAGCAGTGTTTTTTGCAGACGCACAGTTTTGATTGAAAGCAATGCAAACTTGTTTGGCGGGTGTTCAAGTTGTTTGGTGAAGGAGGAGAGGTCTATCAGTGGCTTCCAGCTATGGTGATTATAGAGAACTGCCACATTAAGAGGCACTAAGCCTCTCAATTCCAGAGCCAGGAGGAAACTCAGGGGAAGACTTTGGCCTCTGTGCCCTGTTGTTGGCCATCCAGAAGAACGAGTTGGCCACTGTGTGAGACAGGAGGCTGGACTAGATGGACCACAGGTCTGATCCAGCAGGGCCCTTCTTAGGTTCTTATCAGGGGAAGGCCTCGGCCTCTGTGCCCTGTTGTTGGCCCTCCAGAGGAACTGGCTGGCCACTGTGTGAGACAGGAGGCTGGACTAGATGGACCACTGGTCTGATCCAGCAGGGCCCTTCTTAGGTTCTTATCAGGGGAAGGCCTCGGCCTCTGTGCCCTGTTGTTGGCCCTCCAGAGGAACTGGCTGGCCACTGTGTGAGACAGGAGGCTGGACTAGATGGACCACAGGTCTGATCCAGCAGGGCCCTTCTTAGGTTCTTATCAGGGGAAGGCCTCAGCCTCTGTGCCCTGTTGTTCGCCCTCCAGAGGAACTGGCTGGCCACTGTGTGAGACAGGAGGCTGGACTAGATGGACCCTCACTGGTCTGATCCAGCAGGGCCCTTCTTAGGTTCTTATCAGGGGAAGGCCTTGGCCTCTGTGCCCTGTTGTTGGCCCTCCTGGCCACTGTGTGAAACAGGTTGTTGGACTAGATGGACAACTGTCTGAATCAGCAGGGCTCTTCTTATGTTTTTTTGTTGTTGCTATGCCAAACTGTCTGTGTGTTGCAAGGTCTAAAATTCAGTTGTAGACCATGTGGTCAAAGTGTAGAGATGTAGTCTTAAGTGTCTTTGTTGTTTTGTAGATTTCCTGTGAACCCTTCCCTTAGAAATAAAGATTTCTACATAGAAGAAAATGCCTCCTCTCCAGTGAAGCAAAGATCCATTGCAATATCTGAATATTTAACTATTTTGCCAATTTTTCCAAAAGATAACATGTGGCTCAAGCCATGTTGGGGTTCCTGAACCATCTCACAGTCACATGTACTCTTGGGGACTCACCTTTAAAAAAAAAACTGTTTGGTTGCTCAGTGTGGTTCCAAATGCTACAAAGGGGGGTGGAAGCACTTCCACCTTCCCTCCCATGCTGTTTTCCATAGCAGAAATCGCTATATTGGACATTCTTTGCCGCTTCCTTGTGCTCCATGTGTCTTCCTGGGAACAAACTGCAGACCAACTGAAATCTGAATGTTTGGGAGATTGAGCATCTCTTTGCCTAGGCTGAATGGACCAAAGGTTTGACTCAGCAGCTACGATCAGATGGCAGGCTTTGGGATGGTCTGGCTGCACCTATACTTACTCTGGCACTATTTGTTTCAGAGAGGAGCAACCAGACATGCCTCACCCCATGACTGACCATTCAGACTGCTACTGCACAGTCACCATGGAGAGGGCAGGCAGCCAGGCAGCTTCTTTTAAAACAAACAAACAAACAAAAAAACTCTAATGTGTGCATGTACATAACTGATTATTCACTAGGAGTGGCTATGCAGTTATGCGCACACTGCTAACTGCAAAAAAAAAAAGGCATCCAGGGACCGGAAGCATCAGACCTCACCAAGTGGCTTGAGCACACAAAGGAGAGATCAGACGCCCAGAAATCCATGGTGAGACGTGTTCAGTCATAAACACTGGACTCCATCCAGTTCTGGGAAAGCCAGGGGTGAGGACAGGGGGCCAAGGACTGAGGGACAGGTGGCAGATGTTGCCGTCTGATCATGCACTTCAAATCCAGTAGGGAGCTGCCACGACATCGGAGCAACTTGCCCGTCTGACTGCAGATAGTATAGTATATCTTAGCTTGTAAATACATACCTACTTTCAGCAAAAGGCAAGGCCAGATAACCACAGATCCAGCATACCATGTCATGTATGGATGTAAGATTTGGAGTCACGGGAGAACTTTGATACATTTCTTTCTCACTGCATGCTCGCGATTCTCTTTAGGTATGTAGAAGTACTCGCTGGCGCACAGCATCGAGGTCATGACCTAGCAGGTCAAACCAGCATCCATCATCACTCAAAAAGGTGTTGACGTTCTTGATGCATCAACAAGTGAATTTTTGCCTTCCCCATTGAATGGGGTTGAATTTCAATTTGGAGATGGAGGCTGTGTGGTTAAAGAGTCCAAACTAGATGCAGCTGTTACAGCCAGTTTGCGGATCTTTCATCAAGGTGCTGTTGGTTTTAACTGAACGTGTTTTTTTTTTTTTTGGTAAAAAAGACAAGAAAACTATGTTGGTTTCACAAAAGGCAAGAGGAGAGGGGAAATCAGTAACACAAGCCAACTACCTTCATATCATTTTGCTATACCGAGTTTTAATGAGGCCAAGGGGGAGAAAAAAAAGATGATTCCATACAAGCCGCTCATTAATCAATGGAACGTTAGAACAGAGAAGAATTAGCTCTAATCCAGATGCCGTGAAAGGTAGGTGATTGTGGGAACAATTTGCAGGTAATGAATATCAGGGCAAAAAAAAAAAAGGAGGCGAATAAATTATGTGTAGCAAAACAAGAGACTCCATCATCAGCAGACTTGAGAGGAACAGCACGCGGTCCATGCAGAAGTAATCTGTAGTAGTCTGTATTAGCAAAACAAGATTACCAGGGCTCTTTTTGTAGCAGGAACTCCTTTGCATATGAGGCGACACACCCCTAATGCAGCCAATCCCCCAAGAGCTTACAGTAGCCCCTGTAAGAAGAGCTCTGTAAGCTCTTGGAGGATTGGCTACATTAGGGGGGGTGTCGCCTAATATGCAAAGGCGTTCCTGCTACAAAAAGAGCCCCAAACTGTAGCACCACAGAGCAACAAGATTTCCTGGGTATGAGCTATCGAGAGTCAAAGCTCTCTTTGTCAGATACAAGTAGGAATGGAGAGAGATACCCAAATCTTTATGTCCCAATCAGAAGGCGGGGAGGGTGGTTGTGGTTGTTGTTGTTGTTTTTGCAAAGAACGGAACCAGGAAGCAAAACTACCATGCAGAATGTAATTCGCTCAATTAGAGCAGTGGAGAAATGCATAAGGACAGAAAATTCACATTGGCAAGTGCGTTAACTTGACAGGGTGGCCATATCGGTCTGCAGTAGGACAGCTGGGTTCGAGTCCAGTAGCACCTAAGAGACCGACAAGATTTTGGGGGTATAAATTTTTGAGAGTCAATTATAACAAAGGGAGCATTGAGTCTCGAAGGCTTATACCCTCTCAGGCCCTGACTTGGATAGCCCAGGATAGCCCGATCTTGTCAGATCTCGGAAGCTAAGTAGGGTCAGCCCTGGCTAGAAGTTGGATGAGGGGCCTCCGAGGAATACCAGGGTTGTGACACAGAGGCAGGCAATGGCAAACCGCCTCTGAAACACCTCTTGCCTTAAAAACGAGTCTAGTGCACCACTAGTGGTGCGTAACGCTAAAAGAGCTAGAATTTCTGGCTGCCGGACAATTTTAGGATCTCCTGGCTATATGACACACAGTGCCATACCACGATGACAATACCCTCTTGTTGGTCTCTAAGGTGCTACTGGGCTTAAACCTAGCTGTCCCCAAAATCTTCTTGATCTCTGAAGCGCTAGTAGCTGTCAGTCTACTACAGTGAGATAAGAATCCTATGTCCCTATCCAGCCATTGTTCTGAACTAATCTATACTAGTTTTTCTCTTATCCAACCTACTTACTCTCTTTCCTGCCTGCCCCAGACATATTTCCTCTTGAGGCAGGAAATAAACAGCATTAGAAGACCTTGAAGCCCTCGGATCTCTTGAATACGTACTATCCCTTGACATTTAGCCTCATCCCCCCAAAGTTAATGAGTGCCACTCTCAGACACTTTTAAAATTGAGTTCCTTTTTCTCATTGCACATTTCTCAACATGACTGATATACATATTTTTATTGCTTGGGCCTGTGCACAGATCCTCCAGGATTCCCACGGCAGTGGCCCATGTACAAATTGCGTGCATTTCCTTGTAAGAGCTGACCCAGTGGCGCTCCACCGGCCGAGGTCAAGCATCAAATTAATTGCTTCGCCCTCTTGATTCACCCAAAGTCCCCCATCTGCTTCCACTCCCATCCCCGAGTTGCAAATTCTAAATTGATTTTACGGGTTTAGGTCCACCCACAGGAATGTCCGAGATTCGCAAAATGAGCTTTGTGTACCCCCAGTGTGCTTACCTTAACAAACATGGCAACAGAGAGACAGATTAATCCAAGAGAAATGTTGAATACCTGCAGGAGAGGAAAAAAACATGAAAGGGAAACTCATAAGAATATATCAGAAATCATATCTGATACAACCATTATAGGACATCCAAATAGGTATCCTTTTCCCTTTGAGGCCTCCTGAAGCAGATAAAAAGATTAGAAATATTTGTTTGGGTATTAATCTTCTGGCCTTTATTAATGGCCAGCATATGTGGTTTGACGCCATTAACTGTTGTAAATTGGAATAAGGAATTAACACAGGTGGATACTCTTTCTCATTCTGAGCTTTTTGTGCTGTGATTAATGGAGCCAGTAATGTGAAAATAAGACGAGGACTAGCCTTTAGGTTGTTCGGGGCCCAGCATGGTAAGGCAGCCTCATGTCATGGTATTATACAAAGAGTCTGACTGTGGGATGGAACCTACAAAGACATCATTTATGCTGAAACAGGAAGCAGGAAGTCGTTGTTTTGACAGGGATACCGCCTCCAGCTGGGATGTGGGTAGGATTGCCGGGGCCCTACCTCTTGGCAATGTGGGGCTCCTGGCTCCTCTCCGGGGTCTTCACAGAGTTTTTGGCTGAATGCTAGAGCTCCCCCCCACGACATGCCCGGCACAATTACATCTCCTCTGGGTGACGTCATTGTGCTGGGTACATCAGGTGCCATGGGGCTCTTCATGGGCGGGGCTCCCCCACCAGCCAGCTGGCCTGTGGGCAGATCAGGGGGCCCAAAATCAGGGAAAACCCCACCCCCATTGGGGAAAATGGCAGCCCTAGACCTGAGACTCTCCCAGAATTCAAGTTCATCTCCAGACTACAGCGATCAATTTCCCTGGGGGAAAAAAATCAATGCTTTGCAGGGTGGACTCTGTGGAATTGTACCCCACTGAGGTCCCTGTCCTCCTCAGGCTCCCTCACCAAATCTCCAGAGGTTTCCCAGCCTGGAATTGGCAACCCTAATCCCCCATTCCCCGCTGGTGGCCCGGGGGGACCTGGCAACCTTACTTTGGCTCCAACAGGAGTCTCCCCTTTCTCCTTCTCTAGTGACTGGAACACGCACAATCTGACAAGAAAGGCATCTTGGGCTACGAGTATGTCATCTCGAAATGCCTTCTTGCAAGAAAAGGAGACTGTCATACAACCAAGGGTGAGAAACACCACATTTCACGGGGAGTCTTTGCAGTGACTGCTGACACGCGCGTAAAGACAGAATGGCAGGTTTGAAACGGGCAGAATCAGAGAGGACTTGAACCAAGAAATTCACAAACTACATTCTATTAGTCTTCAAGGTAAGCCATCCTAGGAGAGAAAGAACACTCCCCAATCCCAGAAGCTAGTGGGACTCACGGGGCCTGAAGTTCACCTGGAATTACAAGTGATCTCCAGAGTACAGAGCTCAGTTCCCTTATAGAGCTGCCAGGTCTTCCCACCACAGCCACTGGCAGGGGATGGGAGGGCAGAATTACAAAGAATGAAAACAATGCTATAAGAGCATGATAGAACATACAACAAATCAATAATACATAGTGTACACTGTGGCATAGACTACAGTCTTGTTCTGTATAAGCTTTATAAACCCCTTGCTGGGGTTGCCACAGGTCAGGTGCGACTTGACAGCACTTTACACACACACACACACCATCAAGGCTATTTTGTTCAAAGAATCACTAACACGTGGAATTCACTGCTGCAGGAAGTGGTGGCAGCTACAAGCCTAGAAAGCCTAAAGAGTGGACTGGATAAACATATGGAACAGAAGTCCATCAGTGGCTCTTAGCCACAAGGTCTAGATGGAATACTATTTTGGGAGAAGTGATACTCTGTATTCTTGGTGTTTTTTGGGGGGAGGCACAGTGGGAGGGCTTCTGGAGTTCTGGCCCCACTGGTGGACCTCATGATGACCCCTAGGTTTTGGCCACCGTGTGACACAGAGTGTTGGACTGGAGGGGCCACTGGCCTGTTCCAACATGGCTTCTCTTATGCTCTTGTTTTCTTATACACATTTTTGCACAGCCTTATGGGAACCATGCTGTTTCCCCATAACACTTTATTATCTGACCCAACCGTCCATGACCATTCTGCACAGACGCAAAAGTGACTTGCAAGGCAGAAAGAAATGAAACAGAAACATTGCAGGTATTATTTATTTAGAATTTTTCATTTTAGATTTCAATGCTGCCTCTCCAGAAAACTTGCTCGAGGAAGTTACCATTCACCCACGGGACAACTTCACAGTTATTTGGCAGGACTGCTTTTGTTCACCTGCCAAACAGATTCATTGCAAAATTCATGATTCCACTAGTGTGAACAACCTTACTGCTACGTAGACTCTTGGGTCCTTGTTGTTGTTGTTGTTCAGTCGCACAGTCGAGTCCGACTCTTCGCGACTCCATGGACCAGATTACGCCAGGCCCTCCTGTCTTCCGCTGTCCGCTGAAGTTTGCTCAATTTCATGTTTGTTGCATCGATGACACTGTCTAACCATCTCATCCTTTGCTGTCCCCTTCTTCTTTGACCTTCAGTCTTTCCCAGCATCAGGGTCTTCTCCAGTGAGTGCTCCCTTCTCATTTGGTGGCCAAAGTATTTGAGCTTCAGCTTCAGTCTCTGGCCTTCCAGGGAACAGTCAGGGTTGATTTCTTTTAGGATTGAATGATTTGATCTCCTGGCAGTCCAAGGGACTCTCAAGAGTCTTCTCCAGCACCGTAGTTCAAAAGAATCTATTCTTCGGCGCTCGGCCTTCCTTATAGTCCAACTCTCGCAGCCAGACATTACTACGGGGAATACCATTGCTTTGACCATGCGGACTTTTGTTGGCAAGGTGATGTCTCTGCTTTTTATCATGCTGTTTAGGTTTGCCATCGCTTTCCTCCCAAGGAGCAGGCGTCTTTTAATTTCATGGCTGCAGTCACCATCTGCAGTGATCTGGGATCCTAGGAACATGAAGTCTGTCACTACTTCTACGACTTCTCCTTCTATTTGCCAAGGAGTGATGGGCCCAGATGCCATGATCTTAGTTTTTTTGATGTTGAGATTCAAGCCCACTTTTGCACTCTCCTCTTTGACCCTGAGCAAGAGGTTCTTTAGGTCCTCTTCACTTTCTGCCATCAGAGTGGTATTGTCTGCATATCTGAGATTATTGATCTTTTCCCCAGCAATCTTAACTCCAGCTTGTGATTCATCCAGGCCAGCATTTTGCTTATTGGTCCTTATTGGCAACATTATCATTAAGAAAATAAGAAGAGTCAGACCAATAGTCCATCTAGTCCAGCATCCTGTCTCACATAGTGGCCAACCAGTTCTTCTGGATGGCCAACAACAGGGCACAGAAAGCCAAGGCCTTCTCCTGATGTTGCCTCCCGGCAATGGGATTCCGAAGCTGATTGCCTCTGAACATGGAGGTTCCCTTTAATCATCATGGCTAGTAGCCACTGATAGACCTATCCTCCATGAATCTATCTAATCCCCTTTTAAAACTGTCTATGCCTGTGGGCCATCGGTACATTCTCTGGCAGCAAATCCCACAATTTAATCACTCTCTGTATAAAGTAGTTGTTTTCCCAAATGGAAAATGAATTCAGATTTTAAATGACATCTACTTCAAAGTAGATGTTTTTTCATGTTTACATTTTTTTGTTTTGTTTTTTCGTTTTGTGAGGCGGATGAGCATTCGGCGTTATTAAATGTTTTTGGCAAATCGACGTTCCTGCTTCATTCAGGACCACAAAAGAAACCCCCGAAGTGGCAAATATTTCTATTTTGAACATTTCATATTGAAAAGACCCATTGTTTTGAGTCAAGTCGAATCACAATTTTCAGCCAGCACCTATAAATATGTAGTGGCAAATTATTATTATTAATACCACGCAAATTACATATATTTTCTATTCCCCACAAGGGCTGGTGATTTGCTGGCAGGGCCAGCCAATGGGGAGAAATGACCCAAATCTCATCAGGGTACAAAAGATTTCGAGTATCTGCAAGAGGCAAACAGTTCATAAATAGACCTCGTTTTCACCCGGCCCTTATTATGTATTTAAATTTGGAGAGGACTTCGTAGTGTTGTTGTTTTTAAAAGAGTTTCAATAGAGGCGTGTGGGCTATTTAATGAGCACAATGGATGTTAACTACGTGGTTTGATGAATGCACTTGGTGCGCAAGAAGCAATCATTTCCTGGGCCAGTGGGAAGCCATTACACTCTGGAACCACAAGAAGATTGTGGCTGTGCCAATATCTACCAGGAGTCAAATGAAGGAACATTAAGCACGGCTGCCTCTGGTGGTGTGCCACTCAAATCTATGAAATGGTAGAGAAAAGGTTGATAGAATCTTAAAATGGTGACAGCAGATTGAAAATGGAGCCAATGGCCTCAAGGAGTTTGGGGCTCTCTGCTTGCTGGAGGTTTTCAGGTAGAAGCTGGACATCCCATTTATCCGGGATGATCCAGTTTGAATGTTCCACACTGAATACTGCAGGGGTGCCCAACCTCTTCCGAGCCTTTGGAATTCTGGCACAGGTGGCGAGTGCCGCCACAAAAATGGCTGCCACAGGAGGCGGAGCCAGACACAAAATGGCTGCCGAAAGAGGCGGACCAAACAACAAAATGGCTGCCAGTACCAGTTTTGAATCCTCACTCGTGCCACAGAAGCTCGTTGGGTGACCTTGGGCCAGTCACATCTTCTCAGCCTAACCCACCTCACAGGCTAAAATGGAGGAGAGGAGAATGATGTAAGCCACTTTGGGTTCCCAGGTTAGGCTGAGAGAGGGTGACCGGCCCAAAGTCACCCAGCAAGCTTCCATGTCCCATGTACAGTAGGAAGGGGGATATAGTGTTGGGTAAACAAGGCACAGAGACTAGAGTTGTTAATCAAAATAAAGTTCTTTATCTAAATCTATTAGGAAGAGGGAAAACAGGAAAGTTCTAATAAAATAACAAAGTCGTAAACTACATACTTATACAGCAAAGTAGGCTAATACATACCACAAGTCTCTAAGAGGAAAAAGGTCAAAGCCTAGGGGAGAGGCTGCTGAGCAAGTAAACTCTCTTCTAGACCCTTAACGGGGAGAAGCTCAAGCTCATTAGCCAACCCTAACACTGGTAAATTAAAACTGCCCAATTGGTTTCTCAAACATACCAATTAACATACAGGATTGGCTCTGAGCCAGGTTGCACTTCCAGGTCAGGTCTCTGGTAGAATCAGAACAAATATGTTAACCCTATAATGACTGAAATTTAGAACTTGCCCTATCCCAACAAATAGTGCCTTTCCTTTCTGGGAAACTGCTTTAGACAAAGAATTCCCTGGGAAATACTTGGTCTCCAGCCGCCACCACTTGGGACCTCCTGAGAACAACCATCCTGTGTGTGTGTGCGAGAGAGAGAGAGAGGGAGAGAGAGAGGGAGAGAGAGAGAGCACGGTGAGGATGAGTGATGGGCTCAAGGTCTGGCATTCATGCCAGAATGGAGGTTTGAACATCAGTCTCTCATATCCCTGTCTCTTACCACTACAACAAGCTGGCTTTTGTGGTCATGGGGCCATGTTGAACATTAGATATATTCAGGGCTCTTTTTGTAGCAGGATCTCTTTTGCATATTAGTCGACACACCTCTAACGTAGCCAATCCTCCAAGAGCTTACAAGTAGCCCCTGTAAGAAGAGCTCTGTAAGCTCTTGGAGAATTGGCTACATTAGGAGTGTGTCGCCTAATATGCAAAGGAGTTCCTGCTACAAAAAGAGCCCTGGATATATTGATGATAAACTATTAGGGTTGCCACTCCCCAGTTGGGGGCAGGGGAGCCCCTCCCCCCACTTCAGGGCTATCAGAAAGCTGGGGGAGGATAGCTGCTGAGTGCTCCTTTATAACCTTTGGAGACCGGTCCCCATAGGGTATAATGGAGAATCAATATGTAGGTATCTGGGGCTCAGGGGGATTTTTTTAGTTAGAGACATCAAATCTTCAACATAGCTGCTGGTGCATCTCCTGGACCCCCCCGCCCCCAAGTTTAAAAAAAAATTGGACCAGGGAGTCCAATTCTATGAGCCTTACAAGAAGGTGCCCCCATCCTCCATTGTTTGCAATGGAAGGAAAACATTTAAAAGGAACACAATCCCTTTGAATGCGACGGCAGCTTACCAGGAACTGTCTTCGGAGTTCCTTCTCATGGAGCCTCCCTTCCCTCTCCCGGGACCTCCTGGCAAGTTCCCTGCCCGCTTGTTTGGCCTCACCTGGCAACCCAATAAACCACTGTGGGCAGAAACATTGACACACCACTCAAAGCCCAAGCAAATAACATTGCATTACAGTGTATTCTAAAACACCATGAATTGAACTCAGAAACAAAAAGGTAACCAATGTGCTGGTTTTAACACAGGGATGTTACAATGCAATTCTAGATTCAGGTGGGTAGTGCAATTCTAGATTCAGGTGGGTAGCCATGTTGGCCTGAAGCAGCAGAACAAAGTTCGAGTCCAGCGCACCTTTTAGAATAACAGAGTTTTATTCAAGGCATAAGCTTTCGTGGATAGAGTGAAACAAGACGTCTTCAACCCTTATATACAGGTAGAGAGGGTGGGTGAGGTTAGTTGCCAGGAAGGGCTAATTAGAGTCAGATGCATAAATAACTGAACAATTATAGCTGAGATTGGATTAAAGCGGCTGGTAAGATCTGTGAATAGCAGTAAATTAGCATGCAAATAAAAGAGTTAACAAGCAGATGTGAGAACTGAGTCGAGTGGCAACTCCATGGGGTCACCAGAGGCTGGCTAGGACTTGACGGCACTTTCCCTCCCCACCAGAAAATAACAAGCCCTGCCTTACATCTGAAAAGTTCCGTGGGTGTCATGGCCATTGTTCCCGCTAAACTGAGTTAGTGTGAGCTAGCTCACAGTTTTTTAGCCTCTGGCTCACAGATTTTTGTCCTTGCTCAGGAAGGACGGCTCCAGAGCAAACGAATTCATGCAGCAGCCAAATCGCTCGCTCACAACTTTAATGCCAGTAGCTCAGAAAGTAGAATTTTTTGCTCATAAGACTCCACAACTTAGGGAGCATTGGTTGGAGAACCCTGGCTGATTCGAACGCTCTGTCCCAGCTCTTGGCCAATCAAACCAGGTCTGAGAACAGTGTGTTTTCAGCCGCCCCTGGCCCAGCACTGATGGATGGGGGGGGTGTCTCTAGGCGGATGGGGAGGAGTAGCAGAGCGTGACTCATTGCTTCACAGCCCCCTGCCTTTGAAGCATCATCGACTCTTTTTCACCTGGCGAAACTTGTGACAACAGTAAACTAATGGATTTGTGTCCCAACTAGGCTGACCTTTTCCCGGCGTGAGTCTTTTCTCAAGGAGAAGATTCTGCGCGGGCGCGCCGTGCTCTATAATTTCATCAAAGCCCGACAGTCGGGGCTGCCTCTAGACACGGAACGGCTTCTGATTCGGCGGGGTTAGCCTTTGATTAACTCCTGACTCCGGAGGCTCTTTCTAAGACAAATCCTTCTGAGTGAAAATTGCTAGGTAAGAAAACCTGAAATAATTGTAGCAAACAACTAGCGGCGGCGGCGGGGGGGAATCATCCAATCAGGAGTTTGTCTGAGGAGTGAATACTGCAAAAAAGGTAGAAAGCAGTATTCCACTCTTGATCGTAATTTTGTTTTTTAAAAAATATACGCAATTTCATTTTTTAAAAAATATAAACATCGATACCTCCCCACTTCCCAAACCCAGCAATAAGAACATAGGCCATATACCGTAGAACAGGGGTCACGAACGTGCCCACAGACATCTTTCTTAGCACTTGCAAAGTGTTTTTAGAAAGTGGGTGGTCCCAGGAAGGGCTTTTGGCCAGCAAGTCTTCTGGTTGGAAACTGGAGACTGTTGGAAATGTGTGAAGGGCACGGTCTAGATTCCAGTCATTATAGGGTTAATCTGGTGTTTCCCTTCTATGCTGTTGTTTAGCCTGAAGTTGGCACAGAGCCAATGCAAGCAAAGCCCAGGAAAACTGAGTACTGTTTTGTAACACTGATTGGTTAATGTAATCAGATGACTTCCTTCTAGGAGTCAGGAAGAAGGAGGAATCTCCATTGTTGTGTGCTGTAAGGATGTAAAGATGGAGGTCTACATATCTCTTTTGTTTTGTAGCTTCCATGTGAGCCCTTCCCTTAGAAATAAAGCTTTTTACATAGAAAGAAATGTCTCCTCTCCAGTGAAGCAAAGATCCATTGGAAACTCTGAGTATTTAAGTATTTTTGCCTATTTTCCCAACAGAGACTTGATTGGCTGTGCGGATCGTTAAAAACGTTGCTTTGGCAGCAGCTGCCACCACAGTAGAAGGATCTTTTTTGGCTGGCTCCACCTCCTTTGCCTGGCAGCCATTTTGTGTCTGCATCCACCACATTGTGCCAGAATTCCAAAGGTGCCTGCAGGCTCAAAAAGGTTGGGGACAGCCCAGGCAAGCCCGATCTTGTCTGATCTCAGAAGCCAAGCAGGGCTGACCCTGGCAAGTATTTGGATGGGAAACCTCCAAAGAATATCAGGGCCAGGAGGCAGAGACAGGCTAGTCTGGTGTAGTGGTTAGGAGCACAGACTCTAATCTGGGAGAACCAGGTTTGATTCCGCACTCTTCCACATGCAGCTGCTGGGTGACCTCGGGCAAGCCACAGTTCTCTCAGAGCTGTTCTCTTAGAGCTCTCTCAGCCCCACCTACCTCACAGGGTGTCTGTTGTGGGGCGAGGAAGGGAAGGCGATTGTAAACTGCTCCGAGACTGACTCTGAGTGACGGGTGGGGTATAAATCCAATCTCTTCTGCTGCTATCAAGTCACTTCTCTGAACATCCTCTATGCCCCAGTAGGAGTTGCCAGAGATTGCCATGGCTTCTAGGCATGGGCACGTACACACACACATGCAAAAATACAAAAAAAAAAAAAAGTTGGGGCACCTGCCATAGGATATCCTTCTTAGTTAATCTTAATACACATAGTGTGTGTGTGTATGTTAAATGCCTTCAAGTTGCTTCCAACGTATTGTAGCCCTATGAATTCATGACATCCAATGCATTCTATCACTAACAGGTCTTGCTTCCTTCACTGAGTCAATCCATCTCATATTGGGTCTTCCTCTTTTCCTACTCCCTTCAAATTTCCTATCAGTATTGTCTTTTCCAGTGAGTCTCTCCTCTCATGATGTGAACAAAGCACGGTAGCTTCAGTTTTGTCATTTTAGCTTCCAGGGAGAATTCAGGCTTGATTTGGTCTAGAACCCTCTCATTTGTCCTTTTGGCAATCCGTGGTACTTGTAAAAGTTGCCTCTAACACTCCTCCAATTCAAACAAATCCACATTGGACATGCTATTTAGATCAGGGGATGGGGAACTCACGAAATGATCTCCTTATTGTCAGGTGATACAGAAGTTGATCTCTTACTCATAGAATCATAGAATGTTAGAGTTGGAAGGGACCTTGCAGGTCATCTAGTCCAACCCCCTGCACTCTGCAGGAGCATAGACAAAAGATAGCCCTACATACCTACAACATACCCAAAAGATGGTCATCCAGCCTCCACTTGAAAACGTCCAACGAAGGAGCATCCACCACCTCCTGAGGCAGTCTGTTCCACTGTTCAACCACTCTTACAGTTATGAAGTTTCTCCTGATAGCTAGCCGGTAATGACTCCCTTGTAATTTCCACCCATTAGATCTAGTCCTGCAATCCGGAGCAAGAGAGAACAGATCTGCTCCATCTTTTACATAACAGCGCTTCAAATACTTGAAGACTGCAATCATGTCCCCTCTAAGTCTTCTCTTTTCCAGGCTAAACAAACCCAACTCTTTCAGCCTTTCCTCATAAGACTCGGATTCAAACCCTCTCACCATCCTGGTTGCCCTCCTCTGGACATACTCAAGCTTGTCAACATCCTTCCTAAAGTGCGGTGCCCAAAACTGGACACAGGACTCCAGGTGAGGCCTGACCAGAACAAAATAGAACAAAACTACCACCTCCTGTGATCTGGACACAATGCTTCTGTTAATGCATCCTAGGATTGCATTAGCTTTCTTCACAGCCACATCACACTGCAGGCTCATGTTGAGCTTGTGATCAACCAGAACACCTAGATCCCTTTCACATGTGCTGCTGTCAAGCCAAGTCCCTCCCGTTCCATATCTGTGACTTTGATTTTTTGTGCCTAGGTATAGGACTTTGTACTTATCTCTATTGAATTTCATTTTATTTGTCTCAGCCCACTGTTCCAGCCTATCTAGATCATTTTGAATCCTGACTCTGTCTTCTTCAGAATTAGCAATCCCACCCAGCTTCGTGTCATCTGCAGATTTGATAAGCATCCCCTCTATGTCTCCCTGCAGGTCATTTATAAAAACATTGAACAACACCGGGCCCAGAACCAACCCCTGTGGCACTCCACTTGAGACTTCCCTCCATGTAGATGCAGAGCCATTTATGAGCACTCGTTGGGTACGATTTTTCAACCAACCATGAATCCATCCAATGGTTGCTCCATCCAGCCCACATCCTGGCTTGGTTGAGACATAATGGTGAACAGAGGTGGGCACGAACCAGCACACGAACTAAAGTTCATCACAAATTTGGGGCAGTTTGTCGTTCGCAAACTGCTGTTCATGAATTAAAGAGTTGACATCAACTTCCATAAATTTTAAGGCAATTCATGGTCATTTGTGGTGGTTCACGAAGAGCAGAAAGCAGGGGTCTATATGGCTCTGAGCTATTTAAATTCCTGCTTCCTCCTCCCTGTTGCTCAGCTGTTTGGTTTAAATTAGCCATTTCACTCCCTTCTTTCTGCTCCTCACCATTTAAACCCCAGCTGGCCGGCAGAAGAGAGCTTACCAGGAAAAAGGAGAAGGCCTAGACCTGGTCACTGATGTCACATAGGAAGTGATGTCATCATGCCAATGATGTCTACACAACAGTCTGGTATTTGGGCAAAAACTCTATGGCAGAAGCTGTTTTTACCATAGAGTTTTTGCCCAAATACTAGTGTGCATCTGGATGTCATTGGTGGGATGACATCACTTCCTGTGCAATGCCAGAGACTAGGCCTTTCTCTTTCTCCTCATAATTCTCCCCATCCCCCAAGCAGCTCATACTCAAAACCAACCAATATACTCACATGTTAATCTCCAAACAAATCCACACATTCAGACCAAATGTCATGCTATTTTACACTTGTTTCTCTACGTGTCTTACAAAGATCATTAGCCGGCTTTCAGGGAATAAACTCATTTACTTGTTACTGGACACGGACAAATTTGTAATAAATAAAGTCACACCATGCCCATTTTATGCTGATTGGGTTCCTTTCCAGTATTCAGAATGAGATGCTGAACTGCAGAGAGCAGTGAGCTGATTTGAATGATTCATTGCTTGTTTGGATGGCGCAGTTTGTACACTGTAAGCTGGCGTCAATAGACGATGAAGAAGAAGAAGGAAGAGATTGGATTTATACCCCGCCCTTCACTACCCAAAGGAGTCTCAGAGTGACTTACAAACTCCTTCCCCTCCCCACAACAGACACCCTGTGAGGTAGGTGGGGCTGAGAGAACTCTGACAGAAACTGCTCTTTTTCAAGGACAGCTGTGCCAGAACTTGTGACTGACCCAAGGTCACATCAGCAGGTGCAAGTGGAGGAGTGGGGAATCAAACCCAGTTCTCCCAGATTAGAGTCCGCGCACTTCACCACTACACGAAACTGGCTCTCCAGATGAAGACAATGATGGAAGGAAGGGTAAGCCCTGGGCCAGCATCCCCTCCCCACAACAGACACGCTGTCAGGTAGGTGGGGCTGAGAGAGCTCTCTTGAGGGTGGGGCTCTGAAAGAACTGTGACTGGCCCAAGGTCACCCAGCTGGCTTCAAGGGGAGGAGCGGGGGTACACAATGTCATAGCGCCTGGCACTGGCACTGGATGAGCCCATTCTCTTCGTCAGGAAGACAGAGGCACACGGGAGAGCACCGGAGGGAGAAGAAAGAGCTAGACAACCCCTCGGCATGCGGCCGACACTCTGTACTTGTGTTGTGACTCCCGCCACTTTCCCCACTGTCTTTTTTAATAGCTGCGTGATGGACACCCGGAGGAGCCCTAATTGTAGGGATGGGAGCACCGAGCCCATTTCTGAGAGCTAACAGGCCTCTGTCTTGCCCCCTGACACATTTCAATTAGAGCCTTACATGCCGCTCGGTCCCTAATTGGCATTCCAGCCGCGCGATAACAACTGGGATGCCATCTTTCGGACGGCTGAGGGGGGTCCACTCCACTTCAGCTCCCTTCCAGGCCATAAAATATGACAAGTCACCCGGCGAGGCGCAAAATGGTTCCGGAGAAATCCATTCGGAAGCCAGGAATGAAACGCAGAAGCGGCATCTGTTTATCGTGTCCGCTCCCATCTCACAGAGAGAGAGAGAGTCACGCCGAGAAAATAATTCTATTTAATGTGTTAGGTCCGACATGCGAGGAATATGTCCGGGTCATTTTTAAATACTATAGCATCCAATAAACCGATCTTCGGCCTCTGGTTGGTGAAAAGATATTTATATATATATATATATATATTTCAAATCAGTTACAGAGAGGTCTCTCAATTCTTGATGTTCCTGTGTCCGCAGTAATGGATTGTATCGTTCATGGCATTCCCCGCCTGAGCCAAAATCCACATATTTGCTTCTGGAAGGATCCCAAGCAGAAAGCAAAGTTGAAAAAAATGGAGGGTGGTGTAGTGGTTAGAGTGCTGGACTGGAGAGACCCGATGTCAGCTAGGCCTCTAGCTGCCATGGAGTGAGCGGGGTGCCTCTGGAATGTTAGGTTTCCTTTCTCCGTGCCTTCAGTGTTTCTTTATCTCTGTAGCATGAGCATTTGGCCTTGGTGTCCAGTACCAGCTTTCTCTTGGAAACTAGACCCGTTCACTTTGACGGTTTTTTATCTGTTCCATGATTGGCTCCAGGCCCTCAGGGGACCCACTTGAATTATGTATATCTGCTTGCTTAGCATGCTTATTGCCAGTTCTGACACGAGATGTGTAAAGACAATCTGCATACCTCTATGTTTCAATGAACTTTACTTCTTTGCAAGAAAGTTGTTGGGAACTGATTGCTGCAGGAGTCTGACACCCGAGTTCAAATCCTCTTGCAGGCAGGGTACTTACTGGATGACCTCAGGCCAGTCTCTCACTTAGCCAGCCTCCCCGGGTTGTTGTTAGGAGAAAATGACAGAAAGGAAAATCATGTAAACCCCTCTGAGCCCCTTGGAGGAAGAATGAAACTGTGCTAGACAGAAGCAGCAGCAGCAGCAGAAGAAGAAGAAGAGGAGGAGGAGTTGGTTTTTATACCCCGCCCTTCACTACCCAAAGGAGTCTCTGAGTGGCTTACAATCTCCTTTCCCTTCCCGTCCCCACAACAGGCACCCTGTGTGGTAGGTGGGGCTGAGAGAACTCTCTCAAGAACTGCCCTTGAGAGAACAGCACTGAGAGAACTTGTGACTGACTGAAGGTTACTCCAGCAGCTGCATGTGGAGGGGTGGGGAATCGTGCTCTTAACCACAACACCAAACTGGCTCTCAGAGAGAGATTAGAGTCTGGCCTGCCAACAGGCAGCTTCATCTATTTAATTCCTTTGTACCCTCTCTTTCTCCCCAATGGGGGACCAAAGCGTATCTCCTCCATTTTATCCTCACAACAACCCTGTGAGGTAGGTCAGAGTGTGACTGGCCCAAGGTCACCCGACAAGTTTCTATGGCCCAAGTGGGGATTCCAGCCTGGGTCCCCTGATAACAGTCCCACACTTAACTGCTACCTCACACTGACTCTCATTACATAAAATGTTGTGTAATTAAGCTCACTGTGCATGCAAGCACAAAAAAATCATTTAATTAATACTGCTGTTCAGAATCTCGAGTAGGGAACAGGACATGAGATTGATACTGCAGGGTGTGTTGCAAGGAAGTTCATGAGAAAACAAGAAGGCCTAGAAGTCTCCAGACATCCAATGCTCCTCCTGACCTGGATCTTATCCATGATATTACAAAGTTTCCTAGATGCGTTGGTGTCAGCAGGGCTCTTTTTGTAGCAGGAACGCCTTTGCATATTAGGCGGCACACCCCTAATGTGGCCAATCCTCGAAGAGCTCTGTAAACTCTTGGAGGTTTGGCTATATTAGGGGTGTGTTGCCTAATATGCAAAGGAGTTCCTGCTACAGAAAGAGCCCTGGGTGTCAGTTTCCTAGATTCATAGAAAAGGTGCTCCAACCCCTTAATCATCTTGATTGCACCCTTCTGCAGTTTTTCCATCTCTGCAATATCTAGGAAAGGTTGGGGGCAAGGACATGGTTGGAGGGGGGTCCACTGGTATATCAACATCACTTTCAGGGGAAACCCAGCAGTGATAGTGGCTAGCTCTAGGAATTGCTGGAAATTCTATGGTAAAAATCATTGAGTACCTGGCAACTGCTAGAACTACCTGCCACCACTTCCAGGTTTTTGACAGAACCAGCAACACTATTGGGTTTATTTTTATTGCCCCCCTGTTACCTCTTGGAGAAGCAGCAGGCAGTGGGGGCTTGGGGTGTGAGACTTCCCAACCTCATTGGGGGCTTGGCGTCTCTAGCAAAACATTTTGCAAAACATGGTGTGCAACAGTACACAAGGAGCAGAGGTCCATCTGTGAACATAAGAACATAAGAGAAGCCAATGTTGAATCAGGCCAATGGCCCATCTAGTCCAACACTCTGTCACACAGCGGCCAAAATATACCAGGTGCCATCAGAAGGTCCAGCAGTGGGGCCAGGACACTAGAAACCCCCTCCCACTGCTGCCCCCTCCAGCACCAAGAATAGAGTGCATCACCTGCCCCAGACTGAGAGTTCCCATCTATACCCTGTGGCTAATAGCCACTGATGGACTTCTGCTCCATATGTTTATCTAATTCCCTCTTGAAACTGTCCATGCTTGTAGCTGCCGCCACCACCTCCTGTGGCAGTGAATTCCATATGTTAATCACTCTTTGGGTGAAGAAGTATTTCCTTTTATCTGTTCTAACCCGACTGCTCAGCAATTTCATGGAGTGCCCACGAGTTCTTGTATTGTGAGAAAGGGAGAAAAGTACTTCTTTCTCAACCTGCTCAATCCCATTCATAATCTTATAAACCTCAATCATGTCACCCCTCAGCCGTCGTTTCTCCAAGCTAAAGAGCCCCAAGCATTTTAACCTTTCTTCATAGGGAAGGTGTTCCAACCCTTTTATCATTCTAGTTGCCCTTCTCTGCATTTTTTCCAATGCTATAATATCCTTTTTGAGATGTGGTGACCAGAACTGTACACAGTGTTCCAAATGAGGTCGTACCAATGATTTATACAAGGACATGATGATACTGGCTGATTTGTTTTCAATTCCCTTCCTAATAATCCCCAGCATAGCATTGGCCTTCTTTATTGCAGCTACACACTGTCTAGACATTTTCATTGAGTTATCCACTACGACTCCAAGATCTCTCTCTTGGTCCGTCTCTGCCAGTTCAGACCCCATCAATGTGTATTTATATTTAGGATTTTTGGCTCCAATGTGCATCACTTTGCACTTGGCCACATTGAACCCCATTTGCCACGTTGACGCCCACTCACCCATCCTCGACAGATCCCTTTGGAGTGCCTCACACTCCTCCCTGGTTTTCACCACCCGGAACAACTTTGTGTCATCTGCAAATTTAGCCACTTCACTGCTTACTCCCAATTCCAAATAATTAATAAACAAGTTAAAAAGCATCGGACCGAGTACTGATCCCTGTGGTACCCCACTGCTTACCACCCTCCACTGAGAAAGTTTCCCATTTATACTCACTCTCTGTTTCCTATTTATGAGCCAGTTTTTGATCCACAAGAGGACTTGTCCTTTTATCCCATGTCTATTGAGCTTACTTAGGAGCCTTTGATGAGGAACTGTATCAAAAGCTTTCCGGAAGTCAAGGTAAATAATATCTACTGGGTCCCCCTTGTCCACATGTTTGTTCACTCCCTCAAAAAACACTAACAGACTGAGAGCTATTAGCCACAAGGTACAGAGGGACTGCTATGTTGGAGAAAGTGATGCTGTGGTGCTCGGGGGGGGGGCAACAGTAGGAGGTCTTCTGGAGTTCTGGCCCAGCTGGTGGACCTCCTGATGGCCCCTGGGTTTTGTCCACTGTGTGACACAGAGTGTAGGACATGATGGGCCATTGGCCTGACCCAACATTGGCTTCTCTCATGTTCTCATGTAAGGGGCTGCAGGGACAATACAACAGCAGTTATTTTTATTTTATTTTATTTTTAATTTGCAACTCTTTCCCTAATAATCCTTAGCATGGAATACCCTTTTCACTGTTACTGTTGACTTTTTCTCTGAGCTGCTGATTACAGCCCAAGATTTCAGACTCGACCAGTTCAGATCCCCTTAGCGCATATTTAAACTTCAGATTTCCTTCTTTATTCTAATGCGTTATCACTTTATGCTTCCCTACACTGAACTTCATTTGCCATGTTGTTGCTCACTCTCCCAATTTAAAGAGATTTAATCCCTTTAGTTCTTCACAGTCCACCTTAGTTTTCACCATCCTGAACGATTTTGTGAGATCTGCAGCTTTGGTCAGTATGCCACTCACCTCCACTTCCAAATCATTTCTGAACAGACAAACAAAATAGCACTGGTTTCATGTACTCGAGGACCATAAGCCCTATAGTTCCACGATTCCTGGATGTCTTCAGTAACCCACTCGGGAGGGAAGGTTTTCAACGCCTTCTGAAAAACTTGGGGCTGCCAGGCATGGGGGCAGGGATGTGGGTGGTCACATGGCATTGTGTGAACCGTGACATCACTTCTGGGGAACACCTGGAAGTGATGGTGGGTAGCTCTGGAAATCATCAGAAACTCTGGTTTTACCACATAGTTTCCAGTGATTCCCCGAGGTATTTGCCATCAAGTTTTCCTCTGGGAGTGACATTGGGGCTGCCGTCCGACATGCAAAATAATCCGCTTTCAATCCACTTTTGTTGCACTTTCCAACTGGATTTTTACTATGTGAACTGAGAAGATCCAGTTTGAACGTGCATTGAAAGTGGATGGAAAGTTTAGTGTGTGTGACTGCAGCCAATGGTGCATCTGCTGATAGCTTTAATGCTTGGAGTGGCGGTGGGCAAAGTAGTTTGCCAGTGGGGGAGGCCTTCTGCTGTGGGAGGCGCATTCGCGTTGGTTCCAGTCGGACTGTCTGCCTCAGTGTAGCTGTAATTTGCATTAAGGCCACTAGATGGCATTATACCAGGAGACTAGAGACTTGTGCTTCAGCATGGCGTCTTCCTGAGTCACTATTGACTCTATGTAAACTGTGCAAAAGTAAGGGTGCGGATAGGGTCCAGATTGGGAAGAACGCCGGCTTTACAAAGCCTTCTAGGGCCTAGGGCTGCCAGCCTCCAGGTGGGAGCTGGAGAACTCCTGGGATTGCCACAACTGATCTTCAGACGAGAGAGATCTGTGTCGGGTAGCCCAACCATGGAGTTTTGATCCTTCTGTGGAATGTGCTTTTGTATGCGCCTGTTTCTCTTTCTCTGTGTGTCTTATCTGACTGCTGGCCTTGAGCGCTTGACTCCTTCGGCGTGAAGCCTCCGCTGTCTCCCACTCACCCCTGAAACCTTACGCAATTCCCTACGCTTTGCACTAATTGCCTATTGGCCTCTAGATGTCAGAGGGTATCGTATGAAACCACTATAACTGTTTTGCCCATTTCGTATGCTCCATTCCTGACTCAAACGTCCAAGATGACTTCATCTTTCGCTGATCAATAAAGCTGAACCTAATTAAGGACCTGCTGTTGATACTGAGTTATTGGAGTACCTGACAATCTGTTTCCCTGAAGAAAATGGCTGCTTTGGAGGGTGGACTCTATGGCATTATACCCGGCTGAGGCCTCGCCCCTCCCTATCCCAGCCCTCCCAGGGCTCCAGCCTTCAAATCTACAGGTATTTCCCAAGTAGGAGTTGGCAAACTTAAGCCCCTGTCACACTCCATCCTGAGGATACTGTTGGGCCTTTTACCTCCATTTCAATCAGTGTGGTCCTGTACAGATCCTGAAACAGGGAGGAGGAGGAGGAGGAGGAGGAGGAGGAGGAGGAGGAGGAGGAGGAGAAGAGAGGAGGAGGAGATTGGATTTATACCCGCCCTTCACTACCCAAAGGTGTCTCAGAGCAGCTTACAAACTCCCTTCCCCTTCCCACAACAGACACCCTGTGAGGTAGGTGGGGCTGAGAGAGCTCCTGACAGAAACTGCTCTTTTTCAAGAACAGCTCTTATCAGAACTATGGCTTGCCCAAGGTCAAGTGGAGGAGTGCGAAATCAAACCCAGTTCTCCCAGGTTAGAGTCCGAGCACTTAACCACTACACCAAACTGGAGGAAGAAGAAGAAATTGGATTTATACCCCGCCCTTCACTTGGAGTCTCAGAGCGGCTTACAAACTCCTTTCCCTTCCTCTCCACACAACAGACACCCTGTGAGGTAGGTGGGGTTGAGAGAGCTCTTTCGAGAGAACTGGTCCTGAGAGAACAGCTCTGAGAGAACTTGTGATTGGTCCAAGGTCATCCAGCAGCAGCAAGTGGAGGAGTGGGGAATCCAACCCGGTTCTCCCAGATTAGAGTCCGCACACTTAACCTCTACACCAAACTGGCTCTCAGGCTAGAGGGGTGGAGGAAGACCAGTCCAGAGGGGTGGAGGAAGACCAGATCTGCCCCCTTGCTGCTCCCTGTCTTATTTTGAAAATAAATAGCTAGAACCTGATATGCCTCTGTAGAAATGTCAGTGGAAAGAAAGCCGATGCGTCTTCCGCCTTACTGAGAAGTATATTGCGTTTGCACCCAGAATAAAAGAAGAAAGGGGAACTGCATTTACTTTTGTCATTTAAGCTGATTTATATTGGTTAAAAAACAAAAAAAAACACAGTTGGCCCTTGCAACTGGCTGTGTTTTATCCCTTCATCTCCCTCTCTTCTGTTCAAAACTGACCTTCTGGGTTGGTTTCAGACAGTTAAAACGCCCACAAGGTGCACTATCACAACAACAGGGAACCCTGGGTTCTAATTTTAACAACATTATTTCTTAAAAGTTTAATTAAAAACTTAGGGCCAACAGATGATCAATCAAAGAACCAGAAAATGTTCTCCTACAAAGGTCATCTTTAACATATGGAGAAAGATAAACAGAGTTGTTTGTTCTACATCAGCTTCCTGAGCATCTCATCAGGGCATATGGTGTATGTGTGGGGGTTACTGCAGCTCTGGTGGAGGAAGCTGTAGTAACCTTCTCCCCAGCAGCCTGACTGCAGCTTATCAACTCAAGTAACGCTGCTTGTATCTCAAGAAGATTGATTCTTTGCTCATAGAACAAGGCAAAAATCTTGTTTTCTGCAAGGCAGGTTGTGCCAGTTATGGCCACATTGTTCCTTGGGAGACAAATTGTTTAGGACATTGGCAGTGCTCACGTGTGTCTCCTAATGTAGCTTGAATAATACTTCACAGCTGCTGGAGTTCACTGAGCTATAAAATACTTTTAAAATGGTTAATCATTTTCTAATGTGGTTTCTAATGAATAGATTTCTCACCCCCCAAAAGGGAAGCAAAAAAGCACATTACAGGAGCGTTAGGGGGTACAGATTGAGTCACATTAAAATAATGAAATTCTGATTTATGTCAAAGCATCATTCGGGGGGCAAGGTATTTCGGGATGGGTGATGTTTAAAAGTGACACTTGCCAAGTGAGTTGTGCTTACTCCTGACAAAACTCCCAGTCACTCTGAACTGCCCTCGTACTTAGATCAGCGTCAGATGTGATCAAGTGGCATGCAAACGTGTGTGTCAGACTTCCTCCGTAATGTCTGGAGATGGACTGGTGCATCTGTGGTTGGTTGGGGTAGCCAGGTTGACCACAATGGTGGGCAGCTTTCTGCCCTTCAGCTCTGTCCTGCTGCTGTTCAGTCGGGTGATGGGGGCAAATGGGAATGGTCTGTCTGCGGACCCGGAAGTGACATCACCGCATCATGCAACTTTCTAGGAACATCCCAGATCTCTATGGTTTTTAACAGTACAGTTTTCAGGAAATCCTAGAGTGCCTTTGCCAGATGATGTAATGATGGCCACAGGGATTTATAAGATTTATTAGGGGATTAGACAGATTCATGGAGGATAGTTCTATCAGTGGCTACTAGCTGTGGTGATTAAGGGAACCTCTACATCCAGGGGCAGTCAACCTCTGAATCCCAGTGCCAGGAGACAAGATCAGGGGAAAGCCTTGGCATCTATGGCCTATTGTTGGCCCTCCAGAGGAACTGGTTGGCCACTGTGTGAGACAGGATGCTGGACTAGATGGACCTTCACTGGTCTGATCCAGCAGGGCTCTTCTGATGTTCTTATGAAGGCCTTGGCCTCTATGCCCTGTTGTTGGACAAAGACAGGGTATTGCATGGACAGGGAAGAAGTATTGTTTGGAGCACACACTGTGTATGCAGAAGATTCCAGGTTCAGATTCCACCACATCCAATTAATGGAGCTCAGATGGGAAAAGTAGGAGATCATGCAGCATGAGATCTTATGTACATAAGTGCCATCAAATTGCATCTGACTTATGATGACCCCAGCAAAGGGCTTTCAAGGCAAGTGAGGAGCAGTGGTTTGCCAATGCCTTCCTTTGCAGAGTCTTCCTTGGTGGTCTCCCAGTCAAGTCCCAACCTTGCTTAGTTTCTAAGATCTGATGAGATTGAGATATACTGTGGTGCCTTCCCTCCCATGAGACTGCAGGATCAGACCAGTGGTCCACCTAGTCCACAATCCTGTTCCACACAGTGACTTGAAGGGCCTGCCAATAAGAACGTGAGAAGAGCCCTGTTGGCTCAGACCAATAATCCATCTAGTCCAGCATCCTGTCTCGCATAGTGGCTAATCAGTTCCTCTGGAGGGCCAACAACAGGGCATAGAAAGTTTTCATAAGAACATAAGAAGAGCTGTCCTGGATCGGACCAGTGGTCCATCTAGTTTGGTATCCTGTCTCACACAGTAGCCAGCTAGTTTCTCTGGATGGCCAACAACAGGGCAGAGAGGCCGAGGCCTTCCTAAGACCATAAGAACAACCCTGCTGGATCAGAGCAGTGCTCCATCTAGTCCAGCATCCTGTCTCACACAGTGGCCAACCAGTTTTCACCTCCCTTTTAGAGGGCTTCAGGTGATCTCTAGCTTTTGCTGGCTCCCCAAGGCTGCAGTCACATGTGCTAGCTGAAGTGGAGGGGAAGCGAGGCTATTTCCTCCGGAGGAATTTGACACGCAGTTGTGTGATCACCAGCCCTTCGAAGCTGCGGGCTTAGCCCATCATTGTATGATCAAATGCAACTGCGGGTGAGTGGTGGGGTTTTTTTGCCACTTGTTTCCCTTGCGCATGAATGAGGAATCGCACCTCTGCACTGAGGGCCCCCTGTGGAGTATGCGATGATGCGCATACTGCAAAGGGGGGGACAACGGCACCAAGCCGGCATGGTCTAATCAGGCCATCCCGCCGGCACGAGAGCATGCTTGAACGATCAGACAGGTGAAAGTCCGCCCATGGCCCGCCTTATCTGGATAATACCGGACTTTCCCCGGTGTCTTTTAACTCCGCTTCCGTGGAAAAGCAGCAGAGGCTGCCGATGACTGCAGGATGCTTCCCAGATGTTGCTGTCTTTAGATCCATCAGGCATTTGCACCTATGTCGGATCTAAAGCAGCGTGCGATCGCAGCCCAACTCAGTTTGTGCTAAACTCTGGACAGCGCCCCAGAACAAGGCTACTGCCCTGAAGGCCGCTTCCAGTTTGTCTTGATCTTGGCCTGCTGCCAAGGATTGCCAGGTGTCCCCCCCCTCCCGGCCACTGTCTGGGGATGGGAGAGTTAAGGTTGCCAGATCCAGGTTGGGAAGCTCCAGGAGATTTGGGGACCTCAGTAGGGTACAGTGCCACAGATTCCACCCTCCAAAGCATCCATTTTCTCCAGGGGAACTGATCTCTGTAGTCTGGAAATAACCTATAATTCTGGGGGGATCCCCAGGTCCCATCTGGAGGTTGGCATCCCAACATTGCATGTTGCAGTGAGTGACTTAGCACCCCTGGACATTGAGGGGAATGCTACATCACTCTAAGTGTGTATAGGTGTTCTCTCCTTGAATGGCATGCCACTCTTTGTCTTAACCTGGGAGATGCCCTCTGACCTCTCCTCTCCCTTTGTCCTCCCTCGTCGCACATGGCCTTCCATGGAGACACAAGGCTCTGCAGGTCTCTTCTGTAGAGACAATGCCCTCATATTCCCATACACATGATGCCGGACAAGCTGGTCACTTGTGACAGGGAAAAGTACTCTTTAGATGAGACTTCTCTCTCTGCTTTCGACTGCAACCTGAATGTGAACTGGATCGACTTGAATAAATCTAAATTTACCTTTTTTGCAATACACTTCTTGGGAGATTTATTTACTGCACTCAGGGTCACGCTTCTATGACTGGGCAAAACTCTGCTATATTAACCAAACCTCCCAATAACAAAGATCCCTGGTCGGCGCTCACGGTGGGAGACCAGGTAATGCATTGGGCACCCTGGCTACAATAAGACATTGCGAAAGCTGTCCGTTACAGCTTCCGTGTGTACCTGATAGACTCTGATTTTTGAACAGGAGTCCAATTGAAGTAAAACAGGCGCTGCCCAGCCAATTAGCCCTTTTTCTGATCAAAGCATTTGATGCCTAGCAGCTACAGCAGAGATGCCTGCATAGGTCCTTTCAGGATGAAATGATACTGCTGCTACTACCCAGGTGTTCAAAGGCCTCAAGCGACTTCAAAAAGCTGAGTGTCTCGTCACCACTGGACCAGAGCGCCCATTGAGATGACAGTAACCTCAGAAAGGAGTTTCAAGATGCCGTCGAACCTTCTCCCGCACTTAATTGACCTCAGCAGGTCTGTAACTGAGCCCACCCACACGCCCGGAGGTAGCACAGTGCTATTAGCACAGGTGGTGGGATGACACGCCGTGTTGTCCGTTTCAAGGATTAATTGGCACCACTGCTCTTCACCGCATCAGGACCGCACACAATGAAAGAGCTTAGATCGTGCTCCAGCAGTGAAGATGTGAGACTTTCCTGTTCCCATCCATTGTGACTTAGAAACTTCAGAATGCTTCTTCACCGACAGAGGGAGAGTGCGGGAGAACAAGGACCGTAGGGTATAGTGTGGCCACATGGGCACATAAAGTCGCCTTATTAGGTAAAGGGCACCATCGAGTCACAACCAACTCATGGTGGCCTCATGAAGTTCCACCTCATGGTGAGAGGTGGCAAAGGTAGTTTGCCGTTGCTTTCCTCTGGAGTTGCCTTATACGGGTCTTTCAATAAGACATGCCGTTGCAATGCTCCCTCTAAGCTGAGGAGTCTGGTGAGCAAAAATTCTACTTTGTGAGCGACGGGCATTAAAGCTGCGAGCGAGCGATTTGGATGCCGCATCAATTAGTTTGCTCTGGAGCCGTCCTCCCTGAGCCAAGATGAAAATGTGTGAGCTGGAAGCTAAAAAAGAAAATCTGTGAGCCAGCTCACACTAACTCAGCTTAGAGGGGAGACTGATGCGGTGAATTTCACAGGGGGCGTGTTTGATAGGGGGACAATATCTCGTCCCACAGCTGTGTTCACCCGTGAGTCGAATGTCTAATCTGCTCACGTGAACCCACAAAGCCGAATCAAACCCTTGGTCCCTCAAAGTCAGTATTGTCATAAGAACATAAGAACCTAAGAGAAGCCAGTTTTGGATCAGACCAATGGCCCATCCAGTCCACCACTCTGTGTCACACAGTGGCCAAAAATACCAAGGGCCATCAGGAGGTCCACCAGTGGGACACAGGACACTACTCAGACTGGCAGCTGCTCTCCAGGGTCTCAGGCAGAGGTCTTTCACATCCCCTCCTGCCTGGTCCTTTTAACTGGAGATGGCAGGGATTGAACCTGGGACCTTCTGCATACCTAGCAGAGGCTCTTCCACTGAGCCACAGCGACTTCTCCCTGATGCTGCCTTACACTGAGGCTTTTGGTCCATCAAGGTCAGTATTGTCTACTCGGACTGGCAGTGGCTCCCCAGGTCTCAGGCAAAGGCCTTTCACATCACCTAGTGCCTGGATCCTTTTAAATCAGGGGATTGAACCTGAGACCTTCTGCATGCCAAGCAGATGCTCTGCCCCTGAGCCATAGCCCCTTCCCACCTTTAATGCTGACCAAACAGCTTTGCAACAAAACAGAAACGGTGGTGGGTGGAGTTTCATCTTCTTGCCTTGCGAGAGCTTTTGCATCTGCACTGTAGGTTCTGTTCTGAGTCATGATGGATTGATTGGTCGAATCCGGGGTGATGGAAGATAGGCTCCTGTCTTTAAATTACACATCCCACAATGCAGTGCAAAAACGGGAAAGCACAACATAATATCGATAACAGAGACTTAAATTGCACCCCAAAGACCCTCCGTGTTCATCTATTATTGCTGGCTGGCTGATGTATTTGCTCTCAGGTTCATTATTAGGGATGGGCATGAACCGGCTGACGAATGAAAGTTCATCACAAATTTTGGTGCATGTAAATATCATATGTCCTGCATCTAAAGATGTATATGTACAACATGTTTGTGTGTGTAAAGTGCCATCAAGTTGCAGCCGACCTCTGGTGACTCCAGCAAGGTGCTTTCCAGGCAAGTGAAAAATGGAGCTGGTTGGCCAATGCCTTCCTCTGCAGAGCCTTCCTTGGTGGCCTCCCTTCCAAGTCCTGACCTTCCTTAGCTTCTGAGACCTGAGGAAATTCAGCTACCCCATGCTGCCTTCCCTCCCGTGTACAACTAGGGTTGCCATTTCCCCAAGGGGGGGCGGGGGTCACCCACTTTCAGGTAGCAACCAGTCAGCTGGCCAGTGGGGGGAGCCCCACCACCAAAGAACCCTTCAGTGGGGGGAGCCCTGCCCCCATGACATCATCACACCAGGCACATCGTCCGGGGGATGCTCTAGCATTTGGGCAAAAACTCTATGGTGACCATATTTTTTTTTTTAATCCAAATGGTAGAGCATCCCCTGAATGCTGTGCCCAGTATGATGACATCACACATGCTAGAAGACCTCGGCAGCCAGGCTGGAGCCCCCCCCCCCCCGCTGCCAGGACACTGGTAAGACTTGGCAACCGTATGTATGACATACATATACACAGGGCTCTTTTTGTAGCAGGAACGCCTTTGCATATTAGGCTACACACCCCTGATGTAGCCAATCCTCCAAGAGTTTCCAGTAGCCCCTGGAAGAAGAGCTCTGTAAGCTCTTGGAGGATTGGCTACATTAGGGGGGTGTTGCCTAATATGCAAAGGAGTTCCTGCGACAAAAAGAGCCCTGCATATACACAAAAACTAGAGTAAAAACACACAGCAAGAACCCAAAACCTTTGCTAGAAATGTAAATGAACACGTGAGGTAACCAGCTTTCCCCTCTTTGGTGTAGTGCTTGGGTGTAGTGGTTAAGTGCGCGGACTCTAATCTGGGAGGACCGGGTTTGATTCCCCACTCCTCCACTTGCAGCAAGCCATAGTTCTGACAAGAGCTGTCCTTGAAAGGGCAGTCCTCGAAAGAGCTCTCTCAGCCCCACCTGCCTCACAGGGTGTCTGTTCTGGAGAGGGGAAGGGAAAGAAGATTGACTCTGAGTGAAGGGCAGGGTATAAATCCAATCTCCCCCTCTCCTCCTCCTCCTCCTCCTCCTCCTCCTCTTCTTCTTCTCTTTGATTCCACTTCCTCCAGCTCTGTTTCCCTCCCACCCCCTTCTGTGCCTCTCACCCGCTCCGTCTTCCCTTCCTTCCCCTTGCCTTGAGCCACTTTGTGGCTTTTTTGATCCACGTATGGGCCAGCCTATGGCCATTAGAGATGAGGCTATGCAGAGAAAAGAAAATGGAGAGCATCTTCTCATCCCTGCTTCATTCTTGCATACCACCAATATCTTTTTTAAAAAATCACTGTAAAGAAAAATCTCCTTTTCCCTCCTCAAATTGGAAGGCTGCGGCTTTCTCTCTCTAATGTATGTTCTCATTATTACTTCTCCCACCAAGCTGAGGACCATTATCAATCCCGTTCATACATAAAAGGCATTAACAAGAGTGTATAATGAACGGAGTGCACTCTTTTTCGGTAAATGGCGTATTGATTTCCAGTTCTTCATGTGTATTGTGCCACTTGAAGAAAATCTCTGCACTAACTTCTTTCTCTGGGAGCATGCACATTGAAAGGCGATGATTTTTTACCCCCCTGCATGACATCCACCAAGAGAGAAGGAAAATAAATATTGTCTGTTCTCTCCGTTGGCACCAGCTGACCTATGCGGGAGCAGGAAAAATGGCAAAGAGGGCTGGGATAACAGTTGGCCATGCCGTGTTGCTCATTTTTCCCATCTCTATATTAAACAAGATATACCCAGCCCTTCCCTACCTGAAGGAGTCTCGGAGAGGCTTACAATTTCCTTTTCCTTCCCCTCCCCATAACAGACACCCTGTGAGGTAGGTGGGGCTGAGAGAGCTCTGAGGGAACTGCTCTTGAGAGAACAGCTCTGTGAGAACTGTGGCCTGCCCAAGGTCACCCAGCAGCTGCATGTAGAGAAGTGGGGAATCAAGCCCGGTTCTCCCAGATTAGAGTCCTCTGCTCTTAACCATGACACCAAACTGGCCGTCTGGGCCAAAACATGTTTGGTCCTGTTGTTGTTATATATACGTAACCATTACTGGTATATTTGGAGGTATAAAATGGTATTATTAGTATAAAATGGAAGATGGCCACCATTATTGGTGAGCTGCAGTGGCTCAAGTGGTTAAGATGCTGAACTGCAGACCGGAAGGTTGGTAGTTCAGCAGTTCGAAACCCAAGTGCCGCATGACAGAGTGAGTTCCTGTCTCTGGTCCCAGCTCCTGCCAACCTAGCAGTTTGAAAGCAAGAAATTGCAAGTAGATAAATAGGTACTGCTTCGGTGGGAAGGTGACAGCGTTCTGTGTGCCAGCCATATGACCATGGAAATGTCTTTGGACAGCGCTGGCTCTTCAGCTTGGAAACAGAGAACATCCCTAGAGTCGGATTCAACTGGCTTTCGAGCAAGGGAAACATTTACCTTTACCTAACCATTATTGAGATCCAGTATTTATTGTACATGCGACTTACACCTGTTGCTGTATACTATGTTCCGAACTTTTATTTACGTTCTGTGTATGTTGTTTTTAATCTTAAATGTATTGCACATGGTGTAATAATACATAGTTGCATTTCATTTCATGTTTTAACTGCTCAACCTTTTAAGGTTCCTGTCCAACATGGCCACTCTCTGAAACGATTTCCAAGTTATATTTCCGCTTCAGCTAAGTTCAGTGAAAGTTTCAAAATGGGAATCCAAAACTTGAAGACGGGAGGCTAGCCGTGCAGTCCGATTGGAATGACATCCTTCTCAGGCCATTGACTTCCACAGAGCTAGAAGGGTGCAGCCCTGCTTAGAATCACACTGTAAGTCTGCAAGCCTTGTCTCAGCTCGCTGAAGTCAATGGGCTTAGTTAATACGGAGAAAGTGTATGTAAGATTGCAATGCAGATTATAAAGGAGGGAGGCAAAGAAGTACATTCCTCTCTGAAGGCAGCCAGTTTGGTATAGTGGTTAAGTGCGCAGACTCTAACCTGGAAGAACCGGGTTTTATTCCTCACTCCTCCACATGCAGCTGCTGGTGTGACCTTGGGTCAGTCACAAGTTCTCTCAGAGCTGTTCTCTCAGGAGCAGTCTTCGAAAGAATTCTCTCAGCCCCACCTACCTCACAGGGTGTCTGTTGTGGGAAGAGGAAGGGAAAGGAGTTTGTAAGCCACTCTGAGACTCCCTTGGGTAGTGAAGGGTGAGGCATAAATCCAATCTCCTCTTCCTCCTCTTCTTCTCCTTCTCTCCAATGGAAAAAAAAGTTATATGGATATGATGGGAGGGGATGGTACAACTCCCTCACCCCTTCCGACAATAACAGCCTTGGTTGTAATTTCTCTATAGCAGCAAACAAGAGCCTAACTTCGTTGCAGGTTTTATATTTTCTGGGTTTTTTTTGGTGAGTCTGTCTCACAGGAAGATTGACAGTGAGCTTGCAAGTCGGTCTGTAAGTCCCACTGACTGACAACTTATCCCCCCTTATCCGCCTTATATTCCGTGAATACCCCCACCCCAAAACACACCCTCGACACCATAATAGGCTATTTACAGTGGCCGAGAGTTCCATGGGCTCTTGGCTGGGAGCCTAGCCCTAGGATTGGTGTGGGCTAGGATCCACATAGTCCATTGTTTGCTGGAGTGAAGCTCTGAGGTTAGCAGGACCGCATGGAGCCCCCCGGGTGCCATGCAGTTGAGACTGAGTACATTACAGCCACAGCTTTCAGTTCTATTCATGTGCATCTTCCTCCCAGTCCACTGTGCACCAGTGTTCCCTCTAAGCTGAGTTAGTGTGAGCTAGCTCACGGTTTTTTAGCCTCCAGCTCACAGATATTTGTCTCCGCTCAGGAAGTGGGCTCCAGAGGAACCTAATTTATGCAGCAGCCAAATCACTCGCTTCACAACTTTAATGCCAGTAGCTCACAAACTAGAATTTCTGCTCACAAGACTCCACATGCTCCCTGCATTGCTGTGCACATGTGCCTTAGTGAAACAGTGATGTAGCAACCTTGATGTCATTGTATGTACAATTGTATCAAGATTAGTGCCACATGACCCAGTATGCAGAAGTGTAAACGAAGGTACAAAGTATGTAGTGCCAATAGGCATTAATGTACTAACAAGAACTGTGCTGAAAAACCTGAGCTCTGAGAAAGCCACCACATCATGAGAACATGACAGGACCCATGTTGAATCAGGCCAGTGGCACATCCAGTCCAACACTCTGTGTCACACAGTGGCCAAAAATACCAGGTGCCATCAGGAGGTTCAGCAGCGGGGCCAGAACTCCGGAAGCCCTCCCACTGTTGCCCCACCCCCCCAGCACCAACAAGACAGAGCATCACTGCCCCAGACAGAGTGTTCCCTCTATACCTTATGGCTAATGGCAACAGATGGACCTCTGCTCCATATGATTATCCAATTCCCTCTTGAAGCTTTCTCCGCTTGTAGCTGCCACCACTTCATGTAGCAGTGCATTCCATGTGTTAATGACTCTTTGGGTGAAGAAGTAGTTCCTTTTATCTGTTCTAAACCTCCTGTTCATTAATTTCACAGGGTGCCCACGAGTTTTTGTATTGCGAGAAAGGGAGAAAAGTACGTCTTTCTCTACCTTCTCTACCTCATGCATGATTTTGTAAACCTCTGTCGTATCATGTCACCCCTCAACTGTCGTTTCTCTAAGCTAAAGAGTGTTAATTTCTTTATCCTTTCTTCACACAGCTTTTCGTTTAATCACACAACTTATCATTTAATGCAGATACAATTTGTATTCCAGGTACATAAACGTGTGTCAGAACAAAACTTTTTGAACACGGACCACATTCAATCGCCGTAAGCAAGTGGAAACCTTTGGCAAACTTTATCAAGACCTAATCGTTGAATCCCAAACTTTAATAACTCTCTGTATAAAGTAGTATTTCCTTTTGTCCACCCAGAACCTACTGCCCATCAGCTTCATTGGATGCCCTCAAGTTCTAGTCTGTTGGGAGAGGGAGGAAAAAGTTCCCTTTGTCAACTCTCTCCACCCCATGCATCATTTTATAAACCTCTATCATGTCCCCCCTTAACCGTCTCCTTCCTACACTGAAAAGTCACGGACTCTTCACCCTTTCCTCATAGGGAAAGTGCTCCAACCCTCTAATCATCTCGGTTGCCCTCCAGTATTTAGAGAGGTTTGTGTGACTCTGGATCTGTCTTCACTCCGTGTGATCGTGGGTGTTTTTTCTTTTCTTTTGCTGCACGGGAAAACATCAAATGCAGGTTTCTGGAAGCTGCCCCATTGACCCTACTCTGCTCATTAGCATCCGCCACAAGTGGGAAAATAATGCTTGTTTCCACGCGCCCAGCTCAGCTCCATTTGATACATTTCTTTTAAAGTGAAACTTCAGGGGACTCATAATTATAGAACTCATACGCAGGAACTAATTTCATGCCAGGAGATAAGTACCGCAATTAGTTACGACATCTATGGGAAAGTAAGTTAATCAATAGTGAACTTTAGAAACAGATCACGATGGGTAGTCATGTTAGCCTGTCTGCAGTGGTAGAAAGAGCAACAGTACAGTGGCACCTTAAAGACTATCAAAATTTGTGGCAGGGAATAAGTTTTTGTGAGTTCCTGCTCACTACTTTAGGTGCAGCTACAATGTGAGTCCGTCTGTCCTTATATCTTGAGAGTGGAGTGATTTCAGATGCCGAATGATGTTAGCAGGCAAATGAAAATAGCAGGCATGATAGGATTAGGTGTGATATGCAGAGGGGTAGTAGGTGCGGAGAAATCAGCATTGCTAACGAGACAGGAAACCTAGGTCTCGATTCAGTCCAGGTGGATGTGCTGTCTTGAGCTTCATTATCAATTGCAATTCAGCAGTCTCTCTTTCAAATCTCCCTTTGAAATTCCTTTGTAAGATCACTGCTACTTTTAGGTTAGCAACTGCTACTTTTTAAGATAATTGCTACTTTTAGGTCAGTCCACCCTACAAAGCAGCTATTTTCTCCAGGGAACTGATTTGGTTAGCTAGAGAGCAATTTTAATTAACGGGATATCCCCAGTTGCCAGCTGGAGACTGGCAACCCTACACTTGAGGCATTCCAGAGGAAATTTAAATTTTGCTATTGAAAATTGTTCAGTCACACAGTGGTCCTATTGGGTGGGGTCCTGGGGCTATATGGCCATCTTATAAATATGATACTCCATCTAACCCGGGGCCAAGGTGAATTTCGGCCCACAGGGCAAGATGGAGGGGGGGGCACTAGGGACAGTAATGGAAATATCTTTTTAATTTGGCATTTTTTCATTAAGATTTAACTGAGCTTTGTTTCAGAGTAGTGGACTGTGAAACTAGGATGGGGAGATTAGACTGACGGAGAGCTTTGTATGAAATATGACTACGACAAGGGGTTTTGCTGCTACTTTGTGATGTGTGAAATGAAATCTCTACTCAATGTGCCCAGACAACGCAATTAGCACTAGGGTGCTATATCGGCCAGGAGTTGGGTGGTGCGGGTTTTTTTTTTTTTTATGGAAACTGAAGGAAGTTTGCCCTGTAATGCACAATACAAAGAATGTGCCTGACACGAGGCCTTCAATTTCTCCAGCAACATATAAAAAAATTACAGCCTAGATCTGAATAATGAGATCCGTGAGAACTGAAAGTGAAAAAGTGTTAGAACTATTTATTAGAAGTTTTTGCATGTCAGATCTCAAGCGTACACGGAAAGAAACTGGCCAGAACTGGAAATCCCTTCTAAAGGATGTCACAGGGCAGTTGGTGAAGGGAAGGTAGAGACACGAAGAGTTGATGAAGATAACAGATCTAAGTTGTTTTTTCCCCTTTCTGTAAAAGATAAACTGCCTGTGGTATTGCGAAGGGGAGAGGGGTTTAGTGCTTCATCTTCAAGCCACATTGACACAATCTCAGTAGCAAACTTTATAGACTTATATGACATATGATAAACCATGCATACAAATCATGAATTGAAGCCATAAAATGCATTAAAAGAGCAACTGCAAAGCAGTTAAGAGCATAAGGAGAGCACTGCTGGATCGGGCCAGTGGCCCATCTAGTCCAGCATCCTGTCTCACACAGTGGCCAACCAGTTCCTCCGGAGGACCAACAACAGGGCAGAGAGGCCGAGGCCTTCCCCTGATAAGAACCTAAGAAGAGTCCTGCTGGATCAGACCAGTGGTCCATCTAGTCCAGCATCCTGTCCTCTGGAGGGCCAACAACAGGGCATAGAGGCCAAGGCCTTCCCCTGATAAGAACATCAGAAGAGTCGTGCTGGATCAGACCAGTGGCCCATCCAGTCCAACATCCTGTCTCACAGTGGCCAACCAGTTCCTCCGGAGGGCCAACAGAGCAGAGAGACTGAGGCCTTCCCCTGAAGGTGCCTCCTGGCTCTGGAAATCAAAGGATTAGTGCCTCTGAATGTGGAGGTTCCCTTCCATGGCTAGGAGCCACTGGTAGACCTATCTTCCACGAATCTGTCTAATCTCCTTTAAAAGTTGTCTGTGCCTGTGGTAGGCCTCCCATCCCCCTGGGGGGCAGGGGTTTGCTTGCTTTTGGGGCCCCAGATCCACCAGCCCAGATCCTACTGCTGGGGGGAACCCCACCCCCAAAATGCCAGGATCATGACAATGTGTCCAGTGCAATGATGTCACCCGGAGGTGACATCATTGCGCTGGGCATGTTGCCAGGGGGATGCTGTAGCACTGCCTAAAAACTCTATGGCACCATAGTTTCTGGTCAAATGCTAGAGCGTCCCCCTGGCGATGTGCCTAGCATGATGACGTCACATCCAGAAGATCCCACACAGGACGCTCGGTACCCCTGGCCAGCAGAAGGTAGGGACCTGGCAATCCTAGCCTGTGGCCATCACTATTTCATCTGACAGCAAATCTGATGTTTTAATCACTTGTTGATTTTGTCTGTCCTGAATCTAGTGCCCATCAACTTCATTGGATGTCCTCGGATTCTAATATTTTGGGAAAGGGAGAAAAAATTCTCTCTGTTTACTCTCTTTACTCCATGCATGATTTTATAGACCTGTTCCATGCCCCTCCCCCAAATCATCTCTTTCTTCTCCAGCTTTTCCTCATAGCAGAGGTGCTCCAACCCCCTAATCATCTTAGTTGCCTTCATTACACATTACATATCTGCTTTCTATTAACCTGTGTTTTTTTATGGTCCTGTAAGATGGCCGAGGTATCCTAATTATTGCAGATTTTGGGGTTTCATGAGCCTGGGCCTTTCTGTTCCTTATTTCTGTGTGGGCTTTGCTATAGCTAACTTCTGTTCTTTGGTTCATGTATCCCATGAGCCTTTGTTCTCTGGCTGGCAACCTGTTATGTATTGGGACTGAAACATCCCAGGACTGTTCTACCAGAGACTGGCTGAGCTTGGAGCCCAAGAACAATAGCCCACCAGGACTCTGGCAGTAACCAATCAAGAAGTAATGTTATGTAAACAGCCTATCATTGGGAGTGGGGTGTGTTTGGGTGTGGCGATTGCAGGCTATTTAAACAGGGCTTTGGCCCTGGAGTTTAGTCTTGTTCTTGCTGGAATCACTAATACAGTTGAGCTGCTCACTAGACTTGGGGTCTGCTCACCCATGGAACCCACTATTTAACACAACCTAAGTCTAAAATTAAAGCTGTGCCCTTCAGATATTCCCTCTTGTCTCAGTTCATAGCTTTCAGCCCCTCTGGGTGCCAGACACTTAGCCTAAAAATTAGTGATTAGCCCTGAGGGCTCAATACTGTCTAAAGAGAATAGACAATAATTATGTGTCTAGGTAAAAGTTCATTGCTGTTCTTGACACTGGTAAGAAGGTGGGGTTTGGTTTCAAATCACAGACCACCCCATTCTGCGTGGCATCTTGCATTGAACAGGTATAAAACAGTGTATAAAATAGTGTGAATTTGGATGTTCAGGACATCTTGCATTGAATAGGTATAAAATAGTGTATAAAATGGTGTGAGTTTGGATGTTCAGGGCTGCTTCTTCAACAACCTCTTCTGTAGGGCTTGGTGAAGAGACAAGGAACATTCCTATCATCATCAAAATCATCATCATCAACAACAACATCATCATCATCATCATCATCATCATCATCTGGTTTCTATATACTATTGGTTCTATTCTTTGTTCATTTTCTACTTTGGTTACTTTGATAAAATAGTATGTTAGCATGAAGCTGCCTGGATTGTTTTTTTCCCTGGAGTGATTTCAGTTCCTGGGCTAGTCTCACACTGACCCTTTGGACCCTGGGGGTATTGAGACCCCCAGAATCCCCCCACACTAATATTGTCAGATCTTGGAAGCTAAGCTGGGTCAGGGCTGGTAAGTAGTACTTGGATGAGAGACCACCAAGGAAGCCCAGGCATGGAGGCGGGCAATGGCACCCCTGTCTGTTGCCTTGGAGACCCTACGGGGTTGCCATAATTTGGCTGTGACTTGACGGCACATGACACAAAAGGGAGAGGACAGGCGAGTCACACCATGTTCAGGTGGTTGCATGAAATGGCAGACTAGAGCCTGGGGGCTATGCTCCCTATTGTTTCTGCTGACTGATAAAGGAAGCTGCTCGGCCAGCCCAGAGCCCAAAGTTTACATTTTTAGCATCAAATGAAGAAATACAGAGATGTACACAGACAGAGATCACATAGAGATGTTTTAAAATGCTGTTCTTTTTATGGAAGGTGATGTTCTGAGTTCCAGAAGTAAGACCTCCGGGTTAAGGTGCTTAAACTCCATAGCAAAAAGTGCCCTTAATGTCTCTAATTATCAGCACTGGCCTTTCCTTTGTGAGTATTCCGTCATGGCCTGTTATTAAGGTAAAGGTAAAGGTTTCCCTTGCTCAAAAGCCAGTCGAATCCGACTCTAGGGTTGTGGTGCTCATCTCCAGGGCTATTTTTGGGCAGAAACACACAGGAACGGAGTTCCGGCTGGCTCCCGAGTTGGTCACGCCCAGCAGGAACTCATTTGCATAATAGGCCACACCCAACCGCAGAATCTCATTAGGACTGGCTATATCAGGTGTGTGTGGCCTAACATGCAAAGGAGTTCCTGCTACAAAAAAAGCCCTGGTTTTTGACGACAAACAAGGTAAACAGAATAGGAAGCAAAAGGTGGGTGTGGCTGGATGACCACACTTCTGGCAACATGGGGGTGTGGCCTAATATGCTAATGAGCTGTGCTATCAGGGGTGTGGCCTAATATGCTAAAGAGTTTCTGCTGTTGGTTGTGGCCTAGTATGCTAATGAGTTCCTGCTGGGCTTTTTCTACAAAAAAAAGCCCTGCTCATCTCCGTTTCCAAGCCGAAGAGCCAGTGCTGTCTGAAGATGTTTCTGTGGTTTTGTGGGCGGCATGACTAAACAGCAACGCTGTTACCTTCCCACCGAAGCGGTACCTATTTATCTACTTGCAACTTCATGCTTTCGAACTGCTAGGTTGGCAGGAGCTGGGACCAGAGACAGGAGCTCACTCCGTCATGCGGCACTCTCGGGTCTCGAACTGCTGAACTACTGACCTTCCAGCCTGCGGTTCAGCAACTTAACCACTGGCTCTGTGTTACCGCTATGCATTATTACTACAGCCGTCAACATTGCTGCTAGCACCTTATGATTGTTTATAACTGTTATGATTAATTATGATGTTTTATATTAGTGTTGTTTTTATGTGTTTTTAACTTTTTGATGTAAGCTGCCCTGAGCCTGCTCCGGCGGGGAGGGCAGGATATAAGACAGACTACATAAATAAATAAATGTCACTGCTGATTTGATGGCAGTTAAAATAACAGCACCATCAACTGGCTAACATTCAGTAAATAAGACAAAAGCCCAGTGGCATCTTTAACACCATTTATTTCAAAATTAGTGTTTAAGGTGCCAGTGTACTTTTGTTTTATGTTGCCAGTTTGGCGTAATGTTTAAGAGCGGCAGGACACTAATCTGGAGAACTGGGTTTGATTCCCCTCCTCCTCCTCCACGCAAAGCCAGCTGGGTGAGCTTGCGTCAGTCACAGCATTCTCAGAGCTGTTCTCTCAAGAGCAGTTCTCTCAGAGCTCTCTCAGCCCCACCTACCTCACAGGGAGTCTGTTGTTGGGAGAGGAAGGGAAGGGGATTGTAAAGCTGCTCCAAGACTCCTTCGGGTAGTTATAAAACCAACTCTCCTCCTCCTCCTCCTCCTCCATAGTTGCAGTAGTAGTAGTTTTGAATCTGACCACTGGCTCTGTGTAACTTTAAAAGTCTTCTTGCACACTCAGTACCACAGCTGTGCTGCGTGGAAATGCCTAGTGCACTCCGTTTGGTGTAGTGGTTAAGAGCAGCAGGCTCTAATCTGGAGAACCGGGTTTGATTCCCTACTTCTCCACATGCAGCCTGCTGAGTGACCTTGGGCCAGTCACAGTTCTCTCAGTGCTGCTCTCTCAAGAGCTGTTCTCCAAAGAGCTCTCTCAGTCCCACCTACTCCACAGGGTGTCTGTGCTGAGGAGAGGAAGGGAAGGTGATTGTAAGCCACTCCGAGACTCCTTTGGATAGTGAAGAGCAGGGTATAAAACCAACTCCTCCTCCTCTTCTTCTTCTTCTTCTTCAATAACAGACTGACATGGCTGCCCATTTGAAGTTAACATTCATTTGCAGACAAACACAAATGGATTAAGTTTCATCACTGCTCAGCTCTTGAAAATAGTAAGCCAGACGCAGGCCCAGAAGTAGCCACAGTTACAGAAAATAAGGCAGGCATGAGGGTAGCTGAATATAATAAGACACCTGTTTGACTTTGTCTGTATTTCCCCCCAGCTCTGCAATATCCTTTTGGAGATATGGTGACCAGAACTAAACACAGTATTCCAAATGAGGCCTGCAGCATAGATCTACAATAATACCGGGTGCCGTCATTTTGCAATGGACCCACAGCTACCCCAACATGGGGTTTACAGTGGAACCAATGGGTAGGGGTGGGTGGCCATTGCCTGCCTCTGCATAGCAACCTTGGTCATCCTTTGGGGGTCTCCCATCCATGGTCAACCCTGTTTAGCTTCTGGACTCTGATGAACTCAGACTAGGCTGGAGTATTCTAGCTGCTATAGAGGCATTACAATATTGACTGTTTTATTGTCGGTCCCTTTTACTTGAGAGGGGATGCTGAAGAAGCTCCTTTCCTATATAATCAAGGGCTGACTGTGATGGCAAGTGCATAGTATTGTTCAGACTTTTCAGGACCCGGGAGAGCTCCCAGGGAAGGCAGGTGTTGCTCCAACAGTCCAGATCCAAAAAGAAACAAAAAACCCAAGATGCAGTCCACCAAATACCATTTCCAGGACCAACCAAATGGCACATAACAGCGTGTGAGCTTCTGAGTTCACCAGAAATCTTCATCATGCTGGATGTTACAATTTTTTTAAAAAAATGTTTAAAATGAGAATATGCCAGTGTTCCAAAGTCAACTGACAACAATTTAAGGAAATAGATGAATAAATATAAATTTTGTATGACTTAACATCAAATAAGGCTCCAAATATTTCTCAAATATACAATAATATGAAATACAAGAAATATAAAAAAGTACCAAAAAATGCAATGGATAGACTAGGGATTTAAAGCAATTTCTACCATTTACTATTTAACACTCCCAAAATAAAGACTTCACAAATTCCAGTTTCAATGAACCGAAAAACATGAACTTCAAATATCCATATAGCCGGTACATCCACCTCTTAAGACTTAAGATAGACAATGTAAAGTACATTGCAATCAGCAAGTAGACCCAGTCCTTAGGACTTGAGACAAACAATAAGAAATAAGCTTCAGTCAACTCATCCTCCAGATTATTCAAGGAGCTTCTGATGCCTGTGTTGGGACTGCACATCAACGGGAACTCCCGAAGAGGCACAGCAACAGGAACGTCTCAGCCAATAATGCCTCCAGACTGTCTTATTGCCCAGCAATGTCTCCAGACTGCCTTATTTTTCTTTATTCATAATGGATACGTGTAGCCTAACACTGTAGGTGCTCTTCCATCTAAATGAATGTAAAGTCAGCCGCACTATTCACAAGCAAGGTCTGTAAAGTGCCTGAGCTTCCCTCTTCCACCAGTGCTGTGCAAACTTGCTCCTGCTCCTTGGATCTAGCCCATTGCATATAACTGGATAGACACAAAACAGTTCCAGGTCTCATCTGGACCGACCCTTTTATTCTCTAGGCAAAGGGAGCCAGAGTTGAAAGCAAAGAGGAGATTAAAAGACTAAGAGAGCAGACAATGAGCCTTTCTTTGCCAGATGAGTCACATGGTCCCCTGCAAAACTCACAAACCTCTGGATGCTCAGGTGGTATTTGAGGGAATGAAACCCTTGTAGAGATGAGATCACAAACCTAATTGTACCAGTGTTTCCCACTGAGGGATATCTGTCAGGTGGTTGCACAAATCCTTCACAAAGGCGTGCTTTCAAAGCAGTGCCCCTCTTTTTGTCTTTTCATGTCTCTTTCATTCAAATGATCTTTCTGGTTGTCTGAGAGCCATCTCTTTGTAGAAATCGGAGAGACTGCAGCTAGGAAATACCTACTGAAAAGTAAAAGGGAAAGATGGAGAAAATAGAGAATAGGTATATTTACTTTTTTAAAAAATGGTGACTTCCATGGAGATATATCAAGACAGGTGGTCGTGTTAGTCTTTCCATAGCATCAGAAAAGAGCCAGAGTCCAGGAGCACCTTGAAGGCTTAAAAATTGTGGCAGGGAATGAGTTTTCGTGAGTCACTGCTCACTTCTTCGGGCACAGCCAGAATGTCATTCTAGTTGCATCTGAAGGAGAGAGGCGTGACTCACAAAAGCTCATCCCCTGCCACAGTTTTTTTAAAAATGAATCAGAGAGTTTGGAGCTAGGAAATACCTACTGAAAGGTAAAAAGAAAAAGATGGGGAAAATATAGAATAGGTGTATTTACTTTTTAAAAATAGTGACTTCCATGGAGATAGATCAAGATGAGCAGCCGCCTAGAGAGGTGGTTAGCCCCCCTTCACTGATAGCTTTCAAAAAGAGGCTGGATGAATATCTGTCAGAGATGCTGTTGGCTGGGGGTTGGACTAGATGGTCTGTATGGCCCCTTCCAACTCTACGATTCTATGATTCTATGGGTAGTTGTGTTCAGGGGTCATTTCATAGAAAAAGAGCTGCAGGAGCTCATTAGCATAAGCTAGTAGCATAATAGCTCATTAGTATATGCCATGCTCCCTGACATCACCGGAAGTGATGTCAGAAGGGAAACAAAAGGGGGGGAGGCATCTTCAAAAGCTTCCCCTTCCCTTCCCCAGCCAGTCTGCCAAGGCGGGCTGGGGGGGAAGCGAAGAGAGAAGGGGTTTAACGTTTAAACCCCTTTTCTCTAGAGTCACGCCACAGTGGCAGCGTGATCTTTCCATTGTATTCTATGGCAATGGAGAGATCGCACCGCAGCAGTGGCATGACTCTAGGGAGAAGGAGCTTGGGGGCAGGGAGCTGGGAGCTGGGGGTGGGGCTTGCCGCCAACACCATTTTTGCCCACTTCTGGGCTGTCGGAACAGTGCTCCGACACGCTCCAGCCCCAAACGACCCCTGGTTGTGTTAGTCTGTCTGTAAAAGTAGAAAAGAGCAAGAGTCCAGTAGCTCCTTCAAGACTTTTTAAAAATTGTGCTAGGGAATGAGTTTTCATGCGTCACTGCTCACTTCTTCAAATACAGCTCGATTATCATTCTAGCTGCATTTGAAGAAGTGAGTAGTGACTCACATAAGCTCATTCCCTGCCATATTTTTTTTAAATGAATATCAGTTGCAGAATGAGGCACTTTCATTGCTCACAGCCACAGAAAAAAACATAATGTATAAATGACACACCTGTTTACCTGTATCATGGAGTTATGGCCCAATTAAGATTCAAGTCCAGTAGCATTGCCTGGATAGCCCAGTCTCATCAGATCTCAGAAGCTAAACAGGGTCGGCTCTGACTAGTACTTGGATGGGAGATCTCCAAGGAATATCAGGGTCATGATGTGGAGGCAGGCAACGGCAAACCACTTCTGAACTTCTCTTGACTTGAAAACCCCATGGGGGTTGCCACAAGTCATATGTGGCTTGATGGCCAAAATCATCATCATCATCATTATCATCTTAGGAACCAGCAAGATTTTCGAGGTATGAATTTGACTCTTAGAAGCTCATACCCTGAAAATCTTATTGTTCTCTAAGTTGCTACTGGACTGAAATCTAGTTCTCCAGGCCAGTTTGGTTTGGGATTCTGGAGGTTTTTTGTCATCTTCTGGGCATGGAACAGTGGTCACAGGAGGTGCGTATGAGGGGAGATATTTATGAATTTCCTACATTGTGCAGGGGGTTGGACTAGATGACCCTGGAGATCCCTTCCAACTCTATGATTCTATGATTCTACTGTAGACCAATATCGCTACCCTCTGAAACTACGGCCCAATTACGAATCCCAGGCATGAATCCAAGCATGGTTAATGATGGATGTCTATTGTTCATAATTAATATGCTTGCTGCTGGGAACACCATTATAATCCTAAAGTACTTAAGACAAACATATAGGCCATATTCAATCTGAAGTGGCCCTTGTGAAGGTACATTTGTAATGAGCATTCTTACAAAGGATAACAAGCTAATTGGGCTGCCTATTAATGACACTCACCGTGAACACATCATATTGAGCTCTTCAAGCAAATGAAAACCAGAACAGGCAAGTTATGTTTGATTTTAAGGTTTACTGATAAGCATCCACCCCATTTCCTCTGGAGAACAGGTCCACCAACCTCTTTCCACTATATTGGTATCGACTTGGCCTCTAGAGAACAGGTCTACCTGCCCCAGTCCACTATATTGGTAGACTTGGTCTCTAGAGAAGAAGAAGAAGAAGAAGAAGAAGAAGAAGAAGAAGAAGAAGAAGAAGAAGAAGAAGAAGAAGAAGAAGAAGAAGAAGAAGAAGAAGAAGAAGAAGAAGAAGAAGAAGAAGAAGATGATGATGATACTGGATTTATACCCCACCCTTCACTACCCAAAGGAGTCTCAGAGTGGCTTACAATACCTTTCTCTTCCCCTCCCCACAACATACATGCTGTGAGGTAGATGGGGCTGAGAGAACTCTCTCAACAACTGCCCCTGAGAGAACAGCTCTGAAAGAACTTATGATTGACCCAAGGTCACACCAGCAGCTGCATGTGGAGGAGTAGGGAATCAAACCTGGTTCTCTCAGATTAGAATCTGCACTCTTAACCACCACACCAAACTGACTCTACCCACCCCTTGCCACTATATTGGTAGATCTGGCCTCCAGAGAACAAGTCTACCCACCCCTTTCTACTATACTGGGAGACCTGGTCTCTGGAGAACAGGTCTACCAGCCCCTTTCCACTATATCAGTAGACCTGGCCTCTGAAGAACAGGTCTAACTGCCCCAGTCAAGTATACTGGTAGACTATGCCTCAGACTGTCACCTTGCGCTGAGCCTTAGAAAACATAACAACATTAGGTGAGGGGGAAAAAACCCCAAACCTCTTGCAATCTATTGGGTTATTTTAGTGAAATATGACAACCAGCGTTACAGGTCAAGAATAACAGAGGTGGGGAAATCACTGGCCCAGGACAGACTGGCAATTTGCCCCGGTATCGAGTCGCGGCAAAAAAAACCCGGAGTAAACGATACCGGGTTTTCCCGTCCACACAGCGGGGGCCTCTGCCGGAAGATACTGGATGGAGGCGCGTGGGAGCGTTCAGACTGCCGCGCCAGAGGCGCGCTATATTCGCTGTTTCCCCATTATTTCGGCTGTGGGCGTATGTGCGCATGCGCGCTGAGCGCTCATGCGCTCATGCGCATAAGCGCATTTTGCCGATTTTTTTTTTTGCCCTGCAACGCCGGCACCGCATTGGGCAGTGGAGCGGAGCGCAGCCAATCACACTGCTGCTGCCTCATGCCCAACGCAGGTTGCTCCCGGCTTTTCGGCTGCGCGTTCAGACTCCCCGGAAGCGGAGAAACGCGCGACAAACGCAGGCTTTCAAGATTTGCGTCGGCTTTTATCAGGTGTTTTTTTAATCCGTCAGTGAAGCGCGAGAGCACCGGTAGGCTACGGGTGGGGGACGCCAGGCAGATGTGCCTGTGTGAACATTCCATTTAATCCGATATTGAGTCGTTGTCAGCCCGGGTCCCATCCCGCGGCAAATTGCCAGTCTGTCCTCGGCCACTGTCTGAACCTTGCCTAATCTAACAAACAGGAAGTTGCTTAAATGTTATCAAGCTGTCCAAACTACTTGAATATTTGAATAAATATTTATATCCCACTTTTCCCTGTGACTCAAGGCAGCTTACAAATCATACTGAAAAACATAATATGGGTGTACAAAAAAATCCCTTCTTTTCCCCAGCTCCATTGTAGCCTGTGGGGACCATTATAGTCAATGGGTCCTATAGGCTATAATGAAGAATGGATCTGGGTCTATCTGGGGCTTGGGGGGCTGGGTTTTTTTAGGTAGCGGCAACAAATTTGTAACATAGCTGGTGGTGTCCCTCCTTAACCCCTCTCCCAAAGTTTCAAAAAGATTGGAGCAGGGGTCCAATTGTATGGGCCCCAGAAGGAGGTGCCCCCATCCTCCATTATTTGTGAGCTGAAGCAGAAACCCCTGTGCTGGCATCTAAAATTTTGTGTGCCAGTACCCCCTAGTGCAGCTTAGAGGGAATTATGGATGGTGGAGGACCTATCTTTAAGTTCCTGGTGCTCCTGCTTAAGAGTCTCCATTGTCATGGGGAATGTTGAAATCTGAAGGCTCTAATTCCTCCTGTCTCATTCATCCAGAAGGAAGGAGAACTACATCTCATAGGATTCCTGTTAGTGATGGCTGCCTCCAGGCATGTACTGAAGTGAGCTAAGTATAACCTGAGCTATACTTTGGAGGGGAGGGCTTGGCTCATGTTATGACCAGTCTAGGTTTTCTGAACTGAAATGCACACACAATTTCCAGTTTCAGTGGCAGTCCTAGTTTCAGGACAGGGAGAAGTTCATTTTCTTAATGAGCTCTATGGCTGAGTGGCAGAGTATCTGCCTTGCATGCAGAAGCTCCCAGGTTCAGCCTCCAGTCTCTCCACTTAAAAAAAAGTACAAGACCTCAACCTGATACCCTGGAGAGCTGCTGGATTCAGTAGACATAAGAACATAAGCGAGAAGCCAATGTTGGATCAGGCCAGTGGCCCATCCAGTCCAACACTCTGTGTCACACAGTGGACAAAAATACTAGGTGCCATCAGGAGGTCCAGCAGTGGGGCCAGGACACTAGAAGCCCTCCCACTGTTGACCGGCCCCCAAGCACCAAGAATACAGAGCATCCCTTGCCCCAGAGTCCCTATCTATACCTTGTGCCTAATAGCCGCTGATGGACCTCTGCTCCATATGTTTATCTAGTTCCCTCTTGAAGCCGTCCATGCTTGTAGCTGCCACCACCTCCTGTGGCAAAATACTGATCTTGATAGACCAATGATCTGATTCAGTAAAAGGCAGCTTCGGCCCTTTCCTCCTTTTAATCAAATTCAACCTTCTTTTTACTCCGGGGTGGGGGTTTTGGTATTTTTTTGGTTCTTGTGTTTGTGTTAGTGTGTGTGTCTGCACCTGGAAGTCATGTTGACCTCTCTGGTGACTGACCCCTACTGGGGGCCTGGAGGATGTTCAGAGAGGTGGCTGAATAAAGCCTGGCTTTGTCCTCCCAACTTGGTATTCCAAGTGAGTCTCCCATCCAAGTACTAACCACAGTCGACCCTGCTTAGCTTCCAAGATCTGACACAATCAGGTTTGCCAGGTCCCCCCCGGTTCTGCATCACGTTACCTCCCTTTAGTGGTCGGCCTGGTTTTAGCCCGTGGTTGCCCTGGGGTTTTTGAATGCTGTTTTGCCACAGACTTAAATCACCTCGAAAACTGAGAAAATCTGGAGTGGCAAGCAAATGAGGAAAGGACCTTTATATGCGTTCTTTGCCTTGTCTGTCCTATGTCGGACCACCATGTACATGCCTGAAACTTCTGGGTGGGTCATGAGGGAAAATACATTGCTGACAGCACCTCTTTCTGGAACCCAGCAGTGATGTCACCAACATTCTAGGGCAGGGGTGTCAAACACGCAGCCCGGGGCCACATCAGGCCCCCAGAGGGCTTCTATCAGGCCCGCGGTGGAACTGGCTGTCTTCTGCTTCTTCTTCCAGTTCTGCTGCTGCGTCATCATTGTAGGTTTGCAGCTTACAGATACGCACCTGAACAGCGGACCCAAGATTGCAACAGCACAGGCATTCTGATGCAATCATTCAGAGCAAGAGGTGTCAGTTATCAGACACCGTTAAATAAGCAAAATATTGCAAGAGTGCTAATGTTATAAGCATGTTTTTATTTTAAGAAAAAAACAAACCCAACCCTTTGTGTTTGTGTCCTTTATAAAGTTTATATCTCCGCTACCTGGCATTACATTTTATGGCACACACGTGGCCCGGCCCAACAAGGTCTCATTTATGTCAGATCTGGCCCTCATAATAAATGAGTTCGACATCCGTTCTAGGATTTTAGCTGGAAATATGTAATCACTTTCACCAGAAGATCATTTGACCAATCGTGGGAGGCAGAAGGCAGTACTGGGAGATTGCTCACCATACTGGGTAAGTTGGCAACCTACCATTATGCTAATAGGCGTGCAAACCTTTCCAAGAGTCTGGCACAATTATCTGAACAGAATTTCTTGCTTTCGGAATGTCTGTTATGATCTTCAGGTAGCCGTGTTATGCAAAGTGGAAAGAGGGATTGTGGTATAATCCAGTTCACTGATGCTTGGCTAAGGCCAGTGAGTTGACTTTTCCCTCTGCTGGTGTTTCAGGATCGTACTTGCATCTTCAAGAGGTAAAAGACGACGCTAGTCTTCTCTGGCGGGGAAATGTTGCCAAGAGTATTTTGTTGAGAAGTGCCGACTTAATTTGTTGTGCTCAGAACTCTTTTGAATTGTGAAGGTTACAAAGGGAAACAATGTAATTTGAGTGATAAATTACGTAGTTCACACCTTGCGCAATTTGCAAACACATCTCGCCTGGTGTAGTTGCGAGATAAGATAGTCTTCGACTGTTCCTCAACCCCGGAATTTATGAGGAAACATAAAAGGAAGAATGTATATAGCCTTTTTGGCATAATTACCCATTTTAAAAGGGTTTCCCCCACCCTGCTCTTTGTATGATATTGCTGGAAGATAATTTAGCATGGCATAGTCCTCAAATAACAGCTTATTTTTAACTGGGAATGAATGGTTCTTTTACTCCCCTGCAGTCCTTTAGGAAACTGTCAGATCTCTAATAAAAGATTTTCACTTCCCTCTTCAGAGATGGATATGGCAAGAGCTGCTGGAAAAAGCAATGCGGCACTTAACGGCAGTCAATGGGAAGGGAGAGAGATTGTTCTAAATGGGAAAATTAAACTTGAGATTGACTCAGGGCTGAACTGCTAGACTGGTAAATAAAGCTCGCATGGGCTCTCTTTGAAAAGTGTAGCTGGAGGCTTCCCTGCTGAGGATGGGGGCTACATTCCCAAGAACGATCCCATTCGCGAGCTGGGAGTCTGGAAGGCATACATTTGATCCTGCAGCATAGGGGTGACGGCCTCCAGGTGGGACCTAGAGATCCCCCAGAATTACAGCTCATCTTCAGATCAGTTCTCCTGGAGAAGCAGTGTCTGTGAACAAGACCTTGGGGTACGGTTGGACCGTAAGTTAAATCTGAGCAAGCCAGTGTAGCGCAGCGACAAATAAGGCTAATGTGATCTTGGGGTGTATCAACAGAGGCGTAACATCCAAATTGAATTGTGAGATGTCATAGCCCCACTGCATTGGCTAGGCTACACCTGGAGTATTGAGTGCAGTTCTGGAGGCCTCACTTCAAAAAGGATGTGGACAGAATGGAGCGGGTGCAGAGGAGGGGGACGAGGGTGATTGGGGGCTTGGAGACCAAGAAGCCCTATGAGGAAAGGCTGAGGGACGTGGGAATGTTCAGTCTGGAGACAAGGAGGTTGAGGGGGGAACAGGATGGCTCTCTTGAAGTATTTGGAGGGCTGTCACTTGGAGGAGGGCAGCAGAGGAGAGGACTTGCAAGAATGGGTTTAAGTTAAGGGCGGGAAGGTACCAGCTGGATCTTAGGAAAAAACTTTTTTGTAGTCAGAGTTGTGCAACAGTGGAATCAGCTGCCTGGGAAGGTGGTGAGCTCCCCCTCCCCGGCAGTCTTCAAGCAGCGACTGGACAATCCCTTGTCAGGGATGCTCTAGACTGATCCTGCATTGAGCAGGGGGTTGGACTAGATGTAGGACCCCTTCCAACGCTGTGATTCTAGGATTCTATGAGGAAATGGATGCCTTGGAGGGTGGATTCTGTGAGGTCACTCAGGCTCCATCCCCAAATATCCAGGAGATTCTCAGTCTGGATTTGGCAGGGGTGGGGGAGCTGGCAACCCTGCTGCAGCACCAGAAATCTTGTTGCCCATGAGTGCCTGTCTCATGTGCTGTGCATGGGATTATCATCTCTGGCCTGGGAAATTCCTGGGGATTTGACAGCAGTGCCTGGAAAGGGGGGGGGGCAGGAGTCTGGGCAATAATTTCACCTAGAGTCTATGATATACCATAGAGTTTCCCCTCTGAAAATGCAATGTTCTCCAGGGGAACTGATTTTTCTGCTGGTCTGAAGATCAGTTGTAATTCCGGGAAACATCTGGCCTCACTTGGACATTGTTATCCCTAACAGTACACGATGATGGGGTTTTCCACACATGTTATTTCATCAGTTGTGTGCCAGTACTTCATCTCCCCCCCTCATCTGCACATCTTTTGCTACCTCTAGTGGTTGCTTCCATCTCTCCTAGATGTTACTCTTTGGGGTTTTTTTTAATTTACAAGCACTTTTAACGTGCTCCTAAAACATCCAGGAGAATCAAGGAGGAAAGATCAAAGCGATCGCTAGAGGAGCCAGTTTGGTGTAGTGGTTAAGTGCGTGGACTCTAATTTGGGAGAACTGGGTTTGATTCCCCCACTCCTCCACTTGCAGCTGCTGGATGACCTTGGGTCAGACACAAAGTTCTCTCAGAGCTGTTCTCTCGTGAGCAGTTCTCAAGGGAGCTCTCTCAGCCCCGCCTACCTCACAGGGTGTCTGTTGTGGGGAGGGGAAGGGAAAGGAGTTTGTGAGTCACTCTGAGACTCCAACTGAAGGGCAGGGTATAAATCCAATCTCCTCCTCCTCCTCCTCCTCCTCCTCTTCTTCTTCTCATGCGTGGGGGGGAATGATGCAGTACAGGCGCACAAACAACAGAAATAACACATGCAGGAAAAACCTGATGTCATGACGATGTGCGGTGAGAATAATGCTGAATATTGTCTCAGATTTGAGAGTCTATTTCAGCAGAGCCCTGGTAATTCTGGGGGTCTTAAATGAAATAGGCCCAGATATCTTGCAGGGATGTGATTGAATTTCACAGCAACAATGATTTGATTCAAAAGTCCAAATCTATTTTATGGTTTCTTCACTCTTGGGAGAAAAGTGCAGTGGTCCTTTCCCCTGACTGCATTAATGATATTCAATAAAAGTATCACCATTAAAATCGGCGCCTGTTTCAGGGTCACTTGTATGTTAAAATGGTATTAACTGGTTCCAAATGTAAGAAAAAGGGCACAGAACAAATGAAAATGAAGCTTTGCCGAAGGAAATAAGCAAGACAAAAATAACCTTCCTTGACCATGCATGAAAATGAAAAGAAATCGAGTATATCTTTGCTACTTTGCAGCCAAGATGATCTAGCCATTTGTTGAAGGCGAGTGAGGCTCATTTAGAGAGGGTGTGGTGAACAGGTAAACACATGACGCTGTCTTGTACTGAATTAGGTCCTTGGTCCATCGCCATCAGTACTGCCCACTCAGACCGGCAGCATCTCCCCAGGGTCTCAGGCAGAGCCCTTTCACATCTCCTGCTCCCGGATCCATAACTGGGGATGCCAGGGACTGAACCTGGGACCTTCTGCATTCCAAGTGGGTGCTCTACCACTGAGCCACATCCCCCTCCCAGATGCTTTCTGTACAGATCACATGGGTGATCCTAGCCAATCGGGAAGGGTTTCCCCCCCAAAAAATAACAAATAAAGCAAATACACAGATTTTTCACAATAATCCCCGACAAAAAAGACTTGCCTATTAGATTCTGACCAAGATTTTCACAAAAGAGCCACCTCTTCCATTCCCGTTTTAGCTTTGCTTTAATTAGAATGACCAGGAGAGAAGCTTATGAGGAGATGAAGCGGGCCCCCCCTCCAATGATATCTGAGCACATGAAACCCAGCATAGTAGAATGGGTTCTGTATTAGAACTGGGTTGGGGACATGAATGATTATATTTAAGGAAGTTCATTGAGCTGGAAACCTAAACAACATATGGAATGCACTCATGCAGCAATGCCACTGGTATGACATCAAAATAACATAGCTAGCACTTCAATATTGTATTGTTTTTTTTAAAAAAATAAAGTTTTATGGTAATTTGACCATTAATATGTATTTTGTCTTGTGTAAGCCGCCCTGAGACTGCTTCGGTGGGGTAGGGCGGGGCATCAATCAGAAGATAAATAAATAAATAAACTAGAGCAGGGGTCCTCAAACTTTTTAAACAGGGGGCCAGTTCACTGCCCCTCAGACCGTTGGAGGGCCGCCGCGTTCGCTCCCTGCCCCCACCAGCCTGCTCGCCCTGCCGCTGCGTTCGCCCCCTGCCCCCCACCAGCCTGCTCGCCCCGCCGCTGCGTTCGCCCCCTGCCCCCCACCAGCCTGCTCGCCCCCGCCGCCTGCGCTGTCGCGCCCCTGCCCCCCACCAGCCTGCTCGCCCCGCCGCTGCGTTCGCCCCCTGCCCCCCACCAGCCTGCTCGCCCCGCCGCTGCGTTCGCCCCCTGCCCCCCACCAGCCTGCTCGCCCCGCCGCTGCGTTCGCCCCTGCCCCCCACCAGCCTGCTCGCCCGCCGCCGCTGCGCCTGCTCGCCCGCCTGCCCCCCACCAGCCTGCTCGCCCCGCCGCTGCGTTCGCCCCCTGCCCCCCACCAGCCTGCTCGCCCCGCCGCTGCGTTCGCCCCCTGCCCCCCACCAGCCTGCTCGCCCCGCCGCTGCGTTCGCCCCCTGCCCCCCACCAGCCTGCTCGCCCCACCGCCGCATTCGCCCCCTCCCCCACAACCAGCCTGCTTGCCCCTTCCTCCTCCTCAGCTCCTGGGCGCTCTTGCCGCCCAGGGCTGCTGGAGGAAGAAAGAGGCCGCGGGGGCGCTGCTGCTGCGCTCCTCGAGGAGGAGGCGGCTCGGGGGGGCGGGCATAAACACTCGGCGGGCCGCATAAATGTCCTCGGCGGGCCGCATGTGGCCCGCGGGCCGTAGTTTGAGGACTCCTGAACTAGAGCACTGTTTTGCAAATTGACCCAAGTTTCTACAAGGTGGAAAAGGCAACTCAGAAGTTTGTTAAATGGTAAAATGGCAGTGGGAAGGTAACGGCATTCCATGCGCCTCGGCGTCTAGTCATGCCGGCCACATGACCACGGAAACGGCTTCGAACAGTGCTGGCTCTTCGGCTGGGTAACGGAGATGAGCACCGCATCCCTAGAGTCGGATTCGACTGGCTTTCAAGCTAGGGAAATCTTTACCTTTACCTTACCTGGGGAGGGTGGAGTTGGGGGTGGGAGGGAGCTCTGTGGAGATGAGATGCTGTACCATCCACTCTCCAAAGCTGCCGTTTCCTCCACGGGAAACTGAGCTCTGTAGCCTGGAGACCAGTCGAAATGCTGAAAGAACTCCAGACTAGGGTTGTCAGGTCCACCCGGCGTGTGGGGGATCCCACTGGCTTCCAGCATTCCTCCCTGGCATTCCTCCCTGGCTGGCTGGAGGGAGTTACTGCCCCAAACACAATGTGCCTATATCACCTGGAAGTGACAAAGACATGTTGGTGATGTCAGGGGTCAATGGTTTTGGGGCCAAACTCTATGGTAGAATTAGCTTCAAACCATACAGTCTGACCCAAAGAACAGACCATTGCCCCCAATGTCACTGACATTCCTACATCACTTTGGGGTGATGTAGGCACATCACCCCCAACATTCCTACATCACCCATAGGCACGTTACTGTAGGCACTGTGTGCCTCTTCCCTCCCCTGTCCCCAGAGCATCCTGGGAAATCCCCTGCTGGCTTGTCATTCAGAGCTGGCAACCCTAGTCCAAGCCATACCTAGGATTGCCAACTCTGGCTTTGGAACTAACTGAAGGTTTGAGGGTGGAACCTGGGAGAGTGGGGTTTAGGGAGGGGAAGGACCTTGGTAAGGTGCAATGCCATGCAGTCTACCTCCCAAAGCTGCCATTTTCTCCAGAAGAGGAACAAATATCTTAAGTAACTAAAGACAGATCCAGGTGGGTAGCCATGTTAGTCTGTCTCTAGCAGCAGAAAAGAGCAAGACTCCAGTAGAACCCTAGAGACTTAATGAAATATGCAGCAGGGTAGGAGCTTTTGTGAGTCACTGCTCACTTCTTCAGATACAGCTAGAATGGGTGTCCATCTGTCCTATTTATTGTAAAGTGGAGTGGTTTCAGATGTTCAATAACATCGGCAGGCAAATGACAGTAGCAAATGACAAATGATCAATTGATAATGAAGCTCAAGACAATGCATGCACCAGAACTGAATCGAGATCCAGGTTTCCTGTCTCGTTACCAATGCTGATTTCTCCATGCCTATTACCCCTCTGCATATCTCACCTAAATCCAGTCACGCCTGCTATTGTCATTCAGCTGCTATTATCATTTGCCTACTAATGTCATTCAGCACCTGAAATCATGCCAGTTTCCAATAAATAGGACTGATGGACTGTACCTGAAGGACTTCTAGCTGTACCTGAAGAAGTGAGCAGTGGCTCATGAAAGCTCCTACCCTGCCATATATTTTGTTAGTCTTTAAGGTGCCACTGGATTCTTGCTGTTTTCTACTGGTAAAGAATTAAGAAATAAATAAGGGACTTATGGAGCCTGGAGATCAGTCCTACTTCTAGTAGATTTCCAGGCCCCCCCCCCCTGGAGGTTGGCACCCTTAGCCCTACCTGGCGTTGGCTAGACTCGTCCCTCACCGGACCTCCATCCTTTTCACAAAACTCCCTGTAAGTACAGTGATCACTGTTATGACCTCTGTAACTGAAATTGCTAGCATTAATCACCTTTCATATCATGTCTCACCTCACAAAACACCCTTTAAGATGAAACAAGGACACTTGGCCATAAGAGAAAATGAGTTCTGCGGACTCATCCCTTGGTGACCTCTGTGAGGGAAATGTGTGAATTTCCCCTCAGTCATATCGCTCCTGTCAGCCCCTTCGAAACCCTTCCTCTCTCCCCACATGCATTTCTTTCAGCCTTGCAAGCAGCCTTCCTTCTTGAACGATTTGTAACTTGGAGGTTCTACGGTTTTCTTCTATCACAAAGGTGTATTTCAAAAGGTGGGAAGCTAATAGGTTTCTGGGAGACGTTGTTCCTCACTTATATGGCCCCTTTCATCTCCTCGAGATGTATCATGTCTTTGTGGGGGGAAAAAATAAGTAAACAGGTTATATCTTTCATAGAATGCCTGCTTCGGATTTGGTGGGTCACAAGTCTGTAAAAAACGACAGTATTTATGAACGAACGGTATTGGAGGCTAAGGAGAAGACAATAAGATAAGGACGCTGCCCGGTTTACTGTGAAAGGAATCAATAGCCACCCCTCCAAAACCTTTTATTGATCTCATCCTCTCCTCTCTGTTGCCAAGGTTCCAAGTTCATAGCTGAGGCTCGGGGAGAAAAATTTCTCCATCCCTGTAAGAGGGTCCAGGAATATTCTTCATAAGGCGCACTGGTGAATTATCATTTTTTTTTTTGTTCTTCGGCCAATAGCTGCAGTAGAGGTTTGGAGGAACATGTTTATAATGGAGACAGGCTGTTGCAAACCTGAATTTCAGGTTAAGATTTTCCTCTTCGGTTCATCCATGGGTTTTCATCGGAACATTATTATTATTTTTTTAATTTGTTACTTTTGATTTCTATCCCACCCTTCCCTGAGATGCATGACTCAGGGCAAGTTACAACACAATAAAATAGTTAAAATAGAACTTTACAATAATAAAACTGTAACGATTAATTTATGAGGCAGGTATTTATTGGGTACTGAGTGCACACCTCTAAACTGGACAGCTTGTCAGTCTGTGAGAACTTGACCCAGACTAATCTCGGCTTATCTGGTTTGCACCGTTCCCTTTCCAACCCTAAACCAGCCTACACCTTCCTGGAATTGCCCCTTCTTGCCCTGTTAGCAGTCAGACCCTTCCTCTTGCTGAGGGACAGTTTATAGGTAGAAAACCATAAATCAGATATCATAAATGCAATACACTGCCTGGCCCAAAATGACACAAAATGGATGCCAGCCAAAGACAAGCCTGGACATGTAGTTTAGAACTGTGAGTAAGAGTGGCTGGCTAGCTAACAACCTCCTCCACAGCCTGGAGAGATGCATACTTTAGGACAATAGGTCTCCCAAGAACCTATTGTCTCACTTTGGACTAATCTCATAAACCTCCAGCCTGACTTCCCTGCACCCATTTACCCTAATTAAACAACACACTTAACTGTATTCACCAAACCTGGTAGCGTTTCCCATCTGGTACTTGCAAGGTCATCAAGCACCATTTACACCCATAGCCCACTTCAGATAAACTCATCAAACTTCTCCCAGGTCATTGTCTACCTCCGAAAAACCAATCAAGTTATTGTTTTGGGAACAAATACCTCAGCTTGCCTCCAGGGAACATTTTGCCCTATAAATTATGGCATCCTGCTCCATAGCAGTGTGTGCGTTCTCGGATCCTTATGTCACACCCCTAAATCCATTTGGGCCTTCTCTTTTTCTCTCCATGAAATGCTGGTCATTTTGCTGCTCCCTCCGTGGAACTCTTTCTTTGAGACTGGTAATTATAGCCTCCCTGAAACTGCTTTCTCCCCTCTCCTCCCTGATTTCCTCTTAGTTAGCTTTGGGTGTGTTTACAATGTGTTTGTATACGTGCATTATCCTTTTATTCTCTTTTAATAAAAACCTTTCTGGTTGAACATCTGCCAGGTTTATTTGAGAGTTCTTTTAAAGGGGAAAAATCCTGGTATATATTGGGGAAGAATCCCAGTTACCTCCTCTCGCTTTGTCTCCTTTTAAGCTAATTTCCTCCAACTAAATAGGGTAACAGCCTCAGATTACAATTCTTGCTTTAGGCCCTTGACATTTGGTCTGCTCATTCAGACTTCTGGCCCTTGGCCTAGGCTGCCATTTGTCTAACTATAGCAGGATAGTGGGCAGGGATGCCAGCTTCCAGGTGGGAACTGGGGATCTCCTGGAATTACAGGATATCCCCAGATTACAGAGATCAGTTCCCCAGGAGAAAATGGCTGTTTTGGAGGGTAGAATCTATAGTTTTGTACCCCACTGAGGTCCCTGTTCTCCCCAGGTTTTATCTCCAAATTTCCAGGAATTTCCTAACCCAGGCTAGTTAACACTGAACATCCTCAGATGTTATTTTTTTCATATGCCTGCATTAATCTGTTAGTACAGATAGAATACATTCACGATCAGAGCACCTGATATTCTCAGCCAATCAGAATAGTATTCATTGTTTGGTCCATTGCCTGGTAATTAAATTTGTTAAATTTGTTGGAGTGAGTGACTCAGCATGTCTGGACACTGGAGGGCGCTATACCACGTTAAATGTGTATAGGTGTTATCTCCTTGAGTGGCATGCCTCGCTTTGTCTTAACCTGGGAGCTGCCCTCCGACCCCTCCTCTCTTTCTCTCTCTCGCTTTGTCCTCTCCCTCTCCTCACATGGCCTTCCATGGATTCACATGTCTCTGCAGGTCTCTCCTGTAGATGCAATGCCCTCATCCTCCCACACACACGATGCCAGATTAGCTGGCCATTTGTGATGGGGAAAGTACTCTTTAGATTAGGCTTCTTCCTCTTCCTTTGACTGCAGCCTGAATGTGAACTGGATCTACCTGAATAGATATAAGTTTGCCTTTTTTGCAATATACTTCTTGAGAGTTTTATTTACTGCACTCAGAATCACGCTTGTATGACTGGGCAAAACTCTGCTATATTAACCAAATATCCCAATAATGTTATCTGTGGAGTTCAGAGATGCTATTCACACATAAAGAAAACCAGTGGAAACTTCAGGGGTGGTATAGATGTGTCATCGTGTGCACTGAACTAGTGATAGGCATGAACCAGCTGATGAACTAAAGTTCATTACAAATTTTGGCCAGTTTGTGGTTCATGAAACAATGTTTGCATACTGAAGAAAACGCCAAGAAACTCATGAATTTTGAAGCAGTTCATGGCAGTTTGTGAAGAGCAGAAAGCACACACAATGGCTAATTTGTATGGAAGTGTAAGATCCCCGTTCTTATGGTATCCCTTGGGGGGGGGGGGACTCATCTTGCATATGATTAAATACATTTACTGGGGCTTTTGTGGGTTCCCCAGTAAATCAATTGCTTTCACTGCTAGGAATCAATTGCTTCTGTTTGTATTTTGGGTAAAAAAATAGTATTATTAATTGGGTTTGCCTGTGTCCCTTAGAAAGTTCATATCGCTGGTACCTGGCATTACATTTTATGGCATACATGGCCTGGCATGACAAAATAATATTTGTGGCAGATCTGGCCCTCATAATGAATGAGTTCAGCACCTCCGATCTGTAGTTTCCAAGGGCTGCCGGAAGAAGGCATCCTGCTACGGCCCCATTCACACTGTTTAATTCATAGACTCCTAGAGTTGGAAGGGACCTCCAGGGTCATCTAGTCCAACCCCCTGCACAATGCAGGAAATTCATGAATACCTCCCCCCCAAACACCTCCAGTGACCCCTGCTCCATGCCCAGATGACAAAACCCTCCAGGATCCCTGACCAAACTGGCCTGGAGAAAAATTGCTTCTTGACTCCAAAGTGGCGATCAGCATTTCCCTGGGTGTGTAAGAAAAGGCCATGAGAACTAAGCACAGAGGCAACCCTTCCCGCCCTCCCTCTCATGATCTGCCTAAGTTCACAGGATCAGCATTGCCGTCAGATGGCCATCCAGCCTCTGCTTGAAAACCTCCAAAGAAGGGAGAGCCCACCACCTCCCGAGGAAGCCTCTTCCACTGAGGAACTGCTCTGTCAGGAAGTTCTTCCTCATGTTTAACCGAAAACTCTTTCTGATTGAATTGCAACCCTTTGGTCCTGGTCCGACCTTCTGGGGCAACAGAAAACAACTCCGCACCATCCTCTATAGGACAGCCCTTGAAGAACTGGAAGATGGTGACCATATCACCTCTCAGTTGTCTCCTCTCCAGGCTAATTCGTTGTTGTTGTTTTAATATACTTAAGGAGAACGTTATGTTTAACATTATTAAGGAGACTTCATCTCCCGGACTCCCAGCCCAGGTCTTAGCCTTCTTCTTCTGATATCTGATGACTTCTTCTGATATCTGATATTCTTCTGATACCTGATGACTTGCTATCATTCAATCGCATGCAACGTACTTCCCCCCTCCTTTTTTTAAAAAAAAAGAAAGGAGAATGTGACCCTCAAGGCCTGAACAGCATGAACTAAAGTGATTTTTAGTAAGGTTTCCTTCATTGCCTTTGATTTTTCGGGGGTGGGAGGGGAGGAGTTTTTATGTACAGAGGAAATTCCTCAGAGCAAGCTGACAGAAGTAATCCGTGATTCTGAGCTACGGATCAATGTCTCCTCAACAACTGACAACTTAGAGACATATTAAATCCACTCTTGGGGGGCGGGTGGGAATAACCACTGGATATTCCCCATTTGCCAAAAGGGGAGTTACTTTTGCACGGCGCAGTTTTGATTCATCTCACTAGTCGCTGGGTTTGCCATTGTTTTCATTTACAGAAGATCCCGGGCTCCTGGGTGGCCTGGTGAGCTTGGGGAGAAATCTGGCCTGCTAGGGGGGCAGGGGGGAGGTCTTGTTCAATGTGATCCAATGAACTGAAGTCTTAAGGTAGAATCTGAACTCCTGAAGGAGCGAGGTACACCACCTCATAAAAGAGCAGGATGCTTCTGAAACCCTCCTGGTCTGAACTTCTCCTTTGTTTTTGGAAGTGACCCGGCAGTGCTCACACACACAAAGGTGCCCGTATACTGAATCACCCCATCAATCCATCCAGGTGAGTATTGTCTATTCAGACTGGCAGCCGCTCTCTGGGGGGTCCCAGGAAGAGGACTTTCACATCACTGACTGTCTGGTCCTTTTTAACTGGAGATGCCAGGGATTGAACCAAGGACCTTCTGCAGAGACTCGTCCACTGAGCCAAAGCCTCTCCCCTTCACTTACTAAGGTGAATGTGATATATCATAATTGTGCACCGTCAAATCGCAACTGACTCATCATGACCCCAGGACCAGAGGGTTTTAAAGGCAAGAGATGAGCAGAGGTGGTTTTCCATTGCCTGCCTCTGTGTAGCAACCCTGGACGACCATCTTTTGGGTATGTTGTAGGCATGTCAAGCTATCTTTCGGCTACGCTCCTGCAGAGTGTAGGGGGTTGGACTAGATGACCTGCAAGGTCCCTTCCAACTCTAACATTCTATGATTCTATGACCTTTCTTGGTGGTCTCCCATCCAAGTACTAACCAGGGCTGACCCTGCTTAGCTTCTGAGATCTGATGAGATCAGGTTAGTCTAGGCCATTCAGGCTGCTGAATGGGATATAGTAGAACTCTTTCTACTGTAGTAGAAGGCAGGGAAATACTGATCATCACTTTGGGGTGGGGAAACAATTTTTCTCCCCACCAGTTTGCCTGTGGATCTTGGAGGGTTGTTTTTTTGTTTTTTGTTTTGGTCATCTTCTGGGCATGGAACAGGGGTCACGACAGGTGTGGAAGGGGAGGTATTTGTGAATTTCCTGCTTTGTGCAGGGGGTTGGACTAGATGACCTTGGAGGTCCCTTCCAACTCTATGATTCTATTCTTTCATTGTTCCAATTAGTTTAATTTCCAAATGTTGTCTAGTGTGTGGTAAACATGAAATTTGCTACAACTTTCTGATTTTCTTGCTCATTGGCATCTTTCCCTCACACTACTAATATGCAAGTGCTATTAGGTAAACTACTGCAAAAAAAAAAGAAGAAGCTTACAATGTACAAAAAGTTGCATCCAGATTCTTTTTGTGTAATGTTTTACCAATCTGCAGGAGTCCCAGAATGCACTGCACACATGCCTTTTTCTCATTTTGTTTTTGTATCTCATTGCCGGGAGCCTTTTAATTTTGCCCGTTTTTGTCACTGATGTTCCTGATTTGTTGCAGTTTCATGCTGTTTTCACACTACTTCTCTATCCCGTGTCATTGCAATGCAAACGGTGCCAAAAGCACATTAAAAGTAAGGGGAAAATTCAGCATGACAAAAAACAAATCTTGAAAATTAAGACTCCTGGTTGCCATTTGCACAAGGAAGGAGAAGTACAAATGGGAATTTTGAGTCAGAGCAGTGGGATCACTAATCTTGGCTGACCTGCGTTCAAATTGCCACTCATCCATGACCTTGGACCAGTCACTCTGTCTCTCAGCCAAACCTACCTCCTAAGAGTATTAAATGGGTAGGAGGACTATGTGTAAGCCCTTCATGAATGATGGGCAAGATACAATGAAGGGCAGGACAGACAGTGATTGACAGGCAGAACTACCTGAAGTGTCTAGACAGTCATCAAGGGCAGACCCACATAGAGTGCATTATGGTAGTCTTAGTTTGAAGTCATTGTGACAATGTCAAACGCAGGTTGAAGAAACTGAATTCAGAGTGAGGGTACAGCCAATTCTGTACCATATCAATAAAAGGTTTCCCTTGCTCTAGGTGGCGGTGCTCATCGCCAGTTCCAAGCCGAAGAGCCAGCGTTGTCCAAAGACATGTCCGTAGTCATGTGGCCAGCATGACTAAATGCTGAGGCACACGGGACTCTGTTACTTTCCCATTGAAGCGGTACCTATTTATCTACTTGCAGTTTCTTGCTTTCAAACTGCTAGGTTGGCAGGAGCTGAGGCCAAAGATGGGAACTCACTCCATCACACGGCACTAGGGTCTCGATGGCTGACCTTCCCAAGCCCCTCAGCCTTTCCTCATAGGGCTTCTTGGTCTCCAGACCCCTGATCATCCTCATCACTCTCCTCTGCACCCGCTTCATTCTGCCCACATCCTTTTTGAAGTGAGGCCTCCACACAATACTCCAGGTGTGGCCTGACTAATGCAACATACAGCAGGACTATGACATCTTGTCATTTGGATGTTACGCCTCTGTTGATACACCCCAAGACTGCATTAGCCTTTTTTGCCACTGCATCACACTGACTGCGCATATTTCGTTTCCAGTCCACCTGCACCCGAAGAACTTGTTCACACACCCTGATGCCCATTCATTTTCATGAATGGCCTTCCAGATGTCCTTTTCAGACAATGATTTCTTGACCCTAGATCCCTGTACACGTACTACTGACTACTGTTTTACACCTTTGACACTACTTTTACATTCAGAGTGGTGCAGCCATGGAGGTTCCTATTTTTGTCATTTCTCCGGCTGATACCTGATTTTTCATTCTCTTAAATAGTTCAGTCGTTGTATCCTTAAAGTTATATAGCACAAAGCTGGCCAGATTTCAGTCTCACTGGCGCCACCTTAAATCCAAGGGGAGCTCCCAAGATTGATTGGAAGTACTGAGAGTTTACACACACAACTCCCTAGTCGGGGTAAGCTCCAAGAATGACACAATGCTGAGCTAATTAGCAATACTGTAGGGTTTGCTCTGGAGGTCTTGAATTTTGTAATGGAATAATTATAATGATATTTTCTATGCACCTATCCTTCTCCGATAATTACACGGTATCAATCAGCCTAGATACATCTACATAGAGCGGGTCAGTCGCATGAGAGAAATCATGATGGGAAATATTAATTGATGTCAGGCTGGTTACCGCAGATTTCTTATTAAACACACGCACACATCGGCGAGAGAAAGGAGGGAATACTGTGTGATACTCATTCCGAAAGAAGGCTGCCTAGTTGTAGTGGTAAGAAAGAAGAAGAAGAAGAAGAAGAAGAAGAAGAAGAAGAAGAAGAAGAAGAAGAAGAGGAGGAGGAGGAGGAGGAGGAGGAGGAGGAGGAGGAGGAGGAGGAGGAGGAGGAGGAGGAGGAGGAGGAGACGGAGATTGTATTTATACCCTGCCCTTCACCCGGAGTCTCAGAGAGGCTAGCAAACTCCTTTCCCTTCCCTTCCCCACAACAGACACCCTGTGAGGTAGGTGGGGCTGAGAGAACTTCTGACAGAAACTGCTCTTTTTCAAGAACAGCTCTGACAGAACTATGGCTTGACCAAGGTCATCCAGCAGCTGCATGTGGAGGAGTGGAGAATCAAACCCGGTTCTCCCAGATTAGAGTCCATGCACTTAATTACTACACCAAACTGACAAACATATTAGATAACTGGCAACCTCATCCTGTGGGGCGGATCCCACAGAGAACAAATGGGGTGATGCAGACAGAACCAGGCCTGATTTTCAAAGCTGGGGGAGGGGTCACCTTTGTTGATCACATGAAGCTGTCGAATCTGATCACTGGCCGTTAGAGATCAGTAATGTCTACTGAGACTGGGAACTGATCTCCTGGGTCTTGGGTCTTCCACGTCACCTACTCCCTAGGGGTTCTGACCTGCATGGCCCAGGCTAATCAGATCTTGGAAGCTAAACTGGGTTGTCCCTGGTTAATATTTGGATGGGACAACATCCAGAAGTCCAGGGTCCCTACTCAGAGGCTTAACCTCGATGGCTCAAATAATCTCGTCAGATCTCAGAAGCTGAGCAGGCTCGACCCTGGATAGTACTTGGATAGGAGCCCACCAAGGAAGTCCAGGGTTGCTGCACAGAGGTAGGCAATGGCAAACCACCTCTGTTCATCTGCCCTGACCTGGGTGGCCCAGGCTAGCCTGATCCTGTCAGCTCTCAGAAGCTAAGCAGGGCTGGCCCTGGTTACTATTTGGATGGGAGACCACCAAGGGAGGCCAGGGTTTCTATTCAGAGGGAGGCAATGACAAAACCACCTCCAAACATCTCTGGGCTTGAAAACCCTACAGGGTCACCATAAGTCAGAATTGTAGAGTTGGAAGGGATCTCCAGGGTCATCTAGTCCAACCCCCTGCACAATGCAGGAAAATCACAAATAGCTCCCCCCCACACCTCCACTGACCAATGCTCCTTCTAAGCTGTGGAATCTTGTGAGCAAATTCTACTTTGTGAGTTACTGGCAGTAAAGTTGTGAGCAAGCGATTTTGGCTGCTGCATAAATTAGTTTGCTCTGGAGCCATCCTTCCTGAGCTAAGACATAAATCTGTGAGGCTGCGTTCAGACGGCCAGTCAATCGCGCCATGAGCCCTCCTAAAATTTTATCCCGATTTTTTTAATCCAGCCTAGCACGACCAGACGCCCCCCCATGAAATAGCCTCACCGCGCGTTGTTCCCGCCATGATTTGTCTACACGGCATCCACCGAGGATTTTTTTAAAAAAAGTTTTGTACATTCGCATAGGCAAGGCTGCGCCTCCTTGGAGAACTGAGGCGATCGCGGAGGGTTTTCAGCAAAGTTTTGCGCATGCAGGGATGGAAAGAATAAGTCCCGGTCCTCCCCTTGCCATTGCCATCATGATCAATGGAGGGACTATTTCGCAAGTTAGAACAGTCCTTCCCCCTCCATCTCCCATCACGGTAACATCTTGTCCCTAAAATAAATAAGCATGAATATTACATTCCTCGTAGCGCTTATCGCTGAATGCGTTTCCTCATTAAAGCGCACATAGGGTTTCATTTTTTAAAAATCGGGCCCTGTCGGCTCGGTCTGACGTCAGACCGAGCCGACGGGAGCATCGCGCGCTAATGGAGTGACCAGACGGAAGAAAGTCTGCAGTTGTCGCGCGGGTAAGCGAAAACCCTACATTGAAACTGCTACTTTTTAAATCAGGATTGGAGGCGCAGCAGAACGGGATATCTACGGGACCGGAATTTTTCCCAGATGTTTCTGTCTGGTCGTGCATTTTTGATCCGCAAGGGAGTCGTTCCTATGGCAGATCAAAAGATCCATCTGAACACACCCCGAGTCAGAGACTAAAAAACTGTGAGCTAGCTCACACTCATTTAGCTTAGATGGAACACTGCCACTGACCCCTGTTCCATGCCCAGAAGATGGCAAAAAACCTCCAGGATCCCTGGCCAAACCGGCCTGGAGAAAAACTGCTTCCTGACTCCCAAAGTGGCGATCAGCATTTCCCTGGGCATGTAAGAAACGGCCATGAGAACTAGGCACTGAGGCAACCCTTCCTGCTCTGCCTCAGTTCACGCAGTCAGCGTTGCTGTCCGATGGCCATCTAGCCTCTGTTTGAAAACCTCCAAAGAAGGTGTCATGATCTGTGCAGGACACAAACAGGGCCTACAGGCCTAAACTATAGGAGGGGCCTGTCTGGCAGTAGAAAGCAGACAGCCTACAATCCCCACAATGCTTGGGGATGGGTTTTTAGCCAATGGGAGAGCAGGGATTCTGGGAGGAGACTGTTGCATTCTTGTGGAGGTGTGTCTTAAGCTGTAGGCTGTGGAAAATGGTGTCGAAGGCTGTGGAAAGCGGTGTCTTTCTTCACACAGGAGTGAATTGAAGGGGACTGCACTTCCTGTGTTATGAGGAAACAGATCTTGCTGTCTCTCTGCAGCTTTCCCTCTCAAGGAGTCACTGAGGGAGAAGAGCTGGTCTGAGAGGAGAAGGCCCCTCTCTAGTCAGAGTGACTGTTACAGGTAGTGAGGCCTGGTAAGAAGGCCTGTAGGCCTTGAGTAGTACCAGTTAAGGAGTAATAGGTAGCTGCCTTAGCTTTGTGTTCTTTTTGCCTTTCAATACTGTTATAGCTTTTTAAAGCACCTTGCCTTATTTGCCTTGCCCCAGTATTGTCCTTAATAAACCATTGTTAAGTACTCTGCCTGGTCATCACACCTGTGTTTTCTCGGCTGTAAAAGGGGCATTTTTGGATGGGCTTGAGAGGGTACCCTGGGCCTTCTCAAGGGACTGTAAGTCCAGGGTGGTGGCGGCGGAAGGTGGCAACCCCCTGGGGTCATGACAGAAGGAAAGCTGTGAATTGATGGGGATCAAGTGAGACTGAGCAGAGAGGATCCAACCCATCGATCACAGAGCATTCAGATGTTTGCGAGCGGCCCTTTCGAATACTTGACAGTGCTTGGCAGGGATGCTTGCAGAGTTGATATGTGAGCATAGAAACACACCCAGGTCCCCAGTTTCCTCTCTGCCTGTTTGCCCTGCCCTAAGTCACAAACCCTTCCTGCCAACCTAGCAGTTTGAAAGCAAGAAATTGCAAGTAAATGGGTACCACTTCGGTGGGAAGGTAACAGCGTTCCGTGCACCTCAGCGTTTAGTCATGCCAGCCACATGACCACAGAAACATCTTCGGACAGTGCTGGCTCTTCAGCTTGGAAACGGAGATGAGCACTGCCTCCTAGAGTTGGATTCAACTGGCTTTTGAGCAAGGGAAGCCTTTACCTTTAAGTCACAAGCCTATCTGTCCGATGGGAGTAACATGTCACGGGGGATGGATTTTTAACCAGAGGCACCAACTGGGACCTATCTTTCTGTAAAATATCCTTCCCAGTCTTACTGAGATAGATAGAACTGCAGAAGAAGAGGACTGGAAAAAACTCTTGTCTCCAAGAAAGTAAGTAATCCCTTCCCTTTGGGAATTAACATCTGTGGCTGCCTAGTAACATCGGACCTTTGTTAAGTAACTTAACTCAGCATTTATGATCTCCTCCCTTACTTGATTATTAAAAAAAACTAGACCAAGAAGATGAGGGATGTCTCTCCAAAATCGTATCGATCCGCGTATCGTGTGTATCATGGCTGTGTTACAATTGCATCAATGAGATCTGATCCTTGGTTCAAATTCTAAACAATGGCTCTTGAAGACAAAAACGCCGAGAGTTTCAAATGTGGGCACACTTTCCTTTCGGCCCTCTAAAAGGTATTGACAGGTGTCTTAAATGCTTCCCAGTCCTTTTTTGCTTCTTTGGCATCCTACTGATAATGCCTCCCTCCCCCCCGCCCATTACATTCCTCCAATGATATACGTTCAATATTGAAGCAAGCCGAAAGAAGCCAGATGCACGAATCGGACGGACATTTTCTTAAGTGCAAACGCCATCCAGCTCACAGCACCATCCTTCCGGATGTCTCCCTGGGCTACTAACCTACAATCACTCCATCTGACAGGCCAATATCGCTACTGATAGTCTGCCAAAGTCCCATAGATACTGTAATTAATGGGAGTGTATGAGCAGCTGTAATTGACATCCTAATCAATAAAGGTTTACTCAACAAACCTGCAAATGGCTTTCAAGAGGTTCCCGAGAGCCGTCTTAATGTCAGTGGAAGGGTACAGCTGGCGAGAGGTTTCGGTTGCAACGGTTAGGGAATGCCACGTGGAAGATAAGAGTTCAGGAGGCCAGTAAATGGCATGCCTTTTTATGAGAGCAGTGGGAAATGCGGGCAATCAGCTTCACTTTGAAAAGCGCATGTTCCAAAACAAGTGCATGTCTGAGAACGAGAACAATGTCGCAAAACAAAGCATTCGAGGAACCAACGGGAGCTGGAGTGGATTGGCCACTGAACGTACCGGAAAAGTACTTGGTGGGCTACTGGCTAGCAGAGAGCAAGGGGGTCCCTGGTGGCAGTTGCAGACCCCCAAGGGCTGCTTGGTTTGGACCCAGGTGGAGTTGGCAACACCATGAGGCAAAGCGCGTGGAATTCCCTCAAGAGTTACATGATTATTAGAAGGCCTCATTTGGCTCACAGGCACTTGTGATTTGAGCCTTCCTGTAGCTACCATTTCACTTTTTCTCACCCTCCCAAAAGACTAGAACTTGAGGGCATCCAATGAAGATGATGGGCAGTAGGTTCAGGATGGATAAAAGGAAATACTATTAGTTGTTGTAGATTTTCCAGGTTGTGTGGCCGTGGTCTTGGCATTGTAGGACCTGACGTTTCACCAGTAGCTGTGACTGGCATCCTCAGAGATATAACACAGAAAGATGGAGTACTCTCTGTGTCAAGGTGAGCAGAAAAACGGTAGGCAGATAATTTATATCTACTCCGGAAGGAGGGGTAGGGCTGAGTTATTATCTTACCCTACCCCACCTTACTATCCTTATCTCTTTTGGCGCTGGACTCAGGAGTGAGGTAACTGGTTAATCATTAGAACCTGTGCTCAGTTGTATGACCAGATGAGAGGGGGGAATTAGAAGTAGATGTTATTATCCTTTGGAAAGTTCCATCAAGAGGAGGAGGAGGAGGAAGAAGGAGAGGAGAAGGAGGAGGAGTTGGATTTATACCCCACCCTTTACTTGGAGTCTCAAAGCAGCTTACAATCTCCTTTCCCTTCCCCTCCCCACAACAGACACCCTGTGAGGTAGGTGGGACTGAGAGAGCTCTGAGCAAGCTGCTCTTGAGACAACAGCTCAGAGAATTTGTGACTGACCCAAGGTCACCCAGCTAGCTGCATATGGGGAATCAAACCAGGTTCTCCAGATTACAGTCCACGGCTCTTAACCACTACACCATACTGACTCCCAAAGGACCACCTGATGGCCAGACGGCAAAAAAGCTATAATGAGGGTAGAGGCCAGAGGGAAGCCAGGCTAACTTTATGCACATGCCATGCTAGTACGCTTTGATATGTTATGTTTCATCATGATGGACTGCAACGTATAGAATGCTTTTATGCTACTGTTTGGATTTTGATGCTGCAAGAAGGTTTGCCATCTAATATCAGACATTCAATGCATTGGACAGAATTCTTAGCTCCTTTATTTTCTCTGTTGCTAAGCTATAGAGACCGTACTGCACTGTGAAATCTTTTTAAAATCCTAGATATGCCTTGATATATTTTTAAAGGTCTGCTTTATTTGTGTGCATTTAACCTCGAGGGCCCACGGGGCTGGACATTGCTCAAGGGACAAGGAGCTATGATCCAGGGGGACTCAGACTTGAGTCTTTTGACATCCACTCTTTCCTCTGTCCCTGATGCTGGACAAAAGGTCCTTGCAGCATCCAAAGTGCCACAGGCGGCCCCCAACTCATCCTGTTCCTGGCCTGTTTTAAGGTCTCAGTCCACCCCAAATGTGAGGGCAGCAGCAAGGATCCAAGCCCTACAGAGCTGCTGCCAGTCTGAGTAGACAATATGGACCTTGGTGGAATGATGGTCTCATTCAGTAGAAGGCAACTTCATGTGTTCAAACAGGATCCAGGTTTAATGACTGGGGGAGGGAAGGTGGCACAGTATAGCCTGATATCATCAGATCTTGGGGACTGAGCAGGGTCAAAACTTGAATGGGAGACCACCAAGGAAGACTCTGCAGAGGAAGGCACTGGCAAACCACCTCTGCTTCTCCCTTGCCTTGGAAGCCCCTTGCTGGAGTCAAAATAAGTTGGAAGCTAAGTTGGGCTGGTACTTGGAAGGGAGACCACCAAAGAAAAGACTCTGCAGAAGAAGGCAGTGGCCAACCACCTCTGCTTCTCAATTGCCTTGAAAGCTCCTTGCTGGGATCACCATAAATTGGAAGCTAAGAGGGTCGGTAGTTCGATGGGAGACCACCACCAAGGAAAACTCTGCATAGAAAGGCACTGGCAAACCACCTCTGCTTTTCCCTTGCCTTGGAAGCCCCTTGCTGGAGTCACCATAGGTTGGAAGCTAAGCTGGGGTGGTACTTGGAAGGGAGACCACCAAAGAAAAGACTCTGCAGAGGAAGGCAGTGGCCAACCACCTCTGCTTCTCACTTGCCTTGAAAGCTCTTTGCTGGGGTCACCATAAACTGGAAGCTAAGAGGGTTGGTAGTTGGATGGGAGACCACTGAGGAAAACTCTGCAGAGGAAGGCACTGGCAAACCACCTCTGCTTCTTCCTTGCCTTGGAAGCCCCTTGCTGGAGTCACCATAGGTTGGAAGCTAAGCTGGGTTGGTACTTGGAAGGGAGACCACCAAAAAAAAGACTCTGCAGGGGAAGGCAGCGACAAACCATCTCTGCTTTTCCCTTGCCTTGAAAGCCCCTTGCTGGAGTCAACATAAGTTGGAAGCTAAGCTGGGCTGGTACTTGGAAGGGAGACCACCAAAGAAAAGACTCTGCAGAGGAAGGCAATGGCAAACCATCTCTGCTTCTTCCTTGCCTTGAAAGCCCATTGCTGGGGTCACCACGAGTCAGTAGCAACTTGACAGCACACATATATGTTAATGCCTGGCACTTCTGGTTAAAGGATCTCAGATTGCTGGCCTGGGAAGCACCCCTATCCAAGACCTTAGACATCAGAGTAGATAATCCTTGGGTGGAAAGACCAATTGTCTGATTTAGGCTGGCAGCTTGTATCTTAGCTGAAATAGCTCACTTATCCCTTGTGTGTTTCCCCCATTTTTTTGCTAACGAATTGTATGCTGTTGCTATTCCTCCCACTGATGAGGTCATCCAATTTACCCCATATAATTCCACAGCCCTTTGCTATGCTAACAACGCTTCCGAGCTCAATGCCGTCAGTGGATTTCATCTGCGCACACTGATTTCCCTCCCTCCAATCCCAAATAAAAATATTGAATAAAATAAGCCTTAAGGCAGAGCCTCAGGGGACTTCCCTGGTTACTTCTCTCCAAATAGAAATTTTGCCTTGCTTGTAGCAAGGTCCTTTGTCTTTTTTCCTTTTAACAAGTGCCTTACAATATATGTGCCAATACCCATCTTTTGCAAGCTGAGAAATAGATTATTTTAAAGCACCAAGGAGATCAGGATTTTAGTTCTAAACATGCTCACTTTGAAGACTAGTGATGGCCACAAACTGAAATTTGTCACAGATTTGGCCTGGTTTGTGGTTCACAAACCGAGGTTTGTGCCCATCCCTATCCACGGCACACACACGACCCTCCATGTGGTTTACAGGAGGTTTGTGGGATTCATGGTGGGAGGCGGGGGGAGTGAGAGGGATCACTGAAATGGTTGGCATTTATTTCAGCTTAACTGGCTGAAATAGATGCAAGCCATTTCAGTGATCTCTCCCCCCCAAGCGTTCCCTTTAAATGTGATTGACAGCAGGCGCCACCCAGGAGTGGAGTCCAAGCAGCAAATTCACCATTTACGGGTGAATTCACCCCTTGGACTCCACTCCTGTGTGGTGCCCGCTTGCAAAACCCATTTAAAAGGAATGTTCCCTTTAAGTGGGTTTTATAATATCCTCCCTCCTTCCTTCCATTCTGCTGGCAATGGGGAGCTGCCCCCAGCAGAAAGGAGGGGGGAAGATGCAGGAACCTCATGAACTCGAACCGGTTCACAAAGTGAGGAAGGGTTGTCTTGGCCCATGGTTTGTGGGACCTCACAAACCATGAACTGGGACAGATCTCCATTTTCCTGGTTTGTGCCCATCCCTATGCATGACTGGATCCAGATTGGGGGGGTTCCCAGCTTTGGGTTGGGAAATACTTGAAGATTTTTGGGAGTGGATCCTGGGGTTTGGGGAGGGGAGGAACCTCCTCAGGGTACAATGCCTTACAGTCCACCTTCCAAAGCAGCCATTTTCTCCTGGGGAACTGATCATGGTCATCTGGAGATCAACTGTAAGAGTGGGAGATCTCTAGGTGACACCTGAAGGCTGGCAACCCTCCTTTCCTTTGCCTACCACCAAGTGATGGTCTCTAATATGAAGCCAATTTGGTGTAGTGGTTAAGCATGCGGACTCTACTCCGGGAGAACCAGATTTGATTTTCCACTCCTCCACTTGCAGCTGCTGGATGACCTTGGGCAAGCCATAGCTCCGACAAGAGCTGTCCTTGAAAGGGCAGTTCTTGAAAGAGCTCTCTCAGCCCCACCTACCACACAGGGTGTCTGTTGTGGGGAGGGGAAGGGAAAGGAGTTTGTAAGCTGCTCTGAGACTCCAAGTGAAGGGCGGAGTATAAATCCAATCTCTTCTCTTCTCTTTTGGAGAACCAGGTTCCATTCCACACACCTCCACATGAAGCCAGCTGGATGAATTTGGGTCAGGAATAGCTCTTTCAGAGCTCTCTCAGCCCCAGAATAAGTCTAACTTGCCATCTAGTGGTGTGTAACACTAAAAGAGCTACAACTTCAGGCTTCCAATCAATCTTAGGATCTCCTGGCTATACTACACACAATGTCATGCAACAACAACAATTAATTACCACCAGGCCTGCTGTTTATGCCTCCCCTCCCAGCCACCACTCCACGCACTAGTGCATCCTTTCCTTACCTCCTTGTGAGCCCTCGCACCACATGGGCTCACAGCTGCCTGCATTACCCACATGCACTTTTTCTGACAATGCTGAGTAGTGCAAATGGCTGGGAGCATGGATGGCCGAGTGCCTGCAAGCAAGAGGATGGGGGGGGGAGAGGACAAGTGGGCAGCAGAGGGGAGCATGCAGGCAGGTGGGGCAGTGGTGGTGGGCCCTGCCAAATGCCCTGAGCCCTGGCAGCTGGCCCACCTACTACCTGTTCATTTTAATCAGAGATGCTGGTGCTGAACCTGGGACTTCCTGCACACAAAGGATATGGTGTACCACTGAGCCACAGCTCTCATCTCTGGTAGCAGGTCTACAGGGTCTCAGGTCTTCCACATCATCTAGTACCTGATCCCTTTGGCTGGAGATGTCAAGGACTGGGACTTTCTATGTGCACAGCAGATGCTCTCCCACTAGGCTTGCCAGTCCCCAGGTGGCGGTGGGGGATTTTCTGCTTTTGCGGGCTCCCGCCCACTGCCAGCCAGTTGGCCAGTGGGGAAAACCCTGCCCCCAAACAGGTGTCCCTGCGGAACATCAGTGATGTGATGACATCACTTCTGGAAGTGACATCATTGCACTGGCGACATCGGGGGTGACGCTCTGCTTTTTTGAACAAAATTCTATGGTTCGCCGCCATTTTTACCATAAAGTTTTGCCAAGAAGTAAAGTGTCACTCTGACAGTGCCAACGTGATGATGTCGCTTCCAGAAGGGATGTCATTGCATCACCGGCCTCCCCACCTACCCCCAGGGAAAAAAACCCCAAATGCATGAGGTAGGCACCTGGCAACCCTGTCTCCCACTGATCCATGTCCCCTCCTCAAGTCCAAGAAAAGGCGTCATCCTGCAGATTGTAGAAATTAGCTCCCCATACGGGCCTCTGAGCCTGACTGCTCAACTACAGGTTAGAGAATCACTGCAGGAGAGAATGAGAAACACCCGGGAAGGAAGCACTCAGAAGAGGCAAAAGGAAGCAGCCCCATTAATTGGACTGAATCAATGCCGGCAAAGCAATGGCCAAGGGGAAGGAGGGAAAGATTTTGCTACTAAGGCCACTTTCCAAACAAATTCCTCCAGCGCATGTGGCTACTACCCGGACCTTTCAAAGGGCTGGCTCATTCCCACAGGAGGCTGTGGATGTAAGAGTTCTCCAAGTCCAATAAATCCGGAAAATTGGCATTTCCCAAAATAGTTGCCTTTGAGTCTATTTCCAGATAATTACAACCCTTGAGAATTAGAAGCATTAAGCGCACGTCGAGGCTTCTGCAACCTCCAGGGTATGATTCAGCTCACGGCAGCCACACCCCTTTCCTGTCTCTACTGGCTAATTATCAGATTTCTTTTTTCACACACAGGATGCCGAGAAGCCGAAGAGCAGGAACATTTGGCAAACTTTTCAATATTAAAGTTTAGAGTGGAGAAAGTCTTAAATGTGTGCAAAGCGAATTGACCCAGGCAGGTTCCTGTCTCTGAAAGGTAATGGTAGCCAGGCTTGCTGGATCGAAGTTGCATTGTAGCAAATTGATTTTAAAGGGGGGCAGGTCCCTTTAAGAGCCCTGCAGAGGACCAAACTGCCACACGCACGGCATGTCTCATTACACCAAAACCTCTGCTCCCACCTCCTGCTGTGCAGATCTGCATGTCTGCCAGTGGGTACAAGCAATGTGTTTTCTGTTGTGTCCACTGACCACTACAGGCCGTCATCAAAGGAGCCTGAGCTTGAGTCCTGGAGAACAATGGGACTGGGGCTCCTGGCTCCAGATTAGGGGAACCAATGGGAACGGCGGCGGGAATTCAAACCCGTCAATGGCACCAAGGGGTGTTCCCCTTCACTTGTATATAGTTGGCCATCTGGCCAGGTAAGTTGTCTTGTTGTATACTAGTGAACCATGCTGACCACTACATCGTTGTCTGTGGTTTCATTATGCGTCTAACCCACTATACAACATTTTCCCTCCGTGTATAATTGGGGCAAGGAGAAATCTTCCTCCCTAGCCCAACTTGCCAACCTCTTTGTACAAGTTTGTTTGCTCCCAGGCCTAGTAAGCATTGCCCCACTTAATAGGATAGTGTCAGATTCTGCTGGGGATCAGGCCTGAGTTCAGGGCAGAACAGAGCAAGGGGGGGGGTCTCTTCACCCCAGTTCCACACTCTGCTCTGCCAGTTACCTATTCCAACCTGCCAGGGAAGGAGTCTGGCCATTCCTCCTTTGATGCTCCTGGGCATGCCTTTTAAATGCTTCCCCAAGGGAGGACCAGTCCTGGGTTCAGCCGTTCCTCCCTCCCCAACCCAGTCCTGGGGAGTGACAGCCCCCTGGGCCAATGGATCTTTGCCCTGAATTGGTCAGCTTACTGGCCCTTCCCCTGGGTCAGTTTGGCATAGTGGTTAGGAGGGTGGACTCTAATCTGGGAGAACCGGGTTTGATTCCCCATGCCTCCAAATGCAGCTGCTGGTGTGACCTTGGGTCAGTCACAAGTTCTCTCAGAGCTGCTCTCTCAGGGCAATTCTCTCAGAGCTCTCTCAGCCCCACCTACCTCACAGGGTGTCTGTTATGGGGGGAGGAAGGGAAGGAGATTGTGAGCAGCTCTGAGACTCCAGTCAGAATGATAGATAGATAGACAGACAGACAGACAGACAGACAAGGTAGGTGGGTAGGTGGATAGGTGGGCAGGTAGGTAGGTAGGTAGGTAGACAGATAAAGTAGGCAGGCAGATAGATGAGAGATGGACGGACAGACAGACAGACAGACAGATAGATAGAGAGATATTCTTTGGCATATTATTTCTTTACTTCAAATACATTTTAATTACGAATTAAGCATGCGACAAAGCAGACAATCATGAGAGCAACAAGAACACCTGATGGAGGAGCAATATGGTCATAGGGAAGCTTTGCTCGAGTTCGTTGTATGATCCACAGCAACTTAAAAGACCAGTTGGGGCACGCGGGTATCCAAGAGTTTCCAGATCGGCTTATTCACTGCTTTAATGAGGGAAAGTGCCACAATCCCTGTGGCATCCACCCCAGACCAATAACTCTTGCCATACGCCATGTGGCTGTTAGGAAAGCATCTGTTTGGCATTCCCAAAGCAAAATAAAAATTAAAATCTCATATTTGCAACTAGGGATGAGTCCCAGATAAAGCAATGTATTTCGTAACAATTAGCAGCAATTGAAGCGAAAAAAAAATATCTTGTGTTTTCTTATGCAATATTCTGTACGATTAATCCACTTGCTAAGAATGGTTGACAGGGTTTTAGTTTATTTATTTCGGTTATTTAGAGAGGGATACCCTGTTTTTTTCTCCCAGTGGAGACCCAAAGTGGCTTATCATTCTCCTCTCCTCCGGTTTATCTTCACAACCACCACCCTGTGAGGCAGTTTAGGCTGAGAGAGAGTAACTGTTCCTACAGTCCCCCTTCCATTGGAAGACTGGGATGTGAACCAGTCAATTTATCCAAGATCAGCACTCATCTGATGTTTTTAATGTGTGTGCTCTGTTCGCAAGACATCTCTACTACAACGGAGGGATGGACTACGATTCCCATGAGGCTATGCGAGATAGGGCATGTGCAAACTACAGTTGATCTGCACAGATTAAGATGGGTAGCCGTGTAATAATAATCATTATCGTATAGCATTGTATGTCATATAACCAGGAGATCCTAAGATTGTCTAGCAGCCAAAAGTTCTAGCTCTTTTGGCATTATGCACCATGAGGTGGCAAGCTAGACTTTTTTTTCTTTTTGGCTGAGAGAGTCCTGAGAGAACTGTGACTGACCCAAGGTCACCCAGCTGGCTTCATGTGAAGGCCTGGGGAATCAAACCTAGTTCTCCAGATTAGAGTCCACCACTCTTAACCACTACACCAAGCTGGCTCTCGGATAGCTGTGTTGATCTGTCTGTAGCAGTAGAAAAGAGCCAGAGTCCACTTGCACCTTAAAGGCTAACAAAATTCGTGGCAGGGTCTGAACTTTCGTGGCTGTATCCGAAGAAGTGAGGAGCAGCAGCGCACGAAAGCTCCTCCCTTGCCACAAATTCTGTTAGTCTTTAAGGTGCTCCTGGACTCTGGCTCTTTTCTGCTGAACAGATTGGCAGCCATTGACTGCACTTAAGCAGCCCAAATGAACAACAAACACTAAGACGTAATTGATATTGTTCTTTTGGTAGAAAAAGCCCAGCAGGAACTCATTAGCATATTAGGCCACACCCCTGACAGCACAGCTCATTAGCATATTAGGCCACACCCCATGTTACCAGAAGTGTGGTCATCCCGCCACACCCACCTTTTGCTTCTTATTCTGTTTACCTTGTTTGTTGCCAAGAGCCAGGGCTTTTTTTTTGAGCTGGAACTCTTTTGCATGTTAGGCCACACACCCCTAATGTAACCAATCCTAATGAGTTTCTGCTGTTGGGTGTGGCCTATTATGCTAATGAGTTCCTGCTGGGCGTGGCCAACTTGGGAGCCAGCCGGAACTCCATTCCTGTGCATTCCAGCCCAAAAATAGCCCTGGACTTAACCATATTTGTACATTAAATAGCCTGTGGTGATGGTGGCTGCAATGGCAAGACCGGGGTGAGGGGCAGACCATATAGATGTAATGGAAGTACACATGATCATAGGATCACAGCGCTGGAAAGGGCCATCCAGGCCATCCAGTGCCACCCCCTGCTCCATGCAGGATCAGCCTGTAGCATCCCCGACAAGGGTTTGTCCAGCTGCTGCTTAAAGATTGCCCATGAGGGGGAGCTCACCACCTCCCTATAGGCAGCTGAGATGAGTAGCTGTGTTAGTCTGTCTGTAGCAACAGAAAAGAGCAAGGGTCCAGTAGCGCCTTAAAGACCAACAACATTTGTGGCAAGGTAGGAGTTCTTGTGAGTCACTGCTCACTTCCTCAGGTACAGCGAGAATGACAGTGATTTCAGCTGTATCTGAAGAAGTGAGCAGTGACTCACAACAGCTCCTACCCTACCACAAATTTGGTGTAGTGGTTAAGTGGCGTAGTGGCATAGTGGTTAAGCCAGTTTGGTGTAGTGGTTAAGTGTGCGGACTCTAATCTGGGAGAACCCGGGTTTGATTCCCTACTCCTCCACTTGCACCTACTGGATGACCTTGGGCAAGCCGTAGTTCTGTCAGAGCTGTCCTTGAAAAAGAGCAGTTTCTGTCAGAAGTTCTCTCAGCCCCACCTACCTCACAGGGTGTCTGTTGTGGGGAGGGGAAGGGAAAGGAGTTTGTAAGCCGCTCTGAGACTCCAAGTGAAGGGCGGGGTATAAATCCAATCTCTTCTTCTTCTTTAAGGTGCTACTGGATTCTTATTCTTTTCTACTATTCAAAAAAAACCTCTTTCTGATTGACCTCAAGTCCCAGGGAGAAAGGCTGACTATGAATGAAAATAAATAAATAAATCACGCACCCATTTGGGGGCTCGTGTGCTGAAGATGTCTTTTAGGCGAAATGGAAATATTTGTGGAAGTAAGAGATAGTTCACACAAGCCTTCTAAGAGCATCTGGCCTTTTCACAAGAGGACAACTAAACCATGGCACCTTGAGACTGCAGTTGGGTGGTGGTGGTGCTGAGCTCTCTCTAACACTGCTCTCCCCAACCACTTTTGAAGGACCTCAGGAAGGCCTGGAGATTTCACCTCACATTCCACCCTGTACACCCACCCTTTCCTCAAACCACCAAATGCGCAGACTCTAATCTGGGAGAACCGGGTTTAATTCCCCACTCCTCCACTTGCAGCTGCTGGATGACCTTGGGCAGGCCATAGTTCTGGCACAGCTGTTCTTGAAAAAAAGCGGTTTTTGTCAGAGCTCTTTCAGCACCAGCTACCTCACAGGGTGTCTGTTGTGGGGAGGGGAAGGGAAGGGAAAGGAGTTTGTAAGCCACTCTGACACTCCTTTGGGTAGTGAAGGGCAGGGGATGAATCCTCCTCCTCCTCCTTCTCCTTCTCCTTCTCCTCCTCCTCCTCCTCCTCCTCCTCCTCCTCTTCTTCTTCTTCTTCTTCTTCTTCTTCTTCTTCTTCTTCTTCTTCTTCTTCTTCTTCTTCTTCTTCTTCTTCTTCTTCTTCTTCTTCTTCTTCTTCTTCTTCTTCTTCTTCTTCTTCTTCTTCTTCTTCTTCTTCTTCTTCTTCTTGTTTCCAGCTCTGGATTCAGAAATACCAGGAGATTTTTTGGGGAAGGGGGAGCCTGGGGAGGGCAGGGTTTAGGGAGGAAAAGGACCACAGCAGGGTACAATGCCTTGGAGCCACCTTCCAAAGCAGACATTTTCTCCAGGGGACTGATCCTGGTCCACTGGAGATCAATTGTAATAACAGGAGACCTCCAGGTGCCACTTGGAAGTTAAGAACATAAGAACATCAGAAGAGCCCTGCTGGATCAGACCAATAGTCCATCTTCTCCAGCATCATGTCTCACACAGTGGCCAACCAGTTCCTCTGGAGGGCCAGCAATGTGGCACAGAGGGGGCAATGCCTTCCCCTAATAAGAACCTAAGAAGAACCCTGCTGGATCAGACCAGTGGTCTATCCAGTCCAGCACCTCGTCTCACACATTGGCCAACCAGTTCCTCTGGACAGCCAACAACAGGGCCTAGAGGCCATGGACTTCCCCTGAGGTTGCTCTGAGATTTAGAGGCTTAGTGCCTTCGAATGTGGAGGTCCCCCTCTGTCACCATGGCTAGTAGCAGTGTTCCCTCTAAGCTGAGTTGGTGTGAGCGAGCTCACAGTTTTTTAGCCTCCGGCTCACACATTTTTGTCTTAGCTCAGGAAGGATGGCTCCAGAGCAAACTAATTCATGCAGTAGCCAAATTGCTCGCTCACAACTTTAATGCCAGTAGCACACAAAGTAGATTTTTTGCTCACAAGACTGCACAGCTTAGAGGGAGCATTAGCTAGTAGCCAATGATAGACTTATCCTCCATGAATCTATCTAATCCCCTTTTAAAGCTTTTTATTCCTGTGGCCATCGCTACATCCTCTGGCAGCGGATTCCACCTTTTAATCACTCTCTGTATAAAGTAGTATTTCCTTTCCCCCCCCCTGAACCTACTGCCCATCAGCTTCATTGGATGCCCTTGAGTTTGTCTTTTGGGGAAATACTAGTACTAGATTAGCAACCCCGTACATTTCACAGCCAATGCCTCAAGCTACTTCCATTTCTCAATCAATACCTTCTTTCACTTTCCTTGCCTCAGGGCTCCATCTCCCTTCATTTCCCTATATTTCAGGATCTCATCTTGGTTTTCAGCCTGCTCCCCTGCTAAGGTTTTATTCCCACACAAACTGACAACTTCCCCTTCCCAAATAGGAGCTGGACTACTCAGCTGAGCTCCCTGAACCACACTGAACATCGCGTCCCTCAATGCCAGAGCAGCCAATCAACACCAGACGCCTCATCACAAGCACAAGTCCATACAGCTTGTGTGTGCACTTTACTAAGTGCTTCCCTTGTATTTGGGAGAAGCTGAAATTCCAGGGTGCCGGCGGTTTCCTAGCATGTCCTCTTCCCTCCACTTAGCTTTGTTGCTGCTACAGATGCTATAAAAATAATGTCTTCAATAATATATGGCCTCTCAGATAGTCAGAACTCTCCTGGTGAAATATAGATGAGAACACGCCTTCCAACCAGTGGCTATGATTCATGTGTTATTGCCTAGCCTGCAAAGGATTCTGGGAAATCAAATCTATTTTTTGGTACCTGTTGTTTTGGTCCTGTTAGACTGTGTCTGTGATCCCATCCCCTCCCCCTTTGTGTAAACAGCTTCCTTCACTGGATGGGAATCCGGATTTCGCCGTTGTTTGCACTGTAACGACAACCCCGGGGAAAAGAGTGTAATCTTTAAAATGCATAATTGTTGCATTCATTTTGAATTTGCATCCGGGCTCATTAACCGAGCTGCGCGTCCTGGGTCGGCCGAAAGATTACGCATCCGTCGGTCAGCTTCCGTCGCTGACCTTCCGCGGTGATATGTTACAACCAGTAATTCTGCCACTAACCTTTCATTCCGGGGGTATAAATAATACATCGCCAGGCCAACAATAGATAGAACACGAAAGGGATATCTCTGTGCTCTGGCGTGATGCCATTTTATTCATCATGAAATGTTAATTATTGCCAGCTTTTAGTAGCTGTAATTGGGAGGGGGGGAGAGAAGATGGTGGGACAAAAAGACAATTATTTGTATCTCGTGTCATATTAAAAAGCTTGGACTTGGATTCAGGGACAAAAATAAATTATGCTTATTAAGCTGCTATGGGTTTTTAAAATTAAAATTACTGGTCAGGTTTTTTCCCCCCTTTTCTTTCTGATTTCTATCCTGATTCCATGAACCCCAGAAACAAGGAGGAGATACACAACCTGCCCAGACCCAAGAAATTCTGAGTTATAGAATCATAGAGTATTAGAGTTGGAAGGGACCTTGCAGGTCATCTAGTCCAACCCCCTGCACTCTGCAGGAGCGAAGCTGAAAGATAGCCCTACAACATACCCAAAAGATGGCCCTCTAGCCTCTGCTTGTAAATGTCCAGCGAAGGAGCACCCACCACCTCCTGAGGCAGTCTATTCCACTGCTCAGCCACTCTAACAGTTAGGAAGTTTCTCCTGATATTTAGCCGGTAACGACTACTTTGTAATATCCACCCATTAGATCTTGCAATCCGGAGCAAGAGAGAATAGATCTACTCCATCTTCTACATGACAGCCCTTCAGATATTTGAAGACTGCAATCATGTCCCCTCTAAGCCTTCTCTTCCCCAGGCTAAACATACCCAACTCTTTCAGCCATTCCTCGTAAGACTTGGATTCCAGCCCTCTCACATCATGGCAGACCTTTCCACTGCACTTGAAATGTGTCTAATGGCCAGCGTTCAAAAGCATCTTGCATTTTGTCTTGGGTACAGCTCAATGAGTCCAAGCAACTTAGGATATCCCCTAGGTTTGCCAACCTCCAGGTGAGCCCCTGGAATTACAACTGATCTCCACGTGGCAAAGATCAGTTCCTCTGGAGAAAATGGCTGCTTTGAAGGGTGGTACCATGTGACGTCTCGCCCCTCCCCAACCCCACCCTCCCCAAGCTCCACCCCCAAATATCTGGAAATGTCCTAACCTTGAGTTGGTCACCCTATCCCCCCACAAGCTATGTCGCTAATTTTAGCAAGAATAATTACCAGTGCGACATCCATGTTAGTCTATTTTAGCACAAAGCCTTGTAGGATGTTAAACATGAACAGATTTATTGCAGGACACGCAAAATCCAATCCAGCAAATGCATGAAATAACTTTTCAGTTGGCAGAACACTGCGTGTGTGTGTGAATCTTTAACCTTTAATCAACTAATCCGTTTGATTAATAGATTAACATAGCAAAGACATTTGGGTGAGTTAAAAGGCACCGTAGTCTGTCTGGGATCGTCAAGTCCCCCGGCAACTGGTGAGGAATTGGGGGGGGACGGGACTTATAAGTGGCAAGGGAGGCAAAGGCCAGCAATGCAGTGACGTTACTCCTGGTACACACCAGAAATGAGCACATCAATGGCATGCCCAGGGTGCTTTAGTATTTGAGCAGAACTCTATGGTTTTAACATAGAGTCTTGCTGAAATACCAAAGCATCCCTGACGTTGCCAGCAATATGTTGACATCACTTCCGGGTGCACAGGGAGTGACGATAGTGCATTGAGACACTGATGGTATCCGCCCCCATTTGTCATGCCACTTCCCCCATGCCAGCCAGCCAATCAGTGGCAGGAGGGGGGCATCCGGGGGTGGGGGCTGGAAGGCGGGACATCCTCCTGCCAGAGGATCCTCATGTCAGAGGAAAGTGCAACCACTACTGGGACAGATCTCCACCCTGTGCAAATACATATGGCAACTGCAAAAGGCAAGGACCGTTTTCAGAGAGGCAGTTCCCTTTTCTTCTCACCTGGGAGAGGAGGAGGAGGAGGAGGAGGAGAAGAAGAGGAGGAGATTGGATTTATACCCCACCCTTCACTACCCAAAGGAGTCTCAGAGCGGCTTACAAACTCCTTTCTCTTCCCTTCCCTACAACAGGCACCCAGTGAGGGAGGTGGGGCTGAGAGAGCTCTGACAGAAACGGCTCTTTTTCAAAAACAGCTGTGCTAGAACTATGGCTTGCCCAAGGTCATCCAGCAGCTGCAAGTGGAGGAGAGGGGAATCAAACCTGGTTCTCCCAGATTAGAATCCCCACACTTAACCACTATGCCAAACTGGAGCCTTCAAGAGAAGAAATCATACATAAGATGCTTGGAACTGCAGAAGTGGACCAATGAGCCTTATAATGCTGAGAGGGCAAACTGAAGAAAGTTTTGAAAATACATGGTTAAGATTCCACAATTGGCTTGAAGGATACAACAAATATAATATATTGACATGCAACCAATCTAGAAGGAAACAAGAACTTTAATTATATGCAAAAGACTTATATAAAAATACAATGTGGAACGTAGAAAATAAATAAATATTGTATGAGATACTTAAACAGACAATTTAACGATGTAACGGAACCCCCAATTTATGTGTTTATGTTTGTTTGTGTTATGTTTGTTTTCTATAAAAATAAAGAACTTGACTTCTCAAATGGAGCCTTCTGCAACATGCATATGCACTTTCCGAAAACAAAAGAAGTGTGCTTCCCCCCCCAACCACTGTTTTATTCTCATGCACATTTCATTAATTCATGCGGATGAGCTAATGAACATTAATTGGCTGATAGTCCTAATAAACACACAGAGAGGCATAGGATGAGAACATCTCCCTGCCTCCATCCCGTCCCTTTATTAACCCTCACCCTCCATCAAGTTCTCTCCATTCTGTGTTCCACACCTTCTCAGGCCTGCTCTAAATGATAGACTTTTCCTGCTTTTACGTGACATATCTGTTCATTTGCAAAGGTCACCATGTGCACTTGGCCTGTGGACCTCTCCGCTCACCAGCTCAGAAATGCACCTCGGGAATTCCTTGATGATTTAATGTGATCAGTTTCCCCAACAGCGTTTTGAATATTTGCATTTTGCTGACTGGAAATGAGGCTCTTTAGTGATATTCATGTCCCTGCTAGCCAGTGTGTTTTCACAGAACCACAGAGTTGGAAGGGGCCAGACAGGCCATCTAGTCCAGCCCCCTGCTCAGTGCAGGATCAGCTGAGAGCATCCCTGACAAGGGTTTGTCCAGTTGCTGCTTCAAGACTGCCAGGGAGGGGGAGCTCACCACCTCCCGAGGCAGCCCATTCCAGTGTTGCACAACTGTTACTGTCAAAAAGCTTTTCCTAAGATTCAGCCGGTACTTTCCCGTCCTTAATTTAAACCCATTCTTGCGAGTCCTCTCCTCTGCTGCCCACAGGAACAGCTCCCTGCCCTCCTAAAAGTTTTTAAAACACTTCAAGAGAGCCATCATGTTTTGGACCATCTGAAATAATGGGGACTATCTAGCCATCTCTATGTCTATGGTTCTGTTTCAAAGTAAAAAGGTAAAGGTAAAGGTTTCCCTTGCTCGAAAGCCAGTCGAATCCGAATCTAGGGGACGGTGCTCATCTCCATTTCCAAGCTGAAGAGCCAGTGCTGTCCGAAGACTTTTTCTGTGGTCATGTGGCCGGCATGACCAAACGCCGAGGCCCACGGAATGCTGTTACCTTCCCACCAAAGTGATACCTATTTATCTACTTGCAACTTCTTGCTTTTGAACTGCTAGGATGGAAGGAGTTGGGGCCAGAGATGGGAGCTCACTCTGTCACGTGGCACTCAGGTCTCGAACTACCGAGCTACTGACCTTCCGGACTGGCTTTAAATATATAACATCCTTTAGAAAGGAATGGGGCCCCTTGGTGGCTTACAACATTTCCCCTTTCTCCATTTTCTCTTCACAACAGCCCTGCCAGGTAGGTTAGGTTGAGTATGTGTGACTGGCCCAAGGTCAACCAGCAATCTTGGTGGAGTGGAGATCGAAAACTGGGCCTTCCGGAACCTAGATCCTAGACCCCATTGACCCTATACTTCATTTTTCCATTCAATGGCATATAATTCCCTTTTGCATTTTAAATACCCCCATACATATTGATAAAACACTGCAATTAAAAAAAACATTCTTGATGAGATTGCATATATAGTCGCATGAAAGATTCTTTCTGCGCAGTGCTTTACAAACACAGAGAAGTGTACCTCTGCATTATTCAAAATTACACTAAACTTTACTAAAGATGCATCAAATATGTGCTACTAATCAGGTTCATATCCTTTGAGAGAAAAGTCAGATGGAAACATTTTAAATAAATTAAAGTAAATAAATAAGCCAAGACAGTTACACCAACTCTAGAACAGAATTTTGATGAAACATCACATCGTTTTTGGTTTGGGTTTTTTTTTGCATTGTTTTGTCAGTGCATACATATACATTGGCAATGCAGGAGAAGGGAAAAGCCACAAAAGCATGTAAGGTACTGAAAATTGAGATAAGCCATGTGTAACAAGCACTGTATGCAAAACTAAGAGGGAAACCCTGGAGAATCTTTAATGCAAGAACTCCATTTCAGAAACACAAGCAGGTAAATTCAGAACTGTACATTCTGTGAAGCAATTCGGCTAAGGGGGAATTTGGAAACGTCCCTAACATGGGTACAGAGGGAAAAAATCCTTTATACAGTGGGATGAAAAGACCATGAAATATAAGAGCAGAGGTCTTCAACTTCTTTGAGCCTGTGGACATGTTAAGAATTCTGATATAAGAGTTAGAGTTACCAGACCCCCCTCTGTGGGCGGAGGTCCCCCAGTTTCCAGCACACCTCTCCACTGCTGGCCAGCTGGTAGAATTTTTGCTCACAACACTGTGGAACTTACAGAGTATATTGGACTGGCAGCTACAAGCATAGATGGCTTCAAGAGGAGATTGGATAAACGTATGGAGCAGAGGTCCATCAGTGGCTCTGAGCCACAAGGTATAGATAGGTCCTCTCAGTCTGGAAGAAGTGATGCTCTGTATTCTCGGTCCTTGGGGGGTGCAACAGTGGGAGGGCTTCTAGTGTCCTGGCCCCACTGGTGGACCTCCTGATGGCCCCTGGGTTTTGGCCACTGTGTGACACAGAGTGTTGGACTGGATGGGCCATTGGCCTAATCCAACATGGCTTCTCTTATGTTCTTATGTTTGGGTTAGTGATGCTCTGTCTTCTTGGTGCCTGTTGGGGCAACAGTGGGAGGGCTGTTCTGGCCCCGCTGGTGGACCTCCTGATGGCCCCTGGGTTTTGGCCACTGTGTGACACAGAGTGTTGGACTGGATGGGCCATTGGCCTGATCCAACATGGCTTCTCTTATGTTCTTATGTTTGGGTTAGTGATGCTCTGTCTTCTTGGTGCCTGTTGGGGCAACAGTGGGAGGGCTGTTCTGGCCCCGCTGGTGGACCTCCTGATGGCCCCTGGGTTTTGGCCACTGTGTGACACAGAGTGTTGGACTGGATGGGCCATTGGCCTGATCCAACATGGCTTCTCTTAAATTATGTTTGGGGCAGTGATGCTCTGTATTCTTGGTGCTTGGGGGGGCTACAGTGGGAGGGCTTGTGGAGTTCTGGCCCTGCTGGTGGACCTCCTGATGGCCCTTGGGTTTTGGCCACTGTGTGACACAGAGTGTTGGACTAGGTGGGCCATTGGCCTGATCCAACATGGCTTCTCTTATGTTCTCATAGTAGGTGTACCAGCGGAGACTTTTGACTGGGGTGGATTCAAAGGTTACTTTGAGTGTTGAGATTTCTCCCCCCCCCCATATATTATAGGGAGTAGAAAATGTTTTTAAGATGTTTGCTTAGTCTGGTTTATGTGGATTCTAATGAGAAACTACACAAAACCTATAGCTTAAATGAGCAGCGTCATTTAAGAAATGAGAGATAAGATTTTCTTCTGAATATTTCACCCCCAAAATCATCATTTCAATTTTATTTCTCCCTTGTGCAGATCAAATCTTTATTTTTGTGCTTTCTCCCCTTTGTTTTCTTGCACTGAAAACTTCCCCACGTAATGCATTTGTCAACATATAAATCAGAATTAAACATTCAATTGCGTGTTATGCATCTAAATTATACGAACCGTACATAGAAATACCACAGCAATTGCGATATAAAAACCACATACATGATACCATATCAACTGCAAAACACAAACCACAAGCCATGCATACACGGGACAAGAGAATCTGCAAAACTGAACCCAAAAAGTGAGGAAACGAAAGCAAAACCCGAAATTGATAAAATCTTAAATAAAACAGGGAATGTTTCATCATCCCTGCTGAGCTGTGAAAGTTTTACCGCTGCTGTTGATGCCCTGTATTTTAAAGGGCTGCTAGTTCTTGGCGTCAGCAGAGAAGGAAAAAATAGGCTTCCTCTAGAAGGCTGATAAAACTAGCACAATATTTGACATCAAATAAATTCCTATTGGTATCATTCTTCTTTTTTTTTCTCTCTCCCCAAGCCACACACCATGGCACAAAAAATGTACTGCATTTCATCATGTGAGAATATAATTAAAACGGGTGTCATCGCATAAGACAATTGTATTCGCTCATACTTGGGAAGGAAGTCAAACGAACCACTTTAGAGCTCTCGCTGATTTGCACAGTGACAAAAGCCATTAAGTGAGCTGAAGTTAAATAGCACAATCTCTGTTCCCCCAGGACTAGAGGTCTGTGGCATGTCCAAAAAAAGAAAAGAAAAAGGAATTGTGTTTTTCATGCGCTGTATTTGCAAAGTGCATATTTTGCTGGCTTGCGGGACATGATTAAAACTGAAGTTGGCAGCTACGTAACAGCCATAAATATGATTTGTAAGGGCTGGTTCATACAGATACCCCCCTCCGCATGCTGTGGCTCAGTGGCAGAGCATCTGCTTGGCATGCAGAAGGTCCCGGGTTCAATCCTCAGCATCTCCAGTTAAAAAGGCCCTGGTGGGAGGTGATATGAAAGTCCTCTGCCTGAGCACTTGGAGAGAAGAGAAGAAGGAGAGAAGAGATTGGATTTATACCCCCGCCCTTCACTACCCAAAGGAGTCTCAGAGCGGCTTACAAACTCCTTTCCCTTCCCTTCCCTTCCCCACAACAGACACCCTGTGAGGTAGGTGGGGCTGAGAGAGCTCTTGACAGAAACTGCTCTTTTTTCAAGAACAGCTCTTATCAGAACTATGGCTTGCCCAAGGTCATCCAGCCAGTTCTCCCAGATCAGAGTCCACGCACTTAACCACTACACCAAACTGGCTCCGCTTGCCACTGTGAGTTGACAATACCGCCGTTCATGGACAAATGGTCTGATTCAGTATAAGGCAAAGGGAAGGGTCTGTGGCTTAGTGGCAGAGCATCTGCTTGGCATGCAGAAGGTCCCAGGTTCAATTCCTGGCATCTCCAGTTTAAAGGGTCAGGCAGTAGGTGATGTGTGAGCCTGAGATTCTGGAGAGCCACTGCTGGTCTGAGTAGGGTTGACCAAAGTACTGAGCTGGGTTGACCAAAGATCTGGTTCAACAGAAGGCAGCTTCATGGGTTCATTCAATGGTCTTTGGGTGCATGCATGACGTGGCCAGGCTTGCGACCCAGAAGGCGTTGCATGGAGGTGCAAGTTGTACAAAGTGGTCCCTGTGTGCAGAAGAAGGACTCGTGGTTGCCATGGTTTGCACAAAGGCTCTAATGCTCCCTTGGGCTGCTGCAATTTGTGTGGATCTCAGCTCCCCACAATCACACCAACCAACGGGATTAAGCAGCTGCGTTGGCAAATGGAGGCATGGGCTGAGATAGTGGAAAGGCAGGGGAACAGTATCAGAAGGGAGCCGTTGTCAATGTATGTAAGACATAAGCTAGAGATTCAGATCATGCTCATCTGTTTGACAGGTGGCAGCTCCAGACTGAGAGCTCTAGCTGGAGCAAACCGGTTTAGACTAGCACCCTAAGCCAGGAGTCAGAGTGACTTGGCACTGAGTGCTGATTGGTTACAATACTGTATATATATGTGTGTGCTTTGTACAGTGTGTAAGAACCCCTCTTGATGTACAGATGCTTGGCGAAGCACTTTGCTTGTGGACTGTGTATACCAGCGTCATCTAACAGACTTTGTAAATAAATCCTTGTAAATACTTCCTACACTTAACCTGTGTGGACAGTGGACTTCTTTGAATTGGGGCTCTGTTGTGCTGAGCACTTCCAGGCTCTTACCACCCCATCCTGACAGCCTTCCCTTCAGAGAAACAAAGGGGTAAAGAACATCATTGCAACCATACAATTTTGGGTGGTTCCACTTGAATGCATGAGCACATGAAGTTGCCTTATACGGAATCAAAAGTATACATGTATCCAATGCAGACATTAAGTTAACAATTCTAATTTCCCGGTTTCCACCATTCATTTGAGCATCCTGCAGCGATATTGTCTAACTCACAATAGTAAATTGTAACACAGTATTTATGGGGTGTCTTTACAATCCGGTATTCTGTAGTTACTCTCCATTGAACTGTACGCAGTCTTCCTGAGAATGAATTCTCCTCACTAACAATAAATTCTGAGATGTAATACTCCAAGGTTGTCTCAGCTGTCTGACGATCAAAATCCATTCATAAAGAATTCAGCAACCCACAGGTAGCCAACGATATCCTCCTGTTTCAGTTCACCCTTTTTCAAGAACCGCTGTGATTTTACAACCAATATTTTCTAGCGAACTTCCCAGACAAAAGCACTAGAGAGCTTCCTTCTGAATGGAAGGGACCTTTCTCCTGCTGTAGATTCTTAGGTGGGGTTTAGCATTCTACTCAGACTGGCAGTCGCTCTCCAAGGTAGAAGCCTTTCATATGACCTACTTCCCGGTCCTTTTAAGTGGAGATGCCAGGGATTGAACCTGGGACTCTCTATGTGCCAAGCAGGTGCTCTGCCATTACTATGCTAATCTTGAAGCAAATGCCAAAAGGAGGGAACCTTCCCATGACTCTAGTACAGATCCCATTAGTAATTTGGAAGGTTTCCATGCTTTTCATTACGATAGCTCCACATCTTGCTTCCAGATACCCTCCCCCCAAAGACGCCAAGTTGGATTTAACTACGTTTTTACAAATCTAGTGAAAAACTCAATGGACCCAACCCAACCAGTAAAGAGGGTGGCAGACAAGAGAAAAACTGCTCTGAATGTGGATCTCTTTGACTTGAAGGCTGAAGTGCCTCCTCTTGGGAGAAGAAGAAGAAGAAGAAGAAGAAGAAGAAGAAGAAGAAGAAGAAGAAGAAGAAGAAGAAGAAGAAGAAGAAGAAGAAGAAGAAGAGAGCTCTTTTGAGAACTGCTCTTTTGAGAACAGCTGTGCCAGAACTTGTGACTGACCCAAGGTCACACCAGCAGCTGCATGTGGAGGAGTGGGGAATCAAACCCAGCTCTCCTAAATGAGAGCCCATGCTTCTAACAACTACATCAAACTGGCTCTGCTAGCCCTGACTTGGATAACCCAGGCATGCCCGATCTCATCAGATCTCGGAAGCTAAGCAGGGCCAACCCTGCCAAGTGCTTGGAAGGGAGACCTCCAAAGGTATGCCAGGGCTGGGATGCAGAGGCAGGCATATCAAGCCACCTCTCTGAAAATGCTCAAGCCCCAGTAGGGGTCACCAGAAGTCACCATGATTTCCAGGCACACAAGCACACACACACACACACATAAAATAGAAGAAGAAGGAGAAGAAGAAGGAGAGCTCTGTTGGATCAGACCAGTAGTCCATCTAGTCCAGCATCCTGTCTCACACAGTGGTCAACCAGTCCCTCTTGAGTTCCAACAGCAGGGCACAGAAGCCTGATGTTGCCCCCCAGCACTGGGATTCAGAGGCTAACTGCCTCTAAACAGAGAGATTCCCTTGAGTCACCATGGCTAGTAGCCACTGATGGACCTGTCCTCCATGAATCTGTCTAATCCCCTTTTACAGCTGTTTCTTCCTGTGGCCATCACTACATCCTTTGGCAGCAAATCCCACATTTTAATCACCATCTAAAGAAGTATTTCCTTTGGTCCATCTCGAAACTGTCGATGAGTGGGTTCCCATGCTGCCATTTGAGGCAGAAGGGTGGAGTGGTTCCACAAGGGGATTATTTTACAAGGAGGTGCCGTACTTTTAACATTTCAAGTGACTCATCCTCACGAGCAAGTCTACAAGATGAGTAGGTGTCCCAGCCTGCTGTTTGTCCTCAGTTAGGTTTCTTGATGTAAAGCTCTCTGGTTCCTTGAGTGTTGATGTAGCAGGAAAGCCATCTGTCTCTGAGTGGTGTCTGGGAAGCTGAAAATGCTGGAGTTATGCTAGTCCAGTTCCTGTGATTCATAAGCTGTCCGATGTCTCTTCCGGGAAGCTAGGGTGAGAACATCCCTAGGAGTCTATTAGAATGCACATATTTCGGCTAAATGCAAAGAGCAGCGCTGAAGGACAGGAGGAGGAATCAGACAATGAGGGATATAATTAAATGTCACAAACAACCCAGGCAAAACCGTTTTAATGTATACAGCGGTGTTTTTAAAACTTTTAATTATATTTATTGTATTATTGAAATGTTGTTACCTGCCCTGAGCCCACTTATGGGAAGGGTGGGCTATAGATATGAAAAAAATAAAAATAAAATAAAATAGTTGTTGTAGATTTTCCAGGCTGTGTGGCCGTGGTCTTGGCACTGTAGGACCTGACATTTCTCCAGCAGCTGTGACTGGCATCCTCAGAGGTATAACACAGAAAGATGGAGTATTCTCTGTCTCAAGGTGAGAAGAAGAAAAATGGTTGGCAGGTAATTTATATCTACTTAGGAAGGTGGGGTAGGGCTGAGTCATTATCTTGTAGGAGTTCCCCAGCCTGTGACATGCTAATGGAGGGGCTTTCCTGAGGATTGGCTGTTGAAATTCTAATGTTATCTGTACTGCTATTGTAAGATGTAGAGCATTTTGTGTTTTTCAGGACAGAATCTTCACATTCAGAGGAACTAAACCTCTGAATCCCTGAGCCAGGAGGCAACACCAGAGGAAGGCCTTGGCCTCTATGCCCTGTTGTTGGCCCTCCAAAGGAACTGGTTGGCCCCTGTGTGAGGCAGAAGGCTGGACTAGATGGATACTGGTCTGATCCAGGTAGGTTCTTCTGTCTACCAAAACCCCTCCCCATCACAGAATTCCCTCCCTTTCTCAAGGTTTTTTTTGGGAAAGGGAGAGCTGGCTCCCTCTGCACCCTGACTGCCTTTCCACCCAACTTAGGGTCCCCAAGGCACTAAAAAGAATTAAAACAAATTAAAAACATATATTGATATATAAAACAGTAAAAAATACATGGATACATGAATGGAAAGGAGGGTCAACCAGAATCAGTGAGGGAATGTCAGACAAAACAGAAAAGTCCTCCCGCACTTGCGGAAGATAACGATAGGAGACAGTTGAACTTCACTGAGGAGGGAAGTCCATCATTTTAGGCTTGCCAGTCTCCAGGTGGGGCCTGGAGATATCCCACTTTTACAACTGATCTCCAGCTAAGAGAGATCACCTCCCCTGGAGGAAATGGCTGCTTTGAAGGGTGGACTCAATGGCATTGTACCATACTGAGACCCCTCCCCTCCCCAAACGCTGCCCTCTCCTGGATCCACCCCCCAAAGGCTCCAGATATTTCCCAACCCAGACCTGGCTACCCTAATCATTTTGGGGCCACGACTGAGAAGCCCCTTTCCTAGGCTGTTGCTCATCTGGCTTTAGACGGCAGGAGCACCCAAAGCTGGGCCTCAGAACATGACGGGAGTGGTCGGATAGGTTCATATGGGAGTAGGTGGTCCTTAAAGAATGTTGTCTTCAAGCTGCCTAGGGCTTTAAAAGTCAGTACTAGCACCTTGAATTGAACCCAGAAGCAAATTGGGAGCCAGTGTCGGAGGAACCAGACTGGAGTGATATGGCCACTTAAGGATGCCAGCCTCCAGGTGGGACCTGGGGATCACCTGGTATTACAGCTCATCTCCTATGGTTGCCAACTCCTGGTTGGCAAATTCTTGGAGATTTTGGGGGTGGAGCTTGCAGAGAGTCTGGCTTGGGGTAAGGAAGGACTTCGGCAGGGTATAATGCCACACAGTTTATCCTCCAAAGTGGCCATTTTCTCCAGGTGAGTGCTGGTCTGGAGGTCAGTTATAAATTCCAGGACGTCTCCAGGCCCTACCTGGAGGCCACAACCATGTCATGTCCAGACTACAGAGATCAGTTGCTCTGGAGAAGATGGGTGCTTTGGAGGGTACGGTCTATGGCATTGATGTTCCTGTCCTCCACAGGTGCCACCCCCAAATCCCAACCTGGAACTACCACCCCCCTCAAGTGGTGGATCTACATTTTTGGGACCCTGAAGCTTGAACTGTTATGGGGGGCCCTTCTCAACCAGCAACAATAGGGCCAACATCCAGCAAGGTCCAAAGAAGAAGAAGGAGGAGGAGGAGGAGGAGGAGGAGGAGGAGGAGGAGGAGGAGGAGGAGGAGGAGGAGGAGATGATTGGATTTATGCCCCACCCTTCACTACCCAAAGGGAGTCTCAGAGTGGCTTACAAACTCCTTCCCCTTTGCCTCCCCACAACAGACACCCTGTGAGGTAGGTGGGGCTGAGAGAACTCTGACAGAAACTGCTCTTTTTCAAGAACAGCTGTGCCAGAACTAAGGTCATCAGAGGGGGTGGGGCTCATTAGGATAAAGAGGTGAAAATCTCATTTTTGGTGTTTAAAATGGACAAGTTAGACTAGTGCAGCTTGAACTGAGACTTCAGATGTCTTTTTATGGTTCTGATTGGCTAAGAGCTGAACTGTGGAACTATGAAGCCATGCACCAAGGAAGGATTCAAGGATCCAGCTACCAAAATGTAGGCTAGGAATAGATTCTGGGGAACTCAGCAAGCCCATAACAGCTGGGGGTTCGGGTGCTGCAAGTCCCAAGGAAATGTTGAAATCTGACAGATTACAGGGACATTTTTGAGGCTGTATGAAAGGAGTATTAGAGCATATTCCGAGGTCAATATGAAGTACTTCAACCCACTGGCTTATGAAATAGCCTTCTTTTAATAACAAACACTTAAAAAAACCCCTCCATCAATTTTGTTGAAAAATTCACTCATTTTTTTTTTTTTACAGTTGCTTCACGGCCCCTCCAGGATTAGGGCCCCTGAAGCTTAAACTTCATTAGTTTCGTAGTCAATCTGCCCCTGCAACCCCCCTACAGTTCTTCTCCTCTGGTTGCCAACTCCTGGTTGGGAAGTTCCTGGAGGTTTTTTGGGGGTGGAGCCTGTGGAGAGTAGGGCTTGGGGTGAGGAAGGACTTCTGCAGGGTATAATGCCACACAGTTTATCCTCCAAAGTGGCCATTTTCTCCAGGTGAGTGCTGGTCTGGAGATCAGTTGTAAATTCCAGGAGGTCTCCAGGTCTCACCTAGAGGATGGAAAGCACATCATCTCCAGACTACAGAGATCAGTTCCTTTGGAGAAGGCAGATGCTTTGAAAGGTGCAAGTCTATGGCATTGTACCCCACTGAGGTCCCTGTCCTCCCCAGGCTCCCCCACCAAATCCCAACCTGGAGCTGCCAACCCACCCTATTCCCCCTGGTGGCCAGGGAGGAGCTGGCAACCCGAGACCCACTCCAGACAACATTCTGCTCACAGTGTTCTGCATCATTTGTGGCTTCCAAACACTGCACCAGTTTGCTGTAGTGGTTAGGAGTGAAGACTCTAATCTGGGAGAACCGGGTTTGATTCCCCACTCCTCCATGTGCAGCTGCTGCTGGTGTGACCTTGGGTCAGTCACAAGTTCTCTCAGAGCTGTTCTCTCAAGAGCAGTTTCTGTCAGAGCTCTCAGCCCCACCTACCTCACAGGGTGTCTGTTCTGGGGAGAGGAAGGGAAAGGTGATTATAAGCCGCTCTGAGACCCCTTTGGGTAGTGAAGGGCAGGGTACCTATCCAATTTCTTCTCCTTCTCCTTCTCCTTCTCCCTCCTCCTCCTCCTCCTCCTCCTCCTCTTCCTCTTCTTCTTCTTCTTCCTCCTCCTCCTCCTCCTCCTCCTCCTCCTCCTCCTCTGTGGGCCAGTCCCCAATCACACTGAAATCTTATTGCCGCATTACAGTCTTAATGCTGAGAAGATTCCTCTGTACGGACTGTTCTCTTGCACCTCATTATAATTCACAGCTTGGACTCGTCAGTGTTTAGGGAAACAGAATAAAGGGAAAGTTGTGCGCCGTTACCTCCATTGCAGACAAGAAAATGAGGAACTCTTCCCTAAGATCTGACCTCATATCTCCCATCAAAGCTCTAGTAATTACATCCTTCGGTGTGTACTGACTTGTTCTGACAACACGGGGTACCTTAAAAGACTCCTTGCCAGAGTCTAGGTGAAGCCGAGTCTAGCTAAGCCGGAGTCTCTACGGCCCGGCAAGCCACAAGAATCATTAAGAAAATTAAACAGTACGATTATTGACATTCTGGAAGACAAATACCCCTAAAGATGACACACTTCTTCTCCAACGTGCACTCAATCATGAAGAATTGGTTCTATTCCCTTGGCTGATAACTAAAATGAATAGTCCTAGATCTTTAATTATGCTTTCCTTCCTAGTTCAAGAAAAAAAAAAATCAACATCCACAGACCAATGCTCCCTCTAAGCTGTGGAGTCCTGTGAGCAAAAATTCCACTTTGTGAGCTACTGGCATTACAGTTGTGAGCGAGTGGTATGGCTGATGAATAAATCAGTTTGCTCTGGAGCCATCCTTCCTGAGCTAAGGCAAAAATGTGTGAGCCGGAGGCTAAAGAACTGTGAGCTAGCTCACATTCACTCAGCTTAGAGGGAACATTAGTAAAGGTAAAGGTTCCCTTGCTCGAAAGTCAGTCGAATCCGACTCTAGGGTTGCGGTGCTCATCTCCGTTTCAAAGCCGAAGAGCCAGCGCTGTCCGAAGACGTTTCCGTGGTCATGTGGCCGGCATGACTAAACACCAAGGCACACGGAACATTGCCACAGAGTAAATGCTGTCACAGGCAGGGAGAGTATGGGATGAAATAGGGGCCAGTGTTCTCCAAGATGGGACACGATTTCACTGGAACAGGCATGCCATCTTCTGGTTGGGAAATTCCTGGAGACCTGGGGGTGGAGCCTGGGGAGGGAGGGGTTTCAGGAAGTGGGGACCTCAGCGGGGTACATTGCCACAGAGTCCGCTCTCCGAAGCATCCATTTTCTCCAGGGGAACTGACCTCTGTAGCCTGGAGGTGAGTTGTCATTCTGGGAGAATTTCAGGCCGTACCTGGAGGTTGGGAAGCCTACTTAGCACTGTCAAATCCAGGTGGGGCCTGGAGACCTCCCGGAATCACAACTGATCCAGAAGACAAAGATCAATCCCCCTGGAGATATTGGGCTGCTTTGGAGGGTGGACTCTATGGCATTATACTTTCATCATACTATTGGGGTCCCTCCCTAGGCTCTACTAACCAGTCTTTCAGGAATTTCTCATCCTGGAGTTGGCAACCTCAGAGGTAGGCTAGGTCATAACATAAGAACATAAGAAGAGTCCTGCTGGATCCGACCAATAGTCCATCTAGTCCAGTATCTTGTCTCACACAGTGGCCAACCAGTTCCTCTGGAGTTCGGACAACACGGACTAGAGGCCAAGGCCTTCACCTGAGCAGAACCAAAGAAGAGCCCTGCTGGATCAGACCAATAGTTTATCTAGTCCAGCATCCTGTCTCACACAGTGGCCAACCAGTTCCTCTGAAGGGCCAATAATAGGGCATAGAGGCTGAGGCCTTCCCCTGATAAGAATATAAGAAAAGCCCTGCTGGATCAGACCAGTGGTCCATGTAGTGCAGCATCCTGTCTCACACAGGGGCCAACCAGCTCCTCTGGGGGTCCAACAACAGGGCTCAGAGGCTGAGGCCTTCCCCTAATGTTGCCTCCTGGCTCTGAGATTCAGAAGATTAGTGCCTGCGAATGTGGAGGTTCCCCTCAGTCACTATGGCTAGTAGATCTATCCTCCAGGAATCTATCTAATCCTCTTTGAAAGCTGTGTGTTCCTGTGGCCATCACTACATCGTCTGGCAGTGAATTCCATATTTTAATCAGTTTCTGTGTCAAGCAGTATTTCCTTCTGTCCCTCCTGAACCTACTGCCCATCAGTTTCATTGGATAACCTTGAGTGCTAGTATTTTGGGAGAGGGAGAAAATGTTCCCTTTGTCAACTCTGTCCACTCCATGCCTCATTTGATAAACCTCTATCACGTCAAGACAGAATAACTAAGGTGGCCCACTGAGGTTTATAGTGAGTCCTGGCCTGACCATTTAACTTCCACACCGCACTGATTTCTACCCACCATGGCCATGTTTCCAAAAAAATTGCAGCTAACTGCAAAACGATTCCCTTTTCAGCTCAGCTTTTTCACATGGTTTATTGTAGCTCTAGTGTATGTGTGTCTCTGTGTGTGAAGCACCATCAAGTTGCAGCCAAATTACAGCAACCCCAGCAAGGGGTTTCAAGGCAAGTGAGAAGCAGAGGTGGTTTGCCAAGGCCTTCCTCTGCAGAGTCTTCCTTGGACATCTCCCAGCCAATGTAAACCAAGGCTGACCTTACTTAGCTTCTGAGATCTAACGAGATTGGGCCATGCCCTGCTGCCTTCCCTCTCAATGTAGCTCTTGTCCGTCTCCCATTTTATAGCCATCAGCTAAGCATAAGGCCATAAGAGAAGTCATACTAGATTATGCCACACTGCAGCCTTCGGAATGAGCCTGCTGAGGTTTCACTATGCTTGTGTGTGCGTGGTAAATGGGAGGGCAGAAAAGTCATAAGACCATAAGAGAAGGAAGTCACATTGGATCAGGCCCATCCAGTTTGGTGTAGTGGTTAAGAGCGCGGACTCTAATCTGGGAGAACCAGGTTTGATTCCCCACTCCTCCACTTGCAATTGCTGGATGACTCAGAGCTCTCAGAGCTCTCTCAGCCCCACCTACCTCACAGGGTGTCTGTTGTGGGGAAGGGAAGGGAAAGGAGATTGTAAGCCACTCTGAGACCCCTTCAGGTAGTGAAGGGTGGGGTACAAATCCAAAATCTTCTTCTTCCAACACTTTGTATCACACAGTGGCCAAAACCCAGGGGCCATCAGGAGGTCCACCTGTGGGGCCAGAACTCCAGCAGCCCTCCAACTGTTGTCCCGCAAGCACCAAGAATACAGAGCATCACTGTCCCAGACATAAGGACATAAGAGAAGCCATGTTGGATCAGGCTAACAGCCCATCCAGTCCAACACTCTGTGTCACACAGTGGCCAAAACCCAGGGGCCATCAGGAGGTCCATCCAGAAGCCCTCCTACTGTTGCCCCCCCACCAAGCACCAAGAATACTCAGTGTCACTGCCCCAGACAGAATGCTCCATCTATACCTTGTGGCTAAATAGCCACTGATGGACCTCTGGTAAACATTGACCATTCCTGCTAAGTCATCAGCATAAGAAAAGAAGGATGGTCAGCCAGCAAGGGTGCTGTCAGCCAAACACGGTCTACAGCCACAAGCCTGTCCCTCCCTTGGTGTACAAAAAACTCTCTCGAAGCTGAACTGACAAACACAAGAAATTCTTTTATGTCCCCAGGAAGACGTTTCACCCCCCAAATGATGCTGTTCTCTTTGCCAGCCGACACAGAAGAACCGTGGAAAGGATTGGCTCGGCCGCTGGATTCTCACTGCAACTGGTTTGAGGTTCAGAGAGGCCGGCAGCAGCAGACGTCATCACGGTTATATATCACCAATTAAAATGAGGGCAGGGAGAGCTGGCTATTTGTTCGTTGGCTCACCAAGCAGCTGTGTGCGTGAGCAATCAGCATTGATATATAAAGCACTGTCTCCGTTGCTTGTTTGACACGACCGAAATAAGCTCAAGAGGAGCTGCCACGCTCTTTGTCCCCAGTTTCTGGATATAAAAAGAACAGAGGTGATGCTGCCAGTTGAGAAGCTGGGGGGTACGAAGGCATTGTTTGTTTCAGTTCGCAGAGCTCCATTCGTGGTTCTCCTTTTTACCTCCTGTTTCGCATCAGCATCCTTAAGTCAATGGAAATGTTTAAAAGAGGTAGGTTTTGATTCAATTGCTGCTTGAAGACTACCAGGGAGGGGGAGCTCACCACCTCCCTACATGGCGGATTCCGCTGCTGAACTACTTTGACTGTAAAAAATGTTTTCCTAATATCCAGCTGGTAACCTTCCAGCCTTAACTTAAACCCAATTCTTGTGAGTTTTCTCCTCTGCTGCCCATGGGAACAGCTCCCTGCCCTCCTCATCTAAGGGATAGCCCTTCAGATACTTCAAGAGAGCCATGCTGTCTCCCCTCAACCTCCTCTTCTCCAGACTGAACCTTCCCAAGTCCCTCAGCCTTTCCTCGTAGGGCTTATTGGTCTCCAGGCCCCTGATCATCCTCGTCGCTCTCCTCTGTACCTGCTCCGTTCTGTCCACATCCTTTTTGAAGTGAGGCCTCCAGAACTGCACACAATACTCCAGGTGTAGCCTGAACAATGTGGTGTCCAGCAGGACTACGACATCTTGCAATCTGGACGTTATACCTCTGTTGATACACCTGAAGACCATTTTAGTCTTTTTTGGCTGCTGCATCACACTGATCGCTCATATGTAGCTTACGGTCCACCCATACCCAAAGATCTTATTCCCACGCACTGCTACCCAGAAATGTATCCCGCATCCAGTATGTGTGCTTCTCATTTTTTTTATTACACAGATGTAGAACTCTGCACTTATCCTTGCTGAACTGCGTCTTGTTCACACCTGCCCGATTTTCCAGGGTGTTCAGATTTTGTTGAGTTCTACCTCTTTTTCCTGGGGTGTTCACTACTCCTTCCAGTTTGATGTCATCTGCAAATTTAATCCCCACACCCCCTCATCCAGATTTAAGACAATGATCTGATGAACAGGGATTTCCCGAGTTCCACTCCTTAATTATTTCAGAATTTCACTTTCTGCTGCTTTGTTTCTCCTTAATTACATTTCAGCTAGGAGAACTGCAAGGTTTAGTTCCAGAACCACAACATGTGTAGTTGGTCTCTGCATCTGGTTCAGCTCCTTTGCATATTTTTGCCTTCCACACTTCCATGGTATAAATATAGACACTGGTTAATATACTAGACAAAAAAGCACTCTTGTTCTTGTATGCATAACTGCACTGAGATTCTTTTTGTGTGGTGTTTTATGCATAAGAACATAAGAGAAGCCAATGTTGGACCAGGCCAATGGCACATCCAGTCCAACGCTCTGTCACACAGTGGCCAAAAATACCCGGTGCCATCAGGAGGTCCACCAGTGGGGCCAGGACACTAGGAGCCCTACTGCTGTTGACCCCCCCCAAGCACTAAGAATACAGAGCCTCACTTGCCCCAGAGTCCCTTATCTATACCTTGTGACTAATAGCCACTGCATTGAGACTCTTTCTGTATAGCATTTTATGCATAAGTGCATTGAGACTCTTTTTGTGTGGTGTTTTACTGATCTGCACATGCACTCCCGTGCCATGGTAAAACCACCATATAAAAGAGTACCATCACAATCACATCAGCAAGAGCACATTTAAAGCAGTCTTTTAGTGTATGAGTGTACATTGGTAACCTAGAGAGAAAAGATTCAAAGGGTCAGAGGGAACTGAAACTGAGGCACTGTATGACCATATTTTGTACGAAATGTCCTAATGCATCTGTTCCACACTGGAAAGACACCTAACTGATTTGGAACTCCAAAATCTGTGGAGAAGTTTGGCTGGGGAGAATTTTGGAAGCAACCCTGCTGATTAGCATAGGGGTCTACCAACCTTTTTGAGCTTGCATTCTGTGGGTACAGCCACAGAATGGCTGTCTTCACTTACTTTCAGCCACACGGTGTAGATCCTTGTGCTGTGCTGGCAGCTGCTGCTAAAGCAACATTTTAAAAAAATCTGTCGCGCCAATCAAATCTCCAATGGCCAATCAGAAGCTTTGCTGGGCAAAAGCCTCACCTGGCCCCACCCACTTTCTAAAAGCACTTGGTGGGCACCAAAAAAGGTCTTGAAGGAGGAGGAGGAGGAGGAGGAGTTGGATTTACACCTCACCCTTAACTCGGGGTCTCTGAATGGCTTACAATTTCCTTCTCCTTCCCCTCCCCACAACAGACACCCAGTGGGGTAGGTGGGGCTAAGAGAGCTCTTTCGAGGACTGCTCTTGAGAGAGCAGCTCTGAGAGAACTTGTGGCTGACCCATGGTCACGCCAGCAGCTGCATGTGGAGGAGCGGGGAATCAAACCCAGTTCTCCCAGATTAGAGTCTACACACTTAACCACTACACCACACTGGCTGATCCAACATGGGTGCTATAGTGCCTGTGGACTCCGCATGGGGGACCCCTGGGCTGGCACAGAAGAGCAAAACTTCTGGTGTTGCATGGGCAGTGTTGCATAAGCGGCACTCAAGGAAGATGGGAAGAATTCTAATTCCCAGCTCTTCCCATCAGTGGGAATCTGGGTGGCACAAGACCTTCCATTCCTTGACACCTTCCCCCACTTCATTATTCTGCCAATCAGTCAGACGCAATTTGCAATCAGTTCTTAAGGAACGGCACATAATTTCCCGTAATTGGCATGCTGCTTCTTTGACAAGATGAAAAGCTGTGGCTGATGCCAATCAATATCGAATGGAGCTAGATCAAACAGCCTCGCCTTTCAGGCGAACTGCTCCGCTCTGGAGCCTCCATCTCAACATTGGACAACTTTGTGCGGGCAGCTAAGTAACAAGGATACAGCGGGAGATGCTGAGAATACCTACCATTTGCAGCTTTTGATATAAATAGCGTGTTTGAGGCTTTGTGTGTGTGTGTGGGAGAATGTTCTCGATATGTGATACTTCCAGGAATATTACCTATGTTTGTTCGTTGAAGGAGACACAACTCGATGTTCAACAGCCTTCCAAGTCCTGTCAACTTGAGATTTCAGAGCATAACACGCATGGGGATGCAATTTGAAACTAGTTTCTGATCATTGTTACATTTCCATGCCCTATAGGACTGGGCATGGAACGTAGAGGTAAAAACATAGGAACACAAGAGAAGCCATGATGGATCAGGCCAATGGCCCATCCAGTCCAACACTTGGTGTCACACGGTGGCGAAAACCCAGGTGCCATCAGGAGGTTCACCAGAACTACAGAAGCCCTCCCAATCTTGCCCCCCAAGCACCCAGAATACAGAGCATCACTGCCCCAGGCAGAGACTTCCATCTATATGTTGTGGCTAACAGCCACTGATGGACCTCTGCTCCATAGACAGAATGTAAGAGTGGGGGGAACCTTCCATTGCCTGTCCTTCTAAACAGCTGTTGACTTACGTTCTACACCCACCTTTAAGAAACATATCCCAAACCCTGGGGCCACTGCCAACACCTCTAGACCCCTGGCCTGCTGCTTCTCCTCTTTACAATTGCTGTCAACATGCCAGTTTCATTTGAACAAACCAACAGTGACAGGAGTAAGGAGAAGTCCGATCTACCACTGTTCCTGTCAACCTTTCTCTCTGGGCAGAAGTAGTCGTAAGGACTGGGCCCAGATGAAAAGAGCCAGTGTGTGGATAGTGAGATGGTGGGCCCATGCTAGGAATGAGGAATCAGGCCAGGGGGGGCATCTTGTCCAAAGTTCTACTGACATCCAGAGCCGGCATGGTGGTGGAACAGGGTTGCCAGCTCCTGGTTGAGAAATACCAGGAGATTTGGGGGGAGGTGGAGAATGAAGAGTGTGGGGTTTGGGCAGGGGAGGGACTTCCGTGGGGTATAATGCCATACAGTCCACCTTCCAGAGCAGCCATTGTCTCCAGGTGAACTCGTCTCTGTCTCCTGGAGATCAGTTGTAGTCCCAGAAGGTCTCCAGCCACCACCTGGAGGCTGGCAACCCTAAAATGCTGTCCAGTTGCAGCTGACTTGTGGTTACCCAGTAGGGTTGTCAAAGTAAGAGACAAGAAGAGGTGGTTTGCCATTGCCTGCCTCTGCATAGCAATCTGGGGTTTCCTTGGTGGTCTCCCATCCAGGTCCTGCTTAGCTTCTGAGATCTGACAAGACTGGCCCAGCCTGGGCCATCCCGGTAAGGGAGAACAAGCATAAAAGAAGAAGAAGAAGAGATTGGATTTATACCCCACCCTTCACTACCCAAAGGTGTCTCAGAGCGGCTTACAGACTCCTTTCCCTTCCCCTCCCCACAACAGACACCCTGTGAGGTAGGTGGGGCTGAGAGAGCTCTTGACAGAAACTGCTCTTTTTTCAAGAACAGCTCTTATCAGAGGTACAGCTTGCCCAAGGTCACATCAGCAGCTGCAAGTGGAGGAGTGGGGGAATCAAACCTGGTTCTCCCAGATTAGAGTCTGCGCGCTTAACCACTACACCAAACTGGCTCTCCTGTGGTATTTAACCTTCCCACAGAAGAGTTCAGCCTGGAACTTTATATTATTTGTGAATGAAAACCTTGGAATAGTAGGCAAATTAGGGAGACGCTCTGCCTCATGAGCTGGCTTTAAAGTCCGGTCCTGCTAGAGGAGCAGCGAATCACAACGGCAGCTGCGACGGCGGTCAATAAGACATTTGTCTAACAAAATGTTAAACTACTTTCCTTTCCATTCATTATGTGGTCGACTGAGTCCGATGTTTTAGTGTAATTGCCTCGCTTGTCGAAAAGTACTTTCTTGTCTCCACATTTAAGATAATCTTCCTGACAACCATATGGACTGGGTTTTGTTTCTCCGAAGAGAAATTTCCTTACAGTGCGATTTTGTTTTGTTTTAAAAAGAGGATTGGAGCGAGGGGAAGAGGAGAACCGTCTTTGATTGGTCTTTTGTTTCTGATGTGTCATCCATTTGCTGAAGATCTCTGCTCCAACAGAGGATGATGCCTTACACTGAGTCCATTGATCCATAAGAACATAAGAGAAACCACGTGGGATCAGGCCAATGGCCCATCCAGTCCAACACCTTGTGTCACGCAGTGCCCAAAAACTAGGGGGCATCAGGAGGTCCATCAGCATGGCCAGAACTTCAGAAGCCTTCCCACTCTTGACTCTCAAGCACCAAGTATACAGAGCACCACTGCCCCGAACATGAGAACATAACAGAGAAGCCATGTTGGATCAGGCCAATGGCCTACTCAGTCCAACACTCTGTGTCACACAGTGGCCAAAACTCAGGTTCCATCAGGAGGTCTACCGGCCGGGCCAGAACTCCAGAAGCCCTCCAACTATTGCCCCTCAAGCACCAAAAATATGGACCATCACTGCCCTGGACATAGTGTTCCATCTATACCTTGTGGCTAATAGCCACTGATGGACTACTCAGATTGTCAATGGACCTCCAAGATCATAAGCACAGATTTTTTAAAGATCATTTACTTGTGAACTAGAAATGGCGTGGACTGAACTTGGGAAGCGTTGTACTTCTGCATTTCAGCACCCTTCCCCAGTGGTTTAGGAACTGCTTTTACCTCATCACCTTTTCCAAATATGCAAGAAGATAAACATGCATTTGGAAGGCATGCTGGGAGGCTGGTGAGGATTGAATAAACATTTTAAATTTCTATTTATTTATGTATTTAAAACATTTATTAGCTACTGTTCTACCATGTAGAACTGAAGGCGGTTCACAATGTAAAAACAAACAAACAACAATGGCAATTATTTTATTTTTATTTAATGGGATTTCTAGCCCGCCTTCCCCTGCACAGTGGGGCTTAGGGCAGGTTACAACAATAAATAAAAATGATGAATTTGGACCAGTTTAAACATAATCACACAAGATTAAAACCTATACTGAACATCAACTAAAACATTTCCCATGATGGCAGTCAGACACAAGTTGACAAGTACTTCCTATGAGAGTGTCTGTATGTGTGTCCATAGATGATGATGAGTGCTGGGTAAATGGGCAAGAGTATGTAGAAGACTGCAGTTTAAAAATCACAATTTGGACTGACAATATACATAAATATATATATTTAAAAAACCAAATTAGTCAAATGCAGTCCTGAATAAAACCATCTTTTGGCTGTGTACTTTTCCACTTATGTTTGTAGCATGGTTTTATACTGAATGTTTGCAGAATTTATCTGCCCAATATATGACATTTATTAACCCAGACTAGCCCAAACTTGTCAAATCTCAGAAGCTAAGCAGGGTCAACCGTAGTCAGTATTAGAAGAAGAGGAGGAGGAGGAGGTTGGATTTATACCCCACCCTTCACTACTCATAGGAGTCTCCGAGCAGTTTACAATCTCCTTTCCCTTCCCCTCCCCACAACCGACACCCTGTAAGGTAGGTGGGGCTGTGAGAGCTCTTTCAAGAACTGCTCTTGAGGAAACAGCTCTGAAAGATTACTGACCCAAGCAGCTGCATGTGGAGAAGTGGGGGAATCAAACCTGGTTCTCCCAGATTAGAGTCCGTGCTCTTAACCACTACACCAAACTGGCTCTATTTGGACCACAGAGCCTCACAACAGTGGTGGGCTGCCTGGCATTGTGCCTGAGAATATCTATATAATCACCTTTCAGGTAGGGTCGGCAGGGGCCAGGGGGCAGCGTCAAGGAGGTTAAGAAATGGGGACACTAAGAGGACCTCATGCAGAAGAGATTCCTCAAGAAAGAACATGCACGGTCTTGGGTTCATGGACTGAAGTGTTTGTCATTGCGAGGGCACTATGCGAACCAGAGGTCTGTCTATTTCACAATATGTTCCGAATTACTAAATTTGTAAAAGCAGAGTAAACGATCAATTTTCGCTTTACTGTGATTTTCATTGTCAGATTTTAGATTTGGTCCTTGACATCTTGCCAACAAGTATTCTTTCCCTCCCTCCCTTTCTCTCACTTTCTTGTGGGGAAAAATAATTTTTATTTCCTCGGCATTGAATAACTGTCTTCCCTGACAATGACCCAAGTGCCGTGCCTTTCACTTGAAATGCTGTGTACTTTGGAGCCATTATTGTTCATCTGAAGACAATTTAATTAGTTGACCTTTTTGTCGTCTTTAGAGACATCATTAATTGCACTCATTATTTGGGACCGTTCAACCCCCCCCCCCCGGTAACTACTTATTGATTCTAATTCATACGCTGACAAATTTAATTTCTATACCAATCACCTCCTCCTGCATTTCGCCTTGTTTACTCACTTATCGGCAAAGACGTCTTGGTTGATTCACCAATCATCTAACATCTCGGATCGAAAATCCTGTTCCCCTGTATTATTTAGATATTAGTTTTCAATGAAGGCGGTAGTTGTCTTTGACTGGCATAGTAAATCATGTTGTACAAAGCAGAGGTGATTTTTAATTTTGTATCCCTTCCATCCCAAATGAAAAATCCACTTCGGTTTTGTTTCAATATTTTTTCTGCCATTCTCTGCTTCCTTACACCAAATTTGCCTGTAAAATGGGCACATTTTCTGATGTTATCTAGGCATCAATAAATCAACTTCCTATTATTATTATTATTATTATTATTATTAGTCACAGTTGACTTGTGGCACCCCTCATGGGAAGAGATGTTAAGGTGGTGGTTTGCCATTGCCTGCCTCTGAGTATCAACGATGGTGGTCTTCCATCCAAGTAGCAACCATGGTCAACCCTGATCTGATAGGATCAGGCTAGCCTGGGCCGTCTAGTTATTAGCTACCACCAATCAAAGACAGCTTTGAGGTTCAGAAGAGGTTTGGATGCAGAATGCAGAAACAAGCATAGAGAGAGAAACTCACTAAGCCTCTGAATCCCAGAGCCAGGAGGCAGCATCAGGGGAAGGCCTTGGCTTCTATGCCCTGTTGCTGGCCCTCCAGAGGAACTAGTTGGCCACTGTGTGAGACAGGATGCTGGACTAGCTGAACTATTGGTCTGGATCCAGCAGGGCTTGTCTTATGTTCTTATCAGGGGAAGGCCTCGGCCTCTATGCCCTGTTGTTGGCCCTCCAGAGGAACTGTCTGGCTACTGTGTGAGATAGGATGCTGGACTAGGTGGACCCTCACTGGTCTGATCCAGCAGGTCTCTTCTGAGGTACTTATCAGGGGAAGGCCTTGGCCTCCATGCCCTGTTGTTGGGCCTCCAGGGGAACTGGTTGGCCACTGTGTGAGTCAGGATGCTGGACTAGATGGACCCAAGTTGGTCTGATCCAGCAGGGCTCTTCTGATGTTCTTATCAGGGGAAGGCCTTGGCCTCTATGCCATGTTGTTGGGCCTCCAGAGGAACTGGTTGGCCACTCTGTGAGACAGGATGCTGGACTAGAATGGACTATCGGTGTGATCCAGCAGGGGCTCTTCTCATGTGTTTTTATTGAATTAATTTATGATTTTAAATGTTGTTTTCAATTCTTCAAATGTTTTATTTATATACACCACCAGCTTGGGAACCCTGATTGGGTGGAAAGGTGGCATAAAAATCTTTTTAAATAAAATAAAACGTACACGCTACCTTTGTCCCCAGTGGAGACCCAAATCGGCTTCCAACATTCTCCACTATTCCATTTTATCCTCACGACAACCCTGGGAGGGAAGTTAGGTTGAGAACGTGCGACTGGCCCAAAATCACCTAGCAAGCTTTCATGGCACGAGTGGGGATTCGAACCTTGGCTCCCAGATTCTTGTCTGGCTACAATATGCTCCCTCCTCTTTTTCCCTTGCATAGTTTGCTTCAAAATGATGTTAACACCGGTGTCAACTGCCATTAAGGCAAGCTGAGATTTTATGTAACCACTGGAATCTATACACTGGCGTCCTCCTTTTTTGACTACCCCCTTTTTGGACCACCTCCGTGTGAGAGGTCATGGCTCATTGGCAGAGCATCCGTTTTGCATGGAGACAGCTCCAGGTTTTACCTCCAGCATCTCCAGTTAAAAGCATCAGGTAAAAGTTCAGGTGGAAAACCTCATCCTGAGATCTTGGAGAGCCACTGCCAGTCAGAGTAGACAATACTGACCTCGGTAAACCAATAGCCTGACTCAGCTTCAGATGCCTGTGCAGAAATGAGTCTTTCTTGGCTTGATAGCTCTCCGCCTTCCTTAACCTTCAGTCTTTATTCACTGCACCTCGAGTGCCTCTTTTGCCATCAGATTTTATTTGATAAGTGCAGCATTCCCCCGTCAAAGACGGCCAAATGTTATTGCTCGAGATGTCCGTAAATGAATACATGCCAGCTTGTAATCACAGGTTATGTATTCTCGGTAACCGCATCCTTGTTAAATAGCCATTCTACATTTCTTCTGTTTCTCTGTCGGCCCTTCCGTCAGAAGCAGAACTTCTCGGAGCTTCTTTTGCTCAAACCGTTTTGTTCAGGAATCAAAAGTCATCCGTGCTGTCGTCTACTGGCTTTCAAGATTCCGTACGTATTTCTTGCTTAGGGCGGGAGAGAGCCTGCGTTCGAATTCCGCACAATCCCTTCTTGGAGGAGTGGGGAATGCCTGCACTGTCGAGATAGCTTTGGAAAGGGAAAGTGGTGCAGCGCATGCTGACAATTTGAGGTTTGGTGTGTAACTTCTCCAATTCCGGGACCGCATGAAATACCCTGGAGTCAGGGTTGCCAGCCTCCAGGTGGTACCTGGAGATCCCCTGCTATTCCGATTGATCTCCAGATGACAGCGATCAGTTCCCCTGGAGAAAATGGCTGCTTTGGAGGGTGGACTCTCTGGCATTATATGCTGCTGAGGTCCCTCCCCTTCCCAAGCCCCGATGTCCCCAGGTGCCATCCCCCCAGTCTCCAGGTATTTCCCAATCCAGAGCCATTGCCAGGGAAAGTAGGCAATACTGAGTTAGATGGACCAGTATAAAGCTGTTCACCTTCAGAGTAACATACTTACCTTATGTTAAGAGTGGTTGAGCAGTGGAATGGTCGGCCCCGGGAGGTGGTGGATGCTCCTTCCTTGGATGTTTCCAAGCGGAAGCTGGATGACCATCTTTTGGGTATGTTGTAGGTTTGTAGGGCTATCTTTTGGCTATGCTCCTGCGGAGTGCAGGGGGTTGGACTAGATGACCTGCAAGGTCCCTTCCAACTCTAACATGCTATGATTCTATGTGTTGCCCTCAGAGACCGTGGTTCACAGCAACCCGTTTGGAAACGCTGAGTCATAGAAAGCAGTAACAAAATTCATACTTGGCCCCAAAGCGAACAGTTAATCCGGAAGTACTAAAACTGAGGTTGGGAAGTCAGGAAATTCTCAGTGGTGGATGCCTCCAGGTGGGGAGCAGAGCTTGAATTTAAACATGCTTTAAACGGGCACCTTGACTGGTTGAGGAGAGAGAAGAAGAGACTGGATTTATACCCCACCCTTCTCTCGGAGTCTCAGAGCACCTTACAAACTCCCTTCCCTTCCCCTCCCTGCAACAGATACCCTGTGAAGTAGGTAGGGCTGAGAGAGCTCTGACAGAAACTGCCAAGGACAGAACTATGGCTTGCCCAAGGTCATCCAGCAGCTGCAAGTGGAGGAGTGGGGAATCAAACCTGGTTCTCTCAGATTAGAGTCCGTGCACTTAACCACTACACCAAAGGACGGCTAAAGCTCACTCCCAGGAACTTGGCATATTCCTTTTAAGAAACACAAAGGCTGATAGCAGACCCATCTACCAAAGAAGCTCGTCTGGTGAGTGCCTCCGAGAGAAAGCCTTTTCTGTGGCAGCCCCACAGTTACAGAGCAACCTCCCAAGGGAGGTGCATCTGGACCTCTTACTCTTGAGCTTTAGGAGTCACATGAACACCTGAAACGGCCTTATACTGAATCAGACCCTTGGTCCATCAGTGTTGTCTACTTAGACTGGCAGTGGCTCTCCAAGGTCTCAGGCAGAGGTCTTTTCACGTCACCTCCTGCCAGGCTGGTTAACTGGAGATGCCAGGGATTGAACCCGGGACCTTCTGCATGCCAAGCAGAGATCCTTTCCCTGAGCCACAGCTCCTCAACTGAAGATGGTTTTATTCAGGATGGCATTTGAGTGGTTTTAGGTTGCGGTCACACATGCCAGATGAAGTGTGTGTGGGGGAGCGAGGCTATTTCCTCTGGAGGAATTTGACCCACAGTTGTGAGATTGCACCTCCCTTTGAAGCTGCAGGCACAGCCCATCACTGTGTGATCAGACACAACTGCGGGTGACTTGTTTTGGGTTGGTTTTTTTTTGCTGTTTGTTTCCCAGTCACTTAAACGAGGAATCAATGAATCACACCTCCGCTCTAAGGGCTCCCTATGGAGTTTGCGATGATGTGCATACTGAGAAGGGGTGGGGAACCAGTGACAAAGAGTTAGGATGGCCTGATCAGACCATCGCAATGGCATGAGAGCGCACTGGAGCGATCAGACAGGGGAAAGTCTGTCCATGGCCCATCGCAACCCCTTTACTACCAGATTTTCCCCGGTGTCTTTTAACTCCGCTTCTGTGACGGAGCAGTACGAGTTGCTGACAGCTGCAGGCCGCTTCCCAGATGTTGCTGTCTGATCGCTCCCTTTAAATCTGCCTGGCATTCGTGCCTATGTCGGGTGTACTTGTGCGTATGATCACAGCCATAATTCTTCTGCTGACCGGCAGTTTTCAATGGTTGATTTTCATGTGTGGCTTTCATGCCTTTGATATATTTTATTGCATTCTGGGGCTGTTTGTATTGTAAGCTCCCTTGAGTCCCTGCAAGGTAGAAAGGCAGCTAATAAATGTTATAAGCAAACAAATAACAGCCATCAACACCCGTCTGAACAAGGGGTAAGGAGTGATTACGTGGTCACATGAAGCTGTCTTATACTGAACCAGATCATTGGTCTGATCTACTCTGACTGGCAGGCAGGTCTCCAGGGTCTCAGCCAGAGGTCTTGCACATCCACCTACCGATAATGACACTCAAGACAATGCATCCACCTGGACTGAATCGGGACCTAGGCTTCCCATCTCATTGCCAGTGCTGATTTCTCCACACCTACTACCCCTCTGCACATCACACCTAAATCCAATCACACCATTCACCTGCTATTGTCATCCACCCGCTAATGTCATTTGGCATCTGAAATCACTCCACACTTTCCAACATATGGGACAAATGGACTCACATTCTAGCTGTATCCGAAGAAGTGACTCACCAAAGCTCCCTGCCACAAATCGTGTTAATCTTTAAGATGCTACTGGACTCTTGGTCTTTTCTACTGCCTCACTCTGTTAACTGGAGACACCGGGGATTGAGCCCGTAGCCTTCTCCATGCCAAGCAAGATGCTCTACCACTGAGCCATGGCCCCCTCCACTTCCACTGCTTCCAAGCTCTGCCTCCTTGTTCTCCTGCATGTACAAAACAGAGCGCAGATTGCAAACCAGTTTCCCGAAGAATCCTGATTTGAGATCGACAGAAGACAAGCACCCTAACCATGCCCCCCCCCCTCTTCAAAACTAGCCCAAGAATTATTAACCATGTTTATTTTCTGCCATTCCTGTTCATAATTAGGGAGGTGAGTGCTAACTGGAAGATGATATATTTATTCTCGCTTCTAAAGATAAGTGGCCTTGAACCACGATTGCGGCTTCCCTGCTAATTAGTTTGTACCCAAGGTATGCATTTCTCGAGGTGCTAAATGGTTCATCCGATGCTTCGTCTTGGCAGCCCATTAATACCTGACACCGTCCTCCATGCAAACTGTGTGCCCGAGCAAAGTGAGAAATAGCTGTACGTCGGCTTATTTATTTGAAGGTGCCACATTATATTTATATTCCAACGGGCCGTTCGGTTTTTTGTGGGAGGAGTGGAAGCGAAATGGGGCTCTTTCGCATTTTGTCAGAAGTCAGATGTTGCCGTTGTCGCAGCGTGGCAAGTCCCTGCTTGTGAGAGCCTGGCCACTCCTGTGGCTGGGCTTCTAGTGTCCTGGCCCCACTGCTGGACCTCCTGATGGCACCTGGTATTTTTGGCCACTGAGTGACACAGAGTGTTGGACTGGATGGGCCATTGGCCTGATTCAACATTGGCTTCTCTTATGCTCTTATGTTCTTATGTTGGAAAGATTAGGTTTTAACTGTTATTTCTGCTTTGGGTGTTGGTTTTCATTATTTAAATTAAAAAAAGACTTAATGGCAGGATTGTGAGGGTTTTTTCCCATCATTTATTAGCTTTCTATCCAAATCCTTCCCCCGGCCCTTGACTTCAAGTCAAAGCTGACTTATGGTGACCCCTGGCGGGATTTTCAAGGCAAGGAATGCTCAGAGGTGGTTTGCCATTGGTGGCCTCCGTGTGACAACCCTGATATCGATTATGGGTGTCCCATCAAATACTGACCACAGATGACAGGGCTCCAGGGGAGATCCAGGAAATTACAGGCCAGTCAATCTGACATCAATACCAGGTAAGTTGGTGGAAACTGTTATTAAGGAAAGAATTAGTAGGCACATTGAAGAACAAAAACTATTGAGGCAGACTCAGCATGGGTTCTGTAAGGGAAGATCTTGTCTCACTAACCTGTTAGTGTTTTTTGAGGGAGTGAACAAACATGTGGACAAGGGGGACCCAATAGATATTATTTACCTTGACTTCCAGAAAGCTTTTGATACAGTTCCTCATCAAAGGCTCCTAAGTAAGCTCAATAGTCATGGGATAAAAGGACAAATCCTCTTGTGGATCAAAAACTGGCTTATAAATAGGAAACAGAGAGTGAGTATAAATGAGAAACTTTCTCAGTGGAGGGTGGTAAGCAGTGGGGTACCACAGGGATCAGTACTCGATTTGATGCTTTTTAACTTTTTTATTAAAGATTTTGAATTGGGAGTAAGCAGTGAAGTGGCTAAATCTGCAGATGACACAAAGTTGTTCAGGGTGGTGAAAACCAGGGAGGATTGTGAGGCACTCCAAAGGGATCTGTCGAGGATGGGTGAGTGGGCGTCAACGTGGCAAATGGGGTTCAATGTGGCCAAGTGCAAAGTGATGCACATTGGAGCCAAAAATCCTAAATATAAATACACGTTGATGGGGTCCAAACTGGCAGAGACTGACCAAGAGAGAGATCTTGGAGTCGTAGTAGATAACTCAATGAAAATGTCTAGACAGTGTGTAACTGCAATAAAGAAGGCCAACACTATGCTGGGGATTATTAGGAAGGGAATTGAAAACAAATCAGCCACTATCATAATGCCCCTGTATAAATCATTGGTGTGACCTCATTTGGAATACTGTGTACCATTCTGGTCGCCACATCTCAAAAACGATATTATAGCTTTGGAAAAAGTGCAGAGAAGGGCGACTAGAATGATAAAAGGGTTGGAACACCTTCCCTATGAAGAAAGGTTAAAACGCTTGGGGCTCTTTAGCTTGGAGAAACGACGGCTGAGGGGTGACATGATCGAGGTTTATAAGATTATGAATGGGATTGAGCAGGTTGAGAAAGAAGTACTTTTCTCCCTTTCTCACAATACAAGAATTAGTGGGCACTCCATGAAATTGCTGAGCAGTCGGGTTAGAACAGATAAAAGGAAGTACTTCTTCACCCAAAGAGTGATTAACATATGGAATTCACTGCCACAGGAGGTGGTGGCAGCTACAAGCATGGACAGCTTCAGGAGGGAATTAGATAAACATATGGAGCAGGAGTCCATCAGTGGCTATTAGTCACAGGGTATAGATGGGAACTCTCAGTCTGGGGCAGGTGATGCACTCTATTCTTAGTGCTGGAGGGGGCAGCAGTGGGAGGGCTTCTAGTGTCCTGGCCCAACTGCTGGCCCTCCTGATGGCACCTGGTATATTTTGGCCGCTGTGTGACAGAGTGTTGGACTAGATGGGCCATTGGCCTGATTCAATGTTGGCTTCTCTTATGTTCTTATGTTCTTATGACATAAGAACATAAGAGCCCCGCAGGAGCAGACCAATGGTTCATCTAGCCCACCATCCCATCAACTAGTCCAGCATCCCTGTTTCGTACATACAACCAGTTCCTCTGGAGGACCAGCAACAGGGTGTAGAAGCCAAGGCCTTCCACTGATGTCGCCTCCTGACTCTGGGTTTCAAAGGCTTAGTGCCTCTGAATGTGGAGGTTCCCCTCAGTCACCATGGCTAGGAGCCACTTATTCTGCATGAATCAATCTAATCCCCTTTTAAAGCTGTGGATTCCTGTGCCAATAACAACATCCTCTGGCAGTGAATTCCACATTCTCTGTGTAAAGTAGCATTTCCTTTTGTCCATGCTGAACCTACTGCCCATCAGCTTTACTGGATGCCTTCAAGTTCTAGTACTTTGGGAAAGGGATAAGAAGTTATCTTTGTCCACTGTCTCTACCCCATGCATCATTTTATAAACCTCTATCATGTCAAGACAGAATAACTAAGGTGACTCACTAAGGTTTATGGTGAGGGGGACATCTCCATCTCCATCTCCATCCCATGCTTAGGTTCCAGGATCTGATGAGATCAGGCTAGCCTCAGCTATCCAAGTCAAGTCTCCTTTTCCCCATAAAACTCAAGAGAGCTTACACTGGCCTTCTGTGTGGCCATGATCCAATCAAGGATGAGGCGCAAGCCTGCTTATCTTGAGCAATGTCACTTCCAGACAATACTCAGGTTCATCTCCTGCTTAGAGGACCACTTTGACAGGGGTGGATTGTCCTCTACGGCCACCAGCATCCCCACTTGGCTTGTATCTGATGAAGGGTACCCGGGATCTGATGATACTCAAAAGTTTATACTGTGGAAATCTTGCTGGTCTTTAAGGTGCTTCTGGACTCAAATCTTGCTCTTCTAGTGTAAACCAACATGTCTACTAGGTTTGCCAACCTCCAGGTAGTAGCCAGAAAACTCCTGGGATTATGACTGATATCCAGGCGAGAGAGATCAGTTCTGCTTTGGAAGGTGGCTGCTTTGGAAGGTGGACTCTATGGCAGTATAGCTAGTGATGCCATCCTCCAAGTGGAGCCTGGGGATATCCTGCAATTACAGCTCATCTCCAGACTATGGAGATCAGTTCCCCTGGAGAAAACAGATGCTTTGGAAGGTGGACTCTATGGCATTGTATCTAGTGATGCCATCCTCCAAGTGAGGCCTGGGGATATCCTGGAATTACAGCTCTACAGAGATCAGTTCCCTGGGAGAAAATGGATGCTTTGGAGGGTGGATTCTGTGGCACTGTACTCCACTGAGGTCCCTATCCTCCCCAGGCTCTGTCTCCAAACCTCCAGGAACTTCTCAACCTGGATCTGGCAACCCTACCCGCCCATCCCCCCACCAATGGCTGGGGGGGGGCACACACCTGGCAGGCCTATCTATACCCCTCCGAACCCCACCCTCCACAGGCTCCGCCCCTGGAATTTCCAGGAATTCCCCAACCCGGACCTGGAGATCCTAATGACGACCCACCTGAAATTATTTTCGAGTTTGGTTCGTTTATTTATTTATTATTCTCTGTGCCAAGAAGGAATCCCTTTATTAAACTCTGTAGCTATTTACATCTGTGCTGTCTTCTGATTCTCACAACTGGTCTTCTAGAGTTACAGCACAGAGAGGGACACCAAGAGGCAAAATAGCTTAAAAATGCCAAAAATAAGAACATAAGAGAAGCCAATGTTGGATCAGGCCAATGGCCCACCCAGTCCAACACTCTGTGTCACACAGTGGCCAAAAATACCAGGTGCCATCAGGAGGTCCTGGGGCCAGGACACTAGAAGCCCTCCCACTGTTGACCCCCCCCCCCAAGCACCAAGAATACAGAGCATCACTTGCCCCAGAGTCCCTATCTATACCTTGTGGCTAATAGTTACTAATGGACCTCTGCTCCATATGTTCACAGGGAGAATGAAAAACAGAAACACTTTTTGCAAGCCAACATTTTGTTGGATATTGTAACTCTGTATCTCTCCCAGAAGGGATAAGAGAACCCTCTCTTTTGGGTACACTGGCAGTTGGCCCCACCCCATCTCTCCGGTTAGATGTTGAGGATCTTTGGCAGTTGCTTGCCTTCTGTTTCTTTCATTTTATATCTTCATCTGTTTCATCTTCTCTCCTCTCTTTAACCTGGGCTTGGAGCTGTAGCAAGTTAAACTTTCTGAAGTTAATCTGTTCACGATAAGTTAATGGCAACTACACAAATATGTCATGTAAGAAGTTCTTTTATTTTTATAAACTAAATTTCTTTCTCTTGTTACCGTTGGAGTCAGATCATCTCTGTAATTTGTTTGAACAGCATTTTCCCTTAACTGGGAAAGGTGGAGGACTGGAGATACTGCAAAAAGCTTCTGTGATTACAAGGTGAATGATTTTTTTTTTTTTAATGTAACCCAATATATTTTTTTATGGTTGGACTACGAGAGAAATTCTAGTGGGAAAAGGAATCACATTTAAATACGCACTATGACTTTCACTAAGGTGGAAAGAGTAAGCAGACAATTAGAATGATATCGCTTGCGCAAGATGAGTAGAGGCATTTGCAATTCTGAACAACCGGCGAACGGTCGACATAAGAAACTCGCAGGGATTGTGTCAAGTCAGGTCTGGATTTAAATGCAATGATTACAATAATGAAAATTCTGCTGTCACATAATATGCCACAGGAATAAGGAGCTAAGCTGTAGTATGTCCCGGAACTCATGTATTTATACGTTCTTCCCCTGAGCTACACCGCATTAGAAGCTGGTCATAAGCTATTAATTCTATGAAATGTTCAGCTGGCTTGCCTGGAAGAAAGGAGAAGTCCTGAAAAGGAGTCCCAACCTCCTTCTTTGGGGCTAGATGGCCATCTGACAGCAGTGCTCATTCTATGACTCACTGTGGATTTAGGCAGATCATGAGAAGGAGGGAAGGAAGGGATGAGCCAGTGCTTGGCTCTCGTGGCCCTTTCCAGGGCTTTGTTTGTAGAAAAAGCCCAGCAGGAACTTATTAGCATAACAGGCCACACCCAACAGGAGAAACTCATAAGCATATTAGGCCACACCCCATGCCTTCCCTTGGCTTGCCTGGGCGCCCCGTGGCTGCGGGGAGCCCAAGCAAGCCCCCCCTTAAAGGGAAGAGAAGGCATGGGGATGCATTTAAATGCCTCTCTGATCCTTCCAGGCCCCCCCCTGGCCTGCCTACCTTGGAGTCGTTGGGGGTGTGTGTGTCACACTCTTCAGGCCTTCCCTCTGTAACCACACATGCAGAGGTTTTGGCTGTAGTGGGCGTGGCCAACTCTGAAGCCAGCCGGAACTCCGTTCTTGTGTGTTCCTGCCCAAAAATAGCCCTGGCCCTTTCTCATATGCCAAGGGTAATGTTGATCACCACTTTGGGGTCAGGAAGCAAATTTTCCTCCAGGCCAGATTTGGCCCAGGGATTCTGGAAGTTTTTTGCCTCCCTCGGGACATGGAGCAGGGGCCACTGTGGTAGCAGGAAGATAGTGGTGAATTCCTTGCATTGTTCAGGGGGTTGGGCTAGTTGACACTCAGGGTCCCTTTCAGCTGTGTGTTCCTATGTAGTGGTTAAGTGCGCGGATTCTAATCTGGGAGAACCGGGTTTGATTCCCCACTCCTCCACTTGCACCTGCTGGATGACCTTGGGCAAGCCATAGTTCTGGCACAGCTCTTCTTGAAAAAGAGATGTTTCCGTCAGAGCTCTCTCAGCCCTGCCTACCTCACAAGGTTTCTGTTGTGGGGAGGGGAAGGGAAAGGAGCTTGTAAGCTGCTCTGAGACTCCCTTGGGTAGTGAAGGGTGGGGTATAAATCCAATCTCCTCCTCCTCCTCCTCCTCCTCCTCCTCCTCCTCCTCCTCCTCCTCCTCCTCCTCCTCTTCTTCTTCTTCTTCTTCTTCTTCTTCTTCTTCTTCTTCTTCTTCTCTCTTCTTCTTCTTCTTCTTCTTCTTCTTCTTCTTCTTCTTCTTCTTCTTCTTCTTCTTCTTCTTCTTCTTCTTCGTTGTCTTCTGTTGTGGGGCATAGCAGTGCTGAAGTCTCAATGCTCGGCCTAATACAAGCCAGCAGATTTGGTGACCCAGCAAAAACAAACAAAAAACCAGGAGTAGCACAGCAGACACTGGAAGCAGGTCACAAAGAGGTCATGCTGTCTGTAGGTGCATTGCCTGAGATTGGTGGCAAAGAAGGCTCTAGCCCTTAAGAACCTAAGAAGAGCCCTGCTGGATCAGACCAATGGTTCATCTAGTCCAGCATCCTGTATCCCACAGGGGCCAACCAGTTCCTCTGGAGATCCAGCAACAGGGCACAGAGACCGAAACAAACAAACCAAAGACTCTGGGTGCAATTCGTACAAAGGGAAAGTGACAAGTCGTACGAGGGGACTCCTGAGCTGAAGTGACAGGACTGTGACAGTTGGTAGCAGTCTGAACTTGTGCACAAACTTTGGGAATGCTAAGGGAGATATTTTGTGCATGCCCCCCTTAACATCTGCTGACGCTCTGCACTGAGGCCAACAGCTACATTGGACAACCCTAGGTCTATCCAATCCAAAGCTTTTTTTGGTTCGTTAATACCCTCGAAAACATCAAAGGAAGCAGAAGGAACAGCTTATTAGTGGCTGGCTCCTAGAACAAAGGCAGCATGTTGCAAATACCCCCGCCTTCCCTCGAACACTTCTAATATGCCAATGCCATTTTCCTTCCACTCGATTCCCTTGCCAAAGCCAGCGAGAACGGAAGCCGATAAGGACGCCAGCGCAGTGGAATATGAAAATCACTGCATTAGCATTTATCCAGATTCCTCAGCTGTGCCTATCAAGGCAGGAGCTTGTTTTAATCACATCAAGTTGACGCTTTGCAGTTCCAGAGTTCGACGAAAGCTGGAGAGGAAGGGGGGGAGGAAGAACTCTGTGCACTTCCAGTCAAAATTAATGGTTCGGCCAAAGAATTAGATTAACTGAAGTGAGCAGCCTTTGAAGATCTCCCCCCCCCCAAAAGACCTACTCAACATTTTCAAGTTGTCACCCCATGAAATGGAAACTTAAAAGCTAAATCCCTGGTGAGTTGAGACTCTTGTCTGTATGGCTCAATCTTCACTTTAACCCTCTTAATGCTTGTGATGTGCAGAGGAGAGATCTCAAGTGGTCCTGCTCTGAATCTCCCCTTGCATTTCTGGGGACAAAAATGTTGGTTTAGTTCAAGAGCCTTCCCTGTTTGCGCCTGACCCTTGTTTTCTCACCAGGGTGAATGCTGCACATGATAAATGCGGCCCCGTGCTTACCTGCAACCAGGGCTCTTTTGGGGCATGAACGCACAGGAATGGGGTTCTGGCTGGCTCCTGAGTTGGCCACACCCCTCAGGAACTCATTAGCATAACAGGCCACACCCAACAGCAGAAACTCATTAGAATTGTCTACATTAGGGGTGTGTGGCCTAACATGCAAAGGAGTTCCTGCTACAAAAAAAAGCCCTGGATTTTGACAATAAACAAGGTAAACAGAATAAGAAACAAAAGGTGGGTGTGGCTGGATGACCACACCTGGTAACATGGGGGTGTGGCCTAATATGCTAATGAGCTGTGCTGTCAGGGGTGTGGCCTAATATCATAATGAGTTTCTGCTGTTGGGTGTGGCCTATTATGCTAATGAGTTCCTGCTTGGCTTTTTCTACAAAAAAAGCCCTGCATGAAACAAATTATGCAGCTATCTCTTATCTTCAAAAAAATTCTGGTAATGGTGGATTCTACTCTGCATTATGGATTGGGTACAGTGTCAGGAGTTTTAATTCCTTTTCTGATCAGTGGAGGTGCAAATGTTATTATGGTCTGATCCCGGCAGGACACAGCTATCATCCAGGTGAGTCCTGCACCGAGCGGTTACTTTTCAATGGCTCTTTTGGTTGAAGTGCCATCATCGGTATTAGCCCATTACAGTTAGCTTGTATCCTTTGAAGCACTTTGTACTGAAACAGCATACACAAGAAGCTTATGGAGAAGGCACCTGAATCTATATCCCTGAAGGCCAGGAAAATTCCAGGCCGATAGTGATCTCTATACTGATTGTGCTCGGTTTGGAATATGCTGAAACATTACGAATCGAGCAGATTCATAAATTGAAGTTTCTTCACCTCCCCACACCTTCAGTTTTGGCGACATCAGTATTATTGCCTGCTTTATATGCAGATAGCTTATGGAGAAGGTAGCTTATAGAGGTAGCTTATGGAACAACATATGCAGGTAGCTTACGGAGAAGGTAGCTTATAGAGGTAGCTTATGGAACAACATATGCAGGTAGCTTACGGAGTCCGTAAGACTCAAGGCCAGGAAAATTCAAGGCCAGTAAGGATCTCTGCATTGATACTGCTCAGTTTGGAATATCCCCAAATATTATGAGCTGAGTGGGTTCATAAGCTGAACTTTCTCTCCCCTCTCCCACTTCAGTTTCGGCAACATCAGTATTACTATTATTATTTTTTTTGTTACCACTAGACAAACATATTGCAAATTGTCCCACCACTTGTTTAATTACACCCATCCGGATTGAGACACAGAGTATTAGAAAATAACTTTTCCTCCCTTTTTTCCCCTGTTCTCTTGCCCAGGGAGGCAGCAATTGAATTATTAATAATACAAATGACTCCCTTAACTTGTTTTATTTCATGACTTTTTTTTTTTTTTGCATAATTATCAGATTTCTTTCTGGGTAGATTATTATTTTTTTTTAAAAAAGAGGAAATAATAATAACCAAACTTCAACGACAGTGCATTCTAAGCAAACATAATGTTACAGCCGTTACCGTTATGAATACAAATGGCAGGCAACAAGTTTAGTCTTCCTGACACACTGGCGAGAAAAAAGAATTAAGTCTCTCTGGAACGGAGGAACATTTTTCAGAGAGAGGAAACAGTGTAATGAGAAACTCAGGCACCGGCATTCCATTAAAAAGATGTTATGCCCTAAAGTGTATATACACATGTGCATAGTTTAAAAATATGGGGTCGACTCATTTACTAAAGTGTAACATTAAGGCACGTAATGCTCAGTCAGGCTTGTCAAGTACTTATCAAGTGCTCAGAGATGGGATCATAAGCAGACTAAACACCCTTCTAAGCCCATGGAATTCAGTGAGTATCACTCTGTTGGGGGGGGGGATATTGTAGGGCATTCTTGAAGATTTGGGGGTGGACCCTGCAAAGGTCAGGGTTTGGGCAGTAGAGGGACCTCAGTGGGATATAATGCCATGGAGTCCGCCCTCCAAAGCGCTACCTTTCTCCAGGAAGATAGTTCCATGCGGTCAGCCATGTTGGTCTGAAGCAGTAGAACAAACTTAGAATCCAGTGGCACCAACAAAGGTATATTCAAGGTATGAGCTTCCGTGTGCTTGCGCACTTTTTCAAATACATCGGAAAGGAAGCTAGAGTTCAAATTTATAGACAGAGGATGAGCAGCAAATTAACAAGTAACATGATGAAGATGTTTTAAGATATGCAAAGACAAAACTAAATAACAAGCTAAGGTTATGAGGTCAGCACAGTTGTTTTGATTTAGTTAAATGGGGAAAGGACAGTGAAGTAATAGATATGTCAAAGTAGGGAATAAATGTGTAAAGATATCTTTTTCTAATCAAGGGAAGTAAACTGTGACTCTCCATTCATCTCCTCTCAGGCATGGAGGTAACTGAACAGCATTTTCTTTCTTTTTTTTTAAGGTGGGTGCAGTGTTATGTCAGTAATTCCAGGAGATCTCCAGGTCTCACCTGGAGATTGGCAGTTTATTTATTAGATTTCTATCCCGCCCTCCCACAGAGCAGCGCCGGACGGCTTACAACAGTTCTAAATCCAGCATAAATACATTTAAAATACAACTCAATAAAAGTACAGATAAATACAGTAAAACCCCAATTAAAAGTGGCGATGTCATAAAATAAAGTGCAAGTGCAGCACGGCCAATAGAATAATTTCTGCTGAAACGCCCTGCGAAAAGCTCCGTTTTCACGGCCCTGCAGAATTGCTGGAGGTCCCACAGTGCTCTGATCTCGCTGGGGAGCTCATTCCAGAGCGCCAGTGCCATCAGGGAGAACGCCCTGGTCCTAGTCACCACCAACCTGGCATCCCTACCTGGCATCCCTACCTGGCGTTCTAGAAACAGTAAAGGCCAGGGTTGTTGTTGTTCAGTCGCACAGTCGAGTCCGACTCTCGCGACCCCATGGACCAGTTTACGCCAGGCCCTCCTGTCTTCCGCTGTCTGCTGAAGTTTGCTCAATAAAGGCCAGGGACCTTCACCCAAATGTATAGGGCTGACAATTCTGGATTGGGACATATCTGGAGATTTGGGGGGGTGGTGGTCTGAGGAGGGCAGGGTTTGGGAGGCAAGAATTCAGCGGGGCATAATGCCACAGAGTCTACCTTCCAAAGCAGCCATTTTCCCCCAGCAAACTCATCTCTGCCTCCTGTAGATCAGTTGTAATCCCACAAGATCTCCGGCCACCACCTGAAGGTTGGCAGCCCCAGGGCAATGAGAAGGCACTTACTCCATAGAGAATTTTCAAAAATTTTAATTTACTTTATTAATTGTTTTTGCCAGCAAGTCAAGCTGACTTCTGGTGACCCCTAGTGGGGCTTTAAGGCAAGGGCCGTTCAGTGGTGGCTTGCCATCGCCATCCTCTGCATCATGACCCTGGTATTCCTTGGATGCTTTATTCTAGCCCTGATCCACATGCTTTTAGCTCTGATTTTGCTGGGGCGTGCAGTATCCTACTAGACTACTTGGCAAAGATGGAGGTTGATCCCAAAGAATCTTAAAACTTTCATTAAGGTTTCCTCAGCGAGCATAATAGACTTTGGCTGCGGTCACACATACTAAATAATCCACTTTTAATCCACTTTCAGTGCACTTCCCCACTGGATCTTTACTGTGTCAACTGGCAAAATCCAGTTGGAAAGTGGACTGAAAGTGGAAAGAAAGTGGATTATGTAGTGTGTGCAACCACAGCCTTTGGGTGATGTATACGGAGCTGCTTTTATAGACTGCTGCTTGAATTCTAATAGATCTAGTGTACAAATCTGGTTGCTGTATTTTTAATTATTACTTTTGTTGTGGAATTTTTGATGTATTACTCATTGATTTATATGTGACTGTACCTGCAAATTGTAAAATAAAATAAAACTATTTATGGAGGGGGGGGAGGCACGAGAGGGTGCCTTGGAGCAACCATGCCCATTGCTCGGGTCATTTCCTCATGCCCGAGATCAACCAAGGCATCAACAACCGAGGCTAGAAACATGCTGCTGGAACAGAACCAGAACCCATCACCATTAATGTATGGTATAGCGAAGTTGTTAAGAGTGCTTTTTTTGGCAAAGTTTTATCAGTACACACTTGCAAACTGGCAAGAGAGGGTGAGGTGATCCAACCTAACTGAACAATGCCTCCATTCCAGAATTAATCACAGAAATTCTCCTTCTTGAGACAGGTAGAATACAGCATGGTATACCAGCCAGGCAAGAGTGATAGAGATTGTGGACGTTTGTTGTTCCGAGAGAAGCATGCACAGCTGAAACTGAACTTAGGGACTCATGGAAGTGAAAAGGGTATTTCAGTTTTCAAGCCATGCTTGGTTTTGCCAACTAAAACTGGACTTCTTAGCTAGGCTTGCCAGCTCTGGGTTAGGAAATACCTGGAGATTTGGGGAGTGGAGCCTGGGGAGGTCAGGGTTTGGGGAGGGGGGAGAGAGAACTTCAGCAGAGAGAAGAGATTGGATTTATACCCTGCCCTTCACTACCCAAAGGAGTCTCAGAGTGACTTACAATCTCCTTTCCCTTCCCCTCCCCTGTGAGGTAGGTGGGGCTGAGAGAGCTCTTTCAAGGACTGTTCTCGGGAGAACAGCTCTGAAAGAACTTGTGACTAACCCAAGGTCACACCAGCAGCTGCATGTGGAGGCGTGGGGAATCAAACCTGGTTCTCCCGGATTAGAGTCCTCACTTCGAATCACTACACCAAACTGGATATAATTAGGGTTACCAGATGTCCTCTTTTTAGACAACGTGGTCTCTCTCTCTCTCTTTTTTGTCTCCTCTTTTGGACTCTTTTAAAAGAAGGATGAAAATGTCCTCTTCTTAGGTTGGAAGGTGAGTAGCTATTATCACAGCTTAAATAGGAGGGGTTCCCAGTTAGTAGTTATTATCATAGCTTAAATAGGAAGGGTATTTAAAATGAGATTTGTCATAGTGATCACTCGTTTCAAGCAGGAAGTTGGGAAATATGTCCTCTTTTTTGCTTTTTGTAATATGGAAACCATAATATAATGTCATAGAATCCATCCCTCCAAAGCACCCATTTTCTCCAGGGGAAGGTATCTCGATCATCTCCTGATCAATTGCAATAATGGGAGATCTCCATTTCCTCAGTAGTGAAATTCCCCGCATTGACGTTTTTAAAACTGTGCATTGTGTGACATTTTCTGCAGTAGATTTTCCCTCCCCAGGCGCAAACCCAAAGTTTTCTCCTTCTTCCCCACATTTTTGGAAATTGCTAAAACTAGGGATTCTGAAAACACGGGGTAGGAAGGAGAACACTTTGTGTTTGTGCCACTGAGGAAAAATCTACTGTGGAAAATAATGCACAGTTTTCAAAATGTCAGTACAGGGGATTTCACTTCTGCAGAAATGGTCTGAGTGCCCCCTGGAGGTTGGCAACCCTAAATATACACGGTATGATGCCATGGATGACCTAAATATACAAGGTATGATGCCATGAATGACCTAAAATTTCACAGGCATGACTACAGCCCTATTCCCTTTATAGAAATGCCCTCCTGAAGAAATTTGGTTGTATACCTTCTGCAACATGATAGGGAGATTTTGTGGCTCAGCGGTAGAGCATCTGCTTGGCATGCAGAAGGTCCCACGTTCAATCCCTGGCATCTCCAGCTAAAAGGACCTGGCAGTGGGTTATATGAGAGACCTCTGCTTGAGACCCTAGATAGCCACTGCCAGTCTGAGTAGACAATACTGACTTTGGTGGACTATAGGATCATTAGAATCACAGAGTCGGAAGGGGCCCTACAGGCTATCTACTCCAACTAGAGCATCCCTGCCAAGGGTTTGTCTAGCCACTGCTTGAAGATGGCCAGTACTGAGGGGGGAGCTCACCACCTCCCGATTCCACTGTTGCACAATTCTGATTGTAAAACAGTTTTTCATCATATTCAGCCAGTACTTTCCTGCCCTTAATTTAAACCCATTCTTGCGAGTCCTCTCCTCTGCCGCCAACAGGAACAGCTCCCTGCCCTCCTCCTCTAAATGACAGCCCTTCAGATACTTCAAAAGAGTAATCCTGTTTCCCCCCACCTCCTCTTCTCCACACTAAACATTCCCAAGTCCCTGAGCCTTTTCTCGCCGAGGGTCTGATTCAGTATAAGACAGTTTCATGCGTTCATGATAAAAACTTGGGACTTTTGTTGGTTTTGGCTCCCTCAATGGTGGTTGTGTTCTCCTGGAGTCTCAGAGCAGCTTACAAACTCCTTTCCCTTCCCCTCCCCACAACAGACGCCCTGTGAGGTAAGTGGGGCTGAGAGAACTCTGACAGAAACTGCTCTTTTTCAAGAACAGCTGTGCCAGAGCTTGTGACTGACCCAAGGTCACATCAGCAGTTGCAAGTGGAGGAATGGGGAATTAAACCTGGTTCTCCCAGATTAGAGTCCACACATTTAACCACTACACCAAACTGGCTTAAGGTTTCAGGGGGTTCCTGAAGCAAAAGGAGAAAATTTGAAGCAAATCATGTGTGATGCACTGGGGCCGGTTGCAGATTTAAAAGCAGATTTTTTACAAAATGAAATAGATACGATCTATAGGTCATTTTCTGACTACATAAGAAAGAATAATCTGCCCGGCGAGATTGTGGTGAGATTCTCCAGGAGACAAGTAAGAGATCAACTATTGAAAGCAACAAGTGGTGGTGAGATTCTCCAGGAGACAAGTAAGAGATCAAATATTGAAAGCAACAAGTGGAGCCATCCTGAAAATTAAAGACAAAGAAATAAGAGTTTTGAAGGATATTCCATTTGAAATAAGGAAAAAGAGAAAGAAATTCAGAGACTTGGTGCTGTTTTTACAGAAAAATAATGTCCCCTACAGATGGTGTGTTCCAGAAGGCATGCTCTTCATATTTAAAGACAAGAAAGAAAAAATTGACTCTGTTACAAAGGCACACGAATTTTTACAGCAATATGCCGATCCAGCAAGTGAAGAGTATAAAGATGAAGATGGCAGCAACAAGGGAAGTGAAGAAGAAGGAGCACTGGCAGCTTCTGATGAGGACTCAGTTTCTGAATGTGGGGCGGTTGCCCCTAAATTAAGCTATGGACTGAGAAACAAAAGGGGAAAAAGTGAGTTGTGATTGTCTCTAGACTCTGTTTTAAATGAATTTAAATCATTTTTCTATAGAGCTCTTTATATAGTCAGATCTGATGGTGATTTTAGTATCAGCAATAAGAATTGTGCATTCACTTGATGTAGCAAAGTATAATTTTATTCAACTAGAAGCTAATTTTGTAAGCATTGTGTATGACCACCATCTCTTGGGGTTTTGGTGGTTTTTCTTTACTTTTGCAGAATAACATCGAGCGGCGGCCTTCTGTGAAACTGATGCCATCTGGTTGAATTTGTTTAACGGTTGAGCACTTTAATGTAGAATGTTTTATCTGTTTTATCTGTTTTATGTTGTTTTATTCTGGCACTCGTTGCCCCATTGTAAGCCGCCCTGAGCCCATTCGTGGGGAGGGCGGGGTAAAAGTGGAATAAATAATAATAATAATAATTTGCCTGTAGTCAGTAGTTACCTCTCCTTGTTTCTTTGTAGTTTATAGAAAATGCAATAAAAATCCCCTACAGGGGGCAAAAAAAAGCGGGACTTTTTATCACTCGTGGGCAACAGCCATCGATGGAACCTACCATCTATGGATTTGACTCTATCCAGCCACTGTTTCCTGCCATAATTTGTACAATTTAGGGATGTCAACGGAGTGATTTAAAAAAAAAAAAAACATTGATCAATTAGCAGCCTTGTAACTAATTAGCAGATTAAAATGTTTGAGTTGGTTAATTGACTCATCAGCAAAAGGGCAGATGACGAATCAGCTCACCATTTTCATATCTATCGACAGCTCTAATTTGAAAGAAAACTCACATATTAGCACAGCCTCAAAGCAGGTGCCTCTCGGAGCTGACATGGAAGACACTAGAGCATTTAACAAATTAAGATCAGAAAGAAAAATCTGCTTCTGCATTTTCTTTCCTTGTTTTAAATCCACCAAGAGTGCAATCCTAAAGAGAATTAGGCCTTTGATAAACAAAGAAGGCGTTGATTCTAGGTTTGGACTCAAAAACATCATAGTCCAAACCATGGGTTGGGGACACAGATAAGCCATCTGGTCATTAAATCAACTGTACCTTTATTTTCATAAGCTACAAAGAAGGCAATTGGAAAAAAAGTAACTTAAAAAAAACACTCAGAGTCTCAGAGCAGCTTACAATCTCCTTTCCCTTCCTCTTCCCATAATAGACACCCTGTAAGGGTAGGTGGGGCTGAGAGAGCTCAGAGAGAACTGCTCTCTCAAGAACAGCTCTGAGAGAACTGTGACTGACCCAAGGATGCCCAGCTGGCTGCATGCGGAGGAATGGGGAATCAAACCCAGTTCTCCAGATTAGAGTCCACCACTCTTAACCACTATACCAACCTATGCTTATTTTTAGGTTGAGAGTGCTGTGACTTGCCTAAGGCCACTCTGCTGGATCAGACCTGTGGTCCATCTGGACCAGTCTCCTGTCTCACACATTGGCTAACCCACTGTCCTGGAGGGCCGATAACAGAGTGCAGAGGCTGTGGCCTCCATCTCATGTTGCCTCCTGGTACTGGGATTCAGAGGTTGACTGCTTCTGAACTTGGCAGTTCCCTTTAGTCCAGCATCCAGTTGCACACAATGGCCAACGAGTTGCCCTGGAAGGCAAAAATCCAGTGTGATATAGCAGTCAGAGATCTGGGAGACCCAGGTTCAATTCCCCACTATGCTCTGGAAGTCCATGGCTGCAATCATACGCACAAGTAGACCCGACATAGGCATGAATGTTGGGTGGATTTAAAGGGTGTGATCAGACAACAGCATCTGGGAAGCGCCCTGCAGCCGTCAGCAACTCATTCTCTTCCACCGTAGAAGCAGAGTTAAAAGACACTGGGGGAAATCTGGTAGTAAACAGAATGCGGCGGGCCACAGACGGACTTTCCCCTGTCTGATCACTCCAGCTCATTCTCATGCGTCTTCCAGAAGCCATGTCTACTTCCTTTGATAAGTAGGATAGGGAGAAGGGTTGCCAGCTCTGGGTTAGCAAATACCTGGAGGTTTTGGGGGGTGGAACTTAAGGAATGCAGGGCTTGGGAAGGGAAGGGACTTCAAAGGATATAATACCATAGGATCCACATTCCAAAGGGGCCATTTTCTCCAGGAGAATTGATCCCTGTCACCTGGGCATCTAAGGTTGCCAGCCCCCCAGTTGTGGTGGGGGTTCTCCTGATTTTGAGGCCCCCAATCTGCTACTGGCCACCTGGCTGGTGGGGGAACCACCTCCCTGAAAAGCCCCCTCCTGCAGTATTCGCATCAGTGCAATGACATCACCCAGAAGTGACAACATCGTATTGCCAATGTCAGAGGGCGACGCTCTAGGTTTTGGGCAAACTCTATGGTTTTGAGGGCAACACGATGACATCACTTCTGGGTGATGTCACTGTAGCATGCGTGCAAGAAGATATCCCAACAGCACCCTGGCAACCCTAACGAGATCAGTCACAAAAGCAGGACATCTGCATGTCCCACCTGGAGGCTGGCAACCCTATCAGAAAGCCCTGAAATGAATCCCATTGTCCCTCCTGGCCACCAGTGAGGAATGGGAGGGTAGGGTTGCCAGATCCAGGTTGAGAAACTCCTGAAGATTGGGGAATGGAGCTGGGGGAAAACAGGGACCTCAGTGGGGTACAGTGCCATGGAGTCCACCGTCCAAAGCATCCATTGTCTCCAGGGGAACTGATCTCCGAGGTCTGGAGATGAGCTGTAATTCTGGAGGACACCCAGGTCCCACCTGGAAGCTGGCATCCCTAATTCCTTGCATCCAGGGTCTATTTTACCCAGCAAGAGCCTGGCTGTTTCTCAATTTATATTTTTAAACTTCCTTCACACCTTACATTCTTGGTCTCATCGTCTGGATCTCCTGGAGACTGCAATTTTGGAAAATACCAAGGCCTCTGGGACCAAACGGAAAACAGATGTCAGGCTGCATGCACTTTAATTTGCCTGGTAAGTAGCTGCCTCATTCCCAATGTGATGGAACACGGGGCGGGGCGGGGGGAGAGCAGAACAAGAGAACGAAATAATTACAGACCCTATTTAGGCTGCTAGAGATTTGGGGGCACAGTCCGGGGGAGAGGGGGATGGACCACAGCGGAGTACAATCTCACAGGGCCTATTCTCCAAAGCATCCACTTTGCTCCAGGGGAACAGACCGCTGCAGTCTGGAGATGAGCCGTAATCCTGAGACCTCTCCAGACTCCACCCCGAGGTTAGCAACTAGTCCTTATCAGCAGGCAAGGTTTGGAACTTTGGACTAACTGAACACATGATGGTGGCGCTATAATAAATACATCCAAATTGTAATAAGGAAAACAACAACCTGAATTCCAATAAGGAAAACCAAGAACATCACCCGCATCCTTACACCCTGCCTACATTCTACAGTTCTGCAGTTTCAACGTACAGAGCGCAGAAGTCACCTGCTATACTTTCTGCTGTTACAGACAGACTAACACGGTTACCTATCTAGGGGCTGTGATCATATGTACAAAAACGGCAGCAAAGGTGCAATTCCCACACACGATCAGACAGAAACATCTGTCCAGAGTCCTGGAGTCGTTGGCGCCGGTGTCTTGTTGCACTGCAGGAGCATGGAAAAAAGCCACCGAGGAAAGGCTACTAGTATCCAGAACTGCGGGGTGCACAGGCGGAAGTCTGATTGCGCAAATGCGCATCATATCAGCCCAGGGCAAACAGCCTCGATTCCCACCCGCATTTTCTCGTTCATGTGACCACAGCCTAGATCATGCAGAAAAGTGGCAAAGAAGAACATCACTTTTTAGGACAGAGTCGTAATATATAAAGTGACAGTGAACAGCCGTGCACTCAAGACAGAGTGTAGAAAAGAGCCAGAGTCCAGCAGCACTAACAAAATATGTGGCGGGATAGAGGCTTTTGTGAGTCACGGCTCACTTCTGCAGATACTCCCGTGAGCTCATCCCCAGCCACGCATTTTGTTAATCTTGAAGGTGCTACTGGACTCTTACCCTTTTATTCTGCTACAGACGGACTAACACGGCTATCCATCTCGATCTAAGACAGAGTGTGATAGCCTCTACCAATCCACAAGGACGGGTTGTGTGAAGAGACCAATCAAGCCTTCTTGGAGTCCAAGAGACCAATACGAACTAGTGCTGGGTCCCCAGCAGACCCAAACTCAAGAAAAGTCACGTGCAAGGAATGTAAGGAGCACACAAATGTCTGCACACATAGTCAGAAGAAAGAGACCAACACGGATGTTTCGTTGTCACGCCCCCTGTCCAGCCTGGGGGGCGTGGGGGGGGTGAGCCTGGTCGGGCTGGTCGAAGGGGAACACCGAGAGGTCTTGCCTGGAGCCTCAGATAGCGGAAGGGCCTGGGGTTTGCTTCACCTCAGCAGCCTACTTCCTTGGAGCTTTAACATAGGAAAGCCTCCTTCTCTCTCTCGGTCGGCAGGCTGTGCCTTCAAGCTCTTGCTCTCCTCCCCAGCTCTGGCATCCACCACTCTTTTATTCCCTTCCACCAACACCTGACCCCGCCCTCCCCCCTGACCGTTGCTCCATTGATTTCCAGCCCTGTACGTCTCCTTGCATCGTCTCTTCCATTGGCCAGAGTGTTTCTCCTTTTAAGGCTGGTTGAAGACTCCGCCCTTTCCAGTTCTCAGGACTGGGGGCTGGTTGTGAGCATGGGTTTTCCTCGTGTGCGTCCTGTCGTGCCTGAACCCAAGGTAAGGATTTCTCTAGGGGACCCAGCCCTGGAGAAAAGTGGCAGAGGCTTTGGGGTTGTCCCTGTGTGGACCCTGGCCCCATACTGCTGGGGTTTCCTTTGCTGGCTGCCCCCCCGGGAGATGGGTGCCGCCTGGCGTCTGTTGCCGCCCCAGACGCCTCCCCTCGTGGGTCTCTCGCCCCGGCCCGTGCCCAACCTCGGGCCTCGGGCAGCTGAGCCTGCATGGGTGGGTGGTTGTTGGGCAGCTTGTCTGCCGGCGTCTCCCTGGCCGCTAGCGTGCTGCCGCGGCCCGCCCCTTCTTCCCTGGTCGGGGCTTCTGTCGGGGCTGCCTGTCGTTCTCCCAGGGAGAGTCGGCATGTCCCGTCTCCCTGTCCCTGCTGGCGTCTCGTTGCCTCTCGGGCGGGGCGCCTGGGCGAGCCGGCTGCCGGCGGCCCCGCCCGGGGCAACGGGAGGGCGGGGGCCGTCTCCATTGCTGCGGCGTGCTTGCGGGGCGCGGCGGCTCTGGTCGCCGCGTCCCCCGGCAGCCCGAGTCCCGGCTGGAGTGTCTTCCGCGGTTCCGAGTCGCGGGGCGCCAGCTGCGAGCCGGGACATTGGTATTAACTAAAGGGCAGCTTTATTTGACTTTCATATTAACTCAAATTCAACTATAACTGGCAAGGGCCGCAACTCAGGTCAGGCAAAAGGATCCCCGGATCCCTTTCCTGACCTTAAACGGGGAGAGCTACTGAGCCCCTGGTGTGAGTTAACCTTAACATGACTGTTGCCAGGCAGCAGACATGCTAACAACCCCGAAGTGAGTCAGCCACCTCTAACCATGGAGATGAGGGGAGACCCACTCCAGGGGGTCTTGCAGGTCGCTAAGAGTCCCCACCTGAGGCCCATACCAAGGTATGGTTTGTGTTGAGTGTGCCAACCTCCCAATCAAGGAGGGGTCTGTTGATGCTCCCCCTTATCAACAAAACAATTAATGGCAGCTACCTGAAGCCAATCCCCCTACCACAATGACAGTGTGAGGTAGGCAAAAACACCCCCTTTTCAGGCCAATTTTTTTTTTTGGCCCCCCAAAGGGGATTTTTAATTGATTTTTTTGCTTATACACTACAAACTACAAAAGAAAAATAGGGGGGGAACTACAACTAAGGATAAAGAAAAGAAACCCACACTAAACTAAAAACCCAAGAGAAGGAGATCTTATCCCTGTTAATCTAAATGTTAATAGTCTAGTGTTAGTAAACAATGCAAACTGTAAGTTCCTACCTAGCTCAGCTACTGTATTAATTTGTTACTTGTTATGATGGAATTCCAGAGAATCCCCGTCAGCTTGCTTCATAAAGGCAATTATCAGAGTCCTTCTGCCTTTATCTAGGCTTTCTATCTCTTAAATCATAAGATGCTTTAATGGCTGCAGCGCCCTCTTCCTCAACCAAGTCTTTATCCATCTCTGAGGGAGTAGAGCCACTCGACCCGGTTTCTCCTTCTTCTTTTGTTCCCAGGGGGTGTTTTAGAAAGTCTTTAGCTTTAAAGATGGAGTCAATCTTCTCTCTTTTATCGTTAAATTTAAAAATGACTCCTTCTGGCACCGCCCATTTATATGAGATTTGATTAGTTTGAAGAAAAAGAATCAAGTCCACCCCCTTTACAGGCCAATTTGAAAAGGGGCAAAAAAGTTCCTACCCAGCCCCAAAATCGGCGACTAGCAGAAGCCCGTATTGTCGAGGGCGGGCGGGTGGGCTGATTGCAAAAAGACTGCCCCGATAATGGAGAGTGCTGTGCTAATAAGTGCTAAGCCCCACTCCTAAAGTATACCCATCTGAGCGGGAATCACCCTAAACATGACCTCTCTCCTTCCACTCTCTTTCCTTCCATGCCTCTCTCCTTCCATGCATGCAAAGGAGGCCCTCCATTTGAATGCAACCTGGGGTTGCCATCTGGTCGGGTCGTACTGGCTTTGGAAACGAGTGCAAGGATAGCATTTTGCTACAATGGGGACTGCCAGTTGATCTGGACAGTCCAGTATTTTGACTGACTGTTTGGGAGGGAAAAAAAATACACTAAAGAAATACCAGGCATTTAAATGTCCTGTATTTTCAGTAGAAAAGAGCAAGAGTCCAGTAGCACCTTAAAGACTAACAAAATTTGCGGCAGGGCTTGAGGTTTCATGAATCGCTGCTCACTTCTTCAGATAATATTTTCAATCCCTCCCCCCCACCGGATGGTGCGGTATGTTCACTGACGGAGGAGGCAGCGCCCAGCGCAAAACAGCAGCCACTGCTACTGTTTTGTGCCGGGATGCGCATCATGCTGTTTGCCCTAGGAGGAGGGGCGGAGCTTGGAAGGAGAGGGTGGAGCCTTGGTGTGGTCCTTATTCTTAAAATGAAATCTGGAGGCCTTACAGACCATGCATGATGGTGAGAAGCACTTTCTGCCCCTAGCTCCACAAATGTAGCAGTTGATTAAGACTTGCATCTGATATGGCTGTTTCTTTTTCTTTTTCTAAAAAACCCCACTTTCTCTGTTTTGTTAAAAATAAATATTGTTTACCTTGTTTGCATTGGAGACAGATTGAGACTTCCCTGAAAAACCAACAATCCCCCCCCCAACCCCAATCTGATATTCAGCTATTTTGGGGAGGAAATTAGTTTATTAAATTTTTAATCACAATTTTCATGCCATCTTCTCCCATTAATTATTCTTGTAGCTGTTCGAGTTCCCCGGCACTCTCCCCTAGCTGTCACACCTTTCATTAAAGCGGCAAGTTAATTGGCCTTAAAATATTTAAGAAGGAATAAGGAAGGCACTTGGCTGGGTGAAAATGATTGAAAATGAAAAATTAATTGAAATTGGCTTGGATGCCAGCGCTCCATCAAAAGGGATGGGAAACTGGCAGGAGAAGAAGAAACAAAAGCAAAATGTGCATGACAGTTCTGGTTACCCAGCTGATGTACTCTTTAGACTCGTGCGTACGTTCCATGTGTCCGTATGCACCAGAAACCGTTCCGTGCCCTTCTGTTCTTCCTGGAAAAAAATGGTGTTTTTTTGTTTTGTTTTAAGAATGACCTGCTACAGGTTTGTCTGTTCACACAGCCACATTATTGCACACAGCAACTTTATTGTAGATTTCTACATGGGGTTAACTCTCTATATGGAATTTATACCCTGATATTGAAAACATAGGGCCGCAGTGGCTAAGAGTTTAAGACACTGAGCTGCAGACCGGGAGGTCTGTAGTTCGGCAGTTCGAGACCTTAGTACCGTGTGATGGAGTGTGCTCCCGTCTCTGGTCCCAGCTCCTACCAACCTAGCACTTCGAAAGCAAGAACATAAGAAGAGCCCTACTGAATCAGACAAATGGCCCATCTAGTCCAGCACCCTGTCTCACACAGTGGCCAACCAGTTCCCCTGGACGGCCTACAACAGGGTATAGAACAGGGGTGTCAAACATGTGGCCTGGAGGGCTTCTATCAGGCCCGCAGTGGAACTGGCTGTCTTCTGCTTCTCCTTCCAGTCCTGCTGCTGCTGCTGCATCATCGTAGGTTTGCAGCTTACAGATACACACCTGAACAGCAGACTCAAGATTGCAACAGCATAGACATTTTGATGCAATGATATAGAGCAAGAGGTGTCAGTTATCAGACACGGTTAAATAAACAAAATATTGCACGAGTGCTAATGTTCTAAGCATGTTTCTATTTTAAGTAAAAAACAAACAAACACCCTTTGTGTTTGTGTCCTTTATAAAGTTTATATCTCCACTATCTGGCATTACATTTTATGCCACACAACTCCTTTATGTCAGATCCAGCCCTCATAACAAATGAGTTTGACACCCCTGGTATAGAGGCATCCCCTGATAAGAACATAAGAAGAGCCCTGCTGAATCAGACCAGTGGTCCATGTAGTCCAGCATCCTATCTCACACAGTGGCCAGCTAGTTCCTCTGGAAGGCCAACAACAGGGCATTGAAGTCGAGACCTTCCCCTGATAAAAACATAAGACATGCCCTGCTGGATCAGACCAATAGTCCATCTAATCCAGCATTCTATCTCACACAGTGGCCAACCAGTTCCTCTGGAAGGCCAACAACAGGGCACAGAGACCAAGACTTTCCCCTGATGTTGCCTCTTGGCTCTGGGATTCAGAGAATCTGTGCTTCTGAATGTGGAGGTTCCCCTCAGTGACCAGAGCTAGTAGCTCCTGATATACTTATCCTCCATGAATCTATCTAACCACCTTTTAAAGTTGTTTATTCCTGTGGCCAGGAATAAAATGTCTTATTTTTTCCATGACTTTTCTGCTTCAAGTATTAGTTTCCACATCCCCGCCGTGATCTGGTGCAGATTTGTTGGTGTGGAAACAGAGACAATTAGGGTTACCAGGTCTGGGTTAGAAAATACCTGGAGACTTTGGAGGTGGATCCGGGAGAGGGCGGGGTTTGGGGAGTGGAGGGGCCTCAGCCTGGTACAATGCCTTAGAGTCCACCCTTCAAAGCAGCCATTTTCTCCAGGGGAGCTGATCTCTGTCAGCTGGAGATCAGTTGTAAAAGCAGGAGATCTCCAGGCCCCACCTGGAGGCTGGCAACCCTAGAGACAATGCAAAAAATGTTACATTTTTTTTATAAAGGTTGTAATCCAACGTTTCATATGCCTGCTGTATGGGTTGAAGTCTAGCTCAACGAGAAGGCTGATTACTGAGAATTAGCGAGACCGGGAATTTTGTGGCAAACATGTTCGGCAACTGAACTTCCTGTGTTTCATTCCGATGATCAGATGTGAGCCAGTTTCTGGGTCTGTTCCGTTGAGTGCCAAATGACTCAAATGCCTGCTGAACAGGCTTGCGATGGGTTTCTTCTTCGAAATGGAGCATCTGTGGAAGCACTGCCAAGCTGGATTGGCAGCCTTTAGTGGCGTTAAGGACCACTTTGACAAACACCAAATGGCAGGATCTTTTCTTCCAAACACAACATTTATCTGGTGTTGGGAAAAGCCGTCAAGTTAAAGCCAACTTATAGCAACCCTGTAAGGTCTTCAAGGCAAGAGAGGTGGTTTGCCACTGCCTATTTCTGTACAGTGACCCTGGACTTCCTTGGTGGTCTCCCATCCAAGTACTAACCAGGGCCACCCCTGCTTAGCTTCTGAGATCTGACAAGACTGGGCTTTCCCGGGCCATCCAGGTCATGACAGATGAACAGAGGTGGTTTGCGACTGCCTGCCTCTTTGTAGCAACCCTAGACTTCCTTGGTGGTCTCCTATCCACATATGAACCAAGGTGACCCTGCTTGGCTTTGGAGTTCTGATGAGATTGGGCTAGCCTGGACCATCCAGGTCAGGGCAACATTTATTTATGACCTGGTATATGATCTGTGATGGATTTCACTGCCTTTTTAAACAACTGCCCGGCAAGCAGAGCAGTAGTGCAGCATGTGTGTGTGTGTGTACAAAAGTCAATCAGTTATATGAAAACATTCACGACGAGTGAAAAGCCAATTGCACTGTCCTGCACTGTTAGGAAGGAATATGGTGAAGTAATCTGCTGAACAGCCACAAACGGGTCGATGAGCAGATAAACAGTCCTTCAAAAAACTGGCTCCCTGTCTGCAACTGGTGAACAGGAGGTGAGCTGAACCCACAGGTGTTCAAACATCCCTAGAGGGAATAGCTGGGTCAAGGTTTCCCAGTGATAGGGTTGTCAACTTCAGCCTGGGAAATTCCAGGAGACTTTGGGTGATGCCTGTAGAAGGGAAAAGTTGAGAAGGGATTTCACCTAGAATCTATCACATATCATACAAGCTGCTGACTTCTCCAGGGGAACTGATTTAGCTAGCCTGGAGACTGACTGTAATTCCAGGAGAACTCCAGACCCCACCTGGAGGTTGACAACCTTACCCAGTGAGCTTCATGAGCAGGGATTTGAATGTGAGTCTCCCACATGTGAGTCCAACATCTGAGCCACTACAGCACACTGACTCTCTTTCTTAGATGGGATCCCTCTAGGCTTGCCTGGCAGTGCCTGGCAGTGCCTGGCTTGGCAATTGCTGGGAGGGCTTTGGAGGGAATACAGGGGCGGGGGCATCATGACACCAGCTGAGGTGTTATGTCAGTTCCAATAGAAACCTGTAAGTGACATAGGCTCAATCTGCATCTAGCATTTGCTCTGTTGTTTTACAAAACCCACAATGGAACAGAAAAAACAATGTGGCTCAAAACCACATTCAAATACCCCGGGCCAATGCTGTACTGACTGCAGAGTCACCCCTGAACAGCCATAAAATGGCCATAAATCTATGCAGACAGTTCCATAAAACCGAGAAATCAAACGAAGCAAAAGCGGTATGCAGTCTGGACACTGCCATAAAATCCGACAATCGATCAAAGTGAAAGTGGCATGCAATACAGAGGGGAATTTCTGTTCCAACGTGGGTTTGGCAAAACAGCGGAGCAAATGCTAGATGCAGATTGGGCCATAGATACCTGTAGGAATTGCTGGAAACACTAAAACCATAGAGTTTCATGCAGTTCCTAGAGCTACCGGGAAACCATAGAGCTTCATGCTATTCCTAGAGCTACCCTATGTCACTTCCAGTTTTTTACCAAGGTTTTAACCAGCTTTCTACCAAGAAGAAATATAATGCTGCAATTTTATTGTGTTTTGGTGTAGCCAGTTTGGTGTCATGGCTCAGTGTGCGGACTCTAATCTCGGAGAACCGGGTTTGATTCCACGCTCCTCCACTTGCAGCTGCTGGATGACCTTGGGCAAGCCATAGATCTGTTAGAACTGTTCTCTCAAGACAAGTTCACAAAAGAGCTGTCTCAGCCCCACCTACCTCACAGGGTGTCTGTTGTGGCTGGGGAAGGGAAAGGAGTTTGTAAGCTGCTCTGAGACTTCGAGTGAAGGGTGGGGTATAAATCCAATCTTCTTCTCCCGCTGCTTTCCAGAGTCGCTGTGGGTAATGGGAGCAGGGGGCAGAGAATCTCCCACCCCACTCGGGGTCTCGGCAGCCCTAGATACTTCTCCTAATGAAGCTGCCATCTACCCTGGCAAAGTTTTTGATTTCAGCTTCCCTGCTTCTTGGACAGCCGGCAATGCAAAGTGCTCTCACGCCGCAGAGCAGCGTGAAAAGATTTATTTGGTGCGAAACAATCACGGGCGCTTCCTCCGTCCCATTCTCCCATTCTAGGAAACAAAGCAATTTTTTGTAGGTTTTTCTTTTTTGCCATTACCCTTGCTATCAGTGTACCAGAAGCCTGCCAACGTCCCCTTTTCACCTTCCCCAGCTTTCTCGTTTCTTGTCTGAATGCACTTCATCATTTTCAAATTTTCCTTTTGGCGGATTCAATACCCAAATAACTATTACTTTACAATGCACACACAGCAACCCCAATTTTCCGTTTGCTGGATTTTCTTCATTTTCGCAGGGGGGAAATAGCACTTCATTATAGATCTAGTCATCTGTGTGTCAGGTGAAGTGTGCTTTTATTCCGTTCTGAAAATCTAAAGGGAATATTTCTTTTTTTGGGGAGAAGCAGAAGAGGCCTGCGGAGTTTAGCGAGACAGCTTGCCAGGCAGATGGGGGACCGTTTTTTTATTGCAAATACTTGTGAGCGGACAATCTCTTCCCAATCGCCCCTGAAAAAAGATAGAACAAATGGCCAGATAATGATCTGCAAAGTGCACCCCTTAAGATAATTTCACTAGATGCCCCAAGACGGCTGTTGCTTCTCCCCAGGTACGGCTAAAGTTGCCAACCTCCAGGTGGGCCCGGGAGATCTCCTGGAATTACAACTGATCCCCAGATGGCAGAGACCAGCTCCCCTGGAAGAAATGATGTCCCTCCTGTTAAATAGTGGGTTTAACACGGCAGAGGCGAAGGCAGAGGGATTTCAATGAGCAGCCGTCTATTTCATCTCAGCTGGAATGCTTTACATGGGGCAACTGCCCTAACAGTATACACTTAAGCCGCTCCCAGCCCTCCATGCAGATTGATGTGTTCAAATGGCCTTCAGGCTCCAGATTGGCTGGTTGGCTGCCCCTGAGGGCCAATCCGCAGGCAGTTTCCAGGATCCTGCCTGCCTTTGTTCTGGGGCTTCGAGCTCCAACTAGGTGGCCTGCCCAGACATGCCTCCTTATGCTGGCGACTGCACCAGCAGCAGTTAAGCCTGAGCGGAAGATTGCACGTGTCCAGACATAACTCCTCCTCTCCCCAAACCCTGTCCTCCTCAGGCTCTGCCCCGAAGATCTCTAGGAATTTCCCAGCCTGGTGTTGGCAACCCCACGACATTCAGAGTACTAGGGATGCTTCTGCATGGGGCAGAGCAAGCTGGCAGGAACCCCTCCCTCTAGCTGGCTAGAGCTCTCCTTCCAGGCTCCAAAAAGTTTACTTTCAGAATGTGAGATAATAAGAAAGAAATGATGAGCCATGCTTAGAGAAGACTACTCTTTATGTCTCTGTGCATCACTGTTCTCCCTTTTAGACTGGAAGGGGAGATTCCTGGATATTTGGGGGTGGAGCTTGGGGGAGGGTGGGGTTTGGGGAGGAGGACCTCACCAGGGTGTAATGCCATAGATCTCCCCTCCAAAGCAGCCACTTTCTCTGGGGGAACTCACGTGGAATTCACTGCCACAGAAAGTGGTGGCAGCTACGAGCATAGCAAGAAGGAATCGGATAAACACATGGAGCAGAGGTCCACTCACCTTGACACCCAGTGAGAAAGCAGGAATTATAAATGAAAATCTAACAATAAATAAATATAAATGAAGAAGATCCCACAGCTGTTACCTTTAGGTCGTTCTCTCCCCCCCCCCCTTTAATGTTTAAGTGAAATCTACCCTCCATCAAGTCTTGGCCTCCAGAATGACCAGAGAACAAGTCTTTGCCTATATCTCTGTGATAGCTCTTTGGGTCTTTGAAGAATGTCATCATGTTTTTTTCTGCACATCTTATTTTTGTTGTTTGTGTGCCTCGACTGCGTCTCCCCTAGAGAGCTAATGCAATCTTAGGATGCATTAACAGGAGCACTGTGTCCAGATCATGGTAGGTGGTAGTTCCACTCTATTCTGCTATGGTCAGGCCTCACCTGGAATACTGTGTCCAGTTTTGGGCACCACATTTTAGGAAGGATGTTGACAAGCTCGAGCATGTCCAGAAGAGGGCAACCAGGTTGGTGAGAGGGTTGGAATCCAAGTCTTACATGTTGGGTATGTTTAGCCTGGGAAAGAGAAGGCTTAGAGGGGACACGATTGCAGTCTTCAAGTATTTGAAGGGCTGTCATGTAGAAGATGGGGCAGATCTATTCTCTCTTGCTCCGGATTGCAAGACTACATCTAATGGGTGGAAATTACAAGGGAGTCATTACCGGCTAAATATCAGGAGAAACTTCCTAACTGTAAGAGTGGTTGAGCAGTGAAACAGACTGCCTTGGGAGGTGGTGGATGCTCCTTCGCTGGACGTTTTCAAGTGGAGGCTGGATGACCATCTTTTAGGTATGTTGTAGGGCTATCTTTCAGCTCTGCTCCTGCAGAGTGCAGGGTGCTGGACTAGATGACCTGCAAGGTCCCTTTCAACTCTTAACATTCTATGATTCTATGATCCTCCCCTCCTTTTCCACATGTGTTTGCTCCCTCTAGTGGTCACTTTGATATTTCATCAATGAATCTCCAGTTTGTGTTCATAAATCAACCGGAAAATACAGAGACGGAACATCTAAGTGACCACTAGTGGGACCAAAACACATACAGAAAGGGGGGATCATGGGCACACAAGCGAGGAAATAACACATGCAGAAAAGCCCCAAGTCTCTTCCTCTATTCTCTCTTCCCCAGGCTGAACATAGTTGTTTCTTCAACCTTTCACACCAATGAGCTTTACCTGAGGCTGACTTCTAAGACACTTCAGTTTGTCCAGAATACAGCTATGAGACCACGGGACCAGTACATCTGAAGACCAATCTCTTGTCCCATATGAACCTGTCTGCTTGTCAGGCTCTGCTTTTTTGTTCCTTCACATCTTGAGCGCAGGTTTGTGGCTAACAGAAACAGAACACCTTCATTCCTTCTTGGCTTCTGTTGGGTTGGCAGCTACTCTGTTCACAGAAAGGGCCGTGGCTTCAGTGGTACAGCATCCACTTGGCATGTAGGAGGCCCCAGGTTCAATCACTGGCGTCTCTAGAGTGGCTGTCTGGGATCTCAGGTAGCGGTCCTTCATATCACCCCAGGTAGAGAGCCGCCTTGGTGTATTAAGAGTGGCAGACTCTAATCTACAGAAACGGGTTGGATTCCTCACTCCTTCACATGCAGCTACTAGGTGACCTTGGGTTAGTCACAAGTTCTCTCAAGAGCCGTTCTCTCAGAGCTCTCTCAGCCCCACCTACCTCACAGGGTGTCTTTTGTGGGGAGAGGAAGGGAAGGAGATTGTAAGCTGCACTGACACTCCGAGTGAAGGGCAGGATATAAATCCAATCTCCTCCTCCTCCCCCTCCTCCTCCTCCTCTACCTCCTCCGTGCCCTATGAATTAATGGCCTCCAAAATATATCATTAACAGCCTTGCTTAGTTCTTGCAAAGCAAGAGCCATGGCTTCCTGGATTGAGGCGCAGAGAGTCTAGTATTTAGAAGTGCCAATCCAAGCAGAGTTACACCAGCTTGGTGTAGTGGTTAGGAGTGCAGACTCTAATCTGGGAGAACCAGGTTTGATTCCCTACTTCTCCACATGCAGCTGCTGGGTGACCTTGGGCAAGCCAGAGTTCTCTCAGAGCTGTTCTGTCAAGAGAAGTTCTCGAAAGAGTTCTCCCCGCGCCGCCTGCCTCACAGGGTGTCTGTTGTGGGGAGAAGAAGGGAAAGGAGATTGTAAGCCATTCTGAGACTCTGAATGAAGGGCAGAGTATAAATCTTCCTCCTCATCCTCCTCGTCCTCCTCTTCCTCTTCCTCTTCTTCTTCTTCCTCCTCCTCTTCTTCTTCTTCCTCTTCTTCTTCTTCTTCTTCCTCTTCTTCTTCTTCTTCTTCTTCTTCTTCTTCTTCTTCTTCTTCTTCTTCTTCTTCTTCTTCTTCTTCTTCTTCTTCTTCTTCTTCTTCTTCCTGAATGCATTGACTCCAAGACAGCCATAACTCTGATTAGGCTGGCACCTCAAGGGGCATGACCCAAGCTGCGTTTGTTCCCTCTAGGGCCTCTCCCTCGATGACCGCATTCTATTATGCAGCACAGCCTAGAAAAAACAGCAAGCCTAATCTAGCAATGCAGGAAGGCAAGAGAGTGGTTATTTCCAGCAAATTAATTTAATTGGCTCGACTACAGTTGCAAGAATGAGCCATTTACAGCTCCGGTGGGAGGAGTGTTTGAAAGCGGCTCGAGGAACGTAAAGGGGGGGGGAGAGAAATCTCTTGAAGATCTAACATCATGCCAGAGCCCCACTGTTTACAGCGTTACCTAATTGCAATTGCAATTTTACATGCTAATGTGTTGTCTCTGTCCCTTTTTTTTTAAAATAATAATAACTGCTCAATGCACCCATGTAATTAAATATGTCCCCTTTCAAAACCCATTTGCAAATGTAATGCGAACGAAACGCACGGCATCAAATCAGCCCTCCGATTACAGTTGCTCTTATTTTCATATTAATCTGAGACTGACAGAGCAGCGTACGGATTGGCAAAGCGCCCTACAGGATGTCTCCTCGGAGGTTACCAGAGCTGGGAAGGACTCCTCTCTCCTCCAGTTGGCAAAGTTTCTCTCCCCTCAAATTTGCTTGGCTTTTTTAAAGGAAGGAAGCCCAAAGAGAGACACAATAAATGTTTATAAAATTATGCACACAAAGGAAAAAGTAGAAGGTGAGACCTTTTCCTTCCTTTCCCACAATACCAGAAACGGGTGTGCACCCAATGAAGTTCACAGGTCACAGGTGACATGATCGAGGTTTATAAGATTATGAATGGGATTGAGCAGGTTGAGAAAGAAGTACTTTTCTTCCTTTCTCATAATACAAGAACTCGTGGGCACTCCATGAAATTGCTGAGCAGTCGGGTTAGAACAGATAAAAGGAAGTCCTTCTTCGCCCAAAGAGTGATTAACATATGGAATCCACTGCCACAGGAGGTGGTGGCAGCTACAAGCATGGACAGTTTCAAGAGGGAATTAGATAAACATATGGAGCAGAAGTCCATCAGTGACTGTTAGCCACAGGGTATAGATGGGAACTCTCAGTCTGGGGCAGGTGATGCACTCTATTCTTGGTGCTGGAGGGGGCAGCAGCGGGAGGGCTTCTAGTGTCCTGGCCCCATTGATGGACCTCCTGATGGCACCTGGTATATTTTGGCTGCTGTGTGACAGAGTGTTGGACTGGATGGGCCATTGGCCTGATTCAGCATTGGCTTCTCTTATGTTCTTATGACCAAACCACGTGGTTCCATAGTCAAAGAGTGATTGGCTAATGGGCTTATTGTCACAAGATATGGCAATGGTGACTAGTTTTGTTGGCTTTAACAGGGGATTTCACAGGTTCATGAAGAATGGACAGGGGATTTCACAAGTTCATGAAGAATGGATTAGGGTCACCAGCTCCAAGTTGGGGTATGCTTGTTGATTTGTGTGTGGAGCCTGAGGAAGGTGGGGTTTGAGGAGGGGAGGGAACTCAGCAGGGCATAATGCCATGCAGTCCCCCTTCCAAAGCAGTCATGGGAAACTTGGTGTTTAGAGGCAGTAAACCTCTGAATACCAGTGCCAGGAGGCACCATCAGGGGAAGGCCTTTGCTTCTCTGCCCTGTTGTGGGACCTCCAAAGGAATTGGTTGGCCATCCATGTAAGAAAGGGTGCTGGACTAGAGGGAACACTGGCCTGATCCAGAAGGGCTCTTCTTATGTTCTTAAGTTCTTATATTATCCAGGGGAATGGATTTCTATCATTTGGAGACCAATTATATTTCTGGGAGATCTCCAAAACCCAGCTGGAGAGTGGCAACCTGAAGGACAGGTCTATTAATTATTATTAGCCATGATGACTAAAGGGAACCTAATCAGAAGTTGTAAGCCTCAGAATACCAAAGCTTGGTGACAATAACATGAGGGAGGCTGTGACCTTCATGCTCTAGTTGTAGGCCTTCCAGGGACATCTGGTTGCCCACTGTGTGAAGCATGATGGGCCAACATAGCTGCTCTTAACTCAGGTCAAAGTGTACGCAACTCACAGAAAGGATCACATTGACAATATTTCACCCAGTGGGATGCTGTGACTTTCCTGGCCTTGTTTGTAACTAGGGTTGCCAGCTGGAGGAACTACAGGGAATTAAGAACATATGAACGTAAGAGAAGCCATGTTGGATCAGGCCAATGGCCCATCCAATCCAACACTCTGTGTCACACAGTGGCCAAAACCCAGGTGCCATCAGGATGTCCACCAGCGGGGGCAGAACTCCAGAAGCCCTCCCACTGTGGCCCCCCAAACACCAAGAATACAGTGCATCACTGCCCCAGTCATAAAAACATAAGAGAGAAGCCATGTTGGATCAGGCCAATGGCCCATCCAGTCCAACACTCTGTGTCACCCTGGCCAAAACCCAGGAGCCATCAGGAGGTCCACCAGCAGGGCCAATATACCAACACTGTAGACCCTCCAGAACTTGTAATCAGGTGACCCAAGGAAGTGAATCCAATGCTGCAGTGTCATGTAGATCTTCAGCATCCCTTCAGCCTGAGCAATGTTGTGGAGGGAGCCACTTGGGCGTGACCACAGGTTGTTTCCCTGCTTTTTGTCCAACTTCTAGGCTGACCATATTTTGAAAAGCAAAAAAGAGGACATGTTTCCTGACTGATTACTTCAAACTACGACAAATCTCATTTTAAACGCCCCCACTGTTTAAGTCATGATCATTGCTACTAACTAGGAATCTTCCTAACTTTCCCGCCCCAAAAGAGGACATTTTAATCCATTTTTTTTAAAGACTCCCAAAGGGAATGAATACCACAAAAAGAGGACATGTCCTCTAAAAAGGACATCTGGGAACCCTGTCAGTGCCTGATACTTGGTTCCCTGCACTCCCCCGAAGTTAGCCTCAGAAACTGTCTATGGCCCTTTCATAGAATCATAGAGTTGGAAGGGGCCATACAGACCATCTTGTCCAACCCCCTGCCCAAATGCAGGACCAGCCTAAAGCATCTCGGACAAATATTCGTCCAGCCTCTTCTTGAAAGCTGCCAGTGAAGGGGAGCTCACCTCCTCCCTAGGCAGTTGATTCCACCTTTGAACCACTCTGACATGTGAAAAGGTTTCCCTAATATCCAGCTGATACCTTTCTGCGTGTCATTTAAGCCCGTTGCTTCAGGTCCTCTCCTCTGCTGCCAACTGGAACAACTCCTTGCCCTCCTCCAAATGGCAGCCTTTCAAATATTTAAAGGGCTCAATCATGTCCCCCCTCCAGTCTCCTCTTTCTGCACTCTCCTTTTAATCCATGTTCACTGCAGCTGTCCTCCAAGCAATTCTGCACTAAGATCGAATTCAATCTTCTTCTTAATCCAGTTCCCCCCACACCATTCTGCACTGTAATCGAGTTTAACCTTCTTTTTATTCTGAGTCCCCCTCCCCATTCTGCATTCCATTCTCTCCCTTCAGTGGTCAGCCCTGTTTCAGCCTGCTGTTGCCCCGGGTTATTTGGATGCTGTTTTGCCGTGGACTTAAATTGCCTCGACTCGAAACACTGAGAAAATCCAGAGCGGCAGGCAAATGCGGAACGGGCCATGATGCAATTACCAGTCAGAAGAGAAAATATTGAGCTTCAGTGTTTCCAGAGCTAGGAGCTACCTTTCACACTGAGCAGTAGCATGGGAGTCACTGAGCTGCAAGCTCAGGACAGGAAACCACATGGCATCACAAGTATGTGACAGGAAGAGGCAGGGTCGGATCGCCCATTGGGCAAACTAGGTGCTCGCCTAGGGCGCCCCCGGCCTCAGGGGTGCCAAATGGCGCCCCACACACCCCCCAAAGCGCCCCCCGCCGCCCTAACCAGGCGCCCGCTGTCGCTGCCACTAGACCCCCGTCCCCTTCCCGGCTTTCCTGGGGGCCCCGCAGCCATGGAGGCCCCGGGAAAGCCAGCTCTGGGAGGGAGGGGGCGGCGGTGGCTAGACCCCCCCGCCCCCTTCCCGCTTTCCCAGGGACCCTGCAGCCACGGAGGCCCCGGGAAAGCCGGCTCTGGGAGGGAGGGGGCGATGGCGGCTAGACCCCCCCGCCTCTTCCCACTTTCCCGGGGACCCCGCAGCCGCGGAGGCCCCGGAAAAGCCAGCTCTGGGAGGGAGGGGGCGGTGGCCTAGACCCCCTGCCCCCTTCCCACTTTCCCGGGGACCCCGCAGCCGCGGAGGCCCCGGGAAAGCCAGCGCTCCGCCCCCAGTCTCCAGGCCCCACCGGGAGGTTGGCATCCCCAGTGGGGGGGCGCCCCAGGCTGTCCTGCCTAGGGCGCCCAGAAACCTGGAGCCGGCCCTGGGAAGAGGAGGAGCTAGATTCTCAAAACTTGCCCGTGGTAAAAGGGATCCTACCAGTCGGCCTTCCCCTTGATATCCTGTGGCTTCTGTAGGGCTGAAATGAAACAAGCAAGCACTGTATAAATAACGCAGACCAAAGAGTGCCCAAGTACTATATACAAAAGTGAAAATGTTTATATAACGAGGTAGCACAATACTACCAAGGAACAGCGAGGAACGACGTGTATCGGTAATAGCAAGATTACATAATTTCAACCTTCGGATTTCGATCTTCGTTTCGACAGCTCTTCTTCAAAAACTTCATCGTACTTTGTAAAGCACTCATAGTGTACAGAAGCCTTCAAAACAGGATATACAGGCAAAAATCCAATCCTTATATCAAAACAGTCAAAAACCGGGCACCCGATCAGCAATAGAAATCCGGAGGCTTCGTCCTGCGTCTTCTGTTTCCTCTGTGCTACTTACGTACTTGTGGATTGTATTATGTAATTTTGCCATCACCGATACATGTCGTTCCTCGTTATTCCTTGCTACTATTGAGCTATCTTGTTATATAAATGTTTTCACTTTTGTGTACATTACTTGGGCACTCTTTGGTCTGCATTATTTATACAGTGCGTGCTTGTTTCATGGTTAGAGTGTACCGTGTTATCACTATTGTTTTGCTCCCGTAGGGTTACCAACTCCCCTAGGGGTGCCAATGGGAAATTCCCACAGATTTATGAATGCAGCCTGGGGAAAGTGGTGTTTGGAGAAAGGAGGAATATCGGTGAGATATAATGCACAGAATCTCAGAAGCACAGAGTTGCAAGGTCCCATAGAGGCCTAGAGAGCATCCCTGACAAGTGTTTCTCCAGCCGCTGCTTCAAGACTGCCAGGGAAGGGAGCTCACCACCTCCCCAGGCAGTTGATCCCACTGTTGCACAACTCTGACTACAAAAAAGTTTTTCCTAAGATCCAGCCGGCACCTTCCTGCCCTTAATTTAAACCCATGATTGTGAGTCCTCTCCTCTGCTGCCAATAGGAACAGCTCCCTGCCCTCCTCTTCTAAGTGACCGCCCTTCAGAGACTTGAAGAGAGCCATTATGTCCCCCCTCCACCTCCACTGAACATTCCCAAGTCCCTCAGCCTTTCCTCGCAGGGCTTCTTGGTCTCCAGGCCCCCCAGACATCCTCGTCGCTCTCCTCTGCACCCGCTCCATTCCGTCCATGTCCTTTTGGAAGTGAGGCCTCCAGAACTGCACACAATGCTCCAGCTGCGGCCTGACCAATGCAGTGTACAGCGGGACTAGGACATCTTGCAATCTGGATGTCGTGATTTGGATGCCACGGAGTCCAGCCTCCAACGCAGCCATTTTCTCCAGGGGACCCGATCTGTGTAGCGTGGAGATCAACTATAATTCCAGGAGATCACCAGGCCCCAGCTGGAGGTTGGCAGCCCTACTCAGTGTGCAAAAAAGGGAGGACAGAACACCGAGATAAACTGTCACAAACTATAATAAATTAAACAAAATGCTTATATTTATCGCCTAACATTGTCACTGTTTACACCTATAAACATACATAAATGTAACATCCCCACACCGGCGGTGACGGCCGAGGCACACAAAATAGTGCATGCAGGCACTCAACAGAATGTAAAGCAACAAGGTGCTATTTTTTCCCCTTGTGCTCGCAGGCACTAAGTGGTTTGCACCATAAGCACAGACCATAAGTTCCAAAAGCAAATAGTTAAAGACTGAGTGTCCATTATTATATAATGCTGAAACAGGTTTCCCAAAAACTTGATAAGGAGATGTCGTACATAGACAACGTTCAAGGAGATGGACCCCGGTACAAACATCACCAATGACCCAATGAGACGCGTGTCCCAGGTAAGCCTTGGTATTTCAAAAACTTCTTCAAATCTGGTGAAGAAGAAGAAGAAGAAGAAGAAGAAGAAGAAGAAGAAGAAGAAGAAGAAGAAGAAGAAGAAGAAGAAGAAGAAGAAGAAGAAGAAGAAGAAGAAGAGGAGGAGGAGGAGGAGGAGGAGGAGGAGGAGGAGGAGGAGGAGGAGGAGGAGGAGGAGGAGGAGGAGGAGAGTTGGATTTATACCCCACCCTTCACTACCCAAAGGTGTTTCAGAGCGGCTTACAAACTCCCTTCCCCTCCCCACAATAGACACCCTGGGAGGTAGGTGGGGCTGAGAGAGCTCTGACAGGAACTGCTCTTTTTCAAGGACAGCTCTTATCAGAACTACGGCTTGCCCAAGGTCATCCAGCCAGGTGCAAGTGGAGGAGTGGGGAATTAGACCCGGTTCTCCCAGATTAGAGTCTGCACACTTAACCACTACACCAAACTGGCTCTTTACTGTTGGAACCATACATCCCATCTAATACAGGAAGCCACAGCTGCCTAATTCCCTCATGCAACACCAACAACATCAACTGACTTGTTAAGGCCCTTGTGCCAACACCAATAGCTGGTGTGTAGATTGTTAAGTATGAGACTCAACAACGAAGTAAGCTCAACAAGTGATTCAGCTTTATTCAACAGCAAACTCCAACTCAGGAACACACAACACAGACAGTGGAGCACAGCTCCTTTTTAAACTCTCCCGGCTGTCAAAGCCACACCCAGAAATAGTTAACGGACCAATGGCAGTGCAGAGTTAAGGTCCAATCACAACTGTTCCCGCTTTGCAACATTATCACACAGTGATTGGCTATTTACACTGGTTTCGCAGAAACCGACCAATACGAATGCGACAGCTTAGAATCCACATTCCAGAATCAAGCTTAACACAGGAAAGAATAGGCTTGATTCACCTTTCAATACACAACATAGATACTGACAGGGGCCACACTCTGGAACATCTTATCATGACCACCGGGAGGCTACCACTGCCAGCACTTTACTCTATGTTGTATTATGATTTGGTATGTTTTGTATTTTACCAGGTTGCACTGTGAAAGCACTTGTGTTTTAATATGTATTTTCTTAATCTTTTAATGTGAGCTCCCTGAGCCGGCCTTGGTGGGGAGGGCAGGATAAATATTGATAAACAAACAAACAAACAAATAAATAAAATGCACATTTTTTTTCATCTCAGCCATCACTGCCGGCGTCTGGATGTTACATTCATGTATGTTCATGGGTGTAAACGGTGACAATGTTAGGCTATAAATATAAGTATTTTATTCAATTTATTATAGTTTATCTCGGTGCTCTGTCCTCCCTTTCTGCTTATCATACACTGGGAGTCTTTCTCTATATGTATACGCAGGGCTATTTTGGGGAAGGAACGCGAGTTCTGGCTGGCTCCTGTGTTGGCCACGCCCAGCAAGATTAGCATAAGAGACCGCACCCACAGCAGCAACTCATTAGGACTGGCTACATTAGGGGTGTGTGGCCTAATGTGCAAAGGAGTTCCTGCCACCAAAAAAGCCCTGGGTTTTGACAACAAACAAGGTAAACAAAATAAGAAGCAAAAGGTGGGTGTGGCTGGATGACCACCCTTCTGGCAACATGTGCGGTGTGGCCTAATAGGCTAATGAACTGTGCTGTCAGGGGTGTGGCCTATTATTCTAATGGGTTTCTGCTGTTGGGTGTGGCCTGTTATGCTAATGAGTTTCTGCTGGGCTTTTTCTACAAGGAAAGCCCTGTGTATATGGTTGCTAGGTCTTACCTGGCTGCCAACTGGGGGCTCCCTCTTCGGTCCCTGGAGGTTTCAGTGCATGCACAAAGTGTACGTGCCGCGATGACATCACCCAGAAGTGATGTCATCATGCAGGGCACATTGCAGGGGATGCTCTATCGTTTGAGGAAAAACCATAGAGCTTTTTCTCATATGCTAGAGCATCCCCCATGCAGCATGCCCTGTGCGATGATGTCACCTCTGAATGGTGTCACTGTGCTGGGCATGTTGGCACAGGTGGGGCTTTTGGGGGTGGGGTTCCCCCCACTGGTTGGTTCAGGGGCAGTGGATCGGGCCTCCCGAAAGTGGGTAAAACCCCATTGGGGGAATGGCAAGCCTATATATGTAACCCAGGCAACAGTCAAAAAAAGGTGGCTTTTAAGGGATTGTGAGACAGCAGGTGGGGTTCTGTGGTCCACCTGAAGGTCCTGACCTGTGGGCTGAAGACCACTGGCCTAGATGCCCCTGTGGTCTGAATCGATCTAAGGCAGCTTCATATTTTCATGTATATGCTGATATGGTTGGCAGACAGCACCCCCAAATGGAGGCCACCCACTTGGCTCTGCAAGACAATTCGTACCTGCCCACCTTCCATAGCTGCAGATGAACAAGTTACCACGAAGCCACCTGATTCTTGCTTCTGTCACCGTAACTCAGAATTAGGATCTGATGAATAGAGAGACGCTGCCGGAGGGAACAATCCAGGGGTCTTTTCGGGGGGAGCCCACCGGAGCGCAGCTCCGGGAGCTCAGAAGCCAAGCCCCGCCCCCAGCCGGCGTCCCGGAGAGTCTTTCAGGCAGCCGAATGTCAATTTCAGCTCCATTATATCCTATGGGCCATTGAAGTCAATGGTGAAAACATAGGGTATATTCTAGGGGCTGGAGGAGAGGGGTTTGAGGGAGAGGCTCGAAACTCACAGGGTAGCTGATGGAGCCTCTCCCCAAGATACCCACCAAGTTTCAAGAACATTGGACCAGGGGGTCCAATTCTATGGCCCCTAAACAGGTTGCCCCTATTCCCTCCATTGTTCTCTATAGTGGGAAAAAAATAACTTATTTTCCCACCATAGAGAACAATGGAGGAAATGGGGCAACCTGTTTGGGGCCCATAGAATTGGACCCCCTGGTCCAATGTTCTTGAAATTTGGTGGGTATCTTGGGGAGAGGCTCCATCAGCTATCCTGTGATCTTGGAGCCTCTCCCTCAAACCCCCCCCTCCAGCCCCCAGAATATACCCTATGTTTTCACCATTGACTTCAATGGCCCATAGAGTATAATGGGGCTGAATTGCCACTGAATTTCTTTCATTCCCTCCTTTCCTTCTTTCTTTTTCCTCTTTCTTTCTTTCTTTTTCCTTCTTTCTTTCTTTCTTTCTTTCTTTCTTTCTTTCTTTCTTTCTTTCTTTCTTTCTTTCTTTCTTTCTTTCTTTCTTTCTTTCTTTCTTTCTTTCTTTCTTTCTTTCTTTCTTTCTTTCTTTCTTTCCCACCTTCTTCTCTTCTCTTTTTTCCTCCTTTCCCTGTTTCCCTCCCTCTTCCCTCTCTTTCTTTCTCTCTTTCCTTCCTTCTTTCCTTCTCTCTATTCTCTCTCTTTCCTTCCCTATTTCCTCCTTCTGTGGCCCAACTCTAGTGAGAAGGAGTTTAAACTTTAAACCCCTTCTCTCTTAGCTCCCCCACCCAGACCAGCTGGGGAAGGGAAGGGGAGGCTTTTGAAGATGCTTCCCCTCTTTTGCTTCCCCTTCTGACATCACTTCCGGTGATGTCAGGGGGTGTGTCATATGCTAATAGCCTAATAGCTCATTAGCATACCATATGCTAATGAGCTCCTGCAGCTGTTCTTCTACAAAAGACCCCTGGAACAATCTATTCCATTTGGACGTTCAGATGCTTACGAGATTAGTTTGTCAAATAATGTAGATAATAATGAGGCGGACTGAATCGAAACAGAAACCGCAATCCTATAATTTCATGTTGCGCGGCCCACAACAACAACAGGCTTGATTACCGATCGATAGCTTTTTCAATGGCAATTGTGAAATTATGAGCCGAGAGAGTTATAAAGGGATCCTTGATGCTTTTGGCTTGCTGACAGAAAAGGTATTGTCTCCAGGAGTAGAAGAAGAAGAAAGAGTTGGTTTTTATACCCCACTCTTCACTTCCCAAAGGAGTCTCAGAGCAGCTTCCCTTCCTCTCCCCACAACAGACACCCTCTGTGAGGTAGGTGGGGCTGAGAGAGCTCTGAGAGAACCGCTCCTGAGAGAACAGCTCTGTTAAAGAACTTATGATTGACCCACCCAAGGTCACACCAGCAGCTGCATGTGGAGGAGTGGGAATCAAACCCAGTTCTCCCAGATTAGAGTTTGTCCTCTTAACCACTACACTAAACTGGCTCTCAGAGAGAGAGAGAGAGAGAGAGAGAGAGAGAGAGAGAGAGAGAGAGAGAGAGAGAGAGAGAGAGAGAGAGAGAGAGAGAGAGAGAGAGAGAGAGAGAGAGATTGACCTTTATAAAGTTCCTCATGAACTTCAGGGCATCTCTACACCTGAATTAAAGCAAATGTTTGCAGAGCCCAAAATTCTGAGGGAAAAGGGAGGAGGAGGAGAGTTGGGTTTTATACCCACTTTTCTCTACCTTAAGGAGTCTCAGAGTGGCTTACAATCGCCTTCCCTTCCTCTCCCCACTACAGGCACCCTGTGAGGTAGGTGGAGGCTGAGAGAGCTCTGAGAGAGCTGTGACTGACCCAAGGTCACCCAGCTGGCTGCAAGTGGAGGAGTGGGGAATCAAACCTGGTTCTCCAGATTAGAGTCCACCACTTATAGACAGTACACGAAGCTGCCTCTCCACCGTTAGCGCGCAGGGCTGTTGTTGCTGACCGTTCTGGTACGTCATACAACTGCTTTGAGTTTTTGGGATCTGCAAACATTTGTTTTAACTCAGTTGTAGAGATTCCCCAAAGTTCACGAGGAACTTAGTAAAGGTCACTCTCTCTCTCTCGGGGTGTCTGTTGTGGGGAGGGGAAGGGAAAGGAGATTGTAAGCCACTTTGAGACTCCGAGTGAAGGGCAGGGTATAAATCCAATCTCCACCTCCTCCTCCAGCTTAACCGGCTCTTCCCTTGAACCAAGAGCCACTTAAGTTGGAAAAAGGTCCCTTAGGATGGAGAAAGAATTCAAAATGTGCTCACCACAGTGGTAGGATAAGGGTAGGATCCACCCCAGTGTGATAACTTAAAAAAAAACCAGAACCAACTAAACTATCACAAGATACCAAGCAAAACTTTGAGTTACTCAGAACTCTTCATCAGTCTAGATGTTAAATGTGAAAAAGGAAAAAAAGGAGAAAGAGGAAAAAATGGTTTAGAACTTGACGGAGATGTCCCTGGTCTGGTACTGATTGATGACCAAATGCCAGCATTCTGGGAGACTGTGTCACAAACTGGGGGCTACTGCTGTAAAGTCCCTGCCCTTCGCTGGAGATGCTCCTTTTCTCCAGACCACCCTCTACTGGAAGAGGCGACGGCTGACATGTGGAAGATCCCAGATTGCATCATTGGGAAAGACCTTTCATCCATGAGAGAAGCTGATAATCAAGGTAACAATACTGAGATACACATGTCAAGGGCCTGACTCTGTATATGACTGTGACTTTTCCTACAAGAGGGGAACGCAGCACAGGGCACCAATTTTATTTATTTACTTACTGCATTTATACCACACCTTTCTTCTCAGTGAGGACCTAAAGTAGCTTACATGGTTCTTCTCTCCTCAATTTTGCCCTCCCCATAGTCCTGTGAGGGATGTCAAGGCAGCGACTGGCCCAAGGTTACCCAGCAAGCTTCCATGGAACAGGGGGATTTGAACATGAATCTCCAGATCCTAGTCCAGCTCTTTAACCACTGCACCACCATAATATTGGTGGTGGCTGGAACAGCTGGTTCCACCACTGGCTCACTTCCACCCAAGACCAGGCAAAGGCCTCTTTCTGTAACTCCACTGTCACTTATGTGAACGGCAAAATAATTTTTGGCTTCCCCTCATTTTGGAGCTCAGCACCCCACTTTTATTTGCCTGGTGTCAGTCAGTTCATATGTGTTAAATACTGGGTTCTAGATGCATTGCAATGATCAGCTCAGGTTTATTCAGTGATTTCAGCAAACTACAAGATGAAGCTAGCAGGGCTGGAGCTTGGCTTATAAGCATGCAAAACACCACACTCAACACCCCACTCACTCCCAGTGATAGGCTATTTACATTATATTGCTTATCTATACGTTAGTTCCTGGATCCAGGCAAGCTATTGTTCTAGAGAAGCAAGCTCAGCCCATTCTAGGTACAGCTAGAGGAAAGGCTAGGACTCAATACATGACAATATGATTCGGCAATTCAGATGCAGAAACGGTGCTGGCAAAACCCATGTTGCTCTTCATGCTGGAGTGGAGGGGGTGATTTCGCATTTATTCAGTATGTATGTAATCAGCATAAATCAGTTACAGCAATGTTTTAACTGTGTCGATAAGACAAATGTGACAATGTTAAAATTTTGTTTAGCGTTTCTAAAATGTATAGATTGTATATAAGTTACACATAGATTATATGACAACTTTTTTTTAAAAAAAATCTCCTATAAATTTCTAAAAACTCTCGTAATATGGAGGTTTATAGACAGGATTTGTCCTCTCAATTACCCATAACCTCTAGGGCTCTTCTATACTTGATCTCAACAAGTTCTTTGGGCTATAGCTAAAAATTTAGCACAGTTCAATATGAGCTGCGGGTCAGGGTCAAATAGAAGTTTCTGGCTTATCTCCTTGTCTAGAGTGGAGTGGGTTAAGAATGCCCTTTGTCTGGGATCAGGGTAACACTTGCAATAATGGTAGGGCTGCCCAGACTCTGGTCAGGTCCGGGTACCCCCCATCCCCTACTGCCATTGTCCACCACTTCTCTCAGTCGTAGTGGGAGATTCTGTTTTTTTTAAAAAAACTCATAATGCTGACTGTAGTGTCATATCTCTTCCATTTTTTTTTTAGAAAAAAAACAGAACTGACATAGAGTGACTCTAAGAATCACTGACAACTCTATGGATTTTACCACAGAGTTTCCAGTGATTCCTAGAGCTACCTATGTCACTTCCATTTTTTTTTAACAGGAAGTGACATGATTCTACAACTGGCATCATGCCTTCCACATCCCCACTCACAGCCCTGGCAACTGTGGTCTATTGAATCTTAGAGTCATAGACTCACAGAGCTGGAAGGGGCCATACAGGCCATCTAGTCCAACCCCCTACTCAGTGCAGGATCAGCCTAGAGCATCCCTGACAAGTTTTTGTCCAGCCGCTGCTTAAAGACTGCCAGTGAAGGGGAACTCGCCACCTCCCTATTGCAAAGGGAAGTCAGGAGTGCTGGAATGGATATTCAGTTGCCAACCTTAGAATCATCGGTTTGCATCATGATATTTTCTATTTGCATTTTAACTAAGTCGATCAATACATACCCCTCCCAGTTCACCCATCTAAAACCTTTGCAATCACTGAAGCAGGGATACGCTCATTCTATTTCAACCGCTGGGGGGGGGGGAACGGGACAACAAACTTGTGTTATTCAAAGCCTTTCCTACAAATTTCATCAACGCTCTCCGGAGTTTACAAGGCTTCATTTCAAATAACGAATATACAAATGAAGAAAAACGAGGTTGTAAATCGGAGGGCGGAGAGGACATGATGGAGATTGGTGAGATACCTGTAAAAAGGTACGCCGGGACTGATCGATGAAATCCGATGTTTTATCAAGGGGACAGGAACGGTGAGCCAACCCTACCAGTCCATATTATGCCTGTGATTTTTCAAAATGACAGAATAATGGATCATCTCGAAACCTATTATTTAGTACTAATGAATGCAAGGGGGGGAGGGGGGGAATTTGGCTATGGAGAGAAAAATCAATTATGATAGCATGGAGGTATGCAGACCTGGTTTTCTTTCTTCTCCCCCCCTCCAAATTAAATAAATAAACAATGCTGCCTGCAACAAATAAGCCAACTTGCCTGGAAAAATGTAAGCACCACAGATAAAAGAGTCTCTATCATCTCCTGACATGATAGAGGTTTACAAAATCATGCATGGGATAGAGAAGACAGAGAAAGAACTTGTACAAGAACCTGTGGGCTCTCCATGAAATTAATGAGTAGTAGGCTTAGAAAAGATAAAAAGGAAGTCCTTCTTCATCCAAAGAGTAATTAACATGTGGAATTCACTGCTGCAGGAAGTGATAGAGGCTACAAGCACAGATAGCTTCAAGAGGGGATTGGAGAAACATATGGAGCAGAGGTCCACCAGTGACTCTTAGTCACAAGGTATAGATGGAAGACTCTGTCTGGGGCAGTGATGCTCTGTCTTCTTGGTGCTTGGGGGGGGGACAACAGTGGGAGGGCTTCTGGAGTTCTGGCCCCAATGGTGGCTTCACTCCTGATGGCACCTGGATTTTGGCCACTGTGTGACACAGAGCGTTGGACTGGATGGGCCACTGGCCTGATTCAACATGGCTTCTCTTAGGTTGTCTTATGTTCTTATCCAACGTTTACTGCATGTCAATTAAGTAACACCTCGAGACAAATAAATAAGCAGACATCAAGTCATCCAGCATGATCCCAAAGTCAGTGCATGCATTTTTTTTCTTTTTGCAGTTTATTTTCTTACCTTTTATTCATACAATGTCCCCTAGTTATATTATAGAATCATAGAATCATAGAATGTTAGAGATGGAAGGGACCTTGCACGTCATCTAGTCCAACCCCCTGCACTCTGCAGGAGCATAGCCGAATGATAGCCCTACATACTTACGACATACCTGAAAGATGGTCATCCAGCCTTCGCTAGAAAACGTCCAGCGAAGGAGCATCCACCACCTCCCAAGGCAGTCTGTTCCACTGCTCAACCACTCTTACAGTTAGGAAGTTTCTCCTGATATCTAGCCAGTATTGACTCCTTCGTAATTTCCACCCATTAGATCTAGTCTTGCAATCCAGAGCAAGAGAGAATAGATCTGCTCCATCTTCTACATGGCAGCCCTTCAAATACTTGAAGACTGCAATCATGCAGATTCTTGCTCTAGGTGCTGATTTGGGTCAGTGGTTTTTGTGTTCACTTTTCTTTTCTTTTTTGCTGTATGTCTTTCGGTGGTGGTGGAAAGCAAGGCAAGAGGTGATAGGAGGTGGTTTGCCATTGCCTGCCTCTGTGTAGCCAACATGGACTTCCTTGGTGGTCTCCCATCCAGGTGTGAAGCAGGACAAACCCTGCTTAGCTTCTGAGGACTGACCAGATTGGGCTAACCTGGGCCATCGAGGTCAGGGTAGAAGACATACAAAAGTGGTTCACCCATTGCCTTCCTCTGCATAGAAAATCCTGAACTTCCTTGATGGGTCTCCCATCCAGGCACTAACCAGGGCTGACCCTGCTTAGCTGCTGAGTTCTGATGAGATCAGGCTACCCTGGGCCATCCAGGTCAAGGCATGGAGTTTATGAATCCATTTATTTACTAACTTATATTCTACCGTTCTGCTCAGCAAGGGCTGAAGCCTTCCTTCAGGCTGAGGCCCTTTCCTCAACCGGAGGAGGAGCCACATCTGTGGGAGAAAGGCTCCTTAGGTTGGAGGAAGTCTTCAAATCATGTTGGGTGAAAGATACATAAAGATATGTCTTCGGTGAAATGTCTATCTATACCTTACATGCCCAGGGACCCAGGGTCCGGAAGCAATTTTTCTCCAGGCCGGTTTGCCCGGTGATCCTGGACGCTTTTTGGTCATCTTCTGGGAATGGAACAGGGGTCACTGCGGGTATGGGGGGGAGGACTAGATGACTTTGGAGATCCCTTCCAGCTCTATGATTCTACGCTTCTATCTGTTCATCCATCTGTCTCTCGGTCTCTATCTGCCTGCATGCCTGCCTGCCTCTGTCTGTCTGTCTAACTAGCTTCCAAGGTCTGATGAGATCAAGCTATACCATGTTGCCTTCCTGCCCTTATCCCGTTTATATAGCAATTATCTATTTTTCAAATTTCCTTCAAGAATCAGTACTCGTACTTTCCATGTGCATGGGGTGGGGTGGGGAAGCAACACATTAGTTCATGATGCTGCCTCCTAATTTAATTTCAACCCTCCTGCTTTTCTTCTTCACCCATGAGAACAGGTTAGGCACAAGATACTGACTTCCTATGGCTGTCTAGTTAATTAGTTTCATGGCTGTACAAAGGTTCAAACCTGGGTTTTGTTGTTCTACATTCTGTACACTATAATCCACTTGCCATTAAATAACTATTGTTGGACAGTATGTCTTAAGTGTGCCTAAAGTCTTGATAGCTGAGTTAGTGCACTATTTTTTTCTGAACTAAAAAAAAAAAAGGCGATACACTTCTTGGAAGGAAACATAACCAGAGCTGAGACTTACACAGAGATCCAGAAGTTGTCCTCCTCTGAGGGCAAGGTGTGCCTGTGCATCTCTGCAGCAAGGGTGAGCGAAAAGGACTTTAATTATTCAATTAAGTAGTTTTGTCTAAAGAAGAGACCAGCTTTCTAATGCTGTCAGGTTGGATTTCAGTATCCCTTTTGACTTCATTCTTCCTTTCTGAGACGTGAACCATATGCTGACCCAGATCTCGTCTTACTTTGTGCCCCCTTTTTCAATATTCTCTTCGCATCAGTTGTGCATCAATGACATCTAACATATAGACGGCACTTATGTGGTGCAAAAACAGAGTGATTGCTTCAGCTACCCTGTCTTCTGGGTAAAATAAAGAAGAAGAGAGAAGAGATTGGATTTATACCCCACCCTTCACTACTCAAATGAGTCTCAGAGTGGCTTACAATCTCCTTTTCCTTCCCCTTCCCACAACAGACACCCGGGGAGGTAGATGGGGCTGAGACAGCTCTCTCAAGAACTGTCCTGAACAGCTCTGAAAGAACTTATGACTGACCCAAGGCCATGCCACACCAGGGTGTGAAGGAGTGGGGAATCAAACCCGGTTCTCCCAGATTAGAGTCTGAGCCCTTAACCCCTACACCAAACTGGCTCAAAAGAAACAGAAGAATTATCTATAATAGCAAGAACACTGAAGAATACAAGAGTTAATGATGATGTGCCAATGTAGCATAGTCAACACTCTGGGAGAGTCTGGTTCAAATTCCCACTCTGCCATGAAGCACCCTGGGTAGGGACATCTGGTGGGCATAGGGAGTGTGACGTCAGTCACGTCATTGACATCACTACATTACTTCCGGCTAAAATCCAGAAAGTGACAAAGGGTAGCTCTAGTAATCACTAGGAACTCTATGTTAAAACCGTAGAGTTTCTGGTGATTGCTTGAGCTACCCTGTCTTCTAGGTAAAACCCAGAACTGACATGGCAGCATTGGTGATGTCATTTTTTAAAATTCTTCTGCCACTGCTCAGAGCCTAAGCCTGGGTGACCCTGGGCCAGTCACCCTCAGCCCAGCCTGCCTCACAGGGGTGTTGTGAGGTCATAAAGAAGAAAGGAAAACCATGCACAGCAGCCAAGCTCCTTAGAGGAAGGATGGGTCGAAAGGTACTCTATCGATCCATCACAGATGGGCAAAAAGAAACTCTGCTCATCTCTAGTTCTGCTACACTGAAGGAAAAAAAGAAGTAGAATGTCAGGTCTGGATCTCTCCCAAGCATCTTTCCGTGGGAGTCGGAAAACAGGCAGAAGTGGCATTCGGTTCCAAGAATAGCAGTGAGCTGAGGGGAAAGCGGTGTGTGCAGAACTTAATGAGGATATGTCCCCATTATTTCAAATCTCCTTTAGCTCTGAATGTTCTGCCCCAGCAATAGCCCAGTGCAGTTCTAAGAATATTCTCCCCCACCCCCCACTCATCTTCCTGAGAGAAAGAGAAAAAAAAATTAAACGTCTCTGTGAGATTTCGCTTAGTGGACAGTTAATAATGCCGAGCCAACCGTGATATCTGGATACTATTCTGAATCCAGAGACAATTTGCAGATGTGAGCTTTTCCTCGGCTGCTCGATTGAGGATGAGATCCTGGGATGCCTGGGGCACTGTCGAAAGGGGTGCCTGTAGGCTCGGCTGATTGATGTGCTCCGAGAAGCCAATAAAACAGAGTGAGGCTGTGCTTATGAGCGCTGGATGGCAGGCAGCCCGGGGCAGATAGGGGGTGGAAGCAGGGACCCAGATGGAAGGGGGCCAGAAGGAACCGCTCTGGCAGAGCCTGCAGGAGGCCTCAGGAAGGCAGGTTGACCAAGGGCCAAAAACAATTATGGCACTGGGGAGTTTGGGGTTGATATCTTGGAAGTGTCACTTGTTGCAAAACACAGTGGTTTGCTTTTTCACAGCGAGATTGTGCCACGAGTACGTTGTGGCAATTTTAAAACAGTTTTGTTTGGGTGTTCATACTTTTGCGAGTGCAGCCGAAGAGGCTGGCTTTACCTTTATGATTTATTCAATTCTTCCCCCCATTATTTATTGTCTGTCTTTCTTGCTGGGCCATAAGGCAGATTACTCAGAGTGAGTCAATACAATCAACGGGATGGGACATTCAATAAACAGTGAAGTAGGATTTGGGTTGTAGAACCAACCAGAACTCTAAGAAAACAGAACTGAAGCAAAGCATATGTGTCAGCATGGCACATAAAATGATACAAGATTACATCACGGGATTTAATTTACAGTGAACTATACGTAGAAGTATAGACCATAGTCCCTAAATAATCTGTCCAAGTAGCTTTTTGAATCATTGTGAACCTGATGAGCAGTAGGTTCAGGAAGGACAAAAATAAATACTTCTTTACACAGCAAGTGATTAAAATATGGAATTTGCAGGCAGGGGATGCAGTGATGACCACAGGCATAAACAGCTTTGAAAGGGGATTAGAGAGATCCATGGAGGATAGGTCTATCATGGAAAATATAAAACATACAGACAACACAACACGACAATACAACTCACTCGCGAAATGGGAACCATTTATAGAATACGTAACAGCTATCTGACATCCAGCCACATTATCCGATCTACCCAGGGCTTTTTTTTTTGTAGAAAAAGCCCAGCAGGAACTCATTAGCATAATAGGCCACACCCAACAGCAGAAACTTATTAGCATATTAGGCCACACTCCTGACAGCACAGCTCATTGACATATTAGGCCACACCCCCATTTTATCAGAAGTGTGGTCATCCAGCCACACCCACCTTTTACTTCTTATTCAGTTTACCTTGTTTGTTGTCAAAACCCAGGGCTCTTTTTGCAGCAGGAACTCCTTTACATATTAGGCCACACACCCCTAATGTAGCCAGTCCTAATGAGTTTCTGCTGTTGGGTGTGGCCTGTTATGCTAATGAGTTCCTGCTGGGCGTGGCCAACTCGGGACCCAGCTGGAACTCCATTCCTGTGCATTCCTGTCCCAAATATAGCCCTGGATCTACCTTAATTTAATTTACACATAAATAACACACAGCCGCCACAATGTCACAAACCAGTCAAATAAAATCAGATAATATATAAGAGATACCAAACACAAACTTAGAGTTCACATGGAGACTAACAATAATATATAGTGTCTAATACTGTAATTACGAAAACGACAATCCTTTATGTACAACAAGTTGATTTAGCTTGTATGCAAGCTGCACTGTTATTGCTTTATTCTTGTATATTTTTGAAAGACCAATAAAAAACTTCAAATAAAAAAAAGACAGCAGGGTTTGGGGAGGGGAAGGACTTCAGTGGGGTACAGTGCCATAACCTACACACACACACAAAGCATCCATTCACTCCAGGGGAACTGATCTCTGTAGTCTGGAGATGAGCTGTAATTCCGGGAGATCCCCAGGTCACACCTGGAGGTTTGCATCCTCGTTCTCATTGGGGAGGAAGATGGGGTATAAATAAAGTAAATACTATAAAAAATAAATAGATACATAAAGCACCGTCTTGCTCAAGGAAGAAGAGAAGAGATTGAATTTATACCCCACCCTTCACTCAGAGTCTCAGAGTGACTTACAAACGCCTTTCCCTTCCCCTCCCCACAACAGACACCCTGTGAGGTAGGTGGGCCTGAGAGAGCTTTGACAGAAACTGCTCTTTTTCAAGGACAGCTCTTGTCAGAACTATGGCTTGCCCTACATCATCCAACAGCTGCAAGTGGAGGAGCGTGGAATCAAACCCGGTTCTCTCTGATTAGAGTGAGCACACTTAACCACTACACCAACAGAATATATCTATCTCTTGGGAAGGAATTCCACAAAAACAGGGATGGCCACCCAAAAGGTCTAAATTTATAAGCCAGTTTATCTCAGATGTGTCTTGCCATGCCATAAAGTGTCCCGAAACAACACAAAGAAAGCTGGCCTGTGTTCTGTCTGCCTCCCCAGCTTGATGGTGTACGTTTGAAGCTCCCCTCAGCAAATCTCCTGGCAATTAGGGATGCCAGCCTCCAGGTGGGAACTGGGGATCACACAGAATTAGAGCCTCATCTCCAGACAACAGACATCAGTTCCCCTGAAGAAAATGGGAAGCATTGGAGGATGGACTCTATTCTAATTTTTTATTATTATTTCTTTATGTCATTACATTTATGAATCCCCTAATCCCCACAAAATCTAGGCGATGAACAAATTTAAAATTATTAAAACCATAAAGCTATATCTGGCATATTATACACAGTGAAAATGAGTGGCGAATTTGTGTTTTGTAGCTCCCTCCCGGACCTGGATTGTGAGTGTTTCGTGGGCATAGGGAGGGAAGAACTACCAAGGAACAGGAGACTCAGGGAGGGCAGGGTGCCACCTGCGATGTAAACCATCACTGTCCACAACCAAATGCCTGGCAGAACATCCCTGCCTTACAGGCCCTGCGGAATTGCACTGTAACCCACTGAAGTCCCTGTCCTTCCCAGGCTCCATCCCCAAATCTTCTAGCAGTCCCCGGCCCTAAGGACGTCTGACTAGCATCAACCAGGGCCAGGGCTTTTTTCGGCCCTGGCCCCTACCTGGTGGAATGAACTCCCATACGAGATCAGGGCCCTGCAGGATCTACTACAGTTCTGCAGGGCCTGCAAGACGGAGCTCTTCCACCGGGCTTTTGGTTGAAGCGGCGGACGTCCCTCTTCCTTCCTGGCTATCTCCCCCTTAGTGGCCTGGATCTTAATATCGGTACTGCTGAACTGACATTGGTGGCCTGGACTTTATAACATCAATATTGTTGAACTGATATCAGAACTAGCTTGTTCGCACAGTATTTTATGGTTTTGTTGTTTTAATTGTTGTTAATTGTTGTTTAATGATATTGTACTGAGCAGCATTCTTTTTGTAGCAGGAACTCCTTTGCATATTAGGCAACACACCCCTAATGTAGCCAATCCTCCAAGAGCTTACAGTAGCTTCTGTAAGAAGATCTCTGTAAGCTCTTGGAGGATTGGCTACATTAGGGGTGTGTCACCTAATATGCAAAGGAGTTCCTGCTACAAAAAGAGCCCTGGTACTGAGATTGTTGTGAACCGCCCTAGCCCGTTTATGGGGAGGGTGATATACAAATCAAATCAATCAATCAATTTCCAGGAATTTTCCAACCTGGCAACCCTAGAATATATCTTTGCTTTTCAGAGCATTACAAAATGTATCCCAATTCTACTTTATTAAGCAAAGATAAGCCCCGGTGGAGAACCTCGGGCTTCCAAGCGGTATTTGTATAGGCCTTCTATTGATGGCCTGAAATGCATTGTTCAAAATTAAAATGTTAATAACCTGTAAGACACACAGCCTGCGGGGAAATGGTCTCTTTCAGAGTACTTCAAAAAGATCGCTTTTATTCATTTAATTTTATTTTTTATCAGTGAAGCATTTAAAAAGTGATGTGATCCTTTTTGTCCTGGCAAATGCCTATTATGGAAGAAATAATCGCATTCCCAAACAATTATTATAATGAGAAAATGATACGGAACCTGACTTCAAAAGGAGACATGGGGGAGGGGCAGGAGCGTTGGCTTTAAATGATAAATGGAGTCGCTGGGATAACCCATTTTTGCTCGCTTTCCTCCTGTGTATTCTAATATGCACTCGGCTTCCCGAGTCCCTGGAATCCCGTTGGTTTTCCACTCCAGAGGCAAATGTTACGCCACTTTAAAAAGTCCTCCTCTGAAGAATGGCAAATTTAATTAATGTAAGAAGTAAACAAGGGACCCGGTAAGAAGTTCAGCCAGGAGGGCTTTGATTTCAGGATAATGCTGCTGTTGCAGCGAGAACAGTTTGCCGGCTTGTTTATTTAAGAAACGTTCTATTTATTTAGTACATTTTTTAAATCCCACCCTTTCTCCGGAGAGCTTCATGGTTCTTCCCACCCCATTTGACCCACAAAATAGTCCTGTGAGACAAGCTAGTATGAAAGCGCTTGATTGACCCGTCCTACCAGTCTTCTCGACAAACTTTGATGCCTTGTACCAGTCTAAGACGACTTCCTCCAACGTAAGTGGATCTTCTGCCAAAGGAAGAGCTACTTTATTATGCTACAGGGTTGCCATCATCCAGGTGGTGCAAACCAAAGAGAGATCACGGGACGGAAGTTGAGAAGAAGCAAACCACTGTGATGTATTATGCCGAAAAAAGCCTCCGAGGACTAGAAATTTCTTTTTCCAGTATTCACTTTACTGGAAGCAATTCAAACGCCATTGACACCAACGAGCCATGCATATTATATCTCGTTTAGTATGACATTATCAAAATGGGTAGCGTTGAAAAATCTATATAATATCAACCCATTCAACAAACACTCTATTCATATCACATAGTAACATTCATCAGATCCATTAGTCCTTGGAGACTTTTTTTGGCATAATACATCATGGTTGTTTGCTTCTTCTCATCATCCAGGTGGTGGCTGGAGAACTTCTTATGACTGATCTCCAGGTGATAGAGATCAGTTCATCTGGAGAAAATGGCTGCTTTGGATTCCATGGCATCATACCCCATTGAAGTCCCACACCTCCAAACCCCAACCTTTTCAGGCTCGACCTCCCAAATCTCCAGGTATTTTGCTAGGTTTCCCAAAGGAGATTAGTCAGGTTCATGGCGGAGAGATCTATCAGTGGCTACTAGCCATTATGACTTCATGGAACCTTACCTCACAAGGAAGTAAACCTTAATTATAGGACTAGGAAGCAACATCAGGTGAAGGCAACTGATAGGAAGAAGAAGAAGGAGGAGGAGGAGGAGGAGGAGTTTGGATTTATAACCCACCCCTCATTACCCAAAGGAGTCTCAGAGCGGTTTACAAACTCCTTTTCCTCCCCCTCCCCACAATAGACACCCTGTGAGGTAGGTGGGGCTGAGAGAGCTCTGACAGAAATTGCTCTTTTTCAAGAACAGCTGTGCCAAACCTATGTCTTACCCAAGGTCATCCAGCAGGTGTAAGTGGAGGACTGGGGAATCAAGCCCAGTTCTCCCAGATTAGAGTCCACACACTTAACCACTACACCAAACATGAACCAGGATGCTTAACTAGACAGACAACTGGTCTGATCCTGCGGGGCTCTTCTTATGTTCTTAGATTCCATAGTTCATTAATTGGCTCATGTCATCCACGAACCATCTACCATTTCCTCTCTCTGGATATAGTGGAAGGAATGGCTCCATTCAACCACTTCGTCTCTCGTTCTCTTCCTTCCAGCTAAAACAGCTGGAACAAGCCATGCACGATGTACTCAGCAAACAAGGGATTTCATTAAATTCTCAGAGAAGGGTTTATATTTCAAGATGATCCTTTTCAAAATGAAACTCAACAGGAATGGTGGCAAGGAAATGCTGGAAATCCTAAAACAAATAAGCAAGACAACGCTCTAAAGTTTCAAATACGTCTCTACTATTAGCTGCCGACAACGTGGACTCGATCAGGTGACGAGACATAAATTCCCAGGAAGGTGCATGGAATCCAAATGAAATATCCTTTTAATATACCGATATGAGAACTGGAATTGGTAATTTCTGGAAACCTTCAGGAATGTCCATTGTAAACATTCGTGCCTGTCTGCTTTATTATGATAACTTAAGGTGACAGTGGGAGTGGCAGCAAGCAGTCAGCAGATCACCTGACAGAGGCATCTTCCAGCCGGAAGTGTTAGCAGCTAGTCCCTCCGAAGAGGTCCATCCCTTGAAGGATTTCTTTGAGTAGTACCTCCACTCTCTGTAGACGATTGCATTATACCATGAGAACTAGGGGGACTTAATGGCAGTGGGGGTCCTCACCGGCAACAAAATGACATCACCGGCAACATGCTAATATCATCCCCTGTGCACCCAGAAGCAACATCAGCACGTCATTGGGGATGCTCTGGCATTTGGGCAAAACTCTATGGTTTGCACAGACACCAGGGTGTCCCTGGCACCCCCCAGAGACATGCTAGCGTTGCTTCTGTGCACATAGAGAGTGCTGTTGGGACACTGCTGATCCCTTCCATTTCCTGATATATTTTTTCTCTGCAGGCCAGCTGAGTGGTGGCAGGGAAGTGTCTCCTGGGGCTGGGGGATTCCCACCCCAAGTGGAGAAATGGCAGCTCCATAGAGTTTTCTTGGTTCAGTAACGGATGTAGTTTGCTTGTTACTATGTCCTCTGCTTTTCTTTTGGTGCCAGGCCTCTTTGTCTGCTCACCCTAGGCAAACATTGTCTTGGGCAGAATGAAAGAGGGGAACACAGTCAGTGGTTTCAGTTCTCTGTGATAGCCAGAAGAAGAAGAAGAAGAGGAGGAGGAGGAGGAGGAGGAGAGGAGGAAGAAGACGAAGAAGAAGAGGAGGAGAAGGAGGAGGAGGAGGAAGAAGAAGAAGAAGAGGAGGAGGAGGAGGAGGTTGTGGTGGAGGATTTATATCCTGTTCTTTACTCGGAGTCTCAGAGCGGCTTACAATCTCCTTCCCTTCCTCTCCCCGCAACAGACACCCTGTGAGGTAGGTGGGGCTGAGAGAGCTCTGAGAGAACTGCTCTTGAGAGAACAGCTTTGAGAGAGCTAGAAGTTGCCCCTGGTCACCCAGTGGGCTGCATGTAGAGGAGTGGGAAATCAAACCCGGTTCTCCGGATTAGAGTCCATCGCTCTTAACTACTATGTCAAACTGGCTCTCAAACAAACAGGACAGACATTTGGCTTGCTGCAGCAGAATGGAGATGGGGAGGCAGAGGATTAGGCGTGCTGTTACCCCCCACCCCCATAATGAGCAGGATGCCTGTAGGGGGGAGAGGCTTCTAAGATGAATATGGAGGTTGCCTCAGCTTCTCAGTTTGAACCTTCTCATACATTTAGATAGAAATTTAAGTACATTTAATGATGAAACTTCTGGGAGAAATGCTTTTTGTGCCCCAAAAGAAGGAGATACAGCCTGTTGACTATTTAATATGGGGACTGACTACAGATTATGGAGATCCCAAATCCACACAAATAGTACAGAACGATTTAATGCTGTGTGAAGTGTACACAGTTGACAGAAGCTCACCAGATATGTGCAGGGAAGCCTGTAAAACTAGTGCAATTGAAGTGTGCAGGGCCACACCATCCAGTAGGCAAGTGTAGGCAGTCACCTAGGGCACCTGAGCTGGGGGGGGCATCAAAAGAGTTAGAGGGCCACAGGCAGTCCCAGGGATCCAGGGTACAGGGCAGATTGAAGCCTTTGGAATGAGCCTATTGAGGTTCCATTATGTTTGTGTATGTATGGTGAATGGGAAGGCAGAAAAGTCATAAGAGAAGTCATGTTGGATCAGGCCAGTGACCCATCCAGTCCAACACTCTGTGACATACAGTGGCCAAAATCCAGGTGCCATCAGGAGGTCCATCAGCAGGGTCAGAACATCAGAAGCCCTCCCACTGTGGCCCCCCAAGCACCAAGAATACAGAACATCACTGCCCCAGACATAAGAACATAAGAGAAGCCATGTTAGATCAGACCAATGGCCCATCCAGTCCAACAATCTGTTTCACACAGTTGCCAAAAAACCAGGTGCCATCAGTGGGGCCAGAACTCTAGAAGAAGCCCTCCCACTGTTGCCCCCCCAAGCACCAAGAAGACAGCAGAGCATCACTACTCCAGACATAGAGTTCCATCTAATAATACCTCAAACAGGTAGGTAATACCTCTAATGGGTAGGTAATAGATAGACGCTAATATCTTTCCTCCATATGTTTATTCAATTCCCTCTTGAAGCTGTTTAAACTTGTAGTCACCAGCACTTCTTGTGGCATAATTTGCCTAGGGTGCCAAATACCTTAGACAAAGAAGAAGAGTTGGTTTTTATATCCTGCTTTTCTCTACCCTCAGGATTCTCAAACTGGTTTACAATTGCCTTTCCTTCCTCTCCCCACCACAGACACCTTGTGAGATAGGTGGGGGTGAGAGAGTTGTGAGAGAACTGGGACTGGTCCAAGGTCACCCAGCTGGCTTCATGTAGAAGAGTGGGGAATCAAACCTGGTTCTCCAGATTAGAGTCCACCACTCTTAACCACTACACCTCCCTGGCTGGCCCTGGCAGGGTGGACCTAAGTAGAGCTGGTCACAGTTCCTTTTTCCCACCCACGATGTTAGACATGACCACACTCTCTAAATAACTGAAGGACTGTGACATAGAAGAAGACAAAGATTTGTTCTCTGCTGCTCCAAGACAAGAGCTAGTGGCCTTAAGGTACAGAATGCCAGATTTCAGTGGAACACTGGGTTGCCAGGTCTCGGTTGGGGAATTCCTGGAGATTCAGGGTGGATCCTGGAGAGGGCGGGGCTTGGGGAGGGGAGAGACCTCAGAAGAGTATAATGTCATAGAGTGCACCCTCTAAAGCAAGTGTTTTCTCCAGGGGAAATGATAAATGTAACTAGGATATTATAATTCCAGGAGATCTCCAGGCTCCAGCTGGAGGTCGGCAACCCAGGATGGTGAGGAGGAAGAGGCCAATTAGCCTTATACCCCGCTCTTCACTATGCTGAAGGAGTCTCAGAGTGGCTTACAATTACCCTCCCTTCCTCTCCACACAACATAGATCCAGAGGAGTTAGCCATGTTAGTCTGCTGCTGCAAAGCAGTAAAAAGCCCAGTAGTACCTTTAAGACTAACAAACTTTATTGAAGCATAAGCTTTTGAGAAACACAGGTCTCTTTGTCAGATGCATCTGATGAATTTTTGGCTAAACATTGGGAAGAACTTCCTGACAGTTAGAGCAGTTCCTCAGTGGAACAGGCTTCCTCAGGAGGTGGTGGGCTCTCCTTCTTTGGAAGTTTTCAAACAGAGGCTAGATGGCCATTGGACAGCAATGCTGATTCTGTGAACTAAGGCAGATCATGAAAGGGAGGGCAGGCAGGGTTGCATCAGTGCTTAGTTCTCCTGGCCCTTTCTTACACACCCAGGGAAATGCCGATTGCCACTTTGGAGTCAGGAAGCAATTTTTTCTCCAGGCCAGTTTGGCCAGGGATCCTGGAGTTTTGGGGTTTTTTTGTCAGCTTCTGGGCATGGAGCAGGGGTGACTGGGGGTGTGGGGGGGAGGTATTTGTGAATTTCCTGCATTGTGCAGGGGTTGGACTAGACGACCCTGGAAGCCCTTTCCAACTCTGATTCTATGATTCTATTAAAGATCACTGTTCTGTTGTGTTATTTCTTACGTTTTTGTTACATGATGTGATATTAAGTGAAAAGTAAACATGTTTTATCCTTGTTGAACCGGTGCAAGATTCATTTCAAGTTCTGCCCCACAGAACCCATGAGTGGAGGTTACACTTGCTCCAGTGCCAGTAATCTTTGCCAGCAGACAAACCTTGATCCCACAGATCCCACCCTCTTTCTCATAAGAAGAGCCCTGCTGGATCTTATTTATTTATTTATTAGATTTATACCCTGTTCTCCCTGCCGAAGTAGGCTCATACCAGCTGCCTATTGTCCTGCATACTGTTGCACACAGCAGCCCTGGGGGGACAACAAACATGCCTTAGACACCAAAGCTGATGTTGCCTGCTTGCAAAGAGGGGGGCAAAGGGGGCGGTGCTTTGGGTTCCCAAGCATGTCCTGGCAACTGGCGGAAGACGGAGGAGGCAGGTAGTTACTGTGCAGGGGGATGGCGATCTTCATCACTGCTCAGTGACATCACTTTCCGTGTGACACTCAGTAGAGTTTTCCATAGAGTTTTTGAGTGGGGGATATAGTGTCACTCTGGTGCAATGCTGGATCCTCCACATCACACCAGAAGTGACATCACCAGGTGATGATCCTCCCCCCTGGTTTGGCCAGCCCGCTTCTGCCCACTGACTAACTGAACGTTGGTGAATAGCAGCAATAATTACCAGGAGTTTGGCTGCTGCCACCACCACCACCACCATCATTGTCATCATGTTTGTTGTTGTTGTCATCGTCGTCATCATCATCATCATCATCATCATCATCATCATCATCATCATCATTATAGATTATACCCTGTCCTATCCCACGAGTGGGCTCAGGATGGCTTACAACACAAGATTCATAAAACAATAAAAGTGATAAAACCAACAAAACAACAGAAGGAACAATAAACAATAAGAGAAAGGAGCCTTGCCTCATGTCAGGTGAACATCGGGCTCCTGGTAAGCTTACTTATAACAGCAGTGGAATAGGGTAGATCTGATGGACAGCCTTCCTAATAACACGAGTTCTCAGAGGTCGCTTAGAAAGAAACTCAAGTTTCCCCCCAAGTGCTCTCTGAGAAAGCTCAGAAAACTGAACTAATTAGGAGGCAATCTGGCAGGGGGAAGGGAGAGCATGCCTATCTCTAGCTCTCACACCACCCTGGCTCTGTTCCCCGAAATCAGCCAGGTCCAGAGCTTCCAGCACTGCTTCCAGCATGCAATTAATCTGTCCCACCTCCACATTGCATATGTTCACAAAATACACCTCCTTAAACTCCGAGGGAATGTTAATCAAGCTATGCAAATTTTTGTAGACAAGACGAAGCCCCCTCCTGGAGGGATTGTCTAGAAGAGACTTTTCTGCCCCTCCTTAGCAACAAATATATCTTCACTCAAGACAGCTCCCATTCCTGTTCTGGTACGATGGCTTCTTTTTGTGCCAAAAGAAAAGACGTTGATGAGATGTCCCACTGACAGAGTTGACACTTCGAGGCCAAATCTTATGACCGCGTGAACAGATTGTGATCAAGTCAGAAGCTCAGGGATAGAAACGAAGTGGGGTCCCAGGTTCCACTGCCCCTAAATGTCTTCCCATCTGTCAAGCACTGACCCGTCAAGCGATAACATTGTTGGCTGATGTCAAAATACTAGTGACAATGTCCTCTTTGACACACTTCAGGGCCATTCACTTAGCTCTTGGACACTTTTGATGAAGACATGGGGTTCCATCAATTGTTAACTGGTAATGAGTTGTGGTTTTTTTTTTTTAAGATGCTCTAAGGAGGAAGGTAGCCCAGGCTAGCCTGATCTTGCCAGACCTCAGAAGTTAACCAAGGTCAGCCCTGGTTAATACTTGGATGGGAGACCACCAAGGAAGTCCAGGGTTGCTATGCAGAGTCCTGACCTGGATGGTGAAGGCTAGCTCAATCTTGTAAGATCTTGGAAGCTAAGCAGGGTCAGAATTGCTTAGTACTTCGGTAGGAGGCCACCAAAAATTCCAGCGTTGCTATGCAGAGGCCTGACCTGGATGGCCCAATCAGATCTCAGAAGCTGAGCAGGGTTGGCCCTGGTTAGTACTTGGATGGGAGACCACCAAGAAAGTCCAGGGTTGCTATGTGGAGGCCTGACCTGGTTGGCCCAGGTTAGCTCAATCTGGTCAGATCTCAGAAGCTAAGCAGGGTTGGCCCTGGTTAGTACCTGGATAGGAGACCACCAAGGAAGTCCAGGGTTTGCTACATGGAGGCCTGACCTGGATGACCCAGGCTAGCTTAACCTGGTCAGATTCTGGAAGCTAAGCAGGGTTGGTTCTGGTTAGTACTTGGATGGGTGACCACCAAGGAAGTCCAGGGTTGTAATGCAGAGGCTTGCCAGCCTATCCGAAACTCATCAAATCTCAAAAGGATCTCAGAATCTTGTCACATCTCAAAATATCTAAACAGGGTTAGCTGTGGTTAGTCCTTAGATGGGAGACCACCAAGAAAGTCCAGGGTTGCTACACAGAGGCAGACAATGGCAAACCACTTCTGTTTGGCTCTTGCCTTGAAAACCCTATGGGGTGGCCATAAGTCGACGGCCACTTGATGGCACTTTCTAAGTAAGATACACAAACATGAACACACATGAAGGTTCCTTATATTGAATCAAATCCACTGAAGTCAGCATCATCTACTCAGACTGCCAGCAGCTCACCAGGGTCTCAAGTGATAGCCTTTCACATCAACTACTACCTGATCCTTTCCACTGGAGATATCGGGGGTTGAACCTGGGACATTCAGCAGACCAATGAGATGTTGTATCAATGCGCCACAGCCCCTCCTCAGAGTCACAAGACTTTGGGCCTAAGTTCAAGGGCAAGAGCCAAAGGGCTTTGGGCCCTTGGCTGTTAGTCCCTTGCTCACAACTTGGAGGCTGTGTCAGCCAGCACAGTGGATACAGACCTGCCCAGGATGTGTGTGTTTATCTCTTGTTTATTTAAAGTTTATTGATTCAATTGGTTGTTTTGTGTTTTAGAGACCTGCATTGTGTCTCTTTGGGAGAGAAAAGTGAGATGAAAATGGCTTGTCAGAAAAGCATCATATAAATATTTGAAATATATTACATTCATAACAAATACATATAAAGGGAAGGAAGATCTGTGCCTTCTGAGGCAAAAGGCATTTTCCCCTCAGGGGAATTCCAGGTTGTCAACCCAGACTATGTGGAAGGACTTTGAACTGGGCTCTGAAGCTTAATAATCAACATGATAATGATTTGGGATGGGCACAAACCAGAAAAATTCAGTTCATTGTCTGAACTATGAACTGAACTGAAAGGAGAAGTTCATTTGTGAACTGAACCAGTTTGTGGTTCGTGGAGCCACAAACCCTGTTTAAATGGACTGCAGTCCCTTTTAACAGGATTTGGAGAAAACCTGAAAAACAGTTGAGAGGCAGGGAACCGTTTTTCACTCAGCTGCTTCATTTTCTTGTGCAGTCCCTTTAAAGGGACCGTACAAGAAAGCCCAAAAAACAACTGAGCAGCAGTTAGGCACTCCCCGCCACTCAGGTGTTTTTGCGGCTTTCACAGGGAACAGAACACAGGAGTTTAAAGGGACTCAGAGTCCCTGCTTTCTGATCTATTCACAAACTACCACAAACTACTTTAAAAGTTTGTGGACATTCGTGATGGTAGACACATCACAAAATTTGGTTCACAAACCACAAACAGGACAAAATTCATAACAAATTTTGCTTCGTGGTTCAGTTTGTGCCCATCCATAATGATGATAATTATGATTATAATTACAACCACCGTGATGTTGTTCTTGTTGACTGAGATAGCGGCATGCCTAAGGCCACTTATGGACTTTGTGTCAGAGGCCAGACATGAATGATTGGACTATGTTCATGCTAGCTCATACTGACTCTGTTCAGATGTACAGTTGGTATTTCAGCTTATATCTTACAATCTGCAAACTTATTTCAGCTTCAGGGTATAATGCCATGGAACCACACATTCACACACATTTATTCATTTATCAAATTTATCAAATGGGATTTGGGGCAGCTAACAGCATATAAAATGGACTCAATAAAGACCATACAAAAGATACAATAAATAAACTTTGAAAATATCAAATGATTAAAAATATTTCCCCATTAAAATCTATCCTACTTGATTGTGGATAGAATTTATTATTCTGTGTGCGGCTCTTTTTGTAGCAGGAGCTCCTTTGCATATTAGGCGATGCACCCCTAATGTAGCCAATCCTCCAAGAGCTTACAGAGCTCTTCTTACAAGGGCGACTGTAAGCTCTTGGAGGATTGGGTACATTAGGGGTGTGTCGCCTAATATGCAAAGGAGGTCCTGCTACAAAAAGAGCCCTGATTCTATGATCCTATCCACTATCAAGCAGGATATGATGCGTGGCTGGTGAAGACACAGCTGAAGCATACCAGCTGCCTGGTGGATCACAATTACCCAAAGGCCACCCCAAAAAGAGCAGTCTTGTATGCCCTGTGGAACATAAGGTGGTCTCACAAGGCATGTACTCCTTAGGCGGCTGGTTCCACAGGACAGGGGCCACTACTGACACAAGGCAGACAGTTCATGAACCAGGAACCTTCAATAAATTGTGAATTAGACCTTTGGCTCTTCAAACCCACTATTGTCTAATCAGACTGGCAGAAGCTTTCCAGGGTCTAAGGCAGGGGTCACTTACTGCCAGAACCATTAACTGGAGATGCCGAGGATTGAACCTGGGACCTTCCGCATGCCGAGCAGATGCTCTACCACTGAGCCACGCCCCTCCCCAAGAAGTACAGTTAGTATTCCAGCTTTTATGATATTTACACTTTCTTCCTTTTTTTGGGGTGGGGGAGGGAAATCTGGAATTAATCTTATTGTCCTTAGTGCATTCCTTCAAAGCAGTAGTGGCAAGTGAATTGGACAGATGCTCCATACTATCCCAAGCAGACCAGCTGCCTCCCTTCCTTCCTTCCTGGATCTGGTAATCTGCAAACGTTAAAAAAATAAAATAAAATAAAAATAAAAACAGTGCCACCCTCTGAGAGCGAATCTGTTGAATTATGCAAGAGGAGGCCTCATATTTCAGCTCGAATGAGGAGAAGAAAAGTGATGTTGGGTATTAAGGAAACACATCAGGTTCAGAGGTCTGTAATTAATCTTGTCAGCGCATGCCGGAGGCTAGACCGATGCACATGAAGGCGTCAACCTGGGACTACTCTCTCGTTTACTTGCCGAGCGCGGAGCCAAGAAGGAGCACGTGGGGACTGAACCCATTTCAGGGATCAGACAAGATTATAGTCATTTTTTTTCCTCAACGTTGTACCACTCCATCTACTTAAGAGCATTAAATGCTTAGCTAACAAGTTCATAAATATTGTAAACGAAAACATGGGCGAGTGGAATACATTTTCATTAGCTGCTCCCCAAGAAAAGAAATGGGTGGGGGGAAGGACTCCCTTCCCCCGCAGCACACACGAGTCATGGCAAAGATACACTAAGGCATGTTTATATAGGATTTTCCTCTGTAATTGTTAGTTAGGGGGCTATTTTGCCAGGACACGTGCAAAGCAATTAGCACCGCTAATTAAGCTTTGTTAAACAACGAGGCACCAAAGGAAGCACGATTATTATTATTTTTTCTGTTTTAGTGGTTTCAACTAATCACTGCTGCAGCACGTTTAAGTGGAGAGCCACAGGCTTTTTCTTGTCCAGGAGAGGCTTAGGGATAATTTGGTGTATGGCACTTTTTGGACTAAACTATTTTAACTTACCAGGTTATATATATATTTAAAAAGAAATGCTCTCCATCCAGTTTGATGTAGTGGTTAAGTGTGTGGAGAACTGGGTTTGATTCCCCATGCCTCCATTTGCAGCTGCTGGATGACCTTGGGCAAGCCATAATTCTATCAGAGCTGTTCTCTCAAGGGCAGTCCTCAAAAGAGCTCTCTCAGCCCCGTCTACCTCACAGGGTGTCTGTTGTGAGGAGGGGAAGGGAAAGGAGTTTGTGAGCCGCTCTGAGACTCAGAGTGAAGGGCGGGGTATAAATCCAATCTCTTCTTCTTCTTCTTCTAAAACTTTCTGTTGGGATTTGCCCCAGAAAACTAGGATCAAGAACCTAAAAAGGGAAGTCAAACTGAGCAGAGGGCCAACAATTAAAACTTAATGCATGAATAATGTGTAAAAATACATGCATTTATTTTAAAGAATTAACAAAAAAAACATATAGGGGCCCAATCGCACCTCATGTAAAAACTTCAAAATCATACATGCAACAAGGGCCAATGGAACTGACCCTCTGCTCAGTTTGACTTACCTTTTTAGGTTCTTGATCTTAGATTTCAGGGTTAAATTTGTTTCCCTTTTTTGCTCATAGTTTGTTCTTTTTGGGATTTTTGCTGAAATGGCCCAAAGGGTTTCAGGGTCTTTCAGTTATACAGATGATCAGAGAGCCTCATTATTACAACAACCCACATTATTCAACATGGACCCTCTACTCAGTTTGACTTACCTTTCTAGGTTCTTAATTCCTAGTTTTCAGGGTTAAGTTTGTTTCCCTTTTTTTGTTCATAGCAGGATCTATGGTCCAGCATTATAATGGGATGGAAGCTGTTTAGAGGACAAGGACATAAGAAGAGCCCTGCTGGATCAAACAATTATCCATCCAGTCCAGCCTCCTGTCTCACACAGTGGCCTACCAGTTCCTCTGGAGGGCCATCAACAGCGCATGGAGGCCGAGGCCTTCCTCTGGTAAGGGCATAAGAAGAGCCCTGCTGGATCAAACCAGTGAGGGTCCATCTAGTCCAGCCTCCTGTCTCACACAGTGGCCAGCCAGTTCCTCTGGAGGATCATCAACAGAGCACAGAGACCAAAGCCTTCCCCTGATAAGAATATAAGAAAAGCCCTGCTGGATCAGACCAGTGGTCCATCTAGTCCAGCATCCTGTCTCACGCAGTGGCCAACTAGTTCCTCTGGAGGACCAACAACAGGGCACAGAGGCTGAGGCCTTCCCCTGAGGTTGCCTCCTGGCTCTGGGATTCAGAGAATAAGTGTTTTTGAATGTAGAGGTTCCCCTCAGTTACAATGGCTAATAGCCATCAATAGACATAGCCTCCATGAATCTAATTCCCGTTTAAAGCTGTTTATTCCTGTGGCCATCACTACATCCTCTGGCAGCGAATTCCACATTTGAATCACTCTCTGTATAAAGTAGTATTTCCCTTTGTCTGTCGTCCTCTCACCGCCCATGCCCCGCTCAAGACTCTAAGCAGTGTTGTTAAGAGGAAGTCTCTCAGTTCCTCTTGTTGGAGTGAGTGACTCAGAATGTCTAAACATTGGAGGGTCACTACATCTTTCTAAGTGTGTACACTTAGTCTCCTTGACTAGGATCTCTCTCTCCTTGTCTTAACCTCAGAGCTGTCCTCTGATCCCCCGTCTCTCTGTGTGTGCTTTGTTCTCCCCCATGTTTCACATGGCTGTTTATGGAGTCACAGGTCAATCCTGTAGAAACTTTGTCCTTGTACTTCCATACACACGATGCCAGATTTAGTTGGCCACTTCTGATATATAAAGTACTCTTTAGATTAGGCTTTCTCGCTTTCTTCTTTTGACCACAATCTGAATGTGAACTGAATCTACTTGAATAAATGCCAGTTTTTGGAGCCTTGACCTGAATAGCCCCGGATAGCCCAGGCTAGCCTGAGCCCATCAGATCTTGGGAGCTAAGCCGGGTCAGCCGTGGCTAGTATCTCGAAGGGTGACCTCAAAGGATTACCAGGGTCATGACAGAGAGGCAGGCAATGGCGAACCACCTCTGAAACATCTCTTGCCTCAATCACTTACAACAGTATTTAGTTCAGTAAGCTAATTCAAGTGTGGCTTCAGTTGATTGCTGTAAGTTTTTGTGTAATCCCCTCTGTTTAATAATATATTGATGTGAAGTTTGTATGTTGACAATAAAATTAAAATAAATTTGAAAAAAAAAAGTCTAGTTCACCACCTAGTGGTGCATAATACTAAAAAAAAGAGCTAGAACTTCTGGCTGCCAATCTTAAAATCTCCTGGTTATTCTACACACCATGCCGTACAATAATTATTATTAATGTAAGTTTTACCTTTTGCAATATATTTCTTGGGAAATTTATGTAATGTGTTCAATATCACACTTCTATGAGTGGACAAAGTGTTCTATATTAAGTAAATATCCCAATCCCTCTCTATCATCTCCCTGAAACAAACAAGGCTCTCTCTCTCTCTCTCTCTCTCTCTCTCTCTCTCTCACACACACACACACACACACACACACACAGAGAGAGAGAGAGAGAGAGAGAGAGAGAGAGAGAGAGAGAGAGAGAGAGAGAGAGAGAGAGAGAGAGAGAGAGAGAGACTGGATTATGCACTTTCTATTCACTTTCAATGCATTTCAGTGATGATTTGCAAGTGGATTTTTCTGTTTTCACCCGGTAAAATCCAGTTGCAAAGTGGACTGAAAGTGAATTGAAAGCACATATTCAGAGTGTGCAAAAGAGGCATAAGTTTCTTTCCCTCTTTTGTTTAGGAATTTGGAGTCTGTTTTGAACCAGTTCTGTTTCGACCAGCTAGAGGGATTCAAAGAGAGGAGGGGCAGAAGGTGAAGTCCTACAAAATTTCAGTACTTCCCCCTGCAGATGCTCAGAGGCACGCCATCACTTCTCAAGCCTTGCTACCCTCCTGCCAAAGCATTACTGTTTGGTATGTAACACCGAAAGGGCTGAAGTTACAGAAGGGTGCGTAGAGGTAGAACAGAAAACTACAAAGAGAAACCAAAGAGAAGCTGAGATGGAGAGGATCGAACCTGGGGATTTCTGCATGCCAAGTAGATGCTCTACCAATGATCCAGGGACTAACAGCCAATGCTCCCTCTAAGCTGTGGAGCCTTGTGAGCAAAAATTCTGCTTTCTGAGCTACTGGCATTAAAGTTGTGAGCAAGCGATTTGGCGACTGCATAAATTAGTTTGCTCTGGAGCCATCCTTCTTGAGCTAAGACAAAAATGTGTGAGCTGGAGGCTAAAAATCTGTGGACTAGCTCACATTTAACTCAGCTTAGAGGGAACACTGCCCACAGCCCTTCTATGCAAATTCCGGGCTCCTACTGAAGCAACAGAAAGGATGGAGATGCTGGGCCATATATGATGGTTCAGGACTCTGTAAATGCTAGAGCAAGAAAAGAACCAAGGACCAAAAAAAGAAATAAATGTTTTGCTGCTCCTACCAGGTTGGTGATTTCCTTAACATTTAGATTTTATGGTGTTATGAAGCTTGGAACACCGTTTTCCAACACCCTTTTCTGCGTTTATCAGATGTTAATTTACCACTTTGGAGTTTCCGTCCAGCTGTGATGACCTTATTACCAGAACTCATTTCTCCCTCGACCATCTGTCCGATTCAGGTCAGTTATATCGGTGGTTGTGCTTGTTATCAGGGTATCTTCGCTGAAGCCAGCTCGATAGTAATCCTGCCCTTTAAAACGTTTTGAGCTTTGACTGGGATTCTGTTCCCTCCCTTAGCAATGTATGTCCTGCCAAATTTTTTGGTACAGAATGTGAGAAGGATTCAAAATCGGTTTAGGATCTTCTCATGTTTTAATGAATACGGTTCTCATCAAAGAGACGTTGTCCGTATCTTAATATCTTTGCTGCCTATTGATTTTATCTAGGGATTTCCTGTTTAATACTCAATACATGTTCAGAATTTCTCCTGTGGCCCTTTTTCTTGCTCCTGTACCGTCTGTATTCTTTTCGCCACTTCTGTGCTGTCATTGTTGTCACTCGTTGGTTCCTATTGCTTTGGGTCCCCCTTCCACATGTGTTTTGCTCTCTCTGCGGCTACTAGAGAGAGTAAAAGACATTTTTTGGGGGGGAACCCCTGAAGCAATAGGGGCAAACGAGTGCCCGTTGTGGTTTCAGCCCTCCGTAATGCCATCCTCTGCTAGTCTGGAAAGCTCCAATGCTGTGTGGGTTCTGCCTCTTCAGGATCCTGAATAATTCCTCAACTGCTTCCCACATTATCATCTTTGTCACTTATTGGTCCCTATCGCTTTGGGTTCCCTCTGAGCTGTGGAGTCTTGTGAGCAAAAATCCTACTCTGTGAGCTACTGGCATTCAAGTGGTGAGCGAGCGATTTGGCCGCTGCATCAATTAGTTTGCTCTGGAGCCCTCCTTCCTGCGCGGAGACAAAAATGTGTGAGCCGGAGGCTAAAAAACTGTGAGCTAGCTCACACTGACTCAGCTTAGAGGGAACAGAATTACAAGGGAATGTACAGAATTAGAGGGAAATTACAAGGGAGTCGTTACCGGCTAAATATCAGGAGAAACTTCCTAACTGTAAGAGGGGTTGAGGAGTGGAACAGTCTGCCTCGGGAGGTGGTGGATGCTCCTTCCCTGGACGTTTTCAAGCGGAGGCTGGACAACCATCTTTCGGGTATGTTGTAGGGCTATCTTTTGGCTATGCTCCTGCAGAGTGCAGGGGGATGGACTAGGTGACCTGCAAAGTCCTTTCCAACTCTAACATTCTATGATTCTAATACTGGTCCCCTCCCCTCCTTTCCCACATGTGTTTTGCTCCCTCTGGGACTCCTAGAGAGGGTAAAATGCACAGGGGGGTCCCCCCCTGAAGCAATAGGGACAAACAAGTGACCAAAGTGACAATGCAAAAGCCTGAGGATCAGGCTGTGGACATTCCTGTGGTGAGTCATTCTCAGCTGCTGGCCCTTAACCCTGTGACCCCCTTGTCTGAGGGGCAGAGCTGGCCCGTTTGGAAATGGGACACCTTGTAGAAGAAGACAAAGAAGAAGATGATGAAGAACATGAAGAGGAGGAGGAGGAGGAAGAGGGGATTGGATTTATACCCCGCCCTTCATTACCTGAAGGAGTCTCAGAGGGGCTTACAATCTCCTTTCCCTTTCCCCTCCCCACAAGAGACACCCTGTGAGGTAGGTGGGGCTGAGAGAGCTTTCTCGAGAACTGCTCCTGAGAGAACAGCTCTGAGAGAACTTATGACTGACCCAAAGTCACATCAGCTGGCTGCCTGTGGAAGAGTGGGGAATCAAACCCGGTTCTCCCAGATCAGAGTCATGCAAGAACAAAAGCCGTCTGTCATGGGCACTATAGTAAGAAGGAGAATTGAGTGAAAATGCTGGCTGGATCCAGCCCCATGTTATTTGCCACACCACTGAAGGAGAATCGTAGAATCACAGAATCATAGAGATGGAAGGGGCCAGACAGGCCATCTGGTCCAACCCCCTGCTCAGTGCAGGACCAGCCCTGGAGCATCCCTGGTAAAGGTTTGTCTAGCCGCTGCTTCAAGACTGCAAGTGAGGGGGAGCTCACCACCTTCCGAGGCAGCTGTTTCCACTGTTGCACAACTCTGACTGTCGAAAAAGTTTTCCCTCATATCCAGCTGGTACCTTCCTGCCCTTAATTTAAGCCCATTCTAGCGAGTCCTCTCCTCTGCTGCCCACAGGAACAGCTTCCTGCCCTCCTCCTCTAAGTGACAACCCTTCAAATACTTCAAGAGAGCAATCCTGTCCCCCCTCCCCCTCCTCTTCTCCAGACTGAACATTCCCAAGTCCCTCAGCCATTCCTCATAGCGTGCTAGAATCATCTCAGTGGAATAAATGGTAGTGTCCTATTCCTTGAAAACCATGGGTACCCATATCATGCATATGACTGCATGTCATCAAAGCAGTTTGTGGTGTAACAGTGATTAGTATGGCAGCACAGACTTCAGGAGAGCTGGAGCATGAGTAAGCATGCCAGTCCTCCCGTCATAGTGGGAGGCCTCCTGCTGGCAAGTTCTGCTCTCCATCACCACTTTGAGAGGTGGTGGAAGCATTTTTCTTTAATAAAGTGGTGTCACTGACATCGCTTCCTTGTACAAGTCAGAAGTAACAAACGGTAGCTCTAGGAATCACTAGAAGCTCCTCTGGGCTGTATCCAGAAGTGATGTAGTGACATCACTGACAATGCATCCACCCCCATGTCCTGCTGGCAACCAGAGCCATGAAGCCTTGCCGGGTGACTTGGAGAGGGCAATTAAAATGTGAAATTTGCTGCTAGAGGATGTAGCGATGGCCACAGGAATAAAAGGGGATTAGATAGATTCCTGGAGGTTAAGTCTAGCAATGGGTACTAGCCATGGTGACTGAGGGGAACCTCCACATTCAGAGGCACTAAGCCTCTGAATCCCAGAGCTGGGAGGCAACATCAGGGGAAGGCCATGGCCTCTCTGCCCTGTTGCTGGCCCTCCAGAGGAACTGGTTGGCCCCTGTGTGAGACAAGGTGCTGGACTAGATGGACCATTGGTCTGATCCAGCATGGCTATTTTCAGGTTCTTATCAGGGGAAGGTCTCAGCCTCTATGCCCTGTTGTTGGCCCACCAGAGGAACTGGTTGGCCCCTGTGTGAGACAGGGTGCTGGACTAGATGGACCCTCACTGGTCTGATCCATCAAGGCTCTTCTTATGTTCTTACCAGGGGAAGGCCTCGGCCTCCATGCCCTGTTGTTGGCCTTCCAGAGGAACTGGTTGGTCACTGTGTGAGATGGGAGGCTGGACTACATGGACCCTCACTGGTCTGACCCGGCAGGGCTCTTCTGAGGTTCTTATCAAGGGAAGGGCTTGGCCTCTGTGTCCTGTTGTTGGCCCTCCAGAGGAACTGGTTGGCCCCTGTGTGAGACAGGATGCTGGACTACATGGACTATTGGTCTGATCCAGCAGGGCTCTTCCTATGTTCTTATGAGCCAATCAACTTCGCCTACCTACCAGGCAGAGCTTCTTATAGCAAGGGCAGGATAAAAATATAGAGAGAAGCACTTCCCCTGCAAAAAAAAGGACACAATCCCAAGCAGGTCTACTTGGAAGTAAGTTCCATGTGATTCAGCAGGGTTTACTCCCAAGAAACGGCCCTCAGGATGTCAGCCAAAACGGCCCATCCTCAGAGGGCTGTTTGACGGTCCCGGACTCTACCCCAACCTTGTGCCATATCCCCGGCGTGGCTTAGATATTCCTTGTATGGAAGCATCAAGTCACTCCCGTGCTCAGATTTCAGAAGTTGGCGCAGCCTGCCCTTTGTGTGTCATTATAACTTTCTCCTCTCCGTCAATATTATCGACGGGCCCCGTGGTCTCAAAATACCAAGGTGCTTGGTGTCCTCTTGAAGTGGCCATGGATCAATGACCTCATCAGATCCTAATCTGAAGCCTTCTCCACTTACCTCCTGCTAATCAGCCCCGGAGTGCACTTCTTCAGCCCAAGCAGCACGGCGATGTCATATTTTTTAAAGGAAAAAAACACAGATCCAAATCTGAGTCAGACATGCGATATCCCAGTCGAACCGCATTTGCAGTTTTCAAATTGCCCTTTATTATACCAAAGTGGGAATCAGTCAGGATGAGACCTTCACCCCTCTTGGGCGTGTTAGACCACAGAACTTCTGGTCAGCATCCTGTTACTAGAGGTACAGAGGACGTTCAGAGGGAACCAGATTCTGTGAGTCTGGGGAAATTGGGCTCACGCCTGGTGCCTACCTAGACTTCCCAGGCATTTCAGTTTGGTGTACTGGTTAAGAGCGTGGACTCTAACCTGGGAGAACCAGGTTTGATTTCCTCACTCCTCCACAGGCAGCTGCTGGTGTGACTTTGGGACAGTCACAAGTTCTTTCAGAGCTATTCTCGCAAGGGCAGTTCTCTCAAGAGCTCTCTCAGCCCCACCTACCTCACGGGGTGTCTGTTGTGGGGAGGGGAAAGGAAAGGAGATTGTAAGCCACTCTGAGACTCCTTTGGGTAGTGAAGGGTGGGGTATAAATCCAGGGCTGACCCAGCATAGCTTTCAAAATCTGATGGGATCAGTCTAACCTCACCCATCCAAAGTCAAAAAGGGATGAGAACTGTAAAATAGTGTAATGGCCAGAGCAAGACTATCCAAGAAATTCCTTGAAAGTGATACGGCTCTAACGTTGCAACATCACTTTCAGAGAATGCTGGGAAGTAACCTCATGCCACCAAAATGATGCTCTAGGACTGGAACAAAACTTTATAATAAAACAATAGAGATTTGCCGTACAGTTTTGTCTGAGTTCTAGAACATCACATCAGAATCACATCCATGATGGGATTCATTTCTGGGTTGTTTGCTGGAAGTGACTTGGTGGCATCAGTGAGAAGTCATTCCCACTGTCCCTGGTCCCTCCCTCTGCTGCTGGATGAAATGGAGGCAAGGAGAACAATATAAGAGAGCCAGTTTGGTGTAGTGGTTAAGTGCGCGGACTCTAATCTGGGAGAACCGGGTTTGATTCCCCACTCCTCCACTTGCACCTGCTGATTTGGCCTTGGGTCAGTCACAAGCTCTGGCACAGCTGTTCCTGAAAGAGCAGTTTGTGTTAGAGTTCTCTCAGCCCCACCTACCTCACAGGGTGTCTGTTGTGGGGAGGGGAAGGGAAAGGAGTTTGTAAGCCGCTGTGAGACTCCGAGTGAAGGGCGGGGTATAAATCCAATCTCCTCCTCATCATCATCTTCCTCCTCCTTTTTCTTCTTCTTGCCCCCAACTGGGCAAAAGGAGGGTCTAAATTAAGTATTTATTAAAAAAAATTGGTGACCCTAAGGTGGACCTAAGCAATAGCCTAGGGCAACAATCTAGGGTTCCCCAAAAGTGACTCACAGCAGATCTCATCTAGGACTGGGTCAGTTGCAGCAAGTGGCAGCCCTGCGTGATGCCACCCAGGTACACCATCTGATCTTCAGGGATTCTGGCAGCCAGGGCATGCTCACCCCACCCCCCCAAGGAAGTGAGGAAGGAAGAACTGGAGCAGCTGACTTCATGCCTCCCTTCTAGTAGTAGCAGCTCATAAGAACATAAGAGACGCCATGTTGGATCAGGCCAATGGTCCATTTGGTCCAACACTCTGCGTCACACAGTGGCCAAAGCCCAGGGGCCATCAGGAGATTCACCAGCGGGGGGCAGAACTCCAGAAGCCCTCCCACTGTTGTCCCCCAAGCACCAAGAAGACAAAACATCACGGCCCCAGACATAAGAACATAAGAGAAGCCATGTTGGATCAGGCCAATGGTCCATTTGGTCCAACACTCTGTGTCACATAGTAGCCAAAACCCAGGGGCCATCAGGAGGTCCACTGATTCTGCACATATCCGGGTTGTGGCACGGGCTAGATAGGGTACCAAAAACTCTTTGGGCAGCCCTGCTGAAGAGCCCGGGAGGTTGTTTTTTTATCAGGGAACAGGACCAGAGCCTATTGCAATGTTCATTTTGCTGCAGTGCCTCCTACCTTTGGAACTCACTTGCTGCATTATGGCGCATCATGCCTAAGGGAGGTTTTCCTTTTTGTGTTTGTTTCTCCACATTACCTCCCAAATGCATAATCCTCATCCTACTGTACAGTTTGCTCAATCTCTTATGCTGTCGGATGGAATTTGTTCGCTTCTGTTTTGCTATCTGCTGTGAGCGCCACTTTCAAGACTTCATCCTCCGCCCTCCCTGTCATCATGTTCTCCATGCTATTTCCTCTCCAGCCTCAGAACTGGGGGTTGCTGGGATGCTGGCTGTCCATTGCAGGTCCTTCCTCTCCTCCCCTGGAGCAGCCTCATTCCCCAGCAGTCTCTTGCCACCTTCCTCCTGGGACTGCCTGTGGAGCCCTCCTTTTATTTCTCCCTTCTGGCTTTGTCCCGCCTCCTTCCTCCACATGCAGCCAATCAGCCCCCCTTCCCCATTAACCCAATGGCCCTTTCACTGGTGTCTCAAACAAGGCTTGCTTGGTTCCTTGAGTCAGCTGCTGGACAGTTCCAGGTGATTCTTTAGGCTGCCTTGGGCAAGCCGTTCGTTCCTTGGCACCGGCTGATGACATCATCAGCTGGGGCCAGCAGAAGGCTCCCTTTGGTTGCTACCTTGGTGGATCTTCTTCTTTCCTCCTTCCTTCCAATGTCTATGGCCCAGGTAAATATCCTGGTTCTGCGGCCTTGGTGGGGGGCAGGCTAAATATGGATGGGAGCCCACACCCGGACATCTGCCTTGAGTCTGAGTCAAAAAGGAGGACTATACATAAAGGAAATAAATGATTTAAATAACATAAGGGTGCATGAAGCTGAGTTCAGTCATTTTGTCAAATTCTAGACCAAAATATACTTCTTTTTACCCCTTTTTAAGACTGTCACTTTAGGAATTTAGTGCATTTCCAATTGATTGTATTCTCGCCAGACGTGCAAACTGCATCAGCAAAGGCTGTGGAAGACAACATTCTTTTAAGGACGGAAAATCCCAAACTGGCTGCTAAGCACTTGCCTTTAAGCTGAATATGTGCAGAACTCTGAATCCTCCGTAAATGGGAGCTTTTGTTTACAGGCATTTATGGCCATTGCAAAGACTTGAACTGACCAGTCTGCATCAACAGCATAACAAAGGACTGATTTGTCATGAGTTGCAGTTTATGGGGAGAAAAGAAGTAGTGGAATCCAAAAGCCTGAACGAGGCATCAATATTTATACTTTTTTTTAAAAAAAGTCATCTATAAATGCAATGTATTCAACAGCTACAGTTTCCGTCCTTAGTTATCAACATTTCAGCCAAACCAGTGCAAATGTGACACCCCTAGCTATTTTTATTTCCTCATGTGCAACTATCCTTTTGTTTGAGCCCAGTGGCACCTTTAAGACCGACAAAGTTTTATTCTTCATTGGTCTTAGAGGCGCCACTGGACTCAAACTTTGTTCTGCTGCTTCAGACTAACACGACTGCCCATCTGGATCTATCCTTTTGTGTGTTATCTTCCAAGCACTCACCCCCCCACACACATCTGAGCAATTGTCAGGCTCCTTAGTCAGGTCACATAACGCAGGGCTTCAGTAGAAGAATCTCTTTATTGGTGAATCATAACTAAAGACACGTGTACAGCTTGTGTCAGGAATGCCCGGGAATATTAGGGCTCTCTAAATTATAGTGGAATCAAACAACCCCCTAAATGAGCTGAAGCCAATGAGTATAGTTCGCGCACGCGGGCAAAGCAAGTGGACAAAGCGGGCAAAACAATCTAAAAGCCGTTGATTCCCAGCAGAGGAGTTCTGCAGCTGGAGACACTACAAGGTCAGGAAAATGATAACAGACAGACAGTAATGGTCAGAGGCTGGTAGACTGAGAGTACTCCCCTCACATTTCCAAGCCCATGACAGGACTACCTGATATCAATGCAGGTTTCCTGAATGTGCTCTGGTTTTCCTTCGGTACCAAATAGGAGCCTCCTGTCTCTCTGTTCAATGCAGCCTGCCTTTCTCGAATCACTGTGCCTGCCTTCCCAGTGATGCTAAACACAAGCTTCTGTGCTCACTCTGCCCTGTTGTATGACCCCCTCTAGGGATGTCAAAACATCTACATTACCTTCCAAATGCATAATCCTCATCCTACTGTACACTGGTGGACCTCCTGATGGCACCTGATATCTTTGGCTGCTGTGTGACAGAGTGTTGGACTGGATGGGCTGTTGGTCTGATCCAACATTGGCTTCTCTTATGTTCTCCTTTGTTTCTTCTGTAACTCTGTCAGCTTTCTTAGGAGGAAGGGGTTGGGATGTTCCTGGATATGCATGATGTTTAAGAGATATCACTGCTCCGTCGCTGAATGGAAACACAAGAGACCTGGCTTCCTTATTCTAAAGCAAAACTGATTCATCCAAAATGTGGTGCTGAAGAGGAGATTAATGGAAGCCTAAATTCTCCATAGAAGCTAAAATGACTGGACTGAAGCTAGCTTACTCTGGTCACGTCATAAGAAGACAAGACTCACTGGAAAAGGCAGTCATGGTGGGAAAAGCGGAAGGCAGCAGGAAAAGAGGAAGACTCAACGTGAGATGGATTGACTCAGTCAAGGAAGCCATATGGGGCTCCCAGGTTACAAGACCTGGGCAGGGCTGTTAGTGACAGGATGCTTTGGAGGTCATTCATTCAAAGGGTTTCCATGAGCTGGAAATGGCTTGATGGCACATAACACAGAGATCAAATCAAACCTGGATTCTTCCTAGAATTCAAAATGACTAAACTGAGGCTACCATACTTTGGTCACGTCATGAGGAGACAAGACCAGCTGGAAAAGAAAACCATAAGCATAAGCATAAGAGCAGAAGAGAAGCCAGTGTAGGATCAGGCCAGTGGCCCATGCAGTCCAACACTCTGTGTCGCACAGTGGCCAAAAATACCAGGTGCTATCAGGAGGTTCAGCAGTGGGGCCAGGACACTAGAAGCCCTCCCACTGTTCCCCCCCCCAAGCACCAAGAATAGAGGGCATCACTTGCCCCAGACCGAGAGTTCCTATCTATACCTTGTGGCCAATAGCCACTGATGGACATCCGCTCCAAAACCATGCTATGGAAAGTTGAAAGCTGGAGGAAACGAGGAAGACCCAACATGAGATGGATGGACTCAACGAAGGACACCACGACCTTCAGTCTGCAAGACTTGAGAGCAAGGCTGTGAACAACAGGACGTTCTGGAGGTCATTCATTGATAAGAGTCACCACAAATCAGAAGTGATTCAGCGGCACGTTAACACACATGCAAAGCTTGATTTGATAAAGGCCCCACTTGATAATTTGTTCATTAAGCCAAGTTGCCTTGCAGAACTGCAGTACTAAAAAAAAATGTCAACGCCAAATGTTTCGGAATGCCTATTGGAGCAATGCGTTCTTCAGCATACCCCTTGGAGGCATCTGGATCACGCATAAAGTCAGGAGAGCTCTTTTTACTGCTGCCAGAGCTGAGCCCTTAGATACTAAAAAGAAGAGGGGGGGACACCCTGGACCCATTCCCAGACTATCCATATGCCCAGTTCATTGAGGTTTTCTGGGGAGGAAGGGGAATGGAAGCACCAATGGCCTGACACTAGAGACACAGATGGCTGGACCAGACAGCAGAGACACAGAAAAGCACATATTCTCAATATTTGCAATTTAATATGTCCTACAGACTATTCATGTGGAGAGCAACCCGCTTGCCAGAGATTCAGATCATGCAACCAACTCGGAATCACTATGTTGCAAAGAGCATCATTGCTATTTCCAGCTCCCAGACTAAGGCAACCAAAACTACAGGCTTGGAATGGAGCATCTAGATCTCCACTGTGGTATCCATGGGCACCGTAGCACCTCACTTCAAAAGGGATGGGGACAGAACAGAGCGGGTGCAGAGGAGAGCGACAAGGATGGTTGGGGGCCTGGAGACCAAGCCCTACAAGGAAAGGCTGAGGGGCTTGGGAATGGTCAGTCTGGAGAAGAGGAGGTTGAAGGGGGGACATGATGACCCTCTTCAAGTATCTGAAGGGCTGTCACTTAGAGAAGGAAAGCAGGGAGCTATTCCTGTTGGCAGCAGAGGACAGGACTCGCAATCATGGGTTTAAATTAAGGAAGGGAAGGTACTGGCTGGGTCTTAGGAAAAACCTTTTTTTTTACAGTCAGAGTTGTGCAACAGTGGAATCGGCTGCCCAGGAAGGTGGTGAGCCCCCCCTCACTGGCAGTCTTGAAGCAGCGGCTGGACAAACCCTTGTCAGGGATGTTCCAAGTTGATCCTGCATTGAGCAGGGGGTTGGACTAGTTGGCCTGTAGGGCCCCTTCCAGCTCTGTGATTCTATGATATGTTTCCTAGATAGAGTTACCAGGCCTGGACCTGGCAACAATAGGAGTTGGGGGGGGCAGGGCATGGGGAAAGGAATGTTGTGTCATGCACTGACATCACTTCTGGGTGAGGACCATAGAAACTGGGGGAATTCTTAGAGTGTTCTTCAAACCAGTGCAAGTGTGACAGTCTTTTAGACACCCCCAACTTTGGGATTTGATCAAGTGCAACTATCCTTTTGTTTGTTCCTCTACCTCGTTCCTCTACCTCTTCAGAACCCAGCTATACAAGAAGGACCTCAATGTCCTTGACATTTTCCAAGCACTCCCCCTCACATCTGCAGCTGCATCAGTCCCCTGTATTATTCCCCCCATGCCACCGAGTGAGGGCAGGGGGCAAGGAGTGTCAGCAGGGTATTGACTACCAATAGGGGGCAACTGGCACCCTTATTCCAGCAACCCATTTCCTTCTCCCCCAATGTGAAGAGCCATTCTTGACTTTCCTTCGCCTAGGGCTCCCCAGACTGCCTTGGTAAATGGCGAGAGATTTTGGGGACAGTGTCTGTGGAGGATGTCAAATGGTCTAGGGCTGCTTCTGCAGTCTCCGTGGTCTCACCATTGGAATGTCTGGAAATTCCTAGAGTGCCACTATGTCAAGAACACTTTTACTCCTGCTACTCAAATACTTGGGGGTGGGAAACCGTGGGAGGTAATTCCCCACCTAGGGTGGGTAAATGGGAGGCCAGCCTCCAACTCATGGGAGCAGAGGTTCCTTCAGAAAAGTCCAGGAGGCATCTCATTTTGTCTGCAGGAAGCACCATTTGGAAACACCTATCTCCATCAAAGGAACCCCCCAACATTTCATGAATGCCCCCTGCCTCCACGGCAATGATTTGTGTCACTCTCCCCCTCAGCAGATGTTTGGTGTTGGCTCCCTTTACCTATTCTCAAAATTCCAACATAAAAAGGAGCCCCGCTGAATCAGGTCAGTATCCCATCTAGTCCAGCATCTTGTTTCATTCAGCGGCCATGCCATCTGTTTACCCTGGAGGACCAACAAACCCATGCAGTTGAATACACATGAAGCTACCTCATACTGAATCAAACTGTTGGTCCATCAAGGTCAGTATTGTCTACTCAGACTTTCACATCACCTACTGCCTGGTCCTTAACTGAAGATACTTGTCAGAATCCCCATCAGTCAACTCACTCTTCACACCAACTTTCAGTTTTGAAAAGTTTATTGGAAGATTAGAGAGTTGTGCAAGGAATGAAACTCTTGTCAGGTCTGAGACCTGAAGGTGGAAAAATTGGTTCTCAAGGACACCTTCCCCTGAGAAAGCGATCTTTTGAGGGTTCCATAGAAAGTTACATCTGCAAGCGACTACACGTCTTCACACAGACATACCCCCCCTCCCAACAGAATGCAGTGTCAGGTGAGAGGTAGATAAGCGTACTTATATTGAGGCAAAGAAATATGGTTACATAGGGAAATGTAACAAATAGGATAAAACAGGAGGTTTTGGTTTTGGCGTCCTGCTAGACTGTCGTATCCCATCGAGCTCTAATGGAGGCGTTCTGTACCAGAGCGGCAAGAAGGGAGACCGGATGATTTTGGCCTCCCCTAGAAACCCTGTAGGGGGATTCTAGCCTGGGACGCGAAGAGAGCCGCTCCCGAAGCTGCGGCTGAGGGATTGAGGCTCCCTTTTGTTCCCAAAGGTTCTACTGCACCGGGGCCAGCAATGGTACTTAGAGACGCATACTGAGTCCAGAATGAGCAAAGGATCTAAATGAAGTGGAAGAGATTTGATTTTGAAAGCAACTAATGGGACAATCTTAAAAATCCAAGGAGAAGAAATAAAGACTTTGAAAGACATTCCATTTGAAATACAGAAAAAGAGAAAACAATATAAAAATGTTACAACGCTACTGCAAGAAAATTCAACTCCATATCGATGGCTTATGCCAAAGGACTGACTTTCAATTATAAGGGGGGAAAGGAAAAGATTGACTCTTTGGCTAAAGCTAAAACATTTCTGGAACAACAGCAAATCCCAGCGAAACCAATAGGAGAAGTAAAGGACAATAATGCTACGGATATAAGCAAACAAGATGGGTCAAGCAGTGGCAGTTCCTCATCTATATCAGTGTCTTTAGGTGATTTTATTGACTCTGATTCTGAATCTGAACTAGGGGTGGCTGCTCCTAGATCATTTAAGGTCAAACTCCCCTTCGAGAAGAAGAAAAAGCGCAACCAGAAGAAGAAGTCAAAGTGAAGATCTGGAAATCTACTTTGTTTTGTTGTTGCTATTTTAAACTATATTTCAAGCCAGTGCTATTTTACTATACCAATTTTGTAATCATATCTATAGGGAATTCCTAAATTTGAATGTAGACCTTTTAAGAGCCTTGCCTACTCTGTATTTTAGTGTATATTGTGGTAGTTTGTAGATGTTAGCTTGTAGTGATAAAAGCAATATATTTTTTAAAAAAATAGCATAAAACATGTCAAGAGTATACATGATTAACTTGAGTCTGACAACACTGAAAATTGAACCTGGGCCCTTATGTATGCAAAGTAGGTAGTTTTCCATGACAGGAAGTACACTGGAACACAGAAAACTGCTATTTACTAAGTCAGACCTTTGATATATCAAGTTCCATAATACCTCTTCTGACTGGCAGTAGCTCTCTGTGGTCCTTTTACCTAGAAATGCCAGGGATGGAACCTGGGACCTTCTGCATACAAAGCAGAGGCTCTTCCATTGAGCCACAGACCCCCCCCCCCAATTGCTGGATTTTTAGGAGCCTTTCCTTTCCCTGTAACTTAACAGCCTACAAGCCATATGTCCAAATATTTTATAAGTGATTTATAACTGTGTAGATAAATATGGCTAAAACACATGTGCGCTTTTTAAAATCTTGCCTGACAATAAAATCTTTAGTTTCTGTCATTCTGAAATGTTCTGTCGACGGTCAGTCCAGGGAGTAATATATTGGTTATGAAATGAGGTATAACAAGGGCAATTAAAAAGGATTTGGGCAATTAAGTCAACTTGATCTTTACAATAAATACAGAAACGTTTCGGGGGGGGGGTTTCCTACTAAAATGGCCATCTCAGCAGAAGGAATTTATTTATTCATTCATTCAATTTGTACCCCGCCCTCCCCGCGAGCAGGCTCAGGGCAGCTTACATGATTGGTACAAAAATAGCCAATAAAACCACATTAAATCATTTAAAACGATTCAGATACAAATGAAATAATAAACTCATAAAATCATAAGGTGCTAGTAATCATTCATTAGTTGCTTGAGACGGCATTCTAAAAAAAGTTTGCAAACAGACAGTTTCCAGCTCAGTGGCCATTCCTGATTCACGCAATGGCATAGGCCAGATGTTAAGGCCGAGGACCAGGCTCGTTGGTGGTAGTTGTGAGGGCGGCTCCTTAATTGAAAGCCTGGTGGAAGAGCTTCGTCTTGCAGGCCTTTATGGGGAACCAATTCATATTCCAGATGCATCTAAGCAAGTGGCTTAAATGCCAAGATTCCCCAAGTGGTCAAAATATGTTGGGTCTGCCTTGAGATGTTTAGACCACTTCATTACCTGATGATGTTATCAGATGCCAGAAGAAGAGCAGACACACAGTGGACACCTGGGTGGCAGTGGTGGCTGAAATGGCAAGCTGCAGGTGCTGTGGAGGGGGTAGCAGCACATTGAGCTGCCCCAGCATGGAGATCTCCTGACATATTATTTGAACTTGAGAAATGAGGCCAGCTCATTCAGGACTCCAAACACCAGGGAGAAATATGGATGAGGAGAACTTTTGGAGGCATCCCTAATTGGTGACTAAAGGGAACCTCCATGTTCAGACGCAGTCTGCCTCTAAATTCCAGAGCCAGGAGGCAACTTCAGGGGAAGGCCTCAGCCTCTGTGCCCTGTTGTTGGCCCTCCAGAGGAACTGGTTGGCCGCTGTGTGAGACAGGATGCTGGACTAGATGGACCACTGGTCTGATTCAGCAGGGCACTTCTCATGTTCTCATCTGGATCCAGTTTGGTGTAGTGGTTAAGTGTGCGGACTCTAATCTGGGAGAACCGGGTTTGATTCCCCACTCCTCCACTTGCATCTGCTGGATGACCTTGGGCAAGCCATAGCTCTGGCACAGCTGTTCTTGAAAAACAGCAGTTTCTGTCAGAGCTCTCTCAGCCCCACTTACCTCACAGGGTGTCTGTTGGGGGGAGGGGAAGGGAAAGGAGTTTGTAAGCCACTCTGAGATTCCTTTGGGTAGTGAAGGGCGGGGTATAAATCCAATATCTTCTTTTCTTCTTCTTCTTCTTCTTCTTCTGGAGAAGGCCTCAGCCCCTATGCCCTGTTGTTGGCCACTGTGCAAGATGGGGTGCTGGACTAGATGGACCATTGGTCTGATCCAGCAGGGCTCTTCTGATGTTCTTATCAAGGGAAGGCCTCAACCTCTATGCCTTGCTGATAGCTGCCCAGAGGAACTGGTAGGCTGCTGCATGAGACAGGATGCTGGACTAAATGGACCACTGGTCTGATCCAGCAGGGTTTTTCTTATATTCTTAATATGGATTTCATTTCCCCCCTAAATGCTGCTATACGTTTTTTGGGGGTGGGGGGAGACTCTAGAATTTAAGGGGGGGTTGTATTTATTTGTAATTTAATATATCCATTCCCTCTCCCCGTTTGTTCTGGTGCAATATCACTTTTTCAATTGCGTGTATCTGAGAAAGGACAACAATTCACATTGTGACAACTCAAACAAAACACTGAGGTGTGTATGCCTTTCCAGTAATGGGGAGGTGTCAGGTTCCCAGTCAAATCACTCTCCACATGCGCTTTCTTTAGTGAGAAGTTTATTTCGAGATCTGAGATGCTTATGGGTTCAGACTCTTTGTCAGGACTGAGGTGCCAAGATGAGAAAACTGTATATAATCACAACCCCAAAAATCCATTCATACACGTCAGCACTACTACAAAGACCATGAAAGATATACGGTCAACAACTAGCCAAGCACAGACTCTACTTCAAGGACGCTTCCCGTGTAAAAGATATCTTTGAGGAGCCATGGAAGAGTTACCGAAGCCAGCCTCCCTAAATTCTACCAGTTTGGTGTAGTGGTTAAGTGTGCGGACTCTAATCTGGGAGAACCGGGTTTGATTCCCCACTCCTCCACTTGCACTTGCTGATGTGACCTTGGGTCAGTCACAAGCTCTGGCACAGCTGTCCTTGAAAAAGAGCAGTTTGTTTTAGAGTTCTCTCAGCCCCCACCTACCTCACATGGTGTCTGTTGTGGGGAGGGGAAGGGAAAGGAGTTTGTAAGCCGCTCTGAGACTCCTTTGGGTAGGAGCGGGGTATAAATCCAATCTCTTCTTCTTCTACAGGCACTCACTCCCCCCTCAGGAATGCAATGGCAGGCGAGGGCAAGTGATAAAGGTGCAGGAATAACAAATGGTTGGGTGCAGGGAGCAAATGGGATACAGAGAGCATAGTTACAACAGGTACAGTTGGTCAAGTCCCTGAGTCTGACAGGAGGTCAGACCTGCCACTTGGGCATAGATGGGGGGGAAAAACAGCAACAACAGTCCAAGCAGACAAATCAGTGCTGCTCTTGAAAGAGCTCCTCTCCACGAATCTCCTAACGGGCTGTGCAAATCAGCGCGGTGGAAATCATCGTGCCAGTGCCCCCCAGTTCCATCGGCCTGCTGCCTTCATGAACAGCCACTTCACTTCATCAATGGAAACTAATTGACAGAACGGTAATCCTGCCTCTTCAGCCAGCTTTGGAATAATTACTGGAAGTCAAAAAGGAATTGGCATCTGAGAGGCACTTTCTCTCTGTCTGTCTGATTAAGTGTACTCCTTATCTGTCTCTATCTCTGTCTGTCTGTCTATCTCTCTCTCTCTCTACACACACACACACACACACACACACACACACATGTTCATTGGCGTGGAAATGTAAATGTTCTTCTGCTTGCACAAGTCTGTTATCTGACATGAGTTTTGCATAGGCAACTCATCATTCCTGGCCAGGATGACCCAGACAAGCCTGATCTTACCAGACCTTGAAAGCTAAGCAGGGTCAGCCTAGATCAGTACTTGGAGGGAACTCCGGGGTCATTATGCAGAGGAAAGCGACTAAGACAAGCCACCTCTGAACATTTCTTGCCTTCAAAACCATATGGGGCTGCTGTCAGTTAGCTGCAAATAGATGGCCCTTTCCGGCACCGCCAACTCATCATTGACTGTGGTCCCATCACTGACTTTCAGGCTAGCCGATCTGAAGAGTTGTCCTAGGGACATTTTTATCACACCCTTCCTCCAAGGTAGCTCAGCGTACTATGAGTGTTCTTCCCACATTTTACGCTTGTAACGGCTCTGTGAGGTCTGTCAGAGAGCCAGTTTGGTGTAGTGGTTAGGAGCGCAGACTGTAATCTGGGAGAACCGGGTTTGATTCCCCACTCCTCCACAGGCAGCGGCTGGTGTGACTTTGGGTCAGTCGCAAGTTCTCTCAGAGCTGTTCTCTCGTGGGCAGTCCTCAAAAGAGCTCTCTCAGCCCCCACCTGCCTCACAGGGTGTCTGTTGTGGGGAGGGGAAGGGAAAGGAGATTGTAAGCCGCTCTGAGACTCCTTCGGGTTTTGAAGGGTGGGGTATGGATCCCATCTCTCTTTCTTCTTCTAAAGAAATAGGTTCAACTCTGCAGCTATAAGAACACAGCAATAGTTAAGCTCTTCTGGATCGGGTCCAAAGCTCCGCTTCCTCAGCATTAAGTGGAAATCCCAAAACTACTCTTCTCCATTTTCTTCCTTTTGAGCTTTTAAGTATAGCAGACCTGAGAGAAGACGCTCTTTAATCTTCTTTTCTCTAAACGGAACACATCCATCCTCCCCTATCTTTCATCATTTATCTCGTATTCAGAACCATTTATCATCTTTGTGGGTTATTCTCCACAAATTTTACCCTGAAAAGGGTGTCCCCAGTTGGATTCCAAGCTCCGGACAAGATCGGAGTCCAAAGAGGCACTTGCAAAGCATTTATTCTTTGATAATCCTTCTTCACAGTGTAACACTGAGTTACTACTACCAAAGTAACATCCATAAATAATTGACCGAATCTTAATTACATCGACCAGCTGACTACCCGCAGGCCTTTTCTGCGCTGTCTTGAACAATAACGGCACAAAGCAGGAATCAACGTGTACAGAAGACTTGGTGTACTGAGGTAGCAGTTCTAGGGGGGGTGCAGGGTATGAAATTATCCAGACCAGCCATCTTGTTGGTTATGGAAGAACTGTAAAATCTTTTCACTCCTGCCAGCCTCCCTTAGTGTTGCCAAAATGGCTCGTATATCTTCTTCTTATGCTTTGGAACAGGGTTCCCCAATGGGGTTCCCGAGGGCACCAGAGCAGCCACTCACTGACACCTTTCCCTGTGCCTGCCAAGTGTTCTTAGAAAGTGGGCGGGGTCAGGCGGGGCTTCCACCCAGGAAAGCTTCTGATTGGCTGTGCGTTGCTTTGTCAGCAGCTGCCACCACAGCACAAGGATCTTTATTGTGTGATTGAAGGCCAGCTGCAGCAGCCATTTTGAGACTGCCTCTGACTCCTGCTGCAGCCATTTTGTGGCGGCACCCGCCATACAGTCTCAGATTTCCAAAGGTGCCTGTTTTTTCTGTTGTTTTCTTTCTCTTTGTGATGGTAGTGAGATGAGAGGCAGGGGGAGCAGGAGATGCCTTGACAACTAAGATGACAGGAAGAGGTCCAGGTGCCTTTGTGGCTAGGAAGAAAGTGGAAAGATGCTCTCTGCTGGAACAGCAGAATGAACGTTGAGTCCGCTGGCAACTTTAAGACCAGCTAAGTTTTATTCTGGGCAGAAGCTTTTGTGTGCATGAACACATAGGGTTGCCAGATCTGGGTTGGAAAATACCTGGAGACTTTGGGGGTGGATCCGGGAGAGGGTGGGGTTTGGGGAGAGGAGGGGCCTCAGCATGGTGCAATGCCATAGAGTCCATCCTTCAATGCATCTGTTTCCTCCGGGTGAGCTGATCTCTGTAAAAGTTGTAAAAGTGGGAGATCTCCAGGCCCCACCTGGAGGCTGGCAACCCTAGGCTCAAAAAGGCTGGGGACCTTTGCTTTGGAATGACACGGATGATACAGGAACTTCACATCTCAGCTGACATTCTGGATGCTCAGTCAACTCACTCACTACTTTCTTCCCAGGGGATAGCAAATTGCTGCTTCGAAAGTTAGTGAGAGATGGGGGAAAACTGGAACAAATTTATATCCCTTGCCTAGGCATTGTTGCCCTGCAGTTCACCCCCGATTGGGGCTACCAGAGTTTCCAACCTCCAGGTGGGGCTTGAAGATCTCCTGGAATTACATCTGACCTTCCGATGACAGAAAAGATCCTCTGGAGAAAATGGCTGCTCTGGAGGCTGGCATCTATGGCCCCATACTCTGCTCAGGCCCCGCCCCTCCCCAGCCCCCAAGCTCCACAGGCTCCGCCCTCAACCTTTCAAGGCAAAAGACATCCAGAGATGGTCTGCCATTGCCTGCCTCTGCGTAGCAACTTTGGACTTCCTTGGTTGTCTCCAGGCCCGTAGCTACAATGGGGCATCTCGGGGCTAGGCCCTCTGACTTGCTGGCATGGCCACCTGACTTCCCATCTAGCCCAGAGCGTCACAGCCTTCTCCCCCGGATTAAATTGATTAGCCAGTGCCCCCTAAGAAATTTAAATGCCCCCTGATTTTAAAAAATCCTGGCGACGGGTCTGGTTGTCTCCCATACAAGTACTAACCATGGCCAACCCTGCTTAGCTTCCAAGATCTGACGAGATCAGGCTAGCTTGGGACATGCAGAAGTGGTTTGCCATTGCCTGCCTCTGCATGGCAACCCAGGACTTCCTCGGTGGTCTCCCATCCTAGTACTAACCATGGCCAACCCTGCTTTCCTTCCGAGATCTGATGAGATCAGGCGCAAGCCTGGACTGTCCAGATCAGAGCAAGTCGATCTATAGTGACAAAAAATAGCACACGTGAATCAGCTTCGGAGGAAGTAGGAGTTCCTTTAAAGATCATATAAGGACCCCAAAGAAGAGGTGATTCTTTTTTTTGAAAAGAAGACTCATCATCAACAAAAGGGATCATCAGAACTAAGGATAATGAGCAAATGAATGTTAATGTGATTTTACAAGAGCTTTAAAATGCAAATGCCACCTTTGCTCAGAGGAAGCGATGTTTTTTAGTGTACTCTGCAATTTCCATTACCGGCAAGGCCTGCTAATCCTCAACACCTTCTGGATCATAATAACCAAGCAGAAGGGAGCAAAAGTTATGATAATGGGACTTGTAAAAAATGGAAGTCAGTGTGCAGATATGAATGAAATGTTAGTGTCCATGCTCCAAATGATTTGGAACGAAAGGCCCCCCCCAACCCCAAAATGGTTTACACACAAATTAGATCATACAGATCTATGCTGTGGCCTCATTTGGAATACTGTGTGCAGTTCTGGTCACCGTATCTCAAAGAAAGACATTGCAGAGCTGGGAAAAGTACAGAGGAGGGTGACCCAGGTGATGAGGGAGGTTGGAACACCTTCCCTAGAAGGAAAGGATGAAGAGTCTGGGATTTTTCAGTGCAGAAAAGAGACAACGGGGGAGGGGGGAGGATGAGACAGGCTTATAAAATTATGCATGGGATGGAGAGAGTTGACGAAGAAAAATGTTTCTCCCTTTAAAAAAAAAATAGAACTTGAGGACATCCAATGAAACCGATGGACTAAATGTGGAATCCGCTGCCAGAGGATGTAGTGATGGCCACAGGAATAAACAGCTTTAAAGGGGGAGTAGATAGATTCATGGAGGATAAGTCTATCAATGGCTACTAGCCATGGTGACTGAGGGGAACCTCCACGTTCAGAGGCACTAAGCCTCTGAATCCCAGGAGGCAACCTTAGGGGAAGGTCTTGGCCCCTCTATGCCCTGTGGTTGGCTGTCCAGAGGAACTGGTGAGACAGAATGCTGTACTAGATGGACTATTGGTCCTCTCCAGCAGGGCTCCTGTTTTGTTTTTTGGAGGTAACATCAGGGGAAGGTCTCCGGCTTGTTGGCCCTCCAGAGGAACTGGTTGGCCACTGTGTGAGACAGGATGCTGGACTAGATGGACCCTCACTGGTCTGATCCAGTAGGGCTCTTCTCACGTTCTTACTGTTTTCAACCACTGATTTATTTTGTATTATCCAACCAGTGTCTTGTTACAGCTGTGGCTTAACAGTCGAGAAAACAAGCAGTCGAGAAAACAAAAGATCTCTGTTTAGCTGTTTTGAAGATGTATGGTTCCATTTGCCGAGTACATAACATGTCCCTTTATTTTTCAAGAAAGATCTGCAGAGATCTATCAGGCTTCCTACAGCTGGCATTGGGGAAGGGTCTACGGGATCTGTTGGGCATAAAGATCTAGTTCACACAAATACATGATTTATTGACACATAAATTCATGATTTATTGGAATTCATGATTTATTGGAATTCATGCTTTATTGGAGACACACAAATTCATGATTTATTGGAATGTAACAGCTCTGGCAGTATTCCATATAGGAAGCTAGATGTTCAAGGAGGGAGGAGACATTGAAAGAAAAACATGATACACATATCTAAAATCACAATTGGAGTCAATATGGGCAAGTGTTAGCCGGATTGCACGCAATTATTAATAATAATGGGGGTAGATGATTGATTATCAATAGGCAATCAGCTGCAGGAGCGAACACCTGTGTATACAGAAGTCCAGCCCCACCGGGAGGTGTTGGTAACAGACCAGGAGACTTTATGCGGTTGAAAATAAAGTCTTTTACTGGAGTTCTTCACAAGCAAACAATACACAGTCTCACACACAATTACTCAAGTCTAAGAAAATACAGAGAGAAGTATAAGCACATCTGCATTAACAGGTAAATCGTTGGTGGGCAATACCTACTGGTCCCGTCGTACAGAGCGTTCCTCAGGAAAAATGGAGGGGAAGAAAACTAGAAAATGGGGGACCACGTGGCCTGGCCAGCAGGTAACACATGGAAACTCAGGCTGCAGACCTAGAGTTTAAAGATGGAGGCAAGGGTTGGGGATACCAAACTGGACATAAGAGGGTCAAAGGTTCGATAGGGGTCAAAGAGCAGAGAGCGAGCCAGTGGTCAGGCGTCTCCTTATATGCAGGAGGGAGGGGGCTAGTCACAACCCCTGGTTCCACCTCCTGGTAAGTCCGTCCCTGAAAATACCCTATTGGTTGGAAGGTGTAGGGGAGGTGTACCTGAGGAGTGGTCAATATTGAGGGCTAGAAGCTTAACTCATGTCTGGCACCTGGTAGCAGCTAGGATGAGTCATCGGGCCAATTCCATTGTCTTCTTGATGACTTTAGCCAGGCTGCTGATGGTTAGCAATTAGTTGCCGGGCAACAGTGAATAGTCTCAGCCAGGTCTACTTGAGGTCTTGCAGGTGAGGGGGGAGGAAAAGAGGCTGCCTGCCTGAGTTAGAAGGAGCTCTTAATGGCGGTTTTTTGGAGTTCTTTGTCCTTGTATTTCATCAAGGCATGGTGCTGTGTTTAGTGCAGACCGGGGCTGTTCCATTCTCCTTCATGGGGAACGGGCTGGTAACCTATACTGGGCACTGGAGCTGCTGGGAAGGTCAGGAGGATGTCTGTTGCCTAGGTGCAGTCTCTTCTGGCATCGTGGTGGAGTTACCATGTGGTTCAGTCCCTTATGCAAACACTGGCACAATTTATTATTTTATTACAGTCTGTAACAAGGCTCAGAAGCCTTGCAGGGCAACACAAGTATTCCCTTTGCTTATATTTTTTCAGTGGTTTGGGGTCTTTTGGGGGTGTTAGTATAATAGATTCATTTGTAGTATTGTATATGCATGTGCATATGCATTTTTAAAGGCAATTAGAGAGTATTTTATACAAACATTGTACATCAGGACAACATGTAGTAACATACACCAGTTTATTAATGAAGAAATACTGAAAATGTGTACAATTTACTAGAAAAGTTCAGTACAAGGCAACAGAAAATGGCATACAAAGAGAGAATCATTAGTTAATTTTAGTTCAATGGGGAACCATTAGTTCAACTTTTTTTTAGTTCAGAACAGAAGGGATGAGGATTTCCAGCTGGGATGACTTTTTGCAGAAGGGTTTCACAAATTCACGGATAAAATGAATGGATAATTCAGAGGGTTGCCATAAGTTGGAAGGGATTTGACAGCACTTCACATAGACAGACACAATAGTAAGGCTTCAAATATGAGACTCTTTGGGTATCAGACAAACAACAAGGCAGAGACCATCAACAGAGACTGAGCCCTATGAGGAAAGGCTGAGGGACTTGGGAATGTTTAGTTTGGAGACGAGGAGATTGAGGGGGGACATGATTGCTCTCTTTAAATATGTGAAAGGCTGTCATTTGGAGGAGGGCAAGGAGCTGTTCCAGTTGGCAGCAGAGGACAGGACCCAAAGCAACGGGTTTAAATTACGTGCAGAAAGGTATTGGCTGGATATTAGGAAAAACTTCTTCACCGTCAGAGTGGTTCAAATGTGGAATCAGCTGCCTAGGGGGTGGTGAACTCCCCTTCACTGGCAGCTTTCACAAAGAGGCTGGATGGATATTTGTCAGAGATGCTTTAGGCTGGTCCTGCTTTGGGCAGGGGGTTGGACTAGATGGTCTGTATGGCCCCTTCCAGCTCTATGCTTCTATGGTTCTATAACTCATCTTTCCCTGTTGATGAACTATTCAGAAGCTTCTGGTACAAAGACTGAGATAAATGGGCATTGCTTTGACCCAACAAAGCAAAGCTTATTGATTTATCTGTTTTTTATTCCACCCTGTCTCCAGGCTGCTCAGGGTATCATGCTGGACCTCTGACCAGTGCTCCCTCTAAGCTGTGGAGTCTTGTGAGCAAAAAATCCTACTTTGTGAGCTACTGGCATTAAAGTTGTGAGCGAGTGATTTGGCTACTGCATAAATTAAGTTGCTCTGGAGCCCTCCTTCCTGAGCTGAGACAAAAATGTGTGAGCCGGAGGCTAAATAACTGTGAGCTAGCTCACATTAACTTAGCTTAGAAGAAGAAGAAGAAGAAGAGATTGGATGTATACCCTGCCCTTCACTTGGAGTCTCAGAGCGGCTTACAAACTCCTTTCCCTTCCCCTCCCCACAACAGACACCCTGTGAGGCAGGTGGGGCTGAGAGAGCTCTGACACAAACTGCTCTTTTCAGGAACAGCTGTGCCAGAGCTTGTGACTGACCCAAGGTCACATCAGCAGGTGCAAGTGGAGGAGTGGGGAATCAAACGCGGTTCTCCCAGGTTAGCGTCCGCGCACTTAACCACTACACCAAACTGGCTTAGAGGGAACATTGCCTCTGACCACAATATGTCCTCACAACAAGCTTTTGAGGCAGGCAATACTGCATGAGAGTGATGGCCCAAGGTCACTCAGCAAGTATTAGGACAGACTAGGCACTTGGATGTGAATCTCCCAAACTGTAGTCATTCTAGCCATTACACCCCACCGGTTTCCTGAAATTTCATGAGCCTGGTATATGGGAGCACATCTTGCAGCATATGAAGCTGCCTCTTAATAAAGCAAATCCACTTTTGTCAGTTTGGTGTAGTGGTTAGGAGAGCAGACTCTAATCTGGGAGAACCGGGTTTGATTCCCCACTCCTCCACAGGCAGCTGCTGGTGTGACCTTGGGTCAGTCACAAGTTCTCTCAGAGCTCTTCTCTTAAGGACAGTTCTGGAAAGAGCTTAGAGGGAACATTGCCTCATCTACCTCACAGGGTCTGTTTCAGGGAGGGGAAGGGAAAAGGATTGTAAGCCACTCTAAGAATCCTTCAGGTAGTGAAGGGCGGAATATAAATTCAGTCTCCCTCTTCCTCCTTTCCTAATTAGGGTTTCCAGCCTTCAGGTGGAGCCTGTTCTCATAGAATTACGGTTGAACCTCCAGACCACAAAGATCAATTCCCCTTGAGAAAATGGCTGTTTTGAATGGTGGACTGTAGGGCATTATTCCTGCTGAGGCCCCTCCCCTGCCCAAACTCTGCCCTCCCCAAGATCTACCACCAAGTCTCCCAGAATTTGCCAACCTGGACTTGGCAGCCCCAATCCTAATTCTCTCTTCTCTGATTAGCAGTAGCTCTTTAACATCTCAGGTGCAGGAAGGTTTTCCTGCCATCTGAAGATGTCAGAGACTTAAGAGCATAAGAATATAAGAAGAGCCCTGCTGGATCAGACCAGTGGTCCATCCAGTCCAGCATCCTGTCTCACACAGTGGCCAACTAGTTCTTCTGGAGGGCCAACAGGGCAGAGAGGCCGCGGCCTTCCCCTGGTAAGAACCTAAGAGGAGCCCTGCTGGATCAGACCAATGAGGGTCCATCTAGTCCATCCTCCTGTCTCAGACGGTGGCCATCTGGTTCCCCTGGACAGCCAACAGCAGGGCAGAGAGGCGGAGGTGTTCCCCTGATAAGAACCTAAGAAGAGCCCTGCTGGATCAGACCAGTGAGAGTCCATCTAGTCCAGCCTCCTGTCTCACACAGCGGCCAACCAGTTCCTCTGGAGGGCCAACAACAGGGCAAAGAGGCCGAGGCCTTCCCCTGATAAGAACCTAAGAAGAGCCCTGCTGGATCAGACCAGTGAGGGTCCATCTAGTCCAGCCTCCTGTCTCACACGGTGGCCAGCCAGTTCCTCTGGAGGGCCAATAGCAGGGCATAGAGGCCAAGGCCTTCCCCTGATGTTGCCTCCTGGCTCTGGGATTCAGAGGGCTTAGTGCTTCTCAACATGGAGTCAGTAGCCGTTAATTGATTTATCGTCCATAGACCTATCTAAACCCCTTTTCAAGTTGTTTATTCCTATGGCCTTCACTACATCCTCTGGCACTGAATCCCATATTTTAGTCACTTGGAACCTTCTGAAAGCCAAGCTCTGAGCTATGACCCCTTCCACAGTAACAGAATCATGGCAAGGTAACTCTGTCTTTGCCCCATGGCAAGGTGTCCCCAACTTTTTTGAGCTTGCAGGCACCTTTGGTATTCTGACACAGCATGGTGGGCACAAAATGGCTGGCACAAAATGGCTGGCACAAAATGGCTGCCCCAGCTTGCCTTCAGTCACACAGTGAAGATGCGTGTGCTGTGGTAGCAGCTGCTGCCAAAGCAAAGCTGTTAAAAATCTGCACAGCCAACCAAATCTCCAAAGGCCCACCAGAAGACATGCTGAGCAAAAGTCCCAATTGCCCCTGCCCACTTTTTAAAAACACTTGGTGGTCACCATGGCATTCCCAGGGACTGTGTTGGGGTCCCCTGGGCCAGACACTAACTTTTCTAACATAAGCAAGCCACGATTCTTACATCGCTGAAGTCCCAACAGGAAGTTGATGCTGACCGAAGCAAGAGCAGAGCACACTCAGAAGTTCTTACAAATCTCTGAAAAATACCTTGAAGGTCATCCTACATTTTGGAAGACTGACTCCGGAAGGAAGGAAGGAAGGAAGGAAGGAAGGAAGGAAGGAAGGAAGGAAGGAAGGAAGGAAGGGAGGGAGGGAGGAAGGAGGAAGGGAGGAAGGGAGGAAGGGAGGAAGGAGGAAGGGAGGAAGGGAGGAAGGGGAGGAGGAGGATGGGTGGGGCTGAGAGAGCGCTGACAGAAACTGCTCTTTTTTCAAGAACAGCTGTGCCAGAACTATGGCTTGCCCAAGGTCATCCAGCAGATGTAAGAGGAGGAGTGGGGAATCAAACCCAATTCTCCCAGATTAGAGTCCGCACACTTAACCACTACACCAAACTGACGGAGAGGGAGGGAGGGAGGGAGAGAGGAAGGAAGGAAGGAAGGAAGGAAGGAAGGAAGGAAGGAAGGAAGGAAGGAAGGAAGGAAGGAAGGAAGGAAGGAAGGAAGGAAGGAAGGAGGCAGGAGGGGATGGGGAAAGAGACCAAGTGAGACCACGTATGGTTTATATACTGCAGAAATAAGAACCTGCTGTAATCTTGAAATTAAGATAATTTTTTTTTTGCATGCACCCACTCTGGAAGAGCAGGCCTTTCTCCCACAGTTCATTACTGCCGACCCTTTGCCATTTAATACAGATAATCATTTTCAATGACATCCCAATCTGGAAAACAATAATCTCTAGTGCTTCGTGTCCCACCAGTTCTCCTTCGAGCTAACACATTCTCTCTCTCTCTCTCTCTCTCTCTCTCTCTCTCTCTCTCTCTCTCTCTCTTTAGCAGCCGTCTGCCAGCTGTAATTAAAGGTACTTCCCCTCTTCATAAAATACATGCACATGCCACCACACTAGAGTGCTCCGTGGCACCCTTGATCGCTGCGAGAGATTAGTTTTTCAGAGGGTCTCTCTAACTGTTGAATGTTCATTGGCAATTTTTTAAAAAAATAAGGAAGGAAGGAATACAGATGGTACAGATTGGAGAGGTTCTACTTGTCCTTCCTAGTCATAAATTATCAGGTGTCAGAAGCAGGGGAGAAGAAGAGGCTGGGGGAAAAAATCCCGCCTCCGGAGGGAACTTCTAACCATTATTTTGGTTCCTCTCCTCCCCCCACTCTGCATTGGTAGGCCATGATGGCTAACTACAAAGGTAACCTGGTAAAATCCAAGAGCAATGAGTAATGTATTAAGGGGCCGTCGAGTCACAGTTGAGTTATGGTAATCCATGCGGGGTTTTCAAGGCAAGAGACACTCAGAGGTGGTTTGCCATTGCTGGCCTCTGCTCTTCTTATGTTCTTATGTCCCTTGATGGAGCCGATCCATCTCCTGTTGGGTCTTCCTCTGTTCCTAATGCCTTCAACTTTTCCGAGCATTATTGTCTTTTCCGGTGCCCTCTATACTTGCTCAAAATTCTAGAAGTTTGCAGAGGCTTAACAAGTTAGGGAATCCTGGCTGTTGTTACAACCAGTTTCAAAAAACAGCAACAATATATTCTCTTATAATACTCCCATTCTTTGGAGCCTCATGTGAACACACACACAAACACACGAATGCCCTATACTGAATCAGACCCTGGGTCCATCAAGGTCAGTATTGTCTACTCAGACTGGCAGCAGCTCTCCAAGGTCTCAGGTAGAATAGAAGAGAGAGATTGGATTTATACCCCCCCTTCGCTACCCGAAGGAGTCTCAGAGCGAGTTACAATCTCCTTTCCCTTCTCCTCCCCATAACAGACACCCTGTGAGGTAGATGGGGCTGAGAGAGCTCTTTCAAGGACTGCCATTGAGAGAACAGCTCTGAAAGAACTTGTAACTGACCCAAGGTCACACCAGCAACTGCATGTGGAGATCTCTCACATCACCTCCTACCTGGAGATGCCGGGGACTGAACCCGGGACCTTCTGCATACCAAGCAGATGCTCTGCCAGTGAGCCACAGCCCCTCCCCAAAGCATGTATCCCAAAGCATGCCTTTAGGCATTGCCTGCTGTTTCCCTCTCTCATTCACCCTAAAATCAAAAACAATGTTTTTGCTGTGAACCCAGGGCTGCTGCTGAAACACAGTAGGCATAATGCAAAGCTCTCCTCTCTCTCTCTCTCTTTTTGGTAAAGCAGGATCATGAACATCCGCAGAAGTGCTAACATGAGAAAGCAAAGCACAGCTCGCACGCAAATAAAGGTTTCCGCCGTGCTGATTTATAATTCGGACCCCGTCCAAGGAAGGAAACATTCAGTTCCTTTCCAGTCACTTTTTAGCAAGGTGATGAATCAATGATGCATTGACGGAAGCAAAATGAGCTTGGTCTCTGTCCATGGAAGTTGGTCGATCCAAGTCGGAGATTCATGCCAGAGAGAACAAGCCGCTTTGGTTGCAACCGGAGAGGATTGCAGCCCTCGAGTTTTGAAATGACAAGCCACGCAAACTTGGCAGATCCTCTGACCGTGTCCCTACCTAGCTCATGGGAGAGCACAAGGAAATTCAGACCGGAGCTCCTTTCTGTTGCTCTCAGTTCGAAGGGAGATATGACATCTGACAGTGGCACAAAAGTTCGCTCCTTGTTCTAATGAGTGAAACGTCAGCCAAGGAACTCAAGAGGTGTAGGAAATGCCACAAGTCTTCTCCAGATTTTTCCGGCTCCCATGGAAACCCCTCGGAAGCACCTTCCAAGCAAGAACCTCCACACTGACAGCCATATGTGGAACATGAGAAACTGTCAGGAAACACATCAGCTGGGGCCTTGGCGCCCAGGAGCGCCGTGTTGGGTATCACAGTGTAGCAATGTTTTCAAGGTGTGATAGCTACCCAGCAAAGGCAGTTGCCACTATAGTATGCATGTGCATTTCATTGGGAGGTAAAGACTTTCTGATGTTTAAGACTGATTTATCGTTCATCAGCCTAATTCCCTTGCCGGGGTGGTTCTCAGAAGGGGCTGCTGTCTGCTGCTACCAACAAAAGAATACTTGAACCCATCGAGAAAGCCAGTTTGGTGTAGAGTGAGCCAGTATGATGTAGTAGTTGTTGTCCAGTTGCACAGTTGAGTCTGACTCTCTGCGACCCCATGGACCACATCATGCCAGGCCCTCCAGTCTTCCGTCATGCTCTGGAGTTTGCTCAATTTCATGTTTGTTGCATCAATAACACTGTCTAACCATCTCATCCTTTGCCATCCCCTTCTCCTTTGACCTTCAGTCTTTCCCAGCATCAGGCTCTTCTCCAGTGAGTGCTCCCTTCTCATTTGGTGGCCAAAGTATTTGAGCTTTGTGATGTAGTACCAAGGGAGAACTGGGAACACCCTCGTTTCAATCCCCACTTGCCATGAAACTTGTGAAGGCCCAATCAGGTATAATGCTGGGAGATCCAGGAATAGGCCTGCCAGTCCCCAGTTCAGGGCGGGGGTTCCACCATTTTTCCGGGGTCTGCCTGGCTGTTAGGGGAAACTCTGTCCCCAAACAGCCACATCACTGTGTGACTTGTCCAATGTGATGACATCACCTGGAAGTGATGTCATCATGCCAGGGACATCACACGGGGATACTCTGGTTTGAGGGCAAAACACTATCATTTTAAGCTGGTTTTACCATAGAGTTTTGCCCTTAGATCACAATCCCCGCATGATGTCACTGACATGATGACATCACTTCCAAGTGACATCATCATGTTTATTAATGATATTAATGGCATGTTTATTAATGATTTGGAGTTGGGAGTAAGCAGTGAAGTGGCTAAATTTGCAGATGCCACGAAGTGTTCAGGGTGGTGAGAACCAGGGAAGATTCTGAGGCACTCCAAAGGGATCTGTTGAGAATGGGCAAGTGGGCATCAACATGGCAAATGGGGTTCAATGTGGCCAAGTGCAAAGTGATGGACATTGGAGCAAAAAATCCTAAATATAAATACACATTGATGGGGTCTGAACTGAGAGAGATCTTGGAGTCATAGTAGATAACTCACTGAAAATGTCTAGACAGTGTACAACTGCAATAAAAAAGGCCAGCACTATGCTGGGGATTATTAGGAAGGGACTTGGAAGCAAATCAGCCAGTATCATCATGCCCCTGTATAAATCAATGGTGTGACCTCATTTGGAATACTGTGTACAGTTCTGGTCACCAAACCTCAAAAAGGATATTATAGCATTGGAAAAAGTGCAGAGAAGGGCAACTAGAATGATAAAAGGGTTGGAACACTTTCCTGATGAAGAAAGGTTAAAACGCTCGGGGCTCTTTAGCTTGGAGAAACGATGACTGAGGGGTGACATGATGGAGGTTTTTAAGATTATGCATGGGATAGAGCAGGTAGATAAAGGAGTACTTTTCTCCCTTTCTCACAATACAAGAACTCATGGGCACTCCATGAAATTGCTGAGTAGTCAGGCTAGAATGGATAAAAGGAAGTACTTCTTCACCCAAAGAGTGATTAACACATGGAATTCACTGCCACAGGAGGTGGTGGCAGCTACAAGCATGGACAGCTTCAAGAGGGAATTAGATAAGCATATGGAGCAGAAGTCCATCAGTGGCTATTAGCCACAAGGTATAGATAGGAACTCTCAGTCTGGAGCAACTGATGCCCTGTATTTTTGGTGCTTGGGGGGGTCAACAGTGGGAGGGCATCTAGTGTCCTGGCCCCACTGCTGGACCTCCTGATGGCACCTGGTATTTTTGGCCACTGTGTGACAGAGTGTTGGACTAGATGGGCCATTGGCCTGATTCAACATTGGCTTCTCTTATGTTCTTATGTTCTTATAACATCAGGGAAATCCCAGAACGCCCCCGAAAACCACTTGCTGGAGTGACGAGGGGACCTGGTAACCCTACCCAGGAATGGAACTCCCAGCATTTTATTTTTCTTTAAACATGGGCCTCTCCTTTCAATTGGGACTTGGGTGCAAGATAGGTTTGCCAGTTTCCATAGGGCAGCCTGAACTTCTCCTAGAACTGTAACTGATCTTCAAATGCTAGAGACTGTCTCCTCTGGAGAAGATGGCAGTTTTGAAGCATGGCCTCTATGTCATCAATCCCTGCTGGTCTCCCTCCCCTCTGCAAACTCCACCCTCCCCAGACAACATCCTGAAATCCCCTTGTGCTGGGGAAAGTTGGATTTAATTCTTCACTGTAGCCTAGAGGCACTGCCTTACGTGTGGGTAGCCCTAACAGCAGGGGCACCCCACTCCTGAACTGAACCAGAGACCCACAAAAGCCAGGCCAAAGGAAGGCACTCTTGGCCTGAAACACAGAGTTAGCCACAGCTCTGGGAGGAGGGTCTCCATTTTCAGGTTTTCATACAAGGCAGCCCTCCAAGGTAATCTCCAGCCTCCCCTCTTCCAGCAGTGGCAACGAAGGCAGGTTCCTCCAGGTGAAGTATCTGCATTTCTAAAGCTATTCAGTTGCCACCTGGCACATAGCCCTTCTGTCTCCAACTCTGCACATAGTCCTTTTTTGTGATTCTTATACCTATGTATCCCTCAGGATACCGAGATAACTAATCAAACATTCAAATTATTAAGGATCCTTCCTGGTGTCTATCAGGGACCCATCTCCCACCTTTTGTGAAAATCTGGGAACCATTAGTGGCCATCAAGACCCATTCAACTAACCACCCAGCACCTGGCTTAATCCCATTAAGGCTACTGTGAAGCCAGACTCTGCCCCTCTGGAAGCTCACTGGTCGCACCTGAATCATACTCCACCTGGTACCACACCTCCATGAACTCCTTATTGGTCTTGAAAATCTATTTTTCTCACCTGAGACCAGCCCCCAAGGCATTCCATTGGTCTGCATTGTTTTCCAATGTCTGTATCTGTCAGAGCACACGGCCTCAGATTCTGTGTCTGCCCCTGATGCCAACTGGTGATTCACCCCTAAACCTTTGGTTTGGGGCATAATCTCATCTCCATGGACCCCTGAACATCTGGACGGGTCATCTCACCCCATAACTGACCCCTCTATTCGCTATCAATTACTTTATTAGTTCTGTCTTGCTTGCTGTTTTTGAATGCTTAGTGTGCTTGTAATTAGGGAAATTCTTCAATTAAATCTATTTAATTTACTCTTCAAATCTGGAGTCTTCTATCGTGCTGGACCTTGGTATACAAGTGGTTTGTGGTCCCTGTACTCCTCTGGTTCCCGCTGCCACATGGCTGATTTCCCTAATCCACAAGGCAGGCCATTGGCGGTAACATCACCCTGTGCCAGTGTCCCAACCTGAAATATCTGTGGGGCTATTATTAATTGCACAGAGTAAACATTGAGCTACTGTTGGCCCCATTGGGGCCCGCACCCTGTGTACCACAATTGTGAGCACCATTCCTGAAACTTCCAGTGCCAAGTCACAGACTGGTGTCATCATGTCAGGGGCACGGCTCCATGCGTACGTGCCCCCTCTCTTTCCCCCAACCATTTAAAGGGAACCTTCCCTTTAAAAGTTTGTGTGAAAAGTGGCAACGTGCCTGCCCTGCAAGAGGTGCGTTCGTCACTTGCAGGGCATGCACAAGCGGGCTCCGCTTCAAAAAAGCAGAGCAAGTGTGGGTGGCCCTTGCTTTAAAAGAAAAGGGCTGCTTTGGAGGATGGAATCCGTACAGGGCTGGCCAAACCGCAACTCGGGAGCCGCATGCGGCCTTTTCACACAGTCTAGTTTAATGTTAATAAAAAGCAAATTTGCATATTTTTCGATAAAAACGTGTGTGCGATATTTGTTCACGTCTTGAATCACTCAAACATCTGACGTCTATTCTATGTGGTTGTTACATTAAGCAACCTTGGCCACCCCTGGATAGCTTTGTACCCAACTGAGGTCCCTCCTCAACATCCACCCCTGAAATCTCCAGGTGTTTCCCAACCCGGACTTGGCATAACCCAGTGCATACAGCCCAAATAGCCACAAGACACCCAGGTGTACAACAGAAGTATTCCTTGAGTATCGCTTCATTTTCTTTTTCTTTGACAAGTGTTGCCATGACTTCGTGAAAACCTGATACCATCACCAGGACACTTTTCTGTAGGTCGAAGTTGTGATTTTTTCCCCCCCCCTTTGGAAAGTTTTTAAAAATGCGGCTAATGAATCTGCGCTTCACCCTTCGAGTCACTGTCATCTCTGTCGCAGGGATCAAAGCGTCGTTTCTGACAAAGGCACATTTCTCTCCGCGACAACAACCAAAAAAAGAAGGTGGGGAACATCAGGTTTTTAAAGGTGTTTCCAAATCTGTCACCTCTCGGACGGCGCACTTCTGGCCAAATTGCTTTTCATTTGAATACAATTTGGAAGTGGATCAACTAATCACCGTCGGGTAATTGCATTTTGGAGGAAGAAAAGGGAAATTACATGGAATGATGGCTTCTCATTAAGCGCTTGCCAGCAGCAGAATATAGAACTCGTGCTATTGTCATTGGAGAGTGGCAACAACGACATTTTGTTCCTGAAGCTCTTGCAATTCGACCTACTGCCTTCTGCCGCTGACAAATGGCAGCCTTCCATTGTATCAGTTGTATTATGTGGTACACTTACAGAAGTATATCTCAGATTGTTAAAGAAGTCATTAAGAGTACGTTAGATTCCACCATGAGAATTTAGGTGACCTGAGATTCCATTAGCGCGGGGGTCCTCAACATGATGCTGGGGGTGGCTGCCTCTGCCTCCGGTGGCATCCAATTTGTTCCTGCGCCCACCAAGCCTTTTCTGAATGCCAAAGGTACCCCCAGGCTTAAAAGGTTGAGGACCTCTGCATTAGAGAGATCTTAAAAGTTGGGGGTAGTCTGCTCCTGACAGCACCACTTTGTTATCTCTCTCTCTCTCTCTCTCTCTCTCTCTCTCTCTCTCTCTCTCTCTCTCTCTCTCTCTCTCTCTGTCTGTCTGTCTGTCTGTCTGTCTATCTATCTATCTATCTATCTATCATCTATCTAAAAATATATCCCACATTTCTCCCTGATTGGGGACCCAAAACAGTTAAGAATATAAGAAAAGACCTGCTGGATCAGACCAGTGGTACCTCTAGTCCGGCATCCTGTCTCACACAGCGGCCAACCAGTTCCTCTGGAAGGCCAACAACAGGGCATAGAGGCTGAAGCCCTCTCCTGATAAGAACCTAAGAGGAGCCCTGCTGGATCAAAACAGTGGTCCATCTAGTCCAGCATTCTGTCTCACACAGCGGCCAACCAGTTGCTCTGGACAGCCAACAACAGGGCACAGAGGCTGAAGCCTTCCCCAGATAAAAACAGATGAGCCCTGCTGGATCAGACCAGTGGTCCATCTGGTCCAGCAGCCTGTCTCACACAGTGGCCAATCAGCTCCTCTAGAGGGCCAACTACAGGGCAGAGAGGCTGAGGACTTCCCCTGATAAGAACATCAGAAGAGCCCTGCTGGATCAGATTGGTGATCCATCCAGTCCAGCATCCTGTCTCTCACAGTGGCCAAACCAGTTCCTCTGGAGGGCCAACAAGAAGGCATAGAGGTCGAGGACTTCCCCTGATGAGAACATCAGAAGTGCCCTGCTAGAGCAGACCAGTGGTCCATCCGGTCCAACATTCCATCTCACACAGTGGCCAACCAGTTCTTCTGGAGGGCCAACAACAGGGCATAGCATAGAGGTGGAGGCCTTCCCCTGATGTTGCCTCCTGGCTCTGGGATTCATTCTGATCATTCTCTGTGTAAAGGAGTATTTTCTTATGACTATCCTACTGCCCGTCAGATGCCCTCAAGTTCTAGTATTTTGAGAGAGGGAGAAAAAGTTCCCTTTGTCAACTCTCTTCACTGCATGTATAATTTTATAAACCTCTATCATGTCTCCCCACCCCTTAGTCATCTGTTTTCTAAACTGAAAAGTCCCAGACTCATCAGCCTTCCCTCATAGGGAAGATGCTCCAACCCCCTAATTATCTGGGTCACCCTCCTCTGTACTTTCCCCAGCTCTGCCATATCCTTTTGGAGATACAGTGACCAGAACTGTATACAGTGTTCCAAATGAGGCTGCATCATAGATCTACACAGGGGTATACAGTTATTCTTATCAGTCCCTCCTCGTCTACTTAATCCTCACAGCAACAACCTTGCGAAGGTAGGTGAGGCCAAGAGGTTTTGCTGGCCCAAGGTCACCTAGCAGGCTTCCATGGCTGACTGGGGGAATCAAATCCAGTTGTCTCAGGTCCTATTCTGACACTCTAACCATGACGATACATACATAAGCCCTTTATCTCTAAAAGGCGGGGGGGGCAGGGGTTCATACAGACTAAATTCATTATTGGCCCAGAGTCTTGTGACCATGATGCAGAGTTGCTGGAAGCCTGCCCATGATGGGCAAACTCCTGCCCCTGCCCTGAAATGCCCATGATCTTCGGAGTGAGTGAACAGCAGGAGAAAAACTGGGAGGGGGGATAATGACACAGATGCCGTGACATCACTTCCAGGTGATCACCCATATTTGGGGCTCTGGCCAGGAGCTCCAGGTTTGCAGAAATCCCAAGGAAACAATATGCAAGATCCAGGTTTGCTTACAAGGAGATTTTAATAAGCAATGAATGATCAAGCTTGGAGAAGTAGCAGGCTAAGCTCCCATCCATTGGGTCTCGAATGCACACAAAGGCACAGTTAAACTTAGCTAGACCTCAAGTCGAGATGCATAGCTAAAACTAAGCATCTTGTATCCAAAGTGCTGGCTACCAATCAAGAAATCATCAATCAAGCTATTCCAAACACTAGGGTGAGCCAGGCCATCTCGCACCGAGTGTCTAGTGGTGAGAGGAAACAAATCAGGCTTCCTAGATAAGAGCTGCGAACAAGCTTGAGAGCAGAAGAAGATTCCCTTGGGAGTGACCTGACAGCTGTTCCCTTGCAGAACTCAGGGCAACTAAAAGGTCAAGCTCCAGCCTGTAACAAAGATAGAGTTACAAAGGCTAGAGACCCAGTAGTGACTTCACACCTCCCCTCAATGCTCTAGGAATTCTCTTTACCCATAGATGGAGGGCTAAAGAGAGCTACAATGGGGTTTCGGTTTCGGTGCTGCGAATGGCGGCCGCTTCTCGGGACGCTCCCGGAGGCGGTCAGCCCACGCGTGGAATGGGGGGGTCTTTGCGTTTGCGAAAGACCCTAGTGAGCCTTAGTCAAAGGCTCCAAACCGGGGGCACATAGGGGAGTAGCCTCTTTGCCGGCAAACTGCTGGGAAATTGAGGCTTTCTCCCCGCCCCAATCAGCCCTGCTGCGTAGTGCGTCCCGAATGGGACTTAGCAGCCCTACCGACTTCCAGGAGTGAGGAAAAGCGGATGAATTACCATGAAAAGAAGAAATGGCATCTAATCGTGAGTTGAAGATCTATTTTGAAGCGCAAATTAAAACCCCCCGTAAGCGGATAAGCGTATGGGAGGAGGGAGGAGTTTCCACCCTCTCCGAAGAAGCGAATTTTTAAAGGAAACGCGAAGGGGGGTAACAAGAAAAAAATGTTGGTGAAAGTACCGTTGGGGTTTTACAGAAGATTGCGGCTTTAGTTGCTTTCTGGGGGATGTGGCACGAACTTTGAAAAAGTAAATAAAAAATACAATGTCGATGCTGGGGAAATTCCTGTTTAGAACGGAAGAGAAGAGAGGAGGGACTTCCGTTCCAGTCAAACCCCCCCAGAGCTAGCTGTCAATTAACAAGAGACTGAGATACTGCGCCACCTGCTGGAGTAAATGTGGAATATCAATGAAACGTTTTTAAAATGGAAATTGTTCTCATCAGACTACAAAAACAAATGTTGGAATTAACAAGGTTGATGGCAGAAAATGTATAGATATTAATTTGATGCTAAAGTTCCAAGTTATGGATGAAGAAGGGAAAGAAGATCTCAGATTTATTTTGACGAATGTCTTGACACCTCTATCTGGCAGTGGAGCGAATAAATAAAAGAAGAGGCGGATAAGGCTTCCAAAGCCTACTCCGCCTTTAAAAAAAGGATATACTCTGCCAGTTGAAAAGGGTGTTGAGCTTAGCAAATAATGGAGATCTAATTTCAACTTGAGTGTTAATGGAGCCAGCGAGAATTGACTGCCAGAAACAACAAGAAAAAAGAAGCGAAAGAAGATGGATTAAAAAATTTCTGAAGAGACATGCCAGCACAGAGGAGGAAGCAGCACTCAAAATTTGGATTTTTAAAGAAGACGGTGGCCCGGGGGAAGGAAGTGACGGAACGGGAGGCACTAAAGTTCAAAGGACTTAATGATAATTGGAGAGACTTAAAAAGGAATTTGTTCGTGTAACATCTGAAAAGATTTGATTAATATCTAACCCCAGTGGACTTTACTAACTTTACTAACAGAATTGATTTGGACTTTGTAAAGCTGAAAAGAAGATCTTTCAACCGTGATGGATGTCGACAACTGGAAGAAATACTATCTAAAATTAACCTTTACTAACAGAAAAAAACTCACTCCGCTCTTTTTTCTTTTCCCATCTATCTACCTTACCTTTTTCTTATAAAAAATAAAATTCTCTCCTTTTTAGGAGAGTTATTTCAAAAAAAAAAAAAAAAAGAGAGCTACAATGTTGTGAGGGGGCTGTGACGTCACTTCTGCTGGATTACGTGGAACTCACATCACAGCATCCAGGACAGTTTTCTCTCCCAGGCTCCATTCCCCCCAAAGTTGCTCCCGGTAATCCTACTGTGTTGTCCCTGGAGGTCTGGACTAATCCAGCAGCACTCTTCTTATGTCTTTGAGCAGCCAAGAGCTTCAGAGTATTTCTGTGCTGGGGCTGAATGTGGGAATGTTCCTGATTCTGCTGGTGGTGACATGAAATGACTTCCCTTCTGGCCTATCTGTATTTACTTTCCTTCAGTTGATGATGCCACAGATCCATTGGCAAGCCCTCCAGGGGACGCCTTTCCACATCAATATTCAGGTTAGGGATGATTTTGTACTGCTCTTCAATGCTGTTTTCACCTGGAAATTGCAGCCCCACCCCCGCCCCTGGTGACTTTTAGAATCATAGAATCATAGAGTTGGAATAGACCTTCAGGGTCATCTACTCCAACCTCCTGCACAATGCAGAAAATTCACAAAAACCCTCCCCCACCCCCAGTGACCTTAACCCCTGGCCCAGAAGATGGCAATAACTTTGAGAGCCAGTTTGGTGTAGCGGTTAAGCATGTGGACTCTAATTTGGGAGAACCGGGTTTGATTCCCCACTCTTCCACATGCAGCTACTGGCATGACCTTGGTTCAGTCACAAGTTCTCAGAGCTGTTATTTCAAGGACAGTTCTTGAGAGACCTCTCTCACCTCACCTACCTCACAGGGTGTCTGTTGTGGGGAGGAGAAGGGAAAGGAGATTGTAAGCCACTCTGAGACTCCTTTGGGTAGTGAAGGGTGGGGTATAAATCCAATCTCTTCTTATTCTTCTTTATGATGGCAAATTTTTTACGATGTCTTTTTGACAATTTTTTTGGGGAAACACCCCAAACAAACAAACACCCTGTTTTGGCTCCTTGGTGGACTCTTTGTGCTTCAGATGTTCCTACGAAGGCTGATTAAAACATTGTGGTGGTTGATGAAATTGTACAATCTCATCAGGATTCCTTTTTGGCTTACAATGGAACCAGTGCACATGTACATTAGAGTGCATTGGTAATCTAGGAGAAGGAAAGCAGACAAACTGAAAAGGCACATCTGCCTCTGAACAACATCTGGGAATCAGAAACAGCAGTATGCAGATCTCGGATGCAGAAGCGGTGCTCCAGTAAGAAGATAATGTAATATGGGTCTGTTGTTGTTGTTCAGTCACATGGTCAAGCGACTCTTCGTGACCCCATGGACCACATCACACCAGACCCTCCTGTCTTCTGCCATCCTCTGGAGTTTGCTTAATTTCATGTTCATTGCATTGATAACACTGTCTAACCAGTCTAACCATCTCATCCTTTACTGTCCCCTTCTTCTTTGACCTTCAGTCTTTCCCAGCATCAGGGTCTTCTCCAGTGAGTGCTTCCTTCTCATTAGGTGGCCAAAGTATTTGAGCTTCAGCTTCAGTATCTGGCCTTCCAGGGAACAATTAGGGTTCATTTCTTTTAGGATTGACTGATTTGATCTCCTTGCAGTCCAAGGGACTCTCAAGAGTCTTCTCCAGCACCATAATTCGAAAGCATCTATTCTTCGGCACTTGGCCTTCCTTATAGTCCAACTCTCTCAGCCGTACATTATGGGACCCCCCCCTCCAAAAAAAAAAACCAAACCAGGGTGAAATTCCAATTTGGGGTATTTTCTCAAGCATCCCTAAGTTAAGACAGCCATCAGGAACTTCCATAGTTCCAGCTGAGAACAAGATTAAATATGTACTTTGCTGAAATTGTGCTGGTAGTGAAAAATGCCACATATTGAAGACATGCAGTGAAGACTACCACATACTGACTCCCTGGCCTGGTAACCAGCAGGAGATAGGGGCAAGTGGGAACTTACTGGAGGGGATGTGATGGCCAACCCTGAGTGATGACATAACTTCTGGTGAGACCTGGAAGCAATGGTGTCATGTTGGGGCAATGCTCTAGCACTTGCCCCAAACTTTACGGTTTCCATAGAGCTTTGGGTCAAGTGCTAAAGCGTTACCCCCAGTAACCTGGAAGCGATGGCATCCAGCTTGGGTGAAGTTCTAGCACTCACTGGAAATGCTACGGTTTCCACAGAGTTTTGGGCCAAGTGCTAGAGTGTCACCCCCAGGGCAACACTGTCACTTCTGGGTCATGCTGGAAGTTGCATCATCATGCTTGAGTGACAATTGTGCCCCTCTGTTTGGCTGCCCTGTTTCCTTCCCCTGGTCAGCTGAGTGTCATTGGACAATTTGTCGTAAGCGGGCAAGTGGTAATTCTATTTGAAGACCAAGGAATTTGTAGCCTTGTGTTAGTGTGGCAAGATGCTGTGTTCTCAGAACGCTCTCCTCATTGCGATCAAGTGTCTTGACCATCAGCAATGACAAAGATATGATATGTAAATAGAAAAGGAAGTACAGTCTCCAAAATGCTGAGCTCAGACAAAAGACACAGGCCATTCTTCTGCCCGTCCACTGTGAATATAAAAGAGAGCTCCCGACATAAAATAACACGGAAGGGAGAAATTCAATTATGCTGATTGCAATCTGCCGAATGTGTATTGAAATAATTTTAATGCTGTCTCGCGGCCTCAAAGGCCACTTTTTCTATTACTCCTCTTCCGCTGATGTTAAGTTAAAAAAAAAAATGATTTTGTGTTAGTCCCTCCAAGAGCAGAGACAAAAGTTTATTCTGTAACTTCTTTGATCATACTTTTCCTTCTGCAAGAAGAGTTCTTTCAAGGGCTCTGGAGCCCAAACAGAGGCAGTTTGCCATTGCGTGGCAACCCTGGACTTCCTTGGTGGTCTCCCATCTAAGTACTAACCAGGGCCAACCCTGCTTAGCTTCCGAGATCTGGTGAGATCAGGCTAGCCTGGTCCTTCCAGTTCATGGCTCATTTTATGATAGGACTGCATGAAACTGCCTGAAATTTATCATTATTTGCTGAAATCCTTTTTGTTCCTCTCTAAATCAAGGATCCTCAGTGTTGCACCCCTGGGCGCTGTGGTGCCTGCCAACATTTGCAAAAAATGTTAGTGGGGCCAGGCGTATCTTTTGTTCAGGAAGGATTCTGATTGGCCATTGGAGATTTGATTGTCTGTGCAGATTTTTTTTTAATCACCTCAGGGCTGGATTACTGTAAATCGCTCTACATAGGGCTACACTTGAAGTTGATTAAGAAGTCACAGCGTGTCAGGTTGATGTAGTGGTTAAGTGCCCAGATTCTAATCTGGGAGAACCGGGTTTGATTCCCCACTCCTCCACTTGCACCTGCTGGATGACCTTGGGCAAGTCATAGTTATCTCAGAGCTGTTCTCTCAAGGGTAGTTCTGGAAAGAGCTATCTCAGCCCCACCTACCTCACAGGGTGTCTGTTCTGGGGACGGGGAAGGGAAAGGAGTTTGTCTGAGACTTCGAGTGAAGGGTGGGGTATAAATCCAATCTCCTCCTCCTCCTCCTCCTCCTCCTCTTCCTCTTCTTCTTCTTCTTCCAGAATGCAGTGGTGTGGGTACTTATGGTTACCCTGATAACAGCACATATTCAACTGGTGTTCCACCAGCTACACTGGCTCCAAGTTGAGTACTGGATCCACTTCAAAGTTTTGGTTCTGACCTTTAAAGCCTTTAAGAGTCTGGGACCAACGTACCTACAGGACCGCCTCTCCTGGTATGTCCTCCAAAGAGCCTTATGCTTGAGTGAGGGCAGATTCTACATCCTTACATCTTTGCTGAACCCCCTCCACTCCCCAAACTCCAGCTTTGCCAGATTCTACTCCCAAGTCTCCAAGAATTTCCCATGCTGGGGTTGCCAGTGGTAGGTTCAAGTGGGTAGCCATGTTGGTCTGAAGCAGCAGAACAAAGTTTGAGTCCAGTGGCACCTTGAAGACCAACAAAGTTCAATTCTGGGTATAAGAACATAAGAACATAAGAGAAGCCAATGTTGAATCAGGCCAATGGCCCATCTAGTCCAACACTCTGTCACACAGTTGCCAAAAATACCAGATGCCATCAGGAGGTCCAGCAGTAGAGCCAGGGACACTAGAAGCCCTCCCACTGTTGCCTCCCTCCAAGCACCAAGAATACAGAGCATCACCTGCCCCAGAGTCCCTATCCATACCTTCTGGCTAATAGCCACTGATGGACCACTGCTCCATATCCTTATTCTATTTCCCAGACTTTTTTTTGTGTGTGCGGATACCTATTCCCACCAACAGGGGCCTCATTCTCCCCCAACAGCTTTTCCTACATAGTCAGTAGACTTCCTGGGTTTGTAGAAAAATCCAAAAAGTGAGAAAATCCCTTCAGGGACGGTTGAATTCCCCCTAAAACCTTTTGAAATGGCCTCTGCAGGGACCTAACTCCAGGCATCAACGGTGAGAGATTAGAACGTTGTGGGGGGGAGGAGGCTTCTGACTGGCTCTGTCAGTAAAGGGTGGGGGAGAAGGGCCCTTTCTTTCTAGGCCTCTTTCGGCCTTGGAGGGAGGGGGAGGGAGGGAGCCTTGGGGCCATGCTGGGGGATTCCTAGAGGTTTTGTGCTGGAGTGCAAGGAGGGCAGGATTTGGGGAAGGGAGAGGCCTCAGCTGGGTATCATGCCACAGAATCCACCCTCCAAAGAAGCCATTTTATCCAGGGAGACAGATCTCTGTTGTTCACAGATCTCTGGAGTTCACTCTCCAGGCCCCACTTGGAGGTTGCCAACCCTAGGCCTGGCTGCAGTATAGGGTTGCCAGGTCCCCCCATGGGCACTGGCAGGGGATGGGGGTAGTGGGGTTGTCAGCTCCAGGTCTGGAAACTCCTGGAGATTGGGGGATGGAGCCTGGGGAGGACAGGGACCTCAGTGGGGTACAATGCCCTAGAGTCCACCCTCCAAAGCATCCATTTTCTCCAGGGGAAGTTATCTCAGTAGTCTGGAGCTGAGCAGTAATTCCAGGGGATCCCCAGATCCCACCTGGAGGCTGGCATCCCTAGGCAGCACCCTCTGGGTGACTTGATATCACCTAATTTGCATGACTCAACTTGGCCTGGCTGCTTGCTGCTGTTCAGCAGCCACCCTATGAAAGCCAGCAGTGGTGCAGCAGTTAGAGCTTCAGAGTAGGGTCTGCAAGACCCAGGTTTAGATCCCCATATTGCAGTGGAAGCTGACTGGGTGATTTTGGACCAGTCACATACTTTCAGCCTAACCAACCTCACAGGGTTGTTGTGCAGATAAAAAGGAGGTGAGAATAATGTAAGCTGCTTTGGTCCCCACTGTGGAGAAAGACTATGGCTGATTTCCCACTACAGCTACTTCGGTGTTGCGCAGCCGTTTGCCCCGATACTACTGGTCAATTTCACACCCAAAGCTGCGGGGCTGTGTTTTGACCCGCGGATTCGCCCGATTTCCCCTGCAGTTTCGTGATCCTGTTTTTTGAGGATCACGAAACTGCAGGGGAAATCGGGTGAAGCCGCGGGTCAAATGCAGCCCCGCAGCTTCGGGTGTGAAATTGACCAGTAGTATCAGGGCAAATGGTGGTGCAACACCGAGGCAGCTGTAGTGGGAAATCAGCCTATAATTTTCCTTGGTAGAAGTTGTGGGGGAGGAGGGTGGAGACAAAAAGCTGAAGACAGATAAAGGCAGATAAAGGTTAAGTTGGCTGTTGGGTGGGAAGGAAATAGGGTTGCCAACTCTGGATTGGGAAACTCCTGGACATTTAAGGGGTGGATCCTGGGGATGGTGGGGTTTGAGGAGGGGAGGAACTTCGGAACAGTATAATGCCATAGACTCCACCCTCCAAACCAGCAGTTTCCTCCATGAGATCTACCATTGCCAGCCTCTGGGTGAGGGCTGGCGATCACCCAGAATTACAACTGTTGTCCGGGTGACAGAGATCAGTTACCCTGGATAAAATGGCTGCTTTGGAGGTTTGAGCCTATGGCTCCACCCCCAGAAGGGAGAAAAAGTGTGAGATAGGGAAGGGTAGAGGGAAGGAAGCAAAGGTGTGAGGAATGGGATGACCATCCCGCAATTTTCTTGCGGGTCTCCACTTGTGTTTATCTAATTCCCTCTTGAAGCTGTCTATGGTTGTAGCCATCACCACCTCCTGTGGCAGTGAATTCCATGTGTTAATCATTCTTTAGTGAAGAAATACTTCCTTTTATTCGTTCTAACCTGACCGCTCAACAATTTCATTTGGTGCCCACGAGTTCTTGTATTGTGAGAAAGAGAGAAAAGCACCTCTTGTATGCATGTGTGTAGCTTTGCATGTAGAAGGTCTGAAATTCAACTGCTGGATTGTCCAGCTGAAAGGGACAAGTTGTAGGTAATGTAAAAGACCTTGACTGGAGACCATGGAGAGCTGCTGCCAGTCAGAACAGGCATTATTGACCTCGATTTGGCTCATTGGTAGAGCATTCACTTGGCACACAGAAGGCCCCAGGTTCAATCTCTGGCATCTCCAGTAAAAGGATCAGGTAATAGGTGATGTGAAAGACCTCTGCCTGAGAGCCTGGAGAGACATAGACAGGGGCTGTGGCTCAGTGACAGAGCATCTGCTTTGCATGCAAAAGGCCCCAGGTTCAATCCCCAGCATCTCCAGTTAAAAGGATCAGACTGGAGGAGATGTGAAAGACTTCTGCCTGAGAGCCTGGGGAGCTGCTGCCAGTCTGAGTAGACAATACGGACCTTGATGGACCGAGGGTCTGATTCAGCGTAAGGCAGATTCATGTGTTCAGGTGTACTTCCTGTGTGTGGAAAACCATCAGCTTTGCATGCACAAGGTCCCAGGTTCAACTCCCAACATCCTGAGTTAAAAGGCCCAGTTGGTAGGTGATGTGAAAGACCCACGACTGTTAACCAGAAGAGTGTTGCCAGTGAAGAAAGACAATGGTCTGCCAGTTTGGTGTAGTGGTTAAGTGTGCAGACTCTAATCTGGGAGAACCAGGTTTGATTCCCCACTCCTCCACTTGCACCTGGCTGGATGACCTTGGGTCAGTCACAAGCTCTGGCACAGCTGTTCCTGAAAGAGCAGTTTGTATTAGAGTTCTCTCAGCCCCACCTACCTCACAGGGTGTCTGTTGTGGGGAGGGGAAGGGAAAGGAGTTTGTAAGCCACTCTGAGACTCCAAGTGAAGGGCGTGGTATAAATCCAATCTCTTCTTCTTCTTCCTCTTTTTCTTCTTCCTCTTCTTCTTTTTCTTCTGGATTCTGTTTATTTCATCCTTCTGGTGATCCACTGTGTTTTGGGAGACAAGCTGGGTTGGTCTGTAGTGGAAGAGATAGATTCAAGCCCAGTAGTACCTTAGGGACCAACGAGAATTGGGGCCAGGGCTCTTTTGTAGCAGGAACTCCTTTGCATATTAGGCGACACACCCTAATGTAGCCAATCGTCCGAGAGCTTACAGTAGCCGCTGTAAGAAGAGCTCTGTAAGTTCTTGGAGGATTGGCTACATCAGGGGTGTGTCGCCTAATATGCAAAGGAGTTCCTGCTACAAAAAGAGCCCTGATTGGGAGTATATGCTTTCAAGAGTCACAGCTCTCAAAAGCTTATACCCTGAAAACTTCTTGGTTTCCAAGGTGCTACTAGACCTGAATGGAGCTGCGGATTTATTTAACCGTCATTTATGGCAGGGTATATCCAAAAACACACATATGTTATGAATGTTTTATACATATTCAATTTCTGTTGCAATCTATATTTACATATAATTTATCATAATTATATCCAGATACACATCCAGTGAATAATGAATAATCACCTCCTATCTCCCCAAATATCCGAGAATGCGTTAATACGCTAATGGCACAAGGAATATGCATGCCTTTTCATTCCGTGACACTGAAAATTCAGATAAGAGCAACGTCTTCTGAGGTGAATTCCTGCCAGAGCCAGTGTAGTGTCGAACTTGGAGTCCTGGACAAAGACCTGGGTTCAAATCCCCATGCAGCCATGAAGTTCTCTAGGTGACTTGGAGCCATTCACCCTCTCTCAGTCTAGCCTACCTCCACAGGGCTGTTGTGAGGATCAAAAAGAGAGGCAAGAGTCATGGCCCCATTCTGCATCTAGCATTTGTGCCGTTGTTTTACCAAACCCACACTGGAACAGAAAAAGATGTGGCTCAAAACCACATTCAAATACCCCAGACCAATGCCCTACTGGCCCATTCTGCATCTAGCATTCACTCCCGTTTTACCAGACCCACACTGGAACAGAAATCTCCCTCTACATGCATGCCACTTTCACTTTGATTGTCAGATTTTATGGCAGTGTCCAGACTGCATGCCACTTTCACATCATTTGGTTTCTCAGTTTTATGGGACCATCTGCATAGATTTATGGCCATTGTATGGACATTCAGGGGTGACTCTGCAGTCAGTAAGGCATTGGCCTGGGGTATTTGAATGTGGTTTTGAGCCCCTGAATGGCCATGGAATGGTCATAAATCTATGCAGACAGTACCATAAAACCAAGAGATCAAAGGAAGTGAAACCAGCATCCAGTGCAGAGGCCACAATAAGACCCGACAATCAAAGAAAGTGAAAGTGGCATGCAATGTAGAGGGGAATTTCTTCTCCAACATGGGTTTGGTAAAACAGCTGAGTGAATGCTAGATGAAAACCACTAACTTCCTTGGAGGAATGTTGAGAAGACCAGAGATGGGCATTTTGATATTCCCAGTACAAAATATATATCAGAAGAAAAATACTTTATCAGTTTTTTTCCAGATATATTTGGGTCTCCCAAATATATCCGGCATTTTTCAGGATATGGGGGGAAATGTCCAAAAATCCCAGATATAGGCCCAGGTAAGTAAAGGTAAAGGTTCCCTTGCTCGAAAGCCAGTCGAATCCGACTCTAGGGTTGCGGTGCTCATCTCCGTTTCAAAGCCGAAGAGCCAGTGCTGTCCGAAGACGTTTCCGTGGTCATGTGGCCGGCATGACTAAACACCAAGGCGCACAGAACGCTGTTACCTTCCCACCGAAGTGGTACCTATTTATCTACTTGCAATTTCTTGCTTTCGAACTGCTAGGTTGGCAGGAGCTGGAACTAGAGACAGGAGCTCCGCTCACCCTGTCATGCGGCACCCGGGTCTCGAACTGCTGAACTACTGACCTTCCACAGCCTGCAGTTCAGCGTCTTAACCACTTGAGCCACCGCAGCTCCTATAGGCCCAGGACAGACTGGCAATTTGCCGCGGGATGGGACCCGGGCTGACAACGACTCAATATCGGGGTAAATGGGATGTTCACACAGGCACATCTGCCTGGCATCCCCCACCCGTAGCCTACCGGTGCTCTCGCGCTTCACTGCCGGATTAAAAAAACACCTGATAAAAGCCGGCGCAAATCTTGAAAGCCTGCGTTCATCGCGTGTTTCTCCGCTTCCGGGGAGTCTGAACGCGCAGCCGAAAAGCCGGGAGCAACCCGCATTGGGCATGAGGCAGCAGCAGTGTGATTGGCTACGCTACGCTCCACTGCCCAATGCGATGCCGGCGTTGCAGGGCGAAAAAAAAAAACAAATGGCAAAATGCGCTTATGCGCATGAGCGCTCAAACGCTCATGCGCACATACGCCCACAGCCGAAATAATGGGGAAACAGCGAATATATCGCGCCTCCGGCGTGGCAGTCTGAACGCTCCCGCGCGCCTCCGTCCGGTATCTTCCGGCAGAGGCCCCCGCTGTGTGGGTGGGAAAACCCGGTATCGTTTACTCCGGGGTTTTTTGCTGCGACTGGCTACCGGGGCAAATTGCCAGTCTGTCCTCGGCCATATTCAGGATTCACTGGGAATATCAAGAGAAGGTGTTTGCAGGCTTTGAAAACTCTTTCCCACCCCCACCCCCACCCCATAATCCCTTTTCTAACCCTGTGTTTCTGTGTCTCCTGGGGCTTAGTATCAGCCTCCTAGGCTCTTTTTGGTAAAATTCTGCTAGTTTCAAATGGCTTGGATGTTTTTTTAAAAATTCTTTCTTTGCTGAACTTGGTTTGTGCCGAGTTACCTTTTGTGTGTGCATATTCTCATAGTTTACATTGCAAGTCTTGCATTTTAAATAGTTTGAGATTCTCACGTCTTGCCTAGTTTCAGATTCTCGGAGGTTACACCATTTCAGGCTCTAGGTTGTGTCAGGAACCCAAGCCCAGAGGTCCCCCCTGAATCACTACTCCTTTGAAAAGTGAGCAGTTCCCAGGCCCCCTGGGCCCTTGAGTTTGGTTATGTGTACGCAAGTAAACAGACCTTTATAAAAATGTATAAAAGTTTATTAACTAGTTTAAAAACACAAGATATCACTGTGCAACACTGTCTCTGCAATCCATTAGCCAGGAAACAACAAAGCTAATTTTCTGTCTCAAAGATTCAGGTGGGGTGGCCATGTTGGTCTGAAGCTGCAGAACAAAGTTTGAGTCTAGTGACACCTTTTAGACCAACAAAGTTTTATTCAAGGTCTGAGCCTTCGTGTGCATGCTCACTTCTTTAGATACTTCTTGTTGAGATCTCTATCTAATACTTCAATATCTGGTATTAGATGGCACACCTTCTTAGCATACAAGAGCCCATCTGAGAGGCTTAAGCATTCTCTGCACAGCTGTCCATCATGATGAGACATGACAGCCAGAGCAATAACCTGGTCAAATCATAAAGACAGAGAGAGAGAGAGAGAGAGAGAGAGAGAAGAGAGAAGAAACTGGATTTATCCCCCACCCTTCACTCGGAGTCTCAGAGCGGCTTACAATCTCCTTTCCCTCCCCCTTCCCACAACAGGCACCTTGTGAGGTAGGTGGGGCTGAGAGAGCTCTTTCGAGAACTGCCCATGAGAGAACAGCTCTGAGAGAACTTGTGACTGACCCAAGGTCACACCAACAGTTGCATGTGGAAGAGTGGGGAATCACACCCTGTTCTCCCAGATTAGAGTCCGCGCTCCTAACTGCTATGCCAAAGTGGTGGTGTAGGGAGCATGGCTTCCTTCTGGCCTTTGGCCATCTGGCACCAGGTGGTCTCCCAAACCCAATCAGGGAGCTCACTTGATGGAACCTTCCAGAACATGATGACATCCACTCCTGCCCCCCCATCCAGTTACATAACTGAACACAGGTTCTCACAATTAATCAATTACCACATTCTTAAGTCCAAGCCTTGAAAGAGATAAGGAAGGCCCAATTATGGACACCTGCAAGCTGCAGCAGGCCTGCTAATACTCATGTTAACCCTTGAGTGTAATTGGACTGCTTTGCCTCACCGGGTGCTACATAGTTTCAGGTTCTCAAGTTGTACATTAGTTGGACTTATCCATACCCTTACCGGCATTCCTACGGGGGAGATTCTCGAGTTTTACATTTTCTGTGTGTGGGGATTTCTCCTCCATCGGAAACAATGGTGGATGGCTAAGAGCTTCCTGTTCAGGGGCCCAAAGGTTATTTATTTATTTTTGCTGCATGCCCCTAGAGAACCCTGCTGGCTTTTTTTTTTAAAGGTATTGACAACAGAGGGACAGAAAGATTCAAATGCTGAGAAGCTATGGCAAAGAATGCATATCTACAAGTGCTGAAATTTTCCTATTATTTTTACCTGTCTCACTTTTTTTAACAACAAAAAAATCCCATCTGCTGTCATGTCTTGTCACATTTTTTTTAATCCATTCAGCTGAAAAGGATCTAAAGACCTATCAGACTCTTTTGTTTTTCTCACTCGACATCAGTCATTAGTGACATACTTAGACATCTCTTCTTCTTTTTTTTATTTCTTTTTCATCCCAGCCCTCATTTTTAAACAAAAAAAAGTATGCATGGAAATACATACAGTGATGCAGCTGTTCAAAGACATACATTGCAGTCCTACACAGAGTTATGCCACTCTAAGCCCACTGACTTCTATGGACCTAGAAGGCTGCAACTCTGTTTAGGAAGGCACAGTTGAGGTTCAAGATTAGCTCAGTTTGGGCTGTCGTGTAATTAAGAACACAAGAACATAAGAGAAGCCATGTTGGGTCAGGCCCATGGTCCATCCACTCCAACACCCTGTGCTGCAGAGTGGCCAAAACCAGGAGCCATCAGGAGGTCCATCAGCGGGACCAGAACTCCAAAAGCCCACCCATTGCAGCCCCTCCAAGCACCAAGAATACAGAGCATCACTGCCTAAATGGGTAGCTGAGGAAACTCCCTTACACTATCTCAATGAATAGAAAAGCCAAGTGCATGTGTCCGTGCTTCATATACTAAAAGTCATAGAATGTTAGAGTTGGAAGGGATCTTGCAGGTCATCTAGTCCAACCTCCTGCACTTTGCAGAAGCATAGCCAAAAGATAGCCCTACATATTTACAACATACCCAAAAGATGGTCATCCAGCCTCCGCTTGAAAATGTCCAGCGAAGGAGCATCCACCACCTCCTAAAGCAGACTGTTCCATTGCTCAACCACTCTTACAGTCAGGAAGTTTCTCCTGATATCTAGCCGGTATTGACTCCCTTGTAATTTCCACCCATTAGATCTAGTCTTGCAATCCAGAGCAAGAGAGAAGAGATCTGCTTCATCTTCTACATGACAGCCCTTCAGATACTTGAAGACTGCAATCATGTCCCCTCTCAGTCTTCTCTTGCCCAGCTAAACATACCCAACTCTTTCAGCTTGCTTCGGTCCCTACCAACTCCAAGTGAAGGGTCTTGGGTAGCCAGTGACAGAAACAATGGTGGATACCTACCGCTTATCAGGCTAGATAATGGTGAGCCTGAGCAACCAATAGTCTGACTCAGCATAAGACAGCTTGGTGAGAGCCAGTGTGTTGTAGTGGTAAGAGCGGTGGACTCTAATTTGGAGAACCAGGTTGGATTACCCACTCCTCCATGTGGAGCCTGCTGGGTAACCTTGGGCCAGTCACAGTTCTCTGAGAACTCCCTTAGCCCCATCTACCCCATATGGTAGCTGCTGTGAGAAGAGGAAGATTGTAAGCTGCTTTGACATGCCTTAATGTAGAGAAAAGTGGGGTATAAAAGCCTCCTCCTCCTTCTCCCTTCCTCCTCCTCCTCCTCTTCTTCTTCATCTTCTTCCCCATTGAAGTCCCTCCCTTTTCCAAACACCACCCACTTAAGTTCCCACCCCCAAAATCTCCAGGTATTTCCCCAGCCAGAGCTGGCAACCCTCTGCCCCTGTGACTTCACACATTAAATTGCATGACAAAAGGCATCGGCTGGATATTAGGAAAAACTTCTTCATGGTCAGAGTGGTTCAAAGGTGGAATCAGCTGCCTAGAGAGGTGGTGAACTCCCCTTCACTGGCAGCTTTCAAGAAGAGGCTGGATGAATATTTGTCAGAGATGCTTCAGGCTGATCCTGCATTGGGCAGGGGGTTGGACTAGATGGTCTGTATGGTCCCTTCCAACTCTTATGATTCCATGATTCTACGACCCTTGGAGATGCAAGCTGGCCTCATTCTATGCCCTGCTTTCCTGTTCATTCTGTCTCTGCCTGAGACCACCTGAGACACAGCCCTGCTGTTGGTCCTTCTTCTCTTTCCCACCAGACCTTCCAGAACTTTCACTCTCTTCAGGACAGGCTTGTATGTTTTCATTTGCCCTCTTCTTTTGTTTCATGTTGAGATTGCTTCAGGTTACAGTCAGGGGTGTCCAACCTTGATGAGCCATTGAATTCCCTCCCCTCCCCAAACCTCACCATTAAATAGTGGGGGTTCCATGGATGAGCAGTCTCGAGTCTAGTGAGCGGCTCAACTTTATTTGTGACTTCTGCAAGAGCAAGTCAAGACTCCAGAGCCTCAGCTGTGTTAAATAGCCTGCAATTGCCACACCCCAACACACCCCACTCCCAGTGATAGGCTGTTTCCATAACATTACTACTTGATTGGTTACTTTCAGAGTCCTGGCAGGCTATTGTTCTTCTGCTCCGAGCTCAGCCAGTCTCTGGGGTGATCCAATCAGGGATGATTCAACCCCAATACATAACACTCACCCTCCTCAGGCTCCACCCCCTAAAAAATCTCCAAGTATTTCTCAACCCAGAGCTGGCAGCCCTACAGAGCAGGAAACTATACAAAACTGCACAGTCCATCCTTTGTTTGGTGGCCACTAGTGCTGCTTTGTGCTTAAACCAATCTGTAGAAACTGCCTCTTGTGAACTGCGATTGCTTTCTGTTTCCTAAGGCTCTCAGCCTTAGCTAGTGCAAAGGAGTTTTTATTATGATGAGCGGGCAACCCTCTCCCTTGGGGAGTGCCTCAGCTGTAATGAAACCTCTTCCTTGTGGGTGGGAGCAGGGCGGCAGATTTACTGCTTATGGTTTGCATCCTATGGACAAGTTCTGTGCACCCTGAATAGTCTCTGCTGTGTTGGGTTGCCATCTCCCGGTTGTGGAATTCCTGGAGATTTGGGGGGAATGTAGCCTGGCGAGGGTGGGGTTAGGAGAGGGGCACCTGGAGGTGTATGACGTTATTCCCAGGCAGGGCATAGTGTCATAGTGTCCGTCTTCCAAAGCAGCCATTTTTGCCAAGGGGACTGCTCTCTGTAGCCCAGAGATCATCATCATCGCTTTATTACAGTCCGTAACCAGCACAAATCAGTCCAGATGTATCAAAAAACTGGATATCAAAATATAACTATAATAATATGAAATTTAGATACCTATGTGGAGACAGAACAAAACTGAAGCATTTACAAATAATTAGCTACATCATACAATCTATTTCTACATCGGACCTTTATATACTGTTCAAGAAGTCTGTAGGCTGCTGCTAAAAATGTTGCACATGCCAACGTGATCTCTGGGTTAGAATCTGATGGAAGCATATTGCTTATTGCAGCATTTGAAAAACCTGAAAAATCTTTCCTGTGTAGGCTGAATCAGCCTAGCTCGTATTTGATTGTAATACCCACAACTAAGCAGGATATGTGTGATCATATCCCCTTCTCCAATACCGCATGGGCAGAGACGCTCAGCAGCCCAGAGATCAGGTGTAATTCCAGGAGATCTACAGCCACTACCTGAAGGCTGGCATCGCTACTGCCATAGAAAGAGCTTCCTCTTCGGCTACATTTTCCTTTTATGCAGGGCTTTCTTTGTAGAAAAAGCCCAGCAGGAACTCATTAGCACAATAGGCCACACCCCTGATGACACAGCTCATTAGCATATTAGGCCACACCCCATGCTACCAGAAGTGTGGTCATCCAGCCACACCCACCTTTTGCTTCTTATTCTGTTGACATTGTTTGTTGTCAAAACCCGAGGGCTTTTTATGGAGCAGGAACTCCTTCGCATGTTAGGCCATCCCCCCAATGTAGCCAATCCTAATGAGTTTCTGCTGTTGGATGTGGCCTATTATGCTAATGAGTTCCTGCTGGGCGTGGCCAACTCAGGAGCCAGCCAGAACTCCGTTCCTGTGTGTTCCTGTCCCCAAAATAACCCTGCTTTTATGCAAGATAAGTGGTTTTCAACAGGGCCCCACTATTACAATTGCTCTCCAGACAATAGAGATCAATTCCCTTGGAGGAGGAGGAGGAGATTGGATTTATACCCTGTCCTCCACTACCCAAAGGAGTCTCAGAGTGGCTTACAATCCCCTTCCCCTCCCCACAACAGACACCCTGTGAGATAGGTGGGGCTGAGAGAGCTCTGAGAGAACAGCTCTGAGAGAACTTGTGACTGACCCAAGGTCACATCAGCAGCTGCATGTGGAGAAGTGGGGAATCAAACCCGGCTCCTACCCACTACACCAAACTGGCTGGGGGAAATGACTGCTTCGAAGGGTGGACTCTATGGCACTGTATCTTGCTGAAGTCCCTCCCCTTGACAAACCCCGCCTTCCCCAGGCTCCTCCCCCAAATCTCCAGATATTTCCCAACCCAGAGCTGGAAACCCTGTCCCTGTCCCAAAGAAAGTTAGAACAGAAGAGGAAGTATGCTTTGCAGCACAGATTGCCCGATGCACGGACAACTCGTTCATGTGGGATACAAGCCTTTGTGATGATCGTGAACGGAGTAACCCCATTTGCTCTTAGGTACTGCGATGCAGAAGGATCCATTTTAAAGATAGGGGCATATTTGGATGTCCAAGTTTTTCATTCCTCTCTTGAGATGCGTACAATCTGCACCTGGTTCAACTCGAACCAATACAGCTGGTGACGGAAACATGCCAGAGATGATCCATATCTGCATCAAACGCGATAAGCCTTTCCCCTTGTATATGACTCTCTTCCATATCATAGACAGAAATAATGACATTGAGATGGTTGAGTTAGCTCCCAAAATGATCGCGTCAGTTCCCCAACTGTGTTTTTCACTGGTCATCTTTTACAGAAATGTCACAGAAGTTACAGGATTTATACTTGGGGAAAGGACTCAAAATAATCCACCAGACCTTTAGCTGAGAAAGAGTCGTGGAAAGGATTAGTAATACTGCCACCTTGTGCTTGAACTATTTACATTTTGAGGAAATGCTGGGCAGGTCTGTCTTCCATCTCCTCTGCGGCAGGGCAAATGCAGACATCCAGTAGGCACAGTCTTTTCATTTAGCGAGTATTTCTGGTAACAGCGTAGAACTGTCTTATATCCCGAGACCCAGGAGTGGGAATCGCTGTCAAATTGCAGCCAACCCTTGTGCTTTTAACTGCAAGCTGCCTTGATCAGGACTTTAAAGAATTGGCGTGGAAATATTCTAAATAAATATTTTAAATACACATATAATCACAAAAGCAGGAATCGGCATAGTGCTCCCATCGACAGACTAGGGGCCAATGCCGCTCAGTGAATTTGTGGCAGAGGCGAGATTTGAACCCGCTATAGATCTATGGTGTGGCCTGATTTGGAATACTGTGTATGGTTCTGGTCGCTGTATCTCAAGAGGGACATTGGAGAGCTGGAAACAGGACAGAGGAGGGTCACCCAGATGATGTGGGGGTTGGAGCACCTTCCCTAAGAGGAAAGCTCTCCTTCTTTGGAGGTTTTTCAAACAGAGGCTTGATGGCCATCTGACAGCAACGCGGATTCTATCAACTCAGGCAGGTCATGAGAGGGAGGGCAGGAAGGGTTGCCTCAGTGCTTAGTTCTTGTGCAAAATATATCAGACTCAGGCAGCTCTTGAACCAGTGAATTCAGCTTTATTGAACTAGAATGAACAACAACTACAACAAGAGAACAGGAGAGCAAAAAGCTCTCTTTTAAAATTTCCGGGCTTGGATAACCACATCCCCTAGTGGGTTAAGAACCAATCAATATTCTTGCATAAAGGGCAATAGCATTTGTTCCCTCCAAAACCTTTCTTAGTCTCTGATTGGTCTATTACACAGAATAGCCAATCAGAATGTTTCATTTACGATACCTTAGCTCCTATGGAGTTATGGCCCAAGCTAGGCCTTCAGTATGTATGCACAACACATAACACTTGTGCCCCTTTTTTACACACCCAGGGAAATGCTGATTGTCACTTTGGGGTGAAGAAGTGATCCTGGAGGTTTTTTGTCATCTTCTCGGTGTGGAACAGCGGTCACTACGGGTGTGGAGGGGGAGGTATTTGTGAATTTCCTGCACTGTGAAGGGGGTTAGACGAGATGACCCTGGAGGTCCCTTCCAACTCCATGATTCTATGGTTCTATGAAAGGATGAAGAGTCTGGGACTTTTCAGTTCAGAAAAGAGATGACTGTTGGGGTGGCATGATAGAGATTGATAGAATTATACATGGGTTGACAAAGAGAACTTTTTTCTCCCTCTCCCGCAATACTAGAACTCAACGGTATCCAATGAAGCTGATGAGCAAATAGATTCAGGACTGACAAAAGGAAATACTTCTTTACACAGAGAGTGATTAAAATATGGAATTTGCTGCCAGAGGATGTCATGATGGCCACAGGAATAGACAGTTCTAAAGGGGGGTTAGATAGATTCATGGAGGATAAGTCTATCAATGGCTACTAACCATGGGATCTGAGGGGAAACTCCACATTCAGAGGAACTAAACCTCTGAATCCCAGAGCCAGGAGGCAATATCAGAGGAAGCCCTCTGCTTCGATGCTCTGTTGTTGGCCCTCCAGTGGGACTGGTTGGCTGCTGTGTGAGACGGGATGCTGGACTAGATGGACCACGGGTCTGATCCACCAGGACTGTTCTGAGGTACTTATCAGGGGAAGGCCTCGGCCTCTATGCCCCGTTGTTGGGCCTCCAGTGGGACTGGTAGGCTGCTGTGTGAGACGAGATGCTGGACTAGATGGACCACTGGTCTGATCCACCAGGGTTCTTCTGAGGTACTTATCAGGGGAAGGTCTCAGCCTCTCTGCCCTGTTGTTGGCCCTCTAGAGGAACTGGTTGGCTGCTCTGTGAGATGGGATGCTGGACTAGGTGGACCACTGGTCTGATCCACCAGGGGTCTTCTGAGGTACTTATCAGGGGAATGCCTCAGCCTCTATGCCCCATTGTTGGGCCTCCAGTGGGACTGGTAGGCTCCTGTGTGAGACGAGATGCTGGACTAGATGGACCACGGGTCTGATCCACCAGAACTGTTCTGAGGTACTTATCAGGGGAAGGCCTCGGCCTCTATGCCCCGTTGTTGGGCCTCCAGTGGGACTGGTAGGCTGCTGTGTGAGACGAGATGCTGGACTAGATGGACCACTGGTCTGATCCACCAGGGTTCGGTACTTATCAGGGGAAGGTCTCAGCCTCTCTGCCCTGTTGTTGGCCCTCCTAGAGGAACTGGTTGGCTGCTTTGTGAGATGGGATGCTGGACTAGGTGGACCACTGGTCTGATCCACCAGGGGTCTTCTGAGGTACTTATCAGGGGAATGCCTCAGCCTCTATGCCCCATTGTTGGGCCTCCAGTGGGACTGGTAGGCTCCTGTGTGAGACGAGATGCTGGACTAGGTGGACCACTGGTCTGATCCACCAGGGGTCTTCTGAGGTACTTATCAGGGGAATGCCTCAGCCTCTATGCCCCATTGTTGGGCCTCCAGTGGGACTGGTAGGCTGCTGTGTGAGACGAGATGCTGGACTAGATGGACCACTGGTCTGATCCACCAGGGTTCTTCTGAGGTACTTATCAGGGGAAGGTCTCAGCCTCTCTGCCCTGTTGTTGGCCCTCTAGAGGAACTGGTTGGCTGCTTTGTGAGATGGGATGCTGGACTAGGTGGACCACTGGTCTGATCCACCAGGGTTCTTCTGAGGTACTTATCAGGGGAAGGTCTCAGCCTCTATGCCCCATTGTTGGGCCTCCAGTAGGACTGGTAGGCTGCTGTGTGAGACGAGATGCTGGACTAGATGGACCACTGGTCTGATCCACCAGGGTTCTTCTGAGGTACTTATCAGGGGAAGGTCTCAGCCTCTCTGCCTGTTGTTGGCCCTCTAGAGGAACTGGTTGGCTGCTTTGTGAGATGGGATGCTGGACTAGGTGGACCACTAGTCTGATCCCGTTGTTGGACCTCCAGAGGAACTGGTTGGCCACTGTGTAAGACAGGATGCTGGACTAGATGGCACTGGTCTGATCTAGCAGTGCTCTTCTTATGCATGTTCTTATGGGGCTTACCCAATCACAATTGGTTCTCTAAGCCAGAACCCCACACCAGCTTTTTTTACACACAACACACAGAATCAATGTATGGCCTCCACTTGCCAGATGATACGGAAATGACCAAAAGTTATAAAGGCTTTCAAAGAGGATTAGACAAATCTGTGGTGTACAGTTTTTCAGCAGCAGCTATTATCCATGATACTTAAAAGAACCTCCATGTTCAGAGGCAATGTACCTCTGAATACTTAGCACTATAGAGGAAAAATGGGGAAAGGCTGTTATCTTCTTGCCCTACTAGTGGACTTCATAGAAACATCTACTGGCCACTGCTGGAAACAGAAGACGAGATTATATGGGCATCAGTCTGCATTGGATGCTTCTCTGATCCAGCAGGACACTTATGATTTTACATTCTAAATTCTTACATCATTAACTTTAAACAAGGAATGCATGGATCTATACATTTTCAAGACTTGATAGCCATGTTCGTCTGTCTGTAGCAGTAGAAAAGAGCAAGAGTCCAGGAGCACCTTCAAGACTAACAGAATTGGTGGCAGGGGAGGAGCTTTCATGAGTCACTGCTCACTTCCGCAGATACAGCTATATGTTCAAGGAACCCTTCTTCCTCCATTCCCAAGCACTTGTTCCAAAAATCTAAATTTAGATGATTCTGTTAACATGTTATTTTTTTTTTTTGGCAAGTGTTCTTTATTGTCTTGGGTTTTTTATCCATCTGGTTTACGGTGTCTTTTTTTAAGGTAATTATGAGTTCCTTTAAGTGAAATGTCTCGAATAAATGTTCTTGACACCCTGGAGGTGTAAATGAACTGCCATTATTCACTACATAAGAACATAAGAGAAGCCAATGTTGGATCAGGCCAATGGCCCATCCAGTACAACACTCTGTCACACAGCGGCCAAAAATACCAGGGGACATCAGGAGGTCCAGCAGTTGGGGTAGGACACTAGAAGCCCTCCCACTGTTGTCCCCCCCCAGCACCAAGAATACAAAGCATCCCTTGCCCCAGCCTGAGAGTCCCTATCTATACCTTGTGGCTAACAGCCACGGATGGACCTCTGCTCCAAATGTTTATCCAATTCCCTCTTGAATTCTCTTTGTTTCCCTTCTTATGGATGTCCATAAATGCTTAGGACTGCTAACTTCCAAGTGGTGCCTGGAGAGTTCCCGGAATTACAACTGATCTCCTAGGCTTGCCAGTCCCCAGGCTGGGGCAGGGGTTCTCCCAGTTTTGGGGGCTTCTGCCCACCGCAAGCCAGCTAGCCTGTGGGGAAAACCCACCCCCAAGCAGCCACACCCCCGCATGATGTCCCTGATGTGATGACATCGCACGGAAGTGATGTCATCATGCCATAGACATCACGTGGGGGCACTCTGGTTTGAGGACAAAACTCTATGGTTTTAAGCGGGTTTTACCACAGAGTTTTGTCCTCAAATCAAAGCATCCCCAGCATGATGACATCACTTCTGAGTGATATCGCCACATCAGGGACATCACGGAATGTCCCCCAGATCCCACTGCTAGCACGGCAAGGAGACTTGGCCACTGATTTCCAGATGATAAGGCTCCGTTCCCCTGGAGGAAATGGGTTGGGAAATGGAAGGTGGGCTCCATGGCACTATACCCCGCTGAGGATCCTCCGCTCCCCAAACCCTGCCCTTCTCAGGCTCTATCCTCACATCTCCAGGAAATCCCCATTCTGGCAGAGGCAACCTTACTGGGGAGAGAGACAGATAATTTGGTCCCTTCAGAGTCTAATCTCCAGGTGTTTCCTAACCCAGAGCTGGCAGCCCTAGAGACTCCAGCAGACTCAAGACCAGACCTGGCCCAGGAAAGACAGCCACCGCCACAGCCCAGACAGAAGCCAGGGTGGGGCCAAAGAGGCCTGCACAAGGGCAATCAAGCCCAACAGCATCCCAGGCCCAGAGGATTGGGTTTGGGAGGGCTAAAGGAGAGCAGGGGTGAGGACTGAGGACCACTAGCCCACCCCAGCTAAGGCCCTTGGGTAGCCAATGTGGAAGGAAGGAGGGCAGCTGGGGGGAGGAGCCATCCAGTAGCCCATTAGGAAGGATAGGGGAGGAACAAATCACTGCCCTCCCTCAGGGAGAGGTAGGGTGTGTGCAGGGAAGGAGAGGGACCACTTAGACCTTTAAAGGCAGGTTCCTGGGGAAAGGCCAAGGAGGAGAGGAGGGCAGTGCTCTTGTCCAGAGAGAGAGAGAGAGACAGAGCCATTGTCATGGGGAGTAGAGACAGAACAAGATGGAGCAGCCTCCTTCCAGTCCCCTTTCTGTGGCATAGGGGATACCCACACAGAGACACATTGCACAGCAAGACTGTTGAGGGATTTGAAGGTGGGACTAGCTGAATCACTGGTCTGATCTAGCAGGGGTCTTCTGATGTCCTTCTCATGGGAAGAGCCTCAGCCTCTATGCCATGTTGTTGGCCCTTCAGAGAAACTGGTTGGCCACTGTGTGAGACAGGATGCTGGACCAGATGGACTATTGGTCTGATCCAGAAGGGCTCTTCTGATGTCCTTCTCATGGGAAGAACCTCAGCCTCTCTGCCCTGTTGTTGGCCCTCCAGAGGAACTGGTTGGCCACTATGGGAGACAGGATGCTGGACTAGATGGATAACTGGTCTGATCCAGCAGGGCTCTTCTGATGTTCTTATCAGGGGAAGGACTTGGCCTCTCTGCCCTATTGTTTGCCCTCCAGAGGAACTGGTTGGCCACTGTGGGAGATAGGATGCTGGACGAGATGGACAACTGGTCTGATTCAGCAGGGCTGTTCTTAGGTTCTTATCAGGGGAAGGCCTCAGCTTCCATGCCCTTTTGTTGGCTCCCTGGGGGAACTGGTTGGCCACCCTGTGAGACAGGAGGCTGGACTAAATGGACCACTGGTCTGATCCAGCAGGGCTCGTCTTATGTTCTTATCAGGGGAAGGCCTTGGCTTCCATGCCCTGTTCTTGGCCCTCCAGAGAAACTGCTTGGCCACTGTGTGGGACAGGATGCTGGACAAGAGGGACCACTGGTCTGATCCAGCAGGGCTCTTCTTAGGTTCTTATGAGGGGAAGGCCTTGGCCTCTATGCCCTGTTGTTGGCCATCCAGAGGAACTGATTGGCCAGTGTGTGAGACAGGATGCTAGTCTAGATGAACCACTGATTTGATCCAGCTGGGATCCTCTTATGTTCTTAAGTTCTTAACTATGTTCCCATTCAAACTGGGGGAGCTGAATGCCTTCAATAGCTGCTGTACCATTCCATGGCTCAAAAGAGCTCACTTAAAATGTCTGGACCGAGTTTGAACTGAGAGCCAGTGTGGTGTAATGGTGAAAATATCAGGCTAGGAGCTGTCAGACCTAACTTTGAACCCCCACGTTGCCATGAAAGCTTGCCATGTGATTTTGAGCCTGTCACTTGCTCTCTATGCTATATCTTCCTCATAGTATTGTTGTGAGAAGAAAAAGGGAGTTGTGTATACATCTTTGAGCATCCTGGATGAAGGGAAGGATATAAATATGACAGAACGAAACATAGAGCTGGAAGGGACATAAGAGCATAAAAGAATCCATGTTGGATCAAGTCAATGGCCCATTCAGTCCAACACTCCGTGTCACATAGTGGTCAAAACCCAGGTGCTTTCAGGAGGTCCACCAGCAGGGCCAGAATTCCAGAAGCCCTCCCACTCTTGCCCCCCGAGCACCAAGGATACAAAGCATCACTGCCCCAGACAGAGTGTTCCAGTTATGAATTGTGGCTAAAAGCCACTGATAGACCTCTCCTCCATATGCTTATCCAGTCCTCTCTGTAGCTTCCACCACTTCCTGCTGCAGGAAATTCCATGTGTTAAGGGTACAACCTCCTGCACAAGTCAGGAAATTCACAGCTACCCCCTCTACTCCTCCAGTGGCCCCTGCTCTATGCCCAGAGAAAGGCAAAACCCCCAAACCCTCCAGGATCTCTGAGCCTGACCTGGAGGAAAATCCTTTCCTCACCCCCAACTGGCAATAGGCATTAGACCTGAGCATGTAAGAAAAGGCATTAGACCTGAGCATGTAAGAAAAGGGCCCATAAGAGCCAAGCACTGGTGCAGTGGTTCAGTGCGCAGACTCCTATCTGGGAGAACCGGGTTTGATTCCCCACTCCTCCACTTGCACCTGCTGATGTGACCTTGGGTCAGTCACAAGCTCGGGCACAGCTGTTCTCTCAAGGGCAGTTTCTGTCAGAAGTTCTCTCAGCCCCACCTACCTCACGGGGTGTCTGTTGTGGGGAGGGGAAGGGAAAGGAGTTTGTAAGCCGCTCTGAGACACCTTTGGGCAGTTAAGGGCGGGGTATAAATCCAATCTCTTCCTCCTCCTCCTCCTCCTTCTCGTGATCTTCCTGAGTTCACAGAATCCGCATTCCTGTCCGATGGCCATCTAGCCTCTGCTTGAAAACCTCCAAGGAAGGAGAGCCCGCCACCTCCCGAGGAAGCCTCTTCCACTGAGGAGACTGCTCTGACTGCCAGGAAGCTCTTCCTACTGTTTAGCAGAAGATTCCTTTGATTTGATTTCAACACATACCTGGCCAATCTCCTCACAAACAGAAGAGGGAATTGTTAGAACTGATTTTTCATCACCATGTCAACCATGTATGCCAAGCTACTTCAAAACAAAAAACACCAGCTCTGAACTTTCCCCCAAACGCTGCAAGGACAGCTCTCTCTGTTGTTTGCTAGTTCAGACTCATCTCCCTCTGTTCACGCTTCCCCCTCATGCACTTAACGGAGTTGGAAATTTATCAAGCCACCTTCTCCCTCTTAGGTGCTTGGGAACGGTGCTTTCCCGGAGATATTTGTTCCCGTTACTAAGCTGTTTGCAGGCCAACCGTATAACCCCAAACTCATCCTACTTTTACGCAGCTAAATTACGGGCTGGCTTTGGAAAGCCGTGACTCGCGGTTTATCAAGTACGGGGGGGGGGGGGGACATGGTTTGAGAGAGATTCAATTGTGTGTGTTTTGATTTAAAGCCGGAGTTATTAGGAGCGCCTGCCAGAGCGGTGTTTACGTTTGGGGAAATGGCGTCCCGTTACTCTTTATATAAAGGATAAATAGGATCTTTCAATCTGTTAAATACTGGATGTGGGAGGGGAGGGATGTGACTGCGCGGAGAGCCAAAGTGCTTCCTTTTAGTGCTTTTGCCGGCTGAAATTGGTTAAGTAACATTTATAAAATATTAAGGGCAGGGAATTTATCCACTGACCTGGAAAGCAAACGGGAAGAGCACGTTTCCGTGTTGTGCAATGCAGACCCAATAATGATGTGACCCAGAAATAAAGAACATTTATATCTGCTTGAACAACACAAAGTGACTATAGATAGGCGCACCACCCAGGAATGTGCACTTGGGGGTTTGCTCATCGGGATCCAAGCTGAGAAACAGCCAATCTATAATGACAAAAAGGAGACGCGGCCGTCCGTCTGTCTCTCTTCCTCTTAGAGTGCCACCCTGTGGTGAGTAACGTAAAAGAACGCGAGGGCTGAAGTTACAAAAAGACCGCCCTGCTTTCTCTTCCAAGAGAAATGGAAAGAGAAATGAAAGAGAAACCCCTCTTTTTAAAAAGAGAACAAGAGGCGTCAACGGCTGTATCTCAAAAAGAGCCCAGAAGGTCTGACCAGAACCAAGGGACTGAAATTAAATCCGAAGAGTTTTTGACTAAACATTAGGAAGGACTGCCTGACGGTTAGAGTGGTTCCTCAGTGGAACAGGCTTCCTCAGGAAGTGGTGGGCTTTCCTTCTTTGGAGGTTTTGAAGCCATCGGTTTGTAGATGGCCATCGGACAGCCATGCTGATTCTGTGGACTGAGGCAGATCACGAGAGGGAGGGCAGGAAAGGTTGCACGGGTGCTTAGTTCTCTTAGCCCTTCCTTACACGCCCAGGGAAATGCCGATCGCCACTTCAGGGTGGGTCAGGAAGCAATTTTCTCCAGGCTGGATTGGCCCAGAGATCCTGGAGGGTTTTTGCCTTTCTCTGGGCATGGAGCGGGAGTCACTGATGGAGTGTGTGTGGGGGGGAAGTAGCTGTGAATTTCCAACATTGTGCAGGGGGTTGGGCTAGATGACCCTTGGGGTACCTTCCAGCTCTATTTTTCTAAGTACTTTGGGGGGATGGAACAAATTCCCCTCCTTGCTAGACCTAGCACAAAAATTTCCACTCATGCTGCAGCTCTTGCACAAATGTAAGAAAACGATCATGGCAGCCACTTACTGATAAAGTTAGTCTTTCTCATAAACAGGCTGCTATCCTTGTAATGGGGTGATTTGAAAAAATGACAATGGTGGGCTAAGTATTCAGCCCTGGCAAGGTTCAAACAGGGGAACAGAAAGTCTGGGGAAGGCACCCCCTGCCTTTCTGCATCTGCAGAGCGACCCGATGAAATCCTGCAGAACCTCCCTTCCTGACTTTCCTCCCATCTAATTTCTCTTTTGATCAGAACAGAATGGCCCCACTGGTGGACCTCCTGATGGCACCTGGGTTCTAGCCACTGTGTGATACAGAGTACTGGACTGGATGGACCATTGACCTGATCCAACATGGCTTCTCTTATGTTCTTTCAAGGGCACTGGATAAACATCTGGAGCAGAAGTCCACAAGTGGCTATTAAATTTGTCTAGGACAGTGGCGCTCTGCATTCTTGGTGGTGGTGGGGGCAACAGTGGGAGGATTTCTGGAGTTATGGCCATGCCGGTGGACCTCCTGAGGGCACCTGGGTTTTGGCCACCATGTGGCACAGAGTGTTGGACCGGATGGGCCACTGGCCTGATCCAGCATGGCTTCTCTTGTGTTCTTATTCCAGTCCTGGACTTCCTTGTAAAGCAAGAGTCATTTCAGAGGCATCTTGCTATTGCCTGCCTCTGCATTATGCCCCTGGTATTCCTTGGATGAAGCCCATCCAAACACTAGCCAGGGCCAACCCTGCTTAGCTTCCGAGATCTGACGGGATTGGGCTAGCCTGGGCTATTCAAGTCAGGGCTTCTCAAAGAGCAGGGCGACTTGGACGGGACTGACTTACAAAGAGCAGTCTCATATCCCGAGCCCTTGTCATAGGGGGTGGGATTTTGTATGGCATAATGGCTCATGACAGATGTTCTACTTGGGGCCGAGAAACCCAAACCGTTTCTGCCTCGCCCGGAGCCCTTTTTGGATCCCCGCGTCTCAGTCACCTGGCTGTAAAAGGAAGATAACAGCCCTGTCTTGCCTCATTTGAAGGATTAATACATTAAAGATTACGAGGAGCTCAAATATGACAGTAAAAGGGGGGGGGGGAACGTCAGGACCATGGATAGATAGATAATTCTCTTTTCCCCGCCATACAGTTAAAAAGTGCTTTAGCACTGGAGGCAATGAAATGTATTAAAGTTATAGTCTGCTGACTCATGGTTACGGAGGAGAGGGAGGAATTAAATATTTAATAAAGGATAAAATGGGCAGTGAACGGTGTAGCTTTTTACCACTGGCTTACAATCCGAACAATTGCTAACTAAGACAGGAATGTTATTAAGCGGCGGGTGGGTGGGGAGGAAACCACTCCTAATACAGACTGCTCGTGACTCCAGTAAATAATGCAGGAGCCTTTTCTAAAGGGAGTTCTGAACAGGAATGATTTGGAACACCTTGTCTCTTTGGCTTCAATAAAGGAGAATCAGATGCTGATGCCAGTTCGGTGTAGTGGTTAAGTGCGCGGACTCTAACCTGGGAGAACCGGGTTTGATTCCCCACTCCTCCTCTTGCAGCTGCTGGATGACCTTGGGCAAGCCACAGTTCTGACAGAGCTGTTCTTGAAGGCTTCTAGTGTCGTGGACCTCCTGATGGAACCTGGTATTTTTGGCCACTGTGTGACAGAGTGTCGGACTAGATGGGCCATTGGCCTGATCCAACATTGGCTTCTCTTATGTTCTTATGTTGGAAGAGCAGTTCTCAAGAGAGCTCTCTCTCCCTCTAAGCTGAGTTAGTATGAGCTAGTTTGCCATTTTTTAGCCTCCCACTCACACATTTTTCTTAGCTCGGGAAGGATGGCTCCAGAGCAAACTAATTTACACAGTAGCCAAATTGCTCGCTCACAACTTTAATGCCAGTAGCTCACAAAGCAGAAGGGAAAGGAGTTTGTAAGCCGCTCTGAGACTCCTTTGGGTAGTGAAGGGCAAGGTATAAATCCAATCTCTTCTTCTGCTGCTGCTTTTAGAAGTAGATCTCTCCCAGCTACCTAGGAATGCCGGCCTCCAGATGGGACCCAGGGATGCCCTGGAATTACAGCTCATCTCCAGACCAATGCTCTCTCTAAACAGTGGAGTCTTCTGAGCAAAAATTCCACTTTGCAAGCTACTGGCATTGAAGTTGTGAGTGAGCAATTTGGCCACTGTATAAATTAGTTTGCTCTGGAGCCATCCTTCCTGAGCTAAGACAAGAATGTGAGAGCCAGAGGATAAAAGATAGTGAGCTTGCTCACACTAACTCAGCTTAGAGAGAACACTGCTCCAGACTACAGAGATCCATTCCTAGAGTTGCCATCTCTAGGATATGGGGGGGCAGAGCCTGCAGAGGATGGAGTTTGGGAAAGGGAAGGGCTTCAGTGGAGTATAATACCATGGAGTCTACCTTCCAAAGCAGTCATTTTCTCCAGGTTGCCCGTGGATCAGTTGCAATAGGAGGAGATCTCCAGACATCACCTGGAGGTTGGCATCCTATCTGTTTCCCTGGGTGGGGGAGGAATGCTTTGGAGGATGGAATTTATGGAATTGCACCTCACTGAAGTCCTTTGCGGAAGTGCCATGGCTCAGTGGCAGAACATCTGCTTGGCATGCAGAAGGTCCTGCGTTGAATCCCTGGATCTCCAGTTAAAGACCTCTGCTTGAGAACCTGGATAGCCACTGCTGGTGTGAGTAGACAATACTGATTTTGATGGACTGAGGGTCACTACAAAGCAGCTTGGTGTAGTGGTTAAGGGCGCAGACTCTAATCTGGAAGAACCAGGTTTGATTCCCCACTCCTCCACTTGGCAGCTGCTGGATGGCCTTGGGCAAGCCATAGTTCTGTCAAAGCTGTTCTCTCAAGGACAGTTCTGGAAAGAGCTCTCTCAGCCCCACCTACCTCACAGGGTGTCTGTTGTGGGGAGGGGAAGGGAAAAGGGATTGTAAGCCACTCTGAGACTCCGAATGAAGGGCGGGATATAAATCCAATCTCCTCCTCTTCCTCCTCATGTGTATTCATGTACATTCTCCCCAAATCTCCAAAAGTTTCCCAACCTGGATCTGGCAACCCTACCCCCCCATCTCCCACCGGTGGCCTGGGGGACCTGGAAAACCTACAGCTATTAGTGATTTGATCAGGAGAACTTCAGTTGAATTTCACATATTACAGCGGGGTAGAATCCCAGAGGCAAAAAAATCCCAACTTCAAGTCGAGGCTAATGGGGTCTGAACTTGTTGAGACTGAGAGGGGAAAAGATCTTGGAGTCACAGTGGATAGCGGTGCAAAAGGCAAACTCTGTGTTAGGGATTATTCGAAAAAGGGATTGAGAATAAAATGGCCGATACTGTAATGCCCCTGTATAAATCTATGGTACGACCTCATTTGGAATACAGTCTACAGTTCTGGTCACCATATCTCCAAAAGGACATGGCAAAGCTGCAAAAAGTACAGAAGAGGGCAACCAAGAGGATGAGGTTATCCAGTGAAGCTGATGGGCAGTAGGTTCAGGATGGACAAAAGGAAAGACTACTTTACACAGAGAGTGGCCGTATAATGTAATGATGGTCATAAGAATAAACAACTTGAGAAAAGGGTATTAGATGCATGGTGGATATGTCTATCAATGGCTACTAGCCATGGCGACTGAGGGGAACCTCCACATTTAGTGGCACTAAGCCAGGAGGAAACATCAGGGAAACACCTCGGCTTCTCTGCCCTGTAGTTGGCCCTCCAGAGGAACTGGTTGGCCACTGTGTGAGACAGAATGCTGGACTATATGGACCACTGGTCTAGTCCAGCAGGGCTTTTAGATAATGGTCTACTCTACTCCCTTCCCCTCCCCTTTAAACCTGTAAATCCTGTAATTTCATGGTACAATACCCCCCTCCTAAAACTACAAAATTATGCATGCATGAGTTTTGCCAAAGGATTTAATTATTAATTGTACAACACTTGACAGATTTCTACATACGGAGACATTACAACCCCTCAAAAATCTGATAAATGCAAAAAGAAAGAAAGAAAGAAAGAAAGACACTGAATTGACTGGCATGAAAAGGATGTTAAAAGTGTAAAATATATATTAGGAAGTTAACAAACGACCATAAATGTAGTCAAGTTTGATTTTTAAAAAAAGAATTCAGGCAGGAAGAATGTGCAAACCGTAAAAGAAGGGAACATTGCATTTGGATCAGATCTAGGTTATGATGTCACTGAATATTCATGAATATTATGGATAAGACCCAAAATGCTACATTCCAAAGTACTTCTATGCATGCATGGTAAGAAGAACTTCCATCTCCATCGAAACAACAGAGAATACAGGATTGACCAGTCGTGGGATTCCCCCCATGGGAGGGTCTGCAGTTCAGGTTGGATATTGTAACTCTGCAAGCAAGAGGATCTGGGAGGGTAAGGGTTAAGAGAATTCTCTGCTCAGTACACTTCACATTTGGCCTCACCCTCTCATGGGTTAGATGTTGAACCTGTTTGGCCCTTGATTGCCTTCTGTTTGGTCTTATATAGGGCTTCTCTTCTCTCTTACCTTGGCTTGAAGCTGTAGCAAGTTACCTTTTTGAAGTTAATCTGTTCACAATAAGTTAAAGGTACCTACATGTATATGCCATGTAAGATGTGCTTCTATTTTTGTAAGTAAAATTTCTTTCTCCTGTTACCATTGGAGTTAGATCATCTTTGTTATTTGTTTGAACAGCAGTTTCCCTTAACCAGTAAATGTGGAGGATCAGGGGGCTACTGAGTAAAGCTTTTGTGTTTCCAAGGCAAATTATATATATATAAATTTTATATATATCGGACTTGACTGTGTGACTGAACAACAACATAGATAGATAAATGATAGATAGGTGATAGATAGATAGATGATAGATAGATGATAGGTGATAGATAAAGAGATAGATAGATACGTGATAGATAGATAGACAGACAGACAGACAGACAGACAGATAGATAGAGGGCTTTTTAAAGAAAAAGCCCAGCAGGAACTCATTAGCATAATAGGCCACACCCCTGACAGCACAGCTCATTAGCATATTAGACCAAACCCCCATGTTACCAGAAGTGTGGGCATCCAGCCACACCCACCTTTTGCTTCTTATTCTGTTTACCTTGTTTGTTGTCAAAACCCAGGGCTTTCTTTGTAGCAGGAACTCCTTTGGATGTTAGGCCACACATCCCCTAATGCAGCCAATCCAAATGAGCAGAAACTCATTCTGTTGGGTGTAGTCTATTATGCTAATGAGTTCCTGCTGTGCGTGGCCAACTCAGGAGCCCACCGGAGTTCCTGTGCCTTCCTGCCCAAAAATAGCCCGGGAGGGAGGGAGGGAGGGAGGGAGGGAGGGAGGGATGGATGGATGGATGGATGGATAGATAGATAGATAGATAGATAGATAGATAGATAGATAGATAGATAGATAGATAGATAGATAGGCTTAAATGTATTGGCTTAAATGAACTATTGGCTTAAATGTAAATAAGCAAAAAGTCCCAGTTTCATGATCTGGCATCTCCAGTTAAAAAGATCAGATAACAGGTGATGTGAAAGACCTCTGGAGAGCCGCTGCCAGTCAGAGCAGACAATACCGACCTCGATGGACCAATAGTCTGATTCAGTATAAGGCAGCTATGTGTATCCACATGACATAATGCCCATAATTACTTCATCTGTCCTCTTCCCTACATTTTTTAAAAAAGATTTCTGGGTCCTATTGCTAGGAATCTGAGTTAAAATTTGCCATATCAATGATGGAAGTGGCTGGTTACCCAGAGCAGACAAGCCAGAGGCAGGATTTGAACTGCTGTCTAATGGACAACCTCCGTTTATTAGCTGCATTCTACTTAACAACTGCGAGCTGTCAAACACTGTCACGTCTACTTCTGATTGGTTCCCCAGAACATGAACCTTTATAAGTTAGTTATTCCACCTTTTTCTCTAATGGAGACCCAAAGAGGCTTAGATTATTCTCTTCTCCTCCACTATCATCACAACAACACTGTGTGGTAGGTTAGACTGAGAATGTGTGACTGGCCCAAGATCACCTCGGTCATGCAGCAAGCTGCCATGGAAGAGTAAGGATTCATAGAATCATAGAATGTTAGAGTTGGAAGGGACCTTGCAGGTCATCTAGTCCAACCCCCGGCACTCTGCAGGAGCATAGCCGAAAGATAGCCCTACAACATACCCGAAAGATGGTCGTCCACCCTCTGCTTGAAAACGTCCAGCGAAGGAGCATCCACCACTTCCTGAGGCAGTCTGTTCTGGGTCTCCCAGATTTTAGTACAACGCTCTAACCACTATACCATAGTGGCTCTTGTTGACAACTCTGTGTTCCTTTAGGGACAGACCCACTGAACTAGACATCTCTTCACCACCTCTTTACCTACTTTAACACTTCAAAGAGTGGTGAACATACAGTACTGGATCATTATGGGGGAAAGGATATGTGAGCTTGACTGGTGTGAGCTTAGGATGATAGCTAACTTTCTGTTTGAAAGAACCTTCTAATGATTGCCAGCTGAAATACATGAGAAGAGGAAGAAGAGGAAGAAAAAGAGGAAGAAGAGAAGAAGATGATGATGAAGAAGAAGAGATTGGATTTATACCCTGCCCTTCATTACCCAATGGAGTCTCAGAGCGGCTTACTCTGAGGAGGTGAAGAGGAGGAGGAGGAATCACAGAGCGGCTTCTAGTGTCTATACCCTGCCCTTCATTCGGAGTCTCAGAGCAGCTTAGAAACTCCTTTCCTGTCCCCTCCCCACAACTGACACACTGTGAGGTAGGTGGGGCTGAGAGAGCTTTTTCAAGGACAGCTCTTGTCTATGGCTTGCCCAAGGTCATCCAGCAGCTGCAAGTGAAGGAGTGGGGAATCAAACCCAGTTCTCCCAGATCAGAATCCATGCACCAAACCACTACACCAAACTGATGTGCTTTGAGGAGCATAAATAAAGGTCAATTATTTGGGTACCTTGGTCGATTCAGTACTTCTCAGGGAAGAAAGGGAGTGCTGGAATGAAAATGGTCCATCCTGGAAGTATCGTTTAAGGACTATATATCAGGCACGGGGTCAGGGAGCTCCGAGCCAATTTATTTAATTCATTTAATGGGGACCCGAGGCAGTTTATGTCATCCTTCTCTCCTTGTGAGGTAGGCTAAGTTGAGAGAGCGTGACTGGCCCAAGGTTACCCGGCAAGCTCCTGTGGCATGAGTGGGGATTCGAAGCTGGGTCTCCCAGATCCTGGGCTGACACTGTTAACCATGGCACCACACTGGCTCTCAAACTACATGTTATGATTTTTAAAGTGCCCAAGTGGCCTCGAAAACCCTATGATGAGAATTGAAACCACAGTATTCTCCACTACTATGTATAGGTGTGAAAGCTGGACAATGAAGAGAGCTGACAGGAAGAAAGTTGATTCCCTTGAAATGCGGTGTTGGAGGAGAGTTTTATGGATGTTGTGGACTTCCCAAACTCTCCCTAGAAGCTGAAATGACTCAGCTGAGCCTATCGTACTTTGGTCACATTATGAGAAGACAGGGAGTCACGGGAAAAGACAAGAAACCGAACAAAGTTTTGAGTCCAGCGGCATATTCATATTCGAGGTGTGAGCTTTCGTGTTCAAGCACACTTCTTCAGATACAGTGAAACGGAATTTCTTGAACCATTACATAGAGGAAGGGAGAGGGTGGGAGAGTTAGTTGCCAGGAAGGGCTGGAGAGAATTGGTTTGCATAAGTAACTGGAAGATAGTGTTGCCAGGTCCTACCTCTTGCCGAGTGGGGGAGTCCCGGGCCCTTCCTGGGATCTTCTGTGCATGATGACATCACCTGGAAGTGACATCATCACACTGTGAACATCGGTGGGGGTGACACTCTAATTTTGGGGCAAAACTCTACTTTTTTAACTTCAAAACCATAGAATTTGCACAAAAACTAGAGCGTCACCTCCACCGATGTCGGCAACACAATGACATCACTTCCGGGTGACATCATTGTGACAGGGATGTTGCACAGTGGTGTGCCTGTTTGGGGGTGGGTCTTTCCCTGCCAGCCAGCTGGACAGTGGCTGGTTGGAGCCCCAGAACTTGGGGGGAAACCCACCATGACTGGGGGTCTGGCAACCCTATTGGACGATTATAACAGAGACTGGATTAAGGCAGCTGGTGATCTGTGAATGGCAGTAAATTATCAGGCCCTTCTGATGCCAGGCCCCACTGCTCTGCTGCTGATCAGCTAGCCAGCAGGGGGAATTTACCCCCCAAAAGAGATCCAGCCGATGTGCAACAATGTGTCTCTGTCACTGCCCACATGACTCAGGAGTGATGTCATTCTGTCAGGGCTGTTGGCGTGACGCTCTGGTATTGGGGCAAAAACTCTATGGTAGAAGCCAAATTTACCATAGAGTTTTTGCTCAAATACCAGAGTGTCGTCCCGACGTCTCCAGCGAGGTGACATCACTTCCAGGGCATGTGGGCAGTGACACAGGAACATTGCTAAGCGTGGGCAGGGCCTCCTTCCTGCTCCCCCTCATCCCCCACTGGTAGCCAGGAGGGACCTGGCAACCCTAGAACAAACTCAGGCCTGGATGTTACAGAACTGAAGTTTCTACTTTGAAAATCCCTCTACCACTGGAAAATAACAAGCAGCCGTTTTTTTGGAAACCCAGTCCGCGACACTTTCCTTCCCCCGTAGTATGCTATCTGCATATCCTGCAGCTGGGAAAGCCACATAATTAGTAGTTTGTGTGCAATTTAAGCAGCATCGGCCACAAAATATCCTCCGTATTTACATAGCTCTCATAAATTAGAGCAACAAACTGTAATTTGTTAAACCGAAATCCCACTAAAAGCTTTGCATTTTACATAAGATGTTCAGATGCTAAGCCGTGGGTGTGCATGTTAACAACAGACATCGCTGGAGCAGTTATAATTCCTCGCAGTGGGCTGGAGAATTTATTTGCAGGCTTTCCTGGGGCAGGAAAATGAAGTATTTTGGAGAGGGAAAAACACACCTAAATGTATCTGTTAACAGCCTGCCCTTTGCAGTATACCCACCAATTCACCACAAAAGGCATACGCATGTCAGAGGAGAACGTGGGGGGTCAGCCATTTCAATCCCTGATTAAACTGCTTGTGGGAACAAAGATTGAATCAGGTGGACGTGGATAGAACTAACACACTATTCCCTTTGCAGTTTTTAGAACACCAGTCCTTAAACTTCTCATGGCTTTCAAAATTAGGGGTGATGCCAGTTTCACTGCAAAGACATTCGATGGTCAAATTTACCATGTTAAGAACAGAAGAATCTAAGAAGAGCTCTGGAGAGCTAATGAACAGGGCACAGAGGCCAAGGCCTTCCCCTGACATCACTGTCTTCTATACAGAGGTTTGCTGCCTCTGGAGGCTGAAATTAAGAACATGAAAATATAAGAAGAGCCCTGCTGGATCAGACCAACAGTCCATCCAGTCTAGCATTCTGTTTCACACACAGTGGCCAGCCAGTTTCTCTGGAGGGCCAACAACATGGAAGCTAAGGCCTTCCCCTGATAAGAACCTAAGAAGAGCCCTGCTGTCTCAGACCAGTGAGGGTCCATCTAGTCCAGCCTCCTGTCTCACACAGTGGCCAACCAGTTCCTCTGGAGGGCAAACAACAGGGCAGCTAGCTCACAGTTTTTTATCCTCCGGCTCACACGTTTTTGTCTTAACTCAGGAAGGATGGCTCCAGAGCAAATTAATATATGTCGTATCCAAATCGCTCACACACAACTTTGATGCCAGTAGTCCACAAAGTGGAATTTTTTGATCACGAGACTCCACGCCTCCAAGGGAGCATTGGTCCTAACCCCATGTATCTGCCAGCGATAGAAGTGAGCATTTCTTTACTCCTGAATATGGGAAAATAAAGTAATTAAAGTCTCAGCTGGCCAACTGTGTTTGTGTGTCACTGGTTTATAGAAGCAAAAATTATAAAATTAAAAGTTAATGGGTGCTTTATTTTGCATGTGTGCATAACTGTACACAATTACGTTCTTTCCTATGAGTGACGGGTTAAATAAATAGATTATTATGAAGTAGAAATTAATTGGCCATGCAGTGGGAGATAAGGGGGGGAGCAAAAACTTTGATGCATGCATTTGCTCTGATTTATTTATATCCTGCTCCTCCCCCCCAGTTGGGACAAGGAGGAGGAGGAGGAGGAAGAGGAGATTGGATTTATACCCCGCCCTTCACTCAGAGTCTCAGAACAGCTTACCATCTCCTTTCCCTTCTCTTCCCCACAACAGAGACGCTGTGAGGTAGGTGGGGCTGAGAGAGCTCTGACAGAACTGCCCTTGAGAGAACAGCTCTGACAGAACTATGGCTTGCCCAAGGTCATCCAGCAGGTGCAAGTGGAGGAGTGGGGAATCGAAGCTGGTTCTCCCAGATTAGAGTCCGCGCACTTAACCACTATACCAAAGTGGCTCAGGACATCATTCTCTGCTCATCCACTTTCTTACAACAACAGCCCTGTGAGATAGGCTGAGAGTTTGCAACAAGCCCTAGGTCACCTAGCAAGTTTCCACGGTAGCAAATTTGAAAGTGGGTCTCCCAGGGTCCTAATCCACCACTCTATCCACTACACCACACCAACCCCTTTTCGAAAAGAGTTTGGCTATGTTTGGTCCTGAAGTGAAGTTGATCAAGTCAGATTACTAACAAGATTAATAGCAATAATTTTTTTTTCAGCCAAAGAGTAATGAGCATGTGGAATTCTCTGCTGCAGGAAGTGGTGGTGGCTACAAGCAGAGACAGCTTCAAGAGGGGACTGGAGAAACACATGGAACGGAAGTCCATCAGTGGCAATCAGCCACAAGGGATAAATGGAACACTCTCTCTAGGGCAGGGATGCTCTGTCTTCTTGGTGCTTCGGGGGCAACTGTGGGAGGGCTTCTCTGGAGTTCTGGTCCCACTAGTGGGCCTCCTGAGGGCAGCAGGGGTTTGGCCACTGTGTGACACTGGAGGGGCTGTTTGGTCTGATCCAACATGGCTTCTCTTAGGTTCGTATGTTCTTAAGGCAACTCCAGTCATGCTAAGACAGTAGGTCTAAGCCAGAGCTACCTACTGCCGGTTATATTCTTTGTGAGGTTCTCTCTCTCTCTCTCTCTCTCTCTCTCTCTCTCTCTCTCTCTCTCTCTGTGTGTGTGTGTGTGTGTGTGTGTGTGTGTGTGTGTGTGTGTGAGAGAGAGAGAGAGAGAGAGAGAGAGAGAGAGAGAGAGAGAGAGAGAGAGAGATGAAAAGTGTCTCCTATTCTTAGCACCTGGTAACACATTATTATTAATCAGGGCTCTTTTGTAGCAGGAACTCCTTGGTATATTAGGCGACACACCCCTAATGTAGCCAATCCTCCGAGAGCTTACAGTGGCCCCTGTACGAAGACCTCTGTAAGCTCTCGTAGGGTTGGCTACATTAGGGGTGTGTCGCCTAATATGCAAAGGAGTTCCTGCTACAAAAAGAGCCCTGATATTATTGCAATCCTGCCCTTCTCGGCACCATTCCCCTCTCTCGTTCTTCTCCTTTGCCTTCAGCCTCATTTCCGTTCCCCCCACACTGACATTTAGGGCCATTTAAACAGCAGTGATGGCAGATGAGGCCGAGGGGAGTGAAGGCAAAGCAGAAGAGAAGCGGCGCAGAGAAGTACCAGCTGTCAGAAACAAAAGGGCACTGAGCACCATATAAAACAACGCAAATATTTGCAAAGGTATTTTCTCCCCTGGTAGTCACTTGAACAGCATGGAATGTTTTTTTTTTTTCAAGCCAGGCAAGATATTCTAATCAAAATATTCTAATCAAGACCTACTTATAATGTCAGAGTCTAAGGTACTAGAGATCTCTGCGTGGGGTGGGGAGATACTCTCCAGGTCACAATTATATTGGCCACTGCCCCCCCCTCGGTGGTCCTGCTCATTTAAAAACAGAACCGATTTCCCTTTGTAATCGTGACCCTCTGCCAAAATGTGAACATATCATTTTATGTGTGTGTATATACACCCGTAACGGCTGCGGTGGCTCAAGTGGTTGAGACGCTGAACTGCATACCAGAAGGTCAGTAGTTTGGCAGTTCAAGACTCGAGTGCCGCATGACGGAGTGAGCTCCTGTTTCTGGCCCCAGCTCCTGCCAACCTAGAAGTTCAAAAGCAAGACATTGCAAGTAGATAAATAGGCACCGCTTCGGTGGGAAGGTAACAGTGTTCCGTGCGCCTCGGCGTCTAGTCATGCCAGCGACATGACCACGGAAACATCTTCAGAGAGCGCTGGCTCTTCGGCTTGGAAACGGAGATAAGCACCGCATCCCGAGAGTTGGATTCGACTGGCTTTTGAGCCAGGGAAACCTTTACTTTTACCTTACCTATATACACCCATGCACATGTGCACGCACACACACACACACACAGAACTAGATTTCACCACAGGAATGAAACTAGTTGAACCTCCATGTCCATTTCTCTCGGCTTTCTATTACGAGAGACATCCACCTTCCTAAGAGCTCAAAATCAGGACGTGACTATCAGTTTCCTGCTAGAACTCCTGCTACGACTGGGAAGTTTACCTTTTTTTAGTAGCAGGGATGTGAACTGAATTTTGTGATAACGCTGGTTTTGCTCAACAGTTTGAATTTCATGAGTTCTTCGTGCTTCAGATTGCTCTGGTAGTCATCCTTTCCCCCTGGCCACATTAGCAAAACCAAGTTTAGAGATTGCCATGAAAACTCAGTTGCTCGGTGGGAAAACATGAGTCAAGCATGGATAAGAACCCTGGTTCAATCTCCACCATTTCAACTCAAAAAAATTTAAGGTAGCAATGCTGAAAAATACCCTTCTCCGAGACCTTGGTGAAAGACGGGGGTGGAGCCTACCCAATCCTATCACCCAATCCATGAGCATAGGTTATTAATTTATTTAAATATTTAAATCCCACCTTTTCTTTCAGTTTAGAAGCTTTTCTGCAATCTCAGAAGCTTCCCTCCATCTTAAATGGCTCTTCCCTTGAAGGAAAAGCCATTTAAGTTGAAGGAAGGCTTCTTTGGCTGGAGGAACATAAGAACATCAGAAGAGCCCTGCTGGATCAGACCAGCAGACCATCCAGTTCAGCATCTTCTCTCACACGTTCCTGGGATCCAAGATCACTGCAGAAGGTGACTGCAGCCATGAAATTAAAAGATGCCTGCTCCTTGGGAGGAAAACTATGGCAAACTTAAACAGCATGATAAAAAGTAGAGATCACCCTGCCAACAAAAGTCTGTATGGTCAAAGCAATGGTGTTCCCAATGTATGGTTGCGGGAGCTGGACTATAAGGAAGGCTGAGGGCCGAAGAATAGATTCTTTTGAACTATGGTGCTGGAGAAGACTCTTGAGAGTCCCTTGGACTGCAAGGAGATCAATTAGTTAATCCTAAATGAAATTAACCCTGACTCTTCCCTGAAAGGCCAGATACTGAAGCTGAAGCTCAAATACTTTGGCCCCCCAAATGAGAAGGGAGCACTCACTGGAGAAGACCCTGATGCTGGGAATGGTTGAAGGTCAAAGAAGGAGGGGACAGCAAAGGATGAGATGGTTAGACAGTGTCACTGATGCAACGAACATGAAATTGAGCAAACTTCAGAGGACGGTGGAAGACAGGAGGGCCTGGCATGATCTGGTCCATGGGGTCGCAAAGAGTTGGACTCAACTGTGTGACCAAACAACAACAACAAATAAATGCAAAATCAAAATAGTAACAAAATAATGTAACCATAAATGTACTATAATATAAGCCATTTCAAAAATCATGTAGAATGCTTGCAAATCTGATGCACCAGGCACATCATTCAACAAAGACTAGTCAAAAGACTCTATGATCTATAAGTCTTGCAGGTGTCTTGCTATGTGCAAAGCAGCAAACCAGGATGTTTATTCAGGATACTGCAGTAAAGAGGTGGTCTGAAATCCCGTCACTGCAAGAGAAACTATTCAATGGCTTCCCGGAAGTATCAGCCGTTTCTAGCCTTCTTTCTCAAGAACCGCTCTTGCAATTCCTTGTTTAAATCATTCTCTAGGAACCAGTCTCCAATCTCATAACAAAATTTTCTTTTCCCATGGACAGGACAGGGGTATAGAATAGACTGAATGCCCACCGCCTCAACCAAAGGCCCAGCTCTATTTTACAAGCCCTGTGAAACTGTGTTAGGTCCCACAGGGCCCTGCTCTCTAATGGGAGCATGTTCCACCAGGCTGGGATGAGGGCCGAAAAAGCCCTTGCCCTGGCCAAGGCTAAGCAGATGTCCCTTGGGCCAGGGACCATCAGAAGATGTTCATCAGAAGAGCATAGAGCTCTCCGAGGCTCATATGGGGAGAAGCGTTGGTGTTACAACCTAAGGGGTTCTAGCCAAAGGTAGGGCCAAACTATAGCTGATAACAAGGATCCATCATTGTATCCTTTCGCATCTAACTGAGAGCCAGTGTGGTGTAGTGGTTAACAATGCTGGAGTAGTATCTGGGAGAATCCAGATTCCAGGGCCTGCCTGTGTCATGGAAGCTCGCCGGGTGACCTTGGGCCAGTCATACTCTCTCAGCCCAACCTATCTCACAGGGTTGTTGTGATGATAAAATGGAGGAGGATGTAAACCGCTTTGGGTCCCCATTGGGGAGAAAGGTTGGGTATACATGCATTAAATACATGAATTTGATTAAGCTACAAAAAAAATCCGTTGAGCTCAGTATGGATCAGGGCCATTTGACTCTGAGAATGGGGGTTTTAACTCTCCCTCCCCCTGCACCGTTGCCCTGATCATATTTTCTTCTCTGGGATTCTATTAGCCCTGATAGAGTGGAAAAAGACAGGCGCCCATATTGGTCGCCTGTCTTTTTCCCTCTACCAAGATTAAAAGCGAGAGTGCAGCAATATTGATTGGGCAAGTGATGCAGGAAGGAAGTTAAACCCCTTTCCCCCATTGCTTTCGCTCTGATCCATATCATGAACCCCCTCCTGGTTGCTTTTTGTAGCCGGATGAACGTTAAAGAAAACAATTATGGATCCCTTGTGCCTTGCAGAGTCTGTCCCTTAGATAAATAGAAGAGGCAATTTACACCAGATGAGAGCATTTTTGCAGAAAACAAGAGACAAGAGAGGTGAGGTCACACCATATGATTGAAACGTGCTGGTAGAAACACCAAGCCTTGCTGCCTGAGCCAGTGCGAATGTCTCTGATGAAAGTAGGGGATTGAAAAGAATATGACCATCAGTCACAAAGATGGAGGTGGCTGAAGCAAGGCCATGTTATCTGGCGATTTGTTCACATGAGACTAATGCACGGAGGTTTTGGTGTGCAATGGGGCAGAGACACTGTAGAGATGTGTGACCCCCTCATGCCTCACCTGAGAAATCAAACTACTTTAAAAAAAAAAATCCCTCAGAATCCCTGGAATCATTTCACGTAATCAGGTTATGCCAAATTTGCCATTGTGATGTGTAATTTACCAAGCCAAATGCAGACCAGCAGCATATTGTGTTCTTCTGGGACAACCCCTTTGTTTTTCAGTCTCTGACAGGCAGCAAGGCCAGGAAAAGAATGGAAGTCCTCGTATGCCTCCATATGAGATTGGTGGGAGGAGGAGGAGGAGGAAGAGGAGGAGGAGATGATGACGAAGAAGAAGAGGAGTTGGATGTATACCCCACCCTTCACTCGGAGTCTCAGACTGGCTTCCAATCTCTTTCCCTTCCTCTCCCCACAACAGACCTTCCTCTCCCCACCTGTGAGGCAGGTGAGACTGAGAGAGCTCTGAGAGAACTGTTCTTGAAAAAACAGCTCTGCAAGAACTGTGACTGACCCAAGGTCACCCAGCTGGCTTCATGTGGAGGAGTGGGGAATCAAATACTGTTCTCCAGATTAGAGCCCGCTGCTCTTAACCACTACACCAAAGATGTGAAGCAGTGCTGGCTCCAGACTCTGGTCAAGATACCCTCTCCACCACTACGTATACTACTACTGCCACCATGTCTCCCTCCTCTCCCTTGGCCCCTTCAGACAAAGGTGCAACAACAGCAAGTTATGGTGATTATTACTACTTGATAGAACCATTACTGGCTGCTCACTCAACAAGCAGCTGGGGATGCTTGCCAGATGTACCAACCACCAATGGGAACAATGTCAGGGTGCAGACCTTGAAAACTGGCATTGTGTGGTGCCATGATACCACTACTACCTTTGGGGCCTGGAAGTGAAATCATGATGCCAGTGACAATCTAGGAATGTCCTTAATCTCTATGGTTCCGAGTCCGACCAAAGATGTTAAGTATGGACAACTTAACAACGAAGTGATTTCAGCAAGTGATTCAGCTTTATTGGTAACAGCAACTCCAAGTCAGAACACACCAACAAACACCCACAAAACAGTGGAGCACAGCTCCTTCTTTTAAACTCTCCCGGGCTGTCAAAGCCACGCCCATTGTCAGATAAGAACCAATAACAATGCAGGGATAAAGGCCAATCAGGACCATTCCCTCTCTGATACATTCTCACATAGTGATTGGGTATTTACAAAGGTTTCGCAGAAACTGACCAATAGCAATGCGACATCTGAAGAGCCACATTCTGACTCAAGCTTAACATGTGAATAGACAGCAGCAATTCACATTCAGTACATAACAAAAGAGATTTAGAAAATGCATAGATTGTTGTGTGATGTCCTCCTCCTCCTTTCTTTTTCTTTTTTGAATTCTTATTCATATTTTACCTGGACAGAAAATCTAAATTGATCTAAATTTTTGATTGAGCTCTCAACGGGCTGCTGGCTCCAGAAGACAGTGTTTTGCTGTAGTTGTGAAATCTATATATTCCACTTCTCCTCTGTAAGGGCAGGGCGCAGTCTAAGAGCCCGATTGCAGTGGAAATGGGGACATATTTCAGCTCAGGTGTGCTTTGAACATGCAAAGATTTAAATTGTACTGAAAAACTCAGCATAAAAATTCAGAACATGAACGACATAAGCCAGCAGAAGCATAAAATAGAATATAAAACACCATGTTTGTTGACACTGGAGCTACCAGGCCTCCCACTATGGCGGGAGGTCTCCCTCCGGCAGCCCTTGTTGCCCATTGCTGCTGTGAGCTATGATGAGAGTGGGGAAGAACATGGTGTGCCATGATGTCCCCATATGTTCCCCAGAAAGTGCTGCGATCGGGGACCCAGAACCAGCTGGTCCTCCCAAATATCAAGGAGGCCAGGCTGGTGACAACCAGGGCTAGGGCTTTCTCGGTGGCAGTTCCACTCTGGTGGAATGAGCTCCTGAAGGAGATCAGGGCTCTGCAGGACCTGGTACAATTCTGCAGGGCCTGTAAAATGGAGCTCTTCCATCAGGCCTTTCGAGCCACCACCACCACCACTGCCACCACTGACATCTGACAGCTATGAAGAGTGAGCCTGATCCCCTGGGTCCCCAATTACAGCCAACTACAGCCTGACCAGACTGCTTGGGCATCTGAAGAAGATTAAGAAGCTGACTGTATGCCGAGGAATGAAATACTAGCACTTTAACATGCTGTTATATTATGGTTTTAAATGTGTATTAATAGATTTTATATTGTACATTGTATTATTATATTCTATTGTTTTGTATTGTTGGTGTAAACTGCCCTGAGCCAGCTCTGCTGGGAGGGTGGGGTAAAAATCTAATAAATAAATAAATAAAAATTAATTTCCAGGAAAAACTCAGAAGTAATGTAGGGTAGGTCTAGGAATCCCCGGAAACTCTATGGTTCTAGAGTTGGTGTTAATATAGAGTTGCCAGTGATTCCTAGAGCTACCCTACATCACCTTAGGGTTTCCCACTGAAGCGGTGTCGCACTGCACATGATCCCATGTCCCCACTCTCAAAGCTCCCGCCAGTTACCAGGAATGTCCCAGCAACCCTAACTGACACCAAAGTGTAAGTAAAAATAATAATAAAGGATAGCTACCCTTTTAAATAGCAACCTGCCTCTTTAAAGATATTACAGGCCATTTCTGGGTTTTTTGTTGTTGTTCATGGCTAGGAGTTTGGAAATACTCAATAAATTCAGAAAAAAAATGGATTAACAGTTGATTTGGTTGATGGGTTTTGAGTCCATGCACTTGGCAGTCATTGCTTTCTGGGCTGAGATGAAGGATTGCCAGGTCTTACCTGGCTGCTGGAGGGGGAGTTTCCTCTTCTTCTCAGGGATTCTTCAATGCATGCAGCAATGTGTCTGGTGTGATGACATCACCCAGAAGTGACATCATGCAGGGCACATTATGGGGGGACACTGTAGCATTTGGGAAAAAAACCCTCTATGGTAACCATAGAGTTTTTTCTCAAATGCTATAGTGTCCCCTTCCTGCAATGTGCACTGCATGATGATGCCACCTCCAGATGACATCATCATGCCAGGCACATTGGCTCAGATGGGACTGTTCGGAGGTAGGGCTCCCCCCACCGGCTGGCTGGCAGGTGGCAGATTGGGGACCCCAGAGCAGGATTGCCTCCTCACTAAATTACAGAGAAACTTCTGGGGAAGCTACCAGATTTGGTGATCATATCACTGCAGTATAGAAACACAAATTTCTGATATGGGTTTACCCAATTCTGAACAAACTCACAGTCATTTATTTTTGCCACAACACAAATGAAGAGGAAGAGGAGGAGGAGGAGAAAATGGGATTTATACCCCACCATTGACTACCCAAAGGAGTCTCAGAGTGGCTTACAATCTCCTTTGCCTTTCCCTCCCCACAACAGACACCCTGTGAAGTAGGTGGGGCTGAGAGAACTGCTCTTGAGAGAACAGCTCTGAGAGAACTGTGGTTTCCACAAGGTCACCCAGCTGGCTGCATGTGGAAAAGTGGGGAATCAAACCCGTTTCTCCCGGATTAAAGTCCATGCTCCTAACCACTACACCAAACAACTGAAATCTGATTGAATTATTAATATAAATACTGACTCCAGTTTTGGTTTTAATTGCCCATGTGTTATCAAAAATGGCATGGAAGAAAGGAGAGGAGAGGAGAGGAGAGGAGAGGAGAGGAGAGGAGAGGAGAGGAGAGGAGAGGAGAGGAGAGGAGAGGAGAGGAGAGGAGAGGAGAGGAGAGGAAAGGAAAGGAAAGGAAAGGAAAGGAAAGGAAAGGAAAGGAAAGGAAAGGAAAGGAAAGGAAAGGAAAGGAAAGGAAAGGAAAGGAAAGGAAAGAGGAAATGTGGCCAATACGGGTAGCTGTGTTAGTCTGTCAGTAGCAGTAGAAAAGATCAAGAGTCCAGTAGCACCTTAAAAGACTAACAAAATTTGTAGTAGGATATGGGCTGATGAAGGTGGACCAAAAATGGCTGCCCCAGTCATGCACAAATCCTAAGAAAAAACCTGCTCCAAAATCTGACAAATTCACAAAGTGCAGTGAATTGTCAATTCTTTTAATTTATTACTATATTTTTACCACCAGGAGTAGAGTCTTCATTTACATTTTTCTGCCTCGGGCATCAAAATGTCCTGGGCTGTTTCTGCAGTGACATTTTAAGATCCTTTGTTCCAATTTCGTTGGCGGTCTCTTCCAACTGATTCTTCCAGCCCTCTCCCACCGCGGGGTAACTTGTACAACAACTAATTAATAACTTCATTGTGGGGGAAAAAAAGAAAGTAATCTCTGAGGGTGGCAGACAAAAGAACTAACAAATACAAAGCCTTTTTTTTTTTACCCTTCCCTTTTTTTTGTGCACAATTCTTCAGAGTTTGTATTATCACACAACTGTCAGAGATAATTTGCCCTACTTTGGCTAATTGTTCTCTTGTGGGTTTTGCAATCCATGGATACCATTTTGTACAAACTGTCAGGTTCTTCTTCTTCTTCTTTTTCTTAAGGAAGAGTTAAAGGCACATTGTACGGCAGCACCTGAATCCATCTTCTGAAGCGGAACTGATAACAGCTTATTTAGAACAGCGCATTGTCAGTCCCAAAACCTCCCTGGAACCATTTGCTTGTTTGCGAAGATGCCATGTTCTCCACTGATTCACACTCGCTCTCCTATTAGGCGGTACTGAGAGATTATTAAAATTTGTGATTGAAACAGTGTTGGGAAAACAGCGTCGTAAAATCATCTGTTCGTTTATTTGACTACACCATATTCCTCCTCACCTGAAACGGACATTGTTACCTTTTTTGAAAAATTGGCACAGCTTGTGTGCCTTGATTTGTAGCTGGATATACAGAAATTTGGTATTCTGAATCAGGCTACAGGCCTCCGGTGTTGTGTTTCAGCACTTGCAGTGGACCAGCTGGGCAAGGCCAAGGAGAGAGGGTGTAGAGAACTCGGTGTCAAATAACAGCCCAGGAATCAGAGGTCCTTTCCTCACTTGGATCTCATCCCTGGTTTTATCAGAGTTCAACTCGTGACACAATACCTTGCATTTATCCCTGGTTATAACAGCATCTGTTTATCCCAGGACAAGTGTGGAGCGAAACCGGGTTGACCTCAGTGTAATGTGGGAACAAAAGATAATAATTACAGGGGTGAACTCGCGTGTAGTGTAGAATGTAAGTTCGGGGACAGGGCTGAACCAGGATTTAAGGTCTAGTATGGAAAGGACCAGAGTTACCAGGTGACAGCATCCAGATCAACAAGAGTTTGGAAAACGGGTTGCCAAGAAACAGTCCAGAAATTAGGGTTCTCAAAGAACAAACCAGTCAGTAGCAGCAACTTCAGCATTTTAGGAACACGTTGCATCCACACCCACCACGAGTTCCCCTCATGAGTCTTTGTAGCTGTTGGCATTGTGCATATTCAGATCCTGCAATGACTCATCTTCACTGTCAGCCAGCAGCTGACACTGAGCAGAAAGGTGTGCACTCCTATGCCTAGCCTGTAAGTCCTGCTTGGATCTTTTCCTGCGGCACTGTAAGGGTGCTGGTGACCCTGGGGAAGTGGGAGCAGGTGGCTGGCTTTCGGCAGCCAGGTTAGAGCTGGAGGCCTGGGTTGGCTCTGCATCCACTCTTGGTTACAGTTCAGGGAACACCTGAATTTCATCCCCCTGTTCCTTTACTGCTATTGGTTGCTGGCTGGCCATGCTACCCCTCCTCCTCCTCTGAGGAGTCCTCGCTATCACTGAGCCCTGGCTGGCCCACAACATTCAGGAGGGAAGGTGGTATGGTACAGCCTGATCTCATGAGATCTCAGAAGCTAAGCAGGGTCAGTACTTGGAAGGGAGACAACCAAGGAAGACTTTGCAGTGGAAGGCAATGGCACGCCACCCATGCTCCCCACTTACCTTGAAGGCCCCTTGCTGTGACTTGGCGGCACTTTACACACACATAAAGAAATTAAGCAGTAGTCTTTGTCTCTATACTAGAGGAAATTTCACCCATTGTTCAGAGATGAACATATACATACAGACAAAGAACTGACACACATATGATTGTGACTGTTTCCTTTGACAAATTTCTCATTCTGTTGATTCTTTTATGCTACTTTACAACATTTGTAGGGTAAATGTAGGGTTAACTGACTCCTGCTTGGGAAATTCCTGGATTTGAAGGTGGTAACTAGGGAGGAGAGAAGGGAAGGAGTTCAGTGGGGATGTGATACCATAGAGTCTGCCCTCTAGACCTGCTGTTTTTTCCCCAGGTTGAGTGATCTCTATATTCTGGAGAGCTGTTGTAATACTTGGAGAAATCCAGGCCCCAGATGGAGGTTGATAAACTCACAAAAGCTCATACCCTGCCACATATTTTGCTACAACAAATTTAGAGTTCAATGGCACCTTTAAAGCCAACAAAGACTTATTCAAAGTATGAGGTTCTGTGTGCACACATTTGATAAAGTCTGTGTGTACGCAGAAGTTCATACCTTGAATAAACCTTTGTTGGTCTTAAAGGTGCCACTGGACTCTTGCTCTTTTCTGCTGCTACAGGCAAACAAGGCTACCCATCTTGATCTATTTTAATATTACGTACACAGGACCTTTTTTGTAGAAAAAGCCCAGCAGGAACTCATTAGCATAATAGGTCACACCCAACAGCAGAAACTCAGTAGCATATTAGGCCACACCCTGGACAGTACAGCTCATTAACATAGCAGGCCACACCCCCATGTTACCAGAAGTGTGGTCATCCAGCCACACCCACCTTTTGCTTCTTATTCTGTTTACCTTGTTTGTTGTCAAAACCCAGGGCTTTTTTTGTAGCAGGAACTCCTTTGCATGTTAGGCCACCCCCCCCGATGTAGCCAATCCTAATGAGTTTCTGCTGTTGGGTGTGGCCTATTATGCTAATGAGTTCCTGCTGGGCGTGGCCAACTTGGGAGCCAGCTAGAACTCCATTCCTGTGCATTCCTGCCCCCAAATAGCTCTGAGTATACAACATTTTACAGCCATTCATTTTAACAGCAATATTTCATAGAATCATAAGAGTTGGAAGGGGCCATTCAGGCCATCTAGTCCAACCCTCTGCACAATGCTGGATCAGCCCAGAGCATCCCTGACAAGGGTTTGTCCAGCCATTGCTTGAAGACTGCCAGTGAGGGGGAGCTCACCACCACTCTGGGCATCCAGCCAGGGCTGAGAGAGCTCTAAGAGAACTGTGAATGACCCAAGGTCACCAGTAGGCTTCATGTGGAGGAGGAGCGGGAAATCAAACCCAGCTTTCCAGATCAGAGTCTGCCACTCTTAACCACTATCCCATGCTGGCCATCCACTGATGTTGCCCTCTGGCATTGGGATTCAGAAGTTTACTGCCTCTGAAAGTGGAGGTTCCCACATCTATGCCAGCGGCTACCATTACATCCCTCTGGCAGTGAATTCCACATTGTAATCACTCTCTGTGTGAAGAAGTATTTAATTTTGTACTCCCTGAATCTACTGCCCATCAGCTTCATTGGATGCCTTCAAGTTCTAGTATTTTGGGAAAGAAGAATGCTACAGAGTTTACAGCAAACAGGATCGGCAGTTGAACATACCATATTTGACAGCCATGAACAGTCATGAGCTACACCTCAGATCTGTTCAGATCACCCCCTTCAGAGCTTTAGTGGCTGTCCAGTAGCTGTGGCACAGGTGTTTTGTTTCCTCGTGGTGGTAGAGTGTCATGTCCTTGCTTTACCTTTTGTGTCTGCACAGTAGGTGCAATCGCTTTCTCCCAGGATTACGGATGTTTAGGTCATATAATTTAATGAGGTGAGAGAGCAAAAGCATATTAGGCTGGTCAAAAATGTGCATGCACAAAAGAACCTTGATAGCACTGACTGAAAGAGCACGGAACAATAAGCTTCCTTTTAAAATACAGTGTGTATTTAGACCCATTAAGCACACTGATTGTTTTGTCTACTGTATTGTTTATGTGTACAAGTGGCTGCTGAGGAGCACGCCAGGATGACAGGTCTGTGGAGAAAGGGAACATCTACAGTTCTCAGGAGGCTGTGCAAGAATGCAGATATAGGAAATGCTGCTAACTGTATTGTCGTGTACTGCACTAGAGCCAGTTTGGTGTAATGGTTAAGTGTGCGGACTCTAATCTGGGAGAACCAGGATTGATTTAGGGTTCCCAAGTACTTACCGTATTTCGGTGGGGGCCACGCAGTCCCTGGCTGGAACATTCCCCCGGGCAACACCCACGCCGCACGATGCCGTCACCAGGAAGTGACGCCGGGCAACGCTCTGGCAATGGCATCGTGCACGCGTCTTTCCTTCCCCCAGGGATGGTCCTGCCAGGACGTATCCGTCCCCCACCGATGTACAGTAAGTTCTTGGCAAGCCTGGTTTGATTCCCCACTCTTCCACATGGAACTGCTGGCGTGACCTTGGGTCAGTCACAAGTTCTTCCAGAGCTGTTCTCTCAGGAGCAGTTCTCCCAGAGCTCTCTCAATCCCACCTACTTCACAGGGTGTCTGTTGTGGGGAGGGGAAGGGAAAGGAGATTGTAAGCCAGTCTCTCCTTCGGGTAGTGAAGGGTGGAGTATAAATCCAATCTCTTCATCATCCTTGTCCTCCTCCTCCTCCTCTTCCTCTTCTATTTGAACACATGAAAAATAACCTGGCAAAGAGCCCTGACCTAGATGGTCAGATCTCAGAAACTAAGCAGGGGTGGCCCTGGCTAGTACTTGGATCGGAGACCACCAAGGAAGTTCAAGATTGCTACATCTCTACCACCTCTGTTAAATTTCACACCTTGAAAATCTTACCACCACCCGGGTTTCGGTTTCGGCGTCGCGAATGGCGGCCGCTTCTCGGGACGCTCCCGGAGGCGGTTAGCCCACGCGCAGTTAGGGGGGGGTCTTCGCATGTGCGAAAGACCCTAGTGAGCCTTAGGTAAAGGCTCCGAACCGGGGGCGCTTGGGGAGTAGCCTCTTTGCCGGCAGACAGCCGGGAAATTGAGGCTTTCTCCCCGCCCCAATCGGCCCCGCTGCGGCGTGCCCGTAATGGGACTTAGCGGCGCCACCGAATTCCAGGAGTGAAGACAGCGCTATGGTTTAAAATAAAAAGAAGAAGTAGCATCGAATCGTGAGTTGAAGATCTATTTTGAAGCGTAAATCGGAGCCCCCTGCATGCGTATAAGCGTTGGGAGGAGGGAGGAGTTCCCACCCCCTTTGAGAAGCAAGATCTACAAAGGGAGCGCGAAGGGGGGCTGAGAGAAGAAAAAGTGTTGGTGAAAGTACCGTTGGGGTTGCATGGAAGATTTTGATCACCTTAGCTTCCTGGGGGATGCGGCACGAACTTTTTAAAAGTAAACAAAAAAACAAAATGTCGATACTGGAAAAAGTCCTGCAGACACCGGAAGAGAAGAGAGGAGGGACTTCCGGTCCAGACAGCCCCCCCCAAGAGCTTGCTGTCAATCAACAGGAAAAGGAGATGCTGTGCCCCCTGCTGGAACAATTGCAGAAAATCAACGAAACTCTGTCTAAAATGGATAGTGTTCTCATCAGTCAACAGAAACAGATATCGGAAACAACTAGAAAGATGATGGAGATTGAACAGAAATCGAATTTGATTCTAGGTTTCCAGGGCGTTAAAGAAGAGAAAGAAGATCTCGGATTTACCTTAACAAATGTCTTGGCACCCCTAACTGGCAGTGAAGCGATAAAATTAAAAGAAGAGGTGGATGAGGCTCCCAAAGCCTATTCCGCTTTTATAAAAGAGAATACTCTGCCAGTAGAAGGGGATGTTGAGCATAACAAGCGACAAACTGGAGATCTAATTTCATCCGAAGAGTTTATGGAGCCCAGGAAGCTTGAAAGCCAGAAGTTTAAGGAAAAAGAGAAAAGAAAGAAGAAGGATTTCATCTTTAAAATACAGAAACTTCTGAAGAGACACGCCAGCAGGGAGGAAGATGCAGTATTCCAAACTGGGACTAGCGAAGAAGACAGCAGCCCAGGGGAAAGTGGTGATGGAACGGAAGACTTCAAAGTTAAAATGGACTCAATCCATAACTGGAAGAGATTTAAAAAGAAGATATTTTGAGGACTGTTCGTGTAACATCTGGAAGGAGCTGTTTAATTACTAACCCCAATGGACTTTACTAACTGCATTAACAGAGTGACTTTGGACTTCGCAATAGTTAAAAAGAAGATCTTCTAACCATGATAGATGCCAAAACTGGTATTGGTTATTAACCTAAACTAACCCTCACTAACAGGAAAAATTTCACTCTATCTTTTTCTTTCTCCATCTGTCTACCCTTCCTGTTTCTTATAAAAAGAATAAAATTCTCTCTTTTTTAAGAGAGTTTTACAAAAAAAGAAAAAAGAAAATCTTACCACCACCCAAGGTGATGACATAGCAACACCTTTCCTGGTGCCCACTAAGTGTTTTGAGAAAGTAGGCAGGGCCAGGTGGGGATTTTGCCCAGCTACGTTTCTGAATGGCCATTAGAGATCTGATTGGCTATTTAGATTTTTTCAAAATGTTGCTTTGGCAGCAGGGTCACCACAGCACAAGGATCTTCACTGCGGCAGCCATTTTGCGGCTGCGCTCACCCCAATTTGTCAGAATTCCAAAAGTGCTCACAGGTTTAGAAAGTTTGGGGACTGCTGCCCAACAGGGTCAACTTAAGTTGGCTGTGACTGGATGGCACTTTCCACCACCGACCTGCCAATCAGTCTTGATGGGCTTGTAGAGAGCTGAACTGTCAATGAAAAACCTGGTATTTGTGCGTGACTGGTGAAGAAAACGTGAGCTGAACCTGGTGGGTGTCTGAGCATCTCTGCTTCTAGTACGTGGGAAGGAGATGGCTGATACATCATATATATATAAATATATATATTCTGGTATGGGGATTCATGCGCCATCTCTTCAAATCAAACATTGCCTTGAGGAGTCTCTAGGAACAATTCAAGTAAGGTCAGGTAAGAGCGTTCATTTCAGAACACTGGATTATTTATTTATAGAACATCTATGCTGCCCCTCAGAGAAAGGTTCTAAGGGCAGCTAGCAACAAGATAACAGTATGCAACATCATCAAATCCCATAATTAGGAACAAAATATCTGACAACACCTTAAAACCATTCATCAGCTAAATCCAATAAAATAGAGGAAAATATACTGCTCTCAGGGAGAGAGAAAACAAACACTTTAGGTAACAACCAAAAAACCTCCAACTATCAGCCAAATGTCTGGATCATGAGAGAGAGAGAGAGAGAGAGAGAGAGAGAGAGAGAGAGAGAGAGAGAGAGAGGGAGGGAGAGACAGACAGAGACAGACAGAGAGAGAGACAGACAGAGAGACAGAGAGAGACAGAGAGAGACAGAGAGAGACAGAGACAGAGAGAGACAGAGAGAGACAGAGACAGAGACCAGTAGTGAAAGGTTTTTGTAATGCAATCTCATGTATTTATGAGAAATTTTTACTAGAAGTGAGAAAGGGTAGCTCCAGGAATTGCCATGAAGTCTATGTTGACGGGAAACTCTATGGTTTTACAATAGCATTTCTGGTGATTCCTAGAGCTACCTTTTGCCACTTCCAGTAAGAACTTCTGGTAAGTACATGGAGATGCACCCTCTCAACCCTACTGAATTTGTGTTCGCAGCAGTGGTTAAGTGCACGGACTCTAATCTGGGAGAACCGGGTTTGATTTCCCACTCCTCCACTTGCAGCTGCTGGATGATCTTGGGCAAGCCATAGTTCTGGCACAGCAGTTCTCTCAAGGACAGTTCTTTCACTCAGCCCCACCTACCTCACAGTGTGTCCAATGTGGGGAGGGGAAGGGGTTTATAAGCCACTCTGAGACTACGAATGAATGGCAGGGTATAAATCCAATCCTCCTCCTCCTTCATCATCTCTACCTAATTTTTTGTGTTCCCTCTCTCTGATTTAGTTAGAAGCTAGAAGTCATTATCCTTTCTCAATAACCATACCTGAAATCTGGGAAATGTCTTTCCCTCATGTGCTCCCAGTAAGGGTTGCCAGGTCACTCCTGGGAAACAGTGGAGGGTTGTGAGGACTTACCAGGAACAGAAAGGAAGCCCAGGCAACATCACCGGTGATGCGGTGACATCACTTCTGGCATGTACTGGAAGTGATAGCATCACATTGTGACGTTGCAGCAACACTCTGCTATTTGGGCAAAAACTCTATGGTGGAAATGGCTTCTACCATAGAGCTTTTGCCCAGATACCAGAGCATCACTGCGATATAACTCACATAATTACATTATCCCGTACATGCCAGAAGTAACAATGTCACAATGACCATGGCCTGTCTCTGCCTCCCCTTCTGGTATGCCCCCCCTCCGGACAGCTGATCATTGGTGGCTGAGGGCTGGCACTCATTAGCAACGCCATACTTTCCTCATGACAGCTGTACAAGACGGTGCCACTGTCATACCTAGCCCTGAACTATTAAGCCACTCCAATCCATCTCTGCAGAAGTTCTGTCTCTCTCTCAACTTCTGAGCAGCACATAGACCGAAACCAGCTTGTGTTAGGCCCAGAGGAATGAACTGTACTTAAAGCCAGTTCTGGCAACGCGTTCGGCAAGAGTTAGAAATAACAGCCTGCTGCAGGCTTTGTGGAGAGGAAAAGTACCAAGAGTCAGGGAAATGGAACACAGCTGGGGGGGAAGAAAATTCAATAGACCGACAGAAGCAGAACAAAGATGAAAAGGGCTGGGAGGAAGCTGCATTCTGTTTATTGCGCACCGGGCTTTATCCAAACTCAATAGAGGCGTGTTTCATTTTTAATTTTTGCATTTGTGTTTGATCACAAGCCCATGCAGATGTCGTTTCATGCTTCAGGGGCTCAAAATGACTAATTCCGAGGATGTCCATGGGGCATGCATCTTTTAACTGCTCCCGAGCAGCTTTTCACACTTCGCCTCTCTCGGCGGACTCCAGGAGGTGTTTCTTTACACTTGAAGACGCTTTTGTTAAGTGGCCTGGAAGCAGGAGCTTCTCTATGCATTTAGAGTCAGGCTGAAGAGGAGGAGGAGGAAAAAGCTGGGAGAAGACCTGGATTTCTCAGATGCGCACATCCAGCATCCATTTTGAGAGTTTGCCAGAAAATTACCTCACTTGAGATCTCTCCAGAAGTAGCACTCGGCACACCCTTCCTTGAATGCAATGACCTGGCTACGGTGATCCATGCAATGGTCACCTCGAGATTGGATTACTGTAAATGCTCTCTACAAGGGGCTGCCCTTGTCCCAAACCCGGAAGCTGCAGCTGTTGCAGAATGCTGTGGCCAGGCTGTTGCTGGGTCTCCCTATGCGGGAGCACATCCAGCCTGTGCTAAAAGCACTGCACTGGCTGCCAATAGCATACCGAATTCAGTTCAAGGTGCTGGTTCTTACCTTTAAAGCCCTATATTGTCAGGGACCTACATACCTAAGGGTACATACCTTTCCTCACACGCTCCCCAGAGAGCATTACGCTTGGGGTCCCAAAACCGCTTGGCCCCACTGGGCCCCCGAGAAGCCAGGCTGGCTGTGACTAGGGCCAGGGCTTTTTCAGTGGCGGCTTCGCACAGATAGAATGAGTTCCCGGAGGATATCAGGGCCCTGTGGGACCTCTTGCAGTTCCACAGGGCCTGCAAAACAGAGTTCTTCCACCAGGCCTTCAATTAGGGAGCCGCACCCAAGAAATTGTAGCCCTGGCCCAGAACTAACAACATTGTCAACAACCAGTCAACCCAGACAATGTTATTGGCCAGCTGTTGTCTGAGGATGCTGCTAAGCCCATCATCTGACATAAACTAGCACTTTATATTTTATAATACTCATAATTGTATTGCTCTGCTATTATCTGATTCTGTTTTAATTGTTTTATATTATATAATCCAATGTATTGGATTGTATATAATCCAATGTATATAATACAATAATCCAATATATTATATAATCCAATATTGGATCAGACCAACGACCCATCCAGTCCAACACTCTGTCACAAAGTGGCCAAAAATACCAGATACCATCAGGAGGTCCACCAGTGGGACCAGGACACTAGAACCCCTCCCACTGTTGACCCCCCCCCTGCAAGCACCAAGAATACAGAGCATCACTTGCCCCGGAGTCCCTTATCTATACCTTGTGGCTAATAGCCATTGATGGACCTCTGCTCCATATGCTTATCTAATTCCCTCTTGAAGCTGGCCATGCTTGTAGCTGCCACCACCTCCTGTGGCAGTGAATTCCATGTGTTAATCACTCCTTGGGTGAAGAAGTACTTCCTTTTATCCATTCAAACCCATCCACTCAGCAACATCATTGAGTGCCCACGAGTTCTTGTATTGTGAGAAAGGGAGAAAAGTACCTCTTTCTCGACCTGTTCTATTCCATGCTTAATCTTATAAACCTTGATCATGTCACCCCTCAGATGTCATTTCTCCAAGCTGAAGAGCCCCAAGCGCCTCAACCTTTCTTCATAGGGAAAGTGTTCTAACCCTTTGATCATTCTAGCTGCCCTCTTCTGCACTTTTCCCCAATGCTATAATATCCTTTGTGATATTATATGTGAGTCACCCTGAGCCTGCCTTGGCAGGGAGGGCAGGATATAAATTAAATGAAAAATAAATAAATAAATACAAATAAATGTATGGTGTAGGGGTCCCCAAAATGGTGCTTGTGGGTGTCATGGTGCCCACCGATACCTCTCCTGGTGCCCACCGAGTGTTTTTAGAAAGTGGGAAAGGCCAGGTAGAGCTTTTGTCCAGATTGGCCACTAGAGATTGGATTGTTGGGGCTTTTGTCCAGATTGGCCACATGTCATGGGACCTGGCTCAGAGCAACCCAGCCTCCTCTGGAGTCAGCCCAGAAGAGGAGCCTTTGCCAGCACCTGAGGGAGAAGAGGCCCCAGCATCTGCGCAGGAGGGGCAGCAAGGCGAAGAGACTGAGGTGCAGTCAGAGGGACAGCCTGGTCCAGAGCCTGGCCCAGCACCCCCAGTTGGAGACACCTCGAGGCCAGAGTCCCCACCTAGCTTCCCCTGAATGTCCCAGATGCAGGGCATGCCAGCATCTGAATGTGCAGGAGAGTAGGAGGAGTGCCAGACTTCAGCTATTGCAAAAGCAATGTGAGGGGCCGTGAGTCTTTGCAGGTCGCCTCCCCAGGAAGGGAGGGTCTGGTTATAAGCAACCATGCTCACCTGTATCGGTGCAGATGCGACCGTGCAATCTCGGACCTTGTTCCGGCTACCAGCCTCCGCTCCTTGCTCCTGAGAACTCTGATTGATCTCCCGCCATTCTGACCCCTGGCACTGTTTCTCGGCTTGGTTTGGATTTTGCATCTAGCTTAAGTATATTGTATTCATGGCAACCGGTCAGAGCCAGCACAGCCACTGGGGATTTGATTGGCTGTGCAGATTAAAAACAAAACAAAGCATTGCTTTGGCAGCAGTTGCCACCATAGAATAAGGAACATCGTTGTGCGATTGAAGGTAAGCTGAGGCAGCCGCTATCATGGCTTGGCTCCAATTTCAGTATCAGCCATTGTATGGCAGCCATTTTCCGTCTGTGCCCACCACGCTGTCTCAGAATGCTAAAGATGCCCCAATGTCAGACCCTGGTACAGTTACACTCAATAGCTCTCACTTTGGCAGTGATGAGTTGATTGGAGAATATGCAAGATCCAAAAGTAACCGTGTCAGAACTGAAGACTTTTGGCGGGTACAAACATATTATAGAAAATCAAACAGGTCCCATCCAACTCCCAAGCATACATCTCATCCACACTTCACCTAATTGCCATGCCAGCCAGAGGAGATATATGTCCTGGGAATCTAGAGTCTGAGATGGTACAAGTATGTGTTGAAGGTCACTTCTCCCGGGAAAGCAGAAGAGGAAGAAGAAGGGCATGTCTGGTGGAAAGTTACATCTTCTAATAGCAAAGGTCCCATTCACTCCTGCGCGCACACACACCCAGGAATGCCCTCCCCCCCTCAACCATTATGGAAACCAAAGCAAGCATAGCGTAGCAAGGTTTGACACCCAAAGCTCAAAAAGGTCGGGGAACCCCAGGACGAAGTGTTTAAAAGTTATACTTATTGGGGAAAATACCTTCTTAAAATATATTTTAAAAGGGTGTGGCTCAGTGGTGGAGCATCTGTTTTGCACACAGAAGGTCCCAGATTCAATCCCTGGCATTTCCAATTAAAAAAACAAACAAACACAAAAACCAGACAGTAGGTGATATGAGAAATCTCTACCTTGGGGCCCTGGACAGCCACTGCCAGTCTTAGTGGACAATATTGAACTTGATGGACCAATGCTCTCATTAAGTATAAGGCAGGTTCGTATATCCATGTGTATCTATGCAGTCCTTATGTTTCTTGGGCAACAACTGGATTTGACCAGCAGTAAGAGGATGAGTCTATTGACATGGATTGTGGGTGAGTCGACTGGCATGGATTCACAACAAGATGACTATAACTCACGTACTGAGCAGTAGTGTTACCACAAGTGGCCTGTCTCGATATTGGGGGAAATTAGCTATGAGACAGAAGGTTACAGGGGATCACACACCTTTGTATACCAAGGTCCATTTTAGTATGAAAACTCCAGGTTTAAAGAGTATTTAATGGTTTTATTGGAATATACTCCTGCACACAATCACACTAAGTAATTAAAATATACACACAACCCAGAACTAAGAAATAAAAAGGTGATGATAGAGAAGTTAAGGAGCAGTTACAGGGGTTATACTACCTGTCCAGATGTGCAGACATCTGTGTAGAAGAAAGTTCAAATGGCAAATGGAGAAAAGGAAACCTAAAGTAGAGGCTTTGGGTGTATACCCTCAGAGTGCATACCGAGGCAGGGCTTACTCTCTATTTTACTGGGAATTTGAGGGGCACTCTTCCGGGCCAGAACTTGATGGGTTTAATGACCTAGATAGAATGGGCTCCCAAGCTTAGACAAAAGGGGGAAATGGGTCTCTGATGGGTGTCAGGAAGAACCATTAATGAATTTAATGTTTGATCAATTTGTCTCGGTATCTTGAGGAAGCAGGCAAGAAGGACAGGTGTGGAGACAAAAGATTTCTATGTAGGCATAGGTATCACACAAAGGGGGATTATGAGAGGGTATGGAGACAGAGAAGTTCCACCAGAGAAGGTTCTCTCAGCCCCACCTAGCTCACAGGGTGTCTATTGTGGGGAGGGGAAGGGAAAGGAGATTGTAAGCCGCTCTGAGACTCTGAGTGAAGGGTGAGGTATAAATCAAGTCTCTTCTTCTCTTATTGTCTTTTCCAATGACTCTCGTCTTCTCGTACCATCAAGCCTCTATTAAAGCAACAGGATGTTTTCCTCCAGGTTTGTTGGCAACTCTACCCCTTGGATGACACTTCCTGTCATTCTCACTCTGCCTGCAAGAATATCTCTGGAAATATCCTTTCCAGGGATAAGTAATCTGTATGTCCCCTATTTCAAATCTGGTTCAGCTCCAAGAAATATGGATAAGCAGGGACTCAGACAGAAGGCAGTGCGTTCAGACTGTGCTCTCAGTGTTTCACTGCAGTTTAATCGAAGTAGAAGAAAAGTATCTATGTATCAACACCCTGAGAATTTTTATGAGATCTGACTCCTTTTTTCCCCTCTCACAGCCAGCACTATATAAAATAAGGGGTTTGAGAATGGCTGAGTATCACGTTACACTTGGGAAGGTTTGTTTTGGCTTTGCTTACAGTAAGCAGAAGATGGGTCTCTCTGGGGACTTCAGCCCCTCGCTAGAAATAATTGAATCTCATTATCATGCACTCGCCAGTGCCTTTCTTTGATTCTGTCCCGATCAACCATTAAACCCTATAGCCATCTTGACTGCTTCGCAGGGCGACATCAGCAACTTGACCTTGGGGGAGGGAAGATTCGAAGTGTTGCAAAATTGATGTCTGCGGGTATCAAGTTTAAAACTGAATTTTATAAAGGGGGGAGGTTTAGGGTTAAATGCCAATACCCTCTCTTCGAGCAGATTTTGTCTGACCAAAATCCTGAATTTTCAGATGCTAATGTTGCAGTTTTAATCTCTGGTTTCCTTCCATGTGTGCATCTGACTCAACTTTCCACTGCCATAAGAAACACTGATGGCTGCTCCTTCTGTACAACAGCTCTGGTAATTGTTCCCTTGCACCAGGTAACCCTGGGAACTGTAGTTTTATGAGGGATGTTCAACAGACTGTCTAGAAGCTAGATTTCCTGGGAATCTTAGGGATCAATGGTGGCAGTTTAACCGATATATATATATATAACCTGTGTCTGTCTGTAAGGTAGAAATGGCCTTAAGCAAATTTTATAATTTAGCCATGATATTAGACATGATGCCCAGAACCTGGATAGCCCAGGATAGCTTCATCTCATTAGATCTTGGAAGCAGGCTCAGAGACCTCCAAGGAATACCAGGGTCGTGACATGGGGGCAGACAATGGCAAACCATGTCTGAATGTCTCCTGCCTTGGAGACCCTATGGGATTGCACTAAGTCAACTGACCTCTCAGCAAAAAAGAACAAGAAAAAGAGATTGGATTTATACCCTGCCCTTCACTGCCCAAAGGCGTCTCAGAGCAGCTTACAAACTCCTCTCCCTTCCCCTCCCCATAACAGACTCCCTGTGAGGTGGGTGGGGCTGAGAGAGCTCGACAGAAACTGCTCTTTTTTCAAGAACAGCTGCGCCAGAGCTATGGCTTGCCCAAGGTCATCCAGCCAGGTGCAAGTGGAGGAGTGGGGAATCAAACCTGGTTCTCCCAGATTAGAGTCCGCGCACTTTAACCGCTACACCAAACTGGTTCTCCATGACATGATAGGTATAATAGATCAATGGAACCGCTGCTGTGAAAACAATGCCAAACTCAAGCATAGTTCTCACATCTCTTTGTTAACTCTTGTATTTTTATGCTAATTTGCTGCCATTTACAGGCCTTACCAACTGCTTTAATTCTATCTCAGTTATACTCATCACTCATGTTACTTACACATCTTGATTCTAACTAGTCCTTCCTGGCGACTAAACCCTACCACCACCACCTATATGTAAGGCTTGAGGAACTCTGTTTCTGAAGAAGTTTCATGCACACGAAAGCTTACACGCTGAATAAAACTTCGTTGGTCTTAAAGGTTCCACTGGTCTCAAACTTTGTTCTGCTGCTTCAGACCTACACAGCTGAATACTGAACTAGGTATCCGTTTGGTCTGATCCAGAAGGGTTGTACTCGTGTCTCTTCTTTTTCAGTAAAACAAAACTCCCCGCATTATTTTGTTTGCAGTATGTTGGCTCAACTTCTCTGCATCAAGTAGCTGTTCAATGCACAGTAGCATGGTCTACAAAGGCTGTGGTTCACCAACAGTGCTCTTGGTTTGCATGCAGAATGCCACAGGCTCTATCCCTGGCAACTCCAGTTAGAGGATCTTGGGTAACTGGGCTTGGGGAAGACCTTCCTATGCCTGACAGCAGCTATGTAGCAGAGTAAAGTACGGTTGCCAAGTTCCAGGTGTGGCCTGGAGATCTCCTGGAATTACAACCGAGCTCCAATCTAAAGAGATCAGTTCCCCTGAAGGAAATGAAGGAGGAGGAGGAGGAGGAGGAGTTGGATTTATATCCCGCCCTTCACTTGGTGTTTCAAAGAGCTTACAATCACCTACTTTTTCTCTCTCCACAACGGCCACCTTGTGAGGTAGGTGGGGCTGAGAGAGTTCTGAGAGAACCGTGACAGGCCCAAGGTCACTCAGCTGGCTTCACGTGAAGAGTACAGAATCAAACCTGGTTCCCCCGATTAGAGTCTGCCGCTCTTAACCACAACACCAAACTGACAATTTTGGAGGGTGGACTCTATGGCACTATACCCACCTGTGATCTCTCTCTTCCCCAGACCCCGTCTTCTTCATGCCCCCAGCCCCAAATCTCCATGAATTTTCCAATCTGAACAAGCACGGAGTAACGAATTGCTGGATGGATCTGATGTTCTACCACTAAAACATGGCCTCTCCCTTAAATGGGACTGAAAGGACTTGGGACTCGACCCATTCTTCCTGTGTAGCCTTCCAAAGCAATAGCTACGGGCAGGGCTCTTTTTGTAGCAGGAACTCCTTTGCATATTAGGCGACACACCCCTAAGGTAGCCAATCCTCCAAGAGCTTACAGAGCTCTTCTTACAGGGGCAACTGTAAGTTCTTGGAGGATTGGCTACATCAGGAATGTGTCACCTAATATGCAAAAGAGTTCCTGCTACAAAAAGAGCCCTGGTAAGGGTAAAGCCTGAGTCCAGTGGCACATTTAAACCTTGCTCTGGGATTCAGAGGCTCAGTGCCTCTCCATTCCTCCTTCTCCCATATAATTCGAACACGAAGTTTTATGGCTCCAAAGCACTCTCTTCAATTGAACAACTAGATTTGAGTCCAGCAGCAGCACCGTAGAGGCCAACAAGATTTTTGGGGTGTGAGCTTTCAAAATTCAAAGCTCCCTTTGTCGGGACAAAGGGATCTTTGACTCTTGCAAGCTCATACCCCCCAAAATGTCAGTCTCTAAGGTGCTACTGCTGGGCTCATATCTACCTGTTCTAAAGCAGGCCACCAACATGGCTAAGTTCTGAAACCATCTTCAATTTCACAGCACTTTTTGTAGTTGCAGGAGAAAGCTAATGCTGGAATTTGTCCTCCCTTTTCTTCTCAAGAGCAAAAAGTTCTTTTAAAAAAGGAAAGAGCGTGTACGAGGATTCCATACTGATAACATGGAAACACGGGTAGTTGCTGTAGGCACTTTCCCGGGCGGCTGACAAATAATGGTTCATGCATCAGTAAGTAGTGAAGAGGTCATCTTGGCAGCCACAGGTGGTGGTGGTGGTTGTCTTCAGACCCAGCAAGATCCTAGCGGCAAAGGCAACCAAAGCGGCGTGAAGGCCGGGGAACAGCAGGGGCAAAGAATGGCAGAAGACGAAGGCCTCTTGCTGCTCGGACTAGACAGCATGCCTGCACCAGAACGTTTTTTAGGGGTCAGAGTTTATCATATGACTTAGACAGTCTGTTATCGGTTGTTCAAGGTCTTCTTTTGCTGTTCCTTTGGGCTATCCTCCTTAGTGACGAACTTAGTGGTGATAGCCGAAATCCTGTCTGATATTGATTGCCATAAAGTTTAAAACAATGGATTTGCATCTTCTTAACAGGTGCTCGCATGTTGCGGGGAGCAACGAAGCAGCTTCTGCTCCAGTCTCTGCGGACCTGTTGAAACATCTGTCGGAAGAACCCACTAACACGAACCACACTGAACGAATATTCACAATTTTGTGTTTTTTTTGTATGAGTGTTTATATCTTTGGCTTGCAGTTTCTTTTCTCTGTGTCCTGCTGTTGGTTTTACACAGGGTATGTCTGGGGCAGTGATGCTCTGTCTTCTTGGTACTTGGGGGGCAACAGTAGGAGGGTTTCTGGAGTTCTGGCCCGCTGGTGGACCTCTTGAGGGCATCTAAGTTTTGGCCACTGTGTGACACAGAGTGTTGACCTGGATGGGCCACTGGCCTGATCCAACATGGCTTCTCTCTTATGGCTGGGGCAGGGATGCTCTGTCTTCTTGGTGCTTGTTGGGGCCACAGCAGGAGGCCTTCTGGAGTTCTGGTACTGCTGGTGGACCTCCTGATGGCACCTGGTTTTTGGCCACTGTGTGACACAGAGTGTTAGACTGGATGCACCATTGGCCTGATCCAGCATGGCTTCTCTTATGTTCTTATGTCTAGGGCAGCAATGCTCTGTATTCTCAGTGCTGGGGGGGGCAACAGTGGGAGGGGTTCTGGATTTCTGGCCCCGCTGCTGGACCTCCTGATAGCCCCTGGGTTTTGGTCACTGTGTGACACAGAGTGTTGGACTGGATGGGACACTGGCCTGATCCAGCATGGCTTCTCTTACGTTCTTATGTCTGGGGCAGTGATGCTCTGTCTTCTTGGTGCCTGGGGGCCACAGTGGGAGGGGTTCTGGATTTCTGTCCCCGCTGCTGAACCTCCTGATGGCCGCTGGGTTTTGGTCACTGTGTGACACAGAGTGTTGGACTGGGTGGGCCATTGGCCTGATCCAGCATGGCTTCTCTTATATTCTTATATCTGGGGCAGTGATGCTCTGTCTTTTTGGTGCGGGGGGGGGGGACAGTGGGAGGGCTTCTGGAGTTCTGGTCCCACTGGGGGACCTCCTGAGGGCCCCTGAGTTTTGGCCACTGTGTGACACAGAGTGATGGACTGGATGGGCCATAGGCCTGATCCAACATGGCTTCTCTCTTATGTTTCCCCCCCCATGTCTAAATCCCTAATCAAGGTTTCTTATTTGAGTCTTCTGTATAATGTATCCTTTACTTAACACTACTGCTAGAGTTGTCAGTAGGAGGGCTGTGAGTGGGAATATGTGAGAGCTGTGATGGCATGTCACTTCTGGTTAAGAAAAGCGAATGACATAGGAAGTTCTAGTTGTTTTGGCAATTCCTAGAGCTATGTGTATCAGAGAGCCACTTTGGTGTAGTGGTTAAATGTGCGGACTCTAATCTGGGAGAACCGGGTTTGATTCCCCACTCCTCCACTTGCACCTGGCTGGATGACCTTGGGCAAGCCATAGTTCTGATAAGAGCTGTTCTTGAAAAAAGAACAGTTTCTGTCACAGCTCTCTCAGCCCCACCTGCCTCACAGGGTGTCTGTTGTGGGGAGGGAAGGGAGAGGAGTTTGTAAGCTGCTCTGAGACACCTTTGGGTAGTGAAGGGTGGGGTATAAATCCAATCTCCTCCTCTTCTTCTTCTTCTTCTTCTCCTCCTCCTCCTCCTCCTCCTCCTTCTTCCGGGTTTCCCCCTCCAGCTGTTGCTCAGAACAGCAGTGGGCCACAGGAGAGTGAAGCAGGGGTACCCCAACCCAACCCATCCAGAGGCTCGGCATTCCTAGCTACAGCACACCTATTTTATATGTATAATCAGTATTCCCTCTAAGCTGAGTGAGTGTGAGCTAGCTCACAGTTTTCTAGCCTCCATCTCACAGATTTTTGTCTCCGCTCAGGAAGGATGGCTCCAGAGCAAACTGATTCCATGCGGTAGCCGAATCGCTCGCTCACAACTTTAATGCCAGTAGCTCACAGAGTAGACGTTTTACTCACAAGACTCCACAGCTTAGAGGGAGCATTGTGTATAATATATGTATAATGCCAATCTACGGATGCACAAAATAACATGGGAAAACAGCATTTGGGGGGGGGATAACTGGACGGGAGGAAACAGAAAAAGGCACAAAATAAAGCATCATGGGGTTTGATTTGCATGAGGGAGAAGCAAAATGAAAATGAGGATCGGGGGCGGGGGGGCGGGGGAGGAAGGTGAGTTTCTTAATTGTCCACCAGCCGTCTTCCAGCCTTATATATGGCAGTTCACCCCCAATTGCTGCATAACACCTATTTCTAATGTCTGGTACTGCAAACATACAGGCTCGGGGCATGGTTAGTGGCCTCGATCCCCCGTTCTCCTCCCCACAGTACATCGATTATTCACATTTAGCCACCTGCACAGCGGTCTTCTGCCAGGAAGGTGTATTTAATATTCAGATGATGGAATGTTTCAAAGCCAGGTTCTGTCTGACTGATAAACTGTGCGTTACAGAATTCTCCCCCTTCGCACCCCCCCAAAGGTTCCTTAAAGGAAAATGAAATGCAAATCTTCGTGAACAGCCATAAGCTCTCACCTGAGACGGTGAAAAACGTCCCCAAACAAATTCTTTGGAGTCCCAAAGAACATCACAAGATATGCTGGCACTTTGATAATACTCAGGGAAAAATAAAATAAAATAAAGAGTTCCTCTTTTCTAAAGGCAGCTCTAGGCTTATTAGAAGAAAACCCACTAGAGATTTCCTTCTTGCAATAGCTCAGAAAATGGAGAACGGTTGCCTTGTTGGTTAAAGCAGTGCTATTTTGACTCCTTATAGGAAATATTAGCCTTTGAAAGGGACCGGAAGGGGGGACAGGATTTACACACACAACTTTCTCAAGCCTGGGTTTTTATTTTATTTACTCGCTTTATTTTATTGATTAGCTGCCTTCCCCGCCCCCCCCATACAGAGCTCAAAGCGGCTTGCAATATAAATGAAATACATGAGGTAGAGCACATCAAAATACATTAACCTCAAAATCTAAAATCGCAATTTAGGACCGCTTTAATCAGATGCAGTTCTAAATAGAACCGTCTTCAGCTGCCTCCTCGAGACTGAAAATGAGGGGGCCAGGCGCATCTCCCAGGGGAGGTTGTTCCATAATTGTGGAGCTGCCACTGAAAAGGCCCTCTCTCTACCCAACAAACTTCTCTAATTGATGAAGCGGTCAGGAGGGCCTCTCCCTGCAATTTTAATTCTTGGGCAGGAACATATGAGAGAAGACGATCCTTCAGATACCCTAGTTAGTACCAAGCCACATAAGGCTTTGAAGGACAAACCAACACCTAGAATTGGCCTTGGGAGTGAATCAGCAGTGAATGCTGTAGTATTGGGTTACATGATTCTGATAGCTGGCCCCACCCAGCAGTCTAGCCACAACATTCTGCATCTTCAGCTGCATCTTCTGGACACTCTTCAAGGACAGTGCCGAGCATTGCAGTAGTCTAGATGTAACTAAGACATGGGTCACTGTGGCTAGATCTGACTGAGCCAGTTATCTGAAGAAGTGAGCAGTGACTCACGAAAGCTCCTATCCCTGCCACACATTTTGCTAGCCTTGAAGGTGCTACGGGACTCTTGCTCTTTTCGACTGCAACAGACAGATTAACACGGCTTCCCTTCTTGATCTACAGAATGGACACAGTTGACGCACCAGCCGGAGCTGGGGAAATCAGCCACTAGGTTTTCTAAGGTGACCACTGGATAAAGCAACAATCTAAACCTGCAAACCTGGCTTTTCAAGGGGAATATAGCCCCATCCAAGGCCGTTGTCTGCCTTTCTACTAACCCAGAGAACCTCTGTCTTGTTAAAGGCTAACAAGATCTCCAGGGTAGAAGCTTGTGTGAGTAAAAGCTCCCTTCATCCAAAGGGAGCTTTGACTCTCGGAAACTGACATCCTTGGAAAACTTGTTGGTCTTTAAGGTGCCACTGGACTTGAATCCTGCTCTTCTACTACAGACCAATGCAGCGACCCACCCAAAAGCACCTTTCCACTGTTCAAGGGAGTTGGTAATCCTCAAGATGACAGTAGAGTCGCCAGGTCCCTCCTGGCAACCAGAAGGGGATGAGGGGGGACAACAGGAGCGGAAGAGAGGCCCAGGTGATACTGCTGGTGACTTGGCTACATCACTTCTGGCATGCACCGGAAGTGACATCATCATGCTACAATGTCACGGCAACGCTCTTGCATTTTGACAAAAACTCTATGGTATAAATGCTTCTACCATAGAGGTTTCCCCCCAAAGCCAGAGAATTGGCTGGACATCGCTGGCATGACGACGTCACTTCCCATGTGTGATGGAAGTGGCATTGCAACATCACCTGGGCCTCTTTCTCCTGGTAAATCCCCCTGCTGGCCAGCTGATTGGAGGTGGGGGCGGGGCCTGGTGGAGGGGTACACCTCCACTGGGGAGGGGGCTGGCAACCCCAGATTACAGTAATAAAAAAATACAACACATAAAGTGCCCATTACAACTATCCTGATAGGCAATAGTATCAAGCCATATATTGAACTGAACAGATGACTCCAACTCAAATGTCTTTCATTCACCAAAAGAAATTAACTTCAGCCAGTCTTTGAACACATGAATCAATATATCAGTTTTGCTGATTTGCAGATTAGGAGGGCTTACATTTTAACAGAGATTATAGATACTGAACTAATCAACAGCCTCGGTATAGAATCTGTCAAGCAAAATCAACAACTTCCCTCAAACTATGGTCACCAACCTCCAGGTGGTACCTGGAGATCTTCTGGAATTTACAATGGATCTTCAGACAAAGAAGAAGATAAGGTTTTTATATCCCACTTTTCTTTACTGCAAGGAGTGTCAGAGTTGCTTACAATCTCCTTCCCTTCCTCTCCCCACAACAGGCACCTTGTGAGGTAGGAGCCTCTGAGAGCGTTCTGAGAGAACTGTGACTGGCCCAAGGTCAGCCAGCAGGCTTCACGTGGAGGAGTGGGGAATGAAACCTGGCTCTCCAGATCAGGGCCTGCCACTCATAACCGCTACACTACGCTGGCTCACAGCAGACATCAAAGATTTGTCCCCTGGACAAAATGGTGGCTTTGGAGGGCAGACTCTGCGGTATCTACATCCTGCTGAGGCCCCTCCTCTTCCCAAACCTTGCCCTCCCCAAGCTCCACCCCCAACTCTCCAGGAATTGCCCAATCCAGAACCAAATTTACAACAACTCTCCACAAACTTACACGCAGCACTTTCAATACACGATTGAAAATCTCTCTCTCTCTCTGTCTCTCTCTTTCTCTCTCTCTCTCTCTCTGTGCTCTGTCTGTCTCTCTGTGATCCTTGTTTTGCTCTGTCTCTCTTTTAATGCTGCATAATCATGTGCCAGAAGCTACCTCACGCACACACTTCAGACTCCGGGGAGAAGGCTTTTGTGACGCTGTCCAACGGCAAACTCCTTCCCGCTGCTTCTAATGAAAAGGACCTTTTCACTCTCAACCTGAAGGCACAAAGTCTGAAGCAATTGGCCTTTTCAAAGATTGCGACGCCAAGGGCTAGACAATGTTTGAAGAGCAATTTCCCTACTCTTTCAGATTTCCTTTCCGGCTGTTTCAGAAGCCCTGCGTTTTCTTTCTTCTTCTCCAATTTCTTCGCACGTCCTTCCCTCACATTGGCCTGGGTCACTCTATTCTACAGAGGCCTGGCAGTCCAAGGAACTGACTGCTTGGTCTTCCGTGTCAGTTTATTGTGTGGTAGCCAACTCGAAATGCCACAACCACAAGCCATTGTTCCTGAGTATAATAGAGGCCTTCATTCCCCATATTGATGGCTATAATATATTTTAAAAGCACCCTTTTGTTCAAAATTGACAAGACCTGGGATAGGTTCTGCTCTGGAATTTGAATGCTCCCTTGAGAAATTCCAGTAGGCCAATTTTTGTTTTGTTTTGTTTTCTGTTAAAATTCTTGACATGTATTGCCTTAGAAGGCACCTCTGTATTAACTCTGAATTTTGGTGTGTGTGTGAAACTGGTAATATATTTTGAAGGCCCTGAAGTATGTGGAGACCTTTGTTTCTTTGCATAGTGGCCAGTTATAAAGTCCAATTTGTCAATAAAGCTCAGTCACCTTACTGTGAGAATAGTTCCTGGTTCGTGGATCAAAGGGAAGCCTGGACAGTAAGCACTTCCTGGAGAGACAAGAGGAAAAGCCTAGAGTGTACAGATAGTTCAGTTAAGCCACCCTGTCCAATCAAGTTGCGTTCTACTTTCTGTTACTGGCAAGTGTTGGAATCTCTCAATCCTGAGCATCTGACTGTCCAGCTAACAACTCAGATCGATTTCCCACAAACTGCTGCTCCGCCCTCCCTTTCCCCCCAATTGTGTCAATTTCCCACTACTTGTTGTGGGGACGCATTTTGACCTGCAGCTTCGCCCTGTTTTTTTGAGGATCAAAAAGATGGGAAATTGACACATATAATTGGGGAGAAAGGAAGAGCAAGGGCGGAGCAAGGGGGGAGCAGTGGCTTGTGGGAAATCACCTGCATGGTTTGCCAAGGAAGGGAGAAGCTCTCCTGTTGTCTGTTGCCCTTCAGTGGTTGCCAACACAGACAGTCAGACAGCAGAGACCAATTCAGAGGGAACTGGGTAATCCTAGTGGCCAGCAGGCTTCACACGGGGTATATAAAGCTGTTGACTGTTGATTGTCATTTCATATTGATGCTCAGGTCGTCATCAGGGATACTCAAACACCCATGCTCATGCTGTGTTCACCAGCAGGAAGCTGATTATTTATCAATGAGTTCAGCTGTTCAGTGACAGTTTGAGCCTATTCATCAGGTTATTCAAACAGTACAGAGCAGTTGACAGTGTTCCATTCATAAGAATATAAGAGAAGCCAATGTTGGATTAGGCCAATGGACCATCTAATCCAACACTCTGTCACACAGTGGCCAAAAATACCAGGTGCCAGGGCTCTTTTTGTAGCAGGAGCTCCTTTGCATATTAGGCGACACACCTCTAATGTAGCAGTCCTCCAAGAGCTTACAGAGCTCTTCTTACAGGGGCTACTGCAAGCTCTTGGAGGATTGGCTACATTAGAGGTGTGTCGCCTAATATGCAAAGGAGTTCCTGCTACAAAAAGAGCCCTGCCAGGTGCCATCGGGAAGGCCATTTGACACTAGAAGCCTTCCCACTGTCCCCACCCCCCGCAAGCACCAAGAATACAGAGCATCACTTGCCCCAACCTGAGTTCCTATCTATACCTTGTGGCTAATAGCCACTGATGGACCTCTGCTCCATCCAATTCCCTTTTACAACTGTCCATCCTTTTAGCCCCCACCACCTCCTGTGGCAGTGAATTCCATGTGTTAATCACTCTTTGGGTGAAGAAGTACTTCCTTTTATCTGTTCAAATCCGACTGCTCAGCAATTTCATGGAGAGGCCACGAGTTCTTGTATTGCGAGAAAAGGAGAAAAGTATTTCTTTATCTACCTGCTCTATCCCATGCATAATCTTGTAAACCTCAATCATGTCACCGCAGCCTTCGTTTCTCCAAGCTAAAGAGCCCCAAGAGCTTTAACCTTTCTTCATAGGGAAAGTGTTCCAACCCTTTGATCATTCTAGTTGCCCTCTTCTGCACTTTTCCCAATTCTATAATATCCTTTGTGAGGTGTGGTGACCAGAACTGTACACAGTACTCCAAATGAGGTTGCACCATTGATTTATATAGGGGCAATATGATATTGGCTGATTTGTTTTCAATTCCCTTCCTAATAACCCCCAGCATAGCATTGGCCTTTTTATTGCACACTGTCTCAACATTTTCAGTGAATTATTTTACTACGACTCCAAGATCTCTCTCTTGGTCAGTCTCTGCCAGTTTGGACCCCATCAACGTGTATTTATAGTTAGGATTTTTGGCCTCAATGTGCATCACCTTGCACTTGGCCATATTGAATCCCATTTGCCATGCTGATGCCCACTTGCCTATCCTCGACAGATCCCTTTGGAGTGCCTCACAATCTTCTCTGGTTTTCACCACCCTGAACAACTTCGTGTCATCTGCAAATTCATGCAAATTCTTACTAATGGAAGCCCTACTTCCCCCCCCCCAACACAGACATGTTGCTCCACACCACCTGACAGCCAATCACAGAACCATATGATGACTAAATCAAATCAACCAGCCAATTATTGTTATCATCATTATTTTGTGCATACCCGTTTTTGCACAGCCTTATGGGAGGCATAGTTTCTCCCCCACATCATTTCATTACCATCCATTATCCTGGGTGTTGCCAACTGCACATATGCAAAAGTCTCTAGAAGATAAGGAACTGGAACTTCACCACCAAAAGGAAACCAAACCCCACCACTCCAGTTTCTGCACAGCTGCAAAGCTGTTCAACAGCCACTGGGTTTAGCCACTGTGTCACACAGAGTATTGGACTGGATGGGCCATTGGCCTGATCCAAAATGGCTTCTCTTACGTTCTTATGTTCTTAATTACTGAAGAATCAGACTTTATCAACCAGTTATGCTACTGTAATACAGTTTCTTCCCCTAGCTGCTTTTTCTTACCCGGGCCATGTTCATGTTCATCTTCCTATCTCCTTTGCTAATCTCATCCGCTTCGTGTGACCTCACTGCCTATTTAATGTGATTGGCTGCGGCAGCCTATATGATCATATACCGGTATCCATGAGCAAGAGTCCAGTAGCACCTTAAAGACTAACAAAATATGTGGCAGGGCATGAGCTTTCGTGAGTCACTGCTCACTTCTTCAGGTATCTGAAGAGCTCATAAAAGCTCATCCCCTGCCACATATGTTGTTAGTCTCTAAGGTGCTACTGGGCTCTTGCTTTTTTTCTACCGCTGCAGACGGACTAACACGACTACCCATGTTGAGGTATCTATGCCATCATCATATCAAGTATAGCATCTTCTTGTCTTTGACACTAATCATGTAGCTGGTCTCGGCCAATGAAACAATAGTGAAGGCAACTGGGATGAAGGACAGTGATGGCAGAGAAGATGGAGAAAGACAGTGCCAAGATATAGCAGCCTCCGCAGCCAGTTCTTAATTTATCAATAGTGCTTACCCTCAGAAGTTACACAGCCATTGTCCATATCCATAGTGAGAATCTGTGGGATTGCTAGAGCAGAAAGACTGCAGTTAGAGGTCTCACTCTCTTTAGGAATGGCAGCTGAAGGAAGAAGAAGAAGAAGAAGAAGAAGAAGAAGAAGAAGAAGAAGAAGAAGAAGAAGAAGAAGAAGAAGAAGAAGAAGAAGAGGAGGAGGAGGAGGAGGAGGAGGAGGAGGAGGAGGAGGAGGAGGAGGAGGAGGAGGAGGAGGAGGAGGAGGAGATTGGATTTATACCCCGCCCTTCACTACCCAAGGGAGTCTCAGAGCAGCTGACAAACTCCTTTCCCTTCCCCTCCCCACAACAGACACCCTGTGGGTTAGGTGGGGCTGAGAGAGCTCTTGACAGAAACTGCTCTTTTTCAAGAACAGCTCTTATCAGAGCTACGGCTTGCCCAAGGTCATCCAGCCAGGTGCAAGTGGGGGAGTGGGGAATCAAACCCAGGTCTCCCAGATTAGAGTCCGCGCACTTAACCACTACACCAAACTGGCTCAAGATATATTGAAGCTTCACAGTTGAGAGAAGGTGCTGTCGTATTCCTCTGACTTGTAACATGTTCTCTAAGGGAGAGTTCTATTTCATCAGATACCTTACCTGTACAAAATCCAAGGTTTCCCTGAGTATTTCTTGGGGAAGGCAACTGTGGTTCTGCCCTTATGTCTAAGGGAGCTATATGGGCAGCTGATGAGGCTGTTAAGGTTCTTGCTTCCATAGAACTGTTATCTCTGGTCGGAGAATTATACACAGGGCAGGTTTCCCGTGAAGTCACTCCACCGGCAGCTCATGGATTAGTACATTGAAGGTCTGGAAAAGGCGAAGCTGCATAATTACAACTAGATAGAGAGGCTAGATGTAGCTACAGAGGTGCTATTTTTATGTCTTTAAGTACACGACCTGGTAAGATGCCTCTGACCATCAGCCAGTCCTTGTTACGCAAAAGAATCCTTGGTATGGTGGGGCTGTAAAAGGACAGCAAAACTCTTTGGCTCCAGCCGGAGTTATTTAGCAGCTCCACTGATTGTATATCCATTTGCCTAAGATGCCTTCCAAACAGCTCTTGCAGATGTTGCTTAATGAGGAGCTTGGAATAGTGGCCGTTGTACAGTGAAATGCATAAACAGATTTGGTGGCATTGCCAAACTAATTGGGTGGGAGTTGTATGATCAATTCCTCTTGCAGTTGGTGAGGATGGAGCTTGACTACAATGCAGGGGCGGGGGAGTTGAACGAGGAGTACTACAAATGCCCTCTTTGCTCCCAGCCAAAAGGCCGTCCACCTTGGTATGTAGGAGCCGAAGCTGCTGAAAGATATAAGTTACTGTTTTTGCTGTAATATTGAGTCTACACTAGGATCACCTGAGACTCTAAAGCCTTATCCCTTCCAAATCCTTACTCTTACTTTCTGAATTGGAGGCAACGCAAACAATAAGAGACAGACTATATGAGGTAGAGCTGTCTGAACTGTACAGTGAAGTTAATAAGACATGCTCCCCTCTAAGTCATGGGATATTGCCCACTGTGGGTCATCCTGCTAGCTATTGTCACCAGCTGCAGACTCCAGTGTTATGTAGAACCTTTTCACTTGCCTGGTTACATAAGAACATAAGAGAAGCCAATGTTGAATCAGGCCAATGGCCCATCTAGTCCAACACTCTGTCACACAGTGGCCAAAAATGCCAGGTGCCATCAGGAGGTCCAGCAGTGGGGCCAGGACACTAGAAGCCCTCCCACTGCTGCCCCCCCCAGCACCAAGAATAGAGTGCATCACCTGCCCCAGACTGAGAGTTCCTAGCTATACCTTGTGGCTAATAGCCACTCATGGACCTCTGCTCCATATCCTTATTCTAATTCCAGACTTTTTTTTTTTCTGTGCGGATACCTATTCCCTCCAACAGGGGCCTCACTCTCCCCCAACAGCTTTTCCTACATAGTCAGTAGACTTCCTGGGTTTGTAGAAAAATCCAAACAGTGAGGAAATCCCTTCAAGGACGGTTGAATTCCCCCCAAAATGCCTTTTGAAATGGCCTCTGCAGGGACCTGACTCCAGGCAGCAACGGTGAGAGATTAGAACGTTGGGGGGGGGGAGAGGAGGCTTCTGACTGGCTCTGTCAGTAAAAGGGGAGTGGGGGAGAAGGGCCCTTTCTTTCCAGGCCTCTTTTGGCCTTGGAGGGGGGAGGGGGGAGGGGGGAGCCTTGGGGCCAGGCTGGGGGATTCCTAGAGGTTTTGGGGTGGAGTGCAAGTAGGGCAGGATTTGGGGAAGGGAGAGGCCTCAGCTGGGTATCATGCCACAGAATCCACCCTCCAAAGAAGCCATTTTCTCCAGGGAGACAGATCTCTGTTGTTCACAGATCTCTAGAGTTCACTCTCCAGGCCCCACTTGGAGGTTGCCAACCCTAGGCCTGGCAGCAGTATAGGGTTGCCAGGTCCCCCCATGGGCACTGGCAGGGGATGGGGTAGTGGGGTTGCCAGCTCCAGGTCTGGAAACTCCTGGAGATTTGGGGATGGAGCCTGGGGAGGACAGGGACCTCAGTGGGGTACAATGCCCTAGAGTCCACCCTCCAAAGCATCAATTTTCTCAAGGGGAAGTTATCTCAGTAGTCTGGAGCTGAGCAGTAATTCCAGGGGATCCCCAGATCCCACCTGGAGGCTGGCATCCCTAGGCAGCACCCTCTGGGTAACTTGATACCACCTAATTTGCATGACTCAACTTGGCCTGGCTGCTTGCTGCTGTTCAGCAGCCACCCTATGAAAGCCAGCAGTGATGCAGCAGTTAGAGCCTCAGAGTAGGGTCTGCAAGACCCAGGTTCAGATCCCCATATTGCGGTGGAAGCTGACTGGGTGATTTTGGACCAGTCACATACTTTCAGCCTAACCAACCTCACAGGGTTGTTGTGCAGATAAAAAGGAGGTGAGAATAATGTAAGCTGCTTTGGTCCCCACTGTGGAGAAAGACTATAATTTTCCTTGGTAGAAGCTGTGGGGGAGGGGGACGGACGAAAAGCTGAAGACAGATAAAGGCAGATAAAGATTAAGTTGGCTGTTGGGTGGGAAGGAAATAGCGTTGCCAACTCTGGAATGGGAAACTCCTGGACATTTAAGGGGTGGATCCTGGGAATGGTGGGGTTTGAGGAGGGGAGGAACTTCAGACCAGTATAATGCCATAGACTCCACCCTCCAAACCAGCCGTTTCCTCCATGAGAACTACCATTGCCAGCCTCTGGGTGAGGGCTGGAGATCACCCAGAATTACAACTGTTGTCCGGGTGATAGAGATCAGTTCCCCTGGGTAAAATGGCTGCTTTGGAGGCTCCACCCCCAGAAGGGAGAAAGAGTGTGAGATAGGTAAGGGTAGAGGGGAGGAAGCAAAGGTGTGAGGAATGGGATGACCATCCCGCGAGTTTCTTGCGGGTCTCCGCTTGTGTTTATCTAATTCCCTCTTGAAACTGTCTATGCTTGTAGCTGCCACCACCTCCTGTGGCAGTGAATTCCATATGTTAATCACTCTTTGGGTGAAGAAATACTTCCTGTTATCTGTTCTAACCTGACTGCTCAGCAATTTCATTGAGTGAAATTGAGAGGTTCAATGCTCTCCCTTCAGAGATCTTAACTGGGAGGTTTAATGGTATCCATTTTGTTAATAGACTATGCCCCTGTATTTATTATTATTTATTTTATAAATTGCACTTATATCCCGCCCTCCCACGAGCGGGCTCAGGGCGGCTTACAAACAGGAAGGAAGGAAACAGGAAGGAAAAAAACAGATGTGCAAGTGGGTCAGTTGAAACAGTGCCTCACGTGTTATTGGAATGCCAGTAGTACGCCAATAATCGGCACTGCATTTTATCGTCACTACTTGGTGGCATCATAGAAGAGGAAGAAGAGAAGAGATTGGATTTATACCCCGCCCTTCACTGCCCAAAGGCGTCTCAGAGCGGCTTACAAACTCCTTTCCCTTCCCCTCCCCACAACAGACGCCCTGTGAGGTAGGTGGGGCTGAGAGAGCTCTGACAGAAACTGTCCTTGAGAGAACAGCTGTGCCAGAGCTTGTGACTGACCCAAGGTCACATCAGCAGGTACAAGTGGAGGAGTGGGGAATCAAACCCGGCTCTCCCAGATTAGAGTCCACGCACTGAACCACTACACCAAACTGGCTAGAGCTTCCTGACTCACACAAATTGATTTACTTGTTAAACAGTGGTGATGAAAATATAACCGTTCCTGTGGCAGAGTTCTTGCAGGCTGCTCTTTTTATTCGTAGTACAGTATTGTGACACGGCTTGTATCCGAGAGATATGAAACTGAGACTTATTTTACATCGATTTTAGACTATTTTAGAATGGTTTTCTCTTTGATTGGTATTTGTTCTTACCTTATCTTTTGTATATTATTCTTTTTAATGTCAATGCCAATAAAGGTAATTGAATTGAATTGAATTGAATTGAATTGAATTGAATTGAATTGAATTGAATTGAATTGATAGTGCTTAACGTTGGATGGATTGTAGTCTTAGTTCAAAAGGTACAAAAGGCATCCCTGAGCATAGGTAGCCATCAAAGTGGGAGGTTGCAGCAAGCTGGGGAGGGGACCCCCATTCATACCTCTTTGAGAGCCAGTTTGGTGTAGTGGTTAGGAGCGTGAACTCTAATCTGGGAGAACCCGGTTTGATTCCCCACTCCTTCACATGCAGCTGATGGCGTGACCCTGGGTCAGTCACAAGTTCTCCCAGAGCTGTTCCCTCAAGGGCAGTTCTCAAAAGAGTTCTCTCAGCCCCACCTTTCTGAAAGGGTGTCTGTTGCGGGGAGGGGAAGGGAAAGGAGATGGTAAGCTGCCCTGAGACTCCTTTGGGTAGTGAAGGGTGGGGTATAAATCCAACTCTTCTCTTCTGCTTCTTCTTTCTTCTGAAGACCACACCCATACCCCGGTTGGTTAGCAGACTCCCTTTCCAGACTCCTCCCCCTACTCAGAGGATTTGCTCCACTCCCTGCAACTGGCCACCTGGTTCCCTCACTGGACGCATGCCGTCAGCTCTCTGCCTGTGTTACCATCTACTTCCCCCCAGCTTCACGGCCGCCCTTAGATCCACTCCTAGGAGCTCTCTCCCATCTGGAAAGCCAGGAAGGGATTGTCAGACCCCTGGCTGAGTTACTCTCAACAAGACTCTTTCAGCAAACGATTTGTTCATTGAGAAAAAATGATCAAGATCCACAAAGCATGTTTGTGTTAGAACTAATGATTCTGGTGAGTTCCCAGTTAATATGGGTAATTCGAAAGGACCCCTCCCCAATAGCAGGGCACACACACACACATACACGTCACAATCATCACACCTACACACTACATCTATCCCCCCATGGGAATGTAGTATCCCACTATCTATAAAGAAATCAGGCTTCAAAGAGTCCCCAGCAGTGTTCCCTCTAAGCTGAGTTTGTGCGAGCTAGCTCATAGTTTTTTAGCCCCTGGCTCACACTCTTTTGTCTTAGCTCAGGAAGGAGGGCTCCAGAGCAAACTAATTTATGCAGCAGCCAAATCTCTCACCCACAACTTTCATGCCAGTAGCTCGCAAAGCAGAATTTTTGCTCACATGACTCCACAGCTTAGAGGGAGCATTGGCCCCCAGGCATCCCCCCACGGGGAGGGGGAGGTGTCATCCTTGGGAAAGTTATGGCCTCTAAGAGCGAATGGTTCACACATATATGATCTATCACTCCTCTCCCCGTAGGAATTTCCTTTCCCCCTGTTGTTATGACAAACAGAGCTGGGTGTGAGGTTTGACAGGGATCTGGGTCAATGCCATCGTCCCTGCCTCCGCTAACCTAAGAGACTTCCTTCACCCATCAATGGACAACCCTGAGCCCAGATACCAGCCCCTGCTTGACTGGTGACATTCTGGCCAGACACAGACAACCAGCTGGAATTGGCCCATGGTGCCTTCCAACTGCACCCTTTCCTTGTCACGTCATTTCTGCCGGCTCCAGTTTGGTGTAGTGGTGAAGTGCCTGGACTCTAATCTGGGAGCCAGTTTAGTGTAGTAGTTAAGTGTGCGGACTCTAATCTGGGAGAACCAGGTTTGATTCTCCACTCCTCCACATGCTGGATGACCTCGGGCAAGCCATAGTTCTGGCACAGCTGTTCTTGAAAAGGAGCAGTTTCCGTCAGAGCTCTCTCAACCCCACCTACCTCACAAGGTGTCTGTTGTGGGGAGGGGAAGGAGTCTGTAAGCCACTCTGAGACTCCTTTGGGTAGTGAAGGGCGGGGTATAAATCCAATCTCCTCCTCCTCCTCCTCCTCCTCCTCTTCTTCTTGTTCTCCTTCTTCTTCTTCTCCCTGAGCCACAGCACATATCATCTTTGTCCATAAAGGAAACACGATTAATTCGGGAGATGAATCTCAGCCCCTTTTGTACTCCGAGTAAGATTTATAACCTTGTCCGACATTAGAAAAAGGAAGAGGATTCTACTAGGAAGGTTAACAAGCCCATCCGTGTGCTTACATTTCTGTAAATTGTCACTCGATCGCATGCTGCTAGTTCCACCCTGCGGGGCATTTTCAGGCACAGAAAAAAGGACCCTTCAGAAGAGCTGTCATAAGGAACGCAGAGGGCATTGTGCTTCAGCAAAACCGCTTGCTTTTCAGAGAGTACCGCTCTTTTTTGACTTTGTATCCTCCAAAGACTCAAGGCAAAGTTGACGGTGGCGACAATACGCCGCGTTTCACAACATCCTGTTTCCTCGCGTGTCCCCGGTGCGACAGCAACTTATTTACAATACCTCCCCCCAGGCTACACTGCAGAGAGGATCAAAACTCGATGCTGGGGAACACCTGCGGCCAAGGGCTGTAACTTTGGTAAGGTTGTGATTTTTTTTTTTTTTGGTTTGATTGATCCGCCAGACTTTCTGGACCTCATTCAATTTCTGCTCGAGTGACAATAAGCCCTAGTCTGCACTTGCAAAAGAATGAGGCGGTCAGGTTCCTGAGGCAGCAAAACGAATGGGAGGGTTTCAGAGTGTGGTTCAAGGTCTTGATATAACTATACAGAAAAGCAAAGCCGCAACATGGGGAAAGGGTATGAAAGATAAGTATTTGGGGGCCGTGGCTCAGTGATAGAGCATGTGCTTGGCATGCTGAAGGTCCTAGGTTCAATCCTGAGCATCTCCAGTTGAAGGATCTACCAGTCAGTGATGTAAAAGACCTCCACTGGAGACCATGGAGAGCCACTGCAAGTCTGAGTAGACAATACTGACTTTGATGGACCATCGGTCTGATTCAGGATTAGGCAGCTTCATGTGTTCAAGCATGAGCTTCATGGAGACTGTGTACAGAAAGGACCAGCTCCACATTTTATGGGCCACTGGGCCACTTTCTAGAGGAACTCCCACTCAGAAATCTAGAGGACTGATCTCCAGTCTAGAGATCAGTTGCCATTTGGAGAGAACTCCAGGCCTCACCTGGAAGTTGGCAGCCCTACTCACACTAAGCAGGTTGTCCCATCACAAGCATGTGCACATGAGATTGAATTTATACCCTATCCTTCACTCGGAGTCTCAGAGAGGCTTACAAACGCCTTCCCCTTCCCCTTCCCACAACAGACACACCCTATGAGGTAGATGGGGCTGAGAGAGCTCTGAGACAACTGCTCTTTCAAGGACAGCTCTGACAAAACTATGGCTTGCCCAAGGTCATCCAGCAGCTGCAAGTGGAGGAGTGGGGAATCAAACCGGGTTCTCCCAGATTATAGCCCGTGCTCCTAACCACCACACCAAACTGGAAAAGAGTTTGGTGCTTTCATATTTGTTTAGCTCCCATCAACCCCAGCAGGGCTAATAAGAGCACAAAACAGAGGAACTCCACTCATAACATTTATCTCGAAACAGTGAGTCAATAAAATACAATGAAAGTCAGTATAATACCATAAGATCCAATAAAATCCGGATACCTAGCATTACCTGCTCCCTATGGTACTCGCCATCATGATGATACGCATAAGAAAACGGAAAGCACTTTCCTGACATGCTTCCTCCAAAGCAGGAGCCGTCTTAATGATTCTGGTGCTCCAGGCCAGAATTCAGCATCAGTCCCCAGTATCACTGTTACTCCCCACCTCGCTTAGTTCCAGCTGCTATTGTCCAAACAAGGGCCAGTCCTCACCTGTGTGAGGTGGGTGAGAGTTGCTGTGGCCTCCAGGAGTTGGCTGCCTGAGCCCAGATGGGCAGGGGCAAATGGACCCTGCAGCCAAGGTGGCCAACTCCTCCGTTGGGTGGGGCAGGCCATGGTTGTCTCCCAGTGTGGGTCCTGGGGGAGCTTCCCCTATTGCCCTTCGGTTAAGGAAATCAGAGTATCAGGGACCAACAGTTCTGTGTCTAAACTTGAAGCATAAATATTCCTGGATATTAAAAAATATGCATGTATTGATTGCAAATGCAATAAAAACAAATATAGGCCCAAACGATAGCGTCACAGAGGTGGAAGGGGCCGCCATACAGGTCATCTAGTCCAATCCCCTGCTCCATGCAGGATCAGCCTGTAGCATCCCTGACAAGGGTTTGTCCAGCGGCTGCATAAAGACTGCCAGTACTGAGGGGGAGCTCACCACATCCCTTGGCAGCCAGTTCCGCTGTTGCACAACTCTGACCGTAAAGAAGTTTCCCCTAAGATCCAGCTGATACCTTCCCGCCCTTCATTTCAACCCATGATTGTGACTCCTCTCCTCTGCTGCCATCAAGAACAGCCCCTTGCCCTCCTCCTCTAAGTGACTGCCCTTCAAATGCTTCAAGAGAGCCATCCTGTCCCCCCTCAACCTCCTCCTCTTCTCCAGACTGAACATCCCCAAGGCCCTTGTAATGTATCCCGCTCAGAACGTGTGCTCAGGCCAGCCATGTGCTCAGACCGGTTCCAGCCGGTCCAACATGCGGCCGGGCGAAGTGCCTGAGCTTCACTCCAGAGGACAATGGACAGTAGGATCCTAGCTCCCTTCCAATCAGGGAGCCAGAATCCTAGGGGATAACTCAATCAATGTAAATAGTCCAATCACGGGGTTTGGGTGTGTTGAGGTGTGGTTTTCTTTGGGAATAAAAGCTGGCCTGCGAGCCAGCTTAACATAAGAACATAAGAGAAGCCAATGTTGAATCAGGCCAATGGCCCATCTAGTCCAACACTCTGTCACACAGCGGCCAAAATATACTAGGTGCCATCAGGAGGTACAGCAGTGGGGCCAGGACACCAGAAGCCCTCCCACTGCAGCTTCATTTGTCTTGTTCCTGATCTAATAAAGAAGTATGAGAGCTGAAATCACTAGTCAGTCTCAGTACTTTTCAGCCCTCGGCCTTTCCTCCCAGGGCTTTGCCTCAATAATAGCCTCAGTTCAGAATAAAAGCATACACTAATCCCAAAGATAGACTATTGTTCACCCTGACCAAATGCATTTCGCCCAGTTGGCCTTCCTCAGTGGAATGAGCAGACCATCCCGACAGCTTGAGTATGCGACTGCATGATCAGATATCGAAAGATGCGGGTAGGTGCCACTTCAAAGATTAGGACTGGACTTTCCCTGGTGGCAGAAAACTCTGACACAGAGGCGGGACAGAATGGATTGCCGATGACTAGAGAAACATTCACAGATGTGTGAACATGCACTTACGCTCCATCAAGGATCTGCTGACATGTTGGATCTTAATCATGCGTCTGACCTCAGCCAACCAATGTTGTCACATAATGGCTCCAGGCATTACAATAATACAGTTGTCTATTTTCAACTTAGACCAAAACGAGATTGTTTTGTCATCGATATTTGTGTTATAATCAATTGTTTTATAATCAATATAGTCAATATTTGTGACTTAAGGCAGAGATATCACTATGGTCAGGTACACTTCTGTTGAATAATGGTTTAATTGTGTACCTTTCTCTCCTGGTCAAAACAAAATAAATAGATGCAGTCTGGAGCCAATAGTAATGTAATTCAATTCATTTTGGGTTGGCCCCCCCTTTCCTTTGTCTTTTGCTATGCCCTTTTGTTAAGCCACACACCCCTGATCCAAAGAGTTGAAGACAACATGCATGAATAGGGATGTGCGTTCATTTTTTAGTTAGTTTGTTACATTTGAATCCCAGCCTTCTCGCAAGCAGGATCAGGGTGGGTAACATCAGAGTTTTATCAACATCATCAGATATTAAAACAGTTGATTTAGATTAAAATTGTTAACTAAAACTGGGGGAGGAAGCTTTTTGGACTAGGACTTTGGGAAGTGCATAAATACTGGTATTCAGTGGTATATGGATCTTTCAGTACCACTTTGAAATTCAGCTTTGAGGGTTTCTCTGAGATTCCGGAATTATACAGATTCCATTATTCCCTATGAGGGAGACTTTGTGTTTTTGGGGGGGATGGAATGGCTGTTTATCAACCAAATGACACCACATTTGCGGGTAAGCTAGTGTTGCCTGTCCACTACAGACCCCTCAAGTTTCAAGCAAATTAGACCAAGGGGTCCAATTCTACAGGCCCCTTAACAAGATGTCCCAAGCCATCCTATTTGAAGAGTCGTGAACAGAGAGGAAAAATGGGCCCATCCCCAAAAGGAGAGAGGAAAGGAAAAAGAGAAGGAGACAGACAAACTTGCAGTGTACCTGCATCAGCCGGAAACTGCCCTTCCTTGGCCACTGCCTGGGAAATTCAAAGAATCAAAGAAAAACAAGACTCTGCTGATGGTAAGCACCCAAACACAGAAAATCTACATTTTGTGCGTGTGTGTGTGGGAGGAGCTTTGTTGGTAATGCCTAAAAATCCCAGATTTGTGCAACAGTTTCAGCAAATTAAGGTAATGGCCCCAAATGGCCCTGGCCTCTGTTGGGTGGAATGAGCCGCCTTATGAGATAAGGGCTTTGCCAGGACCTGTTATAGTTCCGCAGGTCCTGTAAGACAGAGCTCTTCCCCCGGGCCTTTAGTTGAGGCAGTGGACATCCACTTTGTTCTGGTCCCCCTCCAGTGATCACAGATCCTAGAAGCTGACTGGAACCACAGCATTGCTGGAATTAATGCTTACTGAGGCACATTGCTTGTTTTAGAGTGCTGTGCTTTAGAGTGTTGTGATCTTATTGATTTTGCTAGATGTTGAAATATGTTTTTATTGTAAACAATAGTCTGGAACCCACCCTGAGCTTACAACGTAGGGAGGGCACAATATAAATCTAACATTTAAATATATATATATATATATATATATATATATATATATATATATATATGTAGGCTCAGGGATTCTGGAATGCTACCCCTATGCATGATTATGGCCCTCACTGGATCCTCCTACAGTCTGCAACATGCGTTGGGTTGAGAGGTCACCACTGACTCAAGGTCCTACAAAGACCTTTCAGCCCATAGGTTCCTGGACCAAGTCTTGACATTTCAGCCACTGTTCTCTTTAGGTTTTCTATATATGTTAGCCATTCAACAGTGAGCAGTGGTAGCAGTGAGGTACCAAAAATATCACAGGTTGGATCTCTTGAGTCCATTCCCCTAGTTGCTTGCCCCCAACCCAAAGAGCCTTCTGCTTACCCTGAAAACATATGGAGAACCCTACTGGATCAAACCAATGGTCCATTCAGTCTAGCCACATGTTTCACACAGTGGCCAACCACTTTGTTCATTTGTTTACTGTGTTTTTATACCATTTTTCTCCCCAGTTGGCCCAAAGCAGCCACTAAAGAAGGCATACAGAACTTGATAATGCTTCTTAGCACTGTATTCCAAGGTTTACAGCTTCTGGATGTGGAGGTTACCATGGCCAGCAGCTGATGATGGACCTATCTTCCATGAATCTTGTCTAATCCCTCTTTAAAGCCATCTGTGCTTACAGCTATCACTACATCCATTGGCAGTGAATTTACAATTCCATCACTCAGTAAGTAAAGAAGTATTTCCTTTTACCTATCCTGAATCTCTTGTCCACTCACCTCATCGGGTGCCTCCAAGTTCTAGTATTATGGGAGAGGGAGAAGACAATTCCTTCTGTAGCAAGGCAAAATGCTGTTATGGATGTGCAGGACCGAAACTCATGATTTCCCCCCCTCCTCTAGAAGGACCTGAAGATAAGAACATAGAAGAGCCCTGCTGCATCAGACTGGTGGCCCATCCATTCCAGCATCCTGACTCACACTATGGCCAGGCAGTTCCTTTGGAGAGCCAACAACAGGGGATAGAGGCAGAGGCTCTCTCCTGACGTTGTCTTATCAAACTAAGACTCAGAGGTTGACTGCCCCTGAACATGGAGGTATACAAATGACTGAAAGAGCAACTGCTGTGTTTCATTCTCCATTGTGTTTCCCTATGGTCAAATAAACACCCTTCCTGCAGTCACACCAAGCAAGCATCTCATTTAAACAGGGCTGATAAAGTTTCCAGTTGACCTTTCCATGCCTTCTATAAGGGAACAGAATGCAACTTGTTCTCATTCAATAAAAAGCCGATTATGCTCTTCTACTTGAATGCATATCTGTGTCATCGGGGGGGAGGGGTCACTTTGCCCTCCATGTTAATCTTATTCATAAAGTTCATTTTTGAGGGTTGCGAGCGGAGAATTTATCACCTTTGTTTATTCATGAGTCCCACACTGTCCTGCAGACAAAGTCACTTGAAGTTCACATGAAGGTCTTCCAGCTTCTGCGCTGTCAGCACAATTCATCAACAGAGTGGACATAACTGGAAAGGGGGGAGAGGGAAGGTAGCATGATACAGCCTGGTCTCATCAGATCTTGGAAACTAAGCACGGTTAGTACCTGGAAGGGAGTCCATCAAGGAAAACTCTGAAGAGGAAGGCAACAGCAAACCACCTCTGCTTCTCGCTTGCCCTGAAAGCCCCTTGCTGGGGTCAGTGTCAGCCAATTGCAACTTGATGCAATGGGAGATGGTTAGGATGGTGAATGGAATGAAACAGCCTGATCTTGTCAGTTGTTGGAAGCTAAGCTGGGTCAGTACTTGTATGGGAGGCCACCAAGGAAGACTCTGCAGAGGAAGGCACTGGCAAACCACCTCTGCTTCTCCCTTACCTTGAAAGCCCCTTGCTGGGATCACCATAAGTCTTGGACGGGAGAACACCAAGGAAGACCCTGAAGAGGAAGGCAATGACAGACAACCTCTGCTTCTCACTTGTCTTGAAAGCCCCTTGCTAGGGTCACCATAAGTTTGAAGCTAAGCTGGGTTGGTACTTAGAAGGGAGACCACCAAAGAAGATGCTGCAGAGGAAGGCAATGGCAAACTGTCTCTGCTTCTCACTTGCCTTGAAAGCCCCTTGCTGGGATCACCATAAGTCTTGGATAGGAGACCTCCAAGGAAGACTCTGCAGAGGAAGGCACTGGCAAACCACTTCTCACTTGCCTCAAAAGCCCCTTGCTGGGGTTACCATAAGAACATAAGAATATAAGAGAAGCCAATGTTGAATCAGGCCAATGGCCCATCTAGTCCAACACTCTGTCACACAGTGGCCACAAGTCTTGGGTGGGAGACCACCAAGGAAGACTCTGCAGAGAAAGGCACTGGCAAAACACCTCTGCTTCTCCCTTGCCTTGAAAGCCCCTTGCTGGGGTCATCATAAGTTGGAAGCTAAGCTGGGCTGGTACATGGATGGGAGACCACCGAGGGAGACCCTGCAAAGGAAAGCAATGGCAGACCACCTCTGCTTCTCACTTGTCTTGAAAGCCCCTTGCTAGGGTCACCATAAGTTTGAAGCTAAGCTGGGTTGGTACTTGGAAGGGAGACCACCAAAGAAGACGCTGCAGAAGAAGCAATGGCCAAACATCTCTGCTTTTCACTTGCCTTGAAAGCCCCTTGCTGTGGTTACCATAGGTCAACCGCGACTTGATAGCACTTTGTACACATGATAGATAGATAGATGGAGAGAGAGAGAGAGAGAGAGAGAGAGAGAGAGAGAGAGAGAGAGAGAGAGAGAGAGAGAGATGATAGATAGATAGATAGAAGATAGATAGATAGACAGATAGATAGATAGATAGACAGATAGATAGATAGATAGATAGATAGATAGATAGATAGATAGATAGATAGATAGATAGATAGATAGATAGATAGAGTCTTTGTAGTTGTCAGCAAGGCTGAGTTTGCCTCTTAAAAAATCCCTTAAAAACATGTTATTTTGATTTCCATCAACAGGGACGCTTGGTCCTCGTCTCAAGGGAAAAGATCAAAAGAAAAGGATGCTAGATCAACATCTGGTGGTGGCTATCATCAAGGCTTCCCTGGGAATTCTTTAAGCTCTCTGAAGTGTCTTTGCCTTCCCTTCAAGGTACGTATGAACGTGATCATCATGAAAACTACCAGTTTAACTCCTTACTGCCTCATTCACTATGTCTTTATTAAGTGAGATGGAAGTTATGGAGCAAAGTATTTCTCTCTTATTTGTTTGGTTTTAATTTTATTTACGCTATTTAGACAGCCTGCCTTTTTCCCAGGGACTCAAGGCGGGTTACACAGAGTGGGCCAGGACAGTCACACAAATGGGACACTCAATAAGCAATGCTTTAGGATGTTAGAAGCTGGAAATGACCAGAAAGAGCTGAAGCACAGCAGAAGTCTTCAGATGCCACACAAAACACAGCAGCACAGGCCACAGTCCCAGTCATTTATCCAAGAAAGTTTGTGAACCGTTTCATGCAGTGCAGCCCTATAGTTGTTGTTCAGTCACACAGTCGAGTCCAACTCTTCGTGACCCCAGGATCCACATCATGCCAAGCTCTCTTGTCTTCTGCCGTCCTCCGGAGTTTGCTTAATTTCATCTTCGTTGCCTCTATAATACTGTCTAACCATCTCACCCTTCTTCTTTGACCTTCAGTCTTTCCCAGCATCAGGGTCTTCTCCAGTGAATGCTCCCTTCTCATTTGGTGGCCAAAGTATTTGAGCTTCAGCTTCAGTATCTGGCCTCCCAGGGAACAATCAGGGTTGATTTCTTTTAGGATTGACTGGTTTGATCTCCTTACAGTCCAAGGGACTCTCAAGAGTCTTCTCCAGCACCATAATTCAAAAGCTGTCCTTCTTCAGAGGTTTCCAAACAGAGGCCAAAGGGCCATCTGTCAGCAATGCTGATTCTGTGAACTTAGGCTGATCGTGAAAGGGAGGGCAGGAAGGGTTGTCTCAGTGCTTAGTTCTTGTGGCCCTTTCTTACATGCTCAAGGAAATGCTGATTGCCACTCTGAGGTCAGGAAGCAATTTTTCTCCAGGCCAGTTTGACCAGGGATCTTGGAGGTTTTGTTTTCTTTTTGGTCATCTCTTGGTGTGGAACAGTGGTCGCTGAGGGTGTAGAGGGGGACATATTTGTGGATTTCATGTATTGTGCAGCGGGTTGGACTAGATGACCCTGGAGGTCCCTTCCGACGCTATGATTCTATGGCTGCGAACCCAAAGAAGGATTAATTAAGCAATCCCAAACACTTGGATGAGCAAGGCCAGCATTGTACCTGGCTTGCAGTGGGAGGAAGAAAAAACCCAAGATCAGGCTCTGCTAACAAGCATGTGAGTGGGACTGTTCCCCTGAGAGCCGCTCATGCTGCCTTCTCCCAAGAGACTCAAGGCAACCAGCGAAGATGGAGTCACCCGGGCCAATACAGGTGCCAACACTTAAGTATACCCAGTGGGATTTCAACAGGCAACTAGAGATGGTTTTGAATTTCTCAACTCTGAATTTTTTAAAAAAGATCTTTATTAGCATGTTACCTTCCCCTTAGCGAAAACCAAACTCAGCAATCTTTCTTTTCTTAGCCATTTCCCATTTTCTTTGTGCTAACTTGTTCCCCAACAAATGCATGTTATTTTCGTGTTATTTTTGCTCTGGAGATGAATGTCATACCCACACTCTAAAAGCATTTTGTGTGTTCAAAGTGCTGCAAAGTCACAGCCCACTTATGGGGATCTGTTAGGGCTTTCAAGGTAAGAGAGTAACAGAGGCGGTTTGTCATTGCCTTCCTCTGCATAGCAACCCTGGAATTCCTTGGTTGGTCTCCCATCCAAACACTATCCAGGGCCAACCCTGCTTAGCTTCTGAGATCTGACAAGATCAGGTTAGCCTGTGTCATCTAAGTCAGGGCAAAAACACTAGTTAAACAGGGGGTCCCACGGATGAACAGACTCCACAAGTCTAGTGATCAGCTCTACTTTATTCAGTGATTTCAGCAAGAACAAGGCTGCAGACCAAACCCTCAGCTCAGTTACAATGCCTGCAATGGCCACACCCCAAACATACCCCACTCCCAATGATAGGCTATTTACATAACTTTACGCCTTGATTGGATACTGCCATAATCCTGTTGGTCTATTGTTCTCTGGCTTCAAGTTCATCCTGCCTCTGGCAGCACAGTCCTGCAGTGTTTCAGTCCCAATATATAACAAGCACCATATACAAGAGAAAAGGTTTCAGAAGGTAGCTGTGTTGGTCTTCAGGAGAAGAGCTATATTTGATTCCAGGCGCACCTTAGAGTCCAACAAGATTGGAGATGGGGTATGAGCTTTAAAAACATCAGAAGAGTCCTGCTGGGTCAGACCAGTGGTCCATCTAGTCCATCATCCTGTCTCACATTGTGGCCAACCAATTCCTCTGGACAGCCAACAAGCCTGAGACCTTCCCCGGATGTTGACTCCAAAGAACATCAGAAGAGCCCTGCTGGATTAGACCAGTGAGGGTCCATCTAGTCCAGCATCCTGTCTCACACAGTGGCCAACCAAGTCCTCTGGAGGGCCAACAACAGAGCACAGGGGGACCAAGGCTTTCCCCTGATGTTGCCTCCTGGCTCTGTGATTCAGAGGCTTAGTGCGGTTCCATTCAGTCACCCTGGCTAGTAGCCATTGATAGACGTATCCTCCATGAATCTATCTACTCCCCTTTTAAAGTTGTTTATCCCTGTGGCCGTCACTACATCCTCTGTCAGCGAATTCCACATTTTAATCAAAAGTGTTTCCTTTTGTCTGTCCTGAACCTACTGCCCATCAGCTTCATTGGATGCCCTCGAGTTCTAGTCTTTTGGAGAGGGAGAAAAAGTTCTCTTGTTCTCTCCATCCTATGCATAATTTTAGAAAACCTCTCTCATGCCCCCCCCCATTGTTGTCTCTTTTCTAAACTGAAAAATCCCGAACTCTTTAGCCTCTCCTCATAGGGAAGGTGCTCCAAAAACCTAAATCATCTAGGGTGCCCTCCTCTCCTTGGTACTTTCCCCAGCTCTGCAATGTCCTTTTTGAGATACGGTGACCAGAATTGTACACAGTATTCCAAATGAGGCTACACCGCAGATCTACGCAGGGGCATTACATTCTCGGCCATTCTATTCTCCGAGATAGTCCGTAACACAGAGTTTGCCTTTTTCAGCATTGCAGCACAGGGGGTTGACACTTTCATTGAGCTATCCTCTATGACCAATGCTCCCTATAAGTTGTGGAGGCTTGTGAGCAAAAATTCTACTTTGCGAGCTACTGGCATTAAAAGTTGAGAGTGAGCAATTTGGCTGCTGCATAAATTAGTTTGCTCTGGAGCCCTCCTTCCTGAGCTAAGACAAAAATGTGTGAGCCAGAGGCTAAAAAAACTGTGAACTAGCTCACATCCACTCAGCTTAGAGGGAACACTGACTGTGACCCCAAAATCGTTTCCCCTCTCAGTCTCAAGCTTTCAAGAGTAAAAAAAAAAAAAAAATCTGTTAAAGGGAGTTTTGTCTCTCAAAACCTCCTGTAGTGGTTAGGAGTGCGAACTCTAATCTGGGAGAACCGGGTTTGATTCCCCACTCCTCCACATGGATTTGGTGGCGTGACCTTGGGCATTCACAAGTTCTCTCAGAGCTGTTCTCTCAAGGGCAGTTCTCAAGAGCAGTTTCTGTCAGAGCTCTCTCAGTCCCACCTACCTCACAGGGTGTTTGTTGTGGGGAGGAGAAGGGAAAGGAGATTGTAAACTGCTCTGAGACTCCTTCAGGTAGTGAAAGGCAGAGTATAAAGCCAATCTCCTCCTCCTCCTCCTCCTCACCCCCAAATCTTGTTGGCTGTAAGGTGCTACTGGGCTCAGTTACAAACAGTATAAAAGGAACAGCTAGGTTCAATGCAAATCGAGTAAACATAGTGGAAAACCCCCCAAATATGTGGGGAATGATAGCATTGCAAATGGCGAAACACAAAAGACATGCAACAGCATAGAAAAATAAAAATGAACAAAAAATAGGTGTGTTTGTACAAAGAGTGGGTTAGGTAGTTCTCCTTAATCCCTGCAAATGCTCCTGTCCCCCATTGACCAGTGATGGTTTACTCCAGCAGTCTCTGACCTTTCTGAGTCTGTGGGTACCTATGGAATTCTGACATGGGGTGGTGATCACCGTCGCAAAATGGCAGTCCCCAGAGGTGGAGCTGATCACAAAATGGCTGCTGCAGGGGGCGGAGCCAACCACAAGATGTCAGGGAGTGAGGTTCTATCTAACTGTAATAATACGTCATCAACATTTCAGGCATAAGCTCTGCTTAGCAGGATGCCTTTTAATCTGCACAGCTGATCAGAAGCCCTGCTGGACAAAAGCCCCATCAAGCCCCAGATGCTTGTAAAAGCACGTCGTGGGCGCCAGAAAGTGTCGGCGGGAACTGTGACACCCACGGGCCCCACGTCGGGGAGCCCCAGTTTACTCACGTCATTTATGCAAAACAGTGATTGTTCATATTAAGCTCTTTGGCATTGAAGAGCGACGCCCAAGCCTGAGTTTCACTCATGTCCCCTGAGGAAGTACCAACAGGGAACAAAAAAGGGAAACAAACTTAACCCTGAAACCTAGGATCAAGACGTACCACTATCCAAACTGAGGGTGCCCATAAACTACCAATAAGATGTGTTGAAATGTGAGCTTACATTACTATCGGCATGGCGCAAGTTTCGCAGGGTGCTCCTTCCTCCAGATGCTTGATTAAATAGCAGACGTGCAGCCCGCAGAGCAAATTATGATAAATTGCTAATATTGATTGCTTTGAACCAGACGGATGATACCTTCTGGTGCTCAAATTTAGGAACGGAGCCAACGATACCTTGACCTCACCTCTGCACCGAGAGCCTGCATGAAATTAATTTGAGCTGTCACTCAGGTAGCAGTCAGAATTAGGTGATCGCTGATTTATTAATTGAAAGAGGGAGGCAGGAGCCAGATGCGTTCTCCATCGGAGGACGGCTCCGGTGGCTTTCCGCCGGTAACTAATGGAGAACTTCAAGATGCTGCCGGTCTTGGTTGAATCCGTATGACATATTACATTTTTCACGTTAATTAACATGTACCTTGATCAGAGATAAACAACTTCAATCTTTTTTTTCCCCTCCCCCGCTCTTGCTAATTAGATGCTCTCCTAAATATAGCTAATCGCTGTTTACTTTTTTGGGTGTCGTTGCCGTTTCAGTAACACGTTGACAGGAGCGTGTTTGGTTCAAGGAACCACTGCAGAAACAAGAGAGGCTTCCCGTGTTTTTTTTAGAGATGAGACGGTTTCTTTCCCTGTACTGGAAGTTTACCCTGATGCATTCATAGAATCACAGAATCATAGAGTTGGAAGGGACATCCAGGGTCATCTAGTCCAACCCACTGCACAATATAGGAAATTCACAAATGCCCCTCCCTCCACAACCCCAGTGACCCATTCCACACCCAGAAGATGACAAAAAAAACCTCTAGGATCCCTGGCTAAACTGGCCTGGAGAAAAATTGCTTCCTGACCCCAAAGTGGCAATAAGCATTTCCCTGGGCGTGTAAGAACGGGCCACGAGAACTAAGCACTGAAGCAGCCCTTCCTGCCCTCCCTCTCATGATCTGTCTAAGTTCACAGAATCATGATTGCTGTCAGATGGCCATCTAGCCTCTGTTTGAACAACTCCAAAGGAGGAGAGCCCACCACCTCCCGAGGAAGCCTGTTCCACTGAGGAACCGCTCTAACTCTCAGGAAGTTCTTCCTAATGTTTAGCCAAAAACTCTTTCTGATTTAATTTCAACCCACTGGTTCTGGTCCAACCTTCTGGGGCAACAGAAAACAACTCCACACCATCCTCTATATGACAACCCTTCAAGTACTTGACGATGGTTATCATATCCCCCCTCGGCCATCTCCTCTCCAGGCTAAACATACCTAAGAACATAAGAGAAGCCAATGTTGAATCAGGCCAATGGCCCATCTAGTCCAACACTCTGTCACACAGCGGCCAAAATATACCAGGTGCCATCAGGAGGTCCAGCAGTGGGGCCAGGACACTAGAAGCCCTCCCACTGCTGCCCCCTCCAGCACCAAGAATAGAGTGCAGCACCTGCCCCAGACTGAGAGTTCCCATCTCCTCCTTTATTTTAGTGTAGCTTACATGAATTAGTAAAATTAATTCTAGCAATGAGGTAGTCTAGCTGTTAAAATATGACGCCCGTCTACTTGTAAATCTTGCCTTCCATAGAGCTAGGGATGATGGTGGGATCCTCTACTACCAGATCTCCAGTTGCATCTTGGTGCCCTTGCTTTTTCAAGATGAACCCAATTTGCTGAGATTCCATGAGCCTTGTTATGTATACATGTATTATGTGTGTATGTATTATGTGCTGTCAAGTCACTTCTTTCTTATGATGACCCTATGAATGAACAACCCCACAAATGCAAGACCCCTCTTGCAAACGGGGGGCCGTGGCTTCCTTGACTGACCCAATCCATCTCACGTTGGGTCTTCCTCTTCCTCATGCCTTCAACTTTTCTTAGCATTCTTGATTTTTCCAGTGACTCTTGACTCAGTTCGGTGTGGTGGTTAAGTGCACAGACTCTAATCTGGGAGAAACGGGTTTGATTCCCCACTCCTCCACTTGCAGCTGCTGGATGAGCTTGGGCAAGCCAGAGTCCTGATGAGAGCTGTTCTTGAAAAGAAGAGCTTCTATCAGAGCTCTCTCAGCCCCACCTACCTCACAGGGTGTCTGTTGTGAGGAGGGGAAGGGAAAGGAGTTTGTAAGCCGCTCTGAGACTCCTTTGAGTAGTGAAGGGCGGGGTATAAATCCAATCTCCTCCTCCTCCTCCTTCTTCTTATCATAATGTGACTAAAGTATGATAGCCTCAGTTCACTCATTTTAGTTTCTAGGGAGAGTTCAGGCTTCATTTTATCTAGGACCCACTTAATTTGTTTTTTGGCAGTCCGGGGTATCCATAAAACTCTCTTCCAGCACTGCATTTCAAAGGAATCAATTATCTTCCTGTCAGCTTTCTTCCTTGCCCAACTTTCACATCCATACATAGGAATGGGAAATACTGGAGTATGAAACTCTCCTCCAGCACCACACCACATGTGTCTAGAGAACCTTAATTAAGCCGTTAGGATCCCAGAATTATTAACTGCGCATGCGCGCGCACACACACACACAGAGTCCTCATTTCCCCCATAATCCCCATGGACTATGCAGTGCCACAAATACTGATTGGAAGATTGGCAAAATCCAGCAGAATATGAAATTCAGTGTACTCTGATTGGAGCAAATTTTAAACAACAACAACAACAACAACAAAACAGAGAACAGAATACAATCAGAACAGAAATGGGGGAATTCACTCATTCCCTGATTACAGCCATGAATTCCTCTCAACCTTCAATTTTGATTTGACTATCATCAGGGCTTTTTTTCTGGGGGAATGTGCCGAAATGGAGTTCCGGAACCTCTTTGACAACATTCTTTTTTAAAAAAATGTTTAAAAGTTCATGAGTTTTCAGTATACAGACAGAAAACTTCATTTCCCTCTTGAGAGTTCCGGCACCTCTTTTTTTTAAAAAAAATGCCTTGAGTATAACATACTGGGAGCAGTGTTCCCTCTAAGCTGAGTTAGTGTGAGCTAGCTCACAGCTTTTTAGCCTCCAGCTCACACATTTTTGCTCAGGAAGGATGGCTCCAGAGAAAACTAATCTATGCAGTAGCCAAATTGCTCACTCACAACTCTAATGCCGGTAGCTCACGGAGTAGAATTTTTGCTCACAAGATTCCACAGCTTAGAGGGAGCATTGACTGGGAGTAGAGCTGGGGGGGCAGACAGGCCGTGTTGATATGTGACTTGGCACCAGTGGCCTCCCTTGTCTCTACCTGGTGATGCAACACTCTTCCTGTCCCCCCTTGGGATTTCAGAGAGGGTTTTCTCTTCCTCTTTTGGTACTGCTGCCCCCAACTGGCCATTTTAGGAATTACCTGATGAGAGACCCGGATGTCCCAGCTTCCCTTCCCTGGTTGCCATTCTAAAAGGCCCTGCCTAGTGCATATGTTCCTGCTATCTAGAGACTGGTTACCATGGAAATGGCTTGCCATCCTTGTGCACCCCCAGCGATTTACCAACTGACTGTCTCTCTTCCCCTGGCACCCATTTTGAATAACGTGTTTGAACAGTGAGGCCTATCTGGTATGGAGAACAACTGCAAGCATTCAAAACAGTAAAGAGCACGCTCTGTACGACAACAGGTTGAGACAGAAAAGAAAGGTGCAGAGTCCCCTCCCCTCCCTCTGTACATGCCCTGGGCAAAGCTGATCTTATTCTAAGGCAGGCCCTTTAAACTGAGGGATTACAGTGTTCTAAAAGCTTCCCATTTACACTTTGGTGTAATTGTTCTGGCAGGCAGCCATTAGTCTTTTCCACTTGGAAATGGAGGCCATCAGATGGAGCTCAAAAGGCAAAAAGGAAAAAAAGGGCAAATGTGATTTTGGGCTGTATCAACAGAAGAATAGTGTCTAGATCCTGTGAAGTGGTATCACTTTGCTCTGGTTAGTAGAGTTGCCAGGTCTGAGCTGGAAAATACTTGGAGAGTATGGGGGTGGAGCCAGGAGAGGGCGGGGTTTGGGGAGGGGAGGGGAGGGGCCTCAGCATAGTACAATGCTACAGAGTCCCTTCAAATCAGCCACTGTCTCCAGGGGAGCTGATTTCTGTCAGCTGGAGATCAGTTGTAAGAGCGGGAGATCCCCAGGCCCCACCTGGAGGCTGGCAATCCTACTGGTTAGGCCTCACCTAGAGTACTGTGTTCAGTTTTGGGCACCACAATTCAAGAAGGATATAGGCAAGCTGGAAGGTGTCCAGAGGAGGGCAGCAGAGATGGTGAGGGGTCTGGAGACCAAGTCCTATGAGGAGAAGGTTGAAGGAGCTGGGTATGTTTAGCCTGGAGAGGAGATGACTGAGAGGTGATATGATAAACCATCTTCAAGTACTTGAAGGGCTGTCCTATAGAGTATGGTGCAAAGTTGTTTTCTGTTGCCCCAGAAGGTCAGACCAGAACCAACAGGTTGGAATTAAACCAGGGGAGTTTTCGGCTAAACATTAGGAAGAACTTCCTGACAGTTAGAGCAGTTCTTCAGTGGAACAGGCTTCCTCAGGAGGTGGTGGGCTCTCCTCCTTTGGAGGTGTTCAAACAGAGGCTAGTTGGCCGTCTGACGGCAGTACTGATCCTGTGAACTTAGGCAGATCGTGAGAGGGAGGGCAGGAAGGGTTGCCTCAGTGCTTAGTTCTTGTGGCCCTCTCTGACACGCCCAGGGAAATGCTGATGGCCACTTTTGGGTCAGGCAGCAATTTTATCCAGGCCAGTTTGGCCAGGGATCTTGTGTTTTTTGTTTTGCCATCTTTTGGGCATGGAACAGGGGTCAAGGGGGGGAGGTATTTGTGAATTCCCTACATTGTGCAGGGAGTCCCTTCTATGATTCAAAGACGTAACAGTCCTTGCCCTCTGGAGCTTCCCAATTCTTGAAGGACGGTGGTAGGATATAGGAGAGGTGCCTGCAGATGTGTCCTCATGTGTCATCCCCCACTGTGTCCCCACTGCTTGGATCTTCAACCAGGGCGGGATATTGCCTGATCTTTCTACAGACCACTGTTGATCAAACGTCGTTGAGCCTGATACAGAATAAGAGGTTGCCTGGCATTCAGAATCAGGTGTTTACAAACCACCTACCTATCATTCTAAAGATTATTTCTCCCCCAAAGCTGGATAATAGAACACCATGTACTGAAGTCATATGAATCCATCCCTCCCCCCCAGCAACTGAGATGAATACTTGTAAGTCAAGACAATGAATAGTAGATTTCATCAGGGATACATTTTTTTGGTAATAAGATTTTTTTTTAAAGAAAGAAAGAAAGAAAGGGGGGGAGGACCTCAGGATGAATGCATTGCCAGAGAGACCCAGTTTGAAGGAAAGAGGGATTTTGCATTTGCTGATAACAGCAAAGAGATTGGAGATAAAATGCTATCCGTGTGACTGTGAATTCACAAAGAGTTTTAAGACCTGCCGAAACATACTATAAAAAATGATCTGTCCCACAGAGAAATGTGAAAAACCTTCACTTAGAATATTAAAGATAATGAAAAGCATAGCTATGCTGAGGTCACACCGCACAATGTTGTTTTGTTTCTGTCCTTAAAAAATCTGGTAATTGTCTACTCCTTCCTTCAAAATAAGATAATTTCTAGGGTAATATGGGTGTCACACATTCCATTCGGTACTCATTCTGTAGTTTTGCTGCATGGCATATTCCTTGCAAAATTCAGGGAAGAAGAAGAAGAAGAAGAAGAAGAAGAAGAAGAAGAAGAAGGAGGAGGAGGAGGAGGAGGAGGAGGAGAGGAGAGGGAGGAGGGAGGAGGAGGAGGGGGAGGAGGAGGAGGAGGAGGAGGAGGGGAGGAGGAGGAGGAGGAGGAGGAGGAGGAGGATGAGGAGAACGTACCTTGAGTACCATGGGCAGAGGCCTCAATTCAAAAAGGATGTGGACAAACTTGAGAGGGTGCAGAAGAGAGCAACGAGGATGATCAGGGGCCTGGAGACCGAGCCCTACGAGGAAAGGCTAAGGGCCTTTGGAATGTTTAGTTTGGAGAAAAGGCGTCTGAGAAGGGACATGATTGCTCTCTTTAAATATTTGAAAGGAGGAGGAGGGCAAGGAGCTGTTCCAGTTGGCAGCAGAGGATAGGACCTGAAGCAACAGGTTTAAATTACATGCAGAAAGATATCGGATGGATATTAGGAAAAACTTTTTCACGGTCAGGGTGGTTCAAAGGTGGAATCAGCTGCCTAGAGAGGTGGTGAGCTCCCCTTCACTGGCAACCTTCAAGAAGAGGCTGGATGAATATTTGTCAGGGATGCTTTAGGCTGGTCCCGCACTGGGCAGGAGGTTGGACAAGATGGTCTGTATGGCCCCTTCCAACTCTATGATTTGAAGAAGATGCAGCAATGCAATATTGAGGCAACCACTAGAGGGAGCAAAATACATGTGGAAAAGAAAAATACATGGGGAAACACAAGCAATGAAAATGAGAGTGCAGAACATCCCCCTCATGACTTTAATCACTGCTGATTAGTTTGTATCTGTAACATTTTTGCACATGCGCAGTTCTGAAAACTCCCCTGTTTAAACCTGCTCAGCAGGCATTCCAGTCATTCTGACAAAGGAAGCTTTGACTCCCCAAATCTTATACCCCAAAATCTTGTTGGTCTCTAAAAAGAAAAGAAGAAGAGATTGGGTTTATACCCCACCTTTCACTACCTGAAGGAGTCTCAGAGCGGCTTACAATCTCCTTTCCCTTCCCCCTCCCCACAACAGACACCCTGTGAGGTAGGTGGGGCTGAGGGAGCTCTCTCGAGAACTGCTCTCTCGAGAACAGCTTTGAAAGAACTTGTGACTGACCCAAGGTCACACCAACAACTGCACGTGGAGGAGTAGGGAATCAAACCCGGTTCTCCCAGATTAAAGTCCGCTCTCCTAACCACTACACCGAACTGACTAAGGTGCCGCTAGAATCAAATCTAAGTCATGAGAAACAATAGGTCTTGGCTCTGTTTATTACAAGGACAGCTCTTCATGTTTGGGGGATATGTTTTCAGAAGGTCAGTCCTACTGAACCCTAGATATTTCTGAAGAGAAAGAAATTGCTTATGAAGGAAGGTTATGGCAGGAACCACCGGACCTGAGTTGAGTGCCCTCGGGCTCCTGTTTACATGCATAATTTAACTGCCACACCACTCCAGATCCACACCAGCAGCTTTGATGGGGAACGCCCTGGATTCCTTCCAGCCTTCTCCTTTGCCCTCTCCTGCCTTCCCCCTCTGTTTGCAGCCCTTCTCTACCAAGCAAAGGAGATGACACTGAAGACTTGACACTGGCTTCGCAGGGCCACACCGCCTCACGTCGCTCCCGATCCCAGACGCTCTCCCTGGCAGACATCCGTCTTGCTCTGCACAGCCGCTCTTGCAGACGCTTCGGCAGCAGCAAGAACCTGTCGAGAGCTGATGGCCTCAATAAGTGAGAACGTCAAATAGAAGTGACAGAGCGGCTGCGGCAGACTGGAGGGGAGGACTGTGACCTCCCTAGAAGCCAGGCTCATTGGCTTGGGAGCCACGGGGCTTGCCCCAGACGTTATGTGAGGGGCGGAGGTTACTCAGTGTGTGACTCTCACCAGGGCTGTTTTTGTAGCAGGGACTCCTTTGCATATTAGGCAACACCCCCCTAATGTAACCAATCCTCCAAGAGCTTACAGAGCTCTTCTTACAGGGGCTACTGGAAGCTCTTGGAGGATTGGCTACATTAGGGGGTGTGTCGCCTAATATGCAAAGGAGTCCCTGCTACAAAAAGAGCCCTGTCTCTCACCATTATGACAGGCTCTCATTAGAACTGGGTCAAACTAAGCCACGCAGTTGAATGGGTATTTACGCCTCTGAAGCAGTTAGGGGTGGGGCCAGTGTTCCCTCTAAGCTGGGTTAGTGTGAGCTAGCTCACCGTTTTTTAGCCTCCGGCTCACACATTTCTGTTTCAGCTCAGGAAGGGATGGCTCCAGAGCAAACTAATATATGCAGCAGCCAAAATCGCTCGCTCACAACTTTAATGCCCGTAGCTTACAAAGTAGAATTTTTGCTCACAAGACTCCACCACTTAGAGCAGGGGTGTCGAACTCATTTGTTAGGAGGGCCGGATCTGACATAAATGAGACCTTGTTGGGTATCTGGCCATGTGTGTGGCATCAAATGTAACGCCAGATAGCGGAGATATAAACTTTATAAAGGACACAAACACAAAGGTGTTTGTTTTTTACTTAAAATAAAAACATGCTTAAAACATTAGCACTCTTGCAACATTTTGTTTATTTAACAGTGTCTGATAACTGACCCCTCTTGCTCTGAATTATTGCAACAAAATGCCTGTGCTGTTGCAATCTTGAGCATCCTGTTCAGGTGTGTATCCGTGAGCTGCAAACCTACGATGACGCAGCAGCAGCAGAACTGGAAGAAGCAGCAGGAGACAGCCAGTTCCACTGCGGGCCTGATAGAAGCCCTCTGGGGGGGCCTCAACCGGCCCCCGGGCCACATGTTTGACACCCCAGGCTTAGAGGGAGCATTGGGTGGGGTTGTGGCTCGCCGGAACAGCCTCTGTTTTGCACGCAGAAGCAGGGTTGCCAGGTCTGGGTTGGGAAATACCTGGAGATTTGGGGGGCTGAGCCTGGGGAGGGTGGGTTCTGGGGAGGGTAGGGACCTCAGTGGGGGGACGATATCATAGAGTCCACCCTCCAGAGCATGCACTTTCTCCAGAAGAAGTGATCTCTCTAGTCTGGGGATGAGTTGTAGTTCTGGAACTCCCCAGGTCCCACTTGGAGGCTGGTATCCCTAGTCGAGAATCCCGTCCTCTCCGGGCTCCATCCCTGGAAAGTCAAACAAGCAGGACTTCGAGGCCAAGGCTCTCCTCTTCTGCGGCCTCACAGAACTCGTATTCAGAGGTTTGCTGCCCCTGTAGACAGAGCCTCCAGCTGGAAAACTCAGGAGATTTGGGGTTGGAGCCTGGGGATCTCAGGGACCTCAGCTGGTTGTAATGCCACAGAGTCCGCCCACCCTCCAAAGCACCCATTTTTCGAAGAGGAGCTGATCTCTGTAGTCTGGAGATGTGTGGTAATTCCAGGGGATCCCCAGGTCCCACCTGGAGGCCGGCATCCCTACCCTGAAAGCAGTGCTCTTGCCCTGGAAACCAAAGCACATCCACACGCCTGACACAGCCCTCGCCATAAGACATCTTCCTTATTTATTTTCTAAGCTGGGAGACAGTCGAAGCACTCTTAACAAAGTTGTCATATTTTCTGAGCTACATTATCAGACTTAATCTGCTCTGAACTGTGTCACAGCTGCAGGAAGGAACGGGGACACTGTTGTCGAGGACTTTTAATTTTCACTGACAGCTGTCACTGGGCCTTCCTCAGACACCAGCCCCAGTTCTGATAACAAAAATAGGTTTGCCGACCACATACGGCGGGGACGGGAGGTGGACTGCGCGCCGTTTCCTTTCCCTGTTTTCGTTGGGAAAAGGCAAATATTAAATCAGGTTAAATCTTTTTTTTTCTTCAAATGAGATTGGACCAGCAATTACCTTGAAATTATACTTTGCGGTGATTAGGTTGTTTGCTCTATACATTAACCTTTGCACTATGGAGCTATGGAGAGGCTAGGTTTCTGCAACTATTATTAGCTGCACTTTAGAGAAGGACATTACGAAAATATTCTCTGTCTGGTACCTTGGACAGTGTTGGTTTCCTCCTGCGTGGGAGTCTCCAACCTTTTTGAGCCTGCAGGCCACTTTGGAATTCTGACAAAGCATGGTGGGTACAGACACAAAATGCCGGCCCAAAGTGGCTGTTACAGGAGATGACAAGCCACAAAATGGCTGCCATAGCATAACCCAGAGATGATCCTAAAGGAGATGGGGAGATGGCAGAGAAGTTCAATGACTTTTTTGCTCCTGTGTTCACTGTGGAAAGTGTGGGGCACATATTTGTGTCACAGCCCCTATTTTCCGCAACGGAGCCAAATCGAGGTGACTGGAGATGAAATTCTAAACCTATGGTGGAAATTAAAAATCGATAAGTCTCCAGGTCCTGATGATATACACCCAAGAGTTCTTTTTTTTTTTTTTTTGTAAAACTCTCTTAAAAAAGAGAGAATTTTATTCTTTTTATAAGAAACGGGAAGGGTAGACAGATGGAGAAAGAAAAAGATGGAGTGAAATTTTTCCTGTTAGTGAGGGTTAGTTTAGGTTAATAACCAATACCAGTTTGGCATCTATCATGGTTAGAAGATCTTCTTTTTAACTATCGCAAAGTCCAAAGTCACTCTGTTAATGCAGTTAGTAAAGTCCATTGGGGTTAGTAATTAAACAGCTCCTTCCAGATGTTACACGAACAGTCCTCAAAGTATCTTCTTTTTAAATCTCTTCCAGTTATGGATTGAGTCCATTTTAACTTTGAAGTCTTCCGTTCCATCACCACTTTCCCCTGGGCTGCTGTCTTCTTCGCTTGTCCCAGTTTGGAATACTGCATCTTCCTCCCTGCTGGCGTGTCTCTTCAGAAGTTTCTGTATTTTAAAGATGAAATCCTTCTTCTTTCTTTTCTCTTTTTCCTTAAACTTCTGGCCTTCAAGCTTCCTGGGCTCCATAAACTCTTCGGATGAAATTAGATCTCCAGTTTGTCGCTTGCTATGCTCAACATCCCCTTCTACTGGCAGAGTATTCTCTTTTATAAAAGCGGAATAGGCTTTGGGAGCCTCATCCACCTCTTCTTTTAATTTTATCGCTTCACTGCCAGTTAGGGGTGCCAAGACATTTGTCAAGGTAAATCCGAGATCTTCTTTCTCTTCTTCTTTAACGCCCTGGAAACCTAGAATCAAATTCGATTTCTGTTCGATCTCCATCATCTTTCTAGTTGTTTCCGATATCTGTTTCTGTCGACTGATGAGAACACTATCCATTTTAGACAGAGTTTCGTTGATTTTCTGCAATTGTTCCAGCAGGGGGCACAGCATCTCCTTCTCCTGTTGATTGACAGCAAGCTCTTGGGGGGGCTGTCTGGACCGGAAGTCCCTCCTCTCTTCTCTTCCGGTGTCTGCAGGACTTTTTCCAGTATCGACATTTTGTTTTTTTGTTTACTTTTTAAAAGTTCGTGCCGCATCCCCCAGGAAGCTAAAATGATCACAATCTTCCATGCAACCCCAACGGTACTTTCACCAACACTTTTTTTTTCTCTCAGCCCCCTTCGCGCTCCCTTTGTAGATCTTGCTTCTCAAAGGGGGTGGGAACTCCTCCCTCCTCCCAACGCTTATACGCATGCAGGGGGCTCCAATTTACGCTTCAAAATAGATCTTCAACTCACGATTCGATGCTATTTCTTCTTTTTATTTTAAGCCATAGCGCTGTCTTCACTCCTGGAAATCGGTGGCACCGCTAAGTCCCATTACGGGCACGCCGCAGCGGGGCCGATTGGGGCGGGGAGAAAGCCTCAATTTCCCGGCTGTCTGCCGGCAAAGAGGCTACTCCCCAAGCGCCCCCGGTTCGGAGCCTTTGCCTAAGGCTCACTAGGGTCTTTCGCACATGCGAAGACCCCCCTAACTGCGCGTGGGCTAACCGCCTCCGGGAGCGTCCCGAGAAGCGGCCGCCATTCGTGACGCCGAAACCGAAACCCACTTCATACACCCAAGAGTTCTTAAGGAACTCAGAGGTGAGATCGTTGATCTACTAACCTATATATGTAACCTATCGCTAAATTCAGCCGCTGTACCAGAAGACTGGAGAGTAGTGAATGTGGCACCAATTTTTAAAAAGGGATCCAGAGGGGAACCACGAAATTTGAGGCCAGATAGCCTAATGTCTATCCCAGTCAAATTAGTGGAATCTGCAACCAAAGGCAGAATTGTTAGGCACATAGAGGGACAAAGCTTGCTGAAGGAAAATCAGCATGGCTTCTGCAAAGGGAAGTCCTGCCTCACCAACCTTTGGAAGTTCATCATTTCTGCTTCAGGAAACCAGTCTAAATGAAGATAACATTAAACACAGAATGTTTAATATCTAAAGAAGAGAGCAGTGAGTGACTCATGAAAGCTCATACCCTGCCACATATTTTCTTAGTCTTTAAGGTGCTACTGGACTCTTGCTCTTTTCTACTGCTACCTGATCTTTGAATTGGAGATGCTGGGGACTGAACCTGGGACCTTCAGCATACTGAGCCACAGCCTCTCCCCAAAATACACATGGAGCTGCCTTATACTGAATCAGACCCTCAGCCCATCAAGGTCAGTATAGTCTACTCAGACTAGCAGCAGCTCCCCAGGTTCTGAGGTAGAGGTCTTTCACATCACCTACTGCTTGGTCCTTTCAACTGCAGATGGATTGAACCTGGGGCCTCCTGCATGCCAAGCAGATGCTCTGCCACTGAGCCACAGCCCCTCTCCCTGGAATTTTAGCCTTGGACGTCCCTACACCTCTATGATCTTCCCCCTCTCCATACCAAATGTCAAACATTCTATCCCATTATCTTTCTTGGGATTATTTTAAATCCTTTTCACCCATGCCATCTGAGCAAATCCGTAGCTGGCAATTAATAGCGTTCACTGAAGTAAACGAAGACCCATTACCTCTCTTTGAATGGGCTGCTGATCCCTGGCTTTCTGAGTGAAACTACTACGGTTGTCCACGTTTCCATCATCTTCTACATGGAGACAGTCGGCCGCATTTGGAGAGCTAATCCCTCCTTTGTTTGTTTGCAAATGGCGAGGCACCTTCTTAGGATAAATTATTAATTGCACACCATGAGTCTCCCGGATGCAAATGTGTAATTAGTGGCCCGTAGGACTGCAGGCTACGTCGGAATTAAGGCTTCTCACAGATCAAGGATGTGGAACGTATGAGCCGCATTTGCAAATAATAGGATAGCGTCTGAGTGGTGTTATTTATAATCAGTATTATAGTGGCGACTAAAACCTCTGTTGAGGATCAGTGCTTTGTTGTCGCTGTAGCAGCCTGGAAATAAAAGGGAAGCTGGGTTTCCTCTTTAGAAGTCTCACACCCAAGCTCTTTATTCAGAAAACTTCCAATGTAGGGTGTCAACAACCTGAGACCCACCAAGGTGAATGTGGTCGTCTGTTAGCTGTGCGGAAGAGTTGTTTTTATACCCTGCTTTTCTCTACCTTAAGGAGTCTCAAATTGCCTTTCCCCTCTTCTCCCCACATCAGGCATCTCCTGTGACTTGCCCAAGGGCAAGAAGGTAGATTCTAGGACATTATACTCTGCCCTCTCCATGGCCCACCTCCAAAATCTCCAGGGATTTCCCAATCCAGAGCTGGCAAACCTAAGTATAAGTCATCTTCACTTGTTCATTTGGTCACACGGTGACCAAAAATACCAGGTGCCATCAGGATGTCCACCAGTGGGGCCAGGACACTAGAAGCCCTCCCATTGTTGACCCCCCCCCCAAGCACCAAGAATACAGAGCATCACTCGCCCCAGAGTCCCTATTTATACCTTTTGGCTAAGAGCCACTGATGGACCTCTGCTCCATATGTTTATCCAATTCCCTCTTGAAGCCGTCCATGCTTTTAGCCGCCACCACCTCCTGTGGCAGTGAATTCCATGTGTTAATCACTCTTTGGGTGCCTGATTCAGCCATTAATTCCATATTTCTGGTGGGCTGCCACACACAGTGTGGTGTAGTGGTTAAAAGTGGCGGACTCTAACCTGGAGAACCAGGCTTGATTTCCCCACTCCTCTCCCACATGAAATGTGCTGGGTGACCTTGGGCCAGTCACAGCTCTCTCAGAACTCTCTCAGCCCCACCGACCTCACAAGGCGCCTGTGGTGGGAAGAGGAAGGGAAGGTGATTGTAAGTCGCTTTGAGATGCATGAAGCCTGCTGGGTGACCTTGGGCCAGTCACAGTTCTCTCAGAACTCTCTCAGCCCCACCTGCCTCACAAGGCACCTGTAGTGGAGAGCCAGTGTGGGGTAATGGTTAAGAATGGTGGACTCTAAGCTGGAGAATGGGGTTTGATTCCCCACTCCTCCTCCCTGTGAAGCCTGCTGGGTGACCTGGGACAAGTCACAGTTTTCTCAGAACTCTCTCAGACCTATCTACCTCACAAGGTGCCTGTTGTGGGGAGAGGAAGGGAAGGCAATTGTAAGCCACTTTGAGACAAATGAAGCCTGCTGGGCCAGTCACAGTACCCTCAGAACTCTCTCAGACCTTCCTGCCTTACTAGGTGCTTGTTGTGGGAGGAGATGGGAATATGATTGTAAGCTGCTTTGAGACCCCTTAAGATAGAGAAAAGCAGGGTATAAAAACCACCTCCTCCTCCTCCTCCTTCTTCTTCCAAGGCAGCCATTTTCTTCAAGAGAACTGATCTCTGCCGTCTGTAAACCAGTTGTAATTCCAGGAGATCTCCAGCCACCACTTGGGAAGTTGGCAGCCCTGTTTAAACTGAGCCAGATTGTTGTTCTATCAAGGTCAGTGTTGTATCTGTTCTGACTGGCAGCTGCTCTCTAGAGTCTCAGGAAGATGCCTTGCTCAGCACTTAGAACCTGGTCATTTAACTAGAGGGGCTGAGGAGTGAATCTTGGACCGTCTGTACGCAAAAGAGAAGCTCTGCCATTGAGCCACAGCTACTCTCCGATGTTTGTGAGGTGACTTCGGAAGTTTCTCCTTAGGCAAAATCTCTGGAATTCTGAGGGAAAGGGAAAGAGTTTTCATAATCTTTTTTTCAGGGACATGTTGCACTGTGGTGGCTGAAAGTGTTTAGCAGCCTGAGGCAACAGTAGATGTTGCTGCCCCCTGCCTCAAAGCTGCTGCCACCATAACCCCAGACCCATGGGAGATAATTCTCCAAACCTCTTCATTGCCCCATTGCTCTTTAAAAATGGAGCAACAAACCTCACATGACCCACTGGGTTTCCTGACCTCTTGACCACCATTTTGGTTGCCCTAGCAACCCAGTAGCTGACCCATTCTAGGAGGAAGGAATCTCACAAGAGTTTGTGAACTGGCTTGTACCACTAGATATACTTCTTCTAAAAAGAGGCCGGGTGGACTTACGAGATGAGGATGAGGTTCTGTGGACTGCAGGTGGGCTTGCCGGGCCTGGCAAGTAGCGAGAGAGCTGGGGGAGGCGACATGGTGTGTGTGCTTGCAACCTCAGTGATGTCACCAACGTTACTACGTCACTTCCAGGTAAAACCTGGAAGTTATAATGGGTAGCTGTAGGAACAGCTGGAAACTCTATGGTAAAACCACAGGGTTTCTGGTGATTCCTAGAAGTATGTCACTTCCGGGTTTACCTCCTCGAATTTGCTGCCTAACGTGACTACTTCAGGTTGCCTCATTCTAGAACCAACTCTGATTCGATATGTCAATGGGCTGAAGATGTAGCTTAAAAAACTAAGCTAATAACAGCATAAAAGGAGGTAAAAAGATATCACTATTTACTTTCCCCCCTTCTATGGAGCTGAGATCACTTTGAATAAAGCTCCTTGATCTTTTTCTTGTGTGGTTTTAATAAAAATGCTTGTACCCCAAGAGGAATGGGTCGAGGACCTCCGCCTTAGACAAAAAGATGCCTTTTACCACAAACTGTCTCTTCAAGATAAGGTAGTAATCTTTCTATCAGTGACATTGTATGCCATCTTTTGAAAAGCCTGGCTTCGGGGAGAAAAATATCACTTTGGTAAATAAAGCACAGAGCAAGAAGGAAAAAAAAGGAGCAGTAAGAAAAATAATAATGCAATGATGTCATCCTTTGCATGCTGGAGCCACTGAGAGCCAACGTGGTGTGGTGGTAAGAATGTCCACTGAGGAGAGGGTTCAATTCCTCACTCAGTCAGGAAACTCTTTGAATATCCTATGACCAGTCACATTCCCTCATCCTATCCTACCCCAAAGGGTTGTTGTGAGAAGAAAATGGAGGAGGGCACCACCGTAAATGCCACCCTAAACTTCTCAGAGGAAAAGAAGGAGAAGGATGTGGCATGGCCTTTCTTTTATGCCAGATATGCCAACATCAAGACATTTTGTCCTGCTAAAAGTTCCATCTTAAGGGCATCCTTTCGATGCCAACTTGCTGTTGTTTGTTTTTTTAGTTTATTCTTCCACCTCCCCCTTTTTTCTTCATATTTCCCCTTTACCCAGGAAGCAGGTAGATACTGAAATTATCTGCCATCTTGGACACAGTATGTTTTTTTTCTGATGAATAGTTGTAATATATTTTAATGTTGTTTAAATTTTTTCTTATATTTTGTCTTTACCCTTTGATGTAAGCTGCCCCGGGCCCTGTTTCAGGGAAGGGTGGCTTAGAAAGAAAGAAAGAAAGAAAGAAAGAAAGAAAGAAAGAAAGAAAGAAAGAAAGAAAGAAAGAAAGAAAGAAAGAAAGAAAGAAAGAAAGAGAGAGAGAGAGAGAGAGAGAGAGAGAGAGAGAGAGAGAGAGAGAGAGAGACGAAGAGACAGAGAGAAAGAGAGAAAGGAAGGGAGAGAGGGAGGGAGGGAGGGAGGGAGGGAGGGAGGAAGGAAGGAAGGAAGGAAGATCCATATTCAGAGGCAGCACCCTTCTGAATGCCAGTTCTCAAAGGCTATATTAAAGGAAGCTGCCCTGAGCACCCTCTGCTGGGGAGGGTGAGATATAAATCAGATAGATAGATAGATAGATAGATAGATAGATAGATAGATAGATAGATAGATAGATAGATAGATAGATAGATAGATAGATAGATAGATAGATAGATTGATAGATGAGAGAGAGAGAGATGGATGGATGGATGGATGGATGGATGGATGGATGGATGGACGGACGGACGGACGGGGAAGGCCTTGGCTTCTATGCCTTGCTCTATGGCCCAAGCCCCAGGTCACGGCGGGAGATGCCACACCCCAAAGTTCTGCTGCCTACCACCACTCCAAGCAGTGGCAGGCGAAAAATATTAGAAACTTACCAGTGTTGCGAGTGTGATGATGTCACTTCTGAGGAAAACCCAGAAGCTATGGTGGTAGCTCTAAGCATCACCAAAAACTCTATGGTAAAACCACAGAGTTTCTAGAAACTCCTAGAGCTACCACCGTTGCTTCCACGGGTTTTCTCCAGAAGTCATCACGCACCTACCTCACAGGGTGTCTGCTGTGGTGAGGGGAAGGGACAGGAGATTGTAAGCCGCTCTGAGAGTCCTTCGTGTAGTGAAGGGTGGGATACAAATCCAATTTCTTTGTTAAGTATGCCACTCAACAGCAGGATTTCAGCAAAAAGTGATTTCAACTTTATTTAACAGCAAACTCCAACTCAGGAACACACCACAAACAAGTGGAGCACAGCTCCCTTTTTAAACTGTCCCAGGCTGTCAAAGCCACACCCATAACAAGATAAGAACCAATAACAATGCAGGGATAAAGGCCAATCAGGACAGTTCCCTCTTCGATACATTTTCACACAGTGATTGGATATTTACAATGGTTTCGCAATAACCAGCCAATGGTAATGTGACAGATGAAGAGCCACATTCAGACTGAAGCTTAACATTAGAATACATAGGATGGATTCACACTTTAATACAGGGTGTCTGCTGTGGTGAGGGGAAGGGGCAGGAGATTGTAAACCGCTCTGAGAGTCCTTTGTGTAGTGAAGGCTGGGATACAAATCTCTTCTTTTTGGTTAGGGGTTAAGCGCACAGACTCTAATCTGGGAGAACCAGGTTTGATTCCCCACTCCTCCACTTGTACCTGCTGGATGACCTTGGGCAAGCCATAGTTCTGGCACAGCTATTCTTGAAAAACAGCAGTTTCTGTCCAAGCTCTCTCAGCCCCACCTACCTCATGGGGTGTCTGTTGTGGGGAGGGGAAGGGAAAGGAGTTTGTAAGCCCCTCTGAGACTCCTTTGGGTAGTGAAGAGTGGGGTATAAATCCAATCTCTTCCTCTCTTCTTCTTCTACTTTTTCTTCTCATGATGCTGTGCCCCACCATGTCCCCACCCTCTGCGCTTCTGCCAGTTTCCAGAGACCTCATCTCCTTTGCAAGTATATCCTGAAATTCTGGGTTGGGTCCAGAAAAAAAAAATCCAGTGGCAGACTTGAACTTTTCTGCCCCATCCCCCTTCCCTGGAACTGCAGTCCACTGCTCTCCAGAATATTCTGGTCTTGGGGGAAAAGTGATCCTGAGGAATGGCTTGAGGGTGGTCTGTAGTGGGAAGCGGGGAGTTGGTGGAAGTTCCCAGCTTAGCCTAGATCCAACCCTCTGTGCACAGCAGGGGATTATGAGTTGCACATTCAATTGTCCTTGTCCAGAACTGTCTAAATGGAAAGGGAGGACAGCGAGGAAAAGAACTTGGAGGTTTAGTCTAGCAGCCTGCTCCTAAGAGGGGAGAGGCTGAGGTTCAGTGGAAGAGCCTCTGCTTTGCATGCAACAGGTCTCAGGTTCAATCTCCGGCACCTCCGGTAAAAAGGGGGTAGGCAGTAGGTGACGTGAAAAACCTCTGCCTGAGATCCTGGAGAGCTGCTGCCAGTCTGAGTAGGCCAGGGCCGTCCCGAGGGGTCTGAGCACCCTAGGCAGGCCACCTTGTAGTGCCCACACTCCCCGGTGATGCCAACCTCCCAGTGGGGCCTGGAGACGGGGGGGGCGGTGCCGGCAAGCCAGGAAGAGGCGGGGGTTTAAACCCTCGTCTCTTCCTCTTAGTGCAGCTTGCCTGCGCGCCCCGCACCTGCGGGGCACACTGGGAAGCCAGGGAAGGGGCGGGGTTTAAACCCCACCTCTTCCCTTTGAGCGCCGGCTTGCCCGCGCAATCTAAGCTAACCATGGGGGAGGGCGCTCGAGTGCGCCTAAGTCACGGGAGTAAAGGAGGATAAACACATGAGGTCAGACTTCGCACGTGCATAATTGGAAGAGTTGCTATGGGCATTTTTGCTGAAGAGAAGGGGGGGGGTGTTATGAAGAAACTCACGTTCCGGCTGGGGCATCACTACGTATTCAACATTTTTTAAGACACAGTACCCGTCTCTGTGTTAAAAAGGCTTAATATTGCAGTGTGAAACTATAAGTCATGTCGCCCGTGCGCATGTGGCTCCTTCAGACATTGCTTACTGTTGCATTGTGGCTGACGTAGGCGGCGTTTTATAAAGCCGCTTCCAGCCCAATTGTACGCACACTTAGTTCCATGCAGCTGTCCCCCAAGCAAGTGCAGATGGAGTTGCAGCTTTGCCTTTCCTACCTCTTTCACCCACTGCTGTTCACAACAAATGCTCCGGACCAGCAGTGTGTCAGGTAACCTGCCCATGGGGTACGCCAGCAAGCCAGGGAAGGGGCGGGGTTTAAACCCCCACCTCTTCCCTTTGAGCGCTGGCTTGCCTGCACGTGCCCTGCAGCTGCAGGGTGTGCCAGCAAGCCAGGGAAGCCAGGGAAGGGGCGGGGGTTTAAACCCCTGCCTCTTTCCTTTGAGTACCCGCCGCCCCCGCCTTCTCTCCCCCCGAATGAGGAGGGGGAGGGTGGGCAAGCTCCACTGCCACCTCCTGAGCCCCACTGGGGTGCTCTTCGCTGGCAACAGTGGCAGGGAGGCGGCGGTGGCGGGGGGCTTTTTGCGGGGGGGGGGCGGGGCGCAGTTTGGCCCCTGCCAGCCGGCGCCCTGGTGAGTGCCTAGCTCGCCTAGTGGGTGAGCTGGCCCTGGAGTAGGCAATACTGACCTTGCTGGACCAAGGGTCTGGTTCAGCATCAGGCAGCTTCTTGGCTACGTGGAAATGTAAGAGAGTCCAAATGGGCACCTCTTTGCTAAAGTCAGAGGAAGCCACCATTTCATCCATCATTACCATAATCAACAAATCACATGTAGAGTTCAGGAGCTCTTCTCTGCAGAGCCAGATGGTGCTTGGAAAATGATTATGCAAAATATGAACAGCCTTGGAAATTGCCAGCTCCTGGCATCGATACTGCCTAGTTTTAAAAAGCATGTACTTCCGGTTTGGATTGATTGATGCATGTCGCCTCAGGTTACTTACAAGACCACCCGGAGTCAGTGACTGTTCCCTGCAAACGGGCACAGGTGTTCTCCATCAAAGCAACAGGCATTTGGTACTGACAACAAAGGGACTGAACAAAAGGATGAGTATTATTTATCTATCCCGTTTGGATCCTGGATTTTTGTTTTTGCAAAATGCATGTAGCACAGTGAAACTATCACAGCCTCACATCCTGTCCTATGACTGGCTACCTGTTATCCCATTAGGGTTGCCAACTCTGGTTTGGGAAATTCTTGGAGATTTGGGGGTGGTGGTGCCTGTGGAAAGCAGAGTCTGGGGAAAAGAAGGAGCTATGGGGGTATGTGATGCCATAGATTCCATAAACACATAAGAAGAGGCCTGCTGGATCATCTTGTCCAGCATCTTGTTCTCACATAATGGCCAATCAGTTCCTCTGGAGGGCTAACAACAGGGCACAGAAGCCCAGGCCTTCCCCCGATGAGAACCTAAGAAGATCCCCGCCCTTCACTACCCAAATGAGTCTCAGAGCGGCTTACAAACTCCTTCCCCTTCCCCTCCCCACAACAGACACCCTGTGAGGTAGGTGGGGCTGAGAGAGCTCTTGACAGAAACTGCTCTTTTTCAAGAACACCTCTTATCAGAACTATGGCTTGCCCAAGGTCATCCAGCCAGGTGCAAATGGAGGAGTGGGGAATCAAACCCGGTTCTCCCAGATTAGATTAACCGCAACACCAAACTGGCATAGGGGTTGAGGCCTTCCCCTGATAAGAACATAAGAAGAGCCTTGCTGGATCAGACCAGTGGTCTGTCTAGTCCAGCATCCCGTCTCACACAGTGGCCAACCAATTCCTCTGGAGGGCCAACAACAGGGCACAGAGGCTGAAGCCTTCCCCTGATAAGAACCTAAGAGGAGCCTTACTGGATCAGACCAGTGAAGGTCCATCTAGTCCAGCATCTTGTTCTCACACAGTGGCCAACCAGTTCCTCTGGAGGGCCAACAACAGGGCAGAGAGGCCGAGGCCTTCTCCTGAAGAGGAGCCCTGCTGGATCAGACCAGTGAGGGTCTGTCTAGTCCAGCCTCCTGCCCCACACAGTGGCCAACCACTTACTCCGGAGTGCCAACAACAAAAAGTTCCATAAAGATGGTCCAGGGGGCTGGACTTGATGACCCTTGGAGATCCCTCCCAGCTCTATGGTTCTAAACAACAATGGCTGTTTGCTGGATATTGGCTGGTTGTTTCCCCAGCTCCCCAATTTGGAACTGTCAGCTGGATTACTGTGCCCTCATTTAACTTCTACTCCCTTTGACGATGTATTTTCTTTCATCCTCTAGCCTCCGATTTGTACAAGCCTCATCATAATGATCAGCGACTGTATTACCCCAGAGAAGGGGGAAGAGGGGGAGAATATGTGTTAAATGCGCTGTCTGCTTTTGCATCAGGAAAAAAAAAGCTGGCAGGAATCCCTCCCGGGGCCTTCTCTTCCTCTTAACCTCCACAGCTGTCGAACAGACCTGCTGCTTTCCTCCCAGGTACAGAAGAGTGACAGTCCAGGTGTTAATCAGGACTGTGAGTTTGAGCAGGATAATGCTGGGCTCAGCCGTGACAGCCTGACAGCTGAGACAGCTGAAGGAATGTCTCCAGGACCTAGCAGAGCTATGCGCTGCCAAGGCAGCGTGCTGGTGCCATTTACCTGCCAATCTGCTTGGGGACTGGGCTGCTGGTAGTTCTGGGCAATGGGAACAAAGTTTGGATCCTCGTCGGCAACGACCTGTTATAGAATAAGATCAAGGACACTCCGTGTTAGCCAGGAACAGAAATGATCTTCTGGATTGGCCTGAAATCTGTGGGAGATATCTGATAAGGTAAAACAAAGAAAGGCAAAATGGGGCAAGTGAAGGCAAGGAGGGGAAGTGAGGGCAAGTAAGAGCTCTGAGCCCAAATAGGGCTCTGAGGAGAGGTTGTGGCTTAGTGGTAGAGTGCCTGCTTTGTGTGTCAAAGGCAAAGCAAAGTGGGGCAAGTGAAGGCAAGGAGGGGAAGCGAGGGAAAGTAAAGAAGAGAAAGCAAGCCAAACCAAATAGGGCTTCGAAGAGAGGTCACGGGTTAATCGTAGAGTGTCTGCTTTGTCTGCCAAAGGCAAAGCAAAATGGGGCAAGTGAAGGCAAGGAGGAGAGGTGAGGGCAAGTTAGAGAAGAGAAAGCAAGCCAAACTAAATAGAGCTTTGAGGAGAGGTCACAGCTTAATGGTAGAGCATCTGCTTTGTGTGCCAAAGGCAAGGCAAAATGGAGCAAGTGAAGGCAAGGAGGAGAAACAAGGACAAGCAAGGGAAGGGAAAGCAAGACATAGCAAATATGGCTTTGAGGAGAGGTCATGGCTTAGTGCTAGAGCATCTGCTTTGCGGGCAGAAGGCGAGACAAAGCAAGGCAAAGAGGGGAAAGTGAAGGCAAGTAGGGGAAGCAAGAGGAAGCAAGGGAAGAGAAATCAAGCTAAAGCAAACAGGGCTTTGAGAAGAGCTTGTGGCTTAATGATAAAGCACCTGCTTTGCATCCAGAAGGTTCCAGGTTCAATCCCCACATCTCCTTTGAAAAGAATCAAGTAGGTGACGATGATGCCCTGACCTGGATATCCCAGGTTTCCTGGACCTTAGTGGCCCTGGTCACGGATGGGAGACTGCTGAGGAAGTTAGGGCTTGCTATGCAGGGACAGGTAATGGCAAACCACCTCTAAATATTCCTTGCCCTGAAAGCTCTACAGGGTCATCATAAATCGACTGTGACTTGGCGGCACTCCCACCCCTAGGCAATGACATGGTGTGAGTATGGAATGAACAGCTGTCAAGATTTTACTTTCTAGCTCAAATTAAGGTTACAGACATAGTGGATGAACGCAAATTGTATGTCTCCATTCTCACCTCCTAAAACATCCCGGAATTGCTGCACTGCTACCTTGGTTACCCATTGCCTGGAAACAGGTGGGTTGAGTTTAGAAATGTTTTAAATAAACAGAGAGAAAGAAACTTCAGGATCCTGTTTCTGATAATGGCTGATCGGATGCCCCCCCCCCCCGAAAGCCCACAAGCAAAGCACGAAAGCCCAAATTGCCCTTTCTTGTTTCCCCAGAAAGACTGATATTCTAAGGTACACTGCTATTGAACATGGAGGTTGCTTTAAGCTACCTCTGCCAATGGATTTATTCTCCACAAATAGCGGGGTGTGGTAATTAAGAGCAGCAGACTCTAATCTGGAGAACCACTCCTCCACATGAAGCCAGCTGGATGACCTTGGGTCAGTCACAGCTCCCTCGGAGCTCTCTCAGCCCCACTTGCCTCATAGGGTGTCTGTTGTGGGGAGAGGAAGGGAAGGGAATTGTCAGCTGCTTTGAGACACATGAGGCCTGCTGGGTGCCCTTGGCCAGTCACAGTTCTCTTCAAACTCTCTCAGGTGCCTGTTATGGGGAGAGGAAGGGAAGGCGATTGTAAGCCATTCTGAGACCAACTCTTCTTCTTCATTTTGCTTCCTTTTAAAGCCATGTAAGCTAGTGAACACTATAGCATCCTGTGGCTCTGGATTCCACAATTTCAAAGTTCGAGCTTTGTGTGACCCTTTGGTCTGTCTACAATGCTGTTAGTAGGAGTTTTAAAAACTTGGCTATATATTTTTTTAAATGGATTCTCTCAGTTGATTGTAAGTTTTATCATATTGAATTGATTGTTCTATGCAGCTGTGTTTCATACATTACAAGACTGGGGAGCTGATAAGAGGGGATCACAGCTCTTTTTGATAAAAGAAAAATACTAAAATAAACAGCTCATGGACTTGTTGCTTATCCACTAAGAAATCTCCTGAGAACCACCTTGTCCTAAAGATCATTTTCTCTTTCTTCCTCTTTCAAAATCCTCTCCTAATTGAACTTAAGAGCTAGAAATACAAAAAAGAAAAGCAGGGCTATTTTTGGGCAGGAATGCATAGGAACGGAGTTGCACCTGGCTCCCGAGTTGGCCACGCCAAGCAGGAATTCATTAGTATAATAGATCACATCCGACAGCAGAAACTCATTAAGACTGGCTACATTAGGGGTGTGTGGCCTAACATGCAAAGGAGTTCCTGCCCCCCCCAAAGCCCTGGGTTTTGACAACAAACAAGGTAAACAGAATAAGAAACAAAAGGTGGGTGTGGCTGGATGACCACCCTTCTGGTAACACGGGGGTGTGGTCTAATATGCTAATGAGTTTCTGCTGTTGGGTGTGGCCTCTTATGCTAATGAGTTCCTGCTGGGCTTTTTCTACAAAAAGAACCCTGAAAAAAAGTAATGTATAATGTTAAGTAGTAAGAGTAAGCTTTTTATTTTGGTATTTTATTTTGGTATTCATTTCTCTATGTTCATTATTAAGGCTGTTCCTTTTGCTTACTCTCTTTTTCATTCACTTTCAGTTCCAGGGGTTTCAACAAGAAGCGGGTTCCCAGCTTTCATTTGTTTCACCTGACAAAGCTGAAATTCTTGGGAGTCATACCTGTGAGTCCTGGGATCTTCTCCCCCAATTTTCAGATTTCTAAGCTTATAGGAAAATAAGAAGCAAAACACATTTCTGGTTCACTTAGGGTTGCCCGCCTCCAGGTGGGGTCTGGGGATCTCCCGCTTTTACAACTGATCTCCAGGTGACAGAGATCAGCTCCTCTGGAGAAAATGGCTACTCTGAAGGGTGGACTTTGTGGCATTGTACCATGCTGAGGCCCCTCCCCTCCCCAAACCCCGCCCTCTCCTGGATCTACCCCCAAAGTCTCCAGGTATTTTCTAACCCAGACCTGGCAACCCTAGGTTCACTTTCATTTCTAATCCAGCTGGAATGAAATTGTCAGGGACTACAGTCCCTCGCTGAAGGGAACCTCCCTGCCAAAATCTGCGCAGATATCCCAAACTGACAAACAATGAGAGGGCTGGGAGAGTAGTCATGGAGGGGAATGACATCAGCTGTGTCACTGCGCCACTTCTGGAGGAAACCCAGGAGTGACATAGAATAGTTCTACGAATCCCCTAAAATGCTATGGTTAAGCCATAGAATTTCTGGCAATTCCTAGAGCTACCCTATGGCACTTCTGGGTTTCCCCTGGAAGTGATGTAGTGCCACAACAGACATCATCTTTTTTAAAGTTTTTTTTTCACCATTGTTGCTCTAAGCCATGGTGGACAACTACAGCTACACGAGCCAGTGGGGAAGTCTAGTAGCCCCAGCAGATATTTACTTATTTATTTCCAAAATCGGTATCTCCACCTGCTTGAGGTGGTTCAATTTAAAACAGGAAAAAACCAATAAAAACACATAAAAACCAAATCAATTAGATCAATATCAATAAAAACATTGCAGCTAAAAATAGCCAATAAAAGCAAGCCAGAGTATAAAAGCACATGCAGCATTCTAAGACAGGGGTCCCCAACCTTTTTGAGCCTCAGGACACCTTTGGAATTCTGACATAGTGGGTTGGGCACAGCCACAAAATGGCTGCCAAAATGGCTGCCCCAGCATGTGTAGCCAGACACAAAATGGCTGACCCAGCTTAACTTCAGTCACACAGTGAAGGTCTTTATGCTGCAGTGGTAGCTATTGCCAAATCAATGTTTTTTTAAAAAAAAATACAGCCAATCCCACTATCTCTCACACAACTCTGTGATGTATAGCAGCAAACAACAGTTAGTAGCAAAGCAAGCTACAGGTCAAGCAGAATCTCACAGACAGAAACATACTTCTCCAGGCAGGGAAATGGCAGCACTGCTAGTGCTTAGACCAGGGATGGCCAAACTTGCTTAAGGTAAGAGCCACATAGAATAAATGTCGGATGTCTGAGAGCCGCAAGACGTGAACAAATATCACACACACATAGACATTTTTATTGGGAAACATTCAGATTTGCTTATCATTAACATTAAATGAGATTGCTGAAAATAAAAACCAAAGGGGTAAAACCAGATACTGATAATATTTATTTGTTTAGTGATATTTGTTTGTTTGCTAATGATATTTATTTTTCCTAGAGACAGAAAAAGAGAGAGAGAGAGGTGGAAAGAAAGAATGAAAGAGGTGGAAAGAGAGAAAGAGAGGAAAAAAAGAAAGCAAACAGATGGTGGAGGGAGGGGAAGGAAGAGAAAGAGGAGAGAGAAAGGAAGGGAGAAAGAGAAGAGAGAAAGAAAGCAAATAGATGGGGAAAGGAGGGAGGAAGGAAGGGAGAGGTAGAAAGAAAGCCACTTTAAAGTATGTCCTTCAAGCCCCCCACTTCCATGCTGGCTGGCTGGCTTGGCTTGGAGAAGGGATTTAAAGAGACAAACGCCTTCTCCAAGCCAGCCACCTGCGGGGGGGGGGGAGGGGGTTGAGAATGCATTTAGAGTTAAAAGTGGCTCTCTTTCTCTGCTCTCCCCACCTCAAGCCTACTCAGAGAAGGGAACACTAGCTGGGAAAGGGAAGACGGATCGGGGAGGCATACCTCCCCTTCACTTCCACAGCCGCCTTGCCTGGAGCCACACAATATATGTGAAAGAGCCGCATGTGGCTCCCAAGCCACAGTTTGGCCACTCCTGGCTTAGATGGACCCAGAAAACCCCTTCTGACATATTTCAGTGACTGATAAACCACAGTCCACTTGGGCAGGAACAACTGCTAACATGTTTGGTTGGATAACGTGCCAGTCATTTACACTGCCCACTGACTCTGCTTCACCATCCTGCTGTTGCGAACTCCCCACTGGCTGCCACCTTGTGTGACTATAAAGAGCAGACTGCATAGTCATCAGATGTTATGGCAGAAACTGACAGTGATTGCTGTTCTTTTTAGAAATGGGATGTGGTATATTTCTTCAATTAATTTAAAGAAGGGATTAGGTCTGGGTTTTGATCAGTTCAGTGCAGTCCTGAACATACATCTGTAGTTAGTGAGCGTCCAACATGTCGAGGTCTGTCGGCCAGCTTATGCCTTGCCCACCTAGAAAGCAGCCAAGCATATGCTTTAAAGCGCAAACCAATTTTCCCCCCGACGTGTTTAATCACAGCAGACAGCTCTGTATGACACTCTGGAAGCTTGTTTATTTCTTGTGATGAGTGAATAACAGTCCAGCGTCCCGGCAAGGCCCAATTGTGACAAAGAAACCTGTGAAGCATCATGATTGCTTCATGATTCTGAAAAAAAAACCCAACCATATCGAGCGTAAACTATTTATACTTGCATTTTATTAACCGTATTTCTCTAGTGTATTTTTTCGCCCACAGAGCACACATGGTTCCCCCCAGGCCTGTAGCCAGGATTTTTCTAGTCGGGGGGCACCCCTACTCTTGTCCCGAGCTGCTCTGCAGTTTCTGCCACCCCGGCCTCTACCTAGCTGCCACCTCCTTGCAGCGGCCCCTCGCACCTCCATAGCCAGGCCCTTGCGCCAGACAGCACAGCGCAGCCCACCAGCAACAAGTATTTTCTGGGGGAAACAGACTTCCTGGGGGAAATAGAGAGGTGCTGTCTGGCTCTGCATGGCCACCATAGCTGGACCTTCACACCAGACATCTGCGCAGGAATACCTGGCTCCTTCCCCAGACATCTGCACAGGAATACCTGGCCCCCCGACTTACTGCTCAGAGGCCCCAGGCTGGATGGGAAGTTGTGGGGCCTTGCCAGTAAGTCGGAGGGCCTAGCCCCAAGATGCCCCACTGTTGCTATGGGCCTGGTTCCCCCTATCCCATTTCCGCTACCAACAAACCTGTGAGGGAGGTGAGGCTGAGGGAGAATGGTGAGTTTTGACCTTTGTGGCAAAATGGAGATCTGAACCCAGATCCCACAGTTCTCTCCATGGCATTCTAACCACACTTTGGGTTAGATGCCGACATGGATGCAGGTCCAGATGATGTACCTTTGGCATCTGCTCGTCTGATTTATATGGATACTTTTCGACTTATGGATCCTGAAGATGTGGACGAGATCCTTGGACAGATGATGCCTACCACCTGTGTCCTCGCCTCGTGCCCTTCCTGGCTGATAAAAGGTGCCAGACAGGGACTGGTTCAGTGAGCAGTATTGAGATAGTTGGTTAATATAGCAGAAATGTGCTCAGTCATAGAAGTGTGATACTGAGTACAGTAAACAAATCTCCCAAGAAGGATATTGCAAAAAAGGAAAACTTAACATTTATTCAAGTAGATCCAGTTCACATTCAGGTTGCAGTCAAAAGAAGAGAAGCCTAATCTAAAGAGTACTTCCCCTGTCACAAAGGGCCAGCTTGTCTAGCACCATGTGTGTGGGAGTACAAGAGCATTGGCTCTGCAGCAGAGACCTACAGAAATAGGTGTCTCCATGGAAAGCCATGTGAAGAAAGAGAGGAGGGGTCAGAGGGAAGCTCCCAGGTTAAGACAAAGGGAGCCATCCCATTTTAAGGAGTTAGCACCTATACACACACGAGTGATGCAGTCCCTCTTCCCAATATCCAGGCATGCTAATTCGCTCACTCCAACATGTCGTGAGAGAGGTAAGTGCTTCTTTGAGAGAAGGAGATGTGTCACTTGTGCTCAAGGAGGCAGTAATTAGATGTGTTTTGGGGGAAAAACCCATCCCTGAGCCCTACTATGATAGACAATTTCTGGCCAGTCTCCAATCTTCCATTATTGGGCAAGGAGGCAGAGCAGGTTATTGCCTCTCAGCTCCAGGGGTTCTTGAAAGAGACAACCAGCCCACACGGTTAAACAAACAAGAAGTTAACTGTTATTTATGGTTTGAACATAAAACTGAAGGAAGTCAGATAGAGGTTACCATGTTTCTCTTCCACTAACCTTTTGAACTTGTGAACCCAGTATTTGGGATCTTTTGTTACACCCTTAATTCTTTCAGTCAGCTTCAAGCTGCTCTTTGCCACAACTTCACTCAACCAGACGCACTCTCAACTCCCCAGCTGCTCTCTTCCACACTCTTAACTGTCTCTCTCACTAACTTTCAGTCAGCTCCCACTGACTGCTTTTAGGGAGAAGCAGAACCTAACCTGTCCAACACAGAGGTCTATTTAAAAGTATGTCCTATTTTATTTAATCGGGCTTATCCCAAGGAAAGTGTTCTTAGGACTTTAGAACATAAGAAGAGCCCTGCTGGATCAGACCAGTGGTCCATCTAGTCCAGTGTCCTGTCTCACACAGTGACCACCCAATTCTTCTTCCACCCAAGGCCTTCCCCTGATGTGGCCTCCTGGCTCCGGGATTCAGAAGTTTAGAGCCTCTGAATGGGGAGGTTCCCCTCAGTCACCATGGCGAGTAGCCATTGATAAACTGACCCTCCATGAATCTATCTAATCCCCTTTTCAAGCTGTTTATTCCTGTGGCAGCAAGTTCCACAGTTTAATCACTCTCTGTATAAAGAAGTATTTCCTTTTGTCCATCCTGAACCTACTGCCCATCAGCTTCATTGGATGCCCTTGAGTTCTGGTATTTGGGGAGAGGGAGAAAAATATAAGAACATAAGATGTTCCATAAAATGCTTCTCCTGGACAACAACAGAACACAGGAAAAGAATTGGGGGGAGGGGTGGAATTGCCCTTCTGTTAGCAGAAGTGCCTTAGGTTCCCCTCACTCAGCCAGCATGACTGAACAGAGCCTCCACATTCAGAGGCAGTCAGCCTCTGAATCCCAGAGCAGGAGGCGAGGTGACATCAGGGGAGGTTTCAGGCTCTATGCCCCTTTGTTGGCCCTCCAGAGGAACTAGTTGGCTGCTTTGCGAGACAGGATGCTGGACTAGATGGGCCACCGCTCCGATCCAGCAGAGCTCTTCTTAGAGTGCTGGAAACTGACCTTGGGATCCAGCCCCCTAGCTACCAAGAATTAATATCTTCTGCAAAGATTGCAGTCATGGCAGATTTAAAGATGGCTTGCAGAAACGTATCGTCTTGTAGAGGGAAAGGATTGCATTTGGCAGAAAGCATGGATGTTGGAGTGGGATACAGATGGGTAGCATGAAATCGATGATGGCATCAGAAAATTTCTATTTACAAAGGGATCTCAATTTCCAGTCTGCTTAAACTTAACAAAGAACGGTTATAAAACGGCAAATCAATGGCACATTATATAGCGAAAGATCCATGAAATTTATAAACTAGCTGGGAGCCATGCAGTTCTATGATACCGCCAAGGGTGCTTTTTGTCCATGGCGAAAGCCTGAAAGGGCTTAGAAGCTCTGGCAGAATGGTGATTAGGACCATTACAGAAAGCAGACCAATGAAGGTTGAGATTTAGGGATGCCAATCTACAGGTGGGACCTGGGGATCCCTCGGAATTACAGCTCAATTCCAGACTACAGAGATCAGTTCCCCTTGAGAAAACGGATGCTTTGGAGGCTGGAATCGATGGCATTGGGTCCCATGGAGGTCCCTGCCCTCCCCAGGCTCCAACCCAAAGTCTCCAGGAGTTTCCCAACCTGGATCTGGCAACCATGCTCCCCCATCACCAACTGGTGGCCAGGAGGGACCTGGCAACCCTAAGTGAATATGTCCATAAGATTTAATGCTAAATGAAATATGAAGGCAATCACAGAAACTGAGCTATAGGTCCATTCTGCATTTGGCATTCGCTCCACACTTCTATCAGCACTCGACCTGGTTCCCCCCTTTCCTTGGAATGAATATCTGTTTTCATTGTATCACCTCGGATCTTGGTTTCTGCATTGGCTAGTGTCAGCTTGCCATCTATTTTTTTTTCAATGCTCACTCCTGCATTGGTATGCAGATTTTCTGGTGTCAGTACTTGCCTCAGCGGTCATTAGCTGCCTGAGCCAAGTAATTCATGGAGAGGTGATAAATATAGAGGGGAGAAATAGGGGTGGGGGAGCTGATGGAGATCGATGAAGCCATGTCAAGTTGTCTGCTTACTGTTCCCTTCAAATCAGAAGCGGAGGAAGGAAAAGGTGCTGCTCAAAACGACATTCAGATACCCCGCCGTACTGACATTTTTTTTTTTAATCTTATCTTTCAAAATTTACATCCCCCCTTTCTGCCATCACAAAAGACACCAAGGTGTCTAACATATCAAAACATGCACAATAAAATCACACTTTAAAACCATTAAAACAATTACAACCAGAGATAAAATACAAAGATATAAGAACAATAATTAAGCATTCATCAGGATGAAGGCGTCGCTGAGGGAACGTCAAATGAAACAAAAAAAGTCATCACTCGCTGGCAGAAGAAAGAAACAGAGAGAAATGATGTATTGAATCGAATAAGAGAGAATTCTAAAGTTCTGGAGTTGTAAGGGGCTTTAGAGACCATCTAGGTAGTCTATGAGGGTTGATAACTCCATGTTGAGAAATTCCTGGAGCTTTCAGGGTGCAACCTGGGGAGGTCGGGGAAGGATCTCAGCTGGGTATAATGCTAGAGAGTCCAGCCTCTAAAGCAGCCATTTTATCCAGGGGAACTGATCCCTGGAGATCAGTCATAATTCCAGGAGATCTCCTGGCTCCACCTGGAGGTTGGCAACCACATTTAAGTCTAATCCTATGATCAGCACAGGAAACCTACATCTAGAGCATTCCTGACTAAAGAATGTTCAGCCTCTGCATTAAGAACTCCATCAGAGCCAGTTTGGTGTATTCATTAGGAGTGCGGACTCTAATCCGGGAGAACCGGGTTTGATTCCCCACTCCTCCACACAGAGCTGCTGGTGTGACCTTGGGTCAGTCACAAGTTATTTCGGAGCTGTTCTCTCGAGGGCAGTTCTTGAGAGAGCTCTCTCAGCCCTACCTACCTCACAGGGTGTCTGTTGTGGGGAGGGGAGGGAAAGGAGATTGTAAGATGCTCCGAGTCTCCTTCGGGTAGTGAAGGGTGAGGTATACATCCAATCTCCTCTTCTCTTCTCTTCGTCAAGGAATAGCCCATACATTCTTAGGAAATCTGCCCCTTTATCAAGCCACTTTGACCAGTAGGAAGGTCCTTCTAATGTTCAGCCAAAATATACCCTCCAGCTATGGAGATGAAGTAAATAATCAAAATGATTAAATTATCAGAAAATAAGAAGTCTTATGGTAGCAGATGAGAGATCTCAAAAATATTGTGTAGGTTGCTTCCACAGGTTATTCTGCACATTAGCTTCCAAACCAAAGTGTTTTTGTTGTTGTTCAGTCACACAGTTGAGTCCGACTCTTCGCGACCCCATGGACCAGATCACGCCAGGCCCTCCTGTCTTCCGCCGTCCGCTGAAGTTTGCTCAATTTCATGTTCGTTGCATCGATGACACTGTCTAACCATCTCATCCTTTGCTGTCCCCTTCTTCTTTGACCTTCAATCTTTCCCAGCATCAGGGTCTTCTCCAGTGAATGCTCCCTTCTCATTTGGTGGCCAAAGTATTTGAGCTTCAGCTTCAGGATCTGGCCTTCCAGGGAACAGTCAGGGTTGATTTCTTTTAGGACTGAATGATTTGATCTCCTTGCAGTCCAAGGGACTCTCAAGAGTCTTCTCCAGCACCACAGTTCAAAAGAATCTATTCTTCGGTGCTCAGCCTTCCTTATAGTCTAACTCTCACAGCTGTACATTACTACGGGGAATACCATTGCTTTGACCATGCGGACTTTTGTTGGCAAGGTGATGTCTCTGCTTTTTATCATGCTGTTTAGGTTTGCCATCGCTTTCCTCCCAAGGAGCAGGCGTCTTTTAATTTCATGGCTGCAGTCACCATCTGCATTGATCTGGGATCCCAGGAACGTGAAGTCTGTTACTACTTCTACGACTTCCCCTTCTATTTGCCAAGGAGTGATGGGGCCAAATGCCATGATCTTAGTTTTTTTGATATTGAGCTTCAAGCCCACTTTTGTGCTCTCCTCTTTCAGCCTGAGCAAGAGGCTCTTTAGGTCCTCTTCACTTTCTGCCATCAGAGTGGTATCGTCTGCATATCTGAGGTTATTGATCTTTTCCCCAGCAATCTTAACTCCAGCTTGTGATTCATCCAGGCCAGCATTTCGCATGTTTTTGTAGGAGCGTCCAAATGGCAACACGCTAGATTCTAGTCCAGTAGAGCCAGTTTGGTGTAGTGGTTAAGTGTGCAGACTCTAATCTGGGAGAACCGGGTTTGATTCCCCACTCCTCCACTTGCACCTGCTGGATGACCTTGGCCAAGCCATAGTTCTGGCACAGCTGTCCTTGAAAAAGAGCAGTTTCTGCCAGAGCTCTCTCAGCCACGCCTACCTCACAGGGTATCTGTTGTGGGAAGGGGAAGGGAAAGGAGTTTGCCACTCTGAGACTCCCTTGGGTAGTGAAGGGCGGGGTATAAATCCAACCTCCTCCTCCTCCTCCTCCTTCTTAGAGACCAACACGAATTTTGGAGTATAAACATGAACACGTGGAATTCACTGCTGCAGGAAGTGGTGGTGGCTACAACCATAGACAGCTTGAAGAGGGGATTGGATAAACAGATTGAACAGAGGTCCATGAGTAGCTATTAGCCGCAAGATATAGATAGGAAAGCTATGTCTGTGGCAATGATGCTCTGTATTCTTGGTGCTTGGGGGGCAAGAGTGGGAGGGCTTCTGGAGTTCTGGCCCTGCTTGTGGACCTCCTGATGGCACTTGGTTTTTGACCACTGTGTGACAGAGTGTTAGCCTGGATGGGCCACTGGCCTGATCCAGCATGGCTTCTCTTATGTTCTACTGTTTGAGGCAGTGATGCTCTGTGTTCTTCAAGCTTGGGGGGAGGCACAGTGGGAGGGCTTCTGGAGTTCTGGCCCTGCTGATGGACCTCCTGATGGCCCCTGGGTTTTGGCCACCATGTGACACTGAGTGTTGCATGGACGGGCCATTGGCCTGATCCAACATGGCTTCTCTTATCTTCTTATGAGAGTCAAAACTCCCTTCATCAGGTGTCTGAAGAAAAGATACTCCCAATCCACTTCAAACTGTTGTGCGGAGGAGTGCAAAAACCCTATTAGCCCCTCCCCAAGCTGCTTGGCAAAAAGGCAGGATAACAATGGACTAAAATAAATACAAGCCTTGTTTCCACACACAGACACTCCATCCATCCTGATACTAGCATGCGTAACATTTGCAACATGGATGGATCCCACCATCTTTTTTTGCAGCAGAATAGCTTTGCTCAAAATAGGGGATTAGGCTAATGCAGTTCTGTATAATTATGCTGCTAAATGACAGCTTGAATAATTGATGCAATATTGACCCATTTAGTATAACCCTAATAACCAATTCCTAGCATACACCACTTACAAGTTAATACACCCTAACAAGGGATTAACCGAAGGGTAGACAGAACTATAAATTTCGCCTTTTTATCACCCCCATGTTTTATTAAAATCCATTACATTCTTTCTGCATGTGCAAGGTCAGAGACTAAAAGGTACCCACCATTAGGGTTTGACCATCTTGCGGCAGAAATACGGGCATGCTGAAATGCTCCGAATGTCTTTCTGACCTGCCTCCACCCCAAAAAACTCAGTGTTGAACTAGGGCCTTACAGAGGGCACACTATCCCTGATGAAATGGAAAACTAAGATGATCTGTCCCTGCTAAGAAGCTGCCATAGATGAGCGAGACAGACACAGGTGGAAAAGTCAGGTATTTGGCTGACCATGCAAGGCAATCAGGAGTGGTGAAACTGCAGTTCCGAAACTGTAGTTCCTTCAGCCAGACTAGAATTGTGTTGGCTGGAAGCAAAAGGTGGGGGGGAAGGCTGAAAAATATTTGGCAAATAAAGGAAACCTGTGGGCTCACCTGTGAACTTCCAATACCACCCCCTAGTTGTATTGAATTCTTCCATCCAGAGAGCCAGTTTGGTGTAGTGGTTAAGTGTGTGGACTCTAATCTGGGAGAACTGGGTTTGATTCCCCACCCCTCCACTTGCACCTGGCTGGATGACCTTGGGCAAGCTGTAGTTCTGATAAGAGCTGTTCTTGAAAAAGCAGTTTCTGTCAAGAGCTCTCTCAGCCCCAGCTTACCTCACAGGGTGTCTGTTGTGGGGAGGGGAAGGGAAAGGAGTTTGTAAACCACTCTGAGACACCTTTGCGTAGTGAAGGGCGGGGTATAAATCCAATCTCCTCCTCCTCCTCTTCTTCTTCTTCCATTCTCCCTCAAAAGAACCTCAAAGGAAGAATCCAACGTGAAAGTACTGAAGTAGAATCCATCAACAAGTTTAACATGATCACCCTCCTAGACTCACTGTAGGTGGTAATACCTTAGCATGACCCACATTTTCAGATGTTTATTTCTATGGTTACTCTTTTATATGATCTCTACAGCTACGGTCAGATGTGCCTTTAAATCCGACTCAGCTGCAAATGCCTGATGGATCTAAAGGGCATAATCAGACAGCAACATCTGGGAAAGGTCACACAGCCATCAGCACCCTGTGCTGCCATGGAAGTGGAGTTAAAAGACACTGGGGAAAGTCCAGTCTTAATGCTTGCCAACGGGCTGTGGACAGACCTTCCCCTGCCTGATAGCTCAAGCACACTCTCATGTTGTCAGGATGGTCTACTCATTCCATCCCAACTGGGTGCCGTTTTTTTCTCCTCCCTTAGCAGTATGAGCATAACCGTATACTCCACAGGGAACCCTCAGTGTGGAGATGCGATTCCTCATTTATGCGCATGGGAAAAAAAAACCCACTCACTCGAATGTGCCGTCTGATCGGGCAGTGACGGGCTGAGCCCATGGCTACAAAGGATGTGTGATTGTGCAATGCCATGTCAATTTCCACCGCGGGAAACAGGCTTGCTTCCTCTCCACACCAAATGGCATGTCTGACCACGGCCTATATTGTGCATAACAGATATCTCATGCTATATTTTTCTCTGTTAAACTTTATGTGAATCCTACACTGCCCATCTATCTATAGCTGGGACAAGTTTTCACCCACTGTGAAAGGACTGATGATGACTCCTTGTTTTACACTGGCCTCCACTCACAACTTTTCTCCTCCCAGCCTCTCTTTTAAGAGCATAAGAACATAAGAAGTGCCCTGCTGGATCAGACCAATCGTTCATCTAGTCCAGCATCCTTTCTCGCACAGTGGCCAACCAGTTCCTCTGGATGTCCAACTGTTACCTTGAGGCGTTGCCTTATTGTAGGGTAGCCCCAACAGCAGGGGTACCCCACTTCTAACCTGAACCAGAGACCCACAGACTGAGGCCAAGGAAGACACTCTTGGTTCTGAAACACAGAGCTAGCCACACCTCTGCGAACGGGTCTTGATTTCAGGTTGCACAAGGCAGCCTTCCTAGACAATCTCCAATCTCCCCCTCCACCCAGCAAGGTATGCATATGAAACAATGCCAGGTTCCACCAGGTACAGTCTGCATTTCTAAAGCTGTTCAGTGGCCACATAGTGAACAGTCTTTCTGTCTCCCGAACTGCATGTAGCTCTTTTATGTCTGTGTAAAAATCCTTTGCCATCCACAACTGTTCTTCCTGCTCCATCCATGCTCCATTCAAATGTTTAGCGATCCTTCCTGGCATCCATCAGGGACCCATTTCCCACCTTTTGTCTAAATCTGGGAACCTATTCAACCCACCTTGGCAGGCCCATCAGTAGCCATCAAACCCATGCAGCCCACCTGGCTAATAGAGCCATCCAGCACCTGGCTAATCCCATCAACACTAATGTGAATCCAGACTCTGCCCCTCTGAAACTAGGTTTTGCTCCTCCTGGTCTCACACTCCCTGGGCAGACCTGTAGCTACTGTGGGGCATCTCGGGGCCCAGCCCCCTGACCTACCACTAAGGCCCCCGACCTCCCATCCAGCCTAGGTGCTCCCTTGGGGTCTGTGTGCAGGGTGTATGCGGGGTGCTCCCTGACTTATTTAAAGACACCCCCCCCCCCCGAATTAAAAAATCCTGTCTACGGGCCTGCCCCTGGGACCCCTTATTGGTCCAGGTAACCTTTGGTCTTCACCTGAGACAAACCCCTCAAGGCCCCCCATTGGTCCACATTGTCTTCCCATGTCTATATCTGCCAAAACACATGGCCTCATATGTCTGCCCTAGGATGCTAACTGGCAGTTCACCCCCAAACTTAGTTTGGGCCATAATCCCTTCTCCACGGAATTCTGCATACCTGAACAGGTAGCTATGGCCCCACCATCAACACTTCACTCTTTTGTCTCTGATCGCTTTAAGATCGCTTCACCTCTTTATTTCTTAGCTCCCTGGTGTGTGTGTGTGTTATATTTTTATTGATTACCTGAATGCATTAGGGATATTTTTTCTTAATAAATTTCATAAAAGATATTTCCTGTCTGTCATCTGTCCTGTTCTGAGAGGGTTCTGATTCTCGTATAGTTGGAGGACGATCCCTAGATTGTGCACCTATTAAGCAAAAGTCTCTTAGCTAATTCCCACATCATAACTCAAACAGAGACTCAGGTGTTGCAGCTAACACAACAGGGCACAGAGGCCGAGGCCTTCATAAGAACTTAAGAAGAACCCTGCTGGATCAGACCAGTGGTCCATCTAGTCCAGCATCCTGTCTCACATAGTGGACAACCAGTTCCTCTGGACAGCCAACAACAGGGCATAGAGGCTGAGGCCTTCCCCTGATGTTGCCTCTTGGCTCTGGGATTCAGAGGGTTAGTGACTCAATGTGGAGGTTCCCCTCAGTCACCGTGGCTAGGAGCCATTGACAGACTTATCTTCTGTGAATCTATATAATCTCCTTTTCAAGCTCTTTATTCCTGTGGCCATCACTACATCCTCTGGCAGTGAATTCCACACGTAACTCTCCTTGTCAGAATAGGTTCAGCATGGACAAAAGGAAGTACTTCTTTACTCAGTGAGTAATTAAATTATGACATTCATGGCTGGATATAGTGATGGCCACAGGAATAAACAGCTTTAAAAGGGAATCAGATAGATTCACAGAGGATAAGTCTATCAATGGCTATTAGCTACGGTGGCTGAAGGGAACCTCCACATTTAGAGACACTAAGCCTCTGAATCCCAGAGCCAGGAGGCAACATCAGGGGAAGGCCTCAGTCTCCATGCCCTCTTATTGGCTGTCCAGAGGAACTGGCTGGCCACTATGTGAGACAGGATGCTGGACTGGATGGACAGGATGCTGGACTAGATTTACACAAGAAAAGTGGAATCAGATCAAATCTGTTCAACTTCAAAGAGCAGACAGGAGAAATTCAAAGTGAATCCACTTCTTTCTGTTTTGTTACATCCAGCCAAGCTATTGTGTTCAGACCTTCAAACCATAGCATTTTGCTACACTTTCTTACACAGCCTCTACCTTATATGGCTTGCAAACTGTCTGGATGCACTGCTATCTTAACTTTAACTAGGTGAAATATTTGTAATTGAGTGCCCCCCCTTCACCCTTCTCGACACATTTCACATCTTTCTGCTATTACTTAAACTGCACTGACATCTGGTGGCTCAGAATATTCAAGGGGACTAAACATACATATTATTTCACTTAAGTATCCAAGGTAATTTACACTTTTTCCTAATTATTCATCTGTTCCAAAGGCCTGGCATCATCCTTTATGAATCTATAGCGGTTTTAGCAGTTAAAAAAACAACACCTTTCCAGAAAAAAAATTCTTTTCATCTTTCATCTGAATACTAGGCAGGGCCAACCCTTCTTAGCTTCTGAGATCTCTCTAGACTGGGCTATCCAAGTCAGGGTGAATCAGTGTTACCCCAGAGAAAAACATCAAGCTGTTGGATTCTCCAAATTATTTGTCCACTTTTGACAGAAGAAGGAGGAGGAGGAGGAGGAGGAGGAGGAGGAGGAGGAGGAGGAGGAGGAGGAGGAGAAGAAGAAGAAGAAGAAGAAGAAGAAGAAGAAGAAGAAGAAGAAGAAGAAGAAGAAGAAGAAGAAGAAGAAGAAGAGGAGGAGGAGGAGGAGGAGGAAGAGGAAGAGGAAGAGGAAGAGGAAGAGGAAGAGATTGGATTTATACCCTGCCCTTCACTACCCAAAGGAGTCTCAGAGCAGCTTCCAAACTCCTTTCACCTCCCCTCCCTACAACAGACGCCTGTGAGGTAGGTGGGGCTGAGAGAGCTCTGACATAAACTGCTCTTTTTCAAGAACGGCTCTGACAGGACTATGGCTTGCCCAAGGTCATCCAGCAGGTGCAAGTGGAGGAGTGGGGAATCACACCCACTTCTCCCAGATCAGAGTCTGCGCATTTAACCAGTACACCCAACTGGTTCTGGGGGAAATGTCTTCACCCTTTAAAAATAAATATGAGAAAACAGAATGGGCCTGCTGAATCAAATTGGTATCCTGTATTCTCACAATGGCCAACTTTTTTTTTCTAGGAAGCCTGCAAAGGGGGTCATGAGGGCATAAAGTTGCTGTTTGTCCCTGGCATCTAATATTTACAGCCACACTGCCTCTAAACACGGAGGCTCTTTAACCATCATGGTCTCATTGTTTGGTTAGATGGCACATGGTAGGACAGCCTTTCATTAGGAGGGAAAAAACGGGGAGGTACAAAAGGGGGGGATAAAAGTTTGTATCCTCTAAAGAAAAAAAAAGTCATCTGGCATGTAAAATTCCAAAGGCTCAGTGGGAAAAATGGTAATGGAGAGGATGGTGTAATGGTCAGAGTATTGACCTAAAGACCAGGAAACCGATTTTCACTTGGCTATGAAGCTCACTGGTGATCCTCATAGCTGGGTGAACCCTATAAGCTGAAACATGGCCGGATCGCCCATTGGGTGAACTAGGCGCTCGCCTAGGGCGCGCCGGCCTCAGGGGTGCCAAATGGCACCCCGCTCCCCCCCAAAAAGCCCTCTGCCGCTGCCCTAACCGGGCGCCCCGCCGCAAAAAAGCACCCAGCTAGGGCGCAAGTCGCCCTCCCCCTCCTCCCTGGAGGGGGGAGGAGGAGGAGGAAGCAGCCGGCGGCGGCCAGCAGGATCTCCCTGCTGCCGCCACCGCAGAAAAACGCCCACCAAAGGTGCAAGTCGCCCTTCCCCTCCTCCCTGGGGGGGAGGAGGAGGAGGAGGAGGAAGCAGCCAGTGGCGGCCAGCAGGATCTCCCTGCTGCCGCCGCCACGGAAAAGCGCAAGTCGCCCTCCCCCTCCTCCCTGGGGGGGGAGGAGGAAGCGGCTGGCGGCGGCCAGCAGGATCTCCCTGCTGCCGCCGCCGCAGAAAAGCGCCCACCGAGGGCGCAAGTCGCCCTCCCCCTCCTCCCTGGGGGGGAGGAGGAGGAGGAAGTGGCCGGCGGCGGCCAGCTGGGGCACAGCTTGCCCGCCCTCTCCCTCCTCCCTGGGGGGGGGAGAGGAGGGGGGGCGGCATGACTGGGTCTCCAGGCCCAACTGGGAGGTTGGGATCTGCGCCCGCCTAGGGCGCAGAAATACCTGGAGCCAGCCCTGAGCTGAAACAATAAATAAACCTGGATTAATCACACTTTCTCAGGGATGGTGCCAGGATAAAACAGGGGAGAGCTATGTAATCCTTGAACCACTTGTAGGAAAAGTGAGCTAAAAAGGTAAGAGGCAGGCAGAGAGAGACACAGAGAGATTACAGATGAGGTGCCCCCACAGAAAGGCCCTGATGCAATCTCTCACCTCAGAAGACACACAACATGGCTTCTACTTCAAAAAGGATGTGGACAGAATGGAGCGGGTACAGAGGAGAGCAACAAGGATGATCAGGGGTCTGGAGACCAAGCCCTAGAAGGAAAGGCTGAGGGACCTGGGAATCTTCAGTCTGGAGAAGTGGAGGTGGAGGGGGGACAGGATGGCTCCCTTTTAAGTATCAGAAGGGCTCTCACTTAGAGGAGGGCAGGGAGCTGTTCCTGTTGGCCACAGAGGATAGGACTTGCAATAATGCGTTTAAGTTAAGGGTGGGAAGATACCGACTGGATTTTAGGGAAAACTTTTTTTACAATAAGAGTTGTTCAGCAGTGGAATCAGCTGCCTCGGGAGGTGGTGAGCTCCCCCTCACTGGCAATCTTTAAAGCAGCGGCTGGACAAATCCTTGTCAGGGATGCTCTAGGCTGATCCTGCACTGAGCAGGGGGTTGGATAAGTTGGCACGGAAGGCCCCTTCCAACTCTATGATTCTATGATTCTTCACTTGCACAGAGGTTCCTATGGGGAAAGGCAGTCTTTCAGGTATGTTACCTCTGCTTCCTCAAGTCTAGGGCAGACTTGGAGTGAAGAATGTGGTAGCCACTGAAAACAGCCACCATGCCTTCAGCACCCTCTTCCCATTCAATCTAGGGGAATTTGCTTTTGCTGCGACATTCCATGTTTCCCTGCTAGCCAATGCAATAGTGATGAGGCAGGAAATGAAACAAACAAAGAAAGAAGTGAGATCATGATAGTACCGTGTTCTATTGGACATTGCAGAGGGGGAAGGAAGAAACTCGATGTATCTTTAATATAACATACAGCTTATTCCTGGATATGTATGTGGCTTTTAATCTTCTTTATGCAAAACCACCCCTCTTAGACCTACCCCTGTGTTTCAACCTGTGCCCTTCCTTAGTAGAGCAGCAAGAACCAAAATGGTGGGAGGGAATGATAGTGTTAGAATCTAAGAACATAAGAGAAGCCATGTTAGATCAGGCCAATGGCCCATCCAGTCCAACACTCTGTGTCACACAGTGGCCAGAAATACCAGGTGCCATCAGAAGGTCCACCAGTGAACATAAGAACATAAGAGAAGCCAGTGTTGAATCAGGTCAATGGCCCATCCAGTCCAACACTCTGTATCACACAGTGGCCAAAAATACCAGGTGCCCTCAGGACAGCTCTTAAAGCTGTCTATGCTTGTAGCTGCCGCCATTTCCTGTGGCAGTGAATGCCACATGTTAATTACTCTTTGGGTGAAGAAGTACTTCCTTTTATCTGTTCTAAGCCTACCGTTCATTAATTTCATTGAGTGCCCATGAGTTCTTGTATTGCGAGAAAGGGAGAAAAGTACTTCTTTCTCTACCAAATGAGGCCACACTATAGATTTATACAGGGGGATTATGATACTGGCTGATTTGTTTTCAATCCCCTCCCTAATAATCCCCAGCGTAGCATTTGCCTTCTTAATTGCAGTCACACACTGTCTTGACATTTTCAGTGAGTTATCTCCCATTATTCCAAGATCTCTCTCCTGGTCAGTTACTGCCAGTTCAGACCCCATCAGTGTATATTTATAAATTGGGATTTTTGGCTCCAGGGTGCATTACTTTGCACTTGTCCCCGCTGAACATCATTTGCCATGTTGACGCCTATTCATCTAGCCTCAACAGATCCCTCTGGAGCACTTCACAGTCTTCCCTGGTTCTCATTGCCTTGATCAGTTTAGTGTAATCCACAAATTTAGCCATTTCACTGCTTACTCACAACTCCAAATCCCTAATGAACAAGTTAAAAAGCACTGGACCTAGTACCAAGCGCTGCAGTACCCCACTGCTTACCACCTTCCACTATGAAAACTGCCCATTTATTATCAGTCTGTTTCCTGTTAATTAACCAGTTTTTAATCTACAAGAAGACTTGTCCTCTTATCCCATGACTGCTGAGTTTATTTAGGAGCCTTTGATGAGGAACTTTATCAAAAGCATTGTGTGATGCTGTAGAAATAATAATAATAAGACAAGTAGGTTTGTATACCCAGCTTTTATCGATATTAAAGAATCTCAAAGTGGCTTTCAATCGCCTTCCCCTCCTCTCCCCACAACAGGCACCTTATGAAGTAGGTGGGGCTGAGAGAGTTCTGAGAGAACTGTGACTGGCCCAAGGTCACCCAGCAGGCTTCGTGTGGAGAAGTGGGGAATCAAACCTGGTTCTCCAGATTTAGAGTCTGCCATTCTTAACTACTATACCACAATGGCTCTCAAAATGCCCCTAATCTCTATGCTTCATACCCAAGGCACTGGGGAAATTCCTAGAGTGTCGCATGACGGCAGGTACTCTCCTGGAAGTGACATCACAGCATCACACAATGTTGTTCCCCTCAGTGTCTGCCACTTAAATCTTCCCCTCCCATCACTTCCAGGCAATCCTAGTCCCCCTGTTCCCAACTTTCCGAAGTACCCATACCACCATCATAATTACAGTCTACTTCATTGGTTTGGACAACAGGATTGTAGCTTACCCAAACGGACACTGCAATATTAGCCCTTCAAATTCACCAGGATTGTTTGCTGGTCTTTGTGAGAGACCAGCTCAGCTACCATTTGGGAAGTGATTAGGGTAAAAATAAGTAAATTTAACTGTGGGAGAAAGGAGGCAAGAGAAATTATGGGGCGGGGGAAAGGGCTCTGTCTCTCTCTCTTTTTTTTTTTTACAATGAAATTTGTGCCATAAGGGACGCAAAAAAATCCGTTCTTTTTGCCTCGTGAGGCAACTCGTGTGAAGCACAGTGGGGCCTCTCCAGTGGTGTACACTTTAATGTGTTTGAAGTATAGGTTCCTGAGGAGAAAATTAAAAGCTGAACGGAGGAGGGAAAAACTCTTCTATTTTAGACTCCTACAGAGTTCTGAAACCAGTGGGGTATTTTTTTTTAATCCTCTCATATCATGCGGGAGGGGGACTTGCCAACATTTCAGACTTAAGCATAAAGGGTTCTTTACCCAATGTGCTCTTCTCCTGCCATGACTGCTAATCTTAATTAAAGCGACAGCTGTTCCTCCCTAATCAACTTCCCTTCGGTCATAGTCTACAAACTGGGAAAGCAGCGAGTATGTACCTCTGGGATTACTCTAGCAATCCTATTTCCCTGTAGTCCAACAGGTCTCCACACACACTGGAGAACACGCACGCCCAGAGAGCTTTCCAGTGGTCAAGAGATTCCCCACACCTCAAAAAAGGGGACAACTTAGTGCGTACAACCCTTTCTGAATATGGAGCAACCACCTCCGCTGAGGCAAATGGGAAAGTATTGCCTCACTCTGGGGTCCTTTCCACATTTGCCTGCCACTCCGGATTTGCTCAGTGTTTGAGTCAAGGTGATTTAAGCCAATGGCAAAACAGCATCCAAAAAACCCGGGGCAACAGCAGGCTGAAACCGGGCCGACCACTGAAGGGGGGGGAACGTAATGCAGAACAGGAAGAAGAAAACAGAATAAAAAGAAGGCTGAATTCGGTTTTAGTGCAGAACTGGGGGTGGGGGTGGGACCCAGATTAAAAAGAAGGTTGAATTCGATTTTAGTGCAGAATTGTTTGGAGGACACCGTGGTGAACATGGATTAAAAGGAGAGTGTGGAAAGGGCCTGGGTTTCAGGGGCTATGGGAGAGGGGGAAGGATAGGGGAGAAAAATTTCTACCGAGAACAGATAAGGTAATCAAAAGGACTGGGGGGAAAGGGGAAGGGGGAGACCTTATATATGAAATTATCAAAATCAACTGAAAAAAAGCTAAAAGTATATTCCGAAAGTTTTATCCAAATTAAAAATGTTAAAAACTGAGCATCAAAATACATCGTCTTTGGTTACATATGCAGGTGCCTTCTCCTGGTAAAATTGCACTTCCACACATAGGGATGTGTCACACACTTACAAGCATCTTTCCTATGACCAGGTACAATGATTAAGTAACATAGAACGCATGGAATCTCAACCAAACATGTTTCAGTCACGAGGCCTTTCTTAGTGGCTTAAATCTATACAATGCATACCATCAGGGTGGCCAGATTCCCCTGTGGAGGCAGACGTCCACCATCACCAGACCCTACTCCCAGCTGCCGATGAGCTGGATAATGGGGGGAACTTACTGAGAGAAAGGAGAAGGCCTAGGCCTCGTAGTCTTTGTCAAACCAGAAGTGACGTCATCATGCAGCAATGTCCAGGTGACACTCTGTTATTTGGGCAAAAACTCTATGGTAGAAGCTGGTTTTACCATTGAGTTTTTGTCCAAATACAATAGCATCTCCCAGATGTAGCTGGTGTGATGACATCACTTCCTGTGTGACACCAGTGATGAGGCCTAGTTTTTACTCTTTCTTCTCCTAAGCCCCCCCACACACACACACACACACACTGGTTGTCAGGAGGGACCTGGTAACCCTCCACATCATATAATTTTTTTTGTTAAGATTGCAACATGCCTGACCAAAGCACTGAACATCCTTAAAAAAGAAAAAGGGGAAATAACACAATTGATTTGGATTAATCATTGTGTGACTATTTTAAAAGTAAAACATAATTCTTAAGGCTATTAACTAGATATATAAAAAATCACATTCACCAGATGAATTTTTTTATGGACTGGGCCAAACTTGGCAGCCAGCAAGAGAGTTAGGGCGCAGGGACATGGGTGTGTGCATGCCGTTAGTAATGTCAACAATGTCTCTATGTCACTTCCAGGTACAACCCAGAAGGGACAATGGGTAGCTCTAGGAATCATTGGTAAAACCATAGAGTTTCCAACAATTCCTAGAGTCACACATTGTCACTTCTGTGTTGCACCTGGGATTAACATACAAAGAGGATGCCATTCCCCACCCCACCCCACCCCACCCCCACCCCAGCTGACACTCTGAGTGGCATGAAGCAATGGCAGCAATCCTACTAGTACGGTGTTTTTGTCATAGAGTCAGTATCATTGTCTTGTAGTTTATTTCTCTTTGCAAATCTACATCTTGGTTAGGTTAGAAGAAGATGAGAAGATTATTGGATTTATACCCCGCCCAACAGAGTCTCAGAGCGGCTCACAAACTCCTTTCCCTTCCCCTCCCCACAACAGACACCCTGTGAGGTAGGTGGGGCTGAGAGAGCTCTGACAGAAACTGCTCTTTTTTCAAGAACAGCTGTGCCAGAACTATGGCTTGCCCAAGGTCATCCAGCAGGTGCAAGTGGAGGAGTGCAGAATCAAACCCGGTTCTCCCACATTATAGTCTGCTCACTTAACCACTACACCAAAATGGTCCATAAGGTTACTTTCCAGTTAAGCCCCTGCCTCCCTTCCCTCTTATCTTACCAGGAAAGCATATTTCCACTAAATCCAGGAGTACCATATGTGACAAATTCAAAGGGTCCCCCAGTAATTGTTTCTAGTTCTGCATATATGGAGGATGCTTATATATGGATACACCAATAGTGGGAACAATTTGGGTAACACTACCCCTGCGGGCAACACTAGATTAGCTGTACCACATAAATTAGCTTCAATTAGAAGTTTTGGTATTTTTTTCCAATGACAGTGGAAGCAGGATATACAAACCTGAGTTCTTCAGTATGGAAGAGCATGTACTCTATTGCTAAGCTTCCCAAACTATACTACCATCAGCATACATGGATCACGTAAGCCAAAAATGTAGGGCCCTGCTTGAGGAGTGTACCACAGAGTCAATCCAAAATAAAACAGCCAGAGAGACTCATTTGCTGTGCATCGGCATGAAGCAGATTTTGGCCTGACATAGCAGAAAGGCAGACTGGGAGGAATCAAAAGGCCCATCCTAATCCAAGAGTCACATGTTATGTAGGCTCTTATGATTTTTTTCCTCCAGTGCAATAATTACTAAATTATTCCTAAATGGTTTCCCTCTATAAGAAGATGAGAGGGGGAATCACAAGAACCCACGGGGGAAGAGAACTCCCATTCCATGTTTGCCCGCTGCTTCCCTTCCCTCCAGCTCTGCTTTTCTATACCCTCAGCTGTGTCGGATATTGTAACTCTCAATGCAAGAGGAACTGGGAGGGAAAGGGTTAAGAAAATCCTCCCTCCCCCCCTCTGCCTCTCTCTTTTACACCTGGCAGTTGGCCCCACCCTCTCATGGGTTTGAGCAGGGGTGTTGAACCCATTTGTTATGAGGGCTGGATCTGACATAAATGAGAGCTTGTTGGGCCGGGCCATGTGTGTCACAAAAGGTAATGCCAGGTAGCAGAGATATAAACTTTATAAAGGACACAGACAGACACGATTAAAGATTTTTTTAAACTTTAAATAACACATTTCCAGTGAGTTCAACACCCCTGGGTTAGATGTTGAGTCTCTTTGACCATTGCTTGCCTTCTGTTTCATCTTATATAGGACCTCTCTTCTCTTTCTTTTTCTTACCCGGGCTTGAAGCTGTAGGAAGTCAACCTTTTTGGAAGTTATTCTGTTCACAATATGTTAAATGTCCCTATATGAGTATGTCATGTAAGATGTGCTTCTATTTTTGTGACCAAAAATTTCTTTCTCTTGTTACCATTGGAGTCAGATCGTGTCTGTAATTCATTTTAACAGCATTTCCCCCTTAACCGGGAAACATGGAAGATAACGGATACTATAAAAAGCTTCTGAGCTTCCAAGGCAAATAAATTATTTTTATTTTATTTTGTACATTTAACTCAATAACCTCCTCTTCAAACAAATACTGCTTGGGATACAGCAACCAAAAACCCAACTCCAAAATCTGTTTCCCCTGAAGTATGTGGATATCTGGGAAGTTTTTAGTGTCTTGGAAAGCCACTGCCAAGGGGAATAAGCAATACTGTGCTAAGTGCTGTGGAATTAGGGCCTGGATTGAGCCTCAGTCCTCTGTTAAACCTAAAGTTCTTTAATTTCTAAAGTACAGTTGAATCTTTGGTTCTGTTCCCTGGGAGGCTTCAGGACTCCGCTAAGTGCTGTGGCCTTCTGGTACCGACAACCTTGTATACGACTTTTGCCTTACTTGCCTTTTGGAATGTTGGGACACTATCAAATTCTAAACAGATAGATTATCTGTAACTAGCTTCCTTGACTTTCTGAGTCACCCTAGCATTCCCTGACTTTCCTTGACTTTCCTCACCCCAGAGATAGAAAGAAAGAGCTGTGCTTTGTCGTCTATGCCAGGTATACGTCAGATGCTTAGCAACAGACTTGACTGACAGTTACATTAGTTCCTATGGATGGGAAAAGGTACTTAATGTCTGAATTTAGGCTTGTCCATCGTTGTTTGCCAACCACCCCATGTTATGGGTCCTGGCAGACAACCGGATATATCCTTTATAAAATGACAGAGCACCCTAATCAGGTATTTGATTAATTTTATTAATTTTGCATGCTGCATACCAGATTCTTATATGGGTTTTACATTTGGATTTGAAGTTAAATAAATAAGAGGTGTTTTGAAACATCTCTCTCTCTCTCTCTCTCTCTCTCTCTCTCTCTCTCTCTCTCTCTCTCAAATTGGGAAGCCTCCCCAATGAACACAATGGGGATGAGAGTGCAGGAGGAGGAGGAGATTGGGTTTATACCCTGCCTTTCATCTACCTGAAGGAGCCTCAGAGCGGCTTACAATCTCCTTTCCCTTCCCCTCCCCACAACAGACATCCTGTGAAGTACGTGGGGCTGAGAGAGCTCTTTTGAGAACTGCTCTTTCTAGAACAGCTCTGAAAGAACTTGTGACTAACCCAAGGTCACACCAGCAGCTGCATGTGGAGGTGTGTGGAATCAAACCCGGTTCTCCCAAATTAGAGTCCGCACTCCTAAATACAACATCAAACTACACTGCACCAAACAGTTTCATGCCCTTCTCATTACCCCAACACCAAGTGGACCTATGATTTGATGTCACATTCATATATACATTTATTTAGGACACACTTGATGGCAAAAAAAGAGAGAGGAAATAAATTGTTAACCATATTAGTAGTGTTTTGGGACAGTATGGCTTGCATTCCTCCCGCTACCTCCCCACCCCTAACCGCCAGATTTTGCAATAGTTCCTCAACATATTATGGTCTGCAGGACTCAAGCAATTTCAGGTGGGTAATAGGAATGGTCATCAGCCAAGCAAAAATCCAATTTGTATAGTCCTTCACTTTATCACGCACCCCTCTTTTGGATTCCAGCCTATCCGGCATGGGCAGGAGCCATCTATAATAAACGACCCAGAGAGAACAGAGATTAATCATATTTGCAGTCGTTGCTTTCGGAAGGTGAATCGTCTTGCGGGGGGAGGAAAAAGGAGATTGCCTCACCGATACATATTTAGCAGCTTGTACTCTTTCTGCCAAGGAACAGAACACTGAACAATTATTGGCAGTAAACTTTGCTTCGGATGGAATGGGAATTCCAAAAGCACAATCCAGGTTTTTTGTTTGGGGGAATGATACACCTGGAGACTTCCCTGACCCCGATGGCCCAAGCTAGTCTGATCTCATCAGATCTCGGAAGCTAAGCAGGGTCAGCCCTGGTTAGTGTTTGGATGGGAGACCACCAAAGAAGTCCAGGGTTGCTACGCAGAGGCAGGCTATGACAAACCACCCTTGTTCGTCTCTTGCACTGAAAACCCAAAGGGGTCTGCAGAAGTTGGCTGCTACTTGAAGGCACTTTCCACCACCACATATGTTGTGATTAAAGTACATTGAATGAGTAGCATGCATAAAATCTATTGCCAACTTCATCTCCCTACCCAACATACTCCAATAGGAAGGAATGTCAATTGCCCCCTGCCCCCATCGGTTAGATGAGAGATCAGCTATTGGAGCAGAGGTCCATCAGTGGGTATTAGCCACAAGGTATAGATGGAACACTATCTCTGGGGCAGTGATGCTCTGTATTTTGGGTTCTTGTGGGGGGGCAACAGCCTGAGGGCTTCTGGAGTTCTGGACCTCCTGATAGCACCTGCGTTTTGGCTACTGTGTGACACAGAGTGTTGGACTGGATGGGCCACTGGCCTGACCCAACATGGCTTCTCTTATGTTCTTATGTTCTTATGACCTTTGTAATTTGTGGGAACAGCACTTTCCCTTTAACTGGGAAATGTGGAGGATCAAGGATACTACATAGAACTTCTGTGCTTCCGGGTCAAATAACTATTTACATTTAACTCAATAGTTGCATGGCTTGTTTCTCCTAGAGTAGTCCGTGGTAAGTCTCTCTTGGTTTCCTCTTACATGTAATCATGCAATATCACCACCTGCTTGCCATGTCACAGATATCTTAACGAATAAGGTTGATGAAGTACAACCAGGCCTGGAGGCCCTAACCCACCCTGTCTCTGGTGTATTTCCAGAACACTCTGGCTCCAAAATCCAATGCACTAACCGCTACCCAGCACTGACCATATCTTCATTCACTGGTGGTGGAAAGTAACATCAAATTGCAGCCGACTTATGACTACCCTAAAGGGTTTTCAAGGCAAGAGATGAACAGAGGTGGCTTAAGAACATAAGAACATAAGAGAAGCCAATGTTGGATCAGGCCAATGGCCCATCCAGTCCAACACTCTGTCACACAGTGGCCAAAAATACCAGGTGCCATCAGGAGGTCCAGCAGTGGGGCCAGGACACTAGAAGCCCTCCCACTGCTGCCCCCCCCAGCACCAAGCTCGCCATTGCCTGCCTCTGCATAGCAACCCAGGACTTCCTTGTTGGTCTCCCATCCAAACACTAACCAGGGCTGGGGTTGCCAAGTCCCCTCGGCTTGCTGGCAGGGGGAATTTGGGCGGCGTTCCACATTCGTGTGACATCCCTGATGTGATGTCATCACATAGAAGTGACATCACCACAACAGGGACATTGTGCAGCAACCCTGCATTTTTGCCAATACTCTATGGGGTTTTTGGCCTAAAACCATAGAGTTTTGCCCAAAAAGCAGAGTGTCGTCGTGCAATGTCCCAATGTGATGACATCACTGCCGTGTGATGTCATCATATTGGGGATGTCACTGTGTGATGTTCCTGTCTGGGGGTAGGGCTTCCCAGGCTGGCCAGCTGGCTGGTGGTGAACAGAAGCCCCCAAAATTGGAAGAACCCCCACCTGGACCGGGAGTCTGGCAACCCTAACCAGGGCACACTCTGCTTAGCTTCCAAGATCTGATGAGATCAGTCTAGCCTGGGCCATTCAGTTCAGGGCAAATGAACAGAGGTGTGTCTTGCCATTGCCTGCCTCTGTGTAGCAACCCTGGACTTCCTTGGCAGTCTCCCATCCAAGTACTAACCAGGGCCGACCCTACTTAGCTTCCAAGATCTGATGAGTTCAGGTTAGCCTGGGCTGTCTTAAGTCAGGGTCTCATTCATTACTAGACATTAATTTCAATAAGTATAATTCAGACTTTTCCCTCCCTTTAGTATACACCTATCTTTAATAATGTTTAACATCATGGCACAATTTAGCACTTCTGATTTCACTCAAGGGAGCAACTTGCGACCAATTAGAAGAGGCTTTCACTGGCTTCCTTGAGCCTCTCCGCAAAAGAGGTGCCGCTTTCTGACAACTTAGCAACGCCACGGAGATTTTTAAAGAGGTGGCGAGGAATGAAATAAAGTTAATTGGATAAGCATTCAATTAAAGCATTAATTAACGCGAACATGTCGGCTATCTTGTTTCGAGCTGCCCAAGTCCGAGGTGCGGCAAAATGTTACGTACGGGAACAGCACACATAAATGTCCATATTTGTCGTTATAGAGTGGTAATGAAGCTTTACCTATAATTACCATTTAATACATTCTCTACTCTCCAGGAATGATTTGTTAGGATAATGCATGGAATTTGATTTTATATATTTCTTTTTTTATTGAAAAATCCGGTCGCTTCACGCATTGTTGAAGCAGCCTGGAATATATTCAGTATTTCATTTGCATTTCATGGATCACATCTGTATCAATTCACTATTTCATTTGCACTTCATGGGTCTCTTTCAACAGTCTAACGCAGGCATGGAAGTCTTATGAGACCAGAGCAGTGTAGTGGCCAAGAGAATGAGATATCATCCAGGGAAAGTTTAGCCTGTGCTTCAAAGGGCTGTCATATACAGGATGGTGCAGAGCTGTTTTCTGTTGCCCCAGAAGGTTGGACTGGAACCCACAGGTTGAAATTAAATCAAAAGAGTTTTTGGCTAAACATTAGGAAAAACTTCCTGACAGTTAGAGCGGTTCCTCAGCAGAATAAGCTTCCTCGGGAGGTAGGGTGGGCTCTCCTTCTTTGGAGGTATTCAAGCAGAGGCTGGATGGCCATCTGACAGCAATGCTGATTCTGTGAACTTAGGCAGACCATGAGAAGAGAGGGCAGGAAGGGTTGCCTCAGTGCTAAGTTCTCATGGCCCTTTCCTACACACCCAGGGAAAATGCCGGTTGCCCCTTTGGGGTCAGGAAGTAATTTTTCTCCAGGCCGGTTTGGCTGGAGATCCTGGAGGGTTTTTTTCTCCCTCTTCTGGACATAGAGCAGGGGTCACTGTAGGTGTGAGCGGGGGAGGTATTTGTGAATGTCCTGCATTGTGCAGGGGGTTGGACTAGATTACCCTGGAGGTCCCTTCCAGCTCTATGGGTCTACGAGTTCTCCCCCTTATAGCAGGGGTGGCCAAACTGTGGCTCTTCCACACCTGCTGTGTGGCCCCCGGCAGGGTGGCTGGGGAACTGCAGGGGAGGCAGTCTTCCCTTTCCCTCCCTGGGCAGGCTTGAGGTGGGCAGGGAGCAGAAAAGAAAGCAACTTTAACTTTAAATGTCTTCTCAAAGCCTCCACTCCCCCCCCTCCCGGCCAGCTTGGAGAAACCATTTGTCTCTTTAAATATCATTTTTACTCTTTGTTTTTATTTCTGGCAGTCTTATTTAATGTTAATAAAAAGCAAATTTGCATATTTTCCAATAAAAATGCGTGTAATATTTGTTCATGTCTTGCGACTCTCGGACATCAGATGTTACTTCTATGTGGCTCTTACGTTACACAAATTTGACCATTCCTGCCTTATAGTAACCCATAAAAAAGGGCAGTGGCCATTTCCTTTTCAGGGAAAGAGCAATGTGCTGCATTTTTAAATCAACACTGGGATGTGATTCAAAACTATTTAGTAGCCCCAAATGATAAGGAGGGGCTGTGGCTCAGTGGCAGAGCATCTGCTTGGCATGCAGAAGGTTCCAGGTTCAATCCCCAACATTTCCTTTAGATCTGGCAGTAGGTGGAGTGAAAGACCTCTGCCCTGGAGAGCTACTGGAGAACCACTGCCAGTATAAATGGACAATACTGACTTTGATAGCTCAAGGGTCTGATTCTGTAAAAGACAGCTTCTTGTGTTCATGCAGGGCTCCCTAGAGCCACCATGCCCCCACGACAAAGATTCTACACACCCCATATGACCCTGACCTAAACCAAATATCCTAACAAAGCAAATTAGCATGCATCTATATTATAATAATAAAAGGATCCATATGTCCATCCGTCTGTCCATTTGTGGCAGGCATAACTCATCAGAAAACAGAACTAGGAATCTCAAAATTGGCCACCGAATTCAGGATGATCATGGGAGTTCCAGGACAATTGCTTTACACTACTATTAAATACATTCTAAGTTGCCAACCAGGATGGGTAAGGAGGTGTTGAGACTGAAAAATGAGGTGGAGGGAGAAGAATTCCAAGTGGGGATAGACAAATGGCAGAACATGAAAGGAAGAGAGCAAAATGAAAGAGAAGTGGGAAGAGTTAGGAAATGTAGGAAAAGACAGCCCCCCATACCATACACTAACAAGGCTGCCCCTTGGCAAGATCTGGCCTATGCAGGAGTTGCATGAAGCTAAAGGAAAAAGGAAACCACAGACCTTGTTAGGAGGCTGCATCCTGTCCTAGCTGGTCTTCTCTTGCTCCAGTACAGGCTTGGCTGATGCATTTAGCAAGATCTGATCAGCAAACAGTTCCCCTCAGCCTGGTGGTAAACTTTGCAGAAAGGTCAGCTCTTTGCTGTGCTCTGCTTTCCTTGAGCCCCTAGTGGCTGCAGTCAGAACTGCATTTTTTTAAAAATGCATTCTGTGAAAACCTCATATTGCTGGCATCAGGGGCCTGGTAACTGACTTGGGCCCCTGGATTTTGCCCCCCATCAGCAGCCCTGTGTTCATCTGCGATGATATGCAATGTGAGACCTCAGGAATCTCTGCAGTATTTAGGTCGTCTTTCCCTCTTGCATTTGGCTAGTCAAGCCATGAAAGAAGAGTGAGAGTTTGGGACTTAGTCTGGGGGAGGCCAGAGTTCAAATCCCCACTCAGTGTGTGACCTTGGGAGATTCATGAACGCTCAGCCTAACCTCCCTCACAGGCTTGTTGTGTGGAAGAAGAAGGCAAAGGAGGAGGAGGAGGAAGAGAGAAGAAGAAGAGGAGGAGGAGGAGATTGGATTTATACCCCACCCTTCACTACCCAAAGGAGTCTCAGAGCAGCTTACAATCCCTTTCCCTTCCTTTCCCTACAACAGACATCCTGTGAGGTAGGTGGGGCTGAGAGAGCTCTGAGAGAACTGCTCTGAGAGAACTGTGGCTTGTCCAAGGTCACCCAGCAGCTGCATGTAGAGGAGTGGGGAATCAAACCCAGTTCTCCCCAGATTAGAGTTTGTGCTCCTAACCACTACACCTAACTGGCTCTCAGATAGAACCATACCCATACTTACCCAGGATATTAGTGGGGGCAATCAAACCATCACCAAATGGTGTTATAGCATTTGAGTCATCTATATCACGGAATACAGCACCATTGGCATGGTTTCTGACAGTCAAAGCTCACACCAGCAGTTTCTTTTAATGGCAGGATGATTGAATTGTTAGTTATTTACGTTTCCAGTTGATCTACTTACTCATGTACAGGAACGAAAGAGGCAGCCGCCATTTGAAAGCTTTGATCACCATGTCTCAGCCTCATTAAGACAACACATTCTAAGGTAGGGCTGGACTGAAAGGGGGTAATTGTCATGAACATTATTTTGGCAGGAGCAAAAAGCACTTTTCATTCCTTTTTCTTACACCTGCTCAAAACTGGGCTGACAGTGTTTCCTGGCTAAGGGAGCATTGCCCTCACTTGGCTTCAGTTGCCCTCAGTGACGTCAGCCCCTACCCTGATCTGATTGGCTACCTAGCATCCCGATGCCTTTCCATTATCTGTGTTGATCAAATGGGATTGCCATATGAGTGACTGAGAAAGAAACTGGCATGGTAATCAGAACAAAATTAATCTGGTGCAGTAGCAAACCAGGGAAGTAATTGGAGGGAACAAGATGAAAAAAAGAGCAAACATCCTTAAAATTAAGGGGCCTCCTGGGAAACATTTCTGCCCCTTCCAATATTTATGGATGAACTGCAAATCCAAATGGGAGAACATCCAAAATCTGAAAAGATCTAAGGCCTCTCACGGCACAGAATAAACTCCTACATCAGAAACTAAGAAGTTCTATCTTACCAATTTAGAGATAGAAAGATGCTGATTCAATCACTCTGTTATCACAAATGTTGGGATGCATCCCCATGAACTAGAAACCACACATAGTCTGACAGTTACTGGAAAGATCTGAAAATGAGATGAGAGTAGGTACCCTTTTCAAAACTTAAAGTTCTCCAAAATGATGGTTGTTTGCAATAAAAAGTTTAATCATGCTTAAACTTACAAAATGGGCAGCATTTTCACTTTTGGTAGACAGCTGAATCCTCATAAACACCTAAACATTCCACTTCCAAGCAAATATAAGAATGTAATTTGAGGATTGATTGTGGCTCAGAGGTACAGTGTATGCTTTGCATGAAGAAGGCCACAAGTACAATCTATCTAAGCAAGGCTTTTTTTATAGAAAAAGCCCAGCAGGAACTCATTAGCATAATAGGCCACACCCAACAGCAGAAACTCATTAGCATATTAGATCACACCCCTGACAGCATAGCTCATTAGCATATTAGGCCACACCTCCATGCTTTCCCTTGGCTTGCCTGTGGGGAGCCCTGCTAAGCCGGCCCTTGGACCCCCCCGGTCCGCCCACCTCAGAGTCGCTGGGGGGTGCTCTCCAGCCCTTCCCTCTGTAGCCAAACATGCAGAGGTTTTGACTGTTATGGGCATGGCCAACTCTGAAGCCAGCCGGAACTCAGTTCCTGTGTGTTCCTGCCCAAAAATAGCCCTGTATCTAAGAAAGGATTAGTTAATAGGTTATGTGGAAGACCTCAAACTGAGCCTCAAGAGAGCCACTGCTAGTCAGAATAGAAAACTACGAACCTTGATGGACCAATGGTCTGGTTCAGTATAAGGCAGCTTTATTTACCATCACCTTCATTGTCTAGGAACTATTGCAGAGCCAAAAAAAACCCCTAGGAAAAAAGACTCCTATTACAGAACCTCCTGCCTTAAAATGTCTTTCTGAAGATGTCCCTTGAAAACCAACAAGAAAGCCCCCCCTTCCAAAGCTTAACCCGAAATTTCAATACATTATTGAGCGACCAGTGAACACGATACAGGTCCTTCCAAACCAGTACTGTCTATTTGTACTGGCACTATTCAAGGTTTTATGTGGAGGTATTTCCAAGAGCTTCTGGCCTAAGTCTTTTTTTTTTTTTTTTTGCTATGAACATTAGTGAATGAGTCTCAAGCCTTCACCATTAATGACCTTCCTTAAGAAGATGTCCTCCTACCTTCTGAGATGGGGAAGGCGGAACTGAAACCCACAACGCCAGTCTGAGCTGAATCACCCCCAACTAAACCATTTCATTTTCACAGATGCGGTTTCACCAGGCTTTGGTTTTGCACAGTGAGCACAAATCTCAAAAGCAACTGTATGAAGGCAAATTAGCTTGGACCAGTCAAGTCATCATCCAGGGGTAGCAGAATTCATGACATACTACCAATCACTCAGTTTCCTTAAACATTCTTGTTAATGAAGCGAGATGTACAGGATCATATTTCCGGCTGTCTTTGTACCAGTCCCTCTCTCCCCTCAAGCAACAGAAGAAGCCAAAAGGTGCGATGGACTTCTCAAAGTAGTAGGTATTCAGGTGGGGAAGGGTGACACTATTGCCTGCTGCTGTTCTGAGCAGCAGTGAAAGCAATAAATAAATAAATAAATAAATCTAAAAATCAAAAAAGATATTGCCAACATCAATAAGTCACTTCTGGAAGTAACAAAGAGTACCTCTAGGAATCACTGTGATTTCTGAGGATTCCTAGAGTAGGTAGCAATCATCATCATCATCTTCATCATCCTCATCAGGGCTTTTTTTGTAGACAAAGCCCAGCAGGAACTCATTAGCATAATAGGTCACACCCAACAGCAGAAACTCATTAGCATATTAGGCCTCACCCCCGACAGCACAGCTCATTAGCACATTAGGCCACACCCCATGTTACCAGGAGTGTGGTCATCCAGCCACACCCACCTTTTGCTTCTTATTTTGTTGACCTTGTTTGTTGTCAAAACCCAGGGCTTTTTTTTGTAACAGGAACTCCTTTGCAGGTTAGGGCACACACCCCTAATGTAGCCAATCCTAATGAGTTTCTGATGTTGGGTGTGGCCTGTTATGCTAATGAGTTCCTTCTGGGCGTGGCCAATTTGGGAGCCAGCCAAAACTCTGTTCCTGTGCATTCCTGCCCCCAAATAGCCCTGATCATCATCACTATGATTGATGATAATTCCTAGATTTCTGATTATTCCTACAGTAGGTCATCATTGTCATCATCATTATCATAGAATCAAAGAATCATAGAGTTGGAAGGGGCCGTACAGACCATCTAGTCCAATCCCCCATCCTCATCATCATCACCACCACCACCACCACCATGATTTCTGATGATTCCTAGAGCTAACCATTGTCACTTCCTGGTGGGGTTGCCAGCCTGCAGGTGGGAGCAGGGATCCCCCAATTTCACGGGCTCTTGCCCACTGCCAGACAACTGGCTGGTGGGGGGAAGCCCCACCCCCAACAGCCAGGCCATGGTGCGACATCCCTGGCATGATGATATCACATAGAAGTGATGTCATCATGCTGGGGACATCGCACACGGTGACATCGCCCCGCCCCCCCGTCCCAGAGAGCTCCCTCCCACCCCCTACTGGGCAGGGCCAAGGATCTGGCAACCCTACTTCCTGGTTGTACCCAGAATCAACACAGCAATGTCAGTGATGTCGCTGACATCATGTCCACCCTGCCATGTCCCCACCCCCAGACCCGCCTTCAGTTGCCAGTTGCCTATATAATATTGATTATGCCAGTTGCCTATATAATATTGATCATGCCCATTTATAGTATGGATTTAACAGACTCATTGCTTTTCAGCACACAGTTCACCACAGTGCAGTGCCTTTCTGATGGGTTTACTGCACATTGGTGAAAGACTGATGTGTGGACGTTTAAATGTATGCACCCTCCAGAAATGGTATAGAGGAGCTTTCCTTCTTGGGAATGAAAAGGAGCCAACGGTATTCTGGGTAGCTCTACACCAAAGCCAAAAGTTTCACAGACGGGCTCTGTGGTTTCTAACAACCTTCCCCAAGTGAAAATATGCCATTAGTCACACACAACATCGCATAACTTTTGGTAGACCTCTGGCTTCTTCTATTCAGGACCTTGGCAAGCTGCACTATACACAAGCCGTACTATACACATCTGGTAACCCACCAGTTTCCACAGAGTACGTGAGTTGTGCAGACCTTCTGTAAAGTATTCTATTTCGTATACTTCTAAAACTATTCACGGTTTACAGGCGCAGGTGAATGAAACCATGCGGCGCTATACAACAACACAGCTGAAACATCACTGGAAATATCCATTTCCTTTAACAAAGAGAGCCCCTTATGGAGAAGACAATATGTGCAGAAAGTCATCCAATGGAAATCAGAAATGTTGTCACATCATTTGTCAAAAAAAAAAAATCCACACATAAAAATGTAACCAAGGGTGACTTACCCAGCTGGCATTGAAAGCTCCGCTCGTACGACGCTCCCTGAAATCTGTGAAGACAGTAGGCAGAAAAAACAAACCTGAATTCAATACAGAGCCACTTTTCTCATCTCCCAGAGGATTATGGAGTATTTGGCTGTACAAAGTGAGATTTAAATCAGAGCTGTGACAAATTATATAAGACCCAAATGATCTTGCAGAAGGTTTGAGGCTCACTGAGCAGTTGGAAGAAGAACCAAAGCATGGATATCATTTCTCCACCAGTCCTCATGGGGGTCTTTGGCTCAGTGGCAGAGCATCTGCTTGGCATGCAGGAGGTCCCGGGTTCAATTCCTGGCAGACTTATGGTCCGATTCAATATAAGGCAGCCACGTATGTTCATGTCTACCTGTTATCTATGGATTATATTTAATAGAACTTTTGTATATGGGAAGCGGAGGCTGAGAAGGAGTCTCTTAACGTTGCTCAGTGGTAGAGCTTCTCCTTGATACACAGAAGATCCCAGGTTCAATCCCTGGCATCTCTAGTTGAAAGGACCAGGCAGTAGAGGATATGCAAGACCTCTGCATGAGACTAAGGTTGCCAGGTGCCTTCCTCCTGCTGGTGGAGGGATTTGGGGGAGGCATTCCAGGGGTGGGCAGGGGCATCACCGATGCAAATTGCTGCAAGCTTGGAGAAATGAGGGCTGAGGGGTGACATGATCGAGGTTTATAAGATTATGCATGGGATAGAGCAGGCAGAGAAAGAGGTACTTTTCTCCCTTTCTCACAATACAAGAACTCATGGGCGCTCAATGAAATTGCTGAGCAGTCGGGTTAGAACAGATAAAAGGAAGTCCTTCTTCACCCAAAGAGTGATTAACACATGGAATTCACTGCCCCAGGAGGTGATGGCAGCTACAAGCATGGACGGCTTCAAGAAGGAATTAGATCAACATCTGGAGCAGGGGTCCATCAGTGGCTATTAGCCACATGGTATAGATAGGAACTCTCAGTCTGGGGCAAGGGATGCTCTGTATTCTTGGTGCTTGGGGGAGGCAACAGTGGGAGGGCTTCTAGTGTCCTGGTCCCACTGCTGGACCTCCTGATGGAACCTGGTATTTTTTGGCCACTGTGTCACAGAGTGTTGGACTAGATGGGCCGTTGGCCTCATCCAACATTGGCCTCTCTGGAAGGGACATCATTGCATTGGCAGCGTCAGGGCAACACTCAACTTTTGGACAAAACAGGACTGATCTTCAGACCAGGTTCAGTTCAACAAGGATGATAATGACTTGGCTTCCTCGGTGCTCTGGAGTGGTCGGGTCGCCAACTGCATATTGTGAAACTCCTGTAGGCCTGGGGAGGTGGTGCCTGGGGAAGGTGGGCTTTGGGGGGTGGATGGACCTCAGCAGGGTATAATGTCATAGAGCTGGCCCTCCAAAGCAGCCATTTCCTCCAGGGGAACTGATCTGTGCAGTCTGGAGATCAGCTTTAATTCCAGGAGATCTCCAGGCCTCCCCTGGAGTTGGCAGCCCTGGATGTGAGGAAGGGTCCCTCCCAACTTTACACAGATTTCAGCAGATTCCTGACTCACTTTTGATGTCCCACGACTGCCGAATGCCATGGTCTGCTTCCTTTTATTTGTATTTCCTCTGACAGGTAAGTGTCTTTCAATTTAACGTGAGCTGCCCTGAGTCCCACTGATAGGGAGAAAAGCAGAATATAAATATTTTAAATTGAACTAAATACACTTTTCTCCCTGTGCTGTTTCAATGAGCCGAAGCATATCGATGCAATTTTTAGCCTTGGGTATAGAGATCGGATTGGAACACTGCATTACTTTTATGAATTTATGGTGTAATTCTCCCTTAGAAAATCTGCTTGACTCTAGCAGCTGTCTTCAACGGGGAGGAGAAAGTGTACTGTAATAGAATATATGGAGACTGATACACCAGAATACTTGCAGTGACATTGTGTGTGGGGGGGGGAGTTTATCAGATTTTATTATCCAACCCAAGTTTGACACCAGCAAAAGTTTTGAAATGAGTCATGTTACAGGTAGGGCGTAATCCAAAATACCACAAGACAAGAGCAACTTTGCCCATGTATGACAACATTCCCACCTCCCCTTTCTTGGTGGCGATCCTGGTGGAAGCTGCCGTCAAATTGCAGCGGATATATGGTGACCTGGTAGGGTTTCCAAGGCAACAGACCAGAAGAAGAAGAAGAAGAAGAAGAAGAAGAAGAAGAAGAAGAAGAAGAAGAAGAAGAAGAAGAAGAAGAAGAAGAAGAAGAAGAAGAAGAAGAAGAAGAAGAAGAAGAAGAAGAAGGAGAAGAAGGAGAAGAAGAAGGAGAAGACGACGACGACGACGACGACATTGGATTTATACCTCACCCTTCACTTTTGAGTCTCAGAGCGGCTTAGAAACTCCTTTCCCTTCCCCACCCCACAACAGACACCCTGTGAGGTCGGTGGGGCTGAGAGAACTCTGACAGAAACTGCTCTTTTTCAAGAACACCTGTGCCAGAGCTTGTGATTGACCCAAGGTCACATCAGCAGGTGCAAGTGGAGGAGTGGAGAATCAGACCCGGTTCTCCCAGATTAGAGTCCGCACACTTAACCACTACACCAAACAGAGGTGGTTTGTCATTGCCTGCCTCAGTGTAGCAACCCTGGACTTTCTTGGTGATCTCCCAAGTACAAACCAGGGCCAAGCCTGCTTAGTTTCTGAGATCAGTGAATTTGCTTGCGCCATCCTAGTTAGGCCTCTGCATGGCAGCCCTGGACTTCCTCGGTGGTCTCCCATCCAAGTACTAACTGGGGCTGACCCTGCTTTGCTTCGCTTCTGAGATTGTATGAAGGCATCCAATGAAGCTGATGGGCAGTAGGTTCAGGACAGACACAAGGAAATACTACTTTCCACAGAGAGTGATTAAAATGTGGAATTTGCCACCAGAGGATGTAGTGATGGCCACAGGAATAAAAGGGGATTAGATAGATCCATGAAAGAGAAGTCTATCAGTGGGTACTAGCCATGGTGACTGAGGGGAACCTCCTCATTCAGAGGCACTAAGTCTCTGAACCCCAGAGCCAGGAGGCAACATCAGGGGAAGGCTTTGGCCTCTATGCCCTGTTGTTGCTCCCTTGGAAAAACTGGTTGGCCACAGTGGGAGCTGACATGCTGGACTGGATGGACTATTGGTCAGATCCAGCAGGGCTCTTCTTGAGTTTTTATGATATTGGGCCATGTTGGGACATCCAGGTCAGGGCAAGAGATGAACAGAGGTGGTTTGCCATTGAGCTGGCTCTGTGCAGTGACCCTGGACTTCCTTGGTGGTCTCCCATCCAAACAGTAACCAGGGCTGACCCTGCTTAGCTTCTTAGATCTTAAGAGATCAGGCCACCTTGGGCCAATCAGGCCAGCCCCTCTCTTACTTCAGTCAATTCCTCCCAATGCACGATCTGTGGGGGTCCAGGGGCACCCAGTGTAAAAGACGGCATGATGTAAGAGTATGTTATAGGAAGGAAGAATCAGCAACGATCACCTCCCTTCCCCTACTGGTAGAAATGCTCAAACAAACTCCTAATGATAAGTCGAGAAGGAGAAGGAGAAGGAGAAGGAGGGGAAGGAGAAGAGGAGGAGGAAGAGATTGGAGGAGGAAGAGAGGAGGAGGAAGAGATTTATACCCCACCCTTCACTCAGAGTCTCAGAGCGGCTTACAAACTCCTTTCCCTTCACCTCCCCACAACAGACACCCTGTGAGGAAGGTGGGGCTGAGAGAGCTCTGACAGAAACGGCTCTTTTTCAAGAACAGCTCTGACAGAACTATGGCTTGCCCAAGGTCATCCAGCAGCTGAAAGTGGGAGGAGTGGGGAATCAAACCCGGTTCTCCCAGATCAGAGTCCGCACACTTCACCACCACACCAAACTGGCTCTGAAGCAACAATAATGATATACGCAAACCTTAAGTTATTAACCACCTCAGAGCATTGGCTTGGCTTTGTGTACTGAAATGTCTTCCACCCCAGAATCTGCACCTCCCCAAACCTGTCAAGTTTTCTTGTAATCGGACTTGAACCCTAGACAGACATAGGGCTGCTCTGAGTAAAGGTCAAGGTTGCCAACTTCCAGGCGGGGCATAGAGAGCTCCAAGAATTGCAACTGACTTCCAGACTACCGAGATCGCTTGCCCTGGAGGAAAAGGCTGCTTCAGAGGGTGAACTCTATGGCTGAATCCCCTACTGAAGTCCATCCCCTCCCGAAACCCCGCCCCCAAATCTCCCGGAATTTCCCACCCTGGAGCTGGTAATCCTAGCAATGATGGTCGTCTGTCTGGCCTGCTAATGTGAGCTGTTCTTGGACTTTTTGCCTTCCACCACCTTGAAAAAGGCAGGGCATCCTCATGGAGAAGAAATCTGTCAATGGCTACTAGCCATGGTGAGTAAAGGGGAACCTTCACGTTCAGAGACAGTCAGCCTCTGAATACTAGTCCCATGAAGCAACAAAAAAGGCCTCTATGCCCTGTTGATGGACCCCCAGAGGAGCTCATTGGCCAGTGCCCAAGACAAGATGTTGGACTAGATGGGCCACTTGTCTGATCCAGCAGCAGACCCATAGACAGGATTTTGTGGCTTGTGGGGCAATTCTTTGTTCTGGCAGGGCTTTCCTTTCTGTGCTGAGAACTTCTCTCAGTGCAGAAAGAAAAACCATTTAGCCAATAGAAAGCTGTTACCAGGACAGAACTCTAAATTGCAAGCTGTCAGCCACTTTAGATGACGGTTCTCAGCTGCTGCAAGTTAATCACTTCTGCCAGCCTAAGCAAGGATCCTGATAACAAGCCGGCAGGTGGGGGTGATGACTTCTCTAGTCAAGAAAGCTAACACTTAGGCAGAAAAATTCTCTTAAATGAGACCAGTTTCTTGATGCAGAGTTAGGAGGGTCCCTGGAGGTCACTTACTCCAACCTCCTTGCTCACTGTGAGAATTAGTCAACTACAGCACCCCACTCTGCTTAAAGGAGCACACGCCTTCCCCTCCCCCCAAAAAAGTTGATTGGGAAAAAAAAGCATTTAGAGGAGACATTCTCGTGGGGTTGTGCCTTTAAGAAAGGGGGCGGAGCCTGTCCAGCAGGACTCATCTTATGTTTTCATGTCCTCATTTAAAGAAGTGCCAGCGTCTTCCATGATCTGATTGTCCTTGCAATGGTTTCCTAAGAGAACAGAATATGGGAGAAGAATGAGATTCTTTCCTATTGTTTGCTGAACACAAGGTACTAACAAAGACAGAGAGAGAAAGCACATGAAGTGTTTCGTCGATGTAGTTTCAGCAGCTGTCAGCGAGACCATTATGGGCATCTTAAAGAGTGAGCAGAGGGGGATCTGGCAGCAGGAGGATTTTAATCCCGGCTGTGTTTTGCCTTAATGCCACTCCACGCGGCAGTCCTCCTGTCCTTTGCGCAGAGAGGCTTAAATACCTTTCGCTGGGAGGAGGGAATTCCCTCTTTCAGCTACTTCACTAGTGCATAATGATAGGCGACGGACTGATCTGCATTAGTCGTCTGCAAATATGGCTAAACCCAGTTGGATTATATGCTTTCTGACTGGGGTTTCACAGAGGAGAGGAAAGAGAGAAGAGGGAGGAGGAGGAGGAGGAGATTGGATTTCTATCCCGCCCTTCAGTCAGAGTCTCAGAGTGGCTTACAGTCTCCTTTCCCTTCCCCTCCCCACAACAGACACCTTGTGAGGTGGGCGGGCCCGAGAGAGCTCTCTCGAGAACTGCCCATGAGAGAACAGCTCTGAGAGAACTTGTGACTGACCTGACAGCCGAACTTGTGACTCGCTGACAGACTCCTCGTCCGCTCTTCTGTCTCACAACGAACTCCTTTGCAGCTTCTCAACTGCCAATTCCAAACGGAACCTTTGGACTGTTAAATGCCAATCACTGAGGGTTCCGAGCTAAACGGCCCCCTCCTCACTCAGTCATGTGACTCAGCAGTATTCTATGTTTGCTTTCTGCTGGTTCCAGATCTTTAAGTCCGTCAACACAAGGTCACACCAGCAGCTGCATGTAGAGAAGCGGGGAATCAAACCCCGTTCTCCCAAATTAGAGTCCGTGCTCCTAACCACTACACCAAACTGACTCTTCAAGTTGCATCGGAATGAAGGTTTCGTGGGGTGTTCCTGAATGGGTCCACAAATCCTCTACAGTTTGGTGTAGTGGTTAAGTGTGCGGACTCTAATCTGGGAGAACGGGTTTGATTCCCCACTCCTCCACTTGCACCTGCCGATGTGACCTTGGGTCAGTCACAAGCTCTGGCACAGCTGTTCCTGAAAGAGCAGTTTGTGTTAAGAGTTCTCTCAGCCCTGCCTACCTCTCAGGGTGTCTGTTGTGGGGAGGGAAGGAAAGGAGTTTGTAGCCGCTCTGAGACTCCGAGTGAAGGCGGGGTATAAATCTAATCTCTTCTTCTTCTTCTTCTTCTTCTTCTTCTGCTTCTTCTGCTTCTGCTTCTGCTTCTGCTTCTTCTTCTCTACAAGCCACAAGCATGGATGGCTTCATAAGAGAAGTCTATGTTGGATCAGGCCAATGGCCCATCCAGTCCAACACTCTGTCACACAGTGGCCAAAAATACCAGGTGCCAATCAGGAGATCGAGCAGTAGGGCCAGAACAGTAGAAGCCCTCCCACGGTTCCCCCCGCCCCAAAAAAGCACCAAGAATACAGAGCATCACTTGCCCCAGACCAAGAGTTCCTACCTATAACTTGTGGCTAATAGCCACTGATGGACCTCTGCTCCATATGTTAATCCAATTCCCAGTTACAGCCAGGGGTCATTTGGAGCAGGAGTGGGCAGGAGCAGAGCTCCAGCAGTTAGAAGCACAGGTGGTGGCAAGCCCCGCCCCCAGCTCCCAGCAGAAGCACGAAGCAGCTCGTGTAGCATTCCTCCTGAGCCCAGATAGGCCACTCTGGGACTGGAATGACAGCCCCCAGAGTAGAAAGACAATCCCTAGGGGCGGAGCCTGAGCGGTGGGTGTTGCCTTCTGACACACTTCTGGTGATGTCAGGGGGTGTGGCATATGCAAATAAGTTATGCTAATGAGTTCTGCTAATGAGCTCCTGCACATCTTTTTCTACGAAATGACCCCTGCTTACAGCTGTCCATACTTGTAGCCGCCACCACCTCCTGTGGTAGTGAATTCCATGTGTTAATCACTCTTTGGGTGAAGAAGGAATTCCTTTTATCCGTTCTAACCCAAATGCTCAGCAATTCCATTGAGTGCCCACGAGTTCTTGTATTGTGAGAAAGGGAGAAAAGTACTTCTTTCTCGACCTGCTCTATCCCATGCATAATCTTGTAAACCTCGATCATGTCACCCCTTGATCATGTCAGCTGTCATTTCTCCAAGCTAAAGAGTCCCAAGTGCTTTAAGCTTTCTTTACAGGGAAAGTGTTCCAACCCTTTTATCATTCTAGTTGCCCTTTTCTGCACTTTTTCCAATGTTATAATATCTTTTTTGAGGTGTGGTGACCACAATTGCACACAGCATTCCAAATGAGGTGGCACTATCAATTTATACAGGGGCATGATGATACTGGCTGATTTGTTTTCAATTCCCTTTCTAATAATCCCCAGGATAGTGTTGGCCTTTTTTACTGCAGTCACACACTGTCTTGACATTTTCAGACTCCAAGATCTCTGTCTTGGTCAATCTCTGCCAGTTCGGAACCCATCAAGAAGGAATTGGATAAACATACGGAGCAGAGGTCCATCAGGGGCTATCAAGCACAAGGTACAGATAGGAACTCTTGGTCAGGGGCAAGTGATGCTCTGTATTCTTGGTGCTTGAGGGGGGGGCAACAGTGTGTGTGTTGGGGCTTCTGGTGTCCTGGCCCCGCTGCTGGACCTCCTGATGGCACCTGGTAATTTTGGCCACTGTGTGACAGAGTGTTGGACTGGATAGGCCATTGGCTTGATCTAACGTTGGTTTCTCTTCTGTTCTTATGAGATGAGCTGTAAATCCGGGGGATCCCCCAAGTCCCTCACCCGAGGTCGGCATCCCTAAACAAATCCATGCTGGAAGTTCTTCTCCTTTCATAAATCAAATTGCAAAAAAAAACCCTGGATGGGTTCAGAGTATTCCCCCCCCCAGGGTAACAGTACTTTAAGCCACAGAATGGCTTTTCAACACACTCATCCATTCGTAGAACTTTGGCAGGTTTCTATAGAGACAGTGGGAGGGAAAACACTCTGAACTGGGGCACATGATTACCTGTTATTATCTTCAGGCAAAATGGCTGTCATTATGAAGAGCAGAGCAGACGCAGGAAAGGGGACCGGTGGTTTCTAAGGGCACTGAGGAAGATGCAGCCACCCTGTGGGCTGGATCCCCTCCCCCCCTGGTGTTGGGGGGGAAAGGCAGGTTTGGCCCCTCACGGTGCACCGTATGCACGGCGTTTTATCTTAGAAGTGAATGGCAGCTATTCAAGCCCGCATGCAAAGCATATGCTCTGCTAGTGAGCCATGGGGGTGCTCGCAGGACTGGAGGCGGGGTTGCCACCTTCCGGCTTTGAAACTCCTGGAGATTTGGGGATGGAGCCTGGGGAGGACAGGGACCTCAGAGGGGGTACAGTGGTATAGAGGCCACCCTCCAAAGCATCCATGTTCTCCAGGGGAAGTCATTTCAGTCATCTAGAGATGAGTTGTAATTCTGGGGGATCCTCTAAAGGCTACATTAGTCCTCTCCATCAGCTCCTTTTCAGGGACAAGGACAGAGCTATGCCTGTGGGAGGAGAAGTCATCCTTAATAGCAGGAGAAAGGACTGCTTTATCTTCTTCCCCTCAACACCCAAGCAAAAGAGATGGGATTTATGCCCCGCTCTTCACTACCCGAAGGAGTCTCAGGGTGGTTTACAATCTCCTTTCCCCTTCCCCTTCCCCTTCCCACAACAGACACCCTGTGAGGTAGGCGGGGCTGAGGGAGTTCTCTCGAGGACTGCCCTTGACAGTACAGCTCTGAGAGAACTTGTGACTGACCCAAGGTCACACCAGCAGCTGCATGTGGAGGAGTGGGGAATCAAACTCGGTTCTCCCAGATTAGAGTCCGCGTTCCTAACTACTACACCAGCCTGGCTCTCCACCTGCCTGTTTTGGTCTCTGCTTCATCCTCCTTCATTTCTGGAAGGTCCTCACGGCTGGATGCCCGAGGTCTAGTTTAGGTGATGCAGGCATCATAGAGCCATTTCTGGTTTTTTCACATGAAATATTTGTTCATCTGCTAAGACTACATTGGGCATGTTAAGTCAGTAGCTTACTACCTCAGAAACCCACCTCAACCATTCTGGGATGGGTTCGCATGACCTTTTTGGCCCATGCCAATGTGCTTAGTACTGGAGAAGGCGTGTTCAGGCTGAACAGGACATCTTATATTCTGAGCCACCTGTGGCCATCTGTGGACAGCTAAATCCACAAACTGGGGCAATACAGGGGCTAAACTGATCTTTCTTCAGTCTTGGGGCACTCCCCAAGTTTGCAGAAAAATCTGAAATAAAAAAAAATAAAGGAGGAGTTTAAGTTAAAGGTAAAGGTTTCCCTTGCTCAAAAGCAAGTCAAATCCACCTCTAGGGGGCGGTGCTGATCTCCATTCCCAAGCCAAAGAGCCAGCGCTGTCCGAAGACTTCTCTGTGGTCATGTGGCTGGCATGACTAAATGCCGAGGTACACGGAATGCTGTTACCGTCCCACTGCAGTAAAACCTATTTATCTACTTGCAATTTCTTGCTTTTGGACTGCTAGATTGGCAGGAACTGGGGCCAGAGTTGAGAGCTCACTCCATCACATGGCACTTGGGTCTTGAACTGCCAAGCTACTGACCTTCCGGTCTGCAATTCAGCATCTTAACCTCTGAGCCACCGCGGTCCCCTAATGAGAGGTTTAAATCCACCCAAATACATTTGTGATGTCTGTGCATGCACAGAAAATGCTCTTACCAGACGAGGAGCTACGTCAGCCTGGCTCAGTGGCAGATCCCAGCAGCCACTCTGGGCCTGGCCTCAAGGTCAAAGGAGAACACTGACAGTTGGCCCAGCAGTGGAGGAGGATGCCAGCAACTGCACCAGGCCCAGCCGTGATGGCAGAAGACATTGGCAGCCATGTTCGGCCATGGTGGCAAAAGACATCGGTAGCCATGCCAGGCTCTGTAGCAGTATCAGAGGATACCAGCCACCACACTGGGCCTGGCAGCAGGAGGCTCTGGGCTCACTAGTAGCTCCACCAGGCTTGGCACTGGGGGAGGGATATGGGATTTATTTATTTGTTTGTTTGTTTGTTTGATTGATTTATATCCCGCCCTTCCATGTAGGCTCAGGGCGGCGAACAAGGGCATAATGCCAGACAGAATTAAAACACAGAGGCAACGCCAAGAACAAATACTAAAACCATAAATACTTAATACTAAATACTAAAACTAAAACCACCTACCTCACAGGGTGTCTGTTGTGGGGAGGGGAAGGGAAAGGAGTTTGTAAGCCGCTCTGAGACGCCTTTGGGCAGGGTATAAATCCAAACTCTTCTTCTTCTTCTTCTAAATAAGATATAAACTAAAAATTTAAAATTTAAAAATTCCCGAATCTCTCTCCCCACTGAGCCAAGTATTGTGGGTCCCCACTTGACGAGTTCTGATTCCAGACCTTTTGAAAGGACAGAGACTATCGAGCAATCTGAGGTTCTCTGTTCAAAGCCCTGGCTTCTTCAGCTTCCTTTAGAAACCTCACAATGACTTATGGAATAAGAAACCCCCGGAGCTCCAGGGAAATTTTTTAAAAGTTACACCATGCAATTCAGATTAACGTTTGCAATGATCAGCACTCTGAAGACAAAAAAAAAATTCTTGCCAGATCTCACATCAGCCATCAGAAACACAGTAAATGTGTTGTCTAGTCTAGTCTCGGGACAAGAAGAAGTTTGGTGTAGCGGCTAAGTGCGTGCACTGGGAGAAACCGGGTTTGATTCCCCACTCCTCCACCTGCACCTGCTGGATGACCATAGTTCTGCCAGAGCTGTTCTCTCAAGGACAGTTCTCGAAGGAGCTCTCTCAGCCCCGCCTACCTCACAGGGTGCCTGTTGTGGGGAGGGGAAGGGAAAGGAGTTTGTAAGCCGCTCTGAGACTCCGAGTGAAGGGCAGGGTATAAATCCAATCTCCTCCTCCTCCTCCTCCTCCTCCTCCTCTTCTTCTATCACTTCCATCTCAGGTATTTTCATGCTGGAGGAGTTGGCAGCAGTTAGCCCCCCAGCAGATGAGCAATCTGGGGAGGCGGAAAAATGATTCTTAGAGCTTGATGTGTGGATATGCAGGAAACCAAACTCAATACAAAGAGGGAGCAAGCGGTGGAGTGCAGGGGATTCTGGTTTTTTACATTGCGCCTTCTTTCACACATTGATAAGTAGGATCAGCACCGTTATCGCTGGCCTCATATCAAAGCCTTCATTTTATAATAGCGGCAGCAAAGACAAATGTGTCTTTTGGACTTTTTATTTATAGCAATACTAATAAATCTCAGTAGCTCTCAAAGCATCTCAAGTTCACGGGCACTCCAGTAAGCCATTCATTTTGGGGTGTTTTCTTTCTTTCACCGAATCCATTATCAGAGCAAATCATTAGGTGACCTTTTTTTAAAACAAAAAAAAAAAGTTACAGCAATTCAATAAAACTTACATTAGCTGGAGTTTCAGGAACATTAGTCTAATGTGCTTTCAAAGATCACCTTCTCAGGGTTGCTATTATAAGTTTGTGTGAAGAGCAGAAAGCATGTAATATGTAATAAAGTCTAGCCTTTAATGAACCGTTGTGGCAGAGATACTGGTTGTATCATTCAGCAAAAAGACACGGGGCAAAACATCTTCCTGTGTTCTAATTAATGACTTAAGTCCAGAAGTGTTGTTAAAAAGTTTCCATGGATTCTATATTTTGGTATCTGGTCAGCAAATCGATCGGCCACCAGGCCAAATCACTCAAATACAAGGCCCAAACCACTTGGAGACCTATATAAACTGATAGAAATAGATTCAGGACAGACAGAAGGAAGGATTTCTTTATAGAATATGCACTTGGTGTGTGGAACTCGCTGACACAGGTTATGGTGGTGGTGAAGAGTTCAGACAGCTTCAAACGGGGGTTAAAAATGGAGGGTACCCGGCAACCTTACAAATTATTCTATTTATTTCCTATTCCCCTTTCATTCAAATTTAACAGATCCTCAGCTAAGTGAGGGTGAGATCTGCAAGAAATTAATTCTGCTGTCATCAATGTCTTCCTAGGGTTGCCAGTCCAGGCCTAGCAACCCCGGGAGCTTTTGGGGACATATCAATCACTCTGACAGCATCGCGTCATGGTGATGCTCTAGGATCCCCCATAACTAGATGGTCTTCCCATAGAGTGTTGGTGAAAACCTAGAGCTTCTTCCCAGTGTGATGATGTCACTTCCAGATTCACACAGGAAGTGATGCTGTGGCCCTTTCTCCCCCATGCTGTCTTATCAAGCAGTAGCAGGGATAGGAATGGCATGCCACCACTTGGCATCACTGTGAGTTTCAAGGACAGAGAAATGGGTGGATCCAATGTCCCATTATGTGCCAATGTGACATCAGCTCTAGAAACTCTATGGTATTAGCATAGACACTCTAGATACCTATGGTATTAGCACAGAGTTTAAAGACTGTAGGCTGACATGTTGATGCCACACCCAGGTTTTTTACCCAGATGTAACACTGGCACAGCTGCGGTGGCTCAAGTGGTTAAGATGCTGAACTGCAGGCTATGGAAGGTCAGTAGTTCAGCAGTTCAAGACCGGGTGCCGCATGATGGAGTGAGCTCCCATCTCTAGTTCCAGCTCCTGCCAACCTAGCAGTTCGAAAGCAAGAAATTGCAAGTAGATAAATAGGTACCACTTTGGTGGGAAGGTAACAGCGTTCCGTGCACCTTGGTGTTTAGTCATGCCGGCCACACGACCACGGAAACGTCTTTGGACAGCGCTGGCTCTTCGGCTTTGAAACGGAGATGAGCCTCAGCAGGGTGACGATGCCCTAGAGTCCACCCTTCAAAGCAGCCACTGTCTCCAGGGGAGCTGATCTCTGTCACTCTGTCAGCTGGAGATCAGTTGTAAAAGCGGGCAATCCCCAGGCCCCACCTGGAGGCTGGCAACCCTACACATGGCAGAACGTCATTTCTGCTCTCCTGCTGACTTCTGCTGGCCTTGGAGGGGAGGGCAAGTGGGGGCGTCTTCAGCAGGTGAATGCTCACCTGAATCAGGCATATGGCATCTCTAGTAGGAGGATGGAGGCTGCTGGAGGAGGTGTGAGAGACCTGGCCAGTGGCCAACCTAGTCTTATCTGTGTCTGATTCTGCATGCTGGGATGCAGTCCCAACTTCAGCTTTTCCTCCTTTAATGGACGGATATTTCTGATTTCTACGGCATGAGGAATTAAAGTGTCGGCGACCTTGCTTAGAGGAGTAATGCGCTATAAACAGCAAATGCTAGCAGCTAATTAAAAACAAGGCTCCGTGACTATCTGATGGCATAAAATAGCACACGATTCTCTGAAGTGGTAATTGGTCGTCTGATAATCATAGCTCTATTTATGAGGTGTTTGCTCTCACCACTGGTTGCCCTGGCTACCCATCTGTTTCTGAGCACAATTCAAAGGTCTTGCCTTTCAGATCCTAAATGGCTTTGGATCAAGGCACCTGAAGGGCCATCTCCTTTGGTACTAGACAGCCAGTTAAATTCTACCTCCCAAACTCCGCTCTCTATGACCCCGACTTCAAAAGCAAGGCAGGTGATGACTAGAGACATGACCTCTGCTGTGGTGGCACCTTGCATCTGGAACACCCTCCCCTTTGGGCTCGCTGAATGCTTACCTTATCATAAGAACATAAGAGAAGCCAATGTTGAATCAGGCCAATGGCCCATCTAGTCCAACACTCTGTCACACAGCTGCCAAAATATACCAGGTGCCATCAGGAGGTCCAGCAGTGGGGCCAGAACACTAGAAGCCCCCTCCCACTGCTGCCCCCTCCAGCACCAAGAATAGAGTGCATCACCCACCCCAGACTGAGAATTCCCATCTATACCCTGTGGCTAATAGCCACTGATGGACTTCTGCTCCATATGTTTATCATCTTCTAGGTACCAGGCTCTCAATTTGTTTTTACCCAGGCTCTCAATTAATGTTTTTATCTTTTTATCTGTTTTCTGGTCTGCTTCAGTTCTGAGTTCTGGTTAAGAGAACATAAGAATATAAGAGAAGCCATGCTGGATCAGGCCAACGGCCCATCTAGTCCGACACTCCATGTCACATAGAAACCAAAACCGAGGTGCCCTCAGGAGGTCCACCAGCAGGGCCAGGACTCCAGAAGCCCTCCCACTCTTGCCCCTCAAGCACCAAGAACACAGAGCATCACTGCCCCAGACGTAAGAACATAAAAGAAGCCACGTTGGATCACGCCGATGGCCCATCCAGTCCAACCCTTTGTGTCACACAGTGGCCAAAACCCAGGTGGTTCATGGATACATTTAAGCTGTTTTGACATCCCTGGCTTGTTTGTAATGGCTTGTTTTGTTTCTGTATTGAGAATGTATGATGATTTGATTTGTAAGCCATCTCAGGCAAGACTTTGGAGAGGTGGCATAAAAAATGCTTATGTAAGCCAGGATGTCAATAAGGTAGAATGAGTCTAGTGTAGGGTGACAAAGCTCGTGAGGGGCACTGTCTGAAAGAGTTGGGAATCTCTAAGTTGGAGATGGGTGTGTGATGATACGAGTGCCACCTTTCGATACCTAGCCCCACTCCCCATCAGCAGCCGGCGGAGGGGGAACTCGACAACCCTATCCCAGGATGACAGAACTCAGACTAATGGATATGAGCTACAGCAAAGGAAGTTTTGTCTAAATTTGAGGAATAATCTTCTGAGGGGTGGGGTGTGTGCTTTAAACCATTAGCTGCCTTGGTGAACCTTGTAAAGGCAGAAGGGTGGGATACAATTTTTGCAAAAAGGAAATAATATAGAGAGTTTCCATTACAGGTTTTATTTACAAGGGGGTTTCAGAAAGGGACAAAAGGTTACAGAGGTTTTTAAGTATCGATTGGATACCTACTTTGTGGGGATATTATAGCTGTCATTCCTGCGCTGGTAGGAGGTTGGACTAGATGACCCTGCTGGTCCCTTCCAACTCTGAGATTAAATAAATAAATTCTAAATAAATGTCACTGATAAGGACATAAGAGAAGCCAGTGTTGGATCAGGCCAATGGTCTATCCAGTCCAACACTCTGTCACACAGTGGCCAAAAATACCAGGTGCCATTGGGAGGTCCATCAGTGGGGCCAGGACACTAGAAGCTCTCCCACTGCTGCCCCCAACCACCAAGAATGCATCACTTGCCCCAGAGTTCCTATCTATACCTTGTGGCTAATCACCAATAATCTAGATAATAGGAATAGGTTTAATAACCATACTATTATTTATCTCAGTTGAGTTTCTAGTCCATAGTTCTAGAAATGTGGGTTTCCTTGAATCTCTCCTGTTATCAAGGGCTAAAATATCTGTCTCAGTGAAGACCCCCAGTTCCTTTTTTTCCTTTTATTAAATACACACAGAGAGAGATTATTTCTAATAAACTAGCATTCCCTTGAATAATTTGTTTAGCTTTTGAAAGATGTTGACTCTTCTATTAGTTAGGTGCTTCCAAATCACCCCAAACCATTGTTTAAGCTAATTAAATTTCACTGTGGATTTCAAACATTGCCTAATAGTGGAGAGACAATTAATTGTCTCGTTATAATTTTTGTATTCATCTACTTAATAAAAGAGCACAAGAGAGAACAGTTGCACAGTTGAGCTTTTCTGAGTAGGGATAGGCAACGAACTGCATTTCTGTAGTTTGCTTTGTGGTTCGTGGCTGAACCATGAACTGAACCGGGAACCAATACGAACTGGGAGGTTGGTTCGCAAACCGAACTGGTTTGTATGGGTCCGTGAGCCATTTAAAGTTTAAACGCCTGCTTTCTGCTCCCCACAAAAAGGGGAGCAAAGCAGAAAGCAGGGGTTTAAATGGCTCGGAGCCATTTCACCTCAAGCTTTCTGCTCACTGCGGCTTTCGGCAGCAAACAAAAAACGGAGACTAAAGAACATTGGTGTTCGTTGAAAGATTTCACTGAGTGAAAAGTAGAGATGGCCTCAACCAAAAGAAATATATATATATATAACCGTGTGCTTTTAATGACTCCTTTCCTCCAGCCTGACAGTCAAATATCCTAATATTTTCTTCTGTTTGCTTTACAGATCTAACAACGTGTTATTTGCTTCATAATGAAGTCCTGCTGGTGTTTTGCCTCCTCTGGAACCCAGCATCCTCTATGCTTGCTCTAATTAAGTCTAAGTGAAGTACACTGTGGAGGGTCTCTCTCTGTAACCCAATCTCTCAGCCATCAACATAACTGATCCCATAGAAGTCAAGGAGGTTCGGTTTGGTGTCTTAAGGGGTGAGAAGTAGTCTAAATGAAAACATAAGAGAAGCCAGTGTTGGATCAGGCCAATGGCCCATCCAGTCCAACACTCTGTGACACACAGTGGCCAAAACCCAGGGGCCATCAGGAGGTCCACCAGCAGGGCCAGAACTCCAGAAGCCCTCCCACTGTTGCTCCCCCTAAGCACTGAGAAAACAGAGCACCACTGCCCCAGACAGAGTGTTCCACTTATACCTTGTGGCTGATAGCCACTGATGGACCTCTGCTCCATATGTTTATACAATCCCTTCTTGAAGTTGTCTATGCTTGTAGACGCCACCACTTCCTGCAGCAGTGAATGCCACATGTTAATGGTTCTGTGTGACACAGAGTGTCACTGGCTGGATCCAGCATGGCTTCTCTTACATTCTTACATTCTCTTTGGGTAAAGAAGTATTTCCTTTTATTTGTTCTAAACCGATCAGAGGTATACAGAACATGAGGGGGGAAAGACAACAGGTCTGGAGAAAGCAGTACATGTTGAAAGATAGGTTTTTAAAAATACATCCCTATGAACTGAAACCCTAAGCACTGAAAACTGTAAAGGGAAAGGGCCAATTCGGTATAGTGGTTGGAGTAGGATTTGAGAGACCCAGGTTCAAATCCCCACTCTGCCATGGAAGCTTGCCATCAACGAGGATGGAGCTTGGGTAACACAATTATGGGAAGGCCAGTTCATTCATTGATTCATTTGTTCATTCATTCATTCATTTGTTGATTTATTTTACAACAATTAAACCCTGCCTTTCTGCCCTCACAAGGGCCATCAGGGCAGATAAGAAACTGAAACAAACACAGCAACATCACATTTTAAAACCATGAAAACCTACCAAAAAAACACAACCGCATAATTTAAACAATTAAAACCAGAATGAAAATACCTAGAAAGCAATAAAAAGAAGAATTAAACCACTCCTGTCCAGGCTACATGCTGCCCCACTCTGCTGCTCCTCCATCCAATAGTCGACCCCAGCTCAACACTCACAGGGGACGGGGACTGGGCTGGACAGGCAGAACGACCTGCACACAAGCCCTGAGAAGAAGATTGGATTTATACCCCGTCTTTCACTCAGAGTGGCTTACAATCTCCTTCCCTCCCCCTCCTCACAACAGGCACCCAGTGAGGTAGGTAGGGCTGAGAGAGCTCTTTTGAGGACTGCTCTTGCGAGAACAGCTCTGAGAGAACTTGTGGCTGACCCAAGGTCACATCAGCAGCTGCAAGTGGAGGAGTGGGGAATCAAACCCGGTTCTTCCAAATTAGAGGAATGGTGAAGCTGGAGGTAACGTAAGAACATAAGAGAAACCAGTGTTGGATCAGGCCAATGGCCCATCTAGTCCAACACTCTGTCACACAGTGGCCCAAAATACCAAGTGCCATCAGGAGGTCCAGCAGTGGGGCCAGGACACTAGAAGCCCTCCCACTGTTGCCCCCCCAAGCATCAAGAATACAGAGCCTCACTTGCCCCAGACTGAGAGTTCCTATCTATACCTTGTGGCCCCATATGCTTATCTAATTCCCTCTTGAAACCGTCCATGCTCGTAGCCGCCGCCACCACCTCCTGTGGCAGTGAATTCCATGTGTTAATCACTCTTTGGGTGGAGAAGGACTTCCTTTTATCCATTCTAACCCGACCACTCAGCAATTTCATGGAGCGCCCACGAGTTCTTGTATTGTGAGAAAGGGAGAAAAGTACCTCTTTCTCTACCTGCCCTATCCCATGCATAATCTTATAAACCTCGATCATGTCACCCCTCAGCCACATCAGAAATGTGAAATGAATCCACGGGTGTACCAGCCCCCTGCTAAATGAGAAGAATGTGCTTCAGTTCCAGAACTCAGGTGTAGGTTAGATGCTCTCCTATGGAAAAAAGAAATCCCAGCCTCGGCACTCCTTCCACTCGCCCTTCCCATCCTCCTTTGCAGAAACACTTGAGCAGTCCAGATGTACACAGCTTGTTCAGTACCTTGCTGCTTCAATAATTTCCATTATAGTAATTGTTGCTTAATGCGCCTATAATCTGTTGCTCGGAGGAAACAAGTTCTTGCTTCCGTCGAAACCCTCGCAATGACATTGGCTCCGTCGCCAGCGGGCCTAGAGGGCCTTCCCATTTAAGTAGCAGCTGAAGATGATTTTCGTCAAATGGAAGAAAATCAGAAACGGAGCAGGAGGCGGCGGCTGGCTAAGTGCAGTCCCATTATGGAGAACGAATGGGGGGAAAGGAGGGTCACCTGGAGGTTCGGCTGGAAATAGCAGCAATTACGTGTGCTCGGTGGACACGTTCTCTGTATCTGCTCTCCGACTCCAGTTGCAGAATGCTGCAATTAGAATTAAGTTGGCTAAGGGGAGATATTGAGGGTCTGCGGCGAAAACTGTGTTCTGCCCCAACCTGAGTCTTGGGTGTGGATTTCCCATCACGGACATTCAAGACTGGATAGCAGCACCACATAGAGGTATTTGGGCTAGGACTGCCAGGTAGCAACCCTAAAACACCTCATCCATACCTTCCTATTTTTGGCCTGCTCTTTCTTTCTTTCTTTTTTTTTACAAAAGGAAATAATGTGATACATGAAAAGGCTTTTCCGCATTCTCATTCTCCTCCTCATAAGTTCCTGTTTCTTCCGGAGGGTGCGTATTATATGTTCTGCAAGTGTTTTGCTCCCTCTAGTGGTCGATTCTATATTACATTGGTTTATATCCAGCATAAAAACCTACATTTTAAATCTGCAGGGAGAGATGCTGGACATAGAATCATAGAATCATAGAATGTTAGAGCTGGAAGGGACCTTGCAGGTCATCTAGTCCAACCCCCCTGCACTCTGCAGGAGCGAAGCCGAAAGATAGCCCTACAGCATGCCCGAAAGATGGTCGTCCAGCCTCCGCTTAAAAACATCCACCATAATATCGAATCAAGTAGCTGACATGTTGATGGGGTCTGAACTGGCAGAGATGGACCAAAAGAGAGATCTTGGAGTCGTAGTGGATAACTCAATGAAAATGTCTAGACAGTGTGTAGCTGCAATAAAGAAGGCCAACGCTATGCTGGGGATTATTAGGAAGGGAATTGAAAACAAATCAGCCAGTATCATAATGTCCCTGTATAAATCATTGGTGCAACCTCATTTGGAATACTGTGTACAGTTCTGGTCACCACATCTCAAAAAGGATATTATAGCATTGGAAAAAGTGCAGAGAAGGGCAACTAGAATGATAAAAGGGTGGAACACCTTCCCTATGAAAAAAGGTTAAAACGCTTGGGGCTCTTTAGCTTGGAGAAACGACAGCTGAGGGGTGACATGATCGAGGTTTATAAGATTATGAATGGGATTGAGCAGGTTGAGAAAGAAGTACTTTTCTCCCTTTCTCACAATACAAGAACTTGTGGGCACTCCATGAAATTGCTGAGCAGTCGGGTTAGAACAGATAAAAGGTAATACTTTTTCACCCAAAGAGTGATTAACATATGGAATTCACTGCCACAGGAGAAACAAGCATGGACAGTTTCAAGAGGAAATTAGATAAACATATGGAGCAGAAGTCCACCAGTGGCTATTAGCCACAGGGTATGGATGCGAACTCTCAGTCTGGGGCAGGTGATGCACTCTATTCTTGGTGCTGGAGGGGGCAGCAGTGGGAGAGCTTCTAGTGTCCTGGCCCCACTGCTGGACTCCTGATGGCACATGGTTGGACTAGATGGGCCATTGGCCTGATTCAACATTGGCTTCTCTTATGTTCTTATGATTGAGACACCCCCACTGTTGCCCCCTCCACCCAAGCACCAAGAATATAGATCATCATTATACCTTGTGCTCAATAGCCACTGATGTACCTCTGCTCCATATGTTTATCCAATTCCCTCTTGATGGGTCCCGAACTGGCAGAGACTGAACAAAAGAGAGATCTTGGAGTTGTAGTAGATAACTCAATGAAAATGTAAAGACAGTATTGTGACTGCAATAAAAAAGGCCAAAGCTATGCTGGGGATTATTAGGAAGGGAACTGAAAACAGATCAGCCCTTATCATCATGCCCCTGTATAAATCAATGGTGTGACTTCATTTGGAATCCTGTGTGCAATTCTGGTCACCACAGCTCAGAAATGATATTACAGCACTGGAAAATGTGCAGAAGAGGGCAACTAGAATGATAAAAGGGTTGGAACACTTTCCCTATGAGGAAAGGTTAAAGGACTTGGGGCTCTTTAGCTTGGAGAAACGATGACCAAGGGATGACATGATCGAGGTTTACAAGATTATGCATGGGATAGAGCAGGTAGAGAAAGAAATACTTTTCTCCCTTTCTCACAATACAAGAACTCATGGCCACTCAATGAAATTGCTGAGCAGAGTGATTAACTCATGGAATTCACTGCCACAGGAGGTGGCGGCAGCTACAAGCATGGATGGCTTCAAGAGGGAATTGGGTCAACATATGGAACAGAGATCTATTAGTGGCTATTAAACTCAAGATATAGGTAGGAACTGTCAGTCTGGGACAAGTGATGCTCTATATTCTTGGTGCTGGGGGGGGCAACCATGGGAGGGCTTCTAGTGTCCTAGCCCCACTGCTGGACCTCCTGATGGCACCTGGTATTTTTGGCCACTGTGTGACAAGAGTGTTGGACTGGATGGGCCATTGGCCTCATCCAACATTGGTTTCTCTTATGTTCTTGAATGAGAAAAATTAGAATGTTGAAAAGGCCAACGTTAGGAAGTGTTCCTCATGCTGTTACTCAAACTGGTCCCTGTATCACGTGAAGTGTGTCCTCTACTCATGTAAAACTAGGCATGGGTTCTGGAGAATCTTTTGAGTCAAGCAGT